>JAQJZQ010000005.1:0-1313429 GCA_028828865.1 Penicillium sp. IBT 16267x | reverse complement strand
TCTGACATTGAAGAGTCTGGTCTCTGGAGTTTAAAATCGGCTATACTGCTTTGGGCCGCCTTTGATGCCCGAGACTTCAGGCGCCACTGGAATGAGACACAAGCCTAACTAATTCTGATTGTCTTTCTATCAAAGATTACCTGTGATCTTCTGCAACATGCCAAGGACTAGAAGTAACTCTAGGTTCTACAGGGATGTAATCTCCCCAGAAAAGGGGTAAATCCAGCCGATTGGGTCGACCCTGGAATGCACGAGCCCTGTCGTGGGGTAAAGACTATTTGATCGTGGATCGAGGCATAGTGCTATGCCTACAGAAATTCAAACGAAAGTTCGAGTCCCAGCAGTTTTGGTGCAAATCTTGACCCAAAACGTGCTGTGCTGCACAGTTGCCCGCAAACGAACACCCTCGGGCAGAACGACGTCACTGGACGTCAGTCGCGGCGAACTGGGCATTCCCAAGCATTTCGCTCGCGCTAAAGCAAACTAGTTGGCTTCCTATTTGCCTCTCATACGAACACTCTCCCCATATCGCACAAACTTCTTTCATCCATTTTGTGTTATTCACGATCGCGCGACTATCCTCTATACACCAGCGATTAGGTCCCAATATCGCAAACCTCATCACCCACTATGGTCTCCACACGACATCACCCTAAGGAATTCCCTTCACCTACGCGCGCCGCAAAGGAACTGGCCAAATCCTTACCTGCACCCACCACTACCGGCAATTCACGCAAATGGGTTCATACACCGTCAGTCGCCGTGACCGTCTGGCTTGTCGTTTCTGTGCCGTTGATCGTGTGGGATGCTGCTTATGTGTTGTTGCGACCGCATAGTATGCCCGGTGGCCGCTTGCACTCCCCCCTCTGGACCCCCTACGCACTATACGGCCAGATCGACTATATGTACGGCTGGCCCGCATTTAATGCGCGCAATGGTTTTACCGCTGCGCAAACTGCGTTGAACGTCATTGAAACTCTGGGTTACCTCTACTACCTGTTCATTATATACCACTATGGCGCAACGGTCGTGGGGAGTGGTCGCGGCGCGTCGACGCAGAAGAAGGGCTTCGTTTGGTTGTTGACAGGCGAAAAAGTCGTCGCTGGCCGGACTGGCGCAATTGCGCTCATGGTCGCGTATACTGCGTCTGTTATGACTCTCAGCAAAACCATCCTCTATTGTAAGCTGACCTTGGTCCTTGGAAGCAAAATCCGCCTTGGTCGGCTGAACCAAGCTAACCTTTACAGGGCTGAATGAATTCTTCTCTGGCTTCGATAATATTGGTCACAATGATGCTTTTACTCTGATTGTGTTGTGGATGCTTCCGAAGTGAGTTCCAGGTCATATCTGTGCGCGACTATGGCTAATAGTATATCCAATAGTGGTCTGTGGATTGTCTTCCCCTCTTATAGCATCTACTCTCTTGGGGGCGAGATCCTCACTTCGTTGGAACAGGCGAGCCCTCGCGGTCGCGTGGGACGTCCCAAAGCCTCATAGGACTTGAAGCCAATGTCGAGTACGGAATAGCAGGAGGCTGCATGTGCAATATGATACGATCGTATTGTAATTGGACAGAAGCAGATGACGAACAATTATGGTTATGACGTGAAAATCCCTACCTGTCAGTATAAGGGTGTGACTGTATCGAATTATGGATGCTTATAATGAGATATACCTTCTCAGTTTTACATTTTAAGAACCATATGCTCATTTACAGAAGCCTAGTAAATGACATCAAGATCAAGATCCATTGCCCTATAATTCGGGCCGAGAGTGGACCACTTAGACACCGCACTAAGTACAGACAGGACAGAACCGCGTGAAAGTACCTTGTGAAAACTCCTGGATATCATTTGAGAAGTTCCCTCTGATATATTAACCATGATTGTAGATCTAAAGCTAAACGAAGAAAAGTACACCATCACCAACTCCGGATGTAGGATGTAACCTAAGGTACTCCATGGGTCCAGCTGTTCTTTTTTTTCTTTTTGCTTCTCTTTTACGCATTGTTAATCTCTCAAATACTTGTGGCTGAAATTGAGGCTCGTTCATTGGTGGTTTCATCGAAGGAGAAAAAGCGGCTTCCTCGTAATATTTATTCAAAGCGCTGCCAGTAGGAGACTTTGTGCCAAGCCGCCCGTCGCCGCTGAACCTTTCCCCATATTCCCTCATTCTCCTCTCCTCCCGGAACCCCGACTCCCGCATGCTATCCGCCCGAATTTAAATTTTATTCTAATCTCTCTTCCTGTCGGCTCTACCTACGCCTCCGGCTGGGGCTTCCTCCTTTTGCTCCCCTCGTTCTACGCCGAATGATGCTTCGGATCTGGGTCCTGGGGTACCCGCACCCGTCATGAGCCATCCCGACTCCGACGATTCGCCATTGAAGACCTCTGGTGCTGGCTTTGGTTTAAACCAGGAGGATCCTGCTGCTCTTATTGACGATTTTGATACTCAAAGCCATGCAAGCTCCCGCGACCTTGGTAGCACACAGACAGCTGACCCCGCGACGGGTCCCGACGGTGCGCTAGACAGCCACCTGGATGCCACTACCCGAGACCTAAACTCCCCAACTGTCGACAAAGACGACAGACCCATGTGGAGCGAAATGAAAACCAAAGCTGGAAAGGAGCGGAAGCGATTACCGCTGGCCTGTATCGCATGTCGCCGCAAGAAGATCCGTTGCTCGGGGGAGAAACCGGCGTGCAAGCACTGCACGCGCTCAAGGATCCCTTGCGTATATAAGGTCACCACGCGAAAGGCTGCCCCGCGAACAGATTACATGGCCATGTTAGACAAGCGGTTGAAGAGGATGGAAGATCGCGTGATCAAGACGATTCCCAAAGATGAGGCGAGAGACATGGCCTCGATCGGCAGGTCAGTGGTCAAACCCTCGGCGCAAGGGCAGCTTTCAAAACAACAGAAGAAACGAAGCGCCGACGAGGCCTTTTCTGCGGAAATGGATGAATGGGCTCGAGAAGACCGTCGCCCGCCGCATGAGACCTTTCCCATGAATCGCGAAATCAAGTCCTCGGATGGGTCCGGACTACTGACCGAGGGGGCGGAATTCTTGCCTTCGCTGGAGATACAAGAGCACCTGGCGGAGGTCTTCTTCGACTGCGTCTATGGACAATCATATTTACTTCTACACAAGCCGAGTTTCACGCGGAGGCTCAAAGCTGGCACCGTTCCCCCAGTCTTGAGTCTCGCGGTCTGTGCGGTCTCCGCTCGGTTTTCGACTCACCCGCAGCTTAATTCAGAACCGCCCTTTCTACGTGGTGAGAACTGGGCTAATCCTGCTGCGGCGATTGCGCTCAGCCGACATGATGAGCCCAACATCACAATCCTCACCGTTTTTCTACTCCTGGGCCTTCACGAGTTCGGAACATGCCATGGTGGACGAAGTTGGTCATTTGGAGGACAGGCGTTGCGAATGGCATACGCCCTGCAGCTTCACCAAGAGCTCGAACGCGATCCATTACTCGGACAAGGCAACAGCAATTCACAATTGAGCTTCACGGACCGGGAGATCCGACGACGGACTATGTGGGCATGTTACTTGATGGATCGCTATAACTCCTCAGGAAGTCAGAGACCACCTATTGGAAATGAGAAATTTCTACATATCCAGCTACCAATCAAGGAAACTCACTTTCAAATGGAGATACCTGGCCCTACAGAAGACTTGGATGGGGATATCCTGAACCCCACGCCTGAGGAGTCCGGTCAATTATCCAATGCCAAGGATAACATGGGAGTGTCGGCGTACATCATTCGTGCCATCGTCATTTGGGGTCGTCTTGTTGACTATCTAAATCTCGGTGGAAAGAGAAAAGATACACATCCTCTGTGGCATCCGGAGTCCGGATACACCCTACTGAAGCGGCAGATTGAGGAGTTTTCTTCTTCACTTCCAGGGCCTCTCACTTTCTCCTATGAGAATCTCCAAATTCATGCTGCGGAGAAGATAGCAAACCAGTTCTTGTTTCTCCACATTATTATCCACCAAAACATGCTTTTCCTCAACCAGTTCGCAATTCCTTTATCGCCTGGAGGGCGGCCACCCAGAGACATGCCGAAACCTTTCCTTAGCAATGCGGGTCGAGCGGCAGTTGAGGCTGCTCATCACATTTCTGTGCTTTTTGATCGGGCCTCAGCCTATCCGCTCACGGTTCCTTTTGCTGGCTACTGTGCATATACGGCTAGTACTGTTCATATATGGGGCATATTTTCGAAGAACGTGCAACTTGAGGCTCGTTCAAAGGAGAACCTTCGACATACCTATCGATATCTCAACAAGATGAAGAAGTATTGGGGAATGTTTCACTATATGGTCGAAAGTGCCAAAGACCGGTATCGACAGTTCGCCGATGTAGCCATCAAGGGATCTGTGGCTACACAAAATGGCAACTCATTGGCTCCGATGTTCCAATATGGCGACTGGTTTTCTAAATACCCCCACGGTGTATCCAGGTTACACTGGGAGGACCCCGATACTCGACATAAAGAGACGGGTGACGATGCTGTTATGGGCCAGAAGCCAGACCTTCAGAGTGTCGAGGATTTCTTCGCCAGCCTATCACCAACGCCACAACCCGCTCTTCCTCGCAAATTACGCCCTCGCAAAAACAGCAAAATCTCCGACAGCTCAAGCACAGATCAAACATCCCCATCACAGATGGAGATGAGCATGGGAAATACCTCGGGTATTCCAGAAAACGCATTCCCCCAGCCATCCATGTACCCCCCAAATCGGGCCATGTCATTCAATCAGTTCGACTTCAACATCCCGCAGGACCAATTGCACCAACTTGATCGACAATTCGTCTACGGCTCGTTTTCCGAATTTGATCCCACAAACTTCATACCCCAAAATAACCCGCCCATTCCACCCATCAACGGCGTTGATGCGCAGGGCATAGACCAATCCCTTTACACCGGTCAACTTGATCCAGGTGCACCCTCCGGAACTGGTGAATTCTATCAACCTAGTGCATGGTTCCTGCCTTTCAACCTAGACCCGCTCGGCGGTGCCGCCCAGGGCCCCCCGCCACCTGCTAGGAACGCACAAGCTCCACCCGGGCCAGTCCCAGGCTCTGTCCCCGGTGCCAGTGCCGGTGTACCTCCTTTTGTCGGAACAGGAGACTTGCCCATGAGTGCCTTTGATCTAGGCTTAGGCGGGCCAGATATGGGACAAGCCTCACGGCACGGGTAGCTTGAACCACACGGGTATGGCTTCGGCCCCTCGACGACCGCGATGTGGTGTTTAATATTGTTTATAATGAGGTATTTGGATGTTAATATAGGTGAATGGCGGGTGTTTTGTTTTGTATTTTCCCTGGTTTGTTCTTTCAATGGTCTGGGTGTACATATTCTTGACCTATGCATGTATCTTTATTCCCCTGTAGTAAACTAGGCTCTACCGAATTGTACTTGTGATTGTACTTGTGGATTTCTAATTCTTTAACACGACGAACAAAATAACAGAGAGCAGCGAGTTAATGCTTAGAATCAAAAGATAACTACTCACAATGAACCTGACCAAACTCAATCGCTTGTGGATCTGATGCAAAAAGACAAAAAAGAAGAGGCTTGCATCATCCGTGAATCGAACACGGGCCTCGTCGATGGCAACGACGAATTCTACCACTAGACCAATGATGCTAGTTCATGTATTGAGCAGCTAAATAATGCTATATCAAATAAACCCTGATTCTTCAGGACTGATTGTGCAGCAGCGTACCCGTTTCTTCCTTCGTGGGTGAATTTATTCCTATTCTCAACTCTAGCCAGGTTCGGATGAAAATTCATTATTGAAGTTTTCCTGCTTCTATAGGACCTCCCCCAGTGATTAAGCGATTGGGCATATTAAGAATTATCATCAATTGCCCAATGAATAAATTCTCACTAAACTAGGGTCGGATGGAAATATATATTAACTCATTCGGAGAAGCATATTGCTTGTATGCCTAGTGTATAATACCTACTTAAGCAACCCAGATTTACCACAAGTACTAGTAAACTAAAAAAGACTACATACCGACCTCGGGAGGTAAATTCTATCAATGATCCTGGAAACTGGCAGGTGCGCTTAACCTGCCCGGGCTCGGTGATCTACGACCTCAATCCTTGAACCCCACATATCGCACTATGTAGCTAGTGGGAGTCCTAGCAACACTTGAAATGATTACTGTAATGGAACTACCTAGTAGGGAAGTTGACTCTTGTAAGGGGTCTGAATTTATTGGATTGGGAATGGAAAATGCTAATGCTACAGCGAGTTCTTTCGGCGAAAGCGTGGATTTGCCCTTAGATGGTACACAATCATAGAGAGCCGAAGTCTAGTCATCCCACTCCTCATCCAACTGATCTATCAAGCGATTCTCTGCGTCCACATCACCTCGACCACCAGAGCCCCTTCCTCGACCACCAATAGCACCAATGAAGCCGCCACGGTCATCGGAGCCAGGACGTGTGTAGCCACGGTTCGATGGCGAACGTCTCAGACGAAGGCAGTTGCCAATTGATGAAAAGGAGATGATGAACATGTCCTGTTTGAGGAAAGATTATTAGCATGATAATTTGCTGAAATAACCCCATGAAATTCGGGTCTCTGGTCATAGATATGAAAGCAAAAGTGGCGGTGTAATAAATCAGCTACCTGAAGTGGCGACTATCTAGGATGCATCCAAGGTCCAGCCCCGCGGGTAGAGGAATTAAGTCCATAGAAAGTGACCAGATGGAACGCCTGCGATGTATATGTGACACCTGGCCGCAACTTCGTAAAGAGAGTACATGCTGCGGTCAACGCAGAGATGAGAGAAGCTGATCGGCGAAAAACAAAACGCGCGGCGCATGAAAAGATATAAATCAATCGGAGAGACCGGCTCCCCAATGCACATAATTCAACAAATATGAAGCGCGTTTGACGCGATTGAGCTCCAGACCAGCCGGGAAATGCTTAATCCAAGCGCGAAACGGGTAATCCAGCTATGTTTGAATTTTTGTGCTGATGCGAGGGCACATTGCCATATCTGACCCTTCGAGACCGACAGGGAACCAAAGCTAAAAGACATACCTTAAAAAAGTCAAGCATTCCAGCCCATAAACTGAAATTGGGGCATTGGCGCCAGCCGCGCTGGTGCATGACAGTGCGTTGATAAGCACAACCACCGATCAAATAGGCGGCAACGGCGATGAGCATGCTTTAAATTCAGATGTTAGGAATTTTCAAACTTGGAAGCTGAGAGTCAGTTTGAGGTGAAGCTTACATGACACCGAAAACACCGGCTGGTCCCATGCCGCCGGAGTTGGGATCAACCGCAAGGCCACCGCATGCTGCAGAACTGCGGATCTCAAAGTAGTAGGAGCAAGAGTCCATGGTGCCGACGAAGGATGCGGTTGCCTGGTTTGCTGGTGCGTCGCGGTCACAGAGGAAGGACATCAGGGTGGACATGGTTCGGACGGAAGCATTCGAACCAATGCCATTGAATAGATCAGGGCACGGGGAGCCGTTCGTATAGTTAAGAACCAGTTTGCGACCACGGAAGAAGGGATCAGAGGCTTGTTCGCTATTGAAATTCAAGATAGTCAGTATGCGAGACTTTCCGAGATCCAAATGACATGGGATCAGCATACCCCAACGAATATATCTTCCCATGCTGTTCGTAGAACGCGCTGATATTCTGCCACCGTGAAGATGGCACGCCCACCACATCTGTGAAGTTCTCGATCACTGGCGCGCAAACATTCAGCGTGAAGTTTGCGGGGTAGTCGTGCCCCTTGGCGGGCCAACTTTCATCCCGATCCTCTTGCGATACTTTCTTGCCGTTCTTGATTTGCGGTGGGGATATCGAGATTGGTTTAAGATCGTAATATAGGCCACTGGTTGGCGAATGCGCTACACATGTAGATTCATCGTTCAAGTGAGAGGAGCCGGCGGCGCAGGATAGCCCCAGGATGGATGATAATAAGAGAAGGGAATAATGAGCGGAGCTAGTCAGTTTCATGGCTGGAATGAGATGGCGCAAGTCTAAGACTTGCAGGGTGTAAGAAAAAGAACGTCTATTCAAAAGAAGAATATGAGAGTCCAGCTCAGAGTGGGGATAAGAGAAGGAAGGTGTTCAGCAATGAAACAAGAAGCTTACGTAGCATCAGGTGTTTCACTGCGGTTATGATTGGCGATTGCGGAGAAACCGGAGCACGGGATCCGGCATCGTACGCGAACTCACTCACTCGGGAGCTTGGTTATTCGTGCCTATTTATTCGCTGGCTTCCCCCCTTCATTTTTGACAGACAGATTCTTTGGATTTGATCTATTACACTCTCAATGGCTCCCAAAAAAGCTTCTCAGCCTTCAAAGCTGCAAGGACAGCCTATCCCTGAAAAGCGTGGCTATGAATTTGGTGGGCCGTACGTACTGCACTTGGATCATTGCGAGAGCTTGAATTAATATATCTTATAGTCTAGGTGCCTTTGGAATCGTGTTCGGACTACCAATTCTGGTTTACGTTCTCACCTTTGCCTGCAATGATGTGTCTGGGTGTCCTGCGCCCTCGTTGCTTCGCCCCTCGACCTTGTCTATCGATCAATTGAAACGTGAAGTGGGCTGGCCCAAGGAAGGTGTTGCAGGACTCTTCGATCTTGAGGTGACCCTGTGGATCCTGAGCTACTATGCATTCAGTCTGTTCTTGCAGATTTCATTGCCTGGTCAGGTCGCGGAGGGTGTTCCTTTGGCATGTGGGGGAAGACACAAGTATAAGTTCAATGGTATGGCAGGATCGGAGCTATAACTCAAGAATGATTCAAAGATATGCTAACAATGGTTATGTTCAATAGCATTCCCCTCGGCCCTCATCATCCTCGGCGGTTTGGCTTCCGGTACCTATATCCATGGAGCGGATTTCGTGGTGTGGACCTTCCTGTGGGACAACTACGTGAAGATTATTACCGCCAACCTTTTGATCTCTTCCACTGTTGCGCTTTTCGTCTACCTGAAGAGTTTCTCTGTCCCCGAGCCCGGCAGCGCCAATCCCGACTCGCGCGAGCTGGCCCCCGGTGGTCACACAGGAAATGTGCTCTACGACTTCTTTATTGGTCGCGAACTTAACCCCCGAGTCCGTTTGCCAATTCCATTCGTTAGCGAGGAGTCGCGCACCATTGATATCAAGGTGTTCATGGAGATGCGACCGGGTCTACTCGGATGGACGATCCTGAACCTGTCCAATGTGGCTCACCAATACCGCACTTATGGCTATGTCACCGATTCGATCATTCTAGTCACCATTTTCCAGGCATTCTACATCTTAGATTCGCTGTACATGGAGCCGGCCATCATGACTACCATGGACATCATCATGGATGGATTCGGCTTCATGCTTTCCTTTGGCGATGTGGTCTGGGTCCCTCATGTATACAGCATTCAGAGCCGTTATCTTGCCGTCTTCCCTCTCCAGTTGGGCTGGTCCGGTATGGCACTTGTTATCGGTGTTACTGCTGTTGGATACTCAATCTTCCGTGGTGCCAACAACCAAAAGAATCGATTCCGCACTGACCCCAATGACCCGCGCGTCAGGCACATCAAATTTATTGAGACCGCCAGTGGATCGAAGCTGATGATCTCCGGGTGGTGGGGCCTCGCCCGGCATATCAACTACCTGGGTGACTGGTTCATGTCGTGGGCCTACTGTTTGCCCACTGGTATTGCGGGTTATGCCATCATTGAAACCATCAACCCAGCCAGTGGTCACCTACAGAAGCAGGCTGTGCAGACCCCCGAGGTTCGTGGCTGGGGAATGCTTTTCACCTACTTCTACATGCTGTACTTCGCGGTTTTGCTGATTCACCGCGAGATGCGTGACGAGGAAAAGTGTGAAAGGAAGTATGGCGCTGACTGGACCCGGTATACTTCGCTGGTTCGCAGCCGAATCATTCCTGGCATTTACTAGAGGGTTGCCTCTTGAGGGTTTTTTTCCCTATCATGAGAAACAAGCAGAGACCAAGGAGCTTCAGGTTTAGTGCAGGTCTGATGCCTTGTCTCTGACCTAAAATTCGGTTTCTTTCAAGTACAAAAGTATTTGTTTAATGTGATGTTCCATAGGCATGAACAAAAAAGCTCGTCCTAATTAATATTTGGCCAGAGCCAATCATTCGTTAATAATATAATCCTTGTCCTATACCGAGGGCCCGTGAGCTTCAGCGTTTTCGCTTCTTATGATCAACCAAGACATCTAGTCCCCAGTCCTCATCTCCTATGTTCTTTACCCACCCTTTGAGAACCTCTCTAGCATCTCGTATCGCTTCTTCACGAGGTTGGTGGGGACCTGATACCTTGTCTCGGGCTTGTTTCAGGTCTTGGTACGTAGTCGTCTTTTGAGTATCTTCCAAGGGGCATATTTCTGGAAGGGCTTCAACGGTTGTGTTCGCCGACTGCTTCTTGGTGTCTTGGGAACCCTGTACACGACCTTCTAACTCAATAATGTTTGACATGAGAGCCCAAAGCTTCGACCGAGATAGTGCTGAAGCACCACGCGGAAGAGGCGAGGACGCTTTGTTACCTTGCTTCACACCGCCAATGATGCTTTCGTATAAGCCGGTCCTGGATCGAAAGAGCGAGGGCAATTGCTTGCTACCAGTGTCTGACAGCACCGCGCACTTATGCGAATGTGATGGAGCTAGGGTCCATACAGCGCTTACGTTGCCCGGTTTGCTCTTCTTTGGTGCGACCACAGGGTCTGTAGCTTCCGGAGTGATGGATTTTGGCTTCGCAAACTTCCAGAGTGCTTCAATTTCCTCAGTAGGCACAGACAGAACCTGAAAAGGATGGAATTGATATCCGATTCGACCTGGGGCTCCGGTCGGCCAGGACCGCCCCATTAAAGGCTTCATTCGACCGTTTTCGCCAAAAGCCCTTCCACACGCAATATGACTGATTTCGTCCTCAGGAAGAACGAGTCCCGCCAGGTATGCATTCTGAGTTGGGGCAACCAACCGACTAGTCTGCCACGATAATAAAGAAGAGACCTGCTTCAAAGCGAGTTTATCTGAGCAAGATTTACTGCGCGTTGACTCCGCATCTGTGCGTGCTGGTTTGCGACGTACAACGCCCAGAAGAGAGAAATGAGCTCGACCGTCGAGGATGTCATCTTCCACCAAAGCAGGTCCTTCCTGTGCCTCTGAGGTATGATTTGTTCCACGTACCACCTCCCATGGCGTTGCGTCATCTTGAGCAGCCATGCACAGCTCCATGCTTCCATCGCCACAGGGAGCACAGGTACAATACATGTATAGTTTTACGTCGGGCTGGATCTCAAAAGGTGGCCACTGTATTGATGAAGCTGACGTGTCGTTGCAGTCACTTGGGGATTTTCTTCTCCGAATGATTTTTGATGGAGAAGACTTGGTATTCTCAAGCCTTTCTTCGGTCATTAAGCCATGACATTCAGTTAAGAGCCAGTAGTTGAAGGCACGGATGGCTAAGATCTCTGCATGACAATCATGAATGACGAGACCTCGACACCGTGGAATTTGAGATGCTGATAAACATTTTGCACCGCTCCTGCAAGCCAGTCAGTGGATTATTCCAGATGTGACCTGTGGAGTAAAACTTACGTGACCGCTATGCAATGAAGACTTTCTGAAGATGTATTTTCACCTATCAATTACGAAGAGCCTGTTATTTGACAACCCACTCCTAAATTTCAAAAAAAGTATACATACCTTTAACAGCTACAATGCCAGTCATTGGGATCCACTCCCTAGAGCCATCGGGAAAGATAGTTGGTTTACTGCGTGTGGGCAACGCATCGAAATGCGCATGCACCAATGAGGCTATCCGAGACGGCAATGGCGCCGTAGGTGGCAATTCAGGCATATTTGCACACTTAAAAACGAGAATAATACCTCGTAGAGCATGCGACCGAGCTGTTGGATCCAACTTGAGGTCAAAACCCACGATGTGGGCTAGACTGCGATTTTGATATACGGTCACATGACCACATGACTTATCTCAACCTTCTCCAAACTTGACCGTCCCCAGACACTTTCGACACATCCCAGACAGCCTCCACAATTCCAAAATGGCTGACAAACTCCGCACTCTCCAGAACCTTGAGGCGCTTCAGGCCCGCTACATCGGTACTGGCCACGCCGATACTACCAAGTACGAGTGGACCTCCAACATCATCCGCGACAGCTGCGCGTCCTACGTCGGTCACAATCCGCTTCTTTCTTACATGTCCGTTGGAATGGGTGAATCTAAGGAGAAGACTCGTATCATTATGCTGGAGAAAATGGCCAGGGGCGCTGGCAACCCTCCCGAGGTATGCGCTATAGTCGGTTTCCTCCCCCTTTGAGAGCAGATTACTAACGTTTCTTGCTTGGACTTTAGACGCAGGAGTAACAAGTTGAGATGACTTTTTACGATACGCAATATCCAATATCTGATACCCGACACGCAATGCTCACTTCGAATAAGGGCTATTGAGGCACTACATGTCCATGTCCTACCCTGTACTCGCGAATGCGCCTAGATACTTGACACGATACCCGGTTTGAATACGAAGGTTCAATACGCTTTTGCCAAGATGCCAGCCGCTGGGAGATATGCGCATCAAAGAAAAGGATCCGTTAATGCAGAATCGGCCTCACGCATTCTCGGACAACTTGTTACTGCGCAAATGAACCCTTGAGCCTGGAGAATCTAAAGGCCATTCAAGCACCATAATAGCCGTGACTGGAGGTCCGGGTATCCTATTTCAATGTCTCATCTGATCTGTCACTCGTATTGGAATCCTTGAAATTCTTTAAGAAACCCGACCTCCTGTACATGCAGGATAGCTGAATGGACCTGGAATAACTCAGATCGCAAAGCCGCATGGTTTCTATTCATCGAAAAGGGGAGAAATTATATTGCTGCCAAAATACCTCAATTTATGATTAACAAACTCCATCGCTACAAATCAGTGGATACACGACGTAAAATACATTCAAAAATCCTAGATAAACCCAATATACTATCAAGTAGACTCATCCACCGAATTCTTTGCCACCAACTTTGTGTTCTCCGCCTGCAAAGCAGCAATGATATCAATCCACTTTTGGCGCTCAGCACGCAAATTGCTCACCTCCTTCTTCAAGTCTTTCACTTCTTGCCGTAGACCCTCAACCTCAGATCGAAATTTAGACTTTTCCGAACGTTCAGCATCCTTCCGCTGCCGAACCTCATTCTTTTCCGCATCTTTTCGCTGATCGGCCTGAATCTTCGAAGCAACCTTCAATTGACTAGCCTCAACCTTGCGCAGCTGCTTCATCAGCTTGCCTTCCTCAGTAATAAGGTGTGCAGATGCTTTATGCATTTGAATCAGCGGTTCAGGCGTAGGGGTCTGTGTCTGCACCTGTTGCTGGCCATCGCTGCTAGTGCTACGTCGTAGGCTTAGCCTTGGCGAACTGCTGCTATTTGGTGTTTCGGATCTGTTCTCCGCTGCACGCTTGAGCATGCTGGTATCGCTGTCAATGTCGTTGTGACCCCTTGTCGGAGTCAAGAGGCCACTTTGTGTAGTTGCGTGCGTCTCTAGCTCTGAGCGGATGGTCTCGAGCTTGCGTTCGATTTCGCGTTTGCGAAGGGCTAGCTTGGCGAGTTCTTTTTCGTGTGAGCTTAATTTGCCGTTCTTGCTCATTTCCATTAGTTCGGCTGGTGGGATGCTGCTTTGCACCATTTCTTCTACCATTGGTGTCGCTGATTTGGAGTGGGCCGAGGCCAGCGAGGCTTGTTCGGCTTCCTTTTCTGTAGTCGATAGGGCATTGTGGGACGCTTTTGTGCCGGATGACTTGGAGCTGCGAACTTCGGCATCTTCTGTGGTCTCGTCGGAAGTGCCGAATGTGCCTGGGACAGAACGGGACGGTTCTTGATGGTGCGGGAAAAGTTCCAGGACTGCTGGTGCGTATCTTTCAAGACTGGAGTTGACCAAGCCTGTGACGCTGGCGATTAGTCCGTGGTGGGAGTGGACGTCAGAGTCTGTGAAATCCGAATCCGAATCTGAGTTCGAGTCAGACTGGCTTCCCTCATCATCACGGTTGGCTTCATTTCTGGATTCCCCAGATCTAGGATTCTCGACCCCATCATGACCTTGTGAATCCTTCTCTCGTTTTGAGGGCTTGTCTCCCTGAATAGCCCAATCAACGAATTTGGCAGCATCTGCTCCCACGCTTCTGGGGGTGCCTTTGTCCACCATCCATCGAGGAATATTGCCACCTGGGTCACTTCTTGTGACCATGATCCACTCAACCGGGTTCGATTCGGGGTCATTTCCTTGCGTCGATTCATCCGTAGTTCCGCTGCCCTCACTCTCCTTCTCCGTACTCTTAGCACTGAAAGAGCTGCTGCTACTTCCAGAGGTGCCTTTCCTGGGAACTTCACGGATAAGTTCAATAGACTCATACACGCCTCTCGTATACCCCGGTTTATGCGGAATATCAGGGTGATCACAAGGCTTAGAGATCATTAACCAACTCCGACCGGGTTGCTTAGTTCCACCAATCCGCAAGCCAGCATTCGATGTGATAATTAGCGTCACAAAGTCTCGCGGGGCCGTAGGCTTCGGGAACTGCGCCGAAACATGATACACGGTGATCTTTGCCATCTCCGATCCATTCTCATCCTTCACCTCCACCACCTCGACCTTCCGTTCCGCTCCGATACCACGGATACTGTTATCAGGGGTTTGACCCTTCTCAATCTTCTTCAGATTGATCTTCAAGGTCTCATCATATTCCGACGACAGCTTTTCTTGCCATCGTGGAAATGACATACCCTCGTGCACACTCCGTCTGCCGAACCATGAGCCGCCTCCATCATGGGCTGAGAGCTTCCAGACGTGTACGCCGAGGGGATTATCTTTCGGCCCGCCCATCTTGATGGGCTTGCCCCATTGCTTTTGTAGGGTGGTGATAACCGGGTCTGTTTCTTCGACTCTGGCTGATGAAGGGATGACGCGGGTTGTGGACTGCGACGCAGAATCACTATGTCCTTCGGTCTCGTACGATGGAGGATCTGGAAGTGATTCCGCTACCAATCTACTGTGATGGAAAATATCGCGGACGTATTCGCGGAGTTCATGGGGCGTTTGGGGGACGGCGCCCCATGTCGTCGGCTTGAGACATTGTAGGGCATCATGTAAGGTAGCCATGGGTACTGCGGGCTCGGGTCGATCGGATTGGTAGAGAAGAGACAGATCCGGAGGGAATATGAGGTATGCTGTTTTTTAATAAGAGTTTTAATGGTTGTTGGGCGTCAATCAATGCAGGTAAGAGAACACAATGCGATACTGTAGACAAATGCTGCGGGGAATGAGTAGCTCCGATAAGATGTATATCCTGAGTCGGGATAATCAGGGCCACAGAAGCGTCAATTCAACACTTCTGGGGAAATAGCATGCTTTTGCCACGGTTTTATCAGGAGAGTAAGAACAAAACGGCTTCTGGCATTGATAGCCGCTGTTAAGCCTGCTTGGCGCCCCGGGATTGCGGCTTGACGTCATACAACGATATCGTAACTATCGGATCATGTGGAGTCGTGCTACGAACCACGGACTTTTGCCCTGGTTGATTATCCACTATTACCCCTGATTCTACAATGACCTGCAGATCTACGTAGTACAATTCTTGTTTCTTTGAACTCGACCTGGCGCCAGGTTCGTGGGTTGAATCGAGTCTTGTCCCTAACCACGGAACATCGGAAGAGGTGATAGCTTATCGTGGAATTCTTTCCCGCATGACATCCCGAGGAATTAAGCATAAATTTAATGAATCTCTTATTATGGCTTGAATGATCTGCTGTACATACTCTATTTATCAAGATATTTGGCCCATTGCAGTGGAACAGGAACAGGGCTTTTGTGGTGTATGCACCTTTCAAAGAATTCACTCTAAAAGATACATACAAATTGGAGTTTAGGTAACAGATTGACAAGAAAGACAAGAGAAGAGAAGGCAGCCAGCGCGGGAGGTCTTGCCTCCCGGACGTGACAAAAAGAATGAAAACCAGCATCCTAATCTCGGTGTCAGGGCAAACCAATAAATAAGCTCCATCAACCAGTGACAAAGCTCCTGACATCCGAATTCATCCAGTAATGCTCGAGGCCCAGCCTGGATGATGTCTAGGGGTTGACCCCAAAAGAGTGCAAGCCATGGTGATATGATAATGAAGTCGATGCAAGTTGAAGAACTGACCTGTTAGGCCACTCGTCGCAATATCGGGGTATAGTGGAATGCTTCAGGTCACAGACATAGAAGGCTCAAATCCAATCCCAGCATTTCGCGCCCGTCGTTCGCCACAGACGAACATTCGGGTCTGGCGAGGGCGTTCCCAGGGTATGTCTTCTCTTCGCATGATCTGCAACACCATAGACCATGACAAGCGAGAAGAGAAGGTGTGAACAGATCCAGCATGTCAAATGCTGGAAACACCCGAACGCGTAGACTTGTCCCTCAACCGTCCCAATCAAGAGCAGGTTGATTCCGGTATCCAGTACCAGTAAGGATAATCTTCGACGGCAATTGGCAATCAAGAACCATACGTCGAATCCAGTCAACGATGCAACTCTCTTGCTGATCACCATCGAACCGCGCCAATGATAGAAAGACATAATTGTGGACATTCCACATCCGAATTCATATCCCGGTGCCGCGAGGCTTCCTGGTCTTCATGACATATATATGGGACATGAAACAAAAGAGAAAATAACACACAAGAGCCGACCCGTCGCTTCTTGATGCAAAAAGAGAGCTGCAGAAAATAACAAGACGCTGACGCTGGCTGAGTAGAAGCAGAAACGCAAAGGAAAAAAATTCACAGGTACAAAATGCCAAAAAAAATTATTCTGGATATGATGCAATGGCAACAAGGTGGAGTATCACAGATGCACACAGGTCTCTCAAACAAGAACGCCGTCAAGAATGCCAATTAGTCAAAAGTTGGGATGTGATCCATGTTGGGATCCACTTCCACAAGGGTTGTCGGAGAAATCCGAAGTCGCACGAGGGAGGTCTGACCTAGAACGATCCACGTTCAGGGAAATCAGGCGTGGCGACCCGGGGGGCTCGCGGAGGTGTCACTGGCAGGGGGAAGGGAAGGGGAGAAGGAGTAGACACCATCGAGCCTAAGCGTAATGGGGATCTCCCTTTAGATCGTCGTGCCGTAGGGCAACGGAGCGAAATCTCCCCAGCCGAAGCCTGTCATGTTGGCTACCGTACTGCAAGGTTGCACGAGCGTACTCGGAAGCGGGAGGGGAGCGAAGAGGGCCGAGGTCGTTACCATGTTGTCGTACGGTAGGTACGGGGCGGCGGTGAACGGCTGGCAGTAGGACGGGGTCGGCGATGGCAGCTGAGCATCACTGAAACTGAGACTGGCCCAAAGATTCGGATTAGAATCATCCGTGGCCGGGGTTGGGCTGGGCGGCAGTACTTTCCACGACTCGAGTTGCGCGGACGGTGGGCAGGGGTTGTGCCACCAGATTTCGGGGCCCGTCGAACTGGGTAGAAGAGGGACGGCACGCATCACATCCACCACCCGTGGTGGAGGTGGTAGCAGGGGCACGAATAGATTCGCGATGGCCTGCTTAGCGTCTTCGCCTCGTCCGCACATGAGGTCCCCAGCGCCATCCTCTTCCAATCCTTCCAGCGCTTCGGCATCGGTCCGGTACACGAATCTGTTAGCGGCTTGAACGAACTCCTCCTGTAACTTCTTCAACTGGCTCTGCTTCCCCGACCAATCCCACGTGTTGGCGGCCGCATCCACCGAGTAAACGTCTTGATGATAATCCACCAGGGATTCAATCGTCTCCGGGGTTAGTTTGAATGCGACCTCATTCCGAGAGACCATATCGACGTGCACGACATAGGCCTCTATGTGAATCATCTGATAGTTGAAGAGACCTTCCACGAGTGGGTTCTCATCTTTCCGCAGCTCCGCCTCGGGAGCCTTGGTGAACATCATTGAACACAAGGTCCAAATCGCATTCTGCGACGACAAGGTCTCCGTCAGACACCGGGTGTGTTGGGTGACATTGTTCAGAGGACGCTTGACCCGATTGACTCGTTTCAAAGTGGCCGTCAACCACGGCGGCACCTTGGTATTCAACACGACATTCGGGGAGGACCGCGGCGCAAAAGCGGCCGCGGATGACGGCAATAACATGGTTGGCATTATGACTCTGTGCGAATAGGGATACGACCGGCGTTGTCAAGGAAAATAAAAGAATGTAGATAATAATCGAAGGCCAAAATCATAAAGGCGACATTCGCCCACACAGTAAAAGACACCCGAGTTGGAGGTTGATGGGGTTCACGGTGACGTTTTTCGGAATTCTCGCTTGTTTAGATCGATCGCATAGTCTGTTGCGAACGGGTTCAGAGGACCTATGGCCGAAAAGTTGTGTTACTATTAAAGTGCGGGCGAATGCGCGTGGAAAAGAAAAAAAAAAGAAGGGAAAATTATGAATATCAAAAGGAAGGAACGTGAACAGTGGATGTTATAGAAAGAAAAAGGGATGGACGATACCACACATAAGAAGAATCGGGAGGGGCGGGATCCATAACGGAAGAGCCAATGCAGTGGAGATTTGAATTCTTTTCTATAGAGAGTGCATTAAGGTCAGGGTTTTCTGTATGCAGCCTGATGGAGTCGGGTATGATACAAGTAATGGACCACACGGACTCCCCGATCTGCGTACTTGCCCTCGGGGTTTTCGGGTGGCAAAGATAGTATGCAAAGTTGAAACATGCAGAACCAACTGTGAACTCGAGTCTACATAGAACTTGAAATGATAATAGGTATTCTCATACAAAATACCATTCAAAACGTTGAATACTGATCGCACAGAATTTCCCAGTCTCACGGTCTGCGCGTTGCACGTCCATTTGGTCAGAGCCATCTGCAAGATGCCCCAAACTGCAAAAGCTAAGCCCCGATGATCCGCACTGCGAAACAACTACAAAATCTTCCGAGTCCAGAGTCCCCTAAAAAAAAAACAAAAAAAGCTAGGATATGGCGTCGTGGCTTGCATCTAGAATTTCAACACCCCATTCGAATGTTCTATTCACCCTTCTCCCTAGAGATGTTTACATTCTCAGCTGGAACCTTGGAATGTCCAAAAATACACTGTGCGATGGGGAAGTTTATGTGGAAATGTGGAAAGAGAAAGAGTAAACCGTGGAACTCATGAGCGCTTCCTATGCCGCTAATAATTACTCCACAAACCCTAACCAGAATGATCTCTAGAGGGATCGCACATCTCCCACGTTCCTCCCCTCCTGCGACTTTCTAATGTTTCAGAGATCAATATTCTACTATGAAGGGGGAGACCAAAATTTGGAGTGAAAAAAGGAGGTACATAACGATGCATTTTTCCTTCGTACTTCGTTTGGATGAGTCGAATGGTGGACAACCTCAGCTGATGGAGGGTCGAGCAGACGTGGGGCAACTTGGTCTTGGGCCGCTTCTGGTCTCGGATTCGTCGGTCATGACCGAGTCCGGCCGCTCCACTGTGAGCTGAGATCCCTGTTCCGATCTGCGATTGGGCTGAATGATGACCGGTCATTGACTTTTGAGGCGCCCGGCTTTCAAACCAGCGGTAACAATACCGGTTTTGTTGGTTCTTCAGCACGCTGTGTGAGGGCCACATGATCGTGATCTCATCTTACAGCGACTACCCTCTTTCCATGCGCCATGAGGCTTCTCTTGTTCAATCAACGTTCTGCAATCTAACAACCCTAGAGCCTGGCGGCATACGATCTCGGTCATGTGGTCTGGAGGGTCGCAAGGGGGGTCGCGGTTGGAATCGGTGATCAACGCTTTCAATATATGCATTATCCATGAAATGACTACAGTACTGTATTGTTGGCTTCGGCTATGGAGCCAAGATTTCAAGACATTCAAGAAATTTCCCTGCTTTGTTGGCAGATCTCGGAGAAGGCGATGGCGAGGACAAGTGGTGGATGCTTTTCTTAAAATAGGAGTTTGTTGACTTTGCACTGCCACTACCTCATGCGCCACGTCACTCGCCACCGGTTGGACGGAACTGTGGCGGTGCCTTATATTGTAGGCATTAACTCAGATGTATTGCAGCGCGTAACAGAGTTTTGCTGCAACCGAATTCCAAGATTGTGTCAATCTCCAATCGATTAAGCTCAAATGCTTGTTCCCCAAACCACGCTGATGCACATAACGTGGAGCCTGGTTGATAGCCCCGTAGCACAGTCTAGGACTAAAATGTGACCATTTCAGTATTATTGACGATAGACTAGGCAAAATACCTTTCTAGATTACGCACCAGGCCAGTCCCAATAGTCTAAATTCTATGACTCATGATTTAGCCGATGACGGCAGGTTTGAAATCGAGCCGTCTTTTTCCTCACCGACAGTATACTCGGAGAGCATTCGGAGCGATGCCCAACTCAAGTCGTGAAAGCATCGAAATATTTCAATGTTTAGTTTCGAATATGATACAAATAGGCTTATCATGAGTCATCAATTTGATCCCCGAAAATTATCACCTTCACGGCACGGGATAATCACGGGTGCGAATACCAGGTTTATGTCTGGCACTAAACTCAACAGGACACTTACTGCATACACGGCCCGAACGCGCATGATAGATCATTTTAATGTAGCATTTTCTCTGACGATCATATTGCCGTATGTGATATATGACGGAGTATCTTGCAATGGATATGTGACGAACTGCAAGCATCGCTCTATGCGGATAAGTGTCTTATTTACTAGGTTTACAGACATCTAGAACCTTAGAAAGACCCTTCCAATGTTCCATTTAGACCTAGATCAAGACCGAAGCTTACGGGTATGCAAGACTTCGGAAACGGGACGTCAAATCTCATAGAATGCATGTTATCTCCTCTATTTCCAAGTTGGTAAGGCATGACACCATAAGACCGTGACCTTGAAATATCCCTTTGCTTGTGATCTCCTATTTTAGGTATATTAATTTTGGATGTGATTCTAGTGGTTCTCTTCGGATCAAGTCGGGTTGACATCGTTTTATTCCTCGCCCAAAGATTACAGTTAGAAACGAGAGTTGGTAAATATCAATACTTTAGAAAACCTGGAGCCTAAAACAAACCGATCTCTTTGGAACAGAATATTCTCCACTATGTAGCAACATATTTTGACTGTCAACGTTATTATCTGGAGTTGAGTCAAAGTTGAGGGTTTGACGAAGCGCTTGGGTTACGACATACAGCTTAGAGCGGCTACATTGCCCAGGTGGAGGTTTTGACCCACATTATATCTGAAACCACCTAAATCGATAGTATATATTCGGGTGGGGCCTAGAATATAGTTCGAACAATCGCTTTTTGGATCTCTCAGATTTCGCTCAACTAATGGTTCTTGCCCAAGGCCCCCACCCCCGACCCAATGGTTTTAGTACATCGTCCTTATTCTTACGCCTCGTTTTGAGACGAAATAGGGGGGGTTTGGTTCAAACTTATAAAATTGCTCATGGTGGCAAAACGATCTCTCATTGCCTCACTTCAGGAAGCCTCACTGTAGAAACTCACCATTCGTCTCCTTCAGGACCAGTTGATACTCAGGCTCAAACTGCATATACATAGCCTCAGGGCTACCTGCTCCTTTCTTCGTGTATGATGCCGTTTCATCATCAACGATTGTCTTTTTCAGGTTCTCCAAAGCACTTCTCACAGACCCAGGTGCAATAGAAGACTCCACTAAGAGCTGAGTCTGGCATGCTCGTTCGAGTGCAATGAAAAACGCGGCTGCCTCGGCAACGGTCCCACCAGAAGTAAGAAGACCATGATTTTGCATAATCGGATTTCTCTTCGTTGACCCAAGATACTCCGCAATTCTTTGGCCTTCTTCTTGCGCAAAAACAACCCCACCGAAGGCCGGATACAGAGAGAGATCGTCATAAAACATGCATGAATCTATGCCGATTCTGTAAGAAAAGGATCAAACTTAGGTATTTTACTTCTTACCTTGATTAACATATCAATTCCCTTACCGAAACTACTCCACGCTCTTCCACATGGACTATGCATATGGCATGCCGCATGGATATCGGATCGTTTCTGGTGAATTGCACAATGGATCATAAAGCCCGCAGCGTTCACAGGCTTGTCGGCTCCGCCTACTCGATTCCCTTGCTCATCCACTCAGACCATATCCGAGACTTTAAGAAGGGCAAAATGAATGTCATACGGATTAAGCCAAAAGGTTTCGGGCTCAATAGGGTCTATCTATGTCAGCATATGTTGAAAGCAGGGGGTTAGGAAGTTAAGTATACCTCGAAGACTGATATGTCCACTGCTACCATCGGCGAACCCTAGTTTGGCAAATATACGGAAAGCAGCTGCCATTTGTTCCAGAAGCCATATTCGCTCTGCTTCTTTGGTTGCGGGTCGAGGGATGTGATGCAACCTTTTGAGTTGGCCGTTGTCTGCTTTTTCCGTGTTCAGGGCTAAGATCGCGGCCCGGTCTCGGTTGTGGTAACACCAGATGACATTTTGATAAATTATGACTGGGGAATGATTAAAGTATTCAGAGGAGTTGGAGAGTGAAGCCAACATTTGGATATGATGTTAGAGAGAGGGGAAGGGTAGCCCCGCATAATATTTCATGCTGTGTCGAAGCTTTGTAGCAGCTCGGAAGAAGTCGAATGGAAAAATCCGAAACAAGAATGAACCTAGAACTCAATTCAGGTTTTGAGTATAAATCAAGCTATAGACTTTGAATTTTATACATAAATTCGCACGCGAGTACCTACCTAGATTGCTAGACTTAAGCCCAGGAGGTGCTCCGTGGATGCCAGAGGCCAGAGGAGACTCTATAATACTGAAAAATCACTTAAAGGTCGTCCAGATGCATGGAATGTATGTTGTGTGCTCAGGATTGAATCAAAATCTACGAAAAATACTTGAATTCTACCTCAAGATATTGAGCCAATCAAAGAAGCTAGCAGGATAGCACCGAAAGAGGGGCAAGCCTGCAATGACAAAGCAGCGCATTTTGCTCCTCATTCACTCGACTCGACCACTATTCAAGTTCCAATTCAAAGATGCCATCCTTCCTCGACCTTCCACCGGAAATTCGCATAATGATATATGCGCACGCGCTCAATCCAAACGAATACGTGAAAAGCTATCGGAAGATGACTACAGCCGTGGCATTTACTCCGACAAGTCCTCCACTTTGCGATGAACCTCGTTTATATGTGGAGCGATACACACCTTCGATTTTATTATTAAACAAAAGAATAACGATCGAGGCTCTTCCTGTCTTATACCGAAAACCGCTGGTCCTCTACGGAACTCCATCGACGTACTTCACGATGCGCCAAATGGACATTGCCGAATTCATTAGCGAGCATCTCCTCCAGAGAATTCAATATGGGGTCCTACGACTGCGTATGCCAAATAAGAATTTCGTGCTAGCATTATTGGATATCTGGGGTGCTGGTAACCAACTGATAAGATTGGATGTTTATCTACCAGAGCAAGCGACACGCAATGATCGGCACTGGAAGATTGTTGAAAGCAGAGTATTTCCTCTTTCAATTATCTCTTTGTCTTCATTCTAACAATTGTATCAGCTTCAAACATTTTCCACAATGGTCCCTGTTGAGTGGCATGAGATTGTCAAATCAACTAGAGCAAGAGAGGAGAGCAGTTAGCAACTGATCCAAGGTTGAAAGTTTTGGCATCTGGATTTTGATTTGAATATGAATTACTTTCTGAGCCAAAGTTCCATGGGAGTATTCCACGGTACAATCTCGAGCTAGCAACCGCAACGGAGTAAGAGGATCCTTAGGGGTCTGTTCCCGGATCTGGCTTCAGGAACAGGAAGTTAGTGACGATTACCTCTATTAAAGTGGGTCTCCAAGACGAACCAGAGCTTGCTCTAAGCAAATTTGAGGAAGCGATCGCCATAATTATGACGATCGGCCCTCAAGCCTTGGAACCCTTACGAGACAGGTATGCCAGAAAAAACTTCCTTCCCCAGGTTCTGGGGTAAGCGACTTGGCGACTTACTGCGCCTCATTGCGGAGCCTAATAGGACCCGTTATTCAAAAGAGTAGGATAGGAAAATCTGGGTCTCGTGGTTATTTACATTGAAAACACAAGGTCATCGTGGGCACTTATACCGAGACAGATATTGTCTGGTCTTTGAATCCGGCTAGTATGATAATGATTCTTCTATAATAAAGACAATGAGATTAATTCAATGACCGTTCAGAATGTCAGAACTGGTACGGGGCCCCGGCTCAGTCATCAAGCCAGAGCTGTTCCAGGAGGTTAACAGCTTGTTGGCTAACGGCAACAAGCTTCTCACACCCCAATTCGTTGACGAGACTAAGCCATTGATTAGCACTGTGGCACCGGTGATCACACCCGAGCTTCTGAAGGAGGTGAACTCTCTGCTTTCGAACGGCAACAAGTTGCTCTCGCCCGACTTCATTGACGAGACCAAGTCATTGATTGGAACCGTGGCACCAGTCATCACACCCGAGCTCCTGAAGGAAGTCAATAGCCTGCTTACCAATGGTAGCAAGCTTCTTACCCCCGATTTTATCAACGAGACCCGTAACTTGATCGGTACCGTGGCACCGGTGATCACACCTGAACTTCTGGAGGAAGTGAACTCTTTGCTTCCGACGGCAACAAGTTGCTGTCGCCTGACTTCGTCAGCGAGACGAAGGGACTGATTGGCACAGTGGCGCCATACATTAGCCCTGAACTTCTCAAGGAAGTCAACGCGCTGCTCTCGAATGCCAACAGTCTTCTGACCGAGAAGACTACCAAGGAGTTGACCAACTTTTTGGATATGCTCGGGCCAGTCTTGACACCCAAGCTCTTGCAGAATGTGTCTTGGTTGCTGGGTAACGGTACCACACTTTTTAACCCCGGATTCGTCAACAAGACGGTCGGGTTGATTGATGGTATTGCACCCGTCATAACGCCCGAACTCCTGGGCCAAGTTGGCGGATTGCTGAACAATGCGGACGATCTTCTCACCAAGGAATTTGTTAATGAGACACAAATTCTGATCGAGGATGCTGCCGATGTAAGTCAATTCCCTGAGGTGTTTTGAATGATTACTAACCCCTCTTTTTAGATTCTTCCTCTGGTCACTGAGTTGTTGAATTCGCTGTAATATTTCGAGTTGCCCAGGTTAGGGGTCTGAGGATATGTAAATCACAGTATTTATTGATAATGGCTGAGTACATCTAATACGACTTAATTGATTGAAATATGGTATTACTACATGTGCACTCATCTAACCCAACTGAGCAGTTAGGAATAATTCGAATATCCCGTCGTAGTCAGATAGGTATACCGGATGCTAGAGGCAAAATGCAGGGGGAAAAAAATCGAATTGGCGCTTGACTCGAAGCCAGATGTACATCTAGCAAGAAGGAGTGTACATGCAGCAATCGATCCTCTTTGTTTTTTTTTTTTTTTGGGATTTCCTCTGCAGTATGCCTCGCGGTTCATTTCTTGGATGAATCGTGGATTCGAGAAATGTGTTATCAATGCTATGAGATAGACGAAGGCGGAGAGAGCAGCAAACAATTGGTGCCCCATGCATGATCATTTATGCGCATGAAAATATCATGAGATTGATCGGAGAGTCGTTGCTGGAATACATAATTCGAACGCCGCACGGTTCTTGAGGCAAATTATTGACTTGTCCTTTTCGAGGAGGGCGTCAGGGTTGTTTTGCGGAGCGAAAACGTTTTCCGAACTGAAGCAAGATGGTCTTTGGGGTTGGGTATGTGGGACCTTAGGGCCGGGAAATGAGTCGAATTTTGATCTCGAGAGGCGCAAGCGCATATGGTCCCTTTATAACAGATCCAAGGCTTCCTAACTGAGGAATTGTGGACCCTTGACCGTAATTGGTGTTAGCTCCTGATCCATGACCATGAGGAGCTTCCCGGTTGTTGAAAAATGTAAATGGTAAATGATTGTCTGGGGTGCCTCAAGATGGGATATCGGATGCCTTCACTTGGTGGTATTTGGAAACGACCTTCAGCTCGGTATCCCGTTCTTTGATTTTCTTGTCCATTGCTCGTTGGACCTGTTCTCTCTTCTTCTCGGCTTCCTCAATTTTCCTTTTCACTTCCTTTGCGGCCTGTTCTTGCGCCCTCAAAGCTGTCTCACGCGTTGGGAAGTCTTGGCGCAACTGTTTAAGCTCAACCTGCACATCTTGCTCATCGATTGGCTGGCAAGTGATTGGATGGTAGCGATAGACTGGAAGTGGTTCTCCTGGTACTTGAATTTCAGGAAGATCGGGGTGGATTGGGGTGGTGCGTAGGGACGAATCAAGTGGAACAGCGGAGGCAGCCTCGAATGGTGGAGAAAGAAGAGAAGCTTCTGTTTCAAGCATAGTTGCAACCTGATAGGCTCAAAAATGAAGAGTGGCTAGAAAGAATTTACCGCAGTTTCTTGCTTTAAGGTAGGAATGATGCGGAGTAGAAGCAGAGCGCCGAGCTTCCGCGGCCTTAGGGATTCTGCCATAGATATCCCTCACCGCCTTCGTTCACGACGTATGCGGGGGATCGGATCTCCACGGACTTTCAGATGTGCAAAATTTATGAGTTTATTGAATTCTCCGAATAATAATAAGATAATAATCTTAGGCAGGTCCTAAGTGGACGCTGCTGTTTGTCGCCCGAGGCCAAGTGATAAGATCTCCAACTGGAACACCGTCTCACCAAGAGGGTGCATTGGGCTTGCTTGCATACATTGAGGCATCATGCAGGCCTTCGGTGCGTTTCCCCCTAGCATTCCCGGAATTTTTTCTTTTCTTTTGTGTGCCTTGAAGTGACCTACTAACCATGCTGTGGAATTTAGTCCCGAAGACCAGAAGGGTAAGTCCTTGGAAGCTTCAGATTGAGTGCGAGTACAGACTAACATGTGCCCTTAGCCCCGATTTGAGCTTGTTTTAAGGGTATCTCTCATACAACCCATTTTTGACGTGTCTTTATACTGACAAGCCAAAAGATTATTGACATCAACAATGTTCCCTTAGGAAATGGCACCGCGTGGGTAAAATGGCGTCTTCCATCATCAAGTGGTGCTTCGGAAAGCCAGGGTCACACTGAGAAGGCACCTCTTGCGGACCACCGTGCAACTTGGAACTACGAGAAGACGACTCTCGTGAGAATCACCATCGACAGGAATTCGATGCTGCAGGAGTGTGATATCAACTTTGAAGTCATTCAAGAGTTTCACTCCTCGCCTGCCAATGAAAAGAATATACTCGGGAAAATCAAACTCAACCTTTCGGAATATGTGGACAAGGTTGACGAGGATGAAGGTGTGGTTAGGAGATACCTAATGTATGACAGTAAAGTCAACAGCACAGTCAAGATTGGCATTGCTATGCACCAAATTGAGGGAGATCGCAACTTCACAACGTATGTTTTCCACCGTGGGCTATCCATATGCAACAGCTAATCAACATCAGACCACCTTTGAAATCGGCCACAGTATTTGGAGGCATTGCAAGGGTAGTGCATACCGCAGAGCCCGGAGATACAGACGAATCAGGCCACCTACCATCGATCAGCACCAAAACCAATGAAGTGGCAGATATGCAAGACATGTACCGACGCACCCTGGCAGCCTCTTGGATGTCCCGAGCCTGCGACTTGCCAGCTGACAAGCTGATTGAGGGGCTGTTTGCCGGAAGCTCCTGCTGGAACAATGATGCCCACAACTCAGCCGAATCAGGAGACAGCGACCCGAGCGCCTTTCTCAGCGTAGAAGCAGCTGAGCGCCAAACTCGCTCAGGGAAGAGGCTTTCCCCTAGTTTCGAACGGCAGCCTAAGAGCTCTATCAGCATTCACTCGCATAGTAGTGGGAAGACTCCAGACTCTCTGTCTACCCTTGGGTCTTCACAGAAAGGCAGGGACCTGGAGCATCATCTATATGATGGGAAAGGCCGAAGCTGGAAGAGCCGGAATGCCGAGCACGAACGCTCTGAGTTTGATGTGCGAGAGGATCTACGCAGCTGGGAATTATCATCTAAAGAATAGACCCATGGGAGTTTGAATGATATGGATCAATCAGAATAGATCCGGATCGTCACGTCCAAATTTGGGGTACAGTTTTGTACGTATACTGCTCTCGTGACCATGAGAGTACTCAAGATGTATGATTGTCAGAAAAACTTAACATGTTCTTAATCATACGTAGTTTCTCAGGTATCGAAATAATATACCTGCTGGTTTATGGGGTCTACTGCAAGAAGTCCCTTGAAAAGTATTGTCGGCTGGCGGAGCCACATGTGAGCAAACGCCCCCGGAGGATCCAGCCACGGAGAATTCAGCCCCACCGGGTATTGGGGACCCGAAGCCTGACCTTAACGTGTAACTCTTCCTTCCCAACCACTGGCTGTCCCTGCCCGACAAATTCTGGTCCTTAGTGGCGGATCGTTTAATCCGATAAAGACTCTTGTTTTTTCCGTGCTAGCAGCTCTGCATTCCCCACTAGCGCGTCGTGCTCATTATCTAGAGCTGTTGACCCTCCTCCATTATGAAGATCATGCGCATTTAGTGATTCACTGTTCCCGGCATGGACAAAACACAGGTCGCTAAGGTCAGCTCCAGCATTATGTGATCTTTGCTATTCTAGTATCTAACTAACCACTGCATCCATTTCACAGGTTGACAATGTAACCTTGGCTCGCCGCGGCGAACAGGTTGACGGATCCCTCCACCTAACCCCTCACCACCTTATCTTCTCCCATTTCCCGCCCATCTCTAGCGAGGACCAGGCCAAGGGTGTGACAGTCAGACCGAAAGAGCTCTGGATCACCTACCCTATAATTGCTTTCGGCACCTTGCGACTGGCTCCCGCGGCCTCCCGCCAACTATCTTCTATCCGTCTTCGCTGCCGTGATTTCACGTTTGTCTGTTTTTATTTCGCCAACGAGCATAAGGCGCGTGAGGTATTTGAAAGTATAAAACAATGGACATGCAAGTCTGGTCGGCTGGACAAGCTCTATGCTTTTACCTACCAGCCACTGCTTGCCGAGAAGGAGTTTAATGGCTGGGAGTTGTACAACCCTCGGAAGGAGTGGATGCGCCAGGGTCTCCTAAAGGAAAGCTCTGGTTGGCGTATATCGGACATCAATACTGATTATAGTGTATGTGCTTCGCTCGGGAAGATCTGTTATGGTTGCTAACGAGTTCTCAGTTCTCTCCAACGTACCCCGCTCTGATCGCCGTACCCTCCTCTATCTCTGACAATACAATCAATTACGCAGGCCGATACCGTTCCAGGGCGAGAATTCCTGCCCTTACATACTTTCATCCTGTAAACAACTGCACCATTACCAGAAGCTCGCAGCCCCTTGTGGGTGTGCGCCAGAACCGCAGTATTCAGGATGAGAAACTAGTTGCCACTATCTTCTCAACTTCTCGAACAGAACGACCTTTGGCTAGCTTTTCTCTACCTTCTCTGGAGAATGAGCAATCAGACTCCAGCCATGGTAGTTCGGAGTGGAACGAAACAGGCCCTGACATGTCAAATGCCGAGGATGTGGAAGACGATATGCTTGCCGCTGCTCGTGGAAGCTCTGAAGATGAGCGCATGATATATGGTGCCCAACAGCAAAATCTCATTGTTGACGCACGACCCACAGTGAACGCATATGCAATGCAAGCTGTTGGTATGGGGTCTGAGAATATGGACAATTACAAGTTTGCCACCAAAGTATATCTTGGCATTGATAACATCCATGTCATGCGTGACTCTTTGAACAAGGTCGTTGATGCCTTGAAAGAGACTGATGTGACTCCACTTGGTCCTAACCGGGATCAACTGGCGCGAAGCGGGTGGCTGAAGCATATTGCGGGTATATTAGAAGGGGCTAAGGTGATTACCCGTCAGGTTGGACTACA
The DNA here is from genome assembly GCA_028828865.1 of Penicillium sp. IBT 16267x. Lineage (NCBI taxonomy): Eukaryota > Fungi > Ascomycota > Eurotiomycetes > Eurotiales > Aspergillaceae > Penicillium > Penicillium sp. IBT 16267x. The sequence goes on along the minus strand of JAQJZQ010000005.1, from coordinate 1,283,493 downwards.
ACATTCTCATGTCTTGATTCACTGCTCCGATGGATGGGACAGAACAAGCCAACTCAGCGCCCTTAGCCAAGTCTGCCTAGACCCATACTTCCGCACCCTGGAAGGCTTTATAATTTTGGTAGAGAAAGATTGGCTTTCATTTGGTCATATGTTCCGACACCGGTCTGGTCACCTGAACAGTGAAAAATGGTTCCAAATCGAAAACGAGAGAATTGGCGGTGACAACAATCGTGGGTTTGAAAGCAGCGGCGCAGGGCAGGCCCTTGAGAATGCGTTCCGTAGCGCCAAGGGCTTCTTTGGCCGAGACAACAACAGTCGTGACTCTTTGCAAGAGTCCGATGGAGAGATGCTGAGTTACGACTCTGACACACCAACAAAAAAACCCAGTCCCAGTTCAGCTCCACGCTCGGTTGTGGCTGAGAAAGAAGTAACCAAAGTGAAAGAAACCAGCCCTGTTTTCCACCAATTCCTAGATGCGACATACCAGCTACTGCACCAATATCCAACTCGCTTTGAGTTCAACGAGCGCTTCCTCCGCCGCCTGCTATACCATCTCTATTCTTGTCAGTTTGGAACATTCTTGTTCAACAACGAGAAAGAGCGGGTGGATGCGAAAGCAAAAGAGCGGACTCGCAGTGTGTGGGATTGGTTCCTAGCCCGGCGGGAGCAATTCACCAACCCACAGTATGACCCAGAAGTTGATGACCACAAGCGTGGAAAAGAACGACTGCTTTTCCCCCGCCCAAGAGATACACGCTGGTGGGCCGAGTCATTTGGTCGAGCAGATGGAGAGATGAATGGACCCAGACCTTCTGATGCGTCACCGACAAATGAATCTGATAGCCCTGGTGCTGTGAGGACTCACATTCTGACTGGCATTGAGACTGCGCAGGAAACCGCGACAACTGGAGCTTCTAACGCCGATGTTTCCAACGTCGCAGCCTCAGGACTGGCTGCAGTCACATCAGGGATATCCAATCTTTCGGTCCTTCAAAACCGTCAGTCTGTACCCAAAGGAGAAGAGAACCAGAAAGAAATGGAGGTGGAGATGCAATAAGAAGAGAGACAGTGGATGGACATCTAGAATCTGGTTTATCTTCCGATCAATCACCAATGGAACATTCGAGAATATGCAGCAAGGCATATTGATACCCATGGAGAAGCCACATTTTCAAGCACTGGGCCGATGTAGGGGTTACTTTCTTCTGATTCTACCAGAATGAGTACATGAAACATTTCCATACTTCCAACCCAATAACGTCATTGATGCCTTGTTGCCTAGATTTGTAAATCTTTGACACCTGATGGCTCAGGTGTCAACACTAGACCTGATCTGTGCTGCAATGTAAGCGAGGGTTGAGCCCTAGCCTAAACGGGCAATGGAAGCCCTACGCCCAAAAATCCCCACTAAATCAAACTCGCAACCGAGCGACCAACCTCTCGACCTCGACCACGCCCTCCCCCTCGTCGACACCCCCAATTCCACCAACCAGGAACGCAAAAATGGCCGCTGTCCAGGGAGCTATTTCCAAGCGCCGGAAGTTCGTTGCCGACGGTGTCTTCTACGCTGAGCTGAACGAGTTCTTCCAGCGCGAGTTGGCTGAGGAGGGTTACTCCGGTGTCGAAGTCCGTGTTACTCCCACCGTCACCGACATCAGTACGTCCGCCCTTCGATTTTCCCTATTGTTGATGGATATTGGGTGGAATTTGAGATCTGCAAGAGCACGGAATGTCTGGAATTGCCGACATTGAAAAATTTAAAGATCATCCATTTTGGGGACATGTTCAGTAGAAAATGGTATTCAATGCTAACGGATGGTGTTTTCTACAGTTGTCCGTGCCACCCACACCCAGGAGGTTCTCGGTGAGCAGGGTCGCCGCATCCGCGAGCTCACCTCCCTCATCCAGAAGCGTTTCAAGTTCCCCGAGAACTCCGTCTCCCTCTATGCCGCCAAGGTCCAGAACCGCGGTCTCTCCGCTGTCGCTCAGTGCGAGTCCCTCCGCTACAAGCTCCTGAACGGTCTTGCCGTCCGTCGTGCCTGTTACGGTGTCCTCCGTTTCATCATGGAGAGCGGTGCCAAGGGCTGTGAGGTTGTTGTTTCCGGAAAGCTCCGTGCTGCCCGTGCCAAGTCCATGAAGTTCACTGTACGTTTACACCGACCATGAGGGATATATAGGTGGAAAAGCTGCATGTTGGGGTTTGGCCTTTCGACTTATCAGATTGCGTCCGGGTCCAATGCGCGGAGTTTTACCCATATGCGCCTCAAAGATCTCACAGTTACCTGGGAATTCGTTTCTAACATACATCAACAGGATGGTTTCATGATCCACTCCGGTCAGCCCGCCAAGGAGTTCATTGACTCCGCCACCCGCCACGTCCTCCTCCGCCAGGGTGTCCTTGGTATCAAGGTCAAGATCATGCGCGGCTCCGACCCCGAGGGCAAGTCCGGCCCCCAGAAGACCCTCCCCGACTCGGTCACCATCATCGAGCCCAAGGAGGAGCAGCCCGTCCTGCAGCCCATGAGCCAGGACTACGGTGCCAAGGCTGTTGCCGCCCAGCAGCTCGCTGAGCAGCAGCGTCTGGCCGAGCAGCAGGCTGCCGAGGCAGAGGGTGGTGCTGAGGCTTACGCCCAGGAGTAAATGTTATTTCCACATTAATCCTGGCTATTCCTTTTCTTTCTTCCTCTCCTAACCTAACCTCATACTCTCTACCTCACGCAATCAAAATTACATGAAGATTCAAGATTTTTTGCACTAGGCATATTCCATGGACGTAATAGTCATTTGTTGCTGCATCTTTAAATCCACGTATCTACTATAAGAACTGTATTTTGCGGGACAGGTCAAACCAACTCCTTTGGATATGCTGATAAAAAATCATTGTGTCCCACTCATTTTTATGCACCAAAATCGTATCACAATATCGGGTGATAGAGCAATTGAGACAATCCAGACCTCGGTGCAATATCCACATTGTTGTTCAGCCTTTAAAAGGAATGATCAATATACCAATATAATGGTTTTTCATAGAATCCAATGCCTTGTCATGATCCACATCTAGGTATCCACACAGCTCAGAACAGCAATATTCAAATATTTTCGTGGCCTTGATGGTTGAGCCTGAATTATTAGAGAACATATTGTTAACTGACCGTCTTATGTACTGCGAACTTATTTTCTTTAAATAAGATCAAAGCTTGAAATCCACGTGGGGTACTTGTCAAAAAAGTGGGTCCATATATTTACAAAACAACATGAGCAGCCATGGTGGGAAGCCAACTAAGACCAAACCGATACACATGTTATTCAAGTAGCCTTGGAATATTGAAGCCTTGGAAAACAGGAAAGATAGTAGGTGAGGATATGCTCTGAACAAGTGCTACTCCAAGGTTTGGCACATCCGTATTTACACTGATCCCTTGAGCCACCAAACCACATCATCCCCTGAGCTGATCATTGTAAATTCGGGGTTTCTATGATATAAATTTTCTCGAATCCTACCTACTGATCTTGGTACATTCCGAGGCTTTTCGAGTAGCATTATCTTTTCAAGCTAAGGTAGAATACCGCGTGCAATTTAAACCAACCTTCACGAGGTTTCCCTCCACTACTCAAGGCAAGAACCGGGTTCACATTGAAGCGTAAAATTTGATTTTATTTTGGCATCTCTGTAGCTCTAATCGAAACAGGGCGTATCAAAAATAAGAGCACTCCTCATCATGTCATCAGCTGCGTCAGTCTTCACAGGATATAGCTCTATTCATCCTACAGGAAAGGCTCGATGTTGATCTCCAGAGTGCTGACAGGGTACTTAAGCTCGTACTTCTCCAGCACGGTAGGGTGAAGGATACCGAAGGTACCAATGACATGTTCCTTGTCACCAATGCGGACATGGATGGTTGCGGCATGGCCGGCGAAGTAAGTGGGGTCTACAGAAGAGGAAGTTAGCATCTAATTAGATGAAACACGGTGCCATGAAAACTTACCATCCAGCTCCTTGATCCAGTACTGCGCGGCACCAGAAGCAGCGTTATCGAGACCCTCCTCGCCGATAATGAAGGCGCTCCGCATCATGGCCATCACACGATCCAAGAGACCGTGCACAATCTCGAAGCCGCTGGTCTTTCCGTACCAGGCAGCGGCAAAGTGTCGCTCGTTGCGGCTCTTGCGCTCCAGGGTAAGATCCTTGAAGGCGACATCGCTGACCTCGAAGACCTTCATGGGCACACTGTGGCCCTTGTTCTCTCGGATGGTCTTGAGGAGACCAGGGAGCAGACTGGTGCGGACAATCTGGAACTCCTGAGTCTTGGGGTTGGCCAACTTGACGGCAGTGGTACCGTCGTCTTTGCGATTCAACCAGGCAAAGTTCTCATCGTGCGAACACAGGATCAGAGGGAGAACTTCGGACCAGCCGGCCATGGCGGCCTCCATACGAATGATGTCGGTCAGCTTGTTGACGGGGAGGGGTTGGGCCACGGTGCCAGACTTGCTGGGGAACGAGCGGGGGAGGTTGTTGAAGCCATAGGCGATGGCGACATCCTCCATAATGTCGCACTGGTGAAGGACGTCGGCACGGGTCGGGGGGATCTCGACCTCGACGATGTCTGGCTTGGTGGCAGAAGGCTTAGCCCGGAAGGCCATCTTGGACAGCCGGGTGCTGATGTCCTCCGCAGTGAGGTTGAGGCCACAGCATTGGTTGATGTAAGAGACCTCGGCCTCGGCGGTGCGGGGAGAAAGGTCAGGGGTGATGCGAGTCTCGTTGTTGTGTTCCGAGACAATTTTGATGGGCTCGATACTGTACATCAAATCAGTGTATATCCATAGGACCTTATGTGGAATTCCACTTACGTGAATGGCTCCGAGGTGTACTGAGAGAACATGGTGACCATCATACGGTTCACGATCTCGAGCTTTGTTCGGTCAAGCGCGGTGATCTCAATGAAGACATTGGTGGTGTTCACGGAAATTTTGGAGTGGTCGCCGTTGATAATTGGAGGCAGGGAGCAGACTGTCCGCTTCGAATCATAGATGACGGGGTACACGGGGGAATCGCGGATAATGTGCAGGAATTTACCCAGCTGTTGGTGTTTCTGTTGCGCAAATTTAATGAGCATCTAGGGGATACCAAAGAGCTTTGATCCGCCATACCTCGTAGAAGTTCATCATTTCCTCGCCGTTCATCTCCTGGGTCTGGTTCAACGGGGTGAACTTGATGTCCTTGGGAGGGAGAGCCTCGTAAGTGAATGGCCCTTGAATGGTATCCAAATCATGGGTACCGATTGAGACGAGAGTTCGTTGACGGGCCAGGTTCTGGTGAAGCTTGTCCTGAAGAGCGATGAAGGACTCGTAGCGAGCCGTGTCGAACTGGACATTTCGTAGGATAGCACCGGAGACGTAGGGTCGAATATGGGTGGTCTGATGTGGTAATTTAGTTAGTTTATGGCCGGCAAGCGTCACCGAGAGTACCCACCTCTTCCTTGACGATAATCTCCTGGAGCTGGCCGTTCGGGGGCGGAACCAACTTATACTCAGGCAAGGGTTTCCGGCCCAAGAAGATATTGAGCATCAATTGGATACCCTCGAAACACAGCAAGTCATATCTGTAACCTGTCTTAGTCTCCCCTTCAATGTGTGCTGGTGGGACCGAACATACCGGTTGGCGGGAATTTCAATCTTAAGCTGCGGGGGCTCCTGCACGCCGTTGACGATGGGTCGGTCGGAATTGGTGGTCTGTATTTTCTTAGTCGCATATTCTCAATGTAAGGCGAGATCGGAGAGGGCCATACGTCTTCGTCAAGTTCGATACCTAAGTGAACTGGTCAGCGCAATGCCCCGCAAGAATTTATCAATGGGATTGACTCACCAAACTCGAAGCACAGCTCATCAAATTCCTCTGTGGTATATCTATAGAATTGTGCAGGATCAGTATAAAAAATTCGACGCAAAAGGATCTCCCGATAGAATGACATACTCCCGGCCCAACTCCTTGAAGAGAGCGGCCTTGTCGACCGAGATAGTGGGCATGGCGGGGGAAGTTCGCTATGCGATGCGACACAAATCTGGCAGCGAGAAGACTTTTATGTTAGCGGAGGAAGATATATGGAAAATTCAGTGATAACAGTGTAATCCGTCCATCTATAAATCAGGGAGTAACGTACCAATTCCGAGTCACCCAAGGGAACACTTAGCGAGGAGACAGATATGATAATGACTCCGAAACAGAAATTCTACGCGCAAGCCACCACCGCCACAACCTGTTTCCCCCCTCTTTTGTGACGGATACTGTATGGTATTGTCACACTTCCATAAAACCTGACCTCATAATGTGTGTTCATAGTGGGAATTGGTCCGTGCCATGTGGTATGTAAATTACACCCTGCCGCAGTGTTTGATCGATGAAAGCTCAGAGTGAATCAAGTCGGTGGAAAACATTCAACGAAAAAAAGATCTAAGGTTTTTCCGGGTTTTCGACGCAATACAAACTGGTTTTAGGTGATAGACTATATATCGCTTCTCAATTGTCTGGTGTGTCCTTTTCTACCGCATTTTCCCTGCTTATTGCTGCTTCACTCAATCCAAATTGGTGGTCTGCGGCCCAAGACCCCACGAAACCTCGCTCCGGCCGCTCTCTCTCCAACTACCACTCTCCCCTTCCTATTTTCGATCCACCCCGCGTCAGAACTAACCTGCCTTCGGACTTCTCAGTGTCTTGAGTTCATGCCGTCATTCTTCCTTTGATCACCATTAATTTCTACTTCTCTGGGTCGAACCAACCCGCCCCGATATCAACCCTGCTCTCAGGACTGGGACCTCCCGCCCCGACTCCCCGACACGCCACCTAATACACAATCTACACCGATCTCCGTGATGGAGGGCCAAAACGAGAACGATGAGCTTTACCCCATCGCGGTGCTCATTGATGAACTGAAGGTATCTCAATGATGATCTCTTATGCTTCCCCCCTCCCTCCGTCGACCGGTGGAGGGGTGAGTGATGCATCAAAGCTCACATCTCAATTTCCTAGCACGATGATGTCCTCCTCCGCCTCAATGCTATCCACCGTCTATCTACCATTGCTCTGGCTCTGGGTCCCGAAAGAACCCGAGAGGAGCTCATTCCATTCCTAGATGGTTGGTTCCCATTTACCGACCCCTCCCCATCTTACATGCGCCTAACAGAGATTATCTCTAGACTCCGTGGAGGATGAAGATGAGGTTTTGGCCGCACTCAGCGAAGAGCTAGGCAACTTCACAGAATATGTCGGCGGACCGGAACACGCGCACGTGCTCCTGTCTCCGTTGGAGAACCTGGCGGCGATTGAGGAGCCTTTGGTTCGGGAAAAGGTCGGTGGAGATAAAATTTAGGGCCTGGTGGATATCTTGCTGATTGATAATGCAGGCTGTCGAATCTCTCAACAAGGTGTGCGAGCAGTTGTCTGAGAGCCAAGTTGAAGAACACTTTGTCCCCCTGGTCCTCCACCTCTCCAAAGCCGACTGGTTCACCTCCAAGGTCTCAGCAACCGGCTTGTACTGCACGCCATACAAGAAAGCCACCGCAACGACGCAGCAGAACCTTAGACAGCACTTCGGTGCCCTAGTACACGATGAGACCCCCATGGTGCGGCGGCAAGCGGCGAACAACCTGGCCAAATTCGTCAAGGAGATGCAGACCCCCATCGTTATCGATGAAATGATACCCCTCTTCCAATATCTCGCAAGTGATGACCAGGACAGCGTTCGCTTGCTGACAGTCGACATCCTCATCGCGATCGCGGAGGAAATTCCCAAGGAACAGCAGCCCAGCCACGGAGTGCTCCTGACTTCGCTGCGGAATTTGTTCGAGGATAAGAGCTGGAGGGTCCGGTACATGGTGGCCGATAGATATGAAAAGGTTTGCGCTCTAAATACGATACATTGGGGGTTCTTTGCATTCGGTACTAATTTATTTCCAGATCGCTAAAGCCGTGCACGAAGAGGTTATCACACGCGATATGGTGCCCGCCTTCGTGAAGCTTCTGAAGGATACCGAGGCTGAGGTCCGCACGGCGGTCGCCGGTCAGATTCCTGGTATGTCGTCGGAACCTCTCTCGACCTTATGACAGCCATTAATAAAAAAATTTAGGCTTCTGCAGCTTGATTGACCGCGATACTCTACTCAACGAGATTATGACCAGTGTAGAGGATCTTGTTTCTGATCAATCTCAGCATGTTCGGGCTTCTCTGGGCACTCAGATCAGCGGTCTCGCACCCATTCTTGGAAAAGAGGAGTTCGTTTCAATGCACCCACTTTTTAATGGCCATCACTTACCAACCTGACCCTTAGAACCATTGCTCATCTTCTTCCTATGTTCCTTTCGATGCTCAAGGATGACTTCCCAGATGTCCGTCTTCACATTATCTCCAAGCTTGAGCAGGTTAACAAAGGTATTATCAATCTTTTTGTCGATTTTCTAAGCTCGATCTAACTTCGTTTCAGTTATTGGCATTGACCTTCTCTCCCAATCCCTGCTCCCCGCTATTGTTCAGCTGGCTGAGGATAAGCAATGGCGTGTGCGTCTTGCCATCATTGAATACATCCCCCTTCTTGCGAGCCAATTGGGAGTTAAGTTCTTTGATGAGCAGTTGAGCGATCTATGCATGGGCTGGTTAGGAGACACAGTCTTCTCGATCCGAGAGGCTGCCACCCAGAACTTGAAGAAACTTACAGAAGTCTTTGGTGTAGAGTGGTCCAAGGAATCCATTATTCCCAAGGTGGTCGCCATGGGACAGCACCCCAACTACCTCTACCGGATGACAACATGCTTTGCTATTTCCGTGAGTTTTACGTTCTTCACCCGATTGCCACTCGTGCTAATTCATACAGACTCTTGCCCCGGTTGTCACCCTTGATATCATCGAAAACTCCATCCTTCCCATCCTGGACCGACTGGTGGCGGATGAGATCCCTAACATCCGGTTCAACGTTGCCAAGTCTTACGCTGTTCTTATTGAAACGTTGCGCCGCCTTCCAGCTGACAAGACCCTGGTTGAGGTAGAGAAGTCGGGGGAGACCGTCACTCCTTCGCCCCACAGCCAAGAGCTCATTCAGCAAAAGATCATGCCCAGTTTGGAGAAGCTCCAGGAAGATGACGATGTTGACGTCCGATACTTTGCCACCACTGCGGGTGCTGACTTGGAGGAGGCCATGCAGACCTCTCCTTGAGGAATTTAACAGGGAAATTGTGGCTTCCCATGCAAATTTACTCTTTTGCGAGAACCCCCAGTGCGCAAAGAAATAACGCAAAGACCACTGTGGTTCCTGGGCATGGACATCCTGTCAGCTTAGAGAATAGCCAGCTTTGTGGGATGAGATGTCTCGATGGCGTTTTTCTTTTTAATGTAGAGGTTTTTTTTGATCCATACATAACGGTCTATGCCGGTCCGAGGTAGTCATAAAAGCAACGACGACAGTATTAATTTTTGCTCGGCTAATTCGATCCTATCCATTAGAAGCTAGTACTTGGTCTAGAATCTAGGTACCGATTTATTCTGCTGCTGCTGATTGCTTTCTGGACTAAGTCGGCTTAAAGATCTCGGCACCTCTCCTATAATTCAGGAAATAAGCTTATCTACCGGACCTTTTTACATGGAATTGATTTGACCAGGATATACATATCAATCATGATTTAGGCGCTAATTCAGTAAGCTAGAGTGACGGACGAGTCAAATCGCATCATTTGTCAGCGTGCGAGGGCCGGCATCGCCCTAAATCCGTTGCACGCGTAAGTGTGGTCATTTTCTTCAACAGAGCTCAATTGCAAGTGTTAACACGATCGATCGGGCGCCAAAAACAACCACTACAGCTTGCACGCTAGATTTTTTCTCCAGCATATTTATGTCCTGCTAATTTCGCACCGTCTCGGGATCCGCGGGTTTCATTTTATACAGTACCCCATCAAGCAGCACTTCAGTGCATATGGCCCATTGGTCTGAAGTGATCTAAAGATCATCCCTCAATTCATCCCCAATCAATACAACAGCTCGGCTTACACTATGGAATTCTCCTGGCCATGGCATTTCGTCACTCTTTCTGAAGAGGAGAAGCTTCATCGCAGGGAGCTGCTAGACATTCGGGGTGCCTTCGCGCAATGGTCCATCATGATAGTCATCATTCTCCTTCGAGTTGTCTACCAAAGCTGGAAGACCTTCTCTCAGACAGAAAGCGGGGCAAAACCACGCCGAGGACCTGTCTCATGGTTGGACCGACCTCTGGTCGCCGGGTGGCTTGAAACTCGGAGGCAGTATGCCGTGTGCGGCCTTTGGCTATCATGGTTAGTTAGCCTCTGTGTGTGGAATAGCGGGGATGGTATGTTTTACTTCTTTTCTCTCTTTTTCTTTTTGCTTGTACCACCCTTGTCAACAGCAGCTTACTGTACCCCTCGCAGATTATCTCCACTTGACCAAGGCACTGGGCCATGTCGCTCTCTCCCAGATCCCCTTCCAGGTTTTGATTTCTCCCGCAGCATACATATCAACCTCCAAGCCCTCTGCAGCATCCATCTTTTCGTTCATCACCTCTGTCCCTCAAAGTACACTTACCCCGTACCACCGGCTCTTTGGCCGTATGGTTATCTCGCCTTTGATTTTCGGACACGCCACTCTCTACCTCTTATTCTTTGTGCAGAACAGCGACCCGGAGTTTGGTACGCTCTTAGCAAAGCGAGTGCGTGACCTTGATGTTCAGTGTGGCCTTCTAACCCTGTCTACTGCCGTCGCTTTGTTGCTCTTCGTCCGGCCTCGCGGTACCACCCAGAGGGTGGCAGCTCATGACCTGGCGGCCGCAGCTCAGTCTATACGGGATCGGCGACGGACTTTTTATCTGGTACATGTTTCGTTGGTTGTTTTGTTGTGTTTTGCAGTTTACTTCCATGTTGCCCAAGCGCAAAAGTATATGGTTCAATCATTTGGTGCCTTTGTGTTGAATGGGGTGGGTTCTTGGGCGGCTGTGCGGTGGGGAGCCCGAGTATAGTGCTTGATGAGAAACTGTCGCTTCGATTGATATATCATTGTGAATTGATTACTACGAGGCTTTGAAGATCTTATGGTCATGGCCCCTATGTCTGGAAAATCCTGAAGTCTGTCACCACGAACCGTTCCAATCCCAATATAGGGGCAGATAACCCAGGAGCATGCCGGGGTGTCATGGACTGTGCATGCATAGGGTACTCAGGTCCTGCTGTTGACCCAAGTGGTAGCATGCGTAATCGAATTGATTGTTTGAATGAGCAATTGCTTCCAAGGTTCCCAGGTTCCAATGTTTATATTTATGTATTTCAAGGCTTGCTACACAGGCCAAGGGGAAAACAAATAAGCGATATGTAGGTTGGTCTCCACTTGGAAAAGAACTTAATGGGTTTAGTAAAAGACCAGATCATCTATAGATAACTTTATATTTTGCTGTTGTTTGTATGATTAAAGTACAGGAAAAGTCAGTATAAGTACCGTATAAGTTCTAGCTCTTCCAGCCCTGCACAATGATGGTATATTTACCCGACGCCCAGGAGTACATATGAATTCGCTTCGGTCGGCTCCAGTATAATGTAGCCTTGAGATCAGACCATTGAGGCCTGAACAAAGGAATTAAGATCACGAGATAACAGCCCTGTAGGTTAAATAAGCTTGCGCGGGCCTGGTACGTGGACAATTATGTCAAGCGTCTTGGCAAGTTGTGGCCCCGGTTTTTTTAAATTATAGCCGGTTTTTTAAATTATAGGGTTTGGCCAGCCTGGCCAGCCCTGGACACCTCCAGAATGCAAATGGATCCCTCTCCCTAGACCCTTTTTTCCTTGTCTTTAACCCCCCCCCCCCGACTTAATTACCTCCCCCTCTCCTTCATGCCTTCTCCAGATGGCAGGATGCGACCCCAACGTCTGATAATCCTACTCGCGATCGTTCTGCTCGCGTGCTTCTCCCTCGTTTACCTCCGGCCTCCAAAAACAAACTCCCGGCCGCCGGTAGAACTCCCTCCCCCCGAACCGATCAAGCACCCACAACTCCATGCGGGCCAAACCTCGTACGCCCCTGAGAAGATTCATCCGATCGCAAAGCTAGTCGACAATGCCGAGCAACACTTTGCCCGTGTGCAGTCGCGCCAGTCCGCCACTCTGGCCGAGGCGGTTGAGGAGTACAAACGTCGCTACAAAATGCACCCGCCACCCAACTTCGACAAGTGGTTCCATTTTGCTAGGGCCAAGGGCGTGCAGTTGATCGATGAATTCGATTCCATCTACGACTCCTTGCTCCCGTTCTGGGCCCTGAAGCCGGCAACCATCCGTGAACGCGCCCGTGAGACTCTGGGTTTCGACAACGCAGTGCTGGGCGTCTTGATCCGCGATGGCAAGGTGACCTTAACCGAAGGTGGCGGCGATGGAGGGAAATGGCAGCGCGAGGCCACAGCTGGTATGATGGCCAATTTCGTCCAGTACCTCCCCGACATGGACCTGGTTTTCAACACCCACGATGAACCTCGCGTCGTGATCCCCGGGGAGGATCTCCATCGTCTTGTACAGACCGCCACAGACTACGTGATTCCCGCTGCTTTCAGTGGCAATACCCCCACGAACGCGTGGTCGCCACGCGCCTCTGATCTGAACAAGGGAGATCGTATAGATGAGGTGCGCACAACTCGTTTCAACCGTTTCGCGCATCAGCCTACATGGACCAACTCGCGCATGTCTTGCCCTGTCGATAGCCCTGCACGATCGCTCGACGACGAAGTGGCCGACAATGGCGACCCGTATGCGTATGGAGAGCTTGGCTTCATCTACAATACTACTGCGTTCTCTGATATCTGCCACACCCCGTCCCTCCGATACACTTACGGATTCTTCGACCGCCCGAACGCCTTTGATGTCGTCCACGACCTCTTTCCTATCTTTTCGCAGAGCAAGATCTCCAGCTTCCAGGACATTCTTTACCCGAGCCCCTGGTACTGGGCCGACAAGGTGCCCTACGACCAGCAAAAAGATTACAAATGGGAAGCGAAAACGGATCGGATGTACTGGCGTGGGTCGACGACCGGTGGCTTCTCGCGTGCAGGAGGCTGGCGTCGCCAACACCGTCAACAGTTTGTCGACAATGTCAATTCCCTCGGTACAACCAAGATTCTCGCCCGCCAACCCGATAATTTGTGGGCCGCACAGGAGGTGAAGCAGGCCCAATTCCGGGATTCATTCGATGTCAAATTTACCTTCATTGGGCAGTGTGACCCGGATGACTGTCATGCCCAAGAGGAATACTTTGAAGTAGTCAAGGCAGCTGGCCAGCAGGATGCATGGGCGCACAAATACCTGGTTGATGTGGATGGAAACGCCTTCAGTGGGCGTTTCTATGCTTTCCTCCATAGTAACAGCTTTGTCTATAAGATCGCCATTTTCCGCGAGTGGCACGATGAGTGGCTCAAGCCTTGGGTGCACTACGCGCCACTCAGTCTGAAGGGCAATGAGTATACAGAGACCATGCGGTACTTCTTGTCCGAGGAAGATGGTAGGAAAACAGCGCCGAGAATCGCAGCCCAGGGCCAGGACTGGGCCCGGAAAGTGTTGCGAAATGAGGACCTGGAGGTCTGGTTCTTCCGTTTGCTTCTTGAGTAAGTTTCTTTTCGCCCCATTGTTTCTGGCCAAGCTTGAATTAACTTGGATGACAGATACGGCCGTCTTGTGGACGACAATCGAGACAGAGTCGGATTCTCGCTGTGAACTGCATAGCATCAGCTTCCCACCTTCCAAGACACCGCTTCTGTATATACCCTAATTTCCTACCCAGTCCCGCATGCTGAATCGAGACAATCTCGCGCGGGAACTCGACGAGATAACGGCCTTTCTTTGTTGTCTTCAATGTTCTAGATGTTATTCCCCTTAATTTCGTCATGTCGCTTTCCCCCATCATGTGTTAATACCCTTTTTTGATGTTGTTTCACTCATAATATTTGCTTCCTTGCTTCTTTCATTTGAGGTGTTTTTATCCCGCCTGATACACTTGTTTTTTTATCTGATTGCATGTGAAGATGGACTTGGCGTTTCCTGGGACGAGGATCCGATCCATAGAGGCGGATATCACTGTATTTCACCAAAAAGCTGGAAAGGCACTCTTATCCAAGCGAATTGCATACTTGAACTGTTGAGGCATTATTGTAAACCAGAAAATAAATGTGTGAAGAATAGGGTTGTTATTGGCAGTTGCCAAGACCTAACCTGGATGATTAATGGGCCGAGGTTTCCCCTCTGGCGTGAGCTCTCTTTGATAAAGCTGCGTCACCCTGAAAACTCTCCTCCAATGTTTCACCTCTTTCTATGACCAGTTGATAGTAATCACAGCAGGATGGCAAGCTTCCTAATCAAGGGCACCATCTGGATGGTAGCTTACACCTATGGTTTTATTTCTATGGTCTTGTACGGCCTCATAACAATCCGATTAGGTCTATTTTTCAAAAAGAGCACAGAGAAGGATCAGCTGGATCTCCAACTTGGTATGTACCATAAGTCATGCGACTATTCCCCACCAGAATTTCTCCTAATCTAGCACACAGCTCATGACCGCCTGTGGAACCTGTCTAAGAACTATGCTGGACTCTCCCACTATTTCCTGACTCTTCCTACTGGATTTAGGTTCCATTTCCTCAGCAATGATGTGCCCAATTCCAAGGAAGCGTTGGCTTCCAGTAAGCCTTTGGTGATCTTTATTCATGGTTTCCCAGACAGCTGGGCCGTGTGGCGACACATTGCTAGCAACCCTGCTCTGCAAGAATCCGCTATATTGGTAGCGATTGACATGCCTGGCTACGGTGGCACCCAAGGCGTGAAGAAATACAACGGGACCAACGTCCTAGAGAATATGGCGCAGCTTATCATCAACCTGCGAATTCAATACGGCGTTGACAGTGCCCCAGAAACAAGTAAGAAGAGAACTATCATCGTCGCCCATGATTGGGGTTGCATTGTTGCGATGAGACTAGCATCTGAAGCACCATCGCTGGCTGATCGATTCCTCCTGAGCAATGGCCCATTCGTACGTTATTCTGAAACCAACCCTCATCCTACTGTGTAACCCTAGCTGATTCTCTACCCAGCCAAGTTTGATTGATTCTAATATCCGCCGTATGCTTTCTGCTGCACGGAAGATGTTCAACGATGCATGGAGCTCTCCACTCAATGCTCGTGCGCCGTTGCGCCAGGCATGGCAGACCCTGGCTCCCTTGAGATATCAACTCAAAATGTCGGGATATATCTTCGTGATGCAGCTGCCTGTTCCCTTCACTCAGTTCTTCCTGACAGGCGGCAACCACGCATTTATGAAGTTGATCCACATCGGCTCGCACGGCAGTGCGAAGCCTACTCCCCAAGATTTGGCGAACTCCATGGCCAGCAGCATGGGCCCCTCTCTGAAAGAGTCCAAGACCCAGACTGCGGACGGCGAGACATACCCGACCACTATTCGCTTCGACTCCAAGTTTGCCAACGTGATGAACCTCGCCGGCTACTACCGGGACGGTGCGGCGGTTAGTGACTGGAAAAAATCTCTCGAGACCGTGGTTGCTTTGGATAAACTCGCAGATGGAAAAGAGTCTCAGGGAGTCAAGGGTGCTCTCAAGGCCCGCTCGACCATTTTCTGGGGTAAGAAAGACCTTGCGCTACACACTGCCATCTGTCTGGATGGCATGTCAGATTTCATCCCCAAGGACAGCCAGGTCATTCTGCTCCCCAACTCGGGACATTTCACACCCATTGAGCTAGAGAGTCGTGTGGCTCTAACGAAGGCGGTCCAATGGGCCATTGATGGCGAGCAAGGCGATATCGGCGCTGCGTTGGATAAGTCCAGCGTGGAAGTCATTGCCCGGAAGTAATTCGGGCGGGATATACCTAGCTATCTCGCCCACTAGGGAATCCTATAAATATCATGACCGTTGCCCGGGGTTTTGTATCACCACGCAGCGTCTGGTACCGGGTGGTGCCCCGCTTAACCCCTTGGCAACCGTCCCAACCAACCCCCGGCTCCGAATGGGAAGCCAATTTCGCCTGCAAAGATTAGTTGATTTTCACCCCCGTTCTGTGCGAAACATCACAGCATTGAATGTGTGTGCAAATCGAAAAATTCAGATGGATAATTTGAATTAATGAGTAATTGGAAGAACGTAGCGCGGGACAAAGTCTCGTGTTGCAACCTTGGAAGTGGAGCTACTGAACGCAGGTGCTAAAGCTCGGATCACCCGTGTCAGCAGTGGAGTCTCTCCCCGAAATCCACTTTTCCCCTCGATCGCTAGCTCTGAGGAGTTCAACATTTCCCCTCTTTTTACATTCAATTCTCTGGAAGCTTTCTCATTTACCCCTGATTGCCACCTCAACCGAGAGTCACCTTGCACGACTTCCCGGACAGAATGCTGCGGCACTTGTGAGAGCAAGTCGTTTTCGTTTTCCTCGAACCTGCGTCCGGTTCAGGTACCACAGTCTCTGCGGTCCGCTAGCTTTTGAGCAGCTGGGCCAGTCCAAACTGTCATTGGAGACAAGTTCACACAGAATAAATTAACTGTGGGCCAACGGGGGGTTTCTTCGCTTCGGTCACTTCCCTCACAATTGCGCGCGGGCTGAGTGTCTATCCTCAAGTGCTGGGTCACGTTGAGCCAAGCTTGTCGTCATGAGTTCCGAACAGAGGGGCGTTTATTGCACGGTCAGTGACGTCGGTCCCTTTTCGTGTGATGAGTTGAAAGAAAAGACAAATGAAGCTTACCTCTGCCCTATAGCTACTGCTGAGCGATAATTATTTGCCAGGTAAGAAGCTTTCAAGGTCCTTCGGCTCGAAGCTTGTATTCTGACCCGAGCTTCATCTAGGTGCTATGGTACTGGCGCATTCATTGCGCGACAATGGCACCACAGCTAAGCTGGTTGCGCTCTTTACACCAAACACACTAAGGTCAGAGACGGTCAATGAGCTCCAGGTATGTTCTGTCATCGTCATTCTCGTTTGATTCGAATTAACATATCCATGTGCCCCAGACGGTCTACGACGAGCTCATCCCGGTCCATTCAATCGTGAATGGCACACCGGCAAACTTATGGCTGATGGACCGACCCGATCTGATTGCGACCTTCACAAAAATCGAGCTCTGGCGCCTGACACAATACGAACGGATCGTCTATATCGACTGTGACGTCGTGTCTCTTCGTGCACCAGACGAGCTATTTTCACTGGATGTGAACTTTGCCGCCGCACCTGATGTAGGCTGGCCAGATTGTTTCAATAGTGGACTCATGGTTCTCCGCCCCAATATGCAGGACTATTATTCTCTGAAGGCGCTGGCTGAGCGGGGCATTAGCTTTGATGGAGCTGATCAAGGATTGTTGAACATGCACTTCCGGGATTGGCATAGGCTGAGCTTCACGTATAACTGCACGCCCAGTGCGAACTATCAGTACATCCCTGCATACAAGCATTTTCAGAGTACGATCAGCCTGATCCACTTCATTGGTTCGCAAAAGCCGTGGAACATGCCCAGGCAGGTATTTCCGCTGGAATCGCCGTATAACCAGCTACTGAACAAGTGGTGGTCCGTCTATGATAGTCATTATCACTCGCCCTTTGTGAGTATTGTGCTGCAGATGGGGGAGCCCGACTAACATTGGAATTAGGTCTCCTACTCGCAACCAAAAAGCACTTCGCAGGCTTCACAAGTCTCAAGCTATCCCCAGACAGCCCATTTTGCAGGCCAGTCAGAATCACTACAAACCCGCCACGAAGAATGGTCAGAGCCTCACCATTTCCCTCATAACGAGGACCAAAATGTGCCCGGTCAGGTATCTTCGGAGCCGACGCAGGCCAGTTATTCACAGCCGCATCATGATCACCATGGCCACCATGCAGCAACCCATGATTCTATTACGATCGAGAGGCCAGTCTTGAGTGCGGTTCCACAATATGTTCGCGGAGAAGAACATTACTCGACTTTTATACCGCCCGCTCCCTATGCTCCCGCGCCAGTGACCCATGTACACCATGAATCCCATGAAGCAGGGCCAGAAGCCCAGCAAACGCAGCATGATCATGATCACCATCACCAGCATCCTCCTCATCACCAGCAGCAGCACCCCCAGCCGTCTGACCAAGCTGGAGCTCACATTCATCACCCTCAACCCATTGCACCTTCCCCAGTGGTGGAGCATTGGCAACGAGCCCCTTCGCCCGAGCCAGAAGTACCACATTTCCAGGCGCCAAAGGCAGAATGGGATGCCTCACGGTAAGGCTTGGCTTTTTGTTTACCAATCATTCATCTGAAGACGATCGGCTTACACAAGATAGAGAACCACCTCCCCTCAATACTAAGCCCGAAGGTATTAGCCTGGAGCAGAAGACATACAACATGTCCGAGGACACCGCGTTGTTTCAGCCACCTCAATCGTATCCTGAAGCCCCCAAAAATATGTACTACCAAGTTCCCGAATCAAAACCCGAGCCCGAAAGGGTTACAAAGATCTTCCCTTGGGAGAATCACGCGCCCAAGCCGACCAGAGTGTTCACAGAGCCATCTGTCCCTCGTACACCATCCCCAGAACCGCCTATACCTATGGTTCGGCAACAGGCCGACCCTATACCCCTTGAACCCACTCAAACCGAACCCACTCAAACCGAACCCACTCAACCTGAATTCCCGCCTTTCCCACCTCAAGCAGTATTCGAGCCTTCTGCACAAACCTACGAACAATACTCTCGTTCCAATGCCTGGGATGACGACCTGGATATTCAACGCTACATGGGATCCCTTCAACAAGCTCGCCGTGGAAAACCCCAGGTAATATCTGGCTCCGTGGAAGCAGGCTCAAGCCATAGCAGGAGTACCAGTATGAGCACAAGCAACTTTTCAACGTCTTCCACAGCGACCACAGTCGGTACACCAGCTGGACGCCGGCCAAGCATCAAATTGACCGATTTTCCTACGGAAGTTGAACGGCCCAGTCTCCCGGTGACCCCGGCGCCGATCCACCGAGTCCGGGGTCTGGAGAGCGACAATGATACATCCACCCTCCCTGCTGCAGAGGGTGTTCCGAACCAGGAGGAATGGGTGGGTGTCACGGTTGATGCGTTCTCTCAACTCCTCCGGGCCACTTACTTATTATGGCGATCTATAGAATCCCCTGATGCAGCTCGAAGAGCTCCGCCGTCGACAGTCCGCAGCTTGGGAGGATCCGGAGCTCTTGTTTAGAGAGCTTTCTGAACCTCGGGAATTTGGATCCTAGTCTTCTGCCGAGGGACGGATCAGCGTCCAGCAACAATTTCATTTCCACTTTACTTTCAGTTTTCACTTCTGCGATTTCGTTATTGGTTTGAATATGCATGCCCGCGACGTTATTAATATTGATGAACATCTTCGTACCGGGGCTTTGGCTTTTACCTGTTTGTGCGGATACTAAGTTTGACACACGTTCCCATCGCACTTTGTACATTGCATTTGCATACAATCATAGGTAGTTACCGCATCCATCTACTGACAAATGAACCGCGTTCTCCATACGGCTCTTCCGCCCCACTTGTCGTTCAAACGAAAAGAAAATTTCATCATCTATGTCAGTAAAGCCAGCCATCCAATTGTTCAGATCGCGTCTATCAGCAGAGCTATGCGTC
Organism: Penicillium sp. IBT 16267x; assembly: GCA_028828865.1. Lineage (NCBI taxonomy): Eukaryota > Fungi > Ascomycota > Eurotiomycetes > Eurotiales > Aspergillaceae > Penicillium > Penicillium sp. IBT 16267x. Next base: position 1,263,847 of record JAQJZQ010000005.1, on the reverse strand, counting down.
CGGGCCAAACATCAATGAGTGTGCGATTCACCCGAGATCTGAGATTAGACCCCACCAGGTCATGTCTTCCACGACCTTCCTAATCTGGTAGGGCAGCATTCGAGTGGATTTGCCACAGCCAGGAAAGCCCGGAAAGTTCGAAAATGTCCAAGGACTCCCGAAGCGAAGACCAATAGAACACTGGGAAAGAAAATAAGCATGATGGTTAGTTTGTGCCCTACAAAATGTGTTAACCTAAGATCTCGGGTGAATCGGTGAGAGAAACGGTGAGAGATCTGGGCCGGGCGGAATGAATGTCAACCACGCGAGGGACTTCGTATTTCTGCACAAATCTTTCTTGGTTTTGCCTCAAAAACTTTGTATATGACGTCTAATTGAAAAATTGAATATTTCCTTCATTCATGCAAAATTATACGACAGATTTTGGTTGAACAAAGAATTATGTATGCCAAGAACCAATATGCCGGCGAAGATGGGAACAACCAGCAATGCGGGCCGATCTTACGAATTTCGGGGTGAAAGAGTCCAAGTCCGGAGGAAAAATATACAACCATAGCGCGGCTGGGGAACCACGTACAGGGATCATTTACCGCAGAAAACTTTATTAGTCAAAGTCGATGAAGCCGCATGGCTTTTTTAGTCAAAGTTGATGAAGCCGCATCGCTGATTGGTGGTCCAGCCGATTTTCGGCCCGATGTCAATCCCTTCAACCAACCACCGTCTAACACAGAATGTTCGGTGGATCTTCGATTAACTTCCGGGAGCAATTTTGCCTTCAACGGGGAAACATCGGCACGCGGAGATTTTGGGGTAGTCAAACTCTAACTAACCCAGGACCTTTATTAATGGATTGCCCTTTCGCGCATCTTTACTCTTTCCCCATACCCTGCTTGTTGACACGGAATCCATTGTCTATCTTTACTCTGTTCAACATGGAGTCCGTCAACATCCAGCCTCCCGCTTACCACAATGACAAGATTGGACAGGAGCAGAAGTATCAGCAGGATTTCGAGGATGAGCTCAATGCCATGAAGCATGGCGAGGTCGTGGATGCCTTTGGTAACGAGGAGTATGCCGAGATCAAGTATAAGACTTTGAAGTGGTGGTATGTATCTACTTATACTCCAATTTTGGTGGATGAGATCGCTGACTAGGGTTTAGGCAATGTGGTCTGCTTATGATTTGCGAGTCTGTCTCGCTTGGTGTCCTGTCGCTGCCTAACGCTGTGGCTACCCTTGGCCTGGTCCCGTGAGTATCATCCGTTGATATTAAGATTTGCAATGCACGAGCACAACTAACACATATGCTTTGATAGTGGTGTCATTTTGATTATTGGCCTTGGTCTCCTTGCTACCTACACCGGATACAACATTGGTCTCATGCGTGAGCGCTACCCTCACATCCAGAACCTGGGAGACGCCGGTGAGATTCTGCTGGGTCGATTCGGCCGCGAGCTCTTCGGTATCGGCCAGTTCCTGTTCTGTATCTTCGTCATGGGCAGCCACATCCTCACCTTCCGCGTGATGTTGAACACCATCACCAACCACGGCACCTGCTCCATCGTCTTCGCCCTTGTCGGTATGCTTATTTCCGTCGTGCTGTCCATTCCTCGTACCATGAAGGGCATGACCTGGATCTCGTTCGCCTCCTTCATCAGTATTTTCAGCGCTGTCATGATCACCATGATCTCCGTCGGTGTCCAGGACCACCCCGGCCGTATCATCCAGGCCACCACCGAACAAACCCTTTACACAGCTTTCCAGGCTGTCTCCAACATCGTCTTCGCCTACTGTGCCCACGTCGCTTTCTTCGGCCTGATCGCCGAGATGGAGACTCCCCAAGACTTCAAGAAGTCCCTCTTCATGCTCCAGGGCTTCGAAATCTCCCTATACCTGACTGCCGGTGTCGTCATCTACTACTACGTCGGCACTGAAGTCCCCTCGCCCGCTCTCAGCGCCGCCGGTCCCCTCATGAAGAAGGTCGCCTATGGTATTGCCATCCCCACCATCGTCGGCGCCGGCGTCGTGAACGGCCACATCGGCCTAAAGTACATCTACTTCCGCCTCTGCTCTAAGTCCGGCCTAATCCATCAGAACAACTGGAAGTCCATCGGCATCTGGATTGCCCTCGGTGTTTCCTGCTGGGTCGTTGCCTGGATTATCGCCGAGGCTATCCCCGTCTTCAGTGACTTGAACAGCTTGATCAGTGCTCTGTTTGCTAGTTGGTTCAGCTACGGTCTTAGCGGTATCTACTGGCTGCACTTGAACAAGGGTGCTTGGTTCGCCACCAAGCGTAAGATCGCTTTGTTTGTACTGAATGTCGGCATTGCCATCTTTGGTCTTGCTTTGTGTGTGCTTGGTCTGTATGCCTCTGGCACTGCTATCCATGATGACACTAGCACTGCCAGCTTTACCTGCAAGAACACTGACACTTGAGTTCGGTGTGCGGGTTTTATTATATTATTTTGGACGTTTTTTACGATTTTGCATTTGCATATATAGCATTTTTTGGGCATAGCCTGGCTCTATAGAATGGGGCTTTGTTATAGATTACTGGATAATCAAGCACATATTTTCATATACATACCATTGCCTTAAATTTTACTGTAACATGTGCTGATAACTATCTGAACGTTCACTATGCTGTACACCACTTAGGTACCTAACCCGTGGACTAGAGGTTCCAAGGTTATCGAGTGCAGGAGTGGTAGTGAGAAGCTAGCGGATTTCATAAGAATATGTGGTCATTTAATCATAATTATATAATGCCTCTGCAAGTCAACACTGAGAATGTGCAACGGATCTCCTGTCATACTGGGGGAAAAATAGCCAGAAGAGAAAATGTTCCTAGTGCTGTCCATAGTCAAGACGCTTCCCACGGACAGAATAGAAGTGAGTTTGTTTGATGTGTTTTGCTTTGCCAGTCTTCTCGTCATAGAGGCAAAAGCCCTCCTTGGCTGCGTTCGGTGGTGTGTAAACTAGATGATGTATAAGTGGATTTTCCATGTCTAATAACAAGGAGAAAGGACTCACGATGAAGTGAAATAGCAAAGTTGTTCGGGTCCGGGTTTGATATTCTATGGAGGCCAAGCTTCATGTCGGTTAGCATTTGATCTGTGATAAAAACTTCATTAAGCACAATGACAAACCTTGTCGGACATGTAAGTAACCTGATTTTCTCCGTAGATGGTCTGTCGAGTAATCTGAGGTGGGGATGTCTCTCCATGCTCTATCTTCTCTTGATCAGGCCACGAGTAGAGTGTTTCCTGTAGCTTTCCTTTGAGAATCTACAGACAGTCAGCGCAGAGCCACGGCATCACTTGAGCGACAACATCACCTTCATGACGCAGTGTGCATTGGCATGATCGTGAATCGCACTGCCCTTTCCCGGACTCCAAACTAGGATCAACTGAGAAGTATTATTAGTACGATCATGTGGCAGGCCTGTGAGATAGATCCATGGGGCTATGCATCATATTAACTCACAAGGTTGCTCTTGCCATTTCCCTCATCGATGAGGTTTCGGGTGTAAGATCTGCTGGCATCCCCCAAGGCGCAAGTTTCCCACTCTTCTGATTTGGATACATATCTCTCCATGAGAAGTTCGATGTTCCTCGGGTCGACATCATCCGAGTCAAGGCCGGAGCTCGGGCCTAGGGCCGCACTAAGATCGTGCACGAGCCTTTCAAATGCATTCAAGCTTTCCTCAGTGTCGGAAGGAGTCTCAGACCCGTTTTTGAGAAACGGCATGACCGACAAAGAGTCTTTTGATCGTTATTGTAGTGATATTGTAGTGATATTGACGTGTTGAATGTGGTCTTTTGGAAAGGACAAGAAGGGAAACCGTTATCGGAGTTTGAGATCGAGCCGGTATTGCCGCTTCACAAGGGTCCTCTTTCCCTACTGTCATAAAGTGAAGTGGGACAAAAGTCGAGACTCGAAGGAGAATAAAAGGGATATCACTCGCAATTGATCATTGAAACTGTTAATAACAAACTTGAATATTCGAACAAAGTTACTTGCCTCAATTTTTGGTACCTGCAGGCGATAAGCGATAACAGGCCGAGGCAGAATATTTTAGGGCCCGAATCCTCAGGCAGCTAATGACATAATTTCCCACTTTTAGTGCCTCAGGCCCTCACACCGCCCTGACTAAAATTCAAAGATTGTGGTCTCCGCAACCCTTGGTGCACTTTGTTCGCCACAACTTACGAGTCGCGTTTTTGCAGAGGGAACCTACTCCGCGGAGAGAGCCACCTGCTCGGTATCGATCAGGATTATCCTTTTTCTCATTTGCCCTGTGCCTGCTGTGATATTCGACCGCCAAAATGTCGACCACAATTGAGAAGGTTAGTGCGGGACTCGAATACCTTCAAATTGCGCCCACGACAATGCTGACGGGATTATTACTGTTCTAGATCAAGGAGGTCGAGTCCGAGATGGCTCGGACTCAGAAGAACAAGAACACCTCTTACCACTTGGGTATGAACACCGAATGAACGAACGAGCGAGATCGGATCACGACAATGGACAAGGTTAACAATCGGTGTGCAGGACAGTTGAAGGCTAAGCTTGCGAAGCTGAAGCGAGAGCTCTTGACCCCAACCAGTGGAGGTGGTGGCGGTGGTGGTAAGTTGCATCCTGGCGAAATACATCTACTAGATCGATCGCTAATGTGGATTCTGCTAGCCGGTTTCGATGTCGCTCGTACTGGTGTTGCTAGTGTGTAAGTGTTATGGATAAGTACTGGGTCTGCAGCTGTATCAGATTGCTCACACACTCTTCAGTGGCTTCATTGGGTTCCCCTCCGTCGGAAAGAGTACTCTGATGAGCAAACTCACAGGCCAGCACTCGGAAGGTTTGTTTGGACAAGCATAGCCTGTCAACTTTCTGTTGCATACTGATCCGCTTCGCAGCTGCCGCTTACGAGTTCACAACCCTTACGACCGTGCCTGGACAGGTTATGTACAACGGTGCCAAAATCCAGATTCTCGATCTTCCCGGTATTATTCAAGGTGCCAAAGACGGCAAGGGTCGTGGTCGTCAGGTCATTGCCGTGGCCAAGACCTGCCATCTCATCTTTATTGTTCTCGACGTGAACAAGCCCTTGGTCGACAAGCGGGTCATCGAGAATGAATTAGAGGGCTTTGGTATCCGGATCAACAAGTCGCCTCCCAACATTAACTTCAAGAAGAAGGAGAAGGGTGGTATTGCGATCACCAGCACTGTTCCCCTGACGAACATTACTCCCGAGGTGAGTCTTTCTGCCGTCTGCAGTCCCCCAGAGCAGTCATTCACACCAAGGAACAGGAAATCAAAGCCGTCATGAGCGAGTACAAGATCACTTCTGCCGATATCGCCATTCGATGCGACGCCACTATTGATGATTTGATTGATGTTTTGGAAGCCAAGAGCCGAAGCTACATCCCCGTTGTCTATGCGCTCAACAAGATTGATGCCATTTCTATTGAGGAGTTGGATCTTCTGTACCGAATTCCTGACGCTGTCCCCATCAGTTCCGAGCACGGCTGGAACATCGACGAATTGCTGGAGATGATGTGGGAGAAGCTTAATCTGCGCAGAATTTACACCAAGCCCAAGGGCAAGGCACCCGACTACTCGGCGCCTGTTGTTCTTCGTGCCGGTTCATGCACGGTGGAAGACTTCGTAAGGGACCTTGACTTGTCATTCGGAGTGTTTTACTAACAGTGTACTCAGTGTAACCAAATTCACCGCACGATCAAGGATCAATTCAAGCATGCAATTGTGTATGGCCGCTCTGTCAAGCACCAGCCTCAGCGTGTTGGTCTTGCACACGAGCTGGGTGACGAGGATATTGGTGCGTACTTTTTCACTCAACCGAAAGTGAGACAATGGGGGCAAAATGCTGATGACAGTGGCTTTTAGTGTCTATTGTTAAGCGGTAATGGATTCCACTCCAATACTCGACCATCACAGCCTGCTCGGCGAGGCGACGAGTCGGTCCAAAACATGCTGGGGGTAGGTGGCAGATTGGGCTGTGCCAGAAAATACCTTACCCATGTATCTCCATGATGACAGGTACGGGCTTCTGGACTGTAGCCATCTTCCATGTAAGACGCCACGGAACCAAGTGTGGTTGGATCGCGAGAATCGCTCTCGCACGGACAACCAGGTCCGTCAAATAAGGCCTCTCAGAATTTGGTTAAGGCTTTGAGAGTGGAGATTGATTGCTGGGCTGTGAGCATGCATGCATGCACTTGCTTATTGTGATTTTCAATCCCATCCCCTGGTGTCTCGTAGCGTCTGAACCCACGAGGTCAAGTTGGAGAATAGGCCAAGGGTGGGGCCGCAGAGAGCCATGGGCGCCTTCTTGACAGTCTTAGCGAGCGCCATGTCTCAATCTTGTTATCCATTTGTTATTTTGTCTGGCCTTTGAAGCGACCGGTCCATATTGTTATGATTACCCATTGATTCTTTGGAGGGAAAAGTTTTTTGCTCATGAGTGTCAGCCCAGAAAAAAAAATACAATCCAAAAGTTCTAGATCATGCTCTTTCATAGTCAACCAAACCATCTACTGCGTAAGTCAGTTACAAGTACACATCCCCGTAGGTGCGTCGTCTAGAAGAGCAATAAAAAGGGAAATTTAAAACTGACGAATGTCGATTTTGCATTTTTGCCAAAAGATCATCCCACTTAATATCGAGGATCATACAAAGACCAAAATAATAATCATCTAGTCCAAGCCACAATTACCCTTCACGGAACCAATATGAGACCTGCATTTGATTTTCTCTGCTACAGCCAATGGCAGCTCTGCTATATACTCCTTATCGGTAATGTCCAGCCCTGGAAGGACTTCTCTGCCGTCCTGCACAAACATCCTTGCTAGCATGAACATTGGCAACTCCCCGGTCCAGCCCCTATGGACACACCCCGGTTTCCCCTTTTGGGGATCCACATATTGCCACGAGTCGTCGGGTCAGCTTGAGGTCTCAGGTCAGAGCTCCACGGGAGTTGACAGCTTCGATCCGACAATTACATACATGAAAACCTTGGAAGGGCCGCGACCCCGTGCACTGACCTAGATTTCACTTGGAACCCCCGTGCTAAATTCGGCAACGGTGATCATGGACGAAGCTGCTCAATTCGGGAAGGAGATGCGTATACCCGCAAGCTCCGGGTAAATCAGCCCGAGCGTGAAAAGGGGGATCCGATAGGTTCGTCAGAAATTGCATTGGAGAGGGGGTGGGGGACAAAGCAAAAATGATATGTCAACCCAAGGCTAGTATTAGTATGGCTGAGCGTCTCACCCCCGAGTCGAGACTAAAAATTGGATCGTCAAAAGTACGGATTGTACCGAGGACGTGCTCAGTCCCTCTAAAGGATCTGCAAAAATCACGTTCTGGTTTCCGGGTTCGCCCATTGACCTGCATTTGAACGTGGCCGAGCTCGTGAGGTACAATACTTCGGCACAGTCTAGCGAGAACAAGCGGTGAATCTCTCTGGTTGTAATAATGATGTTTACAGGTTTATCTGATCAACTCCACCCCTCTCTATGCACACACCTGTATGGAGCCCGGTGACTGTCGGAGTACGAGGATTCAGGTGTCACAGCAGGTGCATGGCCAGGTATTATGGAAGTACTGTCCAATAAAGGCACGGCTTGACCACATTTGGGTATGAATTGTTGCGGCGAACGGAATTTCTGGCCCCAAAGTGGAGTACCGCCCGCAAATCGCCGATCTCGATACACAGCCCAGACCACACGGAGAGCTGTTCACGATCTGATGCAAGATCGGCAGGATTAACCTAGAAATTAGTGCCTCTTGCGCCGCAAGAATCAAATTACTTCTGAGTGCATACATCTATTAAGTCTCTTCCCATCAGGTGACTGTTCTAGTACCGATGCCGGGTGGGCACTTTCTCGTGGGAGGATCCATCGGTCGCCCCCGTTGCATTGCATTGCATTAGCCGGGTCTGCAATCTTTTCCCGGAGTTAAATGAGCATACAGGTTCATTACCCATGGGAATTATGTCATGATCTTTACAAAATAGGGTTGGTTCGTCGTTTAGGCTCCATAGTGCCTGCTTCGGAGAAGCTGCGATCGACATTAGGAAAGCATTGCGAAATTCGGCCGAGGTATTTCATACGTTAGGGCAACTTCCGAGGGTCCAGAAAGATTACAGATTGTAATAATTCATAATCGACAAGATCGGTACCTGACTCGACCAACCATCAAACCCTGTTCTAATCCTTGTTCCTCCATGCATCCTGGATTTGTGTTCCCCGACCAGTCTGTTCCTGAGTCTTAACGGTGGATTGCACTTACTCGGGCCCCTTATCGCGCATGAGGGGGAAGGGTAGTGGATATACGAGAAGCAATTATAGCCAGGCTGCCCATAGGATGGGGGATTTTAATTCTGACTGACCTAGACTCGTTTCTTCTTCTGCTCCGAAATCTGGGAAAATCTCTACTACGCTGCAAAGCCACGAGTCAAGGGATCATCCACCTCCCCCAAAATGATGGCGTCAGCCCATCTCAGAAAAAAAAAGCAAACAATTGAAAGGATGCACTAAAAAAGGAAATCTCCCGTCAGAAATGATATGACTGGCGTAAACTAGTAAAAAAAAAAAAAAGAAAAAACGGCAACAAGCAGGAATGATTGATCTAATGGACGAATCAAAATCCGCCATCACCGACGGTTAATTCACCGTCAAACTAACAAAGGAATTTGTCACCTTGTTTCCTTTCTTTTGCTAGACATTCCATCCCCAAACATCTGAGCATTAGACGGCAGGTAAAGGTTCTCTGGGAACCTACATTTAAATAATGATATTTCTAGTCCGATTCTACATTTGTTCCCTCGTGGGATTTCGAACAAGAGGGGGCATGTATAGTATCTCGTAATCGTGGATGCGACCCAGACCGCATCCAAGAAATCCCGATCAATCTGGCGAACCGGCTTTACTTTCGGCTCGCATAATCATCTCCGGCTTTTAGTTTCCCCTTCCCACTTTCAGTCCTGCCCCCGCTATGGGACGCCTCCGGCGAAGATCCGTGCAAAAAACTGTTTGATGATCAGGCTACATCCGCCCTTGTCATTCCTTACTGAAGGTTCCCGGCCCGGGGAGGACCGCTGTGGGTCGCGCAGGGTAGAAAGTGGAGAAAACGAAAACCAAGAGCTGAAAGTTAGCGCTAAGAAGGCACGATCGCATCATTGAGTTCCCCTCTCTTCGCCGAGAAGCCATCTCTGCCTTGTGATAGGGCCAACCCCAGCCCCCAAGTTTGGCCCTTGTATCGACTCCGTATTGTGTACAAGCGAATGGGCGTGGCGGATTCGCCCATCGGAGAGGACCTACGCTGCTCTTCATTTGCCCATTTGCGGTGTCATGTCTGCTACATTCGGGATTCTAGCCGCAGAAAAATAGAGGAAAATTCCAAAATCATGAAGATTGACCAAAATGGCAAAAGAAAACACCCGCAAAGGCCAAAACGAGGGAGATCGGCAATGTCCTTCACAGATCGTTGCTCAAATCCAATCTAGGGATGTGCACTCCTGCTGCTACCCCGATTCTTTTCTTTTGTCCCCATCCTACTTTTCAAGTTTGATTTGAAAGGGTTGGTCCAGTCATGAGAGATATGATCTCTTCGACCTTTTCATTCGCAACCTTCATCTCGACCGAGGTGAGCTCCGTGCCCCTGCTTAAATCACATGGTCTGGTTCAGAAACTGGGATGCAACGCTCTTGTTGGCCGCTTTGGTAAACAGACCATTGGAGCTTTCTATCCTAAGAAGAATGGATGGGATGAAATGAGCACCGCCGCAATCGCCCTACTCAGTCCACTTGATCGTCCTACACGGATGTCATGCGTGCTTTAAGTTTGGCGGTTTATCGATCCGCTATCCGGTTTTTAGCAAATCATTTTGATGGTTGACCTTGAGCATCGCCTCTCCGTACTCCGTACGCGGATGATCTGCCTCTGATTGCCCACCATGGATTTGTGGATATTCTATAGTTACACCGACAACGGCGAGTCATGCTGAAGGATCCGACAGCCGTCAAAAAACGGGAACGAACGCATGGTGACTGAATAAGTAATTAAAAATACAACTGAACCATGGATCCTCGAGTCGTCATAGAGGCACTAGGGGACTTGAGACCATGGGAATGATTGAGGGGATTGGGTACCCAACTAGTTTGTGTGAACTATACCCAAGTTTTTTTTTTTTGTTCACCCAGCTCATATTGTTCAAATCCCGGTCAATATGAAGAGGTTACAAGGGGGGAAGGAAATTAAGAAAAAAAAAGAAAAATAAAATAAAATAAAGACTCATATAAGACCAAATTACTATGGAAGATCGAACTTCCCGCGTTTGCCCTATTTTATAGAGAAGCAGTTTAAGTACGATACAGAGAGTACGATAACACGGTAATACATTAACCAGGTACGCAACTAGATGCAACGCCATTATATGGCTTTGGACCAACCAGCCGTTCCCCTCACCGTTTTACAGGGGTATTTTTCGAATTTATTGCTCACTTTAACCATTTTCATATTTTTCTTTTCTTAGTCCGAATGGCTTTTCCACGGTATCAACCAATCACACCTCAGATCAGCGGTATTCTTCTCGGGGCAGAAGGTTATCAATGGATTTCTCCGGACTCTGTGCCCTTCTCGTGCCAGTTGGAATCGAGATTCACGGTCTGTCTAATCCACGCGATTTTTGATCGTCTGAGTACTGGTTTTCTTTTAACTCCGTCCATTGCCTTACCCGCATGCCGCATCTTTCTCCCCTCCCTCCTGCATGTATAATTTCCCTTTCGTGCCCTTTCTCTTTATTAGGCGACTAGCTTGCTTCTAGTGAGATCTCTTTCTCGCGCGGCAATCTGAGCATTCCCATCTTTCTTATCAGGTGGTTTCCTTTGCCCTCAATTTGATACGGGGTTGGGGTCACTGTGTGGGTTGTTGTATGTGGAACATGCATTATCTCCCATTGTCTCACCTCTAGTCACATTGTTCCCATTGCTGAGGGGGCTTGATTCCTCTCTTTTTTGTTTCCTTTGATCCTGCTGGAGCCTATCAGGTACAGCGGCCTCAAAGAATATCAGAATTCCACAACATTGATCAATTTCCATGGAGGACTCATCCGCCATGGAGACGGAATCCCATGCGCCAGAAGGGGAATTCCCACATTCGCCCTGGGTAGACTTGGGTCCATTTATCTCGCCTCATAATTCTCCTCCGATGCCGGAATTTAGTGGGTTTGAGTATGGTCCTTCTCCTATTATGGCGGTAGATGGTTACGGCATGTCCCTGCCGCCACCCTACACCTCGATGCCGCTTCCGATGCCTTCGCATGCGTGGCCCAGTATGCTTACGAACCATTCTCCTTTTCATGATGGACTTCCTCCAGTTCCGTCGCCTATCTCGGTTTCACCTTCTGCGCCCACACCTCCAGTTCGGAAATCTTCGACCGGAGGAGCTACTCCGCGCAGAACTCTGACCGATGAAGATCGTCGGCAGATGTGTTTATACCATGAAGAGCATAAGACTGCAAAACAAACTGATATTGGAGGTAAGATCACAATTACATTGAATTAGAGATGTGTGGGGGCCATTTGGCTGACATTCGGCACACAGCATTATTTGGGGTCGAGAGAAGGTAGCAACATGGGTTTTCCCCCCCGGTTTATTGGATTTATTCTGACATCAATATTTCTAGTACTGTGTCCAAAGTTTTGCGACAGAAAGAAAAGTATTTAAACCCCGATGATGGAAGTCGGTCACCAATCAAACGGGCCAAGGGTCGGGTTCCTGACATTGAAAAGGCCCTATCAAACTGGGCAAGAAACTACCAGCGCGGGGGCTACCCAATCAACGATGAAATGATTCAGGAAAAAGCCCTCTTTTTTGCCAGTACCTGCGGGTGCCCCGAGGGTAAAGATAAAGTGCTCACGGCTGCTTGGTTGGCGCGATTCAAGCAGAAGAACAATCTGATGGGTGCTACGTCACGCAGGGGTTCTCTTGATGCCCGACGAAGCGGGTCCAACAGCCCTACTCGCATCAACACTGATTTCTCCAACGGTCCTGCAATCAAGAGTCCTGAGGTCCATTCTCCCATTTCTCCTACCAATGCCTTTGGATCACCCATCTCCCCTGGTCAAAGCCCGGACCGCGTTAAGCGGGAATACGATGCAGTACCTGAACTGTCGGGCGGCTATCTACATGGACATTCGAAAAGCACCACTTCCTTGGATACATCCTCCAGCGGAATGATCAGCCCCAGCTCAACCTTGGTCTCCGACAGCCCCTTTACACCAACCAGCCAGTCCCGTCTCCCATACTCGGGTAACAACAACAACAACCGACCCCGCAGCTCGACTTTCCCTCTCCCGATCGACCCAACCCTAATCACCGCAGACCACTCGATCGACCGAGACTGCAGCAAGACAGACCCACGGAAAGCAGGACCGGTTGCAATCCTCGAGTCGCCTCTAGAATTCGATGACGAGAAACCCCACACCGCAATCAAGGGAAAAGACCCGAGAAAACTGATCAAGCGGAACCGCAGCAACCCCGAGATCAAGACAAAGTCCATGCAACCACCGCCTGTGGTGTCGAAATCTGCCGCCGTATCGCCCATCAATGCGCCCGGATCCCCGACCCAAGATGAAGCCCGTCAAGCCTTGGAGCTTGTGATGAACTACTTCCAACAGCAGCCGTCCGGCCTCGCGGCACAGGAGTACGTGACCATCGGCAAGCTGATGGAGCGTCTTGAGCTGGCGAAAAGCCAGGGCTATAATTTCCTCGGTGGCCTTCCTCGAATCGACGAGCACGACGATGGTCCCCGTGTGACCAAGAAACGGAGCATCCACAACCTCGGCTGAGGCCCCAGACCCTCTTCTCTTGAAAACCGTTTGCATTGTTCTTTGCATTGAAATCTTTCCCCAGTTTTCGTTCTCACTCGCATCGCATCTACCTCCAACCCTTACTCTCATTTCCTTTCCACTATATGATTCCCCTGTGATCCGTTTTCCTTATAGGCGGCCATTTTAGCTTGTTCTTGTTCTTGTTCTTGTTCTTGTTATGCTTTGCTTGTTTCACGTTTTCCGTTACATTATCTATTTTCCATTTCCACGCCGAAATCTGGAACTCGGCAATACTGGAACACCCCCAAAAGATCCAGAATCATACACAAATCAGAGGGCGACCTCGACACTTGCTTTGAATGGGGTTTGGATTTGGCGCTGGCACACGCATATAACGCCCGGAACTAATGAGATTACACCTTGTCTCGTCCCGGCTTTTCATGGTACATGGGATATGGCACATAGGTTTGGTTCCGGTGATTGGTAAATTACATGGAGGGTTTCGGTGATCATGGCCCTTGGATTGGGCCATCTCGTGGAGTTTGAATTGGTTTTTTTCCTTTCGGTTTCTTTTTTCCCTTTGATTCCCTGCTGTTATACTGTTTCTCTTGTTTCCCCATACCCATACCCTTTCCCTGATTTTGTTCTTATTATTTTCTCTTTCCTTCCTTACTTTTTTATTTTTCTATATCAGTGCACTTACACTTGCACTGGTTTGGCTTATTTTCCATCGTTTCTCATTCTCTTTAATTCTTATCTTTTATTTTGATCTCTAATTTCTTTATTCGGTACTTGTCACCTTTGACGTTTCTAAACTGAGCCCGCTCGCGCGGAAAGAAGCTGGACCCCTTATATATGATCCAGCCGGTTGTCAAATTAATCCCTTTGCCTTGATCTGTCTTTCTATTCTTTACTGTTTTTCTTTTCGTGTATAAAAGCCAGGATGAGTATGAACTTCTCTCCTGGGGTTTCACTCGAAAACCTGACACATTATGTTATACCCTTTCCCCTGGAATGTCCACTTACGTTCAAGTTACGATTTACTTTATGCGTGATCCAAACTCAAAACAAGCACTTGTGACTTTGTACAAAACGTGTCTCATTACAGTATATCTCCAGAGAAGAAAGTTACGTGTCATGCAGGAACCGAAAGCGAGATCTAGCATCACGAGAATGGATGTATGCACTTAGAAGCCAGCAGGCACGGGGACAATACCCCGATCCTCCATTAGATCTGCGATGCTGTGCTCAGCTAGTTCGGGGAGGATTCTAGCTAAGACGGACTCAATAATGGAGTAGACCAGATGCTTGTTACAGTATTCATCCGAAAAGGGATCTAACAGATCGGTCTCGATCGACTGTAAGAGGAACAATTCGTCTGGACCAATTTCGGCCTCGTCATCCACGTCTGTGCGCGATTTCTCAGCGGCAATGAAATCACCATTTCTTGGCCCTGGCAGAGTAGACGCCGAGGAGCCGTGTGGGGGTGGGCATGGTGACGTCCGCGTCGCCCCCTGGGACGACAATCTGGTCATCTGGTCCCCACCAGACTCATCGCTCGATACGGGTGGGGACGGAGATGGAGAGGAGGTGGTGAGAGAGGGCGAACTCCCAGTGGTGGTGATGCAGGTACCATCACGTTTGGAGGGAGCCGGAGCGCCGAAGTAGGTTCGTGCGACATTGCGCGGAATCAGAGCCAGGAGACTAGCTGCACATCGCCGCTTGGTAGTGGCGATCTCGGAATCAGGGAGCGAAGGCTTTTTCTCCGATCCCGTTGGTGAGTTTGTTGAGTTCTTGATCGCCTCTGCCGTCAATGAGGATGGAGTAGATCCTGATAGTACTGCTTCTGGTGCTGCTGCGGGCAGCTGATCATCCACGCCACCGTTACTGTGACTTCCACCGTTGTTCCCACCAGTAATACGGTTGCTGCTACTGCTGGCACCACTTTTACCAACTGACTCGCTACCAGGGATAAGCTTGCCTCTTTCCGTAATGGGTATCTGGGGACTTGGTGCCGTGGTGAGACCTTTCCCACTAGGCTTTAGGGCGGGCACGGACACCTGCGGATTTGAAGCCGGGGCACCAGTACTACTCGCAGCAGCCGCTGCTTCAGCTACTGGACGGGCATTGGTTGGGAAAAGAGCGGTCCTCGTTGCGAGAAGAAGGTTGGGCAACAAAGTGGGGGGCAGGACGTACTCCTCAATGGTTTCCCGGAGGAATCTAGACAGAGTGGAGTCAGCCAAAGATCTCAAATAATGAACCGAAGAGCAAACAAAAAGCAAAGTGTAAGCAGAAAATGGCTCTTTTTTTCCTTTGTTGCTCTCGACTGTGGAGCCAGGTCTGCCGGGACGTTAAGCCGCGGTCATATTTTTTTTTTAATTCCTTCAGAGTCCCACCGCTAGAAGGAGCTCCGTTCGACCCCAATTGAATAGGGTGAGAGCAAAGTGGGGTGGGTAGGCGGAGCATGATCGGCTTAGTGGATGTGAGCTGGGAGCTTGGGCCAGTTATCTGGTGTGTAACAGGCATGTCACTCCTAGAAACCTCAAGGCGACCAGCCTGTAAGAGGGGAAAAAAAAAAAAAAGGCGAAATGCGGGCCCTGCCTCATCCTTTCTTTCCCTTTCTTGGTCTATGGCTGTGCCTTTTTTTGCCTAGTCCCCTTTCCCCTCTCTTTCAGGCGGGTAAGGCCCTGGCACCAACCTGCGGGCTTCATGCGCCTGCCTCGGTCAGGATGCGAATTCGAAATCTCGCTACCAGGAATTTCGCTGATTGGACCCAAGCAAAGAAATTCACTAGCCTCGGCGATGAATTTTTTCATGCAGGTTCTCAAAGGGGCATGGTCATTCATCGCCCACCGATGAGGGATCGGCATCAGACGATTTCTGCTCGTGCATGCGATTTGCCCCGTCCGGCCGAAGTAAAGTTTGAACGTCCTTCGGCAGCCAAAAAGTTTCTTTATTTTCTTTCGTTTCTTTTTCTTGTTTCCTGTTTGTTTGGTTTCCTTTGCAGATTGCAACTTCAACGAAATGAACAGACTTCGGCAGTAGTCCGACCTCCAGTGAACAAGGAAAGCGGCACGGAAAGGGCCGGGCCCCGGCGCTATCACGACAGAAAAATGAGACGCAGGTGGAGATGGGAGAAGAAGCCCAGAAAAGGAACCCTGCACGCAATTCGATGCTCGGACCAAGTCGGAACTGACCAATCAGAGGCCAAAGTCGCTCCGTCAGCAGGACGGTAATGACCGTACCAGCAGGTAAGAGTCACCGTATATTACCATCACCGTTTCGTACGCAATATTTCTTACAGGATCAAGTGATCGCAACTGCATGCAAGCAGGACGCTTCTTCGTCCCACCATAACTCGCACAAGTAGCACTTGACCCTCGTAGATCGTGGTTCGGAGATCGTAGTAGCTCCACAGTCGAGTGTTCATGCCGTCTCAGGAGGCCCGAGCCCGGAGGGATAAAACAAGAAAAGATACAGGAAAATGCTCCGGATGGAATTAGACTCACCTGTCAAGGATCCCGTCCGTGTCACCAATCCGACCTGGTCCGGCCAGGATCAGGTGCTGGATAAGAGCAAGGAGCCCAGAAAGCCACGGCATTCTGCGGGACATCCCAAGTAACTGCGAAGCCATCGAGGCTATTCGGTAGTCGAGAACCGGGCGCTTATTGGTGATATCGTCTGACAAAGAGGATTTGACACCCTCCTTGGGAAACTCTGGCGTTGCAGCGGGAAATGAAACACCAGCTCCGTGCGAGGATCCTGGCCCTGGATTCGATGCGACGCGAAATAGACCCGTCGCAATGAAACGCAAGGCAACGTAACCAACATAGATGCATTGGAGAACGTTCCATATCCAGACTGTGGTCTGCGATTGGCTGGCTGGTTGCGGGCTGGCAGGCTCGTCGTCGGTCGATAGAAGACCAAATTTCTCTAGGCGATTAGTAGGGGCAGCGCTCGTGGAGCCTGTATTCTGATGTCTCAGTATCTCCGTGAGCTTAGTGATGACTTCATAGAGGAACACTCCTTCACATATTCTGTCTCCAACTGCTTTGCCCAGGATCAAGTCTGCCAGGGTGTCTCCGACTAGTGCACGAAGGCTACCATTTTCCAGGTCATCTGTAGGCAACAAAATCGCCAAGGTGCCATGAACGAGTAATTGTCGATACACGGCCTCATGCTCAGATTGCGCATTGATTGTATCGGGATCTGCAAAATCGGGGACTGGGGATAAGCCAGGATGAGGGTTCAGCTCATGATAGAGCGCTCTATGTGACGTTGTTAACCCGGATAGACGAGAATTTTGCTTGGCTAATCTGTAGGCTAAAAAAAAGTTGCCGTTGACGTTAGGAATTGCCTTTGGTACCTCCCTCCGCCAGGGCTCAAAACACGGAGACAGTCGGGTCTTACAGAGTATATGTGCTTCCACCAGCGCTGGAATCTCATCTAGGATCAACTGTGCTGCATCGATTTTCCGGATTCTCTGTTCCAAAGCACGGGTACAGTGCGCAATGACGTTTAGGACCTCATTCCCGAATGTCTGATCCGGGGTGATCTTCGAGTACCATGAGTAGACAAACTCTTTCATTATGATGGCTAAAATCGCATAGAGTTGACGGTCAACGTCATTGGAGCTCGTGAGGGGAGGTAACAGCTCTTCCGGAGGCTGTGGAGAGGAGGTGCCATGGCTGCTTGTCTGGGGACAGAGCACGCGTCGAATCAGAGCGAGGGTGGCTTTTTCGCTTCCAGCGTCTACTACTTCATCTCTATTAGAGGCTCTCTGGGCTCTCAGTCGAGAAGAGGGGCGTGTAAAAGGCGGCTGAATCGGAGAAGGCAAGGCGGTGGATCTGGAGCTGGAGGTTGTCGGTCCAGCCTTGAGGTGGGAGACCGGTTGCAAACCGGGGCGGAGAGGGTCGGTCATGGCATCGCAGATGCACAAGATATCTTTGAGGTTATTTTGGGGAAGATGACAGAAATCCAGGGGTTCAACCCTTCTGGGAAGCAAACGACAGCTTGTCGCGTTCACCGCGAAGTCAATGATTTGGAGTTTCCATATCAGGTAACTAGGGCTTAGGGCAGGAGATAGGAAGCTTATCAAGATGCGGGGAGATATAGAGGATATATGGGGGTCAGATTTGCCGCGTAATTTCGCGCGTTATTATGGCGAAACCGCCAAGCCCTCAATACATTAACCATGGAATGGGGGTCAGATTCCTGTATTGACCTTGTAAAGGGTCCGTTTTTTACATTCCAACCCCTCCTCCTTACTGCTGGCAGAAAATCAAAAATCAATTAACTATAGAGTCGCTAACGAGCTTTTGAGAGAAGCTGAGATAGCTGGTAGAGCGAAAGCTTGCCTCTGCACCGTACAAGCTCTAGCTCCTCAACAGCTGCATCCAGAGACAGGCCCTTACCATGTCTAGCGTAGATCTCGTCGATAATAGCCTTTCGGCGGCAAAACATAACCCTTTCGCGAGAGGAAGGTCGCCAGGTCGCACCATACGATCTCTCTAATGACTGGACTGATGGATTTGCACCTAACCCATATGTCCACTCTCTCCAGACCTCAGGCACAGTCTGGATCGTACGAGAGAGCGAGTAGAGAGATTGAGAGGGGGATGATAAAGAGGACGGAGTATCGATCCCCTGCGGGAGAAGCTGCTGCTTATCTATAGGAGGCTGCAAAGATGACGCCTCCGATAGACATTCTGCTAGCTGAGAAGAAGGTGTGGGTGAGTCTAGTGTCCGCGCTCTAGTAATAGAGGCATCCATAGCTCGTACGGCGAAGGTAACGTGGCCAGAAAGGAGATCATGAAGCTGACGAGCAATCTTCCCAAGCTGCTCATGAGCCTGATAGCCATGAAGATCAACCGCCTGATGTATATCCTTCTGGAGGATACTAAGGCGATCGGCAATAATTGGAAGGGTTTGTCGGAGCTGAATCTCCTGAGGGGTCTCTGTACAAAGAAGGGACTGCCGTATTTGCTCTGCAAATGCAGTATAGTCTTCTCGTGCGAAAATAGGGTCATCCCACATTGAATGCCGGGGGAATTGCGCCTGTAGGAGAACCGAGTCCTGAAGGAGGATTATCCGCAGTTGATTAAGTAGCTGCAAGAAGCCTTGCGCTGCCATATCATCTCGATCTTCCTGTTCCTGACTAGTAGTTTCCTGACTAGTAGTCTCGCTAGGTGGCTTATTTGTAGGCTCGTTGGACTGGAACCAGGTAAGCCACTGATCGATCCATGGCCAGAGAGCTCGTACGAGAGAGTCTGGAGGTTGAATTTTGGCTCGAGGAAGATAGTAGTTCCCAATTACATCAGGCTGGAAACCAGCCATTGAACGAAGGAATTTCCGTGGTAGATGCGTTAGATAGCAGTTAGTTAATGCATCCTGATTCCATTGACCAGCGCGGCGGATCTGGTTCTCTTCCACGCCTTCCAGCTCAGCCTGTTTTGACCCCTGGGATCGGCCAGCATGCGTCTTCTTATCGGTAGAGAGATTGATTGCCTCGTAGACCTCATTGGCCCATTTCAGCTGGATCTCGTACGAGATAGGTTTCTCTCGATCTGAGCCCTTAAAGAAGTGGAAATTATACCACTGTGGTCGGCTCCGAAACTGCGGTGGCGACTCTCCTACTATCTGCCAGCGATAAAAGAGATAAAAAGCCGCCTGGCTCATCGTACAAAGGAGTGGATCCTGATGGCGCATTACCCCCATATACTGCAAGCGGCCAAACTGATTGGTCTTTCCGTTATTCATAATCATAATCATTGGCCAACAGGGGGTCGGGCCTTCGTTAGGCAAGGAGATAGTGAATAGGTCAGGAAACTGGAGGCGCCGGCGCGATTCTCCACGAAGGAGCATATTGTGACTGAAAAGGAAATCCACGGCTGTACGAAGATAGGACTCCTGAGCTTGAGGCTTTCGATGCTTGAGATCTTTTGTTCGCCATCCTTGCCAACAGTATCGTACGAAGTCCTTGATCTTGTCCTTAGAATATCCATCCTGTAGGGTGCCTGCAGCTCGGTCAAGATATTGCTCGCGCTTTCGCTCGCTTTCCTTATGTAGTCGGCCAGTCATCAAGGCCGAAACAGCATATCCACGGGGGTTAGGGAAGCTATTCGTCCCAATGCTTTTTTGGAACTTCCACAGGTCCACAATAGCATTAATATATTGCGTGATAGAATTAGTCCCTAGGGTTTGTTCAACCTTTGATCCATCTGGCCGTGTGCGATCTTTCTTGTATTGACAGGACCGGAGGGGCCGATTAAGGACCTCAGTATCGAGAAAGTAGACAAGCTTCTTCTCTGTGACCAATTCGCCATCTGGGAAGCCCTGCTTTTTGCAGAAGCTCTGTGGTATCCCTTAGCTTCTCGTACGAGCTAGAGACGAAGGGGTGTAGTGTTCCTTTACCTGCCATTCCTTATGCTTGTTAACATAAGCCTTTGATGTATTCTTAGGCCGCTGGCTTCGCATGTAGTGTAGGGCCTTAATACTATGGAGATTCAACCGGTCCTGGAGCTCAATCTGCGCGAGCTCCTGGGTCTGTGATGATGGAGGAGAGGAGCAGGGAGTTAAAGGTGATGATAGAGCCATTTTTTATCAGGTTCGAAATAGTATTCTCTCTCTCTTGATGATAAGATGCGTGTAGGTAGGAATAACAACGAAGATAGGAACGCGACGCGGAATTCACACAGTAACCAGCTCCCTTTCTACCACCCTTTCTACCGCCTATCCCTTGATTCATCGAAGAGAGGCCCTACGGGAAGGTAAGGTACTGTCATAGGCCTGTACGCGCACGTACGAAGCTATCCCTGGCTTCAGGATTACTGCCAAGATTTCGCAGGTCCGATCTGCGGTCAGATATCTCGCGCGGGATGGGGGTCAAAGGGGTGGGTGCGGTCAGATATGTGAGATATCCTAGGGGTCACGTGGGATTTCGCGAAATTTCGTGGGCGTGGATACATATTGTTACCCCGACTCCATTGCTGGCCCCCTTTGACTCAACAACTCTCCCTAGGCACTTTAACAATGACGATTGATAGTGGATATGAGATTCGGACCCCATTGTGGCTTGACTGTGATCCTGGTACGTTGATCATCCCTATATGCTTAAGAATCCACACAACTGACTCTTATCAGGCCACGATGTAAGTCTTGCCTGTTTCTTTCGACGACTAACAAGATATTAACGGTCTATTACCAGGATGCATTTGCAATTCTGATTGCCGCTCTACACCCTGCTTTGAATCTCCTTGGAATCACAACCATTCATGGCAATGCCTCCCTGGCAAAGACTACCGCGAATGCTGGGAGTATTCTGGAAGCCATCGGCCGCCCAGAAGTACCCGTGTATCCGGGAAGGGGGAAGCCTTTTTCACGACCCGCTCTTCATGCCCCAGATATCCATGGTGAGCCCGGCTTAAGCATGCAAGGAGGATATGCAAAGTTGACATTATCGGATAGGTGAATCGGGCCTTGATGGAACAGACCTCCTTCCTAAGGCCTCCGTGGCACCCATTACGGATAAGAATCCAATTTTAGCCATGCGGGATGCACTCCTGGCCCAACCCAAAGGTACTCCGTGGGTAGTGGCTACTGGTACTTTGACCAACGTTGCTCTGTTATTTGCAACATTCCCTGAAGTTGTGGATCATATCGCTGGCCTGAGTATCATGGGAGGTGCTGTCGGTAATGGGTTCACAGATGCTCCTATGAGCAGACTGCCAGGTGAAAAATCACGTATTGGAAATGTGACTCCCTGGGCTGAGTTCAACCTCTATGTTGGTTATTTACCTCGCTGCGCGCAAGAACAACTCCTAATTCACCCTCGCAGTGCGATCCCGAATCCTCGGAGGCAATTTTTAGTAACCCCCCATTGGCAGCAAAGACAGCTATCATGAGCTTGGACTTGACTCACCAAGTACTTGCCTCGCCAGATGTCCAAACCCGTATCTTGTATGGTGGCAAAGACGCCACCGAAGAACCGACAATTATTCGAAAAATCCTACATGCTCTTCTGCTCTTTTTTGCCGGAACGTATGAGAAAGTCTTTGGTTTGACCACTGGACCGCCGCTGCACGATCCTCTGGCGGTAGCAGTGCTTTTGTCGAATCTCAACCCAGCTTTCGCTCAGAAACATGCAGGTCAAGTAATCAGATTTGATGACAAAGGAGGCGAAAGATTCGCTGTCAGTATTATCACTGACGGTCAGCACGGTCCAGATGTGTCTACCACGGGTCAGCTGGGACGCTCGCTAGCTGTCCCAGTCAAGGGGCCTGGTGTGGCTATCCCCCGTGGTGTCGATCTCGATGCGTTCTGGAACTTGATTCTGGAGTGTGTGCAGCTCGCCGACGACTGCAATGCAGCCCGTGGGAAATAAGTCCTTGAGCGCTTGTACTGAATTATAGATTTGTGAGTTTGCTAGACTTTGGGGGAGGGAAAGCACCTCACTGCACATATCTCCAGGGCTACCTGCACCAGTTTGGTGGTTACATATTTAGATTATAGAGTGGGAGTTTTGTATACCCCTTTGCGGTTATCTTGGCAATGCGTTCAGCACCAGTGTCACGTCCAGCCTCACTTGGTAATCCATTTACCTCGGCACCTAGATATTATATCATCAAGACATTCATCGGAATCCTTGGCTGAATGCTCCATCTTAGAGGGTCACCACAAACTTAGGTATACCTATAGATGGAGATGCTGACCGAGCCCTTGTCGTTGAAGCAGCGGGTATGAGCTTAAATTCTGGGACGGAGCTTAAGCTTCATATTGTTCAAAATTCCTGATTATACGTCCAAATTCTGTCATGCCACTCTAGGCTGTTGGAGCAACCCGGTACTTTGATTCCCTTGGCGGTGGATACCGATAGCCTAAGCTTCATAGCCTGGACTTCGTTGATATTAAAGTAGGAGTAGTGCAAATGTTGCCAAGCCTTAATTCATAACGACTATGTTTATGAACGGGATAGGTTCTGACGGGTTTCAAGCTGTCGCACACCAAATCCAGTGTTGTTTACTTTAAAGTATATAGAAGGAAATCGAAGATTCCATAATATATGCTTACCTATGTTAGTATTGATCTTAAAAGTGGAACAATGAACAATCAGTTTTGTTCCTATTGTGCTTATTATTATTGGCCAGGAGATGTGGCGTCGTTACTTTCTTTACTATGCGATGTTGATTGGCCCACTTAAAGCAAAGCATAAATAGGAGAGTTATCATTATTCCCCAAAAATGAGGAATTCCATTCGAAGGTTCAATGGTGAAGATTGAGGTGGCAAGATACAGTTTTCTTGTGTCGCGTTGGCAGAATACAACCAAGCGTCATTCAACCTGCGCCTCTCTACATTTTCATGAGACTTGCGCATCCGTTTGATCACTCTCCTCCTACTTGATCAAACAACAATTGGTGTTTCTCATTGATTTGGGCTTTTCGCATCATCATCTTGTCCTCCTGCAGACTCCCTTACCGCGGATTCCGGCCCAGTGAGGAGATGCCGCCTCCGAACTCGGCATCAGTATGTTCTCCGCGACATCGCACACTTCACCCCTGGCTTATCCCATATGTCCCACGCTGATACTGCGACCTGTGCGCTAATCCTGGATCTTCTAGCACGTCACTCCAACGTTCTCCCCGACGACGCCTACGCCTGATTCGCCATCGCTCCTCGACGAGTGGAATTTCGATACCTTCGTCACCGTGGAGAGCGGTAACGCTCACGACGAGAATGTAAACTTCCTTCGTTCTCGCGCTCTACTGTATAATCCGCATAATCCGTTGTTGCCAGCCGTCAGCCGACATCGCCATCGTCGGTACCCTCCATCCTACTCGCAGCCGATGGAAGACGAAGAGGATCGCATGGAGGTGGATGACCCCAACGTCCATCTACCAGTCGAGATCACCCATCGCATCCCTATTGTACGTCGCCCACACGGAGAAACCACTTCCGTCAATATGCCCACCTACGAAGGCCGCAGATCCAATTCCCGATCGCTCTATGGCTGGGCGCCTGGGTCAGATGATGAGGACGAGGACATTCGCCGTGCCAACGAATCAGAAGACGATCAGATACAGCCCTTCCTCCATGCCATTTCGGACCGCAGTACGTCATCAAGTCGACCCCGGCGACGTGATCCAACTGGCCGCACACCCCCCACAAACGCTACGGACAGGGAGGAAACGCCCGACAGGGAAACCCCCCCTCGGAATCCCCCGATTTCGACGATGGAGGCCCTGTTGCAGTCGGCGAGACGACAACCTCGGTTATCGCGAACCCGCACTTTGGAAAACTATCTTCTTGATCGATACAGCCGGTCCAACGACGAGTCAGAAGAAACCGAGCGACCGGCAGCAGGTTCGTCCTCATCCCGAGCATACCGATACCGACCCACGAACCGAGGTGACTCCCATCGGATCCTCACCCACAGTGATTTGCGTGCCCGGGCTGCCGCACACCGGCAGCTATATTCTGGAAGCCCTGGGGACTCGCTTCTGAAGGATACAATCAGCTACCTCGATTACTTGCGTTATTCTAACTCCGTTGAGGAGAGTATCAGCTCGGCTCACGCAATGGGTTTCCTGTCACCAGAGAACTTCTCCAGTGATTTCATTCTTGATACAAATACCATCGCCCCACCAGCAGTCTCTTCATGGCTCCAGCCCGGGGTTGTCTTCACTGGTTGTCAAAGGGCTGCAAATGCAAGCTGCTCGGTCACGTCAGCGCGGATACCAAGTCCGAATGCACCAAGTGACCCTGTCATTGTTAATGGAAGCGATAGCAACGCTAGGATTACTGTGTCAACGACTAGTGGGCGGCGATATCAAGCCCACAATCGCGACGAGAACTGGCCCGTCAAGGTCACCATTCACCATATCAACTACAACGAAATGACCCTCTCTGGCACAATGGAGGCCTACAATATTCCCGATAAAACTTCCCCAACTCAA
This sequence comes from Penicillium sp. IBT 16267x, assembly GCA_028828865.1. NCBI lineage: Eukaryota > Fungi > Ascomycota > Eurotiomycetes > Eurotiales > Aspergillaceae > Penicillium > Penicillium sp. IBT 16267x. Next base: position 1,239,040 of record JAQJZQ010000005.1, on the reverse strand, counting down.
GATGCGCACATCGTGACGTTTTTGGAAGGGGAAATTATCGATTTTAACCAGCATACCCTCGAGACAAAGAACTTCAAAGCAGATGCGGACACCGACTCCACCTATTGGCGAGAGCTCAAACCATTCAAGGACCTGTCTGATGCTGACATAGCCAAGAACCTTGTCAGTCGTACATGGATTACCGAGAAACTAACGCAAGGGTGGATCTTGATGCGATGGAAGGGTAAGTCCCATGATGCCTCGTATATTCTCACTATGGATGCCATATTAACGTGCAATAGAACGATGTTTTATCACCCCGACAGATTCGCGTCAAGGCCTGACTATCTCTGGGTTTTACTATATTTCTCTTTGCCGAGAAAATGGTCATGTCGAGGGTCTCTACTATGACCCGGGAAGCTCTCCCTATCAGCAACTCTCTTTGAAACCGGAAAGTGCCATGATGACCCGTCCATCTTATTCTTTCCGGTAGGTGCAGCCGATGTGGTGCCAACTACAGTGCTGAGTGGTTTGCCAGCATCGTATTCCCTTTTGTCCGTGACGTTCTCATTTAGCGGTGTTATGTAATCGTCCGGCTCCGATCACCCATCGGATTTGAGGTGTTGATTTTATATTGCGGCGTCTGAATAATTTGGGAAGACATTTTTATATAATCACTTTTGCATAGCAGGATGGTGTTAGATTTGATTTACCTGCAGTACATTAAGTAGCAATTCGAGCATTCGGTTCGGTTATCTATATCTTTTTCCTTTTAACAGTGCCTTATCTCGGTTGTAGTTACTCACAGATCAATCCGTAGCAAAACTCACACGTAATGAGAACCACGTTGTTTTTAATCTATAGATGCGGGGAATGAGATCAATATCGTGCGAATACTATTTTCAAGAGGGTATTGTTGTGATGATCATTGCTTGGACAAGCTTGCTCCGCGTGGACTTACCCAATCCTGCACCCTTGGAACGCGCGGATCTAGTAGAGTTACATGGCCCTGTCGATCATAGGCATCTATGTACCTAGGCATTAGCCATGCTATTAATCGCTTATTTCGTCACGTCTTACCATATGAATGATAGTTCGTGCAGCACAGTGTGCTACAGTATTTATTACGACGTCTTCACCCCCGGATCTTATTTCGAAAAATCACATCTGGACATTCTTCAGCGCCATGCATTTACCTCATATATCCGTCTTGGCGGTCTTGGCTAGTTGCTCCATTCCGGCTGCTGCACATGTGCCACATCAGTCAAGAGATCAGGGAACTTGCAAGAAGACGACTGTTGCTATTCTGTAAGCACTGCCTAGAATTTGGCTTGCTTTACCTGGCTTGGAGCTAACAACCTGGAGGGGAGGTGGAGTCGCAGGCATTACGGCGGCTGTGAGTTATTCTCACAATCTTTATAGTGGATTTTGTTAGAATCTTATCTAATTATCCGCAGCAAGCTCTTTCTAATGCCTCGGTTCATGACTTTGCCATCCTGGAGTACCGGGACACAATCGGAGGCCGAGCTTGGCATAAACCATTTGGCAAGGATCCGAAAACTGGAAACCCTTATACAATTGAAATGGGCGCAAATTGGGTATGCGAAACTCCACTTTAACGGATAATCCTCAAATAATGACCAATTCATTCAGGTACAAGGTCTTGGAAACCCGGGCGGCCCCCACAACCCTATATGGACTCTCGTGCGTATAAAAAGGCGAGCAAGACTGTCACTTGTCTATGAACTGATTGGTTAAACAGGCCCAGAAGTATAATCTGAAGACCCATTATTCCGACTATGATAATGCTTCGACGTACAATGCAAACGGGTACTCTGATTATAGCCATTTGTTGACCGAATATGACAATGCCTATGATATTGCGAATAAAAAGGCTGGTGAGATTCTTACCAAGAATCTTCAGGATCAAACTGCTCAATCTGGCCTGACCCTGGCTGGTTGGAGCCCGGGGAAGCATATGGAGGCGCAGGCGGTTGACTGGTGGAAATGGGGTAGGTTTTCTTTTTGGCTTTACCGTGGACCTGCCTAGTTTTTTCAAGGCTTATATACTTATCTTCGACCAGACTTTGAGGATAACTTCAACACACTGGAGAGCTCTCTGGTTTTTGGCTGTGCGGGCGATAATCTGACCTCGAATGTCTTTAGCGACCACGATAATTTTGTGACTGACCAGCGCGGATTCAACACCATATTCAAAGGGGAGGCCGCTACATTCCTTAAGCAGAATGACCCGCGACTACATCTCAATACAAAAATCACGAAAATCACGTACTCTGACGATGGCGTCACAATACACAACAAGGATGGCAGCTGCATCACCGCAGCATATGCTATCTGTACATTCTCTCTCGGCGTCCTACAAAGCGATGAAGTCAAATTCACGCCTACACTCCCAGAATGGAAACAAACCGCCATCCAGAAGTTCACAATGGGCACCTACACCAAGATCTTCATGCAATTCAACGAAACCTTCTGGCCAACCAACACTCAATATTTTCTTTACGCTGATGCAGGCCTGCGAGGCTGGTACCCCATCTTCCAATCCCTCTCGATGCCACAATTCCTCCCAGACTCTAACGGTAGATCCTCTTTGTGACGGTAACAAACGAGATCTCTTGGCGCGCAGAGCGCCAATCAGACGAGCAAACCAAAGAGGAAATAATGGACGTCCTGCGCAAGATGTTTCCAGAAAAGACAATCCCCGAGCCAACATCCTTCCTCTACCCGCGCTGGAGCACAGAGCCCTGGGCCCACGGTAGCTATTCCAACTGGCCCCCAGCGACGACGTTAGAGATGCATGAGAACTTGCGCGCCAATACAGGTCGGCTCTGGTTTGCGGGCGAGGCGACTAGCCCCACCTACTTTGGCTTTGTGCATGGTGCATGGTTTGAGGGCCGGGATGGAGGGCGACGGATTGCGGCTATCCTGCAAGATCAATGCATTCATGCTAACGCGACTAAGTTGAGAGAGTGTGGGGCTAGGAAGCATTATGAGATTTTGCATGGGACTTCGCCTTTTGCTGATTACTCGGCTGTGAATGGGTGGACCGCGGATAGCTTTTATGATAGTAATTCGGACTAGATCGAGAAGTAAGATAGTTGAGCGGACTAGTGAGGTTGAGTGGACGTTGTCTGTAGAATCAGGTGTATCTGGGTAATATGGTCATCATTGGTAATCCCCTTATTCAAGTTACCTATATTTTCAAATATTGGTTCGAAGGCAGGGAGAGTATATTAGGCGATCTCCTTGCAACTCAAATTATTTTATCGCCTTGTGATGTAAAAATGTCTGGCATGGGCATCGTCAAACAATTAAACATTATCGAAATAGTTTGCTCTTCCTCCGCAAGAGTGGTCCATAGGCTCTGAATACGAGAGGAATCGGAATCATGACCGCGGCCAAGCATCCAAGTAGCGTGCAGGCCCACTGGATTCCCATGTTCTCAAACATTTGCTTAGTGAATAGTGGAAAGCCTGCAGCGACCGATGAACGCATTATAATGTTGGCGGCAACAGTAGACGCGGCGCTATAAACACCTGTTAATTTCCTGGATATTTTAATTTCTCAAGGAAGCACTTACAGTGAGACATAAGAGTCGACAAGATAATTGAAGCACGGAAGAAAGACGCACAGAACACCAAATCCAATGAAAATCCCCGCTGCAGTGGGAGCGGCCCAATGGATTGCAGGAGTGAAGCCTGTCCAGCCGAACCTACACGCAGTAAAATAAGCGTATGTCCCACCAAGTATAAGTATCAAGTAAGACTCACCAGAAAATCCCAATTGTAAATACCGGAGCCCCGAGTATAGCAGGGGACAGTCGCCATTCAGGCACAGGGACATTCTTGTTCTCAGCTAGCTTTTTTGCGTACTTCCCCTGCTGGGAAATGATGAAAGTGCAAGCCATGACCTGACCTATAATCAAGCCAATGAACGGCAGCCCATCCACCCCGATGCTCATTCCATGCGTATGCTGAAAGACATAAGGATATGCCTCAAGAAGCGCATACACTAACCCGTAAATAAAGGACATGTAGAGAGAAACAAGAAGAATAACGGGCTCGGTAAACAACATCTTTAACGGCCGCGTAAAATACTTCTCCACGAGCTGCTTGAAACCCACCTCAATCTTCTCGTGCTTTGCGTGAATCGCCCAGTTACCAGTCTGCTGACGTAGACAAGCCGCTTTCGCAACAAGCAGACACGGTGCATAGGTTTCACCAAGAAAGAAAAGCGAGATACCACCATTGGCAAAGCTCAGAATCGCCGGTAGGTTAAGAGTCCATCGCCATCCTAAGTAACTCGCTGTAATAAACCCACCGATAAACGGCGCTGTGAACGGACCAACAAATACCGTCAATGCGTACAGCGAAATGGCCATTCCCCGATATATATTGTCGAAGACATCCGCTAGAACGCCGGGAACAACAGTTAATTGGCTCGCGCCAAACATCCCAGCGAAGAATCGACAGATTAGCAGTGTCTGGATATCTTTGGCGACAGCTGACGCGATTGTGAAAATGCCTCCACCAAGCATAGCGATGGTTAAGGGCCATTTTCTTCCGCGTAGCTCGGAGGCCGGTGCCCATATCAGAGGCCCGCATGCAAAGCCCAGGACATATAACGATGTCCCAAGCGATCCGACTTCTGAGCTGACGTTGAACTCTGCGCTGGCGCTGTCGATTCCGGGGGCGAGGATGGCGCTGGTTAAAGACACAATAAATGTTCCAGAACAGACTAGGATAGAGGAGAAAAGCCTGGATTTTCAAATATGGTGTAAGTAGATTTCACAGTCTGGGTTTGGGTAAGATAAACATACTTGGCAGAAAGTTTCCAGTTATAGGGATGTGTTGGGTCTTCGGGGCCGTCGAAGTCAACGACATAGGTTTCGAGGTTAGGAGGTGGAGGAGGATACGTTTTCCCCAGTCCCAAGGATGGCTTCTCATTCATGGTGCCCGGTTGTAATACATGACTTGCTTCACTCTCTGACTCGGCTGATGGCATGTTTGTGAGAATGTTGCACGCGTTTGAATTAAAGAGGTTCTGTAAGAAGGGTGAATGTATTTGTCACAACTAAAGTGATCAAGATTTTATTATCAATTCAGTAGTAGCTAAATTCCTTTTAAATGGATGGCTATTACGAATGTTTTGCGGGATGAAAGGTATACATCATGATGTTATCGAACTGGAGCCGCAAATCCCGCAAGAGCCGCAATCCTGATGTTTCGCCACATTCAGAGCTACATCCAAGACACAAAACCACAGCCCCAAAACAAGGTGATTAATAATTGGACACTACAGATTAATAGCTGGACACCTCACTAATCATGTTGAGCCTAGCGCAGTAATTGGAAATGAGATAAAATGTGGCCTGATTTCTCGAATACGTGTTCAAGAACGTACTGCAGAACATACTGTATAACTCCGCTTAATTAAAGTCAACATACAACATATAAGATAACGCTTCAATCGACCGTCACACAGTTAATGAGCCTCCGATTATGACTAAGAGCGGGAAGACCGGGTGTATGAAATTACAGACGAAGGCTGCATGTGAAGCTATTCGGGGGGTATTATACGTGCAGGTTCACCTCGCCGCCGAGGTGTAGCAGCGAGGTAGCAAGTTAGATAGTACCTAATCTCTATGGAGCTATTGCAGTTTCAAACAATTCGATGTAGTTGTAGCTGATCTGAAAGTCTATATTACCTTCAAAGTTGTATCGCTAAGCGAGGTCATGACTAGAATCCTTGGTTCTTAATACTACAGTATGTAAGAAACTGCGGTAGAACTACAATTACCGCACTGGGCTAAACATGGGGTGAGGTGTCCTACGATCAATCCGTGGTGTCCAATTATCGATTTTCCAAAACAAATTTTAGACTAAAATTCCACAAATTTGCTAATCGATATGCCGAAATTTTAATTCATCTAGGACCATCAGCTGGGACCACCTAAAAACGAAGACAGATCCATCATATTCGCATTCAAAAATTGGTCAAGGTCTACCCGTTGTGGCCCTGGAAGATCAGCAACGAGCGCTCCAAGCCACGAGTACTCCTCGGAATTGGGGCTAAGCTGCGGGGGAGACTCTATCAGTCTGTCTTGCTGGTGAACATGGAGTGCCTCTCCCAATATATTAACATCGTATTTCCTGCGTTGCTGATGCAATAAAATCAACAGGCAGGCTGTGCTATAGGCCTCTACCAAAGCCTCCGTATCATAGGTAGAGGCCACCAAGCTCAAAGTGCGCATCGCCTCGGGGAGTATAGCTAGCGATGATCGCGTATCCATCGTCAGGAGAACGCAAATTATCTGAAAAGGCACATTTGCGACCTGATGCCATGGCGAGCAATCTAGTACCATACTGCTAGCACAGCTAAGTCCTTTCTTCAATAGTATCAAAACTCGGTCTGCTAGACTCGAAGAAATATCCAGGTTCTGCGTATGGATTCGTCGAAGAATGCAAAGGGCGAGATTGCATTGCGCGAGAACTGATGGAGGCTGTGTGTGTGTTCCGTCCAGAAGCTTTGCCAGAGTTGGTGTGAGGTCGGTCTCATCTTTTGCTTTCCCTGGATCAAGACTAACTGAAATGGGTAAAAGACCTAGAACTTCATCGGTGTAGTCACCAGGTTTTGGTGATGGAGATAATGGTAGGTCGTTCTTCTGAAACGATACTCGTGACAGACCTAGGTCGAATGAGGTCCACATATTCAAGTGATACGCAACGCCAACCAGTCGCCTCTTAATATCAGGGTCGTATTGAGCACTGTGGGGAAGAACAGAATTCTCGGGTGTTTCGGGATGAAGACCTGCAGCCTCAAGCAGATGCATAAGGGTTGAGCTGGCTATCCACGTCGAGTATGGTGAATCCGTTAAGCGAAGGTAGATAACTCTCAGTACCCATCCAGTTAAGAGATTGATGGATGGAGGACCACTCAGGTGGTGCATATCCAAGCAGCAGTTGGCCGTTCGAACCAAGTGCAGTTCTGTAACTGTGGCATTCCTTTGGGAAAATAGACAACCAATCGCAGCGACCCCAGATAAAACGCTATCGTATATGCCGGGGATGAGCGGTGACAGCCAGCGTGCGTCTAATCTCTCGAAGAAGTTACGACGATCGATAAACCCGTAGCATGGATCCACTTTGTCAAAATAAACTTGAGCCAAAGATTTTATTTGTTCAAGCGAGGTGATCTCAATGATCGATAGTGCAGAAGTTTGAAGAGTTTGAGCTGACAATCTCCGAGTGCCAATATTCCAACCAAAGAGGTTAAGCTTCGGTGCCTTTGCAGGATCAATCTTGAGGCCAAGCTTCCTCACGAAAGCTGCCCCGGAATTAGCCTCTAAGCGCCGGACCAACCCCGATTGATCCGATTCAGTTGTGTTTGGCTCCACAGCAGTCTGCGCCACAGTAGTCTGTGGAGAGGCTTGAAGCTCGGATTGAGCATCTGGTGTTGGTTGCTTGGCTGTTCGAGGCTTCCGTTGTCGGGTTTCATAGTAGCACTCGTAACCCCAGTCAGAGCAGGTGATGCAGGTTTCACCACCATCACACTTTCTTTTCGCTCCCTACAAGGCTTACAAGCCAATCGGGATCGCTTCCGTTTCGATGCCTGCATCTAGGGTGTGGCTGCGTTGATAATGCGAAGAGGTGAATGGGAAGGAATGGGAAATGCGGAATTTGCGGGATTTGCGGGATTTGCGGGGTTGAAACAGATCAAAGACACGAAAGCTGAATAATAGCGATTTTAAGGAACTATTTCTTAAATTGACTCATCCATCATTGTTTTTATCATCTAAGATCTGGTGCCTGTATGAATTTTTCATCGAATCTGCTTGGGTTGTTTTGTTAAGGAAAGTCACAAACATCCAACCGTCATAAGTACAAGGGGAATGACTTCATCGAGAAACCTCGGTTAATCCCCAGCACCTCAACATGCACATATGAGAGACTAACCACTTTCAATAACTCCAGAGACGAAATCAATATGACTACAAAATTACTATCACACTACCCATGGGCATCAAGCCCGTTTGTCATCAGCGCGCCGATGCGTGTGATGTCCGGCCCAGCACTGGCAGTTGCAGTCTCACGCGCCGGTGGCTTAGGCTTTATCGGTCCCGGCATTAAAACCACAGATGTGGGTGTTGACCTCGAAGAAGCATCGACCCTCATCCAAAAAATACGCGTCTCGTCGCCAGTATTCAACTCTTTACCGTCCCAAAATCCACCATTGCCAATTGGAGTCGGGTTTCAACTCTGGGCAGACAAGCTGACAGATGCTGTCGCTGCAGTTGAGAAGTTCAAGCCTTGTGCAGCTTGGTTGTATGCCCCTAATGATGCTCCAAAGGATTACGATGACTGGTCGCGCCTGATCCGCCAAGCATCTCCCCAAACCCAGATCTGGATTCAGATCGGTACACTTGGAGAAGCGAAGCAACTTCTGCAGATATCTCAGAAACCGGATGTTATCGTCGTGCAGGGATCTGAGTCGGGCGGTCACGGTCGGGCGACGGATGGCATGGGCCTCATGTCACTGTTTCCGGAGGTAGCAGATGCAGTGGCGAGCAGCCAGATTCCTCTGGTAGCGGCAGGAGGAATCGCTGATGGACGAGGAGCTGCAGCGGCCTTGTGTCTGGGGGCTTCGGGTGTGGCGATGGGAACTCGGTTCCTAGCTGCTGATGAAGCGCGCATTAGCCAGGGATACCAAAACGAGATCGTGCGTGCATCAGATGGGGCTGTGAACACAACACGCACACTGCTCTACAATCATCTTCGTGGTACAGTTGGATGGCCAGCAGCATACAGTCCAAGGACAGTCATTAATAAATCATTTGTTGAGCATCAGGCAGGGGCTTCCTTTGAGGAGCTCAAGGCTCTTCATGATGAGGCTTTGAAAGCTGGCGATGAGGGATGGGGCCCAAATGGCAGGCTTGCAACGTATGCGGGCGCCTCTGTCGGATTGGTCCACAATGTGGCCAGTTCAGAGGATATTGTACGAGAAGTCCGGGAGGGTGCTGTGAAGAAAATTCAGTCATTGGGATTTCAAAATGCCTAGGTGAGAAAACTTCATGAATCCACTCCATACCACACAAGGCCAAATAGGATCGACAGTGGTTCTGGTTGTTCTTACCCCAGATTGAGGTGATCATCAAACGTATGTGGCATGTGTCCTGTTTTCAACTGGTCCTCGTTGCCGACGATCTCACATGATTTAGAAGGGAATAGGCGGTCGGCAAGGAATGGGTATAGGCTGCTCAAACTTGAACCAGGCCGGGATGAGTAGGCCAAGGCGCCTTGATGGGAGTTCTCATCGATTCCGCCTTATGGGGTGGGGCATTCGGCGCGTGTATGCTCCTTATTTCCAACGAAAAGAAGCCGGGGTTCCACTAAGTTCGCAAATAGGATCGAAGTATTGGACCATGTCGTGTCAATAAGGTCGGTGCTTGTACGCTAGCTTGTATCACTTTAGTCAATTTTACCAGTTGAAATGCCGCCTAATCGTTATTTGGTCTACTTAGTCAGATTATACTAAAAGGGCAGTGTCCTCTATATTGACGTATAAGTCCTTGTGCTTACTATCTTTTTGGCAAGCTTTGTAATTCAAACCCATCCGATCATAAAATAAGTCAATGAAGCTACATGATACCATGGATTATGTTTGTTAGACCAATTGAAGCAGCCAAGTCGATCTTGCGTGGCTTTCAAGGTTCAGTGGGATTTGAGATCATTCAGGTACTTTTGACCAGGGCGGATCTTTGCATTAGGGGATGAAGTTGAGAAGAATATTATATAGTACATGGAGTGGACCATCTATAATCCGGGCAGAGCGCCAAAAAATGAGAAGAATAGAATCACATGGAACCAAAGATCTGCATCATCCATGCATCGTCAAGACCAAGACCATGAAGTTGAGAAGAATATTATATAGTACATGGAGTGGACCATCTATAATCCGGGCAGAGCGCCAAAAAATGAGAAGAATAGAATCACATGGAACCAAAGATCTGCATCATCCATGCATCGTCAAGACCAAGACCATTGATAGGTAACATGGCGATATCAGGGGCCGGTGGAACGAATTCGTCACCATTCAGGTCACTAGAAGGCAAGGTCGGATACCAAACCTCCATAAGCTTTGGCTCCCACCCTTGCTTTACTGATTGGACTATTCTGATCCCCTTTTCAAGGACGCACCAGTCCGGGTCATCGGAAGACATAGTCGTTTCAATACATCTCTTCATACTGTAACCTGTTCGGTCAAGATAGTCGAGGACATTGGCAGTGTTCCGAACCATGGTCTTGTCCCAGCCGGGATCATCCAGTGTGGAGAGTCTGAACAGGCTCACAATGGCCCGTGAGAACTGGAAAAAGGAGGTAAAGGGAATAGCCTGGTACAAAAATGGTGAGACGGAGAGCCATACGTCTAGCCAGTTTTTAGTGGCATGGAGAGCGGCACAAAGGCTCTCGAGTCGGTACAGCTCGGGGGATTGTGGATCAACAGGGGCTTGGATGGCCCACTCGTGAATGACGAGCTCAGCGTTGAACACGTACCCCAAGATAATTTCTATTCACATGGTCAGTGGTTATCATAAAGATAGTCTAGTTCGGACTTACCATTCTGCTGCAGGTGTGCCGGGATTTGTTTTCGTACAACATCAAGTTGTGCTTGAAATGATTTGATGTAGAAACGTGATATTAATTGGTCATCACCGTCTCGCCGAGCTTGATATACTCTGTCCGCCACCAATTGGATCTTGACCAGGTGTACCAGAACTTCATCCTCGGGGCATTCATTTGATTCCGTTAAGACGGTCAGACTTTCTTCCATATGTGGACTCCATCTCAGGGCATCGATCCTGTTCAAGTTCAATGCAACACTAGACAGAAATTAAATCAGTTGGCATAAAAGGAAAAGACTTGAAGTATCGAAGAGCCTACCTAGATGAAATGAGAAAGCATCCAAGAACAGCTCTTCTTTCTTCCAAGGTTCTTGTGGTACTGATTTGTGGTTGCCAGCCCACTGCGCATTTGAAAGCCTGCAACGTTGAAAGGTCTTTTGGGACAGCTTTATTTATTCCCATGTCGCAGATGATCCCCATGATCATGTGGGCATAGAAGTTGAGGAATGGCCTCTTTGAAAAAGTATTCCTGAGAAGTAGTAATTAGCATTCATTGAACTATTTGTTCTTTCTGGATACTTTCCATACGCCGCTCACCATAATATAAATGTCATAATTCCTAGGAGAATGTCCATGTTGGGCGAGATCCCGACGATAACTTCTTGATGAATAAGGTCTGTTACTTTGTTGAACAGCAGGTTCCTTTTACTCTCGCCTGGGGTGGTGACAGCCATAATGCATAGCCAGAGAAACGGCTTATCTTTGCGGAGTTGCTGAGAGGTAACATGAGGAGGGATGTAAAGGAAAGGGAGTATCTTCAAGTTTTGTTTACGAAAGTCGTTGATGGTCTTTTCAGCAATGTCGGGGGCAATTTGCAGTGCGGCGCAGACATCCGATATTGAGCTGTTTGGTGAAGGCACCGTTTGTGGTGGAGATGGCATCTCAGTACGGTGATAATTGAACGGAGATGTTTGCTTTGACCCCGAGGCGCTTGAATCCCAGTCTACGGGCAGACCGGGATTCGAATTGGTGGTTTGCAGTAAGGAAACAATACTATCAAGTTTTGCTTCTAACTGAGCTGTTTTAGAAGCCGACGAGCGACTACTTCGCTTCCGCACCGTCGGCGACGGTCGACAATCTTTCTTCAGTCGTTGACATCTACGGGCGGTGAGCCTTTAATCTCGAGGGCTGCATTTCGAACGCCACTGCAATGGTGACTCACCTCTCACAACCTCTCCCGACCGTAAGCAAGATACATTTGCTCTTAGCTCGAGAGCAGTTGACGCATGCCCGACCATAGGGTGCCGGGGTCCCACTTTGGCTTGGACTAGTGTCCATCCTGATATCCGATCGTGGAAATCGGGCCACGATCAAGCCGCAAAAGATCGGTTAAGAAAAGAAACCGCCGAAATAGACGGCAGTAGGGATTCAAGAATATTTATGATCAGAATCCGAGAAGCTTGGAGAAATAGGAGAGATTAATGCGGTCGGGGGGGGGGCCTTTGGTGGAATGAACGGGATTCGGACATCATTCTTTCTGAATTCCGTTCAGCGCGTGGACAAGGCTCTGCTTATGTCACCGCTGATTGGATGGCTCGGTATTTGACTTAGTCATTTGGCATCACGGAGATATTCGAACAAAGAGATAACAAGTTTCGGATGACGTGTTTGCTAGCGAAATTCAAGGTTTTATAGTTATTATACGAATTTGACAATGGTCATTGCCTTATGGAACAATATATTGTAACCTCACGAATGCTTACCGCTTACTTACATAGTCTGGCTTACCGGGATTCGGGATTCGGACTTAAGAGTTTTTGACCCGAAAGATTTACTTTACGATCATTGCACTCGACAGGACAATTGGCTTTAGGATATGGCGAAACTTATGCGAGTTGTCGCCTGGAGACACATACTTCCGAGTCCGGACTAGCATTTTTCTAAGATGGTATCAGGCGCACCATGAGCTCGTCACTAATATAAAGCTGATTTGGTCCCCGGTGCTCATCGAACGGAGCTAGAAAATCAACACCTAGAAACATGGAGACGCAAATACCCACTCCCGGGAACCCTGAAATACCCACCCACCCGTCAAGCTTGGAATTCGAGAAAGAAGCCCTCTCGGATTCGTCGCTGCGTCCTTCAACAAACGATCCTCCAAAGGAAATCGTGGTAGCTGTGGAAGATGGCATTGAGGATGAAAGCAAATATCTCACTGGGACCAAACTTGGCCTGGTAATAGCTTCTGTCACATTGGTCACATTTTTAGTGCTCCTTGATATGTCAATCATTGTCACGGTGGGCTGCGGTTCCGTTTGATCCAATTAGACAGGCTTTCTAACGCCATATAAGGCAATACCGACAATTACCACCCATTTCCACTCTCTTGGAGATGTGGGGTGGTATGGAAGCGCTTATCAGATTGCAAGGTATGTTTTTTTTACTTGTCTTAGCGTTAGCGCGAATCTAACAAAGACATTGTTCAGTGCTTGCTTGCAACCTCTGACGGGGAAAGTTTATACCAATTTCAACTCTAAGGTACTTATCAACATACCTCTCACTATGAGCAAGTGCTAAGAAAATGTAGTGGACCTTTTTGGGGTTCTTTTTCGTGTTTGAGTTGGGCTCGTTGCTCTGTGGTATTGCAACATCTTCCAAGATGCTCATCGTCGCTCGTGCCGTGGCAGGCATGGGGTGTTCTGGACTGATGAATGGTAGCTTGACCATCATTTCGTCCTGTGTTCCACTTCACAAATCTCCGAGTATGTTATTTTTTCTTCTCCCACGAACATTTGCTAATCAGTCACAGAATTCATTGGCATGGTGATGGGCTGTCAGTACTCTCCACGTACTCCTCTTTTGGCCATTTTGCTGACAATTACCAGTCTGTCAAATGGGTCTCATTTGTGGGCCATTGATAGGAGGTGCCTTCACTGAGAAGGCGTCCTGGAGGTGGTGTACGTCGTTTTGATAGATCTGCTCTCTCAAGCGATACATCTAACACATTGTCTTAGGTTTCTATATTAATCTCCCCATCGGAGCTGTCGTCGCATTGGCGATGGTATTCATCAACATTCCCGACCAATTCCCCAAGCCGCCGATTAAATCCGCTGCCAAGACCATTCTCCATGACCTTGACTTGATCGGATTCGTCCTTTTTTCTCCCGCGGCTATTCAACTTCTCCTTGCACTAGAGTATGGTTCAGGCAGCTATCCATGGGGGAGTGCGAGAGTCATTGGACTTTTCTGTGGATCGGGTGGAGCATTTATCGTCTTCCTCCTCTGGGAATATCGCCAAGGAGACAAAGCAATGATCCCACTCTCCATGATTGTACAGAGAACAGTCTGGACAAGCTGCCTTTTCATGATGGGGCTTTTCGGAACGGTCCTTTCCTTGGCTTACTATCTACCCATTTACTTCCAGGCAGTTAGAAATGACTCGCCGATCATGAGTGGTGTCTCTCTGCTCCCTATGATGCTGTCACAGGTTATATGCGCAGTGAGCTCCGGTATTTTAAGTATGTCACTATTCACTACCCTTACCACGAGCCAATTTGGTACTGACCAGAAATAGTTGGAAAACTAGGATACTATCTTCCCTGGGCTGTATCTTGTGGTCTACTTACCGCCATCGGCGGAGGACTTTTTGCGACATTAGATCCCTACACATCAGTCGGAAAATGGGTTGGATTTGGGATTATTGTTGGCGCGGGACGAGGAATTGGATTTCAAACGGTGAGAGTCCCACTCCACCCCTGTACCCGTATTTGGACGAATTTGCTAAGTTTGCACTTTGCAGCCCATTATTGCTATCCAAAATACCCTTCAGCCAAGTCAAATCTCAGTCGGTATGGCGGTTCTGATGTTCTCTCAAACCCTCTCCGGTGCCATCTTTCTCACACTAGGAAATGTGATTTTCGATGCTGGTCTCCGGTCGTTACTTCCCAAAGATGCGCCCAATGCCGACGCGGCGGCCATTATTGCTGCCGGTGCCACTGGTTTTAGATCTGTTGTGTCGAGTGAAGATCTTCCTGGTGTCTTGATAGCTTACGCAAAGAGTGTGGATTATGTTTTCTACTTAACCGCTGGCCTGGGAGTGGTCATGTTTCTTTTTGCATCCGGCATGGGTTGGAAAGACATACGAAAGAAGAAGCCTACTTCTGAGAAAGTATAAACTACTTGGTTGATGAGCCTCTTAGAATGTTTGGGCTTTGCATGTTATATCTCGCATTGCGGTGATATTGGACTGGAAATTATTTATAGAAACTACTCCTATCTCAATGTATAAATCATAATTATTTCTACAATCATCCTCTGAATATCTTCATGAACAATTTTTCTATCAGTGCAGTATGCAGTATCCTCGCTGATAACCTGGTTAGGGAATACTAACCACTTCCCCCACTCTGGCCCCAGATACTCGCTGATAGACTGTATTAAGTAACGGCCACCATCCCCAAACCACCGTTACCCCGGTGAAAATGCAACATACATAGACCACCAATGGCAAATGGGATGCAGAATCGGGCTCGATTTTTCCACAATTTGAAGAAATGCATCGCCGTTGTGCAAATAAAGAGAATGATGAAGATTGTAGCGGCTACGAGGGATGGTACATATTTCCCCTAGATATCCTAAGCATAAAGAACAACTTATTATTAATAGTCTGAAAGGAAAAACTGACTAAAATAAGAATTTGCATCCGTTGATACGCGTATAGAAATGAAATAGTGGGGTTGATGCGCATACTCAGTATTAACGGGTAGTGTGGATCCTTCACTGTGGTCAGTGCATTCGCACAGCTCGTGATTATACGCGTATAGAGTCTAAGGCGGCGCATGTAAAAATTAAGGATTATTCTTTGCTTAATAACTGGTTAACAAGGTTTCCTCTCAATGATTTGGTACATCTGCCGTCTCATGGATCTGATGCCAGCTCTGCACGTAGCTCATGCCTGGTGCTCGGCGTACTGACCAAATCTCGGGAAGCAGATTTTCCAAACATAGCCTCCGAGTCCAGCTCCTGCGTTTTCTTGTTTAAATAACCAGTGGGCCTTGCGGCGCTCAGTTCCACGGCATCTGGGTGCTTTCTTCTTTGCTTCTGAAAGTACAAAAATAACAAGCCTGCTCCCAGAGCTGCGCCGACTCCACACCCTATTCCAATCCCTATTTTTGCCCCTGATGATAACCCCGAAGACGAAGTGCTAGTATCGGAAGAAGTATTTGAAGAGTTCGAAGCGGCGGGATTTGTTGTTTTATTGGGAGTGTCTGTGGCACTATATGTCTGAGTAGCGGATAAGGACGACGATGTGGATGAAGTTGTTATGCTGGATGAGCTTGAATAGAGGTCGGCAGCAATGGAAATTGCAGCGGAAGTATCGCAACAGGTGGTATTGTTGAAGCCACAGCACCAGTATTCGGAATTTTCCGTGCCATCACAAGGGGTTATCTGCGCAGTTCCATCGGAAGAGCCATCCTAGCAAAAGAAGATGGAGTCATTAGCTGAATGCATCATATATGAGATCGATACCATGGCCTTGGGACATGAAGGGAAATATTTTGCTGTGGCATACCGTCCCATTAGTGCAAACATCTAAGCACCTCCCACTGCTCCAATCGCTACTTGTACACTGATCCCGCCAATAGTCCGTTGAAACTGTCCCATCATCAGTTGTATGTGAATTCATACAAAGACCATTCTCGAGACACATATCCGCGGTCAATCCAGCGCTTAGGAACCCTCCAGAAGGATTCGTGCGATTCGTGGCACAGCACATACCCGTCCCACCGTTCGAGCCGGGACATGGCTGATACACGAGGGACTGTTCGCTATAGCCATTTGGGTAGTAACAGACGGTAGAGTTCACCGCTGTAAGCAGATAAACTATGATAATACCCGCATAATGGATCATGATATTCGCCGTGGAGATATCGAAGGGCTTAATCCAGTGAGGAAAATGGAAGGAACATCATGGATTTTAAAAAGGGGTATCACGAAGATCCTGTTACTTCCGATGTTTGGGGGCCTTAAATTGTATCGCAAGTCTGACTAATGCCGTGTAAATCGCATGCTTACCCCTGACACCGGGCCAATACCTTAAGACCCTTTCACTAGTAGCTATTCATGCATTCTAAAAGTACTTGCTTTTTTTCCCAGGGCTGCATTACTTTTAGCCCTATTTTTAGAACACTTTCAATATATCTCATTGTGATGACGCTATTTCTAACCATAATAAAATTCAAATATGTGCAGGAGTCGGGAGTTTTTGGGCGAAACTACCTATATTCCAGATTCTGTATAAATTGTAGAGCTCGAGGATTTATTTAAAGCCTCGCAAGAGACCAGATCTTGCATCGTCATGCCGAGATCTAGAAGGGATCGGAAGCTAGCTGGGAGATAATTTAGGGTGGAAAAAAGGTTTATTTCGGCCACAATATTTATTCTTCTTAGATAGAGCTTATGGACATAAAGCGAATTCTAACTGTGAGATAATTATTTATGCACGCTTAGAAGAATTCTGCTAAAGCATGTACCCCCAGGGTTGTAAATGTTCATAGCAGAATTAGCTTTACGCTTCTTTGCTCGCTAGTGGTCTTGCAATTCTACCTTCTGGGTTTCTGTACAATTTACTTCTTACTAGCGAACGCATAGAACGGCAAATTCAACCTCATTCAAGTTTCTGGTACATCAGAATTTTATTGTGGAGTACATATTCGTAATAACACTGCACTACAGCATTTAAGAATTGCTCTTCCTCTTTACGGTACAAAGTCCAATATGGCTGTTTGACTACGAAAATTCAAATCACTGAAAATTTCCGGCTTTGAATGAAATAACAAACTTGATCATTCCAAGATCCATCCATGTTTAGCTCTAGTAGATCATAATCGTGCCTCTCATGAAGGCTCTCTAGTGAAAAATACATTTTATCACATCCATTTCATCAGATCATTAGAAACCCAATCGCCGAAGCACCGAGCTTTAGAAGCCGCAACAAGGTCAAAACAAAGGTAATTCTGCAGTGTTCACATAATCAATGTTATCCGCATATCCCTCTATCCGAGGTATAGACGTATTGAACAACCGATCCCATACCCGAGTCTGTTTGCCATAATTATGACTATTCTTCCAGCCCTTACGATGATGAAGATCATGGTCCTCAATTACAAGGTCCATATCGCACAACCGTAGCAGCCATGTCCAGGGATTTACCGCAGTAGCTTTCATACGCAAGCCACTGTGGCCCAGGACTTCCGTGAACAGCACATACTGCTGACAGAGCCACCACTCATAGAAGCCCATGGGAAATCCCATCAACTTCATTGTGGCATAGGTGATAAACGGTGTGCCAACAATATCAATAAACTCCTGCACCGTGTCCGCATAAGCGGTCAACAGAGGATTGGGGTGCTTAGTCAAGTGGTGGGTACGGTGGAATTGCCAAAGGTGCTCCATCTCGTGCGCGGAGCGGTGAAGCATGTAATACCAGAAATCGAGGACAAGCGCATACATGCCAGTCTCAATGATCACCCAGCCCCATCTCATAGAGGAGGGACCTTCGTCGGGGCGGTAGGTGAGGAACGCGGTGAGCATTGGCCGGAGCGCTATGACCGATAAAAGGGACTGTGAGGTCTTTTGGACTCCCACGTCTGGTACGCCATCGCGAGCGTGCTTGTCCCCGTCAAAGAAGCCGATCTTGTGACCCATGCGACGGAGAACATGGATTTCGTGCACGGCAATGAGTTTTAGGGCCAGACTGTAGAAGATAAAGACCAGCCATACCGAGGGGTAGCCAACGTAGTTTATGTAGAGTTGGTGGAGGATCAGTGGGACGGCAGCGTGGAGGAGGACCCATCGGTGAAATTGTAACTCCGGTGCGTATGGGACCTTGTCCGTTTTCTGATGCACTGGAACTTCTTGATCCAGATCGATGTGGTGCACGTTTAAGATCTCAAGAAGCCAGTGGCTGAATGTCCACTGTGAACGATCCCACGAACGCCAGGTAGACGTCATGGAATCTTTTGGGTTACGCATGGGGGTGACCATTTTAACCAGCAATGTGGAAGGGGTAAAGGTGAAAAGAGAATCTCACCCCACGGAGCCCAGCGGTAATTCTTATATGCATTTCAATCCTTTGGGTAACACATGAGAAGGTGGATCATCCTGGCAACCAAAGAGTCGTGGGGAACCGAGGCGTATGCCGATCACTGCTCTCCATCGCTTAGACGGTTTTATCATCTTTCACCCTGTGAAGTGGGATGACATTGAAGCAGAATTTGCCCCTAAAATGACCCATTAGGCTATCTTCATTCCTATTTGGGCTAGCGGCGGAGTTTAGTTAACAATTAGTAGAAGTATACGGAATCATATGAAGGATGATTGATGTACAATCAGGCCATCCCCAACAATTTGAGATTTCCGACTGGCCTCCACATGCTTTGTTCACATGGAAAGCCCAAAAAACAGCTGGTAGGTTGGATTTTATCCTGTTAAATCTAGGGTTAGTGCATCTGATACCGAGGCGTGGTAGATTACGTTATCTGACAATTGACCGGGGTGTTATTACTTATTTAGGCATAGTCCAGATCCAACATTTGATCATAGATCCATACTTCATGGATACAAAGCAGTTCCAAAACACCACTACAGTAGGGCTTTGAGTTGAAGGGATTTAGAGTCCCTGACGCTTTGCCATGAACTATTGCTTGTCACGAACACCTATAATTAGATGGCTACGAAATCATTACATCAGAGCCAAATATTCTATGTACAGCATTTCAAGCGTGGCGAGAACAGTTCATCTGAGCGCCACTCGGACTCGGAGTCGAGCAAACTTTCTGAACCGCACGTTCTTTTAGTCATGCCGCATTTGTGGGATCTGTAGAGATACCTGGCTGTCATGAGGTTAACTGAATGGCAGCAGACGAACCATCCATCGGCTTTCGATAGCCTAGTCACGGGCTACGGGAATGTTCAAATAAAGCGCGAAAATGCGGAGGTGGCACAGGCCCACAATATGGAATATCATTCTGGCCGGGACCTAGCTGGGTAAATCTGGTTATTTCTTCAATCATAGTTGAGGCTATGCCGCTTTCGGGTTGCTAGGACTCGAGCAGTACTGTGGTAGCTTTTCACAAGAGTGTCGTTTGATTGATTCTATCGGGCATTGGAAGTTAATGCCGGTCTGCCTAACGGACATCATGCTGGCTGGGTTCAAGGTTTGGACACACTGGATTTCAAGTAGTTTGCTGATCAGGGATGAGAGGTGTTTGCCACTTCGATGCTCTGGAGATATTCATCGGCTAGGAGGAATTCATAGAGTACTGCATAACTCACTACATAGGCCTTGAGTCACATTTCTATTCGTTTACTGGTCCGATGATATGACGTTGCATTGCATAGACCAAGGGCCGAATTGTTCATTAGCTTTCGCCTTCTGGTGAATGCGGTCCCCAGGGCTGCTGGACGGGAACTTCATTCCCTGGCAATTTCATGCTTTGCGAACATTCGAGTCTCCAATGTATCGTTGCTGGTTGTAAGAGTAGTGCATACTGAAGATTACGGGCAAAGAAAGATAGTATCATCACACATCGTGTTGATTTTTGTCCATAGTTAAGACGCTCAGAAATCACAGCGCGGCACACCCGAGCAAACGGGGCACAGCACAAGCCTTAATGGCAGGAGTCAAAGTGGTAGATCTGAATATACAGGGCCCGTCCATCACACCAGAAAATCCGGCCAATATCAGATCCCAAAACAAAGATCAAACCGAACCCGCATGTATTCCTCACAACCATCTCTTAAATCCTCGATATTCTGAATCGTCTCACCCCTAGACCGTTGCCACAGCAAAACTAGCCCTGTTGATTACAGCGACTAATTTACTGCTCGGTCTGGAAGTAGTTAAGGAGGACGGAGCGCTCCTGGGACTCCTCACCCCAGTCCTTAACGACGACGCAAGAGCAGTTAACGACCTTGCGGGCGTTACCCTCACGGTCAAGGGTGCCTGTGAACCAATATTGTTAGTAAACATTTCACATCTCAATTGGTGGAAAGGTGAGGTAACATACAGAGGCCGACCCACTCGCCGAGCATCTTTCCGTCGGGAACCTTGATCAGGGGGATCTTGTGCTCGGAGCACAGAGCGACAACGAGCTTCTTGTAAGCCTCCTCCTCGCAACCCTCGTTGAGGACACACATGTGAGCCTCACGGCGGTCGAGAGCCTTGGCGGCCTCACGGAGACCACGGGCAAGACCATCGTGGATGAGGGAGATGCGGAGGACACCCTTCAGAGCATCGAGGACGGACATCTGGCCGGAGCCAGCGTCAGCAGAAACCTCGACCTCATCGGCGGCAACGGGGGGGTTGGACTGGGTCTCTTCTCCGTCCGACTATTAGATGAAAGTTAGTGAGATGTCGCACACAGTGAGATTGGCAGTGATAGCAATTGAGCAAGGAGCATGGCGGTGCTGCTTGAGAATTCGCGACAAAAGTTGTTGCTCGACAGCGAGATTGCAGTCGGCGACAGAGCAGCTTGTTCATTCTCAACGGCGTCTCCATTCACATTGTTCAAGTTGCCAACAACACTGACGGAGTCGATCTCGGTGCTACACGTACCATTTTGATTGCTACTGTGGTTTTTGGGTAGCGGGTATGTTCTGAAATGTCGGAAGATCCTCAAAGAGGTATTTTGTGTTGTGGAGATTGGTTGGTTAGAGCACGGGGAATTTTTCGGCTTCAATTTCGATTTTCGCTCTGTGTGCCCTACGCTTATGTCATGCCCCGCCGCAATCGTGGGTCACATGATTTTTCCACCGCCTGTCTAATATGGAATGTTCACTATCTTTTTTGTTGCCTTGTTTTCAAGGGTTCAATGTCGCTCTACGATTAGAAGCAAGGTTGTTTAGAGCGAATTTTGGCCATGCAGGGTCAAAACTATACCACAATTGAAAAAAATTCGTTACATGAACGCAAAAGGTATCATAATCGTACAATCAGAATCCGACCTGTACACCCCGCTGGAATTCTGCCGATCGCGCCATAATCTGGGTAGCGAAGACGCTGCAAACAAGGACTAGAAGAGGCTAGAAAAGACTAGAAATATGTACCGACCCGTGGATAGCCATGGCCGTAGGGAATTCCGGGGCCATTTGTTTCAGCAAAGGCTGCCGAAGCGTGACCGTTGAGTTCAGCATTAGATGGAGCCAAAGGCTCTGGATCGATATGCATGGTCAGGAAGTCGTCGAGTCTGAGTCCGTGTAGATGAGGGATGTGGGGGACGAGGTCCATGAAATCAGAAAGCTGGTTCAAGTCAGCGACAATTTTGTAAATCCGGTCGAACAGTAGGAAATCTTACCCTGATCCAGAACACATGCTCCATACCGAAATACTTGGGCTCCGTCTCCGAATCCAGCTGCATGATTTCTCCGAACGATGCATCGCGGTACTTGGGGTCATCTGTGTGAACCAAGTGACGACGAGTACATCGCCAGAGATTGTTACGCTGGGTCGGAGTGGCCTTGCGTTTCTCCCAGCTAGCATACTGCGACAATTGAAGGTCGTTAGTAGCTAGCAAAGGCGCAACCAAGTAATTCGGAATCCATCTTTCGTCCGCCACATCCACAGCACAAGTGGGTTCAAGCTGCCGAGTAAAAACGGTTACCAGAGGTGTAAACTTCTGAAGCCAGTCGCGGCTTTTACTGTAGCGGTCCTTGGAGCCAACCAGATTCGCAGAGATACGAAGACGGCCAGGAAGAGCGTCACGGCGACGTTGCTCCTGGATCTCCTGGTCGCGACGCATCTTCATAATGCGAGCTCGCTCCTGTTCAAGCCGCTTTTGTCGTTCATCCTCGGCTTGTTTGGCTCGTCGTTGTTCGGCTTCCTTGTGCTTGCGTTCATCTTCCTCTGCCTTCTCGCGTGCGGCTTGCGCAGCTTTGGCAGTTCGTTCTGCTTCTTCCTTGGCGATCCGTTCACGCTCAGCTTCTTCTGCAAGACGTTTTTCTTCCGCAATGCGCTCCTCCTCTGCCTTTTTGGCCTCGATCTGTCGCCGTTTTTCCGCCTCAATTTCGGCCCGCTTCTCATCTGCCGAAACATCTACCACTGGTTTCTCGGCTGGATCAGATGGCTCTGATTTAATACCACCATTCTTCTGGGCGGAATCGAGCTTTGCAGGTTTTAGAGAGGTAGGCTCTGGCTTCTTAGACTCCACGGATTTGCGCGCTGGGGCATCTACATTTGCATCCTCTTGAGGTCGGCGATGTTTAGGTTTCTCGGCGTCAACTGTATCCTCGGTTTTGCGATGATGACCATTAGGAACATTCGGGGATTTGTCATCAGCCAGGACACGCCGTTTCTTCTGCTTTCGAGACTCGGGTGAAAGTCGGTCACTGTCTGCACCTCGTGAGCGAGATCGTTCGGGAGACGCTTCAGTTCGGATGCGTTTGAGGGAGGCATTGGTATCTGCTGCAGCATCATTGCGCGGCTTGGGAGCTTCTTCGCGACCGGATAAAGAATCGGATGAAAAGAGACTGGGGCGCCGGTCACGCTCCTGAGGGCGGCGGCCGGCAATGAGTCGGCGCTTTCGAATCTCATCGGGGCGAATCACACCACTGGACTCGCTGTCCCTGCGCACTGGGGCTGCAGATTTTGCTTTCGCAGAGTCGTGGTGTGTTGAGTCATGGTCAGAATTGGCAAGCGCTTTCTCGTTCGCGTCTCGATTCGACTTGGCGCGAGCACTGAGCAGTCCAATTCGTTCCTTCTCGCGTCGCTTCTCCTTTATCTCCTTTATCTCCTTGAGGGAATCGATATCTTTGGGAGGGCGAGGTTTGCGGGTGGGACTATCATTGGATTTCTTTGGGCGAGGCACGGGGGATGATGAGTCTCTTCTGGCAGATCGTTTCTCATCCTTATCCTTGCGCGATTGGCGGGGCGAAGCAATAGCCTTACGGCCTTTGCTGCCTCCAGGGTATCTCTCATAGGCCGACTTGAGAATATCATATTCGTCTTCCCAATTCTCACCTTGTCTGGATCGAGAGAGTTCAAAGTATGTTCGGTCTTCATATAAGCGACGGGTAGGGTTGAAGCCTGGTTGACTGAGAATGAGGTTGATGACGGCGGTGTTGCCTCTGCCTATTGCAGCCAGCATCGGCGTATTGTAGCCGGGTTTTAGACCGGCGCCACGTAGCGGATTTGGATCAGCGTCCGCATTTCCCATGGCATACATCAGCGATAGCACGTCGTGATGACCTCCTTTTGCGGCAGCAATCAAGGATGCATTGTCCGCTTTCTGCAAAACATTCAGAATGCTCACCACCCCCATCTCATCGCCCTTGGCAGCAAAATTCATGAGATTCTCTGGGGTTGGTTGCGTCCACAACAAGTCATTTCTTGTCGCTTCGCTTCGGCCAGTTTTGCGGCGACTAGCGGCGGCACTTCCTGCCGGTGGGGGACTCCGTGATTGACTAGCAGCAGATGCTCGTCGAGACGACGGGTCCTTGCTATCTGACCCAACTCGCTCTTCCGATCGACGGCCCGGTCGTACACTGGCCTTTGCATCCGCAAGCGCTTTCTTGATCTCATCATACTCGTCATCGTTCAAGTCGGTCGACACTAGCTCATATGGTTCATCTCCGGAAGCGTTGACAGTGCGAGGGTTTGCGCCGGCTTCGAGCAAGACTTTGACAACATCCACATGACCATTTTCCACCGCGTCGATCAAAGGTGTATCCTTATCGATGTTTTTAGTATTGACATCACAGCCTGAATCCAACAAGAATTTCACAATCGAGGCCTCTCCATTAAGAGAGGCAATCTGCAAAGGTGTGTTTCCCGCATTATCGGGAACATTCAGATCCTCCGGGCGTTCCCTAAAACGGATGACCACTTGATCATGTTTCCGATCCGCACATGCTCTGGCAAGCGGGGTCCGACCACTCTTGTCGCGCAGTTTCTTTGGTCCCATATGTTTCACGGGGGACGCCGGGGACGCCGAAGCGCCCACCCCAGAACCTAGACGGCGCAAGTGAGCACTTGGTAATGGAGAACCACTCGCCGACGACGATGTGGACTGTCGGTCTTCTGAAGTCTGTCGCGAAAAACCGGTAAGAAGAGGGGTAGGGGCCTTTTTCTTGGAGTGAATCTGAGAGCCCGATGCTGAACGTTGATGCGATGGGCGGGACGGAGAGAGAGAGCGGGTATTAGGGGGATGGGGAAGATGAAGATGATTGACATGTTTGAGGTCGGCGTGTGAGACACGGCGACGCTCGCCTTTTTCGTCCACGCTGTCACTGAAACTCCTCTTGCGATAGATTCGTGGCTTGTCGGCTTGATTCAAACAGGCTTCATCCAATACATTTCGTGGTACCGACAAAGGATCCTCGAATTTCTCGATCTTGACGACCGACGGGGGCGATCCAGCACGCTCCGAGGGACTGGGCGACCGGGAAACCGAATGTCTCCGATCACCATTGATACGTGGTTTCTTTCGCTGAATGCCGTCGACCCCGTCGACGGCCTGGCGTAGCGGATCATGGCGAATGTGTTTGCGTTTCTTTTCGGGGGAGAGCGACTCTCTGCCGGACTGAATAATGGTTTCCGCCTCCGAATCCGCCTTAGGACTCGGGGGTCCCTGTTCGTCGTCCTCCAATACCCCCGGATTCGATCCCAGGCTGGCGCGTCGTGAAGGTGAGGTCGGCTTTCCAGGGGATCCTGAGGCGTCCGCCTTCACGGGCGCGAGCGTATTGGCACCAACATCCAGGGTAGCGGGTAATGAGACAGCCTCGACATCACTCATAGCGATAGCACTCGATATGTGAGAATTCCGATCGTCATTTTGGGAGGTACGCGACCGGGCCCGTCGAGGGTTGGCAACGCCAGCCAAAGCAGACGCTGGAGTGAGACCTGGGAAGACCGGCTCCCCAATGAATTCTCGAGTTTTAATTAGGGATGGGTGGTTGGGTGGCGGTATGTATATTATTAAATTGAATTTCACCAACACGAAAACGAGGAAGGGGGAGAGAGATCAGAGGGAAAGATTGAAGGATTTGAGGGAAGATCGGGGGAAAGGGAAAGGAAAGAAGGGAAAACGGGAAAAGAATGGGAGGGGGAAGTTGTTAGGAAACTTGGACTTGGCCACCTGTGGACTTGGCTCTACGCATTTCGTCCTTGAACTCTAGAAATTCTTCTGTTTTAGAACTTCAATTAAACTTTCCAATATTATCATTACTGTCTTCATATTAAAATGTCTAAAATCTAAAAATCTAAACATCGTCTTAAATCATCCCAAAAAGACCGTCTGCGGGCACGGCACGGACCCTCATCATTCCGGACGCAGCCAAACCAGCAGAGACTCCACTATAGGTGGCGATCGCCTCGATGCGACCACTCAGCTTTCGCCTCTTTATCAAGCACATGGGAGCTGGTTCATGATTTTGTTCTCATTAACTACACACAATAGCCATTCATGATTTATATAAGATCTTATTAGATCTAAGCACAATCTTCTCTCGTGAAAGAAAGTTCGGAAAGCATAATTAAGCGCGATCGACACCTTAATTCTCCACCTTTTTCAGCTGGGATGTGCTCAGATATAGCTTGTCACAGCTACCCAGTCTATATTCGACTATATGTCAATAGCCGCTTAGGTCCAGCTATGGACCCGTCGAAGCTTTCTCCCTTATCGCCACACGATGCTGTCTAGCTGAAGATCCTTCCGCCATGGACCCCAATAGAAAGCTCAGAAATCCTCGACCTTCGTCACAACTCTCCCCTCATCTACGATAAGCTCCCTCTTGTTCTTTAGCTCAAAATCAGAGATATAGGTAAAATCAGTAGACAACGAAATAATGCGCGCTACATCTAGTTCGAGGACCATCGACTCCCTAGGTCGAAGATCGTCAAGGTCTGAAGCCACATGGGGATCCATGGATATATAGGATATAAAAGTTGCATAAAACCTCTACTCTCGATGGTCAAAAGAAAAATCCTCCCTTCTGAGGCAAATTCCACGTATGGACTAACTCAGTAAACACCCATGCCACTTCCTGCCCGATAGGTATCTCCGCATATAGGCAATGTAGCTCCCCGCGTCACAAATCTGCCTTAGGCACCTGCCCCACCTCACCAGCATTCGAACCCTCCAAATCCCAAAGATCAAATATCCCCAAACACCCACCATGGCGCCTAAAAACAACGCTAAAGGCGGCGATAAAGCCAAGCCTGCAAAGGGCAAGGGCAAGGATGCGAGTGATGATGCAGGAAAGGGAAAAATGAAGGCTGCGACGGCGATCAACGCGCGCCACATTCTGGTACGATTTCCTTGTACTTCTTCGATCCGATTGATATACTGGAAGGCTTGGGGTCTAATACTCTGCTTGTTCTGGTATAGTGTGAGAAACACTCCAAGAAAGAAGAGGCTCTGGAGAAGCTGCGTAGTGGAGTCAAGTTTGATGAGGTTGCGCGCGAGTTTTCGGAGGATAAGGCGAGGCAAGGTATGCTCAACCTGCTCTTTTTTCCATGTTTTCCAAGAGTTATTCGCCTTGCTCTAGGATCTAATCTGTCTGTAGGTGGCTCGCTGGGTTGGAAGGTGCGTGGAAGTCTGGATGCTGCCTTTGAGAAGGCAGCTTATGATCTGGAGCCCAGTACCACTGGAAACCCCAAGTACGTCGAGGTGAAGTCGGGCCATGGATATCACATTATTATGGTGGAGGGTCGGAGATAGCCCGTTGAACATGACCTGGGATATGTCGCATATTCAGCGTTGATACCTTCGAGATGCTATCCATCAATGGACTATGAATGACGATTCATTCAGGTGTACTGGTTGATTCGTATCGACTTCCAAGCACTTGAGATTCTTTCGTATATTGACCGACTTGATATATTGAATCTTTTCTAAAGAACTCTACAGTTATTTCTCAAAGATTTTGAACGCCATAATCAATCAAAGACTAGATACACCCTACTGTGCCTTTTTGGCCGCTTCAATCTTTGCCTGTTCCTTGGCCTTCTTCTCCTGTCTTTGCACCACAGCCTCGGCTCCAATACCACCAAATACCAAAGAGATTCCAAGCCACTGTCCACCGGACAGGGAGTGTCCAAACCAGAACACGCTCAGAAGCATGGTAAGCATCTTACGGGTCACCGTAACCGTGACAAGAAGCAGAGACGAGAAGTGCGACAGGGTATAAAATATGAATAGTTGACCAACAGCACCACATGCAGCAAAGCCAAGGACATTTTTCAGGGCCTCGGGGTGACGCTGCAGGAATGAGACTGCAGACCACAGTTCCGTCTCAGTAGATGGGGGAATCGGGAACGGGAGCATGTTATGCAGAATACCGCTTTGGGACAGGTGCGGCATAATCAGCAGATACGCGGCGGTGAGAATGGTCGATAACACATTCTGTGCAACCATCATCTGGGGCCCGGTGAAGCGGGTGTACAGTTTGGGAGAGGTGAACACATGGTCTTGAGTTGTGTTGGTCAAGCCGTCGAGAAGGAGGTTGATGGACAACAGGAAGATACCCCACATTGAGGATCCGGAGTCTCCTTTATCTGCGGCTGCAGCCACCTTCTTGCTCGTGCCAGGGTGGTGCAGAGTGAATGTGGCCACGCCCAAGGTAACCATGAGGACAACACCGTACTTATACAATGGGTACTTCTTGCGGAAGATCGTCAAGTGGAGGAACATGACGGGAAGAAGCTTGCAGGACTTGGCGAGAATGAAGGTGAGGTAGTCGATATGCGCCAGACTGGCGTACCCGAAGGGCGAAGCGAGCGAGGAAGAGATGCTCACCAGGAGCAATGGGAAGAGAATCCGGCGTGTGGGGAAGATTGAGGGGACCTTCTGGCCCTTTGGTGTGGAAAATAAGAGGTATGCGAAACCGATGATAGCGGCAAAGGATGACTGGATGGTGTTCAGGACTAGCGAGAAGGTAAACCGTTCAGGTGCAGGTGATGGCTCGGCGGCTGTCGCGGGGACAGAGTAAGTGGTTGTGGTGATTGCCTCCTGTAAGACACCCCACGAAAGACTTTTATCATGTTAGTTCTGTCAGATCCGCGAATTCTCGTATCATCATGCCCTTGCAAAGAACGTACAATGCTGCGTATATACCGAGGACGCAAATGAGCAGTTGCATTAGACCCGGGGTCTCCGCGACAGTTTCCACTGCTGCTACGGCGACCTTTGCGGGCGCACTTTCTTGTAGAGCCGAAGAGACATTTGCGCTTCCATTTGTTGGTTTTTCTCGTACTTCAACCTCATTCTGCATCGACTGCGACGGGGTTCGCTGGAGCGGCGTTGTTTGCTTTTGTCGGCCCATTGTGGTGTATTCGGGTTCAAAGGACTCCAGGGAAAGGTCAAAACAAAATCTGGAGACTCAGCAATATAAGCGTGAGCTTGAATATTCGGGGATTGGAAAGTAGTTATTTCATGGGCCCCGAAGTGGAGCTTGAAGAAAAAACAAGATGATGCCATGTGTTCTTAGTTCACGCGCATCTTATCGGCAATCAGTGATTGCCAGGGGCCCCACTCATATCCTGTAAGTCCAACGCGATGGAATGGGATTGAGGCATGGAAGGATCTTGATTTCAACTCAAAGATCATCAATATCAATATCAAAAGTTAAAAGCACCAAATCAAAAGAAGAGCATGAACCATTTCCTCTCCAAACCTTGTCCATGCAATGAACTCCTCATTGAGGAAAGCGGTGGATTAACCTGGTCGCGCTTGGGAGGCGGTGAAGATAGCTCCTCGATTTCTGCACAACTTTTTTTTCGACGAATCCAAGCTTGCGTATCAAAAAGAGTCTATACCCAAAGCCCTAGACTTCCATCTCACGGTCTCATTGCCCAATATGACATCTACACAGCCAGAGGGCGCAGTTTTGGAATCATCAGCCCTCACAAAACTCATTGCCTCAGCCTCCGCATCGGACAACCCTCTCTCCGCAACCACAATCCAAGTCCTGCACAACCTTCAACATCAACATTTATGGACATCTCTCCAAATCCATGACACTGATGCTTCAAAACCTGCCACAGACCGATCTACCGGGTCCCTAAATGACAACTCCGGTGCCCCGACTTTGATCTCCGGTGTTCCCCCGCACCGGGTTTACACCCACCCCGATCAGCAGCTCTACATGCTAGGCAAGGGTATTCACGAAGATGATCTTCGGCCGGAACGGCTTTTCGTAATTCCCACCGCACAAGGCCAGTCTTGGAGCTTACGGCGCATGGCGTCTGCGTTTGATGCAATAGCAGAGATTCAGATTGTCGAGGATGGGGAAGGGCGTGCGGCGCCGGAGGTGGATGCTGAGAAGGCGCAGAAGCTGGATGAATATTATATGAAAAGAGAGGAAGCCATCGCTACGAAAGAATGGGGCGCTCAGCGCTTGTTGCTAGCGATGGTGGATAAGGGCATGGGTGGAGACGGGACTGTGGTATACTATGTTGTGCAGGAGGGAGAGGTGAAGCCTCGGCAGAACTAAGAAAATATCACTTGCATATTTGGCATGGTTCATTTGAATCGACGGTACGTTTCTTCAATTTTATTTTGTCCACTGGTTGGGGCGTTATTTGCTCACAAATTATCTGCTAGAAGCGAAGCGTCGGCATCACATATGTACGCCAGGATTATACAGGCAAAAACATCATGGGCCATCGGGTATAGTGTTTGCAATGAAACGTGGAAAGAAAACAAAAATGCGACCATATATCTGAAGAACATACAAAATCACCCAAGACACGCTCAGACTGCAGTCTCAAAGTAGCAAGTTTTCGTTCTTTTGAACCAGCTCTTGCTCCTGTCGACAGCTGGTACAATACCTGTCATACCATTTCTTTACACTGTCAGTGTTCTCGGCGAATATGCGTCGCGCTTGCGCGTCTTTCTCGCCCTCGTCACTGCCACCACCAAGAAGAATCTCGACCTGACGACAACGCCGAAGCTCTTCACCAAGCCAGCGCTCCCATTCGGTGTGGATGACCTCCTTCTCGATGCCATTTACCACGCGCAGTCCCACCAAAAGATTGTGTCGATAGGTTCCAAGGCGTTCACGAGTCTGCTGAAATCGTTTTGCAGCGCTCTTGGCCAGCGCATCTTGGGGCCCCGACGTGCTGAGGGATAGAGGAAGCTCCGCATTTCGGAGAGTATGCTCATGGAAAGCCCCAAAGCAATTGCTTGCGTTTCCAGTATGAGCCAACATCGTCGAATTCGCGACCGCCTCATCGATGTCTCGGATGTAGATGGCTTTGCTCATGACCACGTCAGGCTGCACGCCAAGCTTAGCCATGAGGTTCCTTGCGTGTCGCTCATGCCACCATTCCCAAGTATCTCGGGAAGAATAAAAACCATTCATGAGCACGCTGGTGATCAACAGCACCAATATTACTTTGTGTGCACTCACGGTCTTCACTGACCAGCGAACGGCATCAATAGACCACATCATAAATAGTGATATAGTACTTTCCAAGAAGGACAACGTTGTCTCGGTGATAAGTTGGGGCAAAGTGCGCTGGACGCGGGGCTTCCGGGGTTCCACTTTCAAATTGACTCCGACGCCATTGAAATGAGAAACGTTGTTCTGGCGTCCAACATGGCCAAAGATAGTGATAGCCTTCTTGGTGCGGCTGTGTGCACCCAAGCGTCGTACCTGGTCGCTTACCAGATCAATCAGATCCAAGGCATCCTCTTCCAAGTCGTTACCTGCCCTCTTGTCGATCATATCTGGATGCAGATATTAGCAATTAAATTATAAATTCCCATTGGAGAATGAAACGCACTTCTTAGACCGTAAGGAGACTTGAGCCACTCGACTTTGGTATAGATAGCAAGCTTGCTCTTGGATTTGGCAACAAACGTGATGACAACCTTGCTGACCAGCCGGAAGTTTCTTCGGAATGGAAGATGCCACGGAGTTCGCTTGTCAGTAATCACATAGCACAGATGGTCATTGAGCACATCGATGATTTGGTAGTCGGAAATAATATTATCATGGGTGTTCCCTATACAACCGTTGGATTAGCAGAAGTTCCAGAGATATTAACGATAGAAGTGTTTACCCAGGATGTCTGTCGTCGCAATTTTGTATGTAAAGTCTCGCCTGAGATGTCGTGATTCGTTGCTTGTCCAAGGGCCTTGCTTGATATCTTCACAATAAGTCAGTATGGATATTGAGTAAAGACTTGGTTACAGCATGGCTTACCTCGTGCTTGTCTTTCATGAAGTAAAAGTTGCCATACAGCGCTCTTGTCTCCAAAGAGAATATGGAACAATGCCTTGGGACTGACATCAAGTGTCTTCTCGGTCGTAAGGAAGAGGTCTCCTTGAGGAACATACTCCACTGGCTGGGTGGGAAGTCTGAATTTTGGAATATCTCGCCCACGTCCACCTTGACCCCTATCTAGATCAAGATCCTTGTCGATATAAATGGGAGCACGGATGTTATTGCCCATGGATGCGAGCTGCCCCTCATTCTTGGCGTCAGATTCAACATCCTCCCAGCTGTCTGCGCTTGAAGTTCTCTTGGCGGTTCCGCTGTCCATTTTGATCAGCTCCTTCAAGAGGTCCTCGAGGCTCAGTTGTTCAACAGCAATTGACGCTTGGATCAAGAAGTTCAGGCGTTTCTGAAGAAGCCTCAGTGGCTCGAGGAAGGTCTTGACAGTGACCCGACCAGGCGTGTCACTTCCAAGAGGGGGAATGGTATGAAGAAAAAGAAAATCGCAATCTCTTCCTGTAGCAGCCGTGACTTCTTTGATGTTGTCTAGACCAACACTTGTGGTCAACACGAGCCCGAAGTGATGGCTGTAGAAATAGACGCTCCTAGTTGTAACATAGGCTCTACCGGGGAATTCCTGCTGGTCATTGGGACTCCAGGTTGCCCTGAAAACCATCACCAGCGCCTCCTCTTTTTTGACATCAGGGAAAAGCAATCGGAATTGAGCATCTTGAATCCTGAGCTGCTGTGGATAAATAGCCGGGTATTGGCACTGGGGAGTTTTCTTGACTGCATTCTGGGCAGCTTCTTGGATTTTGATTGCAGCTTCTCCATCGAGACTCACAGTCTGTCTGTGGCGGGGGCCAGACGGTGTACTGGTATTGTGTGACGTTGTTGGGGGATCGATCTGGGCAGCAATTGTTCTGGTTGAGGAATCACTCATCGGAGATGAAGGCCTATCATGATTTCCATTGGCTTGTTGAGGCTTTTCCATCTCAAACTTATTGACGAAACCCCAATTAGAACTTCCCCAAAGATTTGCCATCATACCACTGGGCATACCACCCGTGTTATCCAGCCGTCCTAGCCCAATGCCCCTTTCGCTACTCACAACCACTGCAGCCTTGCTCATACTTGTTGGGGCAGGTGGGTTGGCAAGAGTTGCAGGGGCAAGGCTTGCTCCGGGCTCCTCTAGAGTGCTCATGCTGCGACCCCGGGCCCCATCTCCGTCTTTCGCATTGACGAAGTTGGTGCCATTATAAGGAAGAATATTATGACTGGCCGAAATGAGACTAGCGATACCACCCGCCGGGCCAGGAATCGAGGGTGATGTTGGAGGACCATTGTTTGACTTGCGATGAAGGTCCAATTTCTGAATGATGTGTGCCCTCGTAGAGCCTTCGGTATCATGACCTGTCAGTCGCCGACTGCCCAATTCAGTGCTAGCCCTGAATGCAATCCCATCTCGATCTGGAACAGGCAGGGTTGCGCTGCGATCTGTAGAGCTTGTTTCGTCATTGGGGTGCGGAGTGAGTGAATCACTTGGATCCGCAGTAAACTCAGGAGCAGGAGGCTGCGAGATCGCGAACGCAGGGTCCTGCACAGTCATCTTTCCAGATACGGACAGATCGGTGCTACTTGGGTTGTGGAGGGCTTTTTGCTTAGCAGCTTCGAAAGCACCAATCCAATCCATCAGCTCCTTTTGGGTTTCAGCTTGGAGGATGATGCTGCTATTTTTAGTCTTCACTTGGAAGCAGAACCGTCGCTCCTCCTGGAATGCAGGACGAACACTGCAAAGTAGCACGCCTATCCGTTCACTTTCTTCAACGCCACCAGTACGGGCTCCTTGGACAAGACATCCAAATATACCATTTTTCAAAAAGGCCCAGCGCCTCACCCAAACTGTACGAGTGGGTTTGCCAGAGAGAGTCCGCAAGCCGAGCCAGCCCTGTTTTTCCGGCTTGGCTTCTTTGCTCATATTGAGAGATGAGAGGGGACGAGAGCCAAGA
This sequence comes from Penicillium sp. IBT 16267x, assembly GCA_028828865.1. NCBI lineage: Eukaryota > Fungi > Ascomycota > Eurotiomycetes > Eurotiales > Aspergillaceae > Penicillium > Penicillium sp. IBT 16267x. The sequence goes on along the minus strand of JAQJZQ010000005.1, from coordinate 1,205,191 downwards.
TAAGGTACAGTAGAGATGGCATAATCCTCTAGTTCCCGGGAGGGTCTGGCAACAAGTTCAGCAGCTTCTTCGATCTGCTTTCTTGTCGAGAGAAGCTCTCGTTTGGAGAATCTGTCACTCGCTTCCATCTCGTGAATCCATCCTTTGACACGGTCCATCTCATGCGCCCACTTGGAAAAGGTCGCAGCGTTGTTGTTGTGAAATCCTCGCACCTCCCGCCATTGGTCAAAGGAGACCCGAACAAGAAGTCGATCAAGTGCATTTCGAATCTGGGGTCCCTGAACAGAAAAGTCCATGGAAGCTCTCAAATACGCCTTGCGGGCCTCGTGAAGCTGGAATGCTTCCTCCCTGAGAGAGGATGTATCCTTTGACTTCGATTGCGAGGCGTACCGTGCGTGCAGATAGTCGAATTGTTTTTGAGCTTGTTCAAGGGCGCGACGAGTATCCTATGCAAAGTCCCCAGTTAGCCGATGTCAATGTGCAGGTAAAAGTACGGGGAAACGAAGTGAGTGGATACCTTGAATTGTCGTAGATCTTCCTGCATGAAGGCCCGGATCGGCTCGGCGATCAATGACTCCATTTTCTTGATTGTTGCTACCAAGCCATGCCACAAGTCTTTCGAGCTCTCCCCATTCCTCCTCATCGCCAACAGGGTATAGTCATGGTCCACAATAGCTTCAGACACCACCAGGGGGTGGGTAGAGTAGGATAAGAAGCCACCGACCACACTCTCTAGAGTCAGCACCTCAGAGGTGAGTTTGGTCGCAGCTCTGGCATATCCGTCAAGCCATTTCTCGATAAAGTCGATTTGGTCGCAGAAGTGGAGTGTGGTAGCGCGGAAGGTTGGCGAGTCGAGGGCAGCTTCTTTCAGACCAACAGGACTATATGGTTCAGGGCATGTTAGCATTGGTGATTATATGGAGGATTGGGCCGTGTTCAGAACTCACACCACGCTCACAAGCTTCCCGACCTGGGGTAACGGGGTGTGCGATTGAGTCGACATCTAGTGCATGCCTCGCGCCCATACACTTGACGCGAGCAAAAGAAGCCACCAGGGGGGCAATAAAGAAGAAAACTAGGGTTCCCTTCACAGTACAATCGAGTCTAGCAGACAAGAGATGCTGGAGAAACCTGGTGAGAGCTGCCCTCGTGCAGGTCAGCGGGTTTGAAGCCTCACAATGCTATGATCTAATTGGCTACGTCAGTTCGGTGGAAAACTGGAGTACTTTAGTGCCTTATTCTCCAGGTGTTAGTCAGGCGCCCATTCAGGTGGCTTGCCAAGGGCGGTGTGTGATTTTTTTTCTGCCCATCAATTCTTGCCGCGAAACGGAAAAGTTACGAGAGATTATTCTGCGACAAGAATCTTCATTACCATAATGGAGCCCCCTTCAAAGAAAATGCGGAAGCTTATGGATGACGATAGCTCTGACTCTGGCGATGATGCTGGTGGTGTTCCCGTTGGCAAGTCGCCAGAAGCTGGCTTCAAGATCAACGAAGATTATGCCAAACGGTTTGAGTACAATAAGAAGCGGGAGGAGGTTGCAAAGTGTATGTTTGACCATTGAATTAATAATTGTCTGTCCGTGAGGACTTTACTAATTTGTGCCTCCGTTACAGTGGAATCGAAATACGGCAAGACCACCACTCTAAGCAAACGCGGCTACGAAATGGAAGAGGACGATGAGTCTTCCACCGACGAGGAGGAGGATGATATTGGAGAGCTCGCAACGGAGGCGCTCGACGCAGAGATCATGGAAACTCTCAACGCTATTCGAAACAAGGACCCGCGCGTGTACGATAGCAACGTCACTTTCTACTCAAAATTCGATGAAGACGAGGCCAACGCAGCACCCAAGGAGAAGAAAGAGAAGCCCATGACATTGCACGACTACCACCGCAAGAACCTGCTGAGCGGCGCTCCCACCGGAGAAGAAGATGCCCCCATGACCTTTGCGCAAGAACAAGCTGAGCTGAAGAATGCACTCGTGAAGGAGTTGCATGCTTCGGATGATGAGATGGAGGATGCGGACGACTTCCTGGTCCGCAAGTCTGCCCCAGAGCCAGTCGAAAAGAAGGAGGTCAAGCTGGACATTGAGGGTGCCGACAAGGATCCAGAGACTTTCCTCTCCAACTTCCTGTCCGCTCGAGCATGGGTTCCTGAGGGTCGGCCAGAGCTCCACCCCTTCGATTCTGATGATGACGAGGAGGTCGACCGGGCTGATGTCCTTGAAGAAGCGTACAACTTCCGTTTTGAGGATCCCAACAAGCTCAACGAGGCGCTGGTCACCCACGCTCGTGATGCAACCAACAAACAATCCGCACGAAGGGAAGAGAAGAGCTCCCGCAAAAAGATTCGGGAGGCTGAACGCCAGCGCAAGGAGGAGGAAGCAAAGCAGCGTGAGACCGATAAGAACCGGCTGCGCAAGCTCAAGACCGAGGAACTGCAGAAGAAGATCCAGCAAATCAAGGATGTGGCTGGGTTCAGAGCATCGGAACTCACCGACGATGACTGGATTCGCTTCCTCGATGGTGCCTGGGACGACAAGGAGTGGGAGAAAGAGATGGAGCAGCGATTCGGCACAGACTACTACGATGAGGGTGCTGCTTCCAGCGATAAGAAGCACCCCAAGAAGCCTGAGTGGGACGATGATCTCGATATCACTGATCTGATTCCGGACTACAAGGATGACGACGGAGATCAACCCACTTTGGATTTGGATGAGGAGAATGAAGACGATGGCGAAGACGAGGCTCCAGCCTCCAAGAAGAGCAAAACCCAAGATAAGCGCGATCAAAAAAGGGAGGCTCGCAAGGAACGTTTGCGCATCCAGGAGGCTGTTGACCGCAATCTGGACCTGGACATTACCTTGCTGCCTGGTGCGACCAAGAAAAATGCGACCAAGTTCCGTTACCGTGAGACTTCGCCCCAGAGCTTTGGCTTGACAGCACGGGATATTCTCATGGCCGATGATACCCAGCTCAACCAGTTCGCTGGTCTCAAGAAGCTTGCCTCTTTCCGTGATGAGGAGAAGAAGGCGAAGGATCAGAGAAAGCTGGGTAAGAAGGCACGCCTTCGCCAGTGGCGCAAGGATACTTTCGGTGATGAGGCCGGTCCTTCTTTTGACTTTAGTCCCAAGGTCAAAGAGACTGCGGATGAGGAGGCTGGTGATGACATGAAGGTCGATATCCGCGAGGGTGATGGACGCAAGAAGCGTAAGCGGTCCAAGAAGCACTAAGCAAGCCTTACTGCGCTCAAAAAGATTTTTATTGTCCATAGTTATTTATCTACATGAACGGGGTATGGAGTTTTGACTTGATGGTGATCAAATTCATGGTCTGATTAAGTTTGCATCAATGCATCAATTGTGCCTATCTAGCTATCTCCTGGGCTAGCCCTAGAGCCCTATAGTAGGTAAGTTCCAGGTGTCAATGGTACACAGACTTGGAATGCATCAAATCTTAGTGGGTATATATGTATCCTGATTAATGCAGGTGGACTAGGTAGCTCCGGACGTCTACGACCGTGTCGGAAATCATGAAGAGTGAAAATATATATTCCTGCGCATGTGACTGCTCAAGTGCATAAGAACATAGCATGGACAAGGGCTGTCATACACTTCAATTCCAAGGTTAGGTACAATCATATCATTACTGCCATCCCTTGCCACTGTTGAGACTGGTTTATTAGACTAGTCAGTTTATTTCTGCAAGCTTTTTCCCGAGTCCTGAAAAAGCAAATCGTCTTTCGACCAGGGGTAAGTACATAGCACCAGCTTAAAAATGGCACTTCAAGGCCCTATGCGTGTAAGATTTAACTTATGATAATAATCTTCCAGATATAACCTTGGAGTCTAGCCGTCAAGCTCTCTGGCAAAAACCTAAAAATATCATGCAGCTTGGGATTTATGATATGCACATCAAAGCTGCAGTGTACATGTAGATAGCATATCCGTAGTTCCCGGAACCTAGCAGCCAAGTGGATCCGGCTGTATTATTGTACGGAGTACCTGGGCTTTGTCTGGGTACATTACACATGCGGCTCACCTCCACTTTAAACCTTGTAACTGGTACATCAAAATAGAGAGAAAAATGGCTCATCATGACTGCATGAAAATTTGATTGCATTTATCCAAGGGCTTATGTACGTGGCATATGCTTGCATTTTGAGTAGAACCCCAGATACTTAAATGAAAAGCTTCCAGGCTTACAGTATATACCGAGATTAGCAAATGCATGTGAGGAAATTTTCAACGTCAACCTTGGAAGACTTGCCCTGATACTTTGTACGCCAAGTTTGCGTAGCCGGGTACCTCTGCTCTTTAATGATTCCAACTTTAAAATATTATACTCCCGATTCACTCAGGGCTCTGGAACTAATCATCAACTGTGGATTCTTAATTTCCCCAAGAACAGAGACTTGGTTCAGGGATATAAAATTCTACAGGGTGGCAAGTGAGGTCGGGTCGCCTCCATCGGATACACGGGGCAGGGAAAAAGGAGTGTTGCCCCGGTTGTGAGTGGACCAGCGGAAAGGAAAGATACGCTCGTACCCAGACATGACGGTCCACCGGCGCATGGACTCTCACCGTTGCTCGGGCTACGTGCTTTAGCAGTGGTTGATAGCAATATATAAGGCTTTGGAAATTTATTTAAATTGATCAGATAGACGTGAAGGAGGGAATTTACAAGATATTGATGATCTTGGTACGGCCTTTCACCTTTTGTTGTGAATTGAGAATGATCTAAAGGGGTCCATTCTTGTGACCAGACCTATGCAGAGATTTTTTTTATTACGGGCCGATCGGGAGATATCGGCAAGGTGGCCGGGCCATACAAGGAAATACCGTATCAAAATCCTGATTGAGTGTTAGTGTGCTGCGTGTCGCTTCTGGCCCGTGTACGGCAGTATTTTTCTCCCTTCCGCCCCCTTCTCTCTCTTATTCTTTTTCTTCCCTTCCGTCCCCGATTCTTCCTCTCTTCTCCATCTCCTCTCTTTTTTTTTGTTGTCGCATCCATTTTCTCGCACAACCTTCATAATGGCTAAAGGTGATGTTAACCAGGGCGATAAGTCCGTCTTCGGCATGCCCGTAAGTTCTTTCCCCCTGCTGCCCAGATGAACTGGCTGGTCCTGTCGCACGCGTCTTGAATCGATACCCTGGGTTATTTGCTCCGGAGTCAATGCAAGGACATCAATGCAGGGAATCATAAACCAAGCTCATCACAATGCAAATTATTGGATAAAGAATGACCAGCTAACGATGTTTTTTCCCCAGGGCTTCGTTGTCGACTTCCTGAGTATGTGTTCACTTTTTCAGATTTTAGCCTCTGGCTGAGATCTGCCCTCATCTGGGCATCTATTCACAATGATCGATACTAACTGTTTCTACAGTGGGTGGTGTCTCCGCCGCTGTCTCCAAGACCGCTGCTGCCCCCATTGAGCGCATCAAGCTGCTCATCCAGAACCAGGTTGGTTGCATCCCTTTCATAACAACTCACCGATCGACAGGGATCGACAACGAAAAGAATCAATCTCAAATCCAGGGGTGATGGCAATTGGATAACTGGTATTATTTACCAGAGCTGGTTGTTCTGACACCTGGAGGCGAGAGAAGAATTTTTCGTCGGTCTGTGGCGGTCGGGAAACATGTCTATTCAGATCGGTCATTAACCTGATTATTTCTATAGGATGAGATGCTCAAGGCTGGCCGTCTTTCCCACAAGTACGCCGGTATTGCCGACTGCTTCCGTCGCACTGCTGCTGAGGAGGGTGTCGTCTCCCTGTGGCGTGGTAACACCGCCAACGTTATCCGTTACTTCCCCACCCAGGCCCTGAACTTCGCTTTCCGTGATACCTACAAGTCCATGTTCGCCTACAAGAAGGACCGTGATGGATACTTCAAGTGGATGATGGGTAACCTTGCCTCCGGTGGTGCTGCCGGTGCCACTTCCCTCCTGTTCGTCTACTCCCTTGACTACGCCCGTACCCGTCTGGCCAACGACGCCAAGTCCGCCAGCGGTAAGGGTGACCGTCAGTTCAACGGTCTCGTTGACGTCTACCGCAAGACCCTCGCCTCCGACGGTATTGCCGGTCTCTACCGTGGTTTCGGTCCCTCCGTTCTCGGAATTGTTGTCTACCGTGGTCTGTACTTCGGAATGTACGACTCCATCAAGCCCGTTCTCCTGGTTGGTCCTCTTGAGGGCAACTTCCTCGCTTCCTTCCTGCTCGGCTGGACTGTTACCACTGGTGCTGGTGTTGCTTCCTACCCTCTGGACACTGTCCGTCGTCGCATGATGATGACCTCTGGTGAGGCCGTCAAGTACAAGTCCTCCATGGATGCTGCCCGCCAGATCATCGCCAACGAGGGTGTCAAGTCTCTCTTCAAGGGTGCTGGTGCCAACATCCTGCGTGGTGTTGCCGGTGCCGGTGTCCTGTCCATCTACGACCAGGTCCAGCTCATCCTCTTCGGCAAGCAGTTCAAATAGATAACTCGCCCTCAAAAGCGGTTATTTTAATCACCTTGTAGTTATACTGGAGTCGGGGATGTCTTCCCTGCCCCCAGTGTAATCACTGGGCGCGGGAAGCTGAGGTTGTGGGAATGGCAAAAGATAGATGCGTCAAGAAATGGGTTCCGGGGGATCTTGAGCATAGAAATGGTGTGATTGTTCCTTTATGGACCCGATGTACTTTACTGCCTGCAAGCTCTTTTTCTTTTCTTTTCAAAATCTGTATTTTTTCAACGTACCTGGCCTTTTGTAAACTTTTCCATGATCCCGTAGTGAATTCTCCTTAATGATCTTTGCCCTTGATGGGGATATCATCATGGTGCCTTGTCTGTTTCCCATTATGACGTTGGCAGCTGCCTGTTTTCCCCTAGTGAGTCACCTAAGGACTGATTAATTTCGACATCAAAATCATCAAGTCTTACTGCTCGTAAATGCAACGTGTCCCGAGTACCAGAGATAAGTATTGGCTCTCCCACGGTACTCAAACAGGTGATAATTTCAGTTTTAAGCTCTGAGATCATCGAACTTGAATACAGCTACTGTATAATAGCTTTTTCTCAGAGCTCGGAGCCAATTTTCAAGAAAGGGCTCTCCAACTCCACAGCAAGCCCACCCTAGATGATGCGCCCCACAGTGGAAAGCGCATGACGTCTCGGGCGGCACTTGGAGCTGTCTGAAGCTCCCTTCACCTCCTTTCTTAACCACCTCAACCCCATCCACAGATCGATAGCTCCTAGCCAAAATGTCTGATTCATCTGGTATCCCAACCTACACTTCTGCGCCTCTAAATTCAAACCAGAAAGAAGAAGACACCACGGCAGCCATACCTCAGCCTCAACCCGCCACCGCAATCGAGTCCTCCATAACTACAGCTCCCCAACCTGCAACCACCTCAGCTACAGCCACTGCGCCATCATACTCCCCTATCTACGCAACAACGCAGAACCCCCCACCACCACTACCTGCCGCTGCAGCGAGCCTGCCAACTCCAACAGCAGCTCCTCAACCTTACCCATTAGGCAACCTCACCGCAACCCCAACAACCACACTCCCCTCCACCACCTCTCAATCACCACCGGCGCCCCAAGCAGGTGCTTTTCCAACTCCCAGAGGAGCAGGAGTCACACCGACAGCTTCTTCGTCAGTCCCCCCACCCCCCAAAGCAGGTGAAACCATCTCGCCCTTCCTGCACTCCGCACCCCCACCCACCGGCGTCCCAGCTCAAACACCATATACGCAATCATACGCCTACCAGCGCCATCCACAAGGATCACACGGAACAATCCCAAACTCCACTTCGTCCCCGTATTCGACCGTCTACCGCAGCTCCTCAGACGGGGGCTCACGGCCACATGGACTGCCTACGTACCAGAGTAACAGCAGTGGGGGTGGAGCAGGCAATATCTTTCCTGCGAACGAGGAGCCTGGATTCATGAATGTGGCGAAGGGGTGGATGCAGAGTGCTGGGGAGAAGTTGGCTGAGGTGGAGGCGGAGGTTTGGAAGCGGATTAATGATGCCCATGGGAAATAAGTTGGATCTCAAATCGAATTGGAGAGAGTTGTGCTGTTTCTTTTGGTTTTACGGGGGGGTTTTTTGGGGGTGAGCTCTTGACCTGGTTGGTATCTGTATTTGCTCTACAGGTGGTTTTCGGGGGTAAGGGGCTTGCAGGTGGAATGAGGTTTTGGATGCCTGACTTTAGTGATGAGCTTGAGATATCTCTGATATGCTCGGATATGGATACGGGACTGTGAATTCATCGATGCTCTATATGTACTTACTGGCGTCGTGAGGCTATGTTTATTTGGGTTTGATCCATAAACTGACTATCCGAATTCTTTCTTGATATTCATAAGAAGTCTGGCTATCTCCAAGGCTCGTAGCTTGTCTGAGACATGCAAGGTCACAGTCTATTGTACGGTAACAGTGAAGTGGCTACGGAAAATTGGACATTTTAGTTATTTGCAATGACTTGGCTCATGTTGATGAGAGACCTAGTCTCACTTGATTCAGGATATAAAGATCCGACGAATCCAAACACTAGTATGGACTCTTGAGACCGCCTAAACCAAAACAAGGTACTATATACTTGCTGGACGATTTCCGAACAAGAATCCATAATCCACCATCCCCCAATCCCAACCCAGTCCTAAGAACGTGAGTACACCCGTACCAGAAAACCTAGAATAAAACCGGAACCAGAAATGCACTCAGTGAAATCAGTAAAGATGACTGAGAGCACAACCACAAAACAGGAGCCAAAAACCCAGAAACCACGAAGTGCGTATGCCAGTGCAAATCAGCCAAGACGACCGACACCGCACACCTCGGTTTCGGGTGAAGATATTCGACAATCTGTGTGCAATCGGTATGGAGCCCGGAAGTACTCAAACAAAAGAAAATTGGAGAGTTCAAATATTAGGAGAGAGGTAATAAGAAAAAGCGAGCTCCACGGGGAAGGTTGAAGCCCGAGACTCGATGCGAGAAAAGGAAATAGATGCCCACAAAGTTGTGCAAGCCCAGGAAAGCGACAAGCCCTGATGGAGGGGGTATTCAGTGTGGTTCAAAGAACTAGTTTGCATGGGCAGGACCATCTGGTTGCAACAACAGGTAATAACGCCAGAATCCACAGGAATAAAAGAACAGAAACAGAAAACTCCAACGCCAAATGGTATCCCACCATCAGCGTCATGTTGCAAGCGTTCCAGTATGGACGCCCTATTTTTCTGATAAGTCGTAACAGAAGCCAAAGTGGTCCGGACCAGCCTTGATGACCTCATTATGAATGAAGGGTGTATCCCATGAAAAAAAAACGAAAGTGAGAAACAGAAACGCCGAGCGATGATGTGTAGAGCTTTACATAGAGCCCAAACGAAGAAGCGCCTCTACCGCAGCGCGTTCCTGGTTGTCAAAGGTGTGGGGAGTGGATCTGGCGATAGTGGATGGAGTGGGTCGGGCGTTGGCGTTGGCGCTTCCGTTACCGAAAAGCCCAGGAAGAGGTTTCGCTCTAGCCGCAACATTGCGCACAAAGCCACCACCCCCAGTCATCGACCGGGCACGCAGTGCATCAGCACCAATCTGTGCCCAGTCCTCTTCATCGGTGACATCACCTTCATTCCACTCTTCATCCTGCAGGTCGTCCGGTGCTTCAGAGGAAGAACAGTACTCACGTACATCGCCATCCAGCGACATCTTATCTGCCTCATGCTCAAGCATGTCGAGATCTTCGTACTCGCCCCGCGCACCATAATCCTCCGCCTCCGCATACGAAAACGCGATCGAGTCATTACGAGCCTTGTTCATGGCATAATGATCCCGACTGTCGCGACGGCTGTCCCAGGCTGAAGAGCCTTCGATCTGCAGTCCGCGCTGCTGGAAGGATTCGGGTACACTGGAAGGAGGCGATGTCGCGTGGAGGGAGCGATCACGCGCGGGCTCGCCGCGTCGACGCGCATCCCAACGTCCCCAGCCGATCTTCTCGAACACAACATCGCCACTCACACTGCCTGTTTCCCCGTTTCCACGACCCTCTAACGCGGCCACGACTAGTCGACGTGCCTTCGCAGGTGGGATGCGCGAAAAGCCGGGCACCGACGTGGTCAGGTAGCCCATGACATGGCGAATAGCCAGGGGTCCTTGCTGCAGCAGGATCTCGGGCAGGTGGTATTTAGCCAGCATGAGCGGGGTGATGTCGCCGACGCTGTCTAGATCGTGGGAGGGCTGTGGTCGGTCCTGGAAGTTCGCGTGTTCGACCGCATCATCCAGGTCGATATCGGAGTCCAGCTGGGGTACAGTGGACAGTGGAGAGCCCGGGGATAGAGCAGGGCGGTGTTTGAAGGCTTGAGGGTGAAGAGTTGGGGAGATAGAGTTGGGTGGCGTTGGGAGCATGGTTGGCTGTCCTGGGCGCGACTGGGTCTTGCCGTTCAGGCCAGAACGAGGCACCGGGATATCAACAGAAGCGGTCTTGCCAGCAAGAGCCATAGCGATGCTGGAGTTGGACTGGAAAGCCATGATAGATGATGGGAATGATTTGAGAGAGAGCGCACGCGCAGGGCATATACTGTCGTATGAGTCAGATGGGGCCGTTCCATACAATGCGACACCGCGCCATGGGATTGATTTGGGGGCAGATTTAGTGGCGACAGGGGATATTTTCTTTGTCCAGATGCGTCTGCAGGAGAGAACGGAGGAACGTAAAACTCACCTCTCAAAGAAACAAAGAGTTGTGGTTACGCACTAACACACGCAGGTACGCGAAGTTGCCTCGTAGCGGGAAATTGGGGGGGGGGGGTAATGCGACGCGGCAAGGGGGCTTTCGCGACAAAGGAGATAGATCACCACGATCAATCTACCAAGTAGAATAAATTCGAAAATTGAGGAGTTTGAGAGAAGAGAAGAGATGAGAGAGAAGGGGGAGTTAATTATTTGTGCGACTTTGAAGCGTCAGTATAGTACTGCCCCTCTTACACCTTGGAAAGGGAAAGTATGGAACTCCGCAGGTGCTGTCCAGGCGCAGCGCGTGGGCGAACTGATTGGCGCCTCGTGGATCTGCCTACTCGCCGGGTGGTTCCGGACTTGGTCTATACTATGAACTATACAAATGATTGATTTGCACTATTCGATGTCATCTTGACATATTTAAACTCGAACAGGTTCATCAGAGAAATCCCTGATCGGACCCAGGATCCCCTGTTTCCTGAACTCCTCGCACATCATCATCATCATACTAAACCCCTCAAAGGAACAGGGGGTCCAAGTGACCAAGTTATTCCGAGATCGACCCCTCACGGTCATTATCACCGGTCCGAGAGCTGCAGGGCTGCAACCCCGAATACATGATGTACCCGCAAGCAGCATATATCAACGAAAGTCACTTTGTGGTGGAAGCCACCTTCGCGCACTGATAAGCCTCCCTCCCGGCACGTGGGGCGCCCAGTACATACCACCCGTCGACTTGATCTTCATGTAACTCGGTACATTCGTCTAACTTTTTAATCCAACCCTAATGATTTCCCACACTCTTATTTTTTATTCTACGAAACAGGCCAACAACCCCGCCAACTTCGCGCCCCATCACACACTCCACTTTCACGGGTCTTGCATGGCCATCTGGACTCGACGACGGGCTTTACCTTGACGTCATGCCGGTACCAAATACTTGCCCTGAGGGTACCCCGTGCCCTAGGGTATCGAGCCCCGTAGGCCCAAATCGCTCGCCCCTCTACAGTACCTCCCCACAAAACCTCGAAAATCGACGCGTGTCCCATAACGCGCCCTTGGCGCTACCAATAGGAATTCTGATCATGCGCATCTGGTGGCCGGGTTTTTTGGTGTGCATTTAACTTTGATCGGCCATGGGAATACTACAGTATGCTGCATTTTCCAGTGTGGTATGTTGCCGGGTTAACCGAAATAGTCCGAGGGAATGCCGGGATACTATGGTAGGACATATTGTGCACGCATACGGGGAAATACACCCTGATTTGAACTCTATTTCCAAGGTATCTATTTTTGTTATCGGCTGCTACTAGGCATGAAAGGGTCTTAGAATGACGCATTGCCTTGAATCCCGTTCCGTGATAGTGGGGGTAGCCGTCGTGGGGCCTAGATAACAAATCGAGGGGTATACGTCGGCATCCCAATTCGCAGGTTGATTTCAGATAATTTATTTAGTTTCAAGTTTTGCGAGGATGGCCAGCCCGCAAAACTGTTGGGAATTGCCATTGGTCATGAGCTGATTCGTATAAGAGAGGGTTGATAAGACCCCGCGGAAACGCATGTACAACGCAGAAACAAAGATCACAGTGGAATACGATGGAAGCAACAGAAGCACGTACATTGATGATCACTTGGCAGTGGTACCGGAGGAATTGATAATTTGAACTTCAGTTGATCGATTAAATAACGTTTGTGCAATTTGTGCAGGAATCTATCAGATTTCCATACACGTTGTACAACTCAGGAAATTCTTCCTCAACCTTGGAACCATCACTTGTTTCAGCTACAAGTTCAATCAAACGTCCCATACGATTCCTACTAATCCCCACAAGAAACAGACTCCCCACCTGCAGAAGTTCCCGCCAATCCAGGTACCAAATGCCGCAGACGGAACAATCTCTCGTCTCGGAATTGGCCAATTGCTGTACGTCCTTTACATTCTGGACATTGTAAACACAACCCTCCACATTGCCACCTGGACTCTCCAGAACAGCTGGGTACTGTCTCCACAGTATATTTCTGCCCATCAAGTGAGGCAGACCGGACCGTAACTCGGGTTGCATGTCTAATCCTAGGATCTCGGTGAGTCTGCTCGGGTCTTTTAGGAACCTATCATAGGGTATACCGGTCAGTACGGGATTTATTCGCCTTAGGCGCAGGGAAAAATGGATCGCATGTGCATTTGAGCACTGCTAATGATTTTGGCATGCGGGTTCCTTGGGCGGGGGGCGGGGTGTTCTTGGGCTTGGTAAGGATAACATCGCTAAGTATGCGGAGATTCGCAGGATTTCCAGAAAATTCCAGTCTGAGTCTGCCGATTTAATTCCTTTTCAGATCTAAGCTCGTCCTTGACTTGCCTTATGGATAAAATGGATTGAATTGAGCCGGCTCAAAATTGGGAGATAAAATCTTACCACCAGGTCACGCCTGGTTCCCCGCTCAGGGCTACTGCAGATGCTGATCTGATGTTTTTATTAGACTCTTTAGCCAAGGCGAACACCCCGGCTAGTCACCTCGATGTCGTTATTACTCTATATGGTACGGAAATACTCATGGACTTCAGTTCCCCTCAACTGTCATAAACATCCGCTTACCCGGTCCGCCAAAGGTATCTGATCTTCAAGGTCTGAACTTCTCGAGCCCGGATGAATGCCATGGGGGTCTTTGACGGATGTTATTTTCCCGGCGCGGGGTTGTCTGGGGTTTGAATATGCCTGCTCGTTACCCCAGGTTTTCTAAAGAACGTTATAAAGAACATGGAAGACTCACCTGCGGTAATACTGTTAGACAAGGGAATGGTTCGCGAATATAGTAAAAATGTTCGATATTTTTAGTATATCCCTCTGGCTGGCAGCTACCGTAAATGAGGCGTTGAGCCCCAGCTCGATAGACTCAGACCTCACGATCCTTATCCATAATGACCTCCTAGGTAGCTCCTTTCCCTCTTGTTTCTTATGAGAATGACTGCTATTGACAATTATGATTTATAGAAGGGAACAGTACCTTGGCTGGGTCTGGAGTTCTGCTTCTGGATCCAATGCCATTGCAGAAAGCATTTGAGACCTGCCATAGTCTTGGGGAGACTTTGTGGTCATACCAAGCCGGGATTTCGGATATCCAAAATGACTTGGACTACCTCAATTTTCAGGGCAAATATAGCGAGAGCCAGAAATATTGGATCGCTCCTGTCCACAACGCCCCCGCAACAATCAACGCGAATGGAAACGTCCAGAGAGCGTCTGCAAACACTCACCTCCCAGCGCTCTGTACCCAAAGTGCCCCGTACTCCAATTCTGATAGTCAGAATACGAGCTCGACCTGGCAGGTCTCTGTTCATTCGAATAATGAATATCTCACGGGGTAAGATGTCTTTATGTTGTTGTTGAGCCACCCTGACATCAAACCAGGTTCCGTGATCGAGTGAGCTTCCGCTTCCTCGGAATTCGATATGCCCCACAGCCCAAGCGCTGGACCTACTCTCAACTTTACGAAGGAACCGGCAATGATGCTTCAGCCCTCGACTACGGATCTGAATGTCCACAGAGCTCCAGCGGAGCGGAGGACTGTTTCTTCCTAAATATATGGACGCCATATCTTCCCAAATCCCCAAGTTCACAAAAAAGAAGTTTGAAGCCAGTCATGTTTTGGATTCACGGCGGTGCTTTTCAAACCGGAACTGGAAGTGATCCCACTGCTGATGGGGGTAACCTAGCGTCAAGAGGTGATGTAGTGGTGGTCACCACGAACTACCGTCTGGGAAACCTGGGATTCCTGGCTCTCGATGATGGAACTACAAACGGCAACTACGGATTGGCGGACCAGATAATTGCACTCGAATGGGTGCAGCGCAATATTCGGGATTTCGGCGGTGATCCAGACCGAGTGACTATCTTTGGACAGTCGGCTGGTGCAGGATCAGTTCGAGCACTCCTAGCCTCCCCAAAGGCCCGCGGAAAGTTTGCCGGTGCTGTTATGCTAAGCAACCTGGGAGGTGTGGGATATGGAACAACGTACTCCGAGTACTACAGTATCGCCGAGGAGATGGAGGTAGTGGGGAACGACATTCTGAGCGAAACAAATTGCACAAATGCTAGCTCCAGGATTGACTGTCTACGCGAGCTTTCTGCATCAACGATTATCAATCTCAGTGCTAGTGCCAGATACCTCGTTGTCGACGGAGAGTATCTCCAGGCCCCAGAGCTGGGTTTAACGAACCCCAAGACTACAGCAAATGTCCCCTTACTACTGGGCACTACCAGAGATGACGGAGCAGCGTTTATAGCTTATCCATCAGATAACGAAACCATCCAAGAGTTCCTAGATGCATCAGGCCTCCCCTCAGAAGTGGTCCCCAGTTCACTTTTTTCCATCCCATCGGGAACAAATCATACCCTCGACATCTTCAACACCTCAGCCAGGATATGCACAGACGGTGTATTCCGCTGCATCGACCAAGCAACCGCATACGCAGGCCTCAAAAACCACATCTTCCCATCTATCTTCTTCTACGAATTCAACCGCACCTACCAAATGCCAGGCTGGTCACCGAATCCGCCGCTGTGCCAAGCCCCTATCACACCGGAGTTTCCCTATGGCGATCCAAGCATGGAGTATTTTAAGTGTCATTCCGGGGAGCTGTACTATGTATTCGGCAATATCTTGCGCGTGGGACTTCCGCTACGAGATGAGTTCGACTTGCCATTCGAGCAATATGTGCTTGATTCGTGGGCGAGCTTTGCTCGCTCTGCCGATCCGACGCCTGAGTTGGGATTCTTGAAGGCGAGGGGGTATGTTAATACAACGAGGGAGGTTGAGAGGACAGGGTCTTGGGAAAAGTTTCGGGAGGGGAGCTATAAGATGAGGCGGTTGCAGTGGCCGTCGGAGATGGTGGAGTTGGATGAGACATTGCAGTGTCGAGCATTAAATTTGTCGTTGAGTTACTATACTAACTAAATGAGGTAGTTGAGCCTCACCACCTTGGAGCATGTCTTTTTTGTCAGGTATACCTAGCTTTATGAGTGATGTTGCATCGTTGATGGCCCAATGGGATCGAGCTATCCCTTGGGCATAATACCTATTTTTAAAGAAAACTGCGTTATGATGTTTATTTTTATCTAAATCGTACCTATATCTCACCTACTATATGATTGTGATGATGTCCAGATACAGTCAGCTAATACGAGGTGGGGCGAAAAGGAATCTATTAAGCCTTAAAAGCGGGGAAATGGCTACATACTCCCAAGGTCGGCTTTGTGCCTGGAATACGAGGAAATATCCTGATGAATCATTAATAATTCAGCACCTTGATTTGACCGGGCAAGTTGTTATATTCACTGATACCCCAAAGCTACACATGCAATAATAACCTTCACACACACACACCTAGCTCTGATCCAGTCGCGCCACCTCGTAAATCACCATGGGACTTCCATCTGTCCAAAAAGCTATCGTCATCATAGGACCGGGGGAAGCTAAGCTCATTAGCGACCGGCCAATCCCGGCTCTCCGGGAACATTATATTCTCGTCAAAGTTGTGTGTGTTGCTTTGAATCCTACGGATTGGAAGCACATCGACTTCCTCTCAGCCCCTGGGGCCATACCCGGCTGCGACTACTCCGGTGTCGTCGAAGAAGTCGGCAAAGGCGTAACCCGATTCGCTAAGGGTGACCATATTTGCGGCGTCGTCCATGGAGCAAATGCTCTTCAACTGGAAGATGGTGCCTTTGCCGAATACATCGTTGCGAAGGAAAGCCTCCAGATTCACATCCCGAAGAATCTCAGTTTCCAACAAGCCGCTACCCTCGGCGTGGGTATCACTACCGTTGGTCTATCACTTTATCATCGTTTGAAGCTGAATCTTCCCACCGAATCCATCGCTGATCCGGTTCCGATTCTCATTTATGGGGGCTCTACTGCCACTGGGTCATTAGTGATACAATTCGCTAAGCTTTCTGGATACCTTGTGTTGACTACTTGTTCACCACACAACTTTGATTTCGTGAAAAGCCTTGGGGCTGATATGGTTTGCGATTACAGGGATCCTAGAGCTGCGGAGGAGATTCGGAGACTCACTGGTGATAAGTTGAAGATGGTACTTGATACCATTTCGATTGAGTCTAGTGCCAAGTTCTGTGCAGAGGCGATATCAAGCGAGGGGGGAATTTATACTTGTCTTCTTCCGGTCACGGCGCCTCGCAGTGATGTTATAACTGACGTGATTCTAGGCTTGTCTTCTTTTGGGGAGCCCTTTGTAATTGGTCCGCAGTCCTTTGCTGCGTCCCCCGAGGATGAAGCTTTCTCTGCATGGTGGTGGCTTCTCGCAGAGAAGTTCCTGGTAGAAGGCAAGATTAAAGTACATCCTTTGTCAGTGCGTGATGGTGGTTTAGAGGGTGTGTTGGAGGGGTTGGACTTTATGAGGAAGGATCAGGTCAGTGGTCAGAAGTTGGTTTACAATGTTTCTGAGGCTCCCTGAGTGATGCCCATGGAGCCACGAAGTCAGTTCTGCTTTGCAGCAACAGATTGTCTAGAATCACAATGTGAAAATTTTCCATGATTACTTCGTGGCATCTTGTGTCATTCAACTGAGGATTGGAATGTTTCCCAGTACTCTTGCCTTTTGATACACTCTCGAAAGTGATGTCGCTTTTTCATGTTTAGACTAGCTACTGGAGCGGAGGTATTCTTAATACCTGTTCGCGTTCCAAGGCTGGAATTGAAAGTCCCATGCTGTCTAAAATATATCTCGAGCTTTCTAATTCTTCTGTATATTTCTTTTCTCTTTCTTTTGTCTTGATATTCTAGTTGAGACCTACTATCTAGGTGTTCCTCTTGAATTTTTTCATGACAATGAAGAATATATCTAGCCAATCAGGGGTGATCCATATGAACTGGCTCTTGAAGGGCCAATTGTACATTATGAAGCGACTGACTGGTGGGGCAAAAGGTGGAGCAAAGGGTAGATCGGGTTCAGGCCATGGGGGATTGTAAGAGTTACTGGAAGAGACATGGATCACAATCATGGAGCAAAGCGTGGGTGGTTGAGTGCGGTGGAGAAGAAATAGGGTTTTCACGAGGCAAGGAAGAAGGCACTAGACCTAGGAACCAAACAGGAAGTAAGTCCGGGCATATTGGAGAAAGTCCATTGCCAAGAATTATTCAAAGACTCGAGCAGAGGTCATGTGACCCCGTTTTAGGGTTTTGTGCCGGGCATAAACCTACATATTATGAGGAATAGACTATAGTGGGTCCAACCATGAAGATTTGGTGCCTACGATCCCACTCTTTCCGGCTCAAATTTGGAGTCGGGATGATTTTTGTCCCGATCCCATTATTCGATGACATTTGCTTATCAATATGCCAGTAAATTTGTCATATCACCTTAGAAACGATCAGCAAATATGAACCTGAGAAATTACTTCCAAACCCTTATAATCAGACATTTGACACCCTCAGCAAAGGCACCAACAAACCTACATCATGTCACAAGTTCCACGATTCGAGAGTGCCGATGTCGACCCTAGCCCTTTAGGCAAGCCTCTCACTTTCACTTTTTCGGGCCGGACTGCCCCCAACAGATTCATGACGGGAGCTATGAGTGAGCGTCTTGCGTCTTTCACTCTAGCTGATGTCGAGAATCGGGGTGTTCCCACCCCTGAATTGGTCAATGTGTACAAAAACCGAGGAACTGCTGGAATCGGCATCAACTTAACAGGCAATGTCATGATCGACCCTGCCCACTTGGAGGCAGCCGGCAACCCAATCATCCCCCGTCACGCGCCTTTCTCTGGTGAGCGGTTTGAACGTTTCCGGGAGCTCGCAACTGGTGCAAAGGCCCAGGGAAGTCTCATTGTCGCTCAAGTTGGCCACCCAGGCCGTCAAACTCCCGAATACCTTCAGCCAAACACCATCAGCGCCAGCGCTGTACCAATGAAGGCTGGTAACCTCGGTATGACGTTCGCAACACCTCGTGCTGCGACTGAAGAAGATATTGCTGGTGTTATCGATGGGTTTGCGCATGCTGCTGAGTACCTTGATAAGGCGGGCTTTGATGGCCTAGAGCTACATGGTGCCCACGGATATCTCCTTTCCCAGTTCTTGTCACCGACTACCAACCTCAGAACCGATCGGTATGGTGGTACGCTGGAAAACCGGATGAGATTGATCGTGGAGGTTAGAGACGAAATTGCCAAAAGGGTGCGCCCTGATTTTATCGTTGGTATCAAGATCAACAGCGTTGAATTCCAGGAGAAGGGTTTCCAGCCCGAAGAGGCAAAGAAACTTTGCCGGACTCTCGAGAATAGCAAATTTGATTTCGTTGAATTGTCTGGTGGAACCTATGAGAACTGGCCTCTGTCTGACCCTAAGCGGGCATCAACTATTGGACGTGAAGCGGTAAGTCTGTCCTCTGTTTTGGTTCTTTGTCAGATGCTCGATTGACTAATCTGTGCCAAAGTTCTTCTTGGAATTTGCAAAGCTTATCGTTCCTGGTCTTACTAAGACCAAGACCTATGTCACTGGAGGAATGAAGACTGTTGAAGGCATGGTCAAGGCGTTGGACACTGTTGACGGAGTCGGTCTTGGTCGTGCTCTGTGCCAGGAACCCAACCTCTGCAAGGATATCCTATCCGGAAAGGTCAAGGGAGCCATGTTGCAGAAAATGGACATGCAGAATTTCTTTGTGACTGCAGCAGCAAGTGGTCTGCAAATCAAGCAGCTGGGGCAGGACCTTGAGCCCATCGACCTTTCTGTGGAGGAGAATACTGCTAAAACTTTCAGCGCCTTGGGTCAATGGAAGGCGGCTCAACAGGAAAACCCTGACTTGTACCAGTTCCCTGCTGTACCTGATTATAGCACCCCGTTCATTGCTACCACGGCTTGAAAGGGTCACGGAAGCGAAAAATTTGCTGCCATAGAGGATCATTAACAGCGCGTGGCGCTAGAGGGCGACTAGAGGAGATAGAAAGGAAGAACGAGACAGACAGAATAATCTCGTATTGTGGATGGATGAAGAGAGAATAAAGGAAGAAGAGGGAGAAGCCCTGATCTCTAAGAGTCGCCAGTCACCTGACTGCAGGCAAACCTCTGACAATCATGTACTACATAACTACGTATGTTCTGAAGTATAGAAAGCCATTTTGATTTTCCATCATCAGAACCCTTCAACAGGCCATCTGGACGGTTGTTCAATTAAATTTCCTTTCAATTGAAGGGCATCTGAGGCAATTTTTAATTGCTGGGTCTGGCTGTTTACGAATAGCAGTCCGTGCCTAGAGTTATATGCTATGCCCCGCGGGGATTAATGAGAGCCTCACGGAAGGGCTAAGCATCCCTACATGACCAATTATTATCCACTAAATCAGACTGTGATCAAACTGTGGGGGCCTTTGAAAGCCACCAGATTGTGTAAATCGGTTTAGCGCCAATATTCCGGGAACCATGACTCCACCGCATCACTAGCTGTTCCCACTTAGATCTACTTGGGCTGCCGAGTCTTAGCCCACGTTTACGTGATACTAGGTACGACTCTCATCTTCAGTCCTCGGGAGAGGGAATTTGGTTGACGATAGGACGTCAAATCTCTCAGTATGAGGTGCGGTCGGCTCGAGACTTTGGCCCAGAGTCCACGGATCTAGAAATGAGTATCTAAACTTAGACAGAGTGTCGCTGGATCTTCCCGTTCTCATAAACATCGCGGTCAGCCGCTGAAGAGGGTCTGGGAATTACGCGTGGTTCAATACTTATGCCGATGTTCTCAGTATGGTTTCGCATAGCAGCAGATGGTTGAACCTACTTTTCTATTCGAGTAATGCAATAGATCACATGTCGGAGTATTAACGAAGATGTTCGGGTTTCTTAACCAGGAGGACACTGCTTCTTCAAGCATAAGTTCGATGAGTCTGTGATTATTATTTATTTGGCGTTATAGGCTGTATGCTTGAGGAGGACCACCATTTTTTCCCGAGGTCTGACATCATGGCCGGAAGTTCGATGAAATTTTTCCAAGTCATGCGAATTTAGAAGCCGCGCACATCAGCCGTGTTGAATGATCCTCCCGCATTTGTATAGTCTTTTCCAAGGTTGGGTGAGAGTTCCAAGCTTATCTCGAACGTGCAGCGGAGTCTAAGTGCCCCACATATAAACTGGATTCTCACCAATCGGCTCCTAGGATACGCCCCACCAGACCCATCGAATATCGATGAAAACTCTTCACCTTCTTTATGATTCCACTTTGGAGCCATCCTTTCACAAGCAAATCCGATATGGTGTAGTGGCTAACATCGTCGTCTCTCACACGACAGCCGGGGGTTCGATTCCCCCTATCGGAGTGTCTTTTTTTGTTTTTCTCTCATATACTGGAGAGAGTACGTTTTTGTTGGACGATGAATGGTTCCGGGTAGTCAACACCGACGTTGTAGGGGACAGGAAAAATCAAACAGAATGGATGCCTTAAAAAAGATAATATGAGACCATAGGCATTGTTTCCATTGAACACTTGGGACTGTATAAAGGACCTGGTTCTGAAATAGGGTATACCAAGGCTTGCATGCAGTGGCTCTTGACCTATGACGTGAGGCTCTGCCCTAGGAAGTCTAGAAAATCTATTTTTTGTTGGAGACAGTGTCGGCTGAATGGAATATTCTTTAATGCATCATGAATATATGTGACAGTGCAGCGGATTGGAATTCGGCGAATGCTCCGGCCGAGAACCAGGGGTACGCAGTCTTGTTTCAGACGAAAGCGTAGGCATCCATCAAATTGGGGAAGAACCACGCGAAGGTTCAGTTGGAGACCCATTCTCGAAATGTCTAAAACAATCGCTTCCACCGGACCTTGTTCTCCACTCAATCTTTTCGTGGCTGATTGGGTACCACTAGCCGCGGCGAGTTTCCTGTCTCAGTCCTTCGCTTAGACGGAACCGCCTATTACTCCACTTGTTGCAACAGATTCATTTTAAGATATAACCGAAGTACGGACCGTGACGCGGCAGACGAAGTGTTAAGATTTCGGCAAGAGATCTAACCAGAAAAGAAAAACCTTGGACGCTTTGACCGTTCGTAGTTCCATTGAATTGGCCCGAACTGTGGTTGAGTTTCGACTCCACTCGATCGATCTATAGGTTTCTAACCGCCACCCAGGTCTTTTGATCCTGTGGTTCGCTGAAAATGTACCATCCGTCGGATGTTGGAAAACCGGTGCTTTGGGTTTTTTCCCCATCTTATATATGCGAGCGCCCTGAATGTACCTACCGATCTGGCTTCTGATCCTTTGACCTCCCAGGATATCTATCCATCATGGGTCTTAGTGATCGTTACCCTGCCTATGGAGGGCGCGGTCCCGGTGACCTGCGTCTAGGAGTTGGTCTCGGCATTGTCGCTACTATCTTCATGGCAATGCGTGTCTATGTGAGACTTCGAGTGAATAAATTCGGTACTACAGCTTTGATTTGGGCTCTTATGGCTTGGGTACGAATTCAATCGCCTTTTATGCTGCCGATCACCATACTCACCCCACCTACTAGTGCCTTACTGCCATCACACAAACCTTGGGTGTGCTGTCCATTCTCCACGGACTCGGAAATAGGATCACAATTGTTGAGGACACCGGCCAGTTGGGCAATTATCTTCTGTTCACATGGCTCACGGTCTTCTTTTTCAACATGGCCATCCCCATTGGAAAGGTTGCCGTAGCAGCGTTTTTGATTGAGATGAATGCACAAGGCAGTACGTCACCCTTCTTATCGGGATCCCTTATTATTTGACAGTGGACCGCAATGGTTGGAAGTCTTACTAACTCTCCCTTAAGACCGCAGAATCCGTCAAAGTCTGGTCGCCGTCGCCGTGCTCAATATTACATTCGGTATTCCCCAGGTCCTACTCGCCTGGTTCCAATGCAGCCCACCTAAAGCACTATGGGATCCCAACCGACAGAACCTCTGCGACCACAGAACAAGTGTGCACTTTACCTACTTCTACGGTGCTGTAGCCGCAATCTCCGACTTCTACCTCGCCATCATTCCCGTCACAATGCTCGCCCCCCTACGAATCGACCGCAAGCTTAAATGGGGCTTGAGTTTCCTAATGGGCTGTGGTGTTTTCGCCGGAGTTGCAGCGATCGTCCGAACATGGGCAGCCAGTTACATCATGAGCGATGACCCTTCATGTGAGTGGCCCCGCCCATCTCCCCATTCCATCTCAAATTCTAATATCAAACAGACGGTGTCGGCATCCTATTCCGCTGGGGTGAAGTCGAGGAATGGGTTGTCCTCATTTCAATGTCCATCCCGCCAGTTTGGCCTCTATTCCGTCCCTTCACGACGCGGTTTATCAAGTCTACTGGACACTCTCGCAGTCCGCACCAGAACTATATTTATAATCAGTATGACTCCAAGCGAGCAGAGCTCAATTCGCGTGCTGGGCCGCCCATCATCACCACTACTATTTCGATTTCGTCTACCAAGGGCGTGTCTGCAGCTGCCGAGACTGTAGGTGCGTCGTCGTCGACTGGTTCGATTTCTCGATATGAAGAGGAAGAGCCTGAGATGCCCCACACTGTTCTGAGTAGTAATGGTGATCCAGAGGGCTGGGTGGAACTGTCTCATTATAAAAGTCATCACCCTCAGTGAGAGGGTGTCCACACGCACTTGCAGTGCGTTTCTTAGATCTTCAAGTATATAATTGACCAATAATAAAACATTTGAACATATTGAAGAGTCACTTTCAAATTTACTGAGGGTCTTTTTGCTGAGGCAAAGAGGTGTGGCCATAGTTCAAGGGCTCCGTCATACAAGTGAGGGTCCTCCGGCTATGAACTCTACAGTACAACAAGTCGTTATCAAGATGCCAACATGTCGTTTTCGTTTCTTCATAAAACGAGACAGGCGAGACAGCAGTCCAGCCTTGCAATGCGGAGGTCTTGTAACAAAAAGTGTTCGCCAACCATGAGATCATTGACCAACATCCCCAAGGTTAACTTGAGCTCTTCATACATTGACTGGAAATATTTACAATGCAGCTTTCTGTACTGTAAAGACCGAAAGGTTAGGTGTTGGGATTTTTACTGATATCATTGTGGGCAACCATTTTTCTCTGGGGCCTTAAGATCTAAGGGAGTATAGGATGTAATAGAGTGCATCTTGGACGGAGTGACTTTTACTCTAGGTTGGATCAAGGAATCATGTTGATTTCTACCCTATAAAGGTATCAATCCAAGACATCAAAAATGAGACATGAAGCTTGTAAACTCACGACAGTTTCAATAATGCAATTGTCCCTGTGACCATTCGGTTTCTTCTTCCTCTCCTTTTTCATCCTCTCCTCAAGAGCCCGAGCCACAATCTTACTCCTAGACTCAGCTTCAGACCCCGCAGATCAAGAAGCCGGATTCTTCATCTTTCATCGACGTACCTCTCCCCCAAGGTCAAACGCCATTTGGCTGGGGTTTTTGGCATTGAACTTGTGTTTTCAAGGTTGTGACCCCGGGTTAGATAAGATGAATTTCCTTCACTTAAATACGTTGTACGGACCTTGATGAATATACTCGACACGTAGGTAGAAAGATATTTAGATCTTCAAGGGTCCTGGTAGTGGGTGCTAATTGAACTAATGCTGAGGTCCACTCATAACGACTGAACATATGTTAGATACCAAACGGGTTATCAAGTAGAACTGGACAAGGCAGTACCTCGGTAATTACAATATCAGCTACGAATTACGCTACGGCACGGAGGGAACGTTTTAACGTGTTCAGTCAGACATGCTCTTTATTTCCAGGAGACCGCGAGAGAAAACAGGATCAGAGACGCCGTAGGGTTGTTCGGGTCAAAGAGGTGAGGGAGATCAAAATATGTGGAAAGGAAAAAGAAACCCCCGTTCGCCTGGCATACGCATAACGTATACCAAAGACAAAACGGGAGCTGGATTGCCCTGTCTCGTCCGCTTCTCTCTCGCTCAATGCTCTCAGGAATGTCCTCCTCATGCATAAACACCCGTTCTTCTCTCCGCTAGCCCCGTCTGGTCGTCATGATAAAAAAGGTGGAAGTGTGGATGTGGGAAACAACAGAAAGGAAACGTAAACAATAAT
Source organism: Penicillium sp. IBT 16267x (assembly GCA_028828865.1). Taxonomy (NCBI): domain Eukaryota; kingdom Fungi; phylum Ascomycota; class Eurotiomycetes; order Eurotiales; family Aspergillaceae; genus Penicillium; species Penicillium sp. IBT 16267x. Next base: position 1,180,392 of record JAQJZQ010000005.1, on the reverse strand, counting down.
CGCCGGGACCAAGCTCCGATTTTTTTGATGTCATCTCATTTTTGCCCTGCTAAGCATTTAAGCAAACTCAAAACGACCCCCGAAACACATTAAGCCCTGGGTGACATGTTTACTCCTCATCAGACTCCTCCTCGTCAACGGTGGTCTTGGCAATACGGTCAAGATCACGCTGGCCGGACTGGGTGATGCGGCGGCCACCCTTGTCCTCGTCGTGCTCAAGGACACCGATCTTCTCGAGGGCCTGGAGAGCCTTGCGGTCAACGGAGCCGGAGGCGTCAACGTGGTGGGCGGGGCGGGAACCGCGGTTCTTGGTGGAACCGTGGACCTTGCGGAGACGGCCGACACCGACAGTCTTGCGCATATAGATGTGACGGGCGACAGCGGCGGCGCGAACGTAGAACCTTAAAAAAAATCATGTTAGTTTCACTGAGTATGGAGACCGTTGGTAGATAGGTCGGTCGTACCAGTCAGCGTCCTGGGGGGGAAGCTCGTTGGAGGCGGAGGTCTTGACAGTGTCGACCCAGCCGGGGATGGGGAGCTTTCCCTGACGCTTCAGGAAAGCGGAGTAGGCAGCAATGAACTTCTGCGCCTGTATGAGAGAAAAAGATATGTTAGCATCGTTGATTCATTGAAAGTGGTCCAGTCTTGGCGAAAAGGGCGCAAAATTGCATGTTTGTGTTCGGTTCGTTTCAGTTGGCAGGTTGTTCAAAATCCGTCTCTTGTCGCAGAAGCAGATTTTTATCGTGCTTCAATGGCCATTGAATCCAATGTATCCGTTGTGGAACGTGAATGCTGATCAAGAAGAACAACCTTCAGCCCACATCAGGCACACATGAAACTTCAATGCCACCCTTTCTCCTAGCAGCAGACTGTCCTCCCATATCCATTCCAATATTCTCAGGCAATAGACCTACTGCCGCTGCAAATAGCCTCCTTTTTGAAGAAACGAGACCTCCAGAACGAACCCAGACACATATGCACGGCGAAGACCTGGCGGACGAGGGGCTGATCGGAGTGATCAGGGAGGACACTTACGTCCACATCGCGAACGGTAACACCACCCATTTTGGCGACTTGTTGAAGGCGGTAGGGGTTGAGAGAGGCGTAGGGCGGGAAGTCGAGGTGGGCAGGGTCGAAGTCGAAGAGTCCAAAATTTCGAGACACACAAACTCTTGCCCCGGTTGGGTTGCGCTGGCGTCTGTGTGGTTCGCTTAGCCTGTTTGGGTTTAGCCGTACCCTAAGTGTGTGTACCTCAGGCAAAAGTCACATGATCGGATCGCATGAGTTTGGCCACAAGGCACCAAGGCAGAAACTCTCATGAGATCCATTCCCAAGATCTTGGTCCAAGGTGCTATGCTTCATTTTCTAGAATGAATTAACCAAGTTGGAGTATTGAAAATATTCATTAATCATTGATTTCCTAATAGCACATAGTTGCTGGGTTCGTTTCTCATAAAAAAAATAGAATAAAAGAACAAGAACGCAAGAAACCTTCACCATATGCCTCGGAACCTGTCTCGTTCTCCTGTCCTATTCTATAACCATAACGCCATTAAACCATGAAAAATCTAAAAATTACAGAGTGGGGACTCTCTTAATTCCCGCATACCGAGCATGGAGTTCATCAATGAAATGATCATGTCGAATACCAGGAGGTCGGCATCGGTTGAATTCGGCGACCGCATCCTTGACAGAATAGTCCAGCTGCTCAATCAAGTAGCATACGATGAGGAAGCCAGTTCGATTGTACCCATAGTGGCAGTGGACACCGACCAGTGGACGTGGTAAAGACGGATCCTGTCGCTTTTCCATCTGGTCGTCAATTTCTTTCTGCAAGCGATCAACCAGAGCAATGAAATCTCGGGTCTCGTCGGGAGTCGGAGGGAGCTTTGAGACGGTAGGGTGTTTGCAGTAGTGAATACCACCCTTTTCCATCTGTGCCGGGCTGTACACCGGACTTTCGTGGCTGATGTCAATGACGGCGTAAATCTTGTCGCGGTACTCCGCAGAGAATTTAACTGGGTTGTGGTGTTCATCGACCTCTCGCAGCATCTTCATCGCCCGGAAAGTATTGGCAATCGGCGCTGAGACAGGGGCAACCTTCTGCCATTTGGCTAGGTTCTTCACGTCCCATTTACCCGAGGTATTCAGATGTTGTAATTGCCATCCCAGTCCTAGGCGCTTGTCAATGTTTGAGGACAAGAATCCCTGGATAATGCCAGCCAAAGTACGATAGGTCGCCCGGTCGTAAAGAAGTGCATGCGATGCGGGAGCCGGTAGAATGGCCGACTTGACCATTCTCTTGCGCTCATTACCAGAACTAGGCTTTGTGTTCTTTTCGTTATCAATCACCACTTGAACGACAGGGGTTTCATGTTGAGTGTTTGGCGGTCCAGACATTTGATCATGGACTCGTGAAGCATCCGGAATAGTACAGCTTCCAGTGGTGTCGATAGTGGTATGAGCTGAAGCATTGCCAAAATATTTCAGAAGCTTCTGAATTTCCACCGGCTTTGTCACTGCATCTGCTTCTCCTGCCACGAGTAGAATTGGCATGTGAACACCAGCCCACACCTTCTCTCCTGGCATGCCCCCAATGGCTTCGTCACCTTCGTAGGTCGGAAGCGAACCCCACGCCATACGACGCCAAACGGGGGTCCGGCTTTGCTTGTTGAAGCGGACTTGAAGGTCTCGTGTCTCTGCATCGGCATCGCTGCCGACCATTCTCATGACGCTGGCGCTCTGGATGCCACCGCGTCGATCCCAGCAACGCCACAGATCAAAAATCGGACCAGGGACGTGAAGCAGGCGGCGGGCAATTGCGGTCTCATGAGGGGACGGAGGGGACGCTCGAGGACACACAGCGACTAATCCAATGATATGCTCCTTAAGAGGGGTTCCAATGGGCGAGGTGGATGAGGCGAGGAGAGCAGACAATGAGCATCCCAAGCTATGGCCGACCAAAACCACGTCTTGATCAGGGTCCCGTTGTTGCTCAATGGCGACGGCTAGCAACTCAGCCAGTGCCTCCACGGTGTATGCATCCCAGTTGCTTGGCTCAAACTTGGACAGACCGCAACCAGGCAGATCAATACCAAAGCAAGATCCAACATTCGAAAGGCTAGTGAGAAGATGGTGAAATTGTGCGAGCGATCCACCAAGTCCGTGTACAAACACAAGTAAAGGAATCGGGGATGGCTTGGTTGGAAGGCGGTCCAGGTGCGGGTGACGACAAAAGAAGGTTCGAATTTCAGGATAAGTTGCCACGGAGGTGGTGTACTTTTGGTAAGAAGTGTACTTCTTCAGAATTCCAGGGTCTGTTTTGAAAGCTGAATTCAAGTTAGGGATGATCTCAGTGACGGGAAGAAATTCTGACTTACCATCCGAGGTCTTTGTCTTGGGCTGAGATGAGTACTCCTCGGCTGCGCGTGAGGGACGGGTAGCATGGCGCAGAGATCCATTGCTATCATAGTCCTCATCTTCGTAGTCATCATCCGATGAGGTGAGTGTCTTCGAAGACGACTTGGACGGAGTTTTGCGAATGGAGGACCGCTGCGAGCGAGGATTTTTGGCTGGCGAGCGGCGCCTGATCGAGGAAAAAATACTACAGCCAGCCATGGTTATCACACAGGTAATGAGAAACACGACTTGACCCCAGTTCACATTATCATTGCGATAGAGGTTGCGAAGGGAGTTTGCGACAGAAGTGAAAGAGGCCTGTTGGGCCGCGACACGTGCCGAATTGCAGAGCTGTACGAATGCCCCGAGGCCCGATCGATTGGCGGATTGGGAAGACAGCGATTGGAAGAGCGTGGACAAATTATTGGGGGAGTCATTGTTCCCCATGGTGCCTGGTCGGGTTTATACGTATCAGAAATCCCAGCAAGGAGTACTAGATAGATCCTCCCCCCAAGGTTTTGGTGGATCCTTGGGGATCTCACTGCCAGACCACGCGACGACACAACAGTTCCTCCTTGGATACGCCGGATGTTTCGGGACCCAGAATCCAGCAATGCGACGCCAATGAGAGAGGTAAGATCGACAACGTTGAACAGCGAAAGTGAAGAAAGGGAAAAAGCAATTAGACTCGGCCAGTCAAAACTCAGAACACCGCCCGTGGGGGAAGACAACGTGACTCAGAGGGCCCACTTGGCAACGACGCGGTGGCGGTGAGTGCAGTACACAATAGGGGCTCGTAATAGGGGAAGAATGGGGGAAATCGGGGAAATCATGAATCCTTCTAGAAAAATAGAACTATGGAATATGGAGTACATAAAGGAACTAATGCGCAAAATCCCAGCCACGATGGAGGTTGATTGGATCATATGGTAAAGACGATCTGGATCTAGCATTGAAATGGGCCGGAACTATACTTAGATCGAACTATTCCTGCTAGGGGGATCCACATCGCTGCATGACGACGTGAGGATCTGTTTGTTTGTTTTTTCGGCCTTAACATGATGTACTCATTTGTGCCGCGATAAGGTGTGACATACCATGCGCAGTAGCACACCGCAACTTTATGTGGATGTATCACCTTTCTGACCCCTTGTGTACTACGCGGATGCCTGCTGAGCCGCTGATATGTAAGTATCCCGTAGTCCATATCATGCAATTTACTCAACCCCGTGGAATAGTTCAACAGGGATAGTTTGAAACAGAACTCAATTCAACCAGAGGCCCTTTTAGCGAAATAATGGCCTGTCTGCTATGCTAATAGGTTACAGGTTGACCCAAGCCCTCTCAATTCACTTCCTTATTGGTTAGGCGAAGACAACCCACCTCTTACTGTACCCCCTGGTGGTTAAATTACGGCTTCCTATTCCCGAACAGCTTAGTCGTGAGCATCCTCAACCGATGGCATCTTCTTTCCCATGTGAACCTTGAAGATAATAGTTTCTGGTTCCTTACTTGAGGCGGGGAGGCGAGTGCAGCTTGTGAAATCCTCGAGTCACCAACCGGGCTGGTCGGCTCCAAGTGTAACACGACCAATCGGAAGCTCAACATTCCCGTCATGCGCGGAGTGGCTGTCCGCTAATTCCACTAATAAGAAGGTCGATCCTTTCACAAATCAAGATTCCGACGGCCGGCAACCCACCCAATCCCCCTGGAAAGAGAGCATTGTGTTTCAATGAAGGTCAATGAGAATAGGGGAACTTGTGAAATTCAAGGTCTCAATTCGTCTATATTTGTATCCAAAATTAGAATAGATCCGTCATGGCACCATGCGAAGCGTCGCCCACCAAGCGCGCATACTTGGCCAACACACCCCGAGTAATCTGTGGCACCGGTGGGGTCCACTGCTGACGACGTTTTTGAAACTCCTCATCAGACACGGCCATAGACAGCTCATTCGTTTCAGCATCAATAGTGATCACATCCCCATCCTTAACAAGCGCAATGGGACCACCGACAGCAGCCTCAGGTGTAATATGGCCAACAATGAAACCGTGGCTGGCACCGGAGTAACGGCCATCCGTGATAAGCGCAATATTATTCAATTTGGCTCCCATGAGTGCGGCACTGGCCTTGAGCTGCTCGGGCATACCAGGTCCACCCTTGGGACCTTCATAGCGGACAATCAAAACCAGGTTCTCGCCCCGGGGAATACGACCCTCGCTTAAAGCGTCGTTGAGCTCGTACTCCTTGTTGAAAACACGGGCTTTGCCTGTGAACCGGAGACCCTCCTTGCCCGTAATCTTGGCGACTGCACCACCAGGAGCGAGATTGCCACGCAAAATCTGCAGATGACCCGTCGCCTTGATAGGATTTGACAATGGGCGAATCAGGGTCTGATCCTGTGGAAGCGAGGGCCAAGATGCTACATTTTCGGCAAGAGTTTTGCCAGTCACTGTGGGAATATCACCATCCAATAGGCCCGCCGCGATCAGCAGCTTCTGCACGGATGGAATACCGCCGATCTCGTACAAATCAGCCATATAGTACTTCCCACTGGGTGATAAGTCGGCAATAAAGGGAATCTTGTTGCTGACGCGCTGGATGTCGTCCAGTGTCAAGTCAATATCCGCCGTGCGGGCCATAGCCAGGAAATGGAGAACGCCGTTGGTGCTACCACCGAGCGCCATGGTCATCACTAGAGCATTGTCGAAAGCTCGCTTAGTGAGCAAATCGCGTGGTCGTATGTTCTTCTCCATGCAGACCTTGATTGCATCGGCCACACGCACACACTCGCGCATTTTGGAGGGCGATGAGGCAGGGGTGGACGAGGATCCTGGCAAAGACAGACCCATGGACTCAATAGCAGTTGCCATGGTGTTTGCCGTGAACATACCACCACATGCACCTGCGCTTGGGCAAGCGTGCTTCTCAAGGTCATCCATGATCTCATCCTTGGTCTTACTGGTGTCTCCGCCGTCGTCGGGCTGGCGGAGGCTATCGTATGCGTACGCGCCGGCCGCCTCGAAACATGTTGAGATATTGATGGGCTTCCGGAGGCACTCTGAATATCCGATATTGATGGTGCCACCGTAGATCATGATTGACGGGCGGTTGTGGCGCGCCATAGCCATGACCACACCGGGCATGTTCTTGTCGCAGCCAGGGATAGCGATACAGGCATCGTGACCCTGGGCACAGGTCACGGTTTCCACGCTATCCGCAATGATTTCTCGAGACTGCAACGAGAATCTCATGCCTGGAGAACGAAATTCCTGTCAGTATGACAGCCCATATAGACATTCAGAGCTCCCATATTTACCATCATTGCCCATAGTGATCGCATCCGAAACACCAATTGTGTTGTACTGCCACCCAAGCATACCCTTCTCCATCACAGCCTTCTTAACAGTTTTTCCTAAATCCATCAAATGCATGTTACATGGATTTCCCTCCCACCAAACCGACGCAATGCCCACATGAGGTGCCTGCGCCATTGCCTCCTTATCCGGGACACCAGCGGCGAAAAGCATAGCCTGTAGCACGTCAGTCATCATTCACGAACCTAATGGAGTCTAGGACAAACCCTTGCGCCCGGGAAATCATGACCGGTGGTGATGGCCGATGACCACCGGTTAAGTGCGGGGGAGCCATCCGGGTGTTTGGCGTCCGGAGGAAGACAAGCGAAATTGATATACTTCGATTCCGACATGGTGAATTCTGGGGAGTCCATGGTGATTTCGAAGTTGACACAAGGAAGAAAACCAATTTGGGAGAAATGGAAGGATATATGATCCAGGTGTTGCTCTGCATATGTGGGGTTCGCACTTCAGTCCGACCCCGCATTGAGCCAGAGTTGACCACTCATTGTTCACGGATTTCAGATCTCGGAGTTGCGCCTATTCCCTCGTTTCCGTTGCGGGGCCGAGTCCCAGCTGATACAGTGACACGACAAAAGTATTTGCACCCTAGGGCCCCACACCCCCTGATTATATAATATTCTGCCGGTCAAAAACCTCATGATGAATTTCTAATATGGTGTATACCACCCCTGAGACTCAATAATTGCCTCAACACGGTGCGGCATGGTCTCCGAAAGGTGGCTAAAATGACGTAGATCAAGCTCATCCCAAGCTTGCTGAGCTGTTTCGACTAAAATAGCCTTAGTCTCATTATTATTCCTCATATCAATCAAATCAGGGCGAAGCTTATAGATTGACGCTTTAAGTAATGCCCATAAGTTCTCGATAGGGTTTAGATCAGGTGAATGAGGTGGCCACTCCATAACCTCAATATTCATGTCTTGTAAAGCCTCTCGTACAACGTGAGCTGTATGTGTTGGTGCGTTATCTTGCTGGAATATACCATCTTCATTCACCATTAAAGTAGGTAGAATTCGACGATATAATTCCTCGATAACGAAGCGATTGATACCTCCACGTTCAGACTCTGGATCACCAAAGAGTGGAATTAATCCAGTGCGTCGGACAGCCCCTGAAAATGCTGCCCAAAACATCTGTTTAACTTGCTTTCCACGTTGGGGTAATCCTTGGACTTGACCCTCTTTTGGTTGGTCTCTTGGACGGGTAAAAGTCCATTCTCGACGGACACCAATCCCTCGTTCAACCGTACACTCATCAGACCAGAAAACTCGAGCCCAATCCTCAGGCGTAAAGTGACGATATCGATAGGCCCATCGGAGTCGTTTTGCAGCGTTTTCGTCAGTTAAATATGGCCGCCAACTACAGCGCCACTTTCGGAGATTCTCAGCGTTTAAGAGACGTTGAATTGAGCGTAGTTTAACCTTATGGTCAACCGAGGTAAGTAGATCTTCTTGTGTAATTCTTGGATTGCCATGTATAGCCTCAAGTATCTGGTCTTTTTCTGCCTCTGAGAGCTTTTTTGGACGATCAGAGCGTGCCTTAGAGACACCATCTCGTCTCTCATGCTCCTTCTTGATGGTATATCGAATTGTAGATAGTGGAATATATGGATAACGCTTCTGGATGCGTTTATATCCCCATTGAATAGCGTGAAGCTCACATATACGCTCACGTATAGCGGGTGTAAGCTCTGATGACCGGGCCATAATATATATGGTAAATATCATGAATTATGAAGAATCAGTACTAAAGAGGGGGCTATAATAATAATAATTGAACGCGTGAGCGTATACACGACTAATTTAGCGTGGTTTATAATACGCGAATTAGGAAGGCGGTATAGGCGGTGAGAAAGTGGGTCTTTAGGGGGGGTGCAAATACTTTTGTCATGTCACTGTATGTGCCACGTAGAAATGAAAATTGTTGAAATTAAAATTATCCAGAAAATGTCCAATATTCTCCGCTGACGGGAGTTGGGACGAATCTTTGAAACACTTCGAATACCATAGTGGAATCTTCGGAGGGATATATGTTTCCCCAATCATGAGAATGGACATGCACATCCATAAAAGGTTTTATGGCATTGAAACAATTGGACCTAAAACTTTACAGGTGTGAAACTATTTGAACACGTATTGATCTCTGATTGTTGACATGGCAGAAAATAAACTTCCGACATACCAGTTTTATTGATCTAAGTAAACGTCATCCAAATCCAAATAAGTCAGATGACGCTTATTCCTACATTTAAGGCCCTGCATTCCTTCCAAGGTTATAACTACTAGCATCTTACTGAATCAACGTCTCACCTGGCGACATCTTTGATCGAGAACTATACAAATTCAAACATTAAAATGGACACAGACATCCTTGTGGCCCAGATGATCGGCACGCTCGGTTGCGGCTTCGCAGCAGGTAAAGTTCCCTATTGCATATCAAGGATGGGAAATTAAAGGATTGCGGCATAGGTGGTGTCATGACTCTCTCTATTTTGACCATCCCCAACCTTACCCTCCCAGCTCGTCAACCGGCCTCAGTCACCATCCCTTCGCAGCAAGGACCGGCCACCCCAATTCCACACCTCACACATCAATGGCTCGACATCTATGAGCGGGGAAAAAGAACATTTCCTGTCATTGCCATGAGTGCTTCAGTTGCGAATGGATATCTTGCCTGGGTCTTAAGAGACATGGCGGCACCAGAGTCAGGTATCGTTGGTGGAAGTTGGAGCGGATTGTACATTACGGCTATTACTACGACAATGGGATTTGGTGTTTGGACATTCACGGCAATGAAGAGTACGAACAACCGGTTGATGGCGATTGCGACGCGGGATGATGCTGCGGCTGCGGAGGGAACGAAGGGGATGGTCGTGGGTGACCAGGAGAAGGCGAAACGAGCAAAGGAAGATGCCGAGGTTCCTGAGCTTCTGAAGAGGTGGGCAAAGCTGAACCTGTATCGAGCTATGTTTCCGTTGACTGGGGCTATTCTTGGGTTGTATGGGGTTGCAAAGATGAGGTAAAGTGATACAGATCTGCCAAGCGATTCCGCTCTATTCCGCTCTCGAATCCCGTCAATCCGCTCTTGGCACGTTCTCATGTTCCTTGGTTCACATGGCTTCGAAGTAACAGATCCTGGGGTAGAGCCAATGAGGACCCCTGCTTTGACATCGTGCCTGGTGTGACGAGCGTTTGATCACTCCACTCTTGTACTTCAATATCACAATAAATCCGGGGAGTACAAAGGTACCCTTGTCCCTGAGATACTTATCTATGCACCTAAAACATTATAGATAGCGTTGTAACTGTGAACCTAAGACTACTGAATTTCCGGCAATTCACTCTCAAGTGGTACATCTGCCTGTCAGATCTACCATACACGTGCCGCCTCTAGCTGCTGTGCTCCCCCACAAACTTGTTTACATCTTTCATCTTCCTTCTTTCCTTGATCTTCTCTCTTCCTCAACCTCTCCCTCATTCTCTTTCTCAATTACCTTTGGTTTTCTACCAAAACATAATTGTTCACGTCGAATCCACATCCCTCGCAACAATGATACTAGTCTTCTTGACCCTGCTGGCTACGGCCGCCGTGGCTTTCGCCGGCCTGACAACCATTTCTGAGCCTGCTCTTTCCGATATCGTGAAGGCCCAGGCGACAACTCTGCCCGAGGTCACTACCTCCAACGTCAAGGGTCTTGCTTTTGACCGATTCTTCCAGGTTTGGCTGGAGAACATTGTAAGTGGCGGCTTTGAATACAACAGAACATGTTCATCACTCATACCTCAATACAGGACTTTGAGGACTCGGCCGCGGATAAGAGCCAGGAGTTCTTCGCTTCGCAGGGTATTTTGCTGTAAGTCAAAGACATCACTTTTCTCAATTGTTTACTTGGCTGAACTTTGTGTCCAGTACCAACTTCTTTGCTGTTGCCCACCCTTCGGAACCGAACTATTGCGCTTCGGCTGGTGGTGATACCTTTGGCATGGACAACGACAACTTCAACCAGGCTCCTGCTAATATTTCCACAATTGCCGACTTGCTGGAAGCCAAGTCTGTCTCATGGGCCGAGTACCAGGTAAGGGAAAACAAACTGTTTCACTTTGCTGCTTCACCACTAACCAGGTTTCTCAGGAGCATATGCCCTACCCTGGCTTCCAGGGATTCAACTACTCGAACCCGGATACCTACTTGCCGGACTATGTTCGCAAGCACAACCCCCTGGTTCTCTATGATTCTGTCGCTTCGAACGATACTCGTATCCGTCGGATCAAGAACTTTACCGATTTTGACAATGATCTCAAGAACAAGGAACTTCCGCAGTGGGCATTTGTCACACCAAACATGACCAATGATGCGCACGATACCAACATCACCTTTGGTGCGTCATGGGAGCGAAAGTGGATGGAGCCTCTGTTGAAGAACGACTACTTCATGGCCAACACTGTCGTCCTCCTCACTTTCGATGAGGACAAGGCTGTCGGCAATTTATACCCTAAAACCAACCGTATCTTCAGTGTTCTGGTTGGTGGTGCCATTCCAGACCATCTCAAGGGCACAAAAGATGACACCTTCTACACCCATTACTCCACCATTGCTTCCGTGTCTGCTAACTGGGGTCTTCCTTCTCTGGGTCGCTGGGACTGCGGAGCCAATATCTTTGAGCTAGTGGCCAACAAGACTGGCTATGTCAACTACGACGTCACCATCGACCGTCTGCATCTTAACTATACCTACCCTGGCCCCTTTTCAGCCAACGTCTACTCCAAGTTCTCGCCTGACTGGCCCAACCCCACCACAGAGGGTAACTGCTCGGCTGGTCATGGTATCTTGGACATTGTCAAGAAGACCTACAATGGAACCAAGCCTAGCCACAATTACACCTTCCCTTTCCCGTGGGATGGAAAGACGAGTTACAACGTTAATGTCACCGCCACTCGCAAGTTGAACGGCAAGACAGTGAACATTACTTCTTCTAATGCTTCGACTTCGGATAGTGGTTCCAAGAAGAACGGGGCTGCTGGCACTGTGATTCTCCCCGGCTCGGTGACTCTTACTGGAGTCCTCGTGGCTGCCTTTGCCTACTTTCTGTAGGTCATTTGCTTTATCGGGGGTTGGGCTTTATGCCCCCGCTCACCAGGCTGGTTAGTGTTGCTGCTTTTAATTTTACGAGATGTTGAGCAAGAGTGATTGCGTTCTATTTTTCCGGGCTCCAAACATTTGTTATTTCTCGTGTGATGCGCAAGGAGACGGGTCGTCATTTGATTTCTAGTACTATGGGCAATGATCATGATATCTTAACGATTAGCTAAGACTCAAAAATGAAATCATGAATTTATCAGTCAACCGAGGCACCCGTAAAATTTCATTATAATATGCTTCCAGTGAGAATACCTCATTCACCAACGACTATGTCAATCATGTCAATCATGTCGACTTGATGAGAATGGTCTTGGTCTGGAGGAAGTTCTCAATGCTATACAGCAGACCCTCCCGACCAGTACCACTCATCTTGTAACCACCAAATGCGGCATCCTTTGCATGGCTTGGGCTAGTGCAATTGACTCCGACCGTACCCGCCTGTAGAGCCTTGGACAGACGAATTGCACGATCAATGTCCTTGGTGAAGACCGACGCATAGAGCCCAAATTCCGTGTCGTTGGCCTTCTTAATAACCTCTTCCTCCGTCTGGAAGGTCTGAAGAGCCACAACAGGTCCAAATATCTCCTCCTTCATGACCCGCGAGTCATCTGCCAATTCCTCGAAGATAGTTGGTTTCACAAAGAACCCATCGTTTGCGTCTCCACCTAGAGTAAGTTTACCTTCCTTCTCGCCTAGAGCCAGGTACTCCTTCACGCGGTTATATTGCAGATAATCAACTAGCGGACCATGCTGCGTAGTAGGATCAAGCGGATCACCCATCTTGACGCTAGCGAACATAGCCTTGAAATGTTCCGTGAACTTCTCCTTGACAGACTCGTGCACGTAAATGCGCGAGTTAGCAACGCACACCTGCCCGCTGTTGAACTGGATACCGAACATGGTCTGCGCAGCAGCAGATTGCAGGTCCGCATCCTCGAAGATAATGGCAGGCGACTTGCCGCCCAGCTCCACATGGACATGCTTCAGGTTAGACTTCGCCGCAGCGGCGTGAATCTTCTGGCCCGTGATTGAGGAGCCGGTGAAACTGACTGCGCGAACTTTCATGTGCTCTGCAAGGGTTGAGCCGGCCGGTGTGCCGTAGCCAGAGAGAATGTTGATGACACCTGGTGGGAAGCCGACTTTCTCGATCAACTTGGCCATGTAGAGCGACTAGAGAATGTGACATTAGAGCTATTTGCAAACAGGAGAGATGTCGATATATAAGGAAAGCTCACAGTCAGCGGGGCCTTCTCACTGCTCTTCAGCACCACCGTATTTCCGGGCAGCAAGAGCAGGTGCCATCTTTCCAGCGAAGTTCCCCAACGGGAAGTTCCACGGGATAATCAGTCCAGCCACACCAAATGGTTCCTTAACTGTCATCTTGAAGAATCCAGGTGTGTTGGTACTACCCGTACCTTGCACAGTCCAGGCATGATCGGCGAATTGTCTGAATTGGTCCGCGGCCATCCCTCCATCCGGAAACATCGAGACCGGGCGACCGGTACTCAGCGTCTCCAGCTTAGCTAGCTCGGGGATAGCTTCTCGGATGAGACCGGACAGTTTGCGGAGGTATTCCCCGCGCTTCTCCACGCCCAGATCTCTCCAAGCGGGGAATGCTGCTTCAGCGGCGTCTACGGCGTCGTTGACATCTTTGATATCTGCTTCTTGGACTGTGGGTTTTAAGTTATTGATATCCACCGGAGTTTAGCATGGGGTAGTGTACCTTTCGCAACGACATCTTGGCTATAAGGATAGATAATGTCAAATGTCTTGCCATTTGAAGAGTTGCGAAACTGGTCAGGGCGTAAGTCTAGAGTCAGTTGTGGAACGGGACGCCTAATAGATATTTCTTCTTGGGTGGATATTATCAGAGCTTACTTCGCCGTTGATGAACAACCGAGTCTCGATCGGCTGCAATGCCTTGATAGTTTCAGCCATGTTTACTTGATAAAAACCCCCCAAAGTAGATTATGGTGGAGAGCAAAAGAAGAGGAAGACGAAGAGATCAAGTCAGATTGAGGGGTAGGCAGCTAGTTGTGTTACATATATTGTCGATCTTCTAAGCAGCCTCGTACTAATGGACCCAGCTTTACAGGGATGACAGGTCATCATTTTGGGGACCACATACTGCTCTACTACATTTAATTGGTCAAAGCGTATCCATACTTTGTACATACATATGCCACTCTACTAAATTTAATTGGTCAATGCGTATACTTCGTACATGTACATATGCCACTCTACTGGGGCTTTCCCTTCTTAGCTGCCGCCGCTTTTAAGGGGGCGCTTATGAGGGCGCTCGAAGTCAGGCTCACTGAGTAATTTTCAGTCCGGACTCGGGCTCGATGACCCAGGTTGCCCAGCCTTTCTCCCATGGACCCCGTCTCTTGCAAGACGGAGGAGGGTCCGAAATCCATATCAGGAGATTCTTTGGAACTGCAGCGATTTTTGGGCCAACGATCTAGAAGTACGCTAATGATGCCACCAACAATCGGCCCGAGGGCTGCCATGATACATTGGGAATGCTTGACCTCGTCTTCTTCCCCTTGAAGATACAACCAGCCCAGACCCGATCGTGTCATGACAGTTCGATAACGCTGTGCTCTCAAAAGAGACACGTTCCGAAGAAACATTTTCTCCGGTGACAAAGCTTGGGAAGAACTAGACCCTGGTTCATTCGATTGCATCTCGAATCGCATGCGTGGATCATCCACTATCTCACTGGCTGTCAATGTCTTCTGAAAATATCCAGTCCTGCTGGGTTCTCTGCATTATAGAGTCGAAACAACTCCGGCGCTTGTTGGTGTTAACAATTCGATATGTCGTGAAAGGTGAAATCGCAAGCAGGCGAAGCAGAGGTGATACTGTGACAAATGGCGAGCAAGTCTAGTTAAGAGGTCGATCAGCAGTTTTTCGCCCGGCCCTCCTGTACGGACGCCAGGAAATGATTTACCTAAAAGTTCAACGAAGCCGAGAGAGAGAGCCATAAAATAGTGGCTGCATAAAGCCAGGCAAGAAGCATCAACGGGGGATAGGTAGCTGGATATCAGAGACACAGGCTCCGGTGGCAGTGTATCCAGTGTCCTTCGCAGCATATTTGATTCATTGAGCAACCAGTGTTGACACTGGGCAGGTTGTCTCGGCATTCAAGAAATTCCAGGTTGCTTCAAGTTCAGCGCCGCATAGTCATCTAACTCTCTCGGAGCAAGGATTTCCGTCACGATTCGTCATAGACGAGATATTTAAGACAAATCCCAAATCCTCTTCGGGGGATAAATGTAGATCACTGATCTGATCAGACCGCTCAGGTGCGTGCTCAGTTCTACCCAAGGAGCAAAAAGCGGCAAGGCCTGAGCACTAAAACGAATAGGGAAAAGTCAAAAAATGGCAGAGGAAACCTAGTACGTAGGCGCAATTCGAGATCACGGAGACCTATTCGGGAAATAAATCGGATAGGTCTTTGGATAGTGAAGGGCGCGGGAAGAATCTAGTGGAATGGCGAGAATTCTGGTTAGTCGACTTTCGTTTTTCGTTGGACTAGGAACACACCGTCCAGCAGCTCCCGCATCTCATTGTAAATTCTTGGCATTAAAGTCCCGAATCTAGTTCTATAACTAGGATAGAACTTTATCCAATCTAGGTGAGGATGTGACCGTTGATAGCCAGTGGCTTAAGATTGTTCCCAGTCACTGACTACAATGTGCTTACTATAACTATGCGACGTTGTAGCTTGAGCATAGCCCGCGAGGCTTTCAAACCGGCGAGACCTCCATTAATGTACCTAAAGGGAGCTAAAACTTAAACCACCAGCTGAAGTTAACTGACCGAGCCAATGCTTACGGTGAAAACAAACTAAATAGACAGAAGACGTCATTGGATATAGCTACATCAACCGAAGTTATGAACCTTTGACTCATTACAAAGAGAAAAGATGAATGAAGGGTTGATTTTTGGACGAAACTGAGGCTATGCACAATTTCCATTGCTCACTTTCATACTGAGTGGATTAGACAATTGATGCGAGCCAGCACAATTCCAGCTATCTCTGGTGTAATGATTCTTTTGTTTCAAGATTCGGTACCGATT
Source organism: Penicillium sp. IBT 16267x (assembly GCA_028828865.1). Lineage (NCBI taxonomy): Eukaryota > Fungi > Ascomycota > Eurotiomycetes > Eurotiales > Aspergillaceae > Penicillium > Penicillium sp. IBT 16267x. Next base: position 1,164,388 of record JAQJZQ010000005.1, on the reverse strand, counting down.
AAATCAAGAATTCGTGGCACTATCGTAGAGAATACTGAAGACGCTCTATAATACAATATAATTCTTTATCCCGCGAGTCCCTTCCGCTTCATATCCTGCAAAGTCAGCGTATCATCGTCTCCAGGGCGGTTCTCAGATTCGATCTTGATTTTGTCTTCGGGACCACCGGGTCCATTGAAATGTCCAGCATTGGGAAGTCTAATTGTGGTAAATTTATGTTAGCATTGAATCGCCTGAATTTCATTGTGACTGCCTTACCTGCCCCGATCATCGCGAGTACCGCCTTCATCTTCCGGAATTTTGCGGTGGTCACTGCCTGAGGCAGTAGCACCGGGGCCATACTTGAGACCAGCACCAGTATCGTCGAAGCGTTTGTTGGCCATCTCGTCGACGCCAGACTCGAGAGCTGTAAATTCAAGGATTAAATTCGGGTACATGATTGGTAGAAAGGTGCTGGTAACTTACCAGAGTCACTCTTCTTTCCAAGACCCTGCTTGGCCTGGTAGGAGTTAAGATCCTTCTGCGCGCCGAATGCAGCATTGCGCAAGTCTTCGAAATGAACCATTTTGGAGAGAATTTATGAGTTGAAAATTGAGGTTGGGAGCTGGAGGAGGAAGAGTTTATTTAAAAATCCTTGAAGCACTCCTTTGAAATATTTATACTTGGGAGCCAAATACTTGGACGATAGTTACATCATGGAGATATCATAGATATGTCACATTTCCATAAAATAAAAATTATGGATGGTAATAGTCGAATTCGGTGAACATAGATAAATTGTCACCAAGTCCCCCGAAAACAGGATGCTATGATATCGACGAGACCCTAGTGACTTCATGGTCGTTCCAATCCGGGTCCAAAGTAGGGTTCAGACCTAGGGCTTCCGCCGGCCCGGGGTAACTATACCCCGTGGTCCGGGGCCCGCTGAGGGGGATCGCGGGCAAGCTTAATGGTAAAAAGAACGTTGAACCCGAAAGTTGTTGACGCGTCATTCCACGTCATCCAGTGATTCTTTATATGGATAATTATTGAATTTCAGAGCATTCATTCTCTCCAGCTGTACTTGTGGCGTTCGGCTGGCCTAGATCTCTCCGACCAACCTCTACGCGACCACAAACACCATGTCCCAGCCGATCGAGGTGCCTGGTGAGGCAAGCCCATTGGGATACCAGAATGTGGTTAACACTCTGGTAATGGCTGCTAGCTCGAATCAGCAGCAGGTCAAAACGGGTACTGCGCAGTTACAGAACTGGCAGAGACAAGGATCGTACCATTCCATGCTTCAAGTATCTTCAATCTTCCGACTGATTTCTTGAGCTGCAGGAAAACTGACAGAAGCATTCATAGGACGTCTTCTGTGACCACTCATTACCGACAGAAGTTCGATACCTCGCGATTATCCAGTTGAAGAACGGAATCGACAAGTACTGGCGAAAGACTGCACCCAAGTGCGTTCCCCGACGGCCTACCAAAGGCATGATCCGAATGAAACCTACTGACTACCATGGAAGCGCTATCTCGAAGGATGAAAAGGACAAGATCAAGGCGACAGCTATGCAGGCAGGCATAGCTGAACCTGCCCGCCCACTTGCCCTTCAAAATGCCTTGATGATCGCCAAGATCCTCCGCTATGAATTTCCTCAGGACTGGTATGGTCTTCTCCAACCCGGCTTATTGTCATAATTAACTGTTACAGGCCCGATGCGATTACGACTGTGATTACCTTCCTCCGATCCTCGACCCAACCCGGTGCAGCCCCGATCCAGCTTCCCCGGACCCTCCTTATTCTTTTGCAAATCATCAAAGAACTGTCCACCGCGCGCTTACAACGAACCCGAACACAGCTCCAGTCTGTTTCGCCGGAGATGTTCCATGTGCTGGGGAGCATCTATGTGGACAAGGTCAACACCTGGGTATCCATTTTGGAGCACGGGAGCGGCGATGAGGCATCGTTGTTGGACGCAATCGAACAGAGCTTGGTCTCCTTGAAGGTTCTCCGACGCCTCGTTATTGCCGGATTCGAGCACCCTGGCCGCGATCAAGAGGTGCAAAACTTCTGGACATTGTCTTATAATCATTTCGTGAAATTCCTGTCCTTCGTTCACGAGTCTGGCAAGCTGCCGGAGCCCGTCGAAACAGGAATACAGAAGCACATCTTACAGCTTTCTAAGCTTCATGTTGAAATGGCCCAGACTCATGCAGCATCTTTCGCACACTTTGCACACAGTATTGAACTCGTTAACACCTATTGGTCCTTGCTTCAAAAGCTTAGTGAGGTATATGTCAGTCTTGGGGCCGATGCCGAGACCGAAGGGCAATCCCTGCCTGAGAAGACGGGCCTCAGGGCCTTGCTTCTGATCAGAGCGTGCGCAAAAATGGCCTTTAATCCAGTGCATACTTTCAAGTATCAAACTCCGGAAGATAAGGAGGAGAGAAAGCAGGCCGTCGAACGGATTAAGACTGAATTATTCACTGATAAATTCGTCTTGGATACTATGGAGTTGCTTGTCACGCAATTCTTCAGGTTCCGGAACATTGATTTCGAGGAGTGGGAAGCAGAACCTGAGCAGTGGGAGAAGCGGGAAGAGACTAGCAGCGAGGCTTGGGAGTTTTCCATCCGCTCATGCTCAGAGAAGCTGCTCCTTGACCTCGTCATTCACTTCAAGAGCTTGCTGATTGGTCGATTATTGGACGTATTCCATTCATTCGCACGTAAGTCATTTCACAAGGCCCGGGGAGAACAACCCTCTAACGATCTCGCTAGGGACCGACAATCGCAATGTGATTTTGAAGGACTCGTTATACTCTGCTATTGGCTTGGCTGCAGCCAGTCTTGAGCAGCACCTAGATTTCAACACATTCCTCGAAGGGACTGTTGTTCCTGAAGTCCAAATTCAGGATCCAGAGTACAGGCTTCTGAGAAGACGAATTCCTATGGTACTTGGGCAATGGGTGCCAATCCAGTACGAGAAACTGAACATCGATGCCATCTACCAGATTTTCCAACATTTGCTGAACAAGGATGATCCGTTGAATGACTTAGTGGTTCGCATTACTGCAGGCCGACAGCTCAGCAATATCATTGAACCCTTTGAGTTCACCTCGGCGGCCTTCATCCCGTACGCACCATCCATTCTGGGAAGCCTTATGTCTCTTGTCCAGGAGGTTGAAGTTTCTGAAACCAAAATGGGTTTGTTGGAGACGGTGCGAGTAGTAGTCGTGAAGATGGAAAGTCATGTATGTCCCATGCACATCCTAGCTTGTTTGCAGCCTAACGAGGATTATAGATTGCCCCCTTCTCGGACGCAATTCTCTCACTCCTTCCACCTCTATGGGAAGAATCCGGGGATGAACATTTGATGAAACAAGCTATTCTCACCCTTCTTTCGTCCCTGATTCATTCGTTAAAACAAGAGTCTGCACGATACCATTCGCTCATTCTCCCGCTTATCCAGGGATCCGTCAACCCTGAATCCGTGAGTCTTCCCACAAAAGGCCCTTCAAACCAGGCGAGCCCGTGCCATTTCTTACATATTCCGGTCTATAGGAAACATTCATGTACCTTCTAGATGAGGCATTGGAGCTATGGGCTGCCATAATTATGCAAACGCCCTCGCCTGCTTCGCCAGAGATCCTCGCCCTCATGCCCGCTATTTTCCCCATCATCGAGCAGGGAACAGATAGCACCGCCCAGGCCCTCAGTATCGTTGAATCCTACATCCTCCTCGCACCCCAAGAGATCCTCCGCGACGGAGTCCGCGACGCCCTCTTGACCTCCTTGAAAGAGACACTTTCCTACACCACAAAGATGCGCACCGGAGTAGTCCCCCGCCTTGTCGACATGATGATCCGCGGCGCTGAAACCGTCGACGGTGGCAGCGAATCCACATACGGCATCATCTCACGCTCCCTCCTCGAGACCTCATTCCTTCCATCCCTTCTCGAAGGCCTATACACCGCCTACGAGTCAAGCCAAACCTCCGGCCCAAACCGAAAATCATCGAACGTAGTCGGTGTCATCGAAACAGATTACCTATCCGTCCTCGCAAGACTAGCTCTGGGAAATCCTACCATCTTCGCATCTGCCGTCGCGGCCGCAACAAACTCCACTGAAGAACAATCTCTGAACTGGATTCTGGCGGAATGGTTCTCGCACTACGATAATATCGGCAGCGCAAACCAGAAGAAATTGCATGCTCTTGCGCTTACGCAGCTTCTTTCTCTCCAAGGCCAAGCTAACCCTTCTGGCCCTGCTCCTCCGCCCCCATTCATCCTTAATCACCTTCAATCATACCTCACTATGTGGACCGATATTATCACCGAGTTGTCGGAGGGTGGATCGGACCCGAATGCCGATTACCTTGTCTACTGGAACGCGGCCAAGGGATCTGAGACTGCGCACCCGGAGAACTCAGAGGAAATTGAGACACCTGAGAATGTTCGCCGTAGTGAATGGCAAGCTACAGATGCAATCCATCGGTTCCCGATTCGCGACTTTGTGCGCCAGCGTCTGGAACAGGTCATCCTTGCTTGTGGTGGTGCGCAGCGCTTCCAGGAGGAGTGGTTGGTTAATGTCGATGGGGAGGCTGTGTCGGCTTTTGGTGCTTTGGGACTTCTTTGATTTGAATGCTTTCATATGGAATTTTGATTGCATTCTACTTATTTATTCAGTTCTATTGCGCTATTGCATACTCCATCTGCGACTTGAGAACTGCATGAAACCCATGTTCTCTGAGTTTCTTAGCAACATACCCAATCTACACAATTCATAGTTTGCCTATTTTACTGAACTGCATTCGTCTTTTTCCTTTGATACAGAAAGTAATTTCATAAAAACATCCCAGATAGCTGATGAGTAATCTGCAAGGGTCTATGAGAGAAAGCATTGAATTTGTGAAAAGACCGGCCATTTCAGTAGAATCCTAAACATACACCAAAACACCTATAGGCTGATTAGCTTGCACCATGCAAGCTCCCAAAGTCCAGCAGCCAATTGAAAAAGAAACCCAATAATGAAAACCGAGCAACAAAATAGACCCCCAGCTTAAAAAAATTAATAAAGAATAAAAAGGCATGAATTACACAAAAGCTTCACCACTAGCACTGGCGAGGGAATTGACGGCTGGTGACAGGGTTGGGGAAGACTCCTCCCGCAATCTGCTGTTGCATGTCCCACTCGGGGGCACCTTCAGTCTTCCAGGTCCAGTAAAGCCAGCCGGCTCCCTTCTCAAAGGCATCGAGCTGGGCCTCGATAAACTGGCGCAGGTTGTTACGATCACTCTGAGGGAGAGCTGCCACTGTTCCAACAGACTTGCCATCACAGCTACCGATCTTGGTGCTGCCCTGGTAGGTTCCATCATAGCGGGCACCAACACCCTTACCATTCAGGTACTTAGCACAATCAGTCATGGCACCAGTCCATTCACCAACGATGGTCCACTTGTCAGATGTCAAGACGTGCTGGTTGACGAAGTTGCAGACATTGTTGGCGTGGCTCTTGGCGTCCATAGCAAGCAGGCTGCTATCAAAGACTTCGTAGTGGTGAGTGTCCATCATGACATACCAGACACCAGTCGACTCGCTCATGAACCCGTTCCAGGATTCTGTGGGCATGAATCCATCGTGAAGGACCACGGCGGTATCCTGGCTAGACTCACGGGCAACACCCCAAGCGTCATAGTAGTATTGCTTCAGGCCGTCCTCCTCGACGCCACCAGGAATGCTGGGTTCATTAAGGGCCTCGATGGCGGTGACGACATCGGTATCACCCTTATACCGCTTAGCCAGCGCCTGCAGAGCAGTCTTAGTGTTGAGCACGTTGTTGGAGGTCTGCTGCCATCCAACAGAGCCTCGCTTGCCACTGTTGTCAAATCCATTCTGGGATCCAGGGGCTTTTGAAAATATCAGCATGGATGTTCCACAATTGAGATAAATGAATTTGAATGACTTACCGCCGTGAAGATCAACCATGATCTTGAGACCGGCAGCACGAGCCCAGGTGACTGCCCGGTCAAGGTACTCCAACTGGCCATCGGCATACGGGTCACCATCTAAGTGCATTAAAGCCCAGTAGCCGACAGGAATCCGAACATGGTTCATGCCCGTGGCTGCGATCTGGTTGAAATCATCCTGGGTGATGAAGGTGCTCCAGTGCTGCGCCAGATGAGTTCGGCACTGTTCCGTACCGAGGACGGTGCAAAGAGACCATTCATCGACGGCAGCGTTTCCGACTCCATCAAAGATTGAAGGGGTGATCCAAGGCTCTAAAACCAACCAACCACCAAGGTTGACACCACGGACCTTTGTAGCGTTACCGTAGCCGAATAGAGGGCTCCTACCAGATAATATTAGCCAAAGGAGATCATAATGCTAGCGCATGCTAGACTGTGATCATCATCACTCACACTTCCATAGAGGCCTTGCTCATTTTGGTGGCGTGGCCGAGTTTAGAGGCTTGACCCAGTGCAGCCAGAAAGGCCAGCACAAGGGTCTTCTTCGATACGGACATTCTGAAGTTCCTTTGATAAAGTTAATCTAAAATCCAGGTGGCTGGGCTTCAGGAATGAAATGAAAGAAGGATTTTGTCAAAGGGCATGGTGATCGGCTGCTATAAGTAAATTCCATGTCGATACTTGTGCTTGGAGGTGACCGGAAGCAGCCCCATGGCCTGGGAACGGAAAGTTTGAGGGCTTTGGATGAGAAACACGACGCACCTTCGAGTGTTTAGTTGTCGATCTTTTCTTGACGCAGCTCTTGTCAACCTTTGACAGATTCCTGACGGCTTCCGGTATAGGTTGGATGTGGCCGAAAACAGACAGCAGCGGGTCTAGGGATTGCGGGGTCTGGGGTTGATAAATGGGACAATGGCCTTCAAACTGGGCTTGGGTGACAGCAGTCTAGCTCACTCCGGTCATGTTGTTAGCTTTTCTGGTGGGATTCAAAGCCTGACACAAGTGTTCATCTCACAGAGTTGGATCTTGGAGAGCTCAGGCGCCGTTCGGCAAAGAAATGGGGCAGGTAACAGCAGATACCGGTGGAAGGAAAAGGTGGATCTGAAGAAAGCCATTGTTTGAGTCAGGTTTGGTCTTGTGTTACTGCTACAGGTGCGCGTTCATCTTGGTGGGCAGGCGCTCCCCACGCCCGTCAGCGCCTTGGAATGCTCCTACTTCGAAGACATAGTAGCACAACCCAGCTCTACAATTAGAATCACTACTAGGGCCCTGGCCAAGGCCTGCATTTATTATCGCGATTCCTATACGTTGTATATATTACCAGTCAATATCATCAAGTTCACGCCATGATGATCCGGCGAAATCGTACAGCATCGCTGCCGGTTGCGGCAAAGGGAAAAGCAGACCGCGCCCCGATAGAGATCGGACCTGCCACGTTTAACTTCCCCGAAGAATGTGAAGAATCATCGAAAATCTTCTTGACAGGTTCCATTTGACTTCGCATAGGATTTGCTACTTTGACTTCGGGTGTTCGACGGTTGTAAAAACGTATTATTGGTAATTACTCCACATATACAGTAGGTCTACGGGAATCACCAAGTTGCAAGTCTTTAGGTTGGCGCCCGACACAATGACATTGTCTCAGTCTGGAACCACTGAACTGCTGAACCACTGAACCACTGAACCATCTAGGTACAAGCCCATTGTGTGCAGGTCGAATCCATGGGCGCCTCGGATACTTCCGCCGCAAGGCCGCATTTCCGTTCCCGGCGACCTTGAACGTGTGTTGAACGGCCTTTTGATCCATAATTTGTGATTTCTGACGGGTTTTAAAACTGTGACCTTGTTTTGAGGATAATGGGCCTGTATCTGATCGATCTGTCGATTTGCATTTCCGACCTGGGGCAGCCGGGCAGGAGTCCACGGAAGAGCCTGCCGCGTAGGAATTGCGATCTTGTTTGTAACGCTAAGATCGCAGGGAATGTGGGCTAGGAATGCAGGTCAGGAGGTCAGGAATGCACGTGTCCTAGATCATCCTACATTACTCCACTTGTGACCTGAATTTCGATTGGTAGGGAATGTATGAATGTCAGCTTCGAGTTCAACGTCTCGGCAGAGCATGCAAGAAGCAAGGAATATTTTCATTGTTTAGCTAGGCACGGTCAATCTTCCCGATCTTCGTCGTTGCGAGCGGTCGTTCTGTTTATCATTGCTATGAGTAAATCTGAGGAGAACTGTGGGACAGATTTTGCCAACTGTCTGGAAAAGTGACATGGCCTTTTTCGTTGCTCGTTCTCAATTCAGTACATGGTCTAGCATCATTTCCATTGCCAAGTCTTGTAGACCTCGGTCACCTGCTGGGATTGAGTTGTATATCTTAACGACGGCATGCAGAAATCAGATCGAATCAAATTGTTGCGCTAGCTCCTGCTGAACCTTTTCCTCTAAAAAGAGTCTTCAGCCCCTTGGTGAATATTCGATCTGCAAGGGGATACATAGAAATGTGAAACAACTGCAGGGTTTTGCATGATGGCTCTGGATCTTGAGCTAGTTCCTCCGATGTGCGGTTATCCTGATCCATTTCTGAATTTGTGTGGTGAAAAAGAGGACATTCAGAGATATTCATGCTTGCCATATAGTCAGTAGCCACAGCCCCAAAGAAACTGTCATTGGCTGCCAAATCACAATTCTTCACCTCATCACCATGTGTGTAGAGAAACTAGATCAAATTTCAACTACCTTTGCGAGAGCATGAAGGAGCTCCTAGTCAGAGGCATTTCGGTGTTTCTTCTCAAGTAACCCCTTGGCAGCGGGCTCTTTAGCCAGGGATTTGCAGCTGGCTGCTTTTTAGCGCTTGGGCGAAAGAACTACACTTTTAATCTTGCTTTAGGGATAGATAGATACTAGTATTGGAAAAGACATCGGGGAGGCGAACAGAAAGACATTTATTAGACTTCTGGTGGCAAACAGAGAAAGCGACTTGCAGCAGAGCACCGAATAAATGCTATAAGATGCTACATGGAATCCCATTTCTTCTCCAAGCGATCGGGCAAGCCGATACAGTTGATGAAAAACGGATTCGCGTCGATCGGGGGTAGTGTAAGCCCGATGACACTGTGCGTCCGACATGCGCAAGCACAGAGGTCGGTCGCGAGGTCCAAAAATGAGAATAATCAATGTGTTTCCCGTAGGAAACTTTCAGAGATTAAACTGAAAAGAACAGATACTACACTTGATCTAAGCCAATTGGCAAAGAGAGCTGGAAAAGAAAAAGAAAAGGAGGAAAGGGAGGAGAGAGGACGGAGGTATTTATACCCTTGGAAAATGGCGCTAGTGCTAGCCTTGCTTATGTCAGCCACTCAACAACCTATGGGATGAGTCATCATGACATGACCTGGAAATGCAGTGCATATGACGTAATTAAATACTGCTTGTCTATGCTTCACCGCCATCCCAGCATGCAGGCGGTGAATTCTTATTGTTGCTCTGTAAGTCATCTCTCTCTCCTCAATCATAACAACAACACGTCCTCTTAACTTATGTCACATCAATAAGTCTACATGCTCTGAACTATTCTTGTGCACAGCGTATGCTGCCATAGTTAAGGAAGAGTGGGCCCTAGCATGTTACTATCACTTATATTTAGAGCAATTTCATGTCTTAACTATGTGAGGCTATTAGCTATATTTTCAATCAACCTTTGGCTTCTTCGAAGAAATTTATTACCAAAAATGAGTGCTTAAATCCTCACCTTCCTCACATCATTTAGTCTTCAACAACATATCTTACCTACCTACAACCCTCATTCCACTCTGTTTCTTCCAACCACGCCTCACCTTGCCTGCTGCACACCGTCCACGTTTTCCATTGATCTCGAGGCATCCACACCTGGATTCCCAGGATGCTCAGTGGGACCGCTATGGATTCTCTCATGACCTCATCATCGACAAGTTTCCTATCGTAAGTAATTCTTACCTCGATTTTCGGTCCGTTCCTAACTCGAACGACAGGCAACTTCACAAAATGTCTGGTACCGTGGACATCAAAATCGGGTCCTCACCTGACGTACATAAAGTTTCAACGGAATTGTTATGCGAGAAATCACCCTATTTTGCCGCGATGTTCACAGGAGATTTCATGGAAAAGACAAACAATGCAGTAACAATGCAGGAAATTGAAGGCGTCGTTTCAGTCCGCAGCTTTAGTATGCTCCTAGAATGGGTATACCTGGACAGAATCAACGATGAGCCAACGCAAGCTGAGGAGCGGATCTCAGCTCTAATAGAGTTTGCGAGATTTGCCGATATGTGTCTGATTTCCGAAGAACTTTTCGACTTGATCGAACGCAATCTCTCGCTAGTGATTCTGAATTCACAATCCAACTCGGCACAAGATGATACTTCCTTGGATGATACTTCCTTGGATGCTTCCTTGGATGCTACTTCCTTGCACCTGCACCACGTTACTAAGGACCACATCGGCTCTGCGATGCGCCTTCCTATGGGAAACCCGGTGCGAAAATTGATGGTCAAGGCGTGTGTTGGCAACTTTCTCGGGCCAACCATGTTCAAATTCGAAAGGGAGACAAGAGATATTGACGACTTTGCCGCTGATCTTCTTTGCACGGTGAGAGATACGCTCAAGGATGCAACCTTTGCAAATGGCGAGATCAATTACAATGATCCTTTCAGCTTGACCCGAGGAATACTATTTCGCCAAAGACGGACTCGTTACAGTTACACACGGTCCTGAGGTTTTATTCTCTCCACCTATTCTTTACGGACTCAGTATCGATGACGATCTTTTTTCTCTTTTTTTATCTTTCGCAATTCTATACAGACTTGCTTTCGGGCGATGGCGAATTTTTTCTTCTTTCCATCTTATGCGAGCTCCCTGTCGACGATGAAGATTGGTTCTTTCCTCCGATCTAGGCATCAGTTGAAACACTACACATCTATGGGTTATCAAAAAAAAATATAGTTCTTTTCAGATATATTAAACTCCATTGATTGCGTGCGATGAGGCAGGCTGTCAAGAGCTCCAAGAGCCATTTAAATCACCAACGTTTATTGAAAAAGCCATTCGGAACATCCATGGATAAGAACTTTGATTTCGGGGTCCAAACTCGATGTTTGAAGACTCGACCAACAAACCAACAACTTAGAAGTTCTCCTTCTCCAACTCCCCCGCGCAGAGCCCTCAACAGCCCCACGCGGGGGAAATGACCTGGAGATTTGGAGTCCCGGTACAGAAAAGGAAAATCCCCGAATGCCAGCGGATCTGCGGAGCCATGTCGCTAACCACCCAATCGCACAGGACCGATCGTCACGCCAAGTCCGAGTGAGGGGGAAAGAGCCAGCCTTCGTATTCTTATTTCTGGTGCTCGGCCGCTCTCCGGCTCGATGATACCTCGAAGTGCGACGTATGCACGATGCGTTGTCCATTCATTCCTGGCATTGGTTAGCATGGGGAGTTTCCGGTTCTTAGGTGCGGATTTCATGGTCTCTGGGTCTCAAGGACAGGACCCGTGCGGCTGCAAGGAGTTCTACGCACGATCCATCGGTCAAACAACACAGAATTCCAAGAGCCCTGGGCCCGTCAAACTGCCAGTCATGACTCGTTGTCCCCATACGTGTCTGCATGACTTACCTATGTGTTGTCCCTGTAGGATCGAAACCTTGTCACGACATGCAAGTCCAATTGCTCCATCAGCCGTGATCGCCCCGATAATTCTCCACAAAGGCAAGCAACCGAGAAAGACCGAAATCCGGTCCAGAGACTAATGTAACTGGTCAAGGATCAATGAAACTGATCAGTTCAATCAGAAAACAAGAAATATCTGCTTTTTATGTCTACAGAGCTATCCTCGCCAGAAGTCCTTGTATATGTCTGAACTTACAGACATGTTTTGTCACTCTATAGTCAGGTTTCCCGCTTCACTATCAACCGCCTAGCAGATGGTCCCTGTGATCGGCCCACTCCAGGGTACCAAGGCTATTTATTGCCCAGAACGGAATCTCTGGCCCCTGTACGCCCTCCCTGCGGGGATTGCTGACCCTATGTGGAGATCATACTTCAGCAAGACTGGGCAGTGTCTAGCAAACAAACTAGTCAAAGCTGACTTGCATCCTTTGGGGTTCTTGGGGCCCTCTTTTTGCCTTTCCCACTAGACCACAGCAAGCATGGGGGATAGCTCGGTCTTTCGGTCCTGTCAATTCCGTTATGTAGCGTACATAAAGCCAAGGATGTTCGCTGGGGAAGTGGTTTTCCCTGTTGTGTAGACACCATCGGCTTCTTTCCGTCCCACACGTTTCAGGCCAGCTTAGTAGTCTAAGGCGATGCATTTTCTGAGGAGTGCCGTATTGTCTCTGTTGGCTGGCAGTAGTCTTGCCCTGCCGGGGAATCATGATAAAATATCCACAGCCAAGCAGGTTCGCGCCGCTGGGTATGCTCTCAAGGAGCCGCCGTTAACAACTCCCTGGACGGCTAAAGTGGGCACTGATCCATGGCCTGAGTATCCGCGGCCACAGATGCAGCGATCTCAGTGGCAGAACTTGAATGGAGTATGGCAGTATGAGAATGCATCTAGCCTCACTGCTGTTCAGAATCCACCTTTTGGACAAGCTCTTGCACAGGATGTCCTTGTTCCGTCTTGCTTGGAGAGTGGTCTGTCTGGTAGGGTTTCTTTGACGATTGGCTTTGGCTTGATGTATGAAGTTAACAAATCTTTACAGGGGTCCAGGGTGAGTATATGATATACTCGTGGTTCTCAACCTCATTCAAAGTGCCATCAGACTGGAAGGGTCAGAGTATTCTGCTCAATTTTGGAGCGGTGGACTATGAAGCCACAGTTTTCGTCAATGGAAGAAAAGCTGGCTTCCATCGTGGTGGATATTTCCGCTTCACTTTGGATGTCACCTCGTTCCTGAAGCTAGGCCAAGAGAATGAACTGTGAGTAACTTCAGAGCTCAACTAGAGCGAAGCTAACTTAGTATATAGTCTTGTCTTTGTGCACGATCCCACAGATGATGGCGATTATGTTATTCCGATTGGAAAGCAGACTCACAGGCCCAGCCATATTTTCTACACTCCCTGTAGTGGAATTTGGCAAAGCGTCTGGATCGAGGCTGCGCCACAGAATCATGTCTCGCGGCTAGACATTGACGGAAACATGGAAGGCCAAGGTATGTGATGCACCTGTAAGTTGGTAATCGATTGTTAACAGTCTTCAGTCAATATGACCGTGCATACTTCCTCTGTCAATATCACCACCAGTGTTCAAGTTGTTGTGCATGATGGCGACCATGTTGTTGCAACTTACAGAGGTCCAACAAACCAGCCATTCCAATTCAACGTCGACTCCCCGAAGCTGTGGTCCCCGAGCTCACCAAACCTATACAACATCACCGTCACATTGGGCAAAGACCAGGTCCAAAGCTACACGGGATTCCGCACCATTTCAAGGGGTACAGTCGACGGTGTGGTTCGGCCGCTGCTGAACGGCGAGTTCATATTCATGTTCGGCACTCTCGACCAAGGCTTCTGGCCGGACGGAATTTATACACCACCTACTAAGGAGGCCATGGTCTATGATCTTCAAATGCTGAAAAATCTCGGCTTCAACATGCTCCGCAAGCATGTAAGTACAACGATGAAAGTTCGAGAGCGTGGCATTGACAAAATGTAGATTAAAGTCGAACCTGAGCTTTTCTATCGTGCTTGTGATGAGCTGGGCCTGCTTGTTATCCAGGACATGCCTGCCCTGCGGCCGCTTCAGAGCAGGACGCTGCCTAACTGTACCTCTCAGACCATTTTGCCTAATGCAGCACAGCAGGCTGAATTTTCGCGTCAGTTGGAGGTTCTGGTCAATCAGCATAAGAGCTTCCCTAGTATTGCAACTTGGGTATGTCAAAAACGAATTGATTTTCTCTATCAGCGCTGATGGGTTACAGATTATCTACAACGAAGGCTGGGGACAGCTGACTGACTACTACCCTGAATTCGAGTTAACCGACAGGGTCAGACAGCTGGATCCGACACGGCTAGTGGATTCGACAACCGGTTGGTTCGACCATGGAGCAGGAGACTTTAGCGTAAGGAAAGCCCTGTGAAGATTTCACGGTCTTCGCTCACTCTAACAGGATAACCACCACTACGCCAACCCGCAATGTGGAACCCCCTTTTACTCCACCTCCTCAAGTCCTTACGACGACACCCGGATTGGTTTCCAGGGGGAATTTGGCGGAATAGGCAACAACGTGTCCATTGAACAGTGAGTGTCCTTGGCAATCTCAAACTGAAACCTCTGCTCACAAATATAGTCTCTGGAACGACCAACACGCTATCAACACCATCAACCAGACCTATGAGATTGATATCACCCTCGATGCCTGGAACTACCGTAGTCACCTACTCCTCAGCGAATTGCAGGAGCAGGTGCGCCTTTTCTCCTGCAGCGGTGGCGTTTGGACCCAGACCACCGACGTGGAAGGCGAAGTCAACGGACTAATGACCTATGACCGACGCTTATCTCGAGTTGATGAAAACCAGTGGAAAGCTGACATCCAGGGTCTGTATGATGCAGCTGCGGCACGAAGCAACGGTACCAAGTCTGCTTCGTGAGCGGGGCGATTTGAGGCTTAGCCGAGCTCCAGGAGATTAACTCTATCCATAGTAGCTAATCCATTACCAATCGAATTAAAGTTTCCTTCGACATAATTACAACCTCGGCAATTTCCAAGCTTGTATGGATGCGTCCAGGTGTCTGAATTATATTATGTTGTAGATTAGAACGACTGATCACAGTTACGGATCCAGAATTGACTTTGTGATAGTTATATCTTGTCTTATTTTTAAGCCATGTGGAAAGCCACATGCGGGTTGTAGCTTCATGTTCTTCATAAAGTCAATTAGATTACTTGGCACGGCCATCCCAAGGATCATAGCGTCTCCGGTGTGTCAGAACGCGGGGGGAAACATGAAACAACTCTTGCAGCGAAGATGCAGCGTCTAGACCGCGGTGTTCGAAGTGATCGAAACAGGCATTGCTGATCGTCTAACGCGGCTGTTTAGCAACGGCCGTAGCGCGTCTCAGGTTGATTGCCAATGGACAAAACATGACATCAACAGGAAAACAAGAGTGATGTATAAGATCCATATGAAAGAAAATAAATAAACAAACCTCTCAACACTAGTTCAGTAGGTCGGCTAGCTACTACGAGATCGGTCCCCTTTATTATCCCCCTTTCTAGTCGTAAAAAATTTATCTTTCCGTGTCCGTCCTCGCGTCCAACCGGAAACCGTCCATTTGATCAGGCAATAAGCTCCACTCAAATCCACCAGGATCGCAAATCAGGTCACGCCATCACACGATCAAAATAGATCGATATGCTCCAATGAGTACAGGCCAATTGGGGGAATTAGTAATGTAAATCATCTCCGGCAGCGGCTTCGTCCATTTAGTGCTATGATTTATGCAGTCTTTCTTCGCGTGAAATGGCGGGACCCACACGTCGAACCGTTCGGCGGATTTTCTGGCAGCCACTTTCAATAATCAATCTTTGTTTCTATGGTTGTCTTGGGGTCCAAGCGGGAATGGCGTTTTTAATGTCATTGACACGTAGAATTATAGCCGAGTTTCATATTGATTTAGACTACTATTCTACTGTGGTAGTCGAAGTGAGGTTTCTTACTAATATATAAGCGTTGGACCGTGATTTTGACTGACTCTCCGTATAGGCATTTATAGTATTTAAACCTTTTGCCGGCTTTGAAATACGGACTAAAACTTTAAATACCAAAAAAAGGGAAGTGTCGCTTATCGGCCCCCCTACACGTGGAGGCTTGTTTCAAGTTCGACTGAAACAGGATGGCGGTCCATAGTTTCGCCGCCGTCACGCCCGCGGTGGAGGGGTGAAGGAGATTGCAGGCCATACCTGCCGAAGCCTTGTTCTGTGTCCGGATTTGTCTCCCAGAGAGGTTTTCCCATCATCTGATTCGATGATGCAGGCATCTATGTGACCTCCATCTGCAGATGAGCCGTTGTCTCAAATCTGGTCTTTTCGCTTTTCTTGGTAAGAAGCCCGCTCCACTTTTTTCTGCTATCTGCTGGGGCCCCTTTTTGGGATCGTGATGTCTACTGGGATCTGATCGGACGGTTTGTCCGTTGGAAGGTATAAAAGATCTGGTTGTCCTGGCCATGCGGATGCCACGAGGAGCCCCAGTTTTTCTTCCATTCCATTTGACTTCTTTCTGGTAAAGAAGTTTTCCGAATTTTACTCAGCTGAACTGGATTGATTTACTTGATCTTTTTATACCATTATGTCTTGCGATTATGGGTTAGGACCTGGCTTTGAGCCGGAACATATTGACCGCAAATCACTCTATGTCAGCTTGGAAGAGCGCATCAAGTATTTGCATCACTTTCTTGAGTGGTCCTCTGGTATGTATACTCCATGTTGTTTCATATTTCATCATAGTTTGTATCCAGATGTTGAACTAGTTCTTCTATAGAGGATGTCGAAGCCCTCCAAAGTGGAGCCAAATACCTCAAGCAACTTATCCCTGCCGTCGTCAACCTGGTGTATAAGAAGCTCCTAAAATATGACATCACCTCGCGTGCCTTCCACACCCGCACCACCGCGAGCGAAGAAGAGCCAGAGGAGGACTACCTCACCGAAGAGACTCCACAAATCCAACGGCGCAAGATGTTCCTGCGCTGGTACCTCATCCGGCTGTGCCAGGACCCTACCAGCATGGATTTCTGGCGATACCTAAACAAAGTCGGGTGAGTAAAGCCAACTTACCCTTCCTCTATCCTTTATAGAACATGCCACTAACGCCATGTGCAATAGCCAAATGCATTCCGGTCAAGAACGCCTAGCCCCCCTCAACATCGAATACATCCACCTCGGCGCCTGCCTAGGCTACATCCAAGACATCTTCACCGAAGCCCTCATGTGCCACCCTCAACTCTCCAACCGCCGCAAACTCGCCCTCATCCGCGCAATCAACAAAATCATCTGGATCCAAAACGACCTCTTCGCCAAATGGCACCTCCGCGACGGCGAAGAATTCGCCGACGAAATCTCCATTTATAACTTCGGCTCCGGACACCAGGAAGGATACTTAGGTGGGAAGCGCGTTCTTGGCAGTAGCTCTGGAAGCTCTTTGGATGATGACCAATCTAGTATCGCTAGTAGCGTCGCGCCGTCCACGCAGAGTGGCGCCCCCTCTACTCACACTACGGGATCGTCGCGGACACCGGAGGGAGCGACAAGAGGCTCAGTGTGTCCTTTTACCGCTTTCGCGAAGAATAATTCTACGACCGAGACTAAGATTTGGGCCAATTGAAAATGTTGATGGGTTAATACAACCATTGGCATTTTCTGGTGCGGGATTTGGAATTTGGGGCGTTGCGATGGAACATTATGCATTTGGTGGTGTTTGCTTTTCTTTGCTCTCTTTGATCAAACTTGAACTCGAATCTTTACTTCTGTATTCTTCCTTACTTCCTTCCATTGATTCAACTTGTATTCGCATTCATCCCACTAGCGGAATTCTTCCGACTTCTTTCCTTGGTTGCGCTTAACTAAGCCTGTCCACGTTTTTTGAACATTTCGGGACTTGTCCCCCACTCGGCACATCTTCAAGGCAGTTCGAGGCCCATATATCCATTCTGGTCCGTGGCTCCCAGCGAACCAATTTACATATCCGACGGCCTTATCGGATTTCCAGAAAACAACGTCAACGGAGATAAATCTGATTTCCGAATTATCGATTTTCAGTGGGCTAGTGTTTCCTGAGCAGTCATCTGCTCCACAAAAGTCCTCCACCTCCACACTCGATCCGGCAAGATCTGCCCTGCCTAGACGGTTGAACCACGGCTGTACCACGAACCTTCAATTGCTTTTAAGCTCTTCTCCCCCGGAGAAAAAAGGGGCTTTGTGACTGTTTCCCGTATTCACATACAAACCCCACCCCACATCCCAACATGTCTGGCATCGGTTCCAAGCCTGTGACGCCATTCATCATTAACGGTGAGTCGGTTATCACTGACATCAAATTCGAGGTCATTGCGCCTGCCACTGGGGACTTGCTCAGCTACTGTGCGGGTGCTTCGGTTGATGATGCGAAACGCGCCGTGGATAGTGCGCAGGCTGCTTTCCCAGCCTGGGCTAAGGTGCAGGCGTATGACCGACGCGATATCTTGCTGCGGGCTGCGGAGATCATGGAATCACGCAAGGAGGAGCTTATTGCGTACCAGCGCGAGGAAACCGGTGCGGGCCGGCCCTTCTGTGAACACACCTTCAACTTGGGCGTTAGCTTCATCAAGGACTTTGCGAGTCGTATCTCGACTATCGAGGGTATCGTGCCCAATGTCAGTCGGCCGGGTGAAGGCGCGATGGTCTACAAGGAGCCATATGGTGTGATCTTGTCTATTGCGCCCTGGTAAGAATGATTTATTTCTCTGTCTCTCTCTGCATTCCTGGTTTGGCCGGGGTTTACTTGGCTTGGATTGGTTTGGTTTGGTTTGGATTGGCCTGATCGTTGGCTCAGATGCCAATTTTCAGCTGCCACGTTCCGTTGTGTAACGCGCCGCTAACCAGGGTCTCGTCATGACTACAGGAACGCACCTTTTATCCTCGGTACCCGTGCAGTAGCCATTCCCCTCGCAGCTGGAAACACAGTCGTCCTCAAGGGCTCCGAGCTCTCACCCAAGTGCTTCTGGGCTCTGGGTGATGTCTTCCGCCAAGCTGGTCTGCCAGCTGGGTGTCTCAATGTCATCTACCACCAGGTTGCCGACGCCGCCGCGGTGACCAATTCGCTGATTGCCCACCCCGCCGTGCGCAAGATCAACTTCACCGGTAGCACCATGGTCGGATCGATTATCGCATCCACTGCGGGCAAGTACATTAAGCCTGTGCTCCTTGAGCTCGGTGGCAAGGCATCGGCCATCGTGCTGGATGACGCGGATTTGGACAAGGCAGCGATGAACTGCGCCATTGGATCATTTATGCACGTATGTTGAGAATTTCCTTTGTTTTTGGTTTGGGATAGGGCCATCACTGACGAACGTCAGTCCGGGCAAATCTGCATGTCAACCGAGCGCATCGTAGTCCAGCGTGGCATCGCCGACGAATTTAAAATCAAACTTGCGGAAACAGCCGAGAAGCTCTTCGGCAAACAAGCGCCCGCTCTGGTTCTCGTCAACGCCGCGGCCGTCGCAAAGAACAAGCGACTCGTCTCGGATGCTGTCTCTCGCGGCGCGACCGTTCTCTTCGGCGACGCCAATGCCAACGAGGCCATCAGCACCAGCATGCGGCCCATCATCGTCGCAGACGTCAACAAGGAAATGGACCTGTATGCGACCGAGTCATTCGGTCCGACCGTGTCGCTGATGGTCGTCGACACCGAAGAGGAAGCCATCGCACTCGCCAATGACACCGAGTACGGCCTAACAGCTGCCGTGTTCACATCCAACCTATTCCGCGGGTTGCGCGTCGCGAAGCAGATCGAGTCTGGGTGAGTTTTGATTTCTTCTGTATTCCGGTCCGCGCTTGTGAGTACCCCCTGCTGACATGATCACATCTAGTGCCGTCCACATCAACGCCCTAACCGTGCACGATGAGCCTGTATTGCCCCACGGCGGATGGAAGAGCAGTGGCTTCGGTCGCTTTGGAGGTATTGCGGGTTATGATGAGTTCCTGCAAACTAAGACTGTTACTTGGACAGAGTAAGCGGGGTTTCCTGCTTGATCTGGATACGAGAGATGATATATCACTGCTATTTGGTAGTAAGTTTCCTGATTGATCTGAATACGAGAGATGATATATCACTGCTATTTGGTGGTAATGGTTCAATTCAATAAGCGGGCGCTGAGCTGGCTTGGCTCTGACTTTGAACACGGAAGTGGGAAGTGGACTGGACTGGACTGGTCACTCGCTGATGCTAGTGCTGGTGCTGATGCTGATGATTGGGTGACTGGGAGGCATGTATACCCAATTGGATTTCAGGATAGTGAAATTAATTATCATACATTGATTTCTGCTTTTACTGTGTCAGGGTGGAGTGTGAATTGTGGTGATTTTTATTGTATGAGAATGGGATTCACGAGGATGTGATACTGCAGGTCGCTCACCCTCAATATTGGTGTGATGGACCTGCAGCCTGATTTCGGGGAAGTGTTGCACCCTCGCAGTCATATCCCTTTTGCGAACTGGATTCAAATCCTTCCAGGCGCTAAACTACTGGACCCGTTTCACGTGGCGGATGATGGCCCGAGACCCCCGAGTCAAATGTTTTCGCCTCAACACATCACAAGGTAGTGACCAATCCCCGAGGCTGAATCAGTCCTCAGAGATCTATTACCACCGTGGCGTTTTTCTCTCGATACCCTCGTTTTTGGTACGGAATTGCGCGGGACGGTGTAGCCCGACAATGCTTGGCAAGGCCTGGAGAGTGCAACCGTGGAATACTCCGTACTAGTGTTAAAATTATCAACAAAGAACACGCCAACGAAGCCTGATCGGGGCAGGCTTCCGAACACCGGAAGCCCCGTTCGGAAGCCCCGTTCGACCCCCTGATTTTGTCTAAGATTAGCATCCATATGTGCGAGAACAGGAGAAATACACATCCCAGGATTACGAGCGTCAGACGGGATCGATTCTGAGATGGAATCACCGGTTCCTACGGATCCAGTTCAATGCAAGTTCAAAGTTTAGTCAAAAACAACACGGATCCACCGCCTTTTCAGGAACAGGAAATAAACAAAGAATCAGCGAATCAGCGTTCACGTACTCTGAGACAATCCAAATTTCCCAAAGTTTGCTTATTTTGTTTTTGGGGGCTGTACTGATAAACAGTACTGTCATCTATCCTCACTTGTACAGTACCTCGCTAACTGGACTTCCCCTCACCCCTCTACCCCCTGATCAACGGATGATCCCTTCCATGGTTATAACTGTCCCCGATGAACCGGTCGGATCGGCGATTTGAGACTTTATGATGGGTTCTTCGGTTCGTGGGTTGTGGGGGGTTTAACCGCGATCGTCTGTGCGATAGGATGTGTTGGATTCTCTGTTTTTGTTATTTTCGACCTTCAGGTTCACGGGTAATCCAGGGTCTTAGTGGGCATTGAGGGGGTAATGAGCGAGTGTCATTGGTGGATGAAAAGCGGTGGCGCTAGTTTAGTTTTGTTCTCATTTGCGATTATTCTCCGGGAAATGTGCTCTGTTTACTTTTGTCGCGCACACCATATTTCGTGATTGGACTCGGACTTACCTACGATGATTCATGTACACCTGTCCACTGCAGTGTGCGCAGAATATTATTTTCAGATACCTTCAAGCTTTCCACCGGAGCACGACGCTGTACAGATCCCTGGTCCTGGCGTTAGTGGCGCGCTGTCGCTTTTAGTCTGGCTTGGCGGCCACTTTTTTTTTATTATCTTCTCTTATGTACATTCCAATTCCATGGTCTCTCGAAGGAATGATACAAGCTGTTATGAGTATCGAGCTAGGAAAGCCAAGCCAAGGGGCCCCCAAATCAAAATAAACCAACGAGAAAACCGGTTCATTTCCGACAGCCTTACCCTAAGGTACCGTACACGGGCTAAGCCACGAGCCACCTGCATGCCCCACAAGGATAATTACCGTTTTCCCCTGCAATTTGGGCTGGAATATCTCATCATTCCCAGGTCATGGATATGAGAGGTCTTACTCTGTACTGGCATAATAAATAGGTTTACATGGATTCGACCTATAATTATCCTCGTATACTAGACTGCGCCCCGAAGCCATCGTTAGTAGACTCTCGCTTGGAAAGCCCCCGATGGCGTCTCCACCATGACCGCAGAACTGGGGCCCTGGTTGGCCCGCATGCTTGATGTTAGGTCCTAATGGGGCTCTGAAATGTCCCTTCTCCACTGGGTCAGGGACGCTTTGGCCTAGGGCCCTCCTCCTTCCAGAAAATGTAGCTCTCTCCTTTCCCATTTCCTTTTCTTCTTCTTCTTTCCCCATCACACTCATTCATTCTTTTTCTCTTCCCAAAGTCATTCTTTACATTCCAACTCAGTCATTCTTTCCAGATACCATCCAAAATGCGTTTCACCACTGCTACCGTCTTGTCGACTCTCGCGGCCTTCGCTGCTGCTTACACCCAGCCCGACTACTCCAAGGCTCCTGAGGGTAACCCCATTGCCTACCCTTCTCTGAATGAGCAGGTTCCCGAGGGCGCTCCCTTCAAGATCCAGTGGGACCCCACCCTTGGCGACAAGATCTCTCTGGTCCTCCTCCGTGGCCCCAGCTCCAACGTCGTCCCTCTCGAGACCATCGTTGAGAACATCGACAACACCGGTTCCTACATGTGGACCCCCAGCACCAGCCTGACCGTCGACACCACCCACTACGGTATCCTGCTGGTCGTTGAGGGCACCGGCGCCTACCAGTGGTCCACCCAGTTCGGTATCGCTAAGGCTGCTGGATCCAGCTCGGCCACCGTCACCGAGACCCAGGCTCCTACCACCACCCCCGCCGGCACTATCGTCACCGTCATCGACAACGAGACCACCACCATCTGCCCCGAGACTGAGACCCAGGCTACCGCTACCGCTACTGCCTCCGTCTCTGAGACTCCCGCCGTCTCCCCCAAGCCTACCTCCTGGTCCACCGTTATTGAGTCCACTGAGATCACCACCACCATCTGCCCGGAGACCGAGACTGCTGCCGCCACCACCATCTCCATGCCCACTGGCTCTTTGACCCGCCGCCCCACACCGCACTCTGCCTCCCCCGTAAGCTCTGTTGCCTCGGGCACTACCTCCGCTACCCCCTCTGCCACTCCCGTCTTCAACGGCGCTGGCCAGAAGACCATCAGCTTCGGCGCTATCGTCGCTGCCATGTTCGCCGTCATGGCCTTCTAAATGTCATGAGATACCCCGGGTTATGTGAGAGGGGTCTTTCTTCTTATCTTTCTCAGCTTTCATATTTTCACTAAAATGATTGCTTGATCTTATCGATATCCTTGATATGAACCTCTTTTTGAAATCTTTTCTTTTGCCTTTAATTTCTGGCAGCTGCGCTTGTCTTTTTCATACCATGTTGCTCTTTTCTGTATTTTCATGGGAATTCAAGTCGGCTATGTTTGTAATGTGGATTTTCATGCCTTGATGTCTACTCTGGTTTGAATCTGGGTAGGCTTGTACTGTAAATGAATTGAATTTACTTGTTCATAAGTGATGCATTTTATTTAATTGAGTTTGTAATTGTAGGTCGATGTCCTGTAAGGTAGATGATGGTGGGGTCCTCGGGTGGCGGGTTCCAAGGTTACGTGCCTTACCCCGGGTTTTGACCAGGGTCTGGCGTTTCACAGTCAAACATCAAATAGCTAAATAAAACGCCATGGTAGTCTGGATCCTAATACATCTACTCCGTTCTCTAGAGCCTCAATCTTTGCTGTTCTCGATATAGTATTGTTATTTAATTTGACGTTATGCTTGTCCACCTAGGTCCCAAGACTACATACATGCACCGGATCATAGTTAATGAGCACATAAACGTATATGGCACCTCTTATTTAGCTTACCGGATAATTGTTCATCTCACTTTAGCAAACAGAACCCGCTTCATAGCTTTGTAAATACTCTCTTTCTTAACCTTCACCACTGTCAATCTTCTATGTCTCTCCACCCCCAACCTTCCCATCTCCTACTTCAGATCCTCAGTCCGTGCATCTATCACGCATAATCTCAAAGTCGAGTATCAACCTGCTCCTAAGGAAAGATGTGTCTCCGTGATCTCCTGAATCGGGCTTATCGTGCCATCCGAAAGTACATTCCCTATCTCCCCTCTACCTCTTCACGCTAACGTTTTTTCATCATCTCTAGGTCACGAAAGGAAGACTCCACGGCTGTCAGTGAACAAGCCTCAATTCCCCCAAGATACTCGTTCTGTACCGAGAAAGAAGAGCACCACAAGTCTACTCAAACCTCGCTTTCTCCGAGACTCCAATCCCGGGACTATCACGCCATCCGAAAGTACATGCCCTATCTCCCTTCTACCTCTTCACGCTAACGTCTTTTATCATCTCTAGGTCACGAAAGAATGAGTCTTCACGAAAGGAAGACTCCACGGCTGTCAGTGAACAAGCCCCAATTCCCCCAAGATCCTCGTTTTGTACCGAGAATAAAGAGCACCACAAGTCTACTCAAACTCCGCTTCCTCCAAGACCCCGCTTCCTCCGGCTTTACAGCGAGTACCGCATAGTACCCGTATATGGAGCCCCTCCAGGTCCTTCTTATCCCCAACGAGAACATGCCAGGCGAATTCGATCTTCGTGTCAGATTGTGTATTATCCAGTCTACCAATCCTGGCAAGGAACTCTTTACTATGTCTACACGGCAGCTGTCCACTACCCAGTTTTGAGTCAAGTTCCCCAATGCTTCTGTTGTGTTATAGAAGAGGGCGGATGGCGCTGGGTCCGCGGGGATATGCACTGAAGAGACGAAGAGAATGCTCATAAACGGCCCGCTCGGTCCGTGGAATGTGGTGGAAAGCCCCTTGCCTCTAAGATTGGGAAGTATGTATCAAGTGAAGCCTTGCAATACGTCATCTTGATAAGAAGATACACTCAAGGCGTTAGCTTAGTCTAGAATCCACTACCACAGTACTTTCTACGTGCAAAAACTACGGATATAATAACTAAGCACAGGTTTAAACACAGGAAGATAGCCTTCTATTTAACTCTATATAATCATCTTTCTCCTATAATTTCACTTCAAAGGATTGCCCTTTGCCCAGCTCGCAAGGCACGTATGAGGATGCAGGCTTGGTCTTGGCAATAGATAGCCCCCGAAGACGTCCTTTCAAAGAAACTGCCACCAATAAAAGCTTGCTGAACGTATTCCACTGACCGCAAAAGGCATAAGTGCTTCCGGGATATCCGATACTAGCACCGACGGAGCTATAGGCAGAGATGACCTCAAAAATCACATTGAAGGTGGAGAATTCCACAGGTTGAGACTTGTAGCGATCTGATTCGGCAATGGTAATGAGCAGCATGGCAAAAGCTAGCCACCAGATGTCATGGCTGAATTGAGAGCGTAGTTGTTGGTACAGGAATCGGCTGCGTGCAATTCTCGAGGGGGTTGGGCCGGTTTGTAAAGGCGGGAAAACCTGGCCTGAGGCTTCGAGGCAGAGAGTGTTCGTGGGCTTTTCTGTGTTTGTTGTGCTTCTGGTGTTTATTAGAACAAAGTCTTGGTTTCATGGGTGGGAATTATCATACCCAATGGCAGCGGACACTGGAAAAGCGGAAAGGTACTATAAGGTAGGCGTTAGATTTTCGCTGTATCCCTTTGGCTCGATTTGGGTCAGACCTTACCATCATAAATGCTAGGTGCTGTTAGTAAAATGTTCATTCATGTTTATTTTCGGAATTGTGTCAGACTCACCGTATAGCATAAGCAGTCCTTGAGGTAATCCGTCAAATTCCACGATAGTGAATCCACCACCACGGATAGCTGTGGAGTTCGTCAGCAAGGTCGCAAAGACAGTGTTTGTGAGCACGTACACAAAGACTGGAAAAGTCCATCTAACACTCGGTACTTGGCAGGCAGAGCTCCGATCTCCAGGTTGCGAATCGATGCAAGCTCGAAGGCTCCCCACATAATCGCATTGAGGACTATGACTGTGCCAAACAAAAACCACGTATGCCAAGTAGGATAAAGTGAAGAGCAGATCTATTCAAACTCTTTAGTTTAGTTTCGATCCATATATGATTCAAAGGGTGTACTCACATTTTGAGAGTGGATAAGAGCAAAGTCCAAACTTTGTCTCCACGTCTGCCAGCTCGGTGTATCAGGCAGCATCTTCCTCATAGACCAAATGGATAGTCGCAGTAGGCAAGGGAACAGCGTGTTCCCAGCAAGAATTAGAGTTCCACAAATTAGAAGCGGAGCAGCACTGTCAGGTCTGATCAGCAAATTGGATGCCAAAATGATGGCAGGTTGGACTCACTCTCTCTGGAAAGGAATCATATTTGTATCGATGAGAGACATGCCATTATTGGTAAATGCCGAGGCAGCAAGGAAAGCTCCTGTCCAGAATGGGGAGATGCCATCGGTAAGAGAAACCTCCGGGCTGTAGATCTGTAACCACAGGCCGACAGCCAGGCTTCCAAGTGTTAGGAAGGAAAGGGCGTAGAGTATTATGAATGCGGCAAGGAATAAGCGTGTTCTATACTCTACTTCCTCTGGATCCGTGTAGTCGATTGAGGCATCCAAATTAAGGTGCTCTTTCGTGCGCTGTATCATGCCCGTGAACCTGGCAAGCATGCGTGAAATGCGTCTTTTGGTTTTCAAGAAACTAGCCTTTCTTTCCATGGGGACAAAGCTTTGGACTGGCTCTGGTTGTGTTAGGTCGGTAACAACAATGCAGTTATCGGCCTTGTAGGGTCCATCTGGTTCGACGGGGGATGAAATGGCGGTTGGTGCTTCCAACACTGCAATTGTTACTTCCGGTGAAGTCTTGCCTTTTTCAGATGCATCCTCCTGTTTTTCTGGGAGTGGCTTTTCCGCTATATCCAGGGCTGGAGTATAAGCCTCTTCCTCTGCTTTTGTTTCATTATTCTGTTTGTTTTTCAGGGTAGAGCATAGCGCCCAAGCCCGTGTGAAAGAGAGGACACCGAGGATAGGGATAGCATGACCCAAGATAAACAGTATAAATAGGGTGGATTGTTGAACAGTATTCAACATAGATAGATCAATCTGTATACCACATTAGCTATCGGTTTAGGTTATAGATCGGCGGTGTATACGTACCACGGTCAATCCAGTTCCAGTCATGGCACTGAAGCTCATGAATGCCGCGTCAGCATGTTGAACCCCCGGGATCTTCGTGGAGGTATAGAGTATGACACTGCCGATCGTGGAGGTGATGATAAAATAGACATAATGTAAGGTGATAAAGTCCCAGTGCAGAAAAGCAGATATTTTCGGCATACTCTGAGGAATTAATGTCGCTGCCGCGAGCAACTCCAGGGCTGGGATTTCCCATGTCCATATAATAATTATGGCCTAACGGGATTTGCCCAGCGTAAAAGCGCCCTCCGTTGGCTCGGCATTTGTCTACATCCTACTCATTAGCACATGGGACCCTTTCCTTCAGAGAAGGAATGCTGGTGTGGTATTCTCCCACCTTCGCTATCGCTCTTTTGCGGTCTGGGTCTAGTTCTGGGTCTACATATCCGATAGTATCTGGACGCGGGTCTAGGTGAGAAGGGCGCGACCAACTTATCAGAACTTCTGCCCAGTACATGTGAATGTAAAACTTGGCGCATTCCAAGGGATCGGAGCGAGCGGCTAAATTCTGTGTATGCAAGGCTGAGGCATGCGGAATTGATACAACAAGGTTCGGAATTCTCCGGTCTTTGCGGTCTAGACAATTTCTACTAAAAGCCCTCCGATAGTCTTGAAAAGGGTTAAATGAAATGGATGTGGAAACAGATGAGGAAATGTGATACATAGCCATGGAGGCTTTCAAGGACTTCCTTTTCCAAGGATTTGATCTCAGCCCTGTGGCCATCTGGTAGTCGTTGCATTGTTAGATACTTGGCACCGATATGCAACGTAGTACTGTCCCTAGATTCCTTTTCTACAATGACCTGCACCGTAGTAAGCCAGACCTTTCGCCTGCGGATGACAAATTCAGGTGTCCACTGATTAGAGCTATATGAGTACTGATGACGCAAGGTTACCAATTGAAATAACACTGATGATAATACAACAGCTTGAGCATTTGAGGGCTCATGTGCTCTTAGTCGACTGGTTGTGTATGGCTAAGTGTATGTGGGTGATGTACACAGGCATTGGCCAATGGCAGGCCTGGGCGCTAGCCTTGATCTGGGGGTTCAACCCCCGTTTTGGGAACTACTTGAGCGGTCTCGAGCATGTATTTTGACTAGTCTAGATGGATTTAACCAGTCAATTCTACTTTTATCGGCTTTAAAAAGGACTATTAAAATACCATCAATCCATAGAGTCTCGAATCTTGAAATTGAGGCTTTCATGGATATTGTTTCTGAGTCAGTCACTGTAATGTCCAGAATATATATTCATGCAACAAGGCCTCTTCAAAGGTTCTAACATTAGCATTTCTTCTTCGTAATAAGCCTCATGAAATACTCTAGCCCTGAAAATCGACTGAGCTTAAAGTCATCTCACTTACGCTAATCCAAAAAAAAAGGTTAATATTTGAATAAAAAGGTAAAATAAGGCTAAAGTCTTTTGTCGGAAACGTTCTTTAAATGCTTGTTATTACTGCCCATCACGCAACCCCATAAGCCTTGGAACCTTGGAAGCAAACACGCGTGCAATATGCGAAGACTCGGAAATGACCATGAGCAGGGAGGTCTGTGTCGCAGCGCATGCAAATCCTACCAAGACCATAACGTGCGGTGTGACCATGGCCAGCCATCATGCGAGAATGATCGCAGGACTGGCGAGGAATGTATCCATCTATCTTCCGATACATCCATCCACAAGGGGTGTGATCCTACTCAAACCGTGGGGGTACTACAGAGGTGACCTTGTAAGATGAATCTATTATTATTTTCGAACACTGCTTTCTTTGGATGTTATTGCCAAGGGGTCCCTGACAAAACCCTTACGCCAATCAGCACACCCGGAGACGTATATCCGTACTCTGGCCCTAGAAATCACTCGATGAATGAGGGTTTCTATTAAAAATCGAATAAATTAACGTTGACGAATTGTCTGATATGTCGCCAACCATTTCTCAGAATGCAGGCCAGACCACCCACTCTGAGAGTTCACCATACCCGTGGGTCCCCGATAAGATCATTATTGTACTGCTCACCCCCAAGAAACCAGAACGCAGGTCAGCTCACCGGCTCTGAGAGTTCACCTCACCGGTGGGTCCACGCTAAGATCACGTGTGATGGAGGTCAACACACCGGTCCCTACTATTTACTAATTTTTCTGAAATTTAATTCTGTTTTTATCCTGTATCTTCTACTTCCTTAGTTACCGCTTTCCTATATTATACTGCTAGTAGAAAGTTAATTACTATACCTCTAAAACTAGTTTATAACTAGTTCTATAAGAGATCAAGGTAGTGTAACTGTATGTAATAGATAACAAAGCGATAAGGTCACCACACCGGTGGATCCCGCCAAGAAAAATCATGTGATAGGACCCGCTATTTCAGGTGCTCCGAACTTTTGCCGCAGGTGGTCCGACCTAACCCGAGCCTAGCTCCTTATCGGGATAGATAAGCTCACTTGGGGACATTTATCATCATACTCTCTCTGCATTGGCTTCCCTGGGTCTTCCACTCAGCATGGCTTCAGTCTGGAGAGGTATGTCCAGGATAGGACCACGCGCGATTGGCGCTGGAACCAGATCTCTCCGGCCCTTTGGGACATCCGTTAACAATCGCGTCACAACCGTCGCGTCTGGTGAGTTCTCAGACTTGTCGATCGAAATTCAATAATATCTTGGCTAACTGTGAAGATCAATAGCACCTGTGGATAGCAGAATCATCGTCATCTCTGGTCCGTCAGGCGTCGGCAAGGGTACCCTGATCCAGAAGCTCTTTGACGCGCACCCGAGCACCTTCGCATTTACCGTATCTCATACAACGCGCGCGCCGCGACCCGGCGAAATAGAAGGCACAAACTACTTTTTCGTCAACCCTTCCCAATTCTCTGATCTCGTTGCCCAGGGCGCCTTCGTCGAACATGCTACATTTGGTGGGAACCAATACGGTACGAGCCAACGAACAATCTCGGACCAAAAAGCCAAAGGGCGGGTAGTTGTGTTGGACATTGAAATGCACGGCGTGAAACAAATGAAGGCAAACCCGAGTATTGATGCTCGCTATATATTTATCAGTCCGCCAAATTTTGAGGCTCTTGCGAATCGTCTTCGAGGACGCGGTACGGAACAGGATGAGGCTATCCAGAAGAGGCTCGCCCAAGCGAAGGCTGAGCTTGATTATGCTCACACGGGCGCTCATGACAAGATCATTGTCAATGATGATCTGCAGGTGGCATGCAAAGAGCTTGAGGATTTCATTTTCCCAACGGGTAGCTAATTGCATTATCTGCTGAGCCATCATAGTGACATGGGGTTGCTTCCCTGGTTGTCAGATTATGAGCATCCCTTCATCAACCAGGAATGAAGGACTGTCTCTCATTTACTCCTGTTCCGCATTGCACATTGCACATTGCGGATGATGATGTACGGCCCACAGCCAGTGAGTACTATTTTCGCGCCACGATGAGAACGATTCCTGATATTTCTACTAGCGTAGGCCACGCAGTACCTCCGATGAGAGTTGAAATCGCTTCCTGGTACACAAATGACATTGGTCTCACGTAAGGTGAACGATGATTATCAATACAACCTGTCCATAGACCGAAAACCTGCCATTGACTCGACATTGATTGGTAATGGCTTACTAATTGTCATTTTAAAGCGCAACCCTTCTCGCCAAGACGCCTAAATGGCGACACGACCTGTATCCTCCTCCAATGCCCAGACCTACTCAAATAGGTATTTGCAGCGATGATCTCATATGTGTTTGCAGCGCTACTGGCTGGTTGCGCTTGGCCAGCGTCCCCTCCCTATATATAGTACTTTTATGCCGGGTTCTCTCTAGAATTAGGGTCGTCCTTTTTCGCATTCAAGTGCCCAATACTTCTTCTAAGGCTCTCGAATCTTACATATCTTAGCAATCATATATCTCATCGTTACAATGACACCTCGCCCCAGTGTGTTTCTCGTTGGACCTGGATATATCGGCCTGAATGTCCTCGATCAGCTTCTCGCCGCGGAATATCCAGTAACGATCCTGACCCGGCATCCCGAACAGGCCTCAGCCCTTGAGGGTCGTGGCGTCAGAGCTGTTCTAGGCTCTCTAAGTGACGTGGAACTACTTGCAGCTCAAGTCGCGAAACACACAATCACCATCAACACAGCATCTTGCGATGACTTGCCCAGTGTGCAGGCGATATTAGCAGGCATACGGCAACGAGTTGCTGCGGATGCCCCGGCTATCTACATACACACCAGCGGAACAGGAGTACTCGAGGATGGCGCATCCGGTATGTACAAGAACGAGAAGATATACCACGACAACGTACCGGAGGATATAGAGGCCCTTCCGTCTACCTCTATGCACCGCCATGTCGATATACCCATCGCCCAAGCAGCGCGTGAATTTGGAGATCGAGCGAAAATTGCTGTGATTCTCCCGCCACTTGTGTATGGGTTCCACCCTCTCCACAAGCGTCATTCAGTTGCCCTGCCCGCAATGATACGTTTTGCCTTGAAACGTGGATTTACCGGGTATGTGGGCGAGGGCAAAAATACATGGAGCTGGGTACATGTCAAAGATCTTGGCCGTGCATATTTAACACTGCTCGCATATATCGAAAGCTCCTCACCGGCAATCCTGTTAGAGAATCCTTATTTCTTTGCTGAAAATGGTTCCGAGGCTTCAATGCTTGAATATGCAAGGCATGTCAGCCAAGTGTTACATGAAGCAGGTAGACTGGAGAGCCCTGAGGTTCATGCCTTTGTTGAGTCCGACTATGACGAAATGTTTGGCCCTTTCACAGAAAGAGCATTTGGTTGTAACTCAAGAAGTCGCTCTGTCAGACTGCAGGCGCTGGGCTGGAAGCCAACAGAGAAAGATATTTGGACAAGTCTCAAAGAAGATGAGGTTCCAGCTTTGTTGATGGATTAGGGTCTATCCAGGATGGGGGAGGGGGGGCTTGGTCGACGTTATATTGTAATTTACCACTAAATTGAATGAATGACTTGCTATTGAGTGGTTTCCAGGAGAAGTACAATATTTCGATTCTACACAAGACCTCTAATCCAGGAGAAGGATGCTCTCTGATAGAAAATAAATTAGCTATGTGCCAGATAACGCGCCAAAGAAACACAAGGCTTGCATTCACAACACGACGGAAATCTTTCACACATCCAGCTCCCAAATCTGGATTCTTAGCAGTCAAAGAATTACCGAGATCATCACTGTACCCCTCGCGGCCCCAACCGAGCAACTCAAGACGCCAGATTAAATATCTTGCCCACCGCTGACAGCTTTGTGCCGGGATTGCCATAGCCTGCGCCACAACTTTAGTGTAACCATCAGCCTGTATTTTGCAAAAGAACTCTGTGGATTTTACACTTTCACTGTCAAATCGCTTGTCAGGCTCAATTGCACGTGTATAGACAGGGTTCCCGCCTATGGTATGGAACCGTATACAATTTGTGGAGCCAAAAGGGTCGAGAACAATCATCTAGTGGGGTGGACGGTTTGGACGGTCTGGACTGTTCTTGCAAATTGCTAGGTAGACATCATAATGAGGGGGAACTGACATCTTGATTATGGTATGATGAGAGGGTGATTCGTGACATTCACTCTGGTTAATGACAATTTCTCGACCCAGACAATCTGGGTGCGATGCGCTCGGCCGTCCTGGAGCTCCCATTTTTCGATGCGGATTTTAGGCTTAGGCCTTTCGATTAGCGAAAAGGGATTGCTGAGCATCTTTCTTGGTGACATATGGAATTCTCTGTCGGGCGCGCCATAAAGTAAGATAAATTCTTGCGCCACCATCGTTTGGATCGAGCTAAAAACGAACGTCGGATTGTAATTTGGATTCTGATTCAGAATATGCTACCTTTAGGGTAAGTAAGGGGCGCTTTAGGTATCCCCGTGGTGGCCTCCTAAGGCCCTAACCATTGTCTCTTTGTTTACCTTGATCTAGCCCTGCCATAGTTGCATTGCCGTATCTGTGGAGGTAATTAAAAGGCCCCATTGGAAGAAGACACGCGCTGATGGCGGTGTCGATGGCCATCGCTGCAGTAGCATGCTCAATAGAAACAGGCATTTTAGCGAGGAAGAGCTCCTCGGTCAGATCGTATGATGTGCTAGCAGTGGGGTGTGATGCTAGATTCTTCATTGGTTGGGCAAAACAAGTGTTTAAACGTTTTACGGCTTATGTGGAACAGAAAAAATTCGGAGTTGTTATTTCCTGAGGATTTTCGGGAGTGTATATCTAAGATACGAAGGAAGGTGCGCCTTCGTATGGATATCTTTTGATTGACGGGGGAAGGTCCTTAAGAAAACTACCCCTAAGATCAAGGTAGCCATCCTGTGTTTCTATTCCTTTGAATTTGGTGAGGGGTACTGCTTGAAATATGACGACAAAAACAGGGTTATTATAGAAGTCGTTGGCTATTCCTAGTGGTGACGAAACGAACGAACACGGAGGGTGATTATTTCGCTGCTAATCTGCTGCGTGAATGAGTTTTAAAATTGGAGTGGAAATAAATTGAGGACAATCACTTCTGCCTATACAAAGACCGTGTAGGTTCAAGATGTGACACTCTTTCCTTTCATATATGGATCCTTTCATACATGGGTTTACGTTGGGTGATTGTCTTGAAAATGAACCTATGCCTTCTTTATTCCTTAGGTCATATTAGAAACTCATGACTTACAACAAACTGCTATATAATTAAGAAAGCAGGATTGATTAGGCCATTAAGTATAAGCTCCCCATAGAGGAATGAAAGGGAGTTGTATAGCAGTTTCAATCAAGATGTTTTACTCATAGTAAGTGAAAAGGGAGGTCTCCAACTCTAGAGGGAAGGGCATATGGACGATGGTAGAAACACGATTAAATATTGTCAATTCAAGAAAACAGAGGAGCTTCTAGAATAAATATCGCCAATCATGATTGGCAAGCTTATTACTTTCCACCCCAAAATTCCAACTTCGCGGTCAAATATCAAAGCAACGCATTAACAATCCATTAAGTTTCTCGTTCAGCACGATCATACCTTCTGACGTCTCTGAACCTTGCAAGGCCATCCATAAGGGACAGCCAGGAAACGAGTTTCAAATTGCCACTCTTTGCTCGGATCGACCATTTCAACATCGTAGTCTCGCAATATGGTGGCGAGGACTTTGGAGAGCTCAAACTGAGCCAGGTTGCGCCCGGGGCACTGATTGTATCCGGTTCCCCACTTTTAGACATGGTCAGTTTGGTCCAGAATAACAAAGGGGCTGGCTATACGTACATGGATCAAAAATGCATTCCTCTTCTTCTTGTCACCTTGGAGCCAGCGATCGGGGTTGTAGCGCTCGCTGTCTTCGCCGAAGATTTCTGTGTTACGGTGGATGACCCAGGGGTTCACAAAATAACCTGGAACTTCTTGTTAGTATTGGTAGAAAAAGAGGCTGGGAAAACCTTACTCCCTCAGGGAAATATTTTCCAGCAATCGTCATTCCTCCTTTAGGTACAATTCGGGGAAGATTGTGGGCAACTCCGGGGTGGATTCTGTACGCTTCTTTCAACTTTATCACAGTTAGCATGCTAAGATGCCATCCAACCAGGTCCCAGTAATATGTCTCAAAACTTACACAAGCCTGGAAGAAAGGCAGCTTGGCTGCCTCGCTATTCTGAATCACTGAAGAGAGTTCTCCACGTGCCTGGGCGGCATCGATCTCTTCTCGCACTCGCTTCAGGTACTGGGGGTTTCTGAGCAAATAATATAAAACAGCTTGTGCAGTTGCGCTGATCGTCTCTCAGCCGCCGCGAAGATATCTTTTTCGCTAAGGCGGTCCGGGTGGGAAGCACGAACATCAAGCCAGCGCTGCATCATGTCATACCGAATCTCCGGATTCTTCTTGCGGTTCTTAACTGCAAGAAGGCATGTATCGAAGATATGCGAGCTGGGTTGCAGGCCGAGGCGACTAAAGAGGGGATTTCCCAATGTGAGGTAGTGAAACCAGACATAATTACCTACTACGGCAATATAGTAGACCAAGGAACCAGTATTGGCAATTGCGTCCCGAATATCGGTGCCTGACTCGACAAAACCGAACGATTTGGAGAAGGTCACTTCGCCGAGGACATCGAAGGCAAAGAAGCTAAACCAGTCTTGGAACTTGACCGTGCTACCAGTATCGCTTAGCTCGTCGAAGCGGGTTTTGAAAATCTCAAGCACGGAGTCAATACATGGCTCCATCTTTGTGATGTTGGTGAGCGAGAACCCTGCCGAGAGGCTACGAGTCTTTTGGATGTGTCGCGTTGGGTCTAGCTCGGACATTTGGTTGACATAGTGATAGTCCGGAAGACTAAACATGGAGTAGAACGTGCCCTGTCGAGAATGAGTAGTTGGTCCCAATAAAGATGATGCATTCGACCTGTCAACGTACCTTTGCAATATTTGCCTGAAGAACCTGTTTGACTGCATCTGGATGGGACACGCTCACTTCATTCTCCGCAATTCGAACAAAATGGCCTGCAATATTAGAATGTGTTCCTCTGTGTTGAGTCTATGGCATCATACCGTGCTTCTTGTGGAGTTTGAGAATCTCTTCCTCACTATGTCCTTTCACAAGATGATACACTCGCCAAAGGCTGGAAAATGAGGCCAGGAAAGGACCTGGAACGTCCTTGATTGATGTCCCATATTTCCTCGAGAGGGCACATATCACAAGCGCCACAGCGAGAAAGGATAATGCATGATACCTGTCAAAAGATGATACCAACGCAGGCATCACCATAATATCCAGCTTATTCGATGGGGACTCCATTGTGACTGCAGGTCAATTCAAGGGGTTCAGCAAAAGTTCAGACAAGAAGCAAGAAAAAGGATCGAAAGAGGGGGGAGTTGTCTTAGGACTCCATCTGAATGTGATCAGAGTGGCCCTCGGCCCCTCCCGTGTTAGCAGGGTGGAGTTGTAAATTACTATTCTAAGGAGGATACTATATAAACTGTGAACAAAGTACAGAAGGCATTTGGGTGAAACGACTAGGCGTTGATCGACCATGACTGAGTGGGGCCCCGCGACATGACAGCCCACTTAGACTTCCCGTATTAACAAAGTTGACAGGTAAAGTATAATTTACTCGAGACTAATTGTCTGCTTACTGGGCTTATACCCCAGACTCATATCTTGTATGCAACCAAAAGGGATCAAAAACTCGCCCAGTTTACTTTCGTCCGCCGTTAAGATAGTGGTTGGCTAGTGTCACTATCATTAGGGCTAGTGCAACCGGGCGGATTACCATAAGTAACTAAGCGTACTAGCTCTTGGCAGCCTGGACCAAGCCTGCTGCATCCTGCGACCCGATATCACGGTCTTTTGTAAATGACACGTTCTATTTTGTCTATTGTCCCCACTCTAGGACATCGCTGCTGATCAGAATCAGGATCGCCATGACGCGTGCGAAATCTAGATTCTCAGATTCCAAGGTTATTATCACACTTCGAATCTCTCCATGAAGATAATTTCTTAATGCTATTAAATCTACTAGCATTTAGCTTTCAGCATTCATAAACATGGGGTTGTGTCTAAACTACAAAATCCTTATCCTGTTTTAAGAATGACACAGTGGATTGAACAGGGGTTCCGGGGTCAATTCCTGATTTCTGGGCAGTCTCCAATTTTATTAATTAAACCCATATCAGTGGGCCCAGACGTTGACGTGCGGCCCCGGTGCGGAAGACAGGTAAAAGTTCCGCGCACAAGGCTTACTGGCCAAGCAACTTTGACGTTTGAGCTAGTCTACCAGCCTTACCAGAAGGGGGCAAAGTGGCTTGAAAAGGCGTCAAGGATGCAGAAGGATCGTTTTCTTTTATTATTCGACTCGGCGTGTCTATTGTCTCTCGAATTATTCATAAAAGCCTCTTTGAAACTCAAACGGAGGTCGAAATATCACCAACAAAAACGGTCATGGCTTCAACGTATTCCGCTGCCTATTTGGCAGAGGACCGTAGGAAGCCAGCATTGATTGGGATTACACTTTTCACGGCATTTTCGTTCATTGTGGTTATGGTTCGACTTTATGCGAGGAGGTTCCTGATCCATGAATTAGGCTGGGACGACCTTTTTATTATCCTTGCCCAGGTACGCCGTTATCCACTTGCGAGATTTTCCTCCACAGCTGATATATCAAAGTTGACCAGTTGGGCCACTATGGCCCTATGCATGATGATTCTTCGTTATGGCTCTGGTCGACACTTAGCAGCACTGGTCAGCCACCCAGAAGAGCTTGTCAAGATGTATAAATGGCTCGTGGCCACACAGATGGTGTACATGTTCAATTTATGGCTTTGTCGAGTATCTGGGCTGGCTTTTTATGCTCGCCTAAACCCAATGCCACGGTTTATCTTTTACCTCCGACTCTCCTTCGCCTTCGTCACTGCTGTTTATGTCGCACAGACACTCATTATTGCCCTGCAGTGTGTCCCTATTGCCGCACTGTGGGGAGCTGTGGAAGGCAGATGCATGGGCTCTAGAATAACCTTTGTTTCAACGGGCGCTCTTACAATCGTCTGTGATACATTGATTCTCCTTCTTCCGATCAAGATTGTTCTATCATTGCAAGCAAAGATGGCGAGAAAGCTCGCGCTATTGGGTATTCTCTGCTTTGGAATCTTGTGAGTATTCAATCCCTTTATATCACTTGCTGCATTCTGCTAATCTAATGTTCTCTAGTGCCGTTGTGTGAGTGCTTTTTTGAATGCCTATCAAGTCTCCAGCTAATATCAAATACAGAACATCGGCGCTTCGGTTATACTCAATGATTGTATCAGTAGAGCATGAAGACGATGCCACATGGTACTTCTCACCTGTCATTGCTTGGACCTGCGCCGAGGTCAGCGCAGCCATTATTGCTCTCTCCCTACCGGCATTACGAGCCATATTTGGATTTGTTAAGGAGCGACGTTCAACGAAAGACCAGAGTTATTCCCATGGCTCGGAGGGTATTGGCCTTGATTCAGTTTCTCGGTCTTTCAAGCCACGACTATTCCGAGGGTCAGATACGTATGAAAATACGTCCAGATTGATTGTGCAAGAACTCCTAGCCGAGAAGCTCTGTGGGATGGAGGAGGGGATCAGAAGATCAGAATCACAGACACTGTTGATATAGATGTTCGTGGGTAGCTTTGGAGTATATAGTCATATTTTCAATAAGAGGTTGAGACCTTAACGTCCAGTGCACAGTTCAGCATGTTCTATGTATGCATCACTTAAGCTTCGGACTAATGCTGGTTTATTCGGATAATTATTTCTCCGAACCCAATATAATTATCCGATCCCAATATAGAAATGCATCGACCATGGTTCCCACTTGGCGTTGCCATGGATCTGCACGCCGGCCCGCCACCCGCTTCCCGCACTATGGCTCCTCCCACAACGATTCAAGCGCATCACCAACTTCGGTACAAACCTGAACAGCACGACCTCTTCCACTGGATCGTCAAAACCGCTTCCAGCCTTCTCATGACTCATCCTTCTTCTGCTGTGGACGCGATACTGGAGAAGCCAACACCAAAGCCCACATGCACAGACATCCAGACGCTCGCCAGGTTCATCGGAGAGCACCTTCAACCGGTCCCAGACGCGATTCTAAAGCTCTTCGCGGGGGTAATTGACGATAGAAGACAGACCTATCAGGATTACCAGAAGTCCACCGCCAAAAGCACGGACCCACTTGTCAAGCATTATAATTGTATGCATCGACGGTGGGTCTGGTGCCTAACCATTGCGTTTGATTCGCTTGGAGGCAAAGAATGGCGCGCCCGACAGAGAATTCCATATGTCACTAAGAAAGATGCTCAGCAACCCCTCTTCACTAATAGGTTCTCGGCTTTGGACATGGATGGAACGAACGAAGAAGGGGATGAAGGAAATGCAGGTAGTGTTGTCCTTGTCAATGAAGGCGAGGGTCCAAAGGACAATGATGACTTCTTTGTTCCTACTCCCGGGCAGCAATGGACATGGAAGGCACCCCGGAAGAAAAAGAGACAATCGCCACAAGAAAGAATGGTAAAGAGTGCTGACTAACCGCGCCATTCAACCGGTGCTGGGATCCTACCTTGTGATCAGAGAATCAACACCGGAACTCACACCTGCATTTCCTGCACTCCCCGAGAATCTCCCCCTCTCTCATGGGGCATTATATTCCACGCCGCTCCCGCTTTTGCATGGACCAGGGCACAAACCGCCAAATATCCAACTCTTATACCACTGCACTCACCGCTTGAGCCTGCGTTTCACATTGATAGCCCTGCTGAGGGCTGTCATAAACAAAAAAGCAGCTGGAATGGGGTAGAATATAAGGGCTTGGATGGCAGTTGCTCCCACGCAATCTGCGATATCACTTGGTGCCGGGCGATGACTGGTTTGATACTGTCATCAAACGCTTCCGGGTATCCTAACAAGACCTAGGACATGAAAATTACTGAATAGTACCGGATATCATCCTTGGATATCCTGAGAAGACTTCAGAGAGAAATCTAAAAGTGAGCAATGGCCAAAAACACCGGACTTCGGCTATGAAGACCAAAGGAAGGTGTGAACCTGGATGTTTCATGCGAGCACAATCATCAATGCTGGATGTTTGTTGTGGGTACACTGACAAGATCAAATCGGCTTTCAATCTATGTGGGCAAGATTTAACAATACAGGCTGACAGCCGTTCTTGCGGACAGGCTAAAAGTGGGCACCTATCTTCATTCATGTTCAGCGAGTTATACGACAGGTCAACATCTTATCCTCCCATGTGGTTCAGCATTCAAAATGTAGGTACGGAAGATCTACTTCGCAACGATTCACCGGTCTGCGGTTATGATCCTGTCAACGAGCTGGTGATTACTTATTTTGTGAAGCGAAGGCCTGCTAAAGACCCGCCTCGGAGTCTGAATTAGCTTCATTTCCTTTGCTTTCGAAGGGGATGAAGGAAATGCAGGTAGTGTTGTCAAGGAAGGTGAGGGTCCAAATGACAATGATATCTTCTTTGTTCCTACGCATTGCGAAATTCCACGCTGTGTCTTGCGGATGGAGTCGTCACTCTTCTATTGAATATGTCATATACTCAATGGAAAAATTGTTGACTGGATATCCTATTCAACGATATCCTGAATCGACGACCTACACTATGATATACTACAGAATATAGAGATTTCAATCTTGATTCTTTCTAAATAATAGTCTCCGTTTCTTTAGATTTTGATCAATTCAGTCATCACATAAAGACCAACTCTGCCTTATATCAAGCTAGTGAGGTATTCACATTCTGGGAAGTAATTGATAAAAAAGTAATGGTTATATTGTTTCAACTCGCTCCAAGTCCGGGGAGCTCCTCTTAACAAAGGTTATCCCTCACCAAATTTCGAACACACGCTGCTAACCACGCTATAGAATGTCTACCCAGACTTAAATTTCCTCTTGATTCTACAAGTTCCTTATGCCTACCTCGTTTTCTTGACCAAAGTTCTGGACGCTGCGAATTCTATGGTGAAACAGAGCTACTCGGACTCAACAGGCACGGATGAGCCAAGAAAAACTCAAAAGCTGGCCACGAGAACATTCTCTATGGGGTATGGAATGCTCCCTTGACTTCGCAATTTAGCCCCAGAAGAGGCTATATTGTCCGACCGGAAGACCGACATACATCGCAATCTGGAGGCCGTGGATTTTCCGACTTGGATATTTCCTATTATTGCCCTCATGCCAGCGATGCAACGAAGTTCCTGATTATTCAATGCAAGCGCAGTGGTCTTGAAACAAGATCCTCCACATGGGGCGGAGGTCATGATCGGCTATGTCGATACCTCGCAGCAGCTCATGGAACCTGAGCTGTTCGAGATAGAAGACCAGTCTATGGTATTGTCGCGGTATGGAGTTACCTGCAATTTGATAAGCATGATGATGTTGGGCCGACGGCTCTCAATTTTCATCTCCCAGGAAGAGAGCCTCGTTGTATAGAACAAAATTGGTTTCTCGCGACATCTCGGCCTGGTAGACGGGGATCATACTGGCAAAGGAAATTCAAGGACACCAATCGGTTTTTTCAATTGGACCTTCGCTTGGAGGCACAATGGCAGTGGGGGTAGCGTTTAAGCTCATCGATGAGAATTTAAGCCTAATGGTGTCGGGATCTGTCTTTATATGCCCTGCCCTTCTTCCTCCGGAGTTTGTTCCCGTTGAATACAGGCCTATGTTTAAGGCATATGAAGATACCCCTCCGACCGCGTCGCGAGTGTTTCAGATTTTTTACGGGACCGGATCCTAGAAGAGATGCCGGAAATCACACAATTCAAGCCGAATTCTGATGATGAAATTCATGTTGCGCACAAGATTGATATCATCAACGGAAAGCTCAAGACGGCATGGGTGGAAGGTCTCACTGAAGAGCTAACATTGCTCTCTGCGAGGCATTCTTAACCGGATCGAGACGATGACGTTCAGTATCGTTTTCATACGCCCGTATGTTGGTGAAATTGAAGAGACCCGGCTCAAATTCGAGAGGCTCCACAGCGATGATCTTTCAAGAGTTGCCGAATATCATCCGGTACATATGCATTATACGTTGGTATTATCAAAATCCCGTGCTCGTGGACCCCTTGGGGAACAGAGTCTGTTAAGAAATAGAATGAAAGAACCGTCAGGACCCTCCCTATATGGGCAATAATGAATTATCTCAAATGTAGATCATTTTACCAAATACTCTAAAAGTAAAGCATCAACAAGCGAGCCTGTATCTAAACAGCCTTCATAAACGGTAACAACTCAGCCGAATCATCATACTCTTCATCAAGAGCCGCTGACGGATCAGGCCGTTTATGGAAACGCCCCTCAAAAGCCTCGGGAAAGAAGATCGCATACTCCCAGTCTATAATCGCTTGAATACTCAACGACTCAGGATCAACAGGAATATTATGCTGAGAAAGATCCCCATTGCAAAACACAAGCTCGCGCTCTGAACTTGTCGTTAGAGGCTAAGCATCATTCTTTGAAAATTTCATTACCTGATAAGGCGGAATCAACAGTCCAGACGGTCCACCAATTTTGTCGGATTTGATGCTCCGGAGTGTACGAGGTGTTGCTCGACTTCTTTTGTGACTATGAGTTTCTGCTCGTCTGACAATTACGCCATTTGGACTTCGTCACTATGTTCTATGATCACCATGAACGAGTTGTCTATCTCGAAGGCGCCGTATAGTGTTGGCTCGGGGATGTTGATGGTATTGCGGATGTAGTGTAGTGCTGCGGCTTTGTTTTGGAGTCGTTCTTTTCCTAGTCGGGGGATTATTTTTCTCCTCGTATGTTGGTTAGGTACTCTCCTTGCTGGTGGGAGCCTTCGATGAAGAAGTTCCCATGGTGATGGTAGGCTTTGGACGTTGGAGCATTTGATTTCTGGGAGATAGATAGCTCCTGGGTCGTTGCTTGGAATAGGAGTCTCTTCATGGAGAGTACACTCTCTCATAATTCAGTGGGAAGTGACCCTTCAATTGGGGAATACGGAATGTCAATTGCATTAGCCTGGAATTCACAATCAGAATCGCTTGGGGTGGTGAAAGAATCATGAGGCGCAGTGGGCAGGGACCCCTCTTAAAGCGGTTGCAGACCGTAATTATAGGGGTCATATTCTGACTCCGGACTGGTGTAATTCTAGAGCGGCCGATTTATAAGCTGGTGAATGCTCCAGAAAATCCGCTCCAAGGTTGTATACTTCTAACAATTTGGTTTGATTTCTTTCCTGTGCTCTGTAGATGTAAACTACAGTATCTATGATTGGTCCATCAGTTGATCGGACCCACCACGTGACCCCGATAAGTCGATAAGGATTTTTCCGTAGCAACCGCAACTGCGTTTCTCCCCTCCAACTACGATCTCGATTTGATTGCACTTGGTACTGCTGGCAGTGCTCGATCTTACATCCCAACACCCATATACATCTCCATCATGGCTCAGGGTATTGTGAAGAAGAATAAGGCCTCCACTGCGACGGCAAAGCGGTAAGTTTTGAATCCTCTTCCTTTCCTTCGAAGGAAAGGCCCCAAAAAAAACCCAAGAACATACAAAGCACGGAATAGCATGAATTTTTGCTAATCACTCTGTATATCCAGATCCTCGCTTCTCGCTTCCAGGACCAAGGCCGGTCCGAGACAGATTGCCCCCAAGAAGGCTTCGCTGGTGAAAGCAGCGAAGTTGAACAAGGTGTGTCAAGTCCGAATGCATTCATTTCTCGGCGACGGTGTTGACTCATGCCCCATAGAAACTCACCTCCGGACTCATCGGCAAAACTGAACGCAGTCTCGCGACCAAGGCGGGTCACTTGGAGTTGTTGGCTGGAGGAAAGAAGGACAGACTCAACAAGGAGAAGGAGAAGAACAAGAACGCGAGGAAATGAATGTGTCGGAAAAGTTTATCTGGTTTAAGTTCTCGTTGTTCTTCTATTCTACATCGCATGTTCTCCATAGCGATGATTCATGAAATCGATACCCCGTTCGTGGCTTTCTAGACAAGATTTTTGGAGATAATAAGCCATGGAAATGTAGTTGTTATCAATCAATCTCGAGGCGAGATGACAGGTATATATGTAACAAGAAATCCAAATCTCATGTACAAAACCAAAACTGGCCGCGGATGTTGAAATCAACATGTTTTTGAGGTTAGAGCGGCATTCATCAATCGTAAACCGGTAGATAGGGCGCAATGTGCAGTCATGATCCAGCCAGGCGCAAAGGGAACCAAATAAGAAACCAAACCAAAGAAATAAAAAGTAGATCCAAATAAACAAAGAAAAGAAAAGGTAAAAAGGGTATCTATTATGTCCAACTCCAGTCCCGTAGCACCTTGCCAATCCAAGCGGTCTCCCCCATTAAATCTTGGAGACCTTGTTTGGAACGCCTGCTTGCTCAATCAAGTCCCGGCCATGGTTCATCCAGTTCAAGAAGCCCTGATCAGTTGGGTCATGGGGGAAGTCGTCCCACACTGCGTTTTCTGAGTCTGCATAAGAGGACCAGATACCCTTGGGCACCTCGGTCGTAGACCACGACGGCAGCTTCGCTAGAACGCAGGTGTAGTAGACATACAGAATGCGGCAAAGGAGTTCAACACGGTCGATGTAGTGTTGCTGGCTGGGGTCGGGGCTTTGACCTCCGTCGCCCAGCCGTTTCCACCAGGAGCAACGCCAGCGCAGCGAAAGGAGGATGTGACCTAATTCACTGAGGAAGCGAATGTGCGCCTCGTGAGAGATCTGCTTCCACTTGATGTTGTAGAAGTCACGCTCCAGCTTGCGGAAGCCTTCGACTTCGAGCATACGGCACACGATGCGGGATAACTGTGCTGCGAGGAGAATGTCTCGTCGGTCGTCTGGGTTGTTGATGTCCATGTCTCGTTCCTGGCCGTTGGCATCGAGTGGAACAATGGTGTATTTCGCACGGCTAGGCATGTTGTTCCATCGGGAGAGTAAGGTCTAGGACAACACATGTTAGTTTGGTCATGATTGCTAGGTGTTGCCAACTTACGTAGGCTTGGTTCATTGGGTCGCAGTCCTTGACGCAGGACAGCCAGTTCTTAGACTTGTCCTTCGACTCGACGATCCGGCGATCGATGAACTCAAGGAAAGTAGACTTTGAGTTCCCGTTATACTCGCTCAGACCCTTCAGGAATCGGTATGTCTCTCCAAGGTCGAGAACATACAGAGAGCCCCACGCCTGACTGGCACGGATGTTGAACCGTCCCTGGCGCTCGCCAAGGAATGACAGGAGCTGGCTCATGTCAAACTCTGATGGAATTTCCATGCGGACTGTGCCACTTCCATCTAAGGCCGGATGGTTGATAGCTCGTTGAGAGATATAATTGCAGGTTCCAAATTCAACGATGCTGGAGAAGCACGCACGTGCACACGGCTGCTCATGTAGTGTAGGGCGGCAGGCGTCACAAGGCGCGCTTCCGTCGCACTTGCGCTTGTTCAGTCGACATTGGACACAAGTATCCTTATTCTTGCGGCGTAGACCAGCATTGGCTCGGCCGACCATACTCAGTGGGCCCTTGCGACGGGCGCCCCTTGGAGGAGAAACAAAGTCTGCAGAGGCAATGGAGCCACCTTGCCCATCTTCCTGGACAATCTGAAGAGGCTTAGCCGGACC
Source organism: Penicillium sp. IBT 16267x (assembly GCA_028828865.1). Taxonomy (NCBI): domain Eukaryota; kingdom Fungi; phylum Ascomycota; class Eurotiomycetes; order Eurotiales; family Aspergillaceae; genus Penicillium; species Penicillium sp. IBT 16267x. Next base: position 1,119,442 of record JAQJZQ010000005.1, on the reverse strand, counting down.
CTGGTCCATGGAACCCGGGGCACTTCGGTTCTTGCGCTTACGAACCGTGGCCACGGATTGCATGGCAAGAGGCATAGGCCGGGAAGAAGAGCGTTGATTCGCAGTCGAGGAGTTCCTCGATCGCGAGGGAATGGCGCCTATCAGTTCCGATGGTGACTCACTGACCATGAAAGCCGTAGTCTTAGATCCAGACTGTGAATTCTCAGGGGAGCCAGTGTCTGGCGTAGCAATCTTCCACTGAGCCGATTCATCTACCTGATGCTCCACAAAAGTGGGTGAGTCCTCACTCGTTGCAGAATACGAGCACTCATAAATTCCAGACACGTCGCCCGACACCGAGGAACTCTCAGACTTGTAATGAAATCCGTGTTGTCCGGTCTGGCCGCGTTTCTGCGACGCCATCAAAGACGGAGGAGTCATCTGAGAGACCGGCAATTGCGACTCCAGGTTATTGAGCCAGCGTGACTCGAGCGATCTGATAGAAGGCTGCTGGAACTCCCGCAGTGATTGATCCTTGCCATTGTTCTGGGTGTCAATTGACAGCTGGATCGCGCCTTGCCCGGGAATATTCTCCATCGAGATTCCATGGGGAATCTCCCACTGCTCTGGGATCAAAGGGAAAGATTGTGGCATCTGCTGGAACATCATGGCCTCAGCCGGTGCATCCGAAAACCCCTGGCCCTGAGAAATTTCACCCAGGTCCTCCACAATCACCGCGGCGTTCGACGGGGTTGGAGCTTTGCCGTATGGGTACATCATAGGCGTGTCGAGCGGCATCCCAGCCGCGCCCGAGTTGAAAAGCTGGAAATGAGGCCAGGTTTCTTCGGCGTGGAAGTTGTCATCGGCCGAAGAGGGCAGCGTTTGAGGACTCACAGTGCCGCTCCCAGAACCCTCGCCGGCAGCATCGTAGTTGAAGTTCTCTGCGGTCACATCTCGCTTTCTAGAGATTGCATCACGATCAGTATATATCTCGCGGTAGACCTGACGAGGAATACGAACCGATTGATCGGGCGCTGTCGATCGCCCGAGCGATCCAACAACGAGCCTGCTAGCGGATCCTGGAAGGCGCCCAGGTCCGCAACGTCGGCGCACTGGCTGGAATCCTGGCTGGTATCCCACTCGGGAGGTTGGTCGTAACCCAGGTGTTCCCACGACGCAACTGAAAACCCCCCTTCGGTTTGCCAATTATCGAGAATTTTGGGGTCGATCCCCGCAGCCGTTCCAGCGCTTCCACAGTCCATACAGAATCAACGGGAAGGAAGATGGGTGTCGGAGCCGACCAATCCGAGGAGCAAAAGTCCCAAAAAGAAGCTTTTTGAGACCTTTGCAGGAGCAATTGAGGAGGCGATAGAGGAAAGGTCGGTCGCGAAAAGCAACAGACCAATATGCGCGCGATGAGTCGTTGGGGGCGATGAAGATGGAAGTAGTCGAGGGGAAAGAAGAAGGCTGATGGGGTTCCCCACTTACAAAGTTTTGCGTGCTGCGATCGTCTCTAGCGTGTATCAGCACAGACCGCCCGTTGCAGTTCCTGCAGTTTTTTTGGGGGGGTTTTTTGTTCTTACTTGGTGGGATTTGAAATCAAGTTATTTATTTATTCTATCTCTATCCATGATACTTGGAAACTCTTGCACGTTCAGGGTAGGATAATGAAAAAAAATCTATATACGGGCCGCCGATCACCGAGCGCACGAGGTGGGATGATACGCGAATCTAGGGACCCGTGGGACTTATTGTACTTATTGTTGGAACAGGCACAAAGTTATTGATTACATCAGTTCCCACTTGTACCTTGTACTATGTAGCACTGAGAATGATTCATATGCAAAGTTAAGGTACTTGAGCATTCAGTAATTGAATTCTATCCTACTCATCGTACATAGCCCTAGACTAGCATGTAGTTGCTCCCAATCTCTATCATCGCACAGTCAATTCGATAGAATTGAATAGAAGTCCAAAATTTCTTTCAAAATCTTGGAATATAATCATTTGCCAAAGTATAAATCTCTGCACTGAATTCGGCTCACCGCAGACTATATCCGGTCAATCCCCCCCCAATACCTATATCCGCCACCTGAACAGCTTCACCGCGACCGGTACCGGTGACCAGTCCGGTAAATGCCAATAATGGCCCAACACTTATCCAGTACATTCATTATAAGTTTGGGGTAAACCCAACTACGCGGGGATGAGCGTTTGCATTTTTTTCCTTTTGTACTCATCTATAAAGATCTGAGAGTCTCAAAATCATATCCCAAAATCCAGACATCCAAAAGACCTATATACTCCACTTGCCCGCGGAAAAAGGTCACAATGCATATCCTCGTAAGTTTGAAGGATTGACAACACTCCTTTCCTTTCTTTTCTTTTTCAAATATTTTCTTCTTTGCCTACGCGGTTCTGTCATCTTGGGAGATCATGGATCGCACCAGGTAGTATAAAAAAAAAGCCACAAAAGCAGAACAAAACCACCGAAACTACACCCTGCAGTTCTAGTCCACTCACTAGTCACCTGAGCATTCCTACTGTTACCTTCTATTTGTCCCCGTGTCAAAAGATAAGCCCAAGTCAATTCAACTTTACTCATATCAAAAATAATAGCTTGTCAACGACGATGGCCCCCCAAATTCCCGCGTATCACCCTACGTCAGACCCCTCGTGAACGCCCTCCAAGCATCCGGCCACCAAGTCTCAGTCGTTATCCCAGCAGCCTCCCGCTCCTGGATCGGCAAAGCCCACATTATCGAAGCCTCCCTGACCGCCAGCTACGTACACCCAGACTCCTTCCGGGGAGACGGCACCTGGGACGAAACCCCCACCCCACAAAATGATTCCGACTGGGTGGTTGTCCAAAACGGCACACCAGCCAGCTGCGCCCAGCTAGGGTTGTACAACCTGTTCACCGACCGGCCGCCCGTGGACCTCGTGATCTCGGGCCCGAATCACGGCCGCAATGCGTCTACAATCTACAACCTGTCGTCGGGCACCGTGGGCGGGGCACTTGAGGCTGTTTTCTGCGGGAAACGCGGCATCGCTATCTCGTTTGGTAGTAAGGATCCGCAGTCTGATGAGGTGATTTCTGCCGCGGCGCGCTTAGCGGTTCGGCTTGTTGATCATCTGTATGCGGTTTGGGATGAGCGAGTGGAGTTGTATAATATCAATATTCCCATGCGCGAGGATGTCGAGGGGAGACCTGTGCTGTATACGCAGACGCTGCCGTATTATTGGTCGCGCGGGTGTCTGTATGCTGAGGCTGGGGCGGAGAAGAAGTTGACGAATGGCTTGACGAATGGCTTGACGAATGGTGATCATTGCAACGGGGTTAATGGGCATGCTGAGACGCAGCTCAGACAGCGCCATTTCAAGTGGTCAGCTGATTTGTCAGATATGAAGAAGAGGTTGCAGGAGAGTGAGGAGGGAACTGATGCGCATACTGTGTTGAATGGGTCTACTAGGTATGATGCGCTTGTCCTTTTCTTTATTTGCTTTTGCTGACTATCACAGTGTGACGGCTCTGCGGGCCAACTTCTGGCATGTCCCCGGTCTTGAGGGACGTTTGAACCTGGACTAATCACTCTATCATACCGGTCTGGTCGGCCCGGTAATGCAAAATGCATATAATGATTCATTGCGCAGTGCCTTTCAATTGCATTTGAGAGCTTAATTGTGATCACGTCGACACACCAGAACAAATACCCCCTAGGCGTCTTTGTACATAGCCATACATCGGAAATGAAGTGTATACATCGTGAAACATCGTTGACATTGGACTAAGAAGTCTAAGCAAACGCAGGAATGCGCCGATAAAACTTGGGAATAAACTACGTAGAAGTAGAGTGTATCATAAACAGCTCATAGGTTCAGGCAATGGATGGTCCTAGATTGCGCGAGCAGCTTCACCAGCGCCGCTCTCAACGGTAGATGCCTGCTCCGCACGCATCTTACCCCTTCCAACACCACCCTCACCAACGCCCATGCGGCGAGCCACGTAGCGCTGTGCGACGACTCCAGCCGCCAACGAAAGAGTCTCCTCAATCCACTCCGCGACCCACTCGCGAGGATCAACACCACCGCTCTCGATGATCTCGACAATAGCTTCGGGTACCTCGGCGTGCGCCATGTGCGCATCTTCGCCATCGAGGCTTTCGGCGGCCGGTGCAGACGCATCAAGCCACTCAATCCACTTGGCAGGCACGGGCTGAGAAATGGTGTGGAAAGCAATGCCATGTACAGGGTCATGGAGGTATAGCGCGAAGGAGATCTCCTCATCGGCCTCCGGAAGCTCAACGGCACCAGAAGCAGTATCCTTCTCACCCGAAGCGCCAGCCTGGAAAAGATCCGCAGACACAGACTGGCGAATGGCCTGAATAGCGAGGAAGATATCACTGCTGCGGACAGGGTTCGACTCGCTCAGTACCTCAGTGGCCTGCTTGGCAGCCCCCTCAATTCCACCCCGAGTCGAGAAATAATCCGTCGCGTAGCCTTCGGCGCTGGCGCGCGCCAGCTTGGACCCCTCGATGGTTCCAGGGACGGCATTGATGGTGCGTGGGTTTCCAGGCGTCACGGTCCGCCACCAGGGCCCGTCGTTCCAGCCGGCACTGGAGATGTAGCCACCGACGTCGAGACTGCGCTTCGGGGCAGACTCTTGGCCCCGCTGAATGACGAGGAGGTCTCCACCCTCGACTTGGGCCATGACTCGTGAGAACACGGCGTAAACGAGTGGGTCGACGCCCGGGTATCCAGAGAAGTCGTGAGTCACATGGATCTGGAGACGTTCGTGCGATGAGATGGGAGGGGCGAGGGTGTGGATGAGGTTTGTGAAGGTAGGGATGGCCATGTTGCGAATCTCGCCACCTGCAGGAGGTTTGTCAATAGAGAACAAGAATAAAAACATAGTTGAGATGGATCACATACCGAAGTCGCGAAGAGCGCCAACATTACCCTTTACTTGTTGGGCCCAGCGCTGTGCTTCCTCGTTGTTTTGAATTTCCTTCACAGCAGCTTCAGCCTGCTTCATAGCCGCGCTGGCCGTTGCAAAAATTCCTCCCCACCATCCACCACCCTGCCCCTGTTGGGGCTGTTCCTTCTCTTGTTGCGGTTGTGGTTGTGCAGTGTTTTCCTCTGGCTTCGGCTCCTGCTTCATTCCAGTATGAGATGAACGACCAGTCTCCTCTGACTGGCGAGGGGCCTTCTCTTCGGTCCGCTCGATGGTCGCGCTGGGGCGAGGCGACCGTGTTGATGAACGTGCCTTATCTGTAGAGAGACGTGGCGTACCCGGTCCACTGCTGGGTCGCTGGATAGAAAGGTTGTCGAGCTCAGCGAGGACATCTTCCTGTGACTTTGCATTGTCGGCGGGGGCTGTAGGCTTGGACGATTTGGGCTGGTCGACGCCTAGGTTGTCGAGATCGAACTGAGCCAGAAGCTCATCATTGGTGGGTTTTGCACCCTTCGGAGGCATGGTGTCTATTGGGGAAGCCCTGGAGGGTTGGTTCAGGAGAGGTGACGACACTGGTGGGAGCTCCCGAAGCGTGTGGAGTCACTGTGCCAAGACCACAACACACGTTCCGCCTTCACTGACATAGTTGGCTGAACGGATGATAGGTCATTTTTTGACCACATGATCCACGTTTTTCAGGTACTTTATGTATATGCAGGGATGGGAACCCCCTCTTTCATAATTCCTGCACATCTGTGGTGGCTATATATGTCGGCGACCTTGAATGATATACAATAGAACCTTCTAGGTTTGGCGCCACGGAATGTACAAGCAAGGTTAGATATAATCGGGTGCCAACTGGTGCAACAGAGCCAGGGTAACCCTTGTTCAATTGAGAAGCCCTAGAGCATCGTCCTATCGGGTGGCGTACCAGCCAATGATAATGGCGGTGTGGATGATGTTAGCGGCGCAAGGCAATTACATGATCAGTAAATTGGCAGAATTTTGGTACCACGGCCCACCAAGGGATGATTAGAAATACTCATATTGACCCGCCGGTATGGTTTCCCTTCTTTAGACGATGATCATATCTCCATTTTCTACCCCAAAAAGATATTTGTTTCATCAATAGGCCTAGAGCTGCTTAGTATAACCCGCCAATCAGGTTGATACAAGGGGAAAAGACATTGTAGATCCCGCCAATCATGAGCTTGAATGGACAAACATTGGGCACAACCTTCTAGTTGATTCCGCCAAACCTAGATTGGGGCTTCCGTGGTAGCGGGTGCGGCCGGAAAGCTGGGGAAAATCAATTTGCGCACTTTTTTTATGCGCGGTTACATAGTTGGCGCATTCGAGGCTTAAAACTAACATTAACCTATGATCTATGACATTATGTGTTCAAATCTTTTCTGAAAGAAAGAACCAATAGAAAGTCTATCCAACTCTCCCTTGCATGATATTTCGTAGATGACTTTCCACAATCTTCGGGTGCTTACTTCATAGACCTGCACGCCAAAAGATCCAAGAATCAAGATATATTATTTCATGTTTTTCACTGGAAATGGAGAATCCCTTTTTTTCGGTCGTGTTTTCCGTCGTGTTCCTGAAGTTGGGAGAACCATCCACCGATTCCCTGAATCGATCGTATCCTCATTGTTGAGGCAGAAAGGACCCACCTGCACCCCATCCAATGCAGGCCTGTCATTGGTGGCAACTCATGCCGAAGGTTGACAGGGCCGCACTGGAAATCTATATATGTTGAAGTCAACAACCAAGTAGCTCAATTTAGTCCTATAATTTCCCTTTACACTGTCATGACCGGGAGAAATTCCAAACCATTCAACCCGGATGGGGTAGCCGTTCAAAATGATGAGCCTGGGAACCAGCCAGATCGACATAGTGTCCCTGCAATCTCCAAACGCCCTATAATTGCGGAAGCCAGATCAACAAGGGTTACCAAGTCAGCACCAACATTGGGAAACTCAGGGAGCTCTAGTTCAAAAGTTGCAATTCCTCGTCAGAGTACGGGCTATACGCCTCGTTACAACCGCAGAGTCCCACGGGCTTGCGAGTCGTGTAGACAACGAAAAACAAAATGCAGTGGTGACACCCCAGTATGTCGACAATGTCGCGAGCTGAGGGTCCAATGTCAATACCCCGTGGGATGGAGAGATAAAATGAAAAAGTGTGGACTCAATAATTATTGGGAACTATAGACTTACAAACAATGGAACTAATTTAAGATTATAGGGAACTCGACAGACTTTCTGCGGAAGTGCAGGACTATGAAAACTTTTTGGAGGATTTACGATTGAATGCCGAGGCTCGTACAGCAGACTGGGTCACGGCCTTGATGGAAAAGGTGCGTTCTTTCTCTAGTCTAGCTTCAAGCACTATGCTAATGTTGTCACAGTACGGCCTGAAAGGGGATCATCGAGAACGTAATCAATTCTTGATGCCTACTCCTCAGAATGAGATGGAACCCGACGAACCATCTCCGCTTTCATCAATCGGATCTCTGGAGGCCATCGACCGAGTAGAGCAGGATCCCAATTGGTCGGAAGACACCCGAGCAACGGGGGTGATGGGCAAGAGCTCTGAAATTTCCTGGATGCAACGAGTCCAGAGAGAAGCAGAGCAACGAGCTCGAGGAAACCCCGGTCCCTTGGAATCTCATCCAGCTGACGACGATGAAAAGGAAGCATTTTCCCTTCATGCCTTGAACTATCATCTCGACGACCTGGATATCTCCGTCCCCGAACCGGTTCAATTGTACGCCATGCCCCCTAGACAATTAGCCGACCGACTCTTCGATGATTATTTTCAAAAGACACACCCCTTCTTTCCCATTCTCAGCAAACAACTGTTCCGTGGACAATATCAAGCCTTCCTTGACGCCTCTTCTCGACCCGACCCAGTCCGACCTGGAGACAAATGGCTCGCACTGCTGAATATTATTTTTGCGATTGGCGCCAAACATGCACACCTCACCAATGCAGCGTGGCGTGGCGAGGATAACGATCACTTGGTGTACCTTACTCGCGCCAGACTTCTCAGCATGAACAGCGACGTTCTGTTCAGTCATCCTGATCTTCAACAAGTCCAAGTCGAAGGACTGATTGCATTCTACCTATTGGCGTCAGACCAGATCAACAGGTTTGTACTCTTCATAACAGAAAAAAAATTGAAACGACTCAAATTAATCAAAATCATCCGTATAGAGCATGGAGAATATCCGCTTTAGCCATACGGTCGGCAATTACCCTCGGCATCAACCTCAAGATCACCAGCACCAAAACCTCCAGCATCACCAAAGAGGCCCGCTACCGGGTATGGTGGTGCTTATACAGTTTCGAGCACATGTTAGGCATTATGACTGGCCGGTCCATCTATAGCCTAGACGGAGGATATGCTACCCCGTTACCGCTCCCATTCGAAGAAGAACAGCTACAGGAAAACCCGGCCGCGGCCGAGGTTCTGAACAACCCGACCCTACGAGATGCATTGGTTGGCAATGTGATGGCGAGCTCATGGATTCGACCGACCGGCAGCAAAGACGATTCGCACAAAACCCGACTACGCGATCAAACGTGGCTGAAGAACTTGCCCGTCAACTTCGGACTCTGTTATCTCTACTACAGTGATTTGACAGTCGTTACGCAGGAGATACTCAACAAAGTTTACACGACAACTGCAGTACTGCTTCCATGGTCGGAAATTGAAAGTCGACTCGACGACCTGAGATTCCGCATCGATTTATGGAAATCGAGCCTCCCCGCCTCTCTCGACTTCACAAAAGAAGAAACCGACGGCAGCCCGGATCACCTTCGCTGTAAATTGTTTTTGGCTTTCCATTACTACAGCGCCAGGATTACTCTAGGTCGACCATGTCTCTGTCGACGTGACGCACGACAACAAAACGCACCACAAACATTCAGCCACACGATGGCGCTGATCGCCTTGGAGTCGGCCAACGGGATGCTAGACTTGATCCCAGACAAGCCAGACGTCGTACAGCTGTATCAAGTCTGTCCCTGGTGGTGCGTACTCCGATACCTCATGCAATCCGCCACGGTCTTCCTCCTCGAACTGTCATTCGGATGTCTTCATAGCCCAGAGGAGGAACAAAAGTATGTCTCGTTAACAAAGAAGTCCATTCGCTGGTTCTTCGCCATGTCCGAGCACAGCATCGGTTCCCGTCGTGCCTGGCAGATCTGCGACTCTAGCTTCCGCAACCTAGCCGGTGGCATGAAATACAATACCGATGATCTCCCGGGTCAACCAGACCAGGAGCGTACGGCGACTGAGACCGCACCATCCTTCCAAGCCGACTCCAGCCACAATGTTCCTTCCGGTGACTTTTTCACTCTACCAACAGAGGACCTTCATCTATTCGGTTCTCACCCCATCCCCGATGGAGAAACCTTCCCGAGCTCCTTTAACTTCCCAACACCAGATCTCATGTCCACGCAACATGGGCATACTGATATGACTGATGATTCCTACTTTCCATACGACCCTCTCAGCGGAGAGTTTATCAGATCTTTCTTTCCGTCGTCGGAGGAAGAAACCAAAAACTGAGACTAACGCAGGAGCGAGTCTTGATATCCCTCTTTTCATGGCGATTTTCGTTTTCAGCATGACCGGACCCGATCGAAAAATGAAATCGTGGTCGACTGCACCGCTTAGCGTATCAGCATTTCAGGATAAAACGGCATTGCATCAATCAAAAAAATTTCATATCCTTTAGCGTGGGAAATAGCATGGAAAAGGTATACTTTTTGTTTTGATAAATATAATCAAGTACAAATTGTTGAGTCTTATTTTCGAATCCAAACTTTGAAATGTGAACAAAGGAGTAGCAACATGGGTTTCAGAAACATAAGGCAATATCAACAAATTCTTCGTGTGTGTTCCCCTAGTCCCTGGTTTCCCCTTCAAAGCCAATTGGGTTGTGTTTTATTGTGTTGTTCATGACGAAGTTGCATGTGGGTATCCTGGCTCGAGCCCGATCTGAATTTGTCCTGAAACGTAAACTGGGTAAAACCGAATTGTGATCCTACATAGGGTCGACCTGTTGCTCAAAGCGGCTTTCCACGTGAGTCACCTTGTGAGAAGCAGCGTTTGATAGCCATATACTTCAGGCCTGCAAGGGAGTCTCTGCCATTGGTTCTCCGGAGAATTGTAAAAACTGCGTTAAACTCTAAGAGTATGTATCATTCAATTGTCTATTATCTTTATTCTGGAAACCAATTGCAGAAAACACAATTGATATTACCTTGCGATAGTAACTGTATAGATCAAGTGGAGAACTCGGATAAAAGGATGATGACTAATGGATCTACTCGCCCCTCGATCTTCAGCCTTAAGGGACGTACCCTTTCAGGGCAATATGTGGTATCGGCGATATTCTCCAAGTATCTATGTCTAAGCCAATGCAGACATAGGATGTGTCAAATGAGTCCCATTTTTGTCTTTAAGGTAAGAATTCCTCCTGTTGAAGCCTGCTTGGTGACCCCACCTAGAGAGTACATCACGCTACTGCTAACGGGTTACTCATTAGCTAGTAGTCGATCCTAGATCGCGATGGGGTACCATAATGCTGAACTCATCACAAATCAAACAGATCATACCAACAAAAACCCCAAGCATTCTTGATACACAATGTGACAGCTAAGTAGACGGGAGCGGAACGCAGCCATGCATCCGCCTCGGCAGTACGAACTATCGGGCCCGAGCCCGCAGCGGGACCACGCGGGGTCGGTGATAACATCAAGCATAAATAGGCGCCACCTTGCCTCCACATTATATGCGCAAACACATGCATCCTGGGAATACGAAATTGACTTTACAAATCCATTGTCGCAGTTGAAAGAGTTTTTTCGTCCCTTAAATTGCATAGGTGAGTTCCAACGGTTTCTTGCCTTCGGATCCTTTATCCGATTTACTATTTTAGCTACTTTGAACAAAGAGAACCTGAATCTAACAAGATATCAGACCACATCTAGTCACACACTATCCTTTCATCATGCGCCTCCCCTACGTTTCAGACCCACCGCCCACCACCACCTCTGACGAAGCCAGAATCCTAGCAAGCGTCCAAGCCCGCCGAGCCCCAAACACCCTCCTACCCCTCGACCTCGCACTCCTACACTCCTTCCCGGTTGCAGAAGGCTGGAATGCATTTCTTGGCGCTATCCGCACACGAACAAGTCTATCGGCCGTTGTTCGCGAACTAGCCATCTGCCGTGTTGCAATTGTCAATGGTGCCTTATTTGAATGGGAGCAACATGCACCATTGCTGCAACAGGGTGGATTGAGCGAAGATGCGCTAAACCTGGTTGGAGATGCACAGGTGGACTTTTTAGATGAGGGCTCGTTGAGCTTATTGAGTGCGGAGCAGAGGGCAGTTTTGAGATATGCGGATGCCATGACGAGGACTGTCACTGTGTCGAATGAGGTGTTTGGAGAGTTGAAGGGGTTTTTTAGTGATCAGGAAGTTGTTGAGATTACGGCGACTGTTGCGGCTTACAATTGTGTAAGTCGCTTTTTGGTCGCGTTAGATGTTGGTGAGAAGAATTGAGCATAGTAGGAAAGATACCTAACCTCACTTATACCCCTCTGGATGTATATTTTGTGTGCTTCGGGTATCAAGTTCCCAATGCATGAGCAGATTTCTTTCAAGAAAGTCCCCTGTAACCAGATTCATATATTCTTGGCGTCCGAAAACGAAGTACTTAAATTTGTGTTTATCGAGGATGTTTTATCTATGAATTCCCAAAGTCATACCTCTGTGCGGTCCGCCCCAAAGCAGAACTACTAAGCTAACATCTCCCAAGGTTCCAGGGTTGAAGCCGATATCGATTTACCTAGTCGTGAGAATCTAAAAATGCACATGTGTTATAAAAAGTCTTGAAGAGAGGGAACTAGCATCTAACTTTGATCGAAATGTGGAATGGGATAGAAGTCGAATGTGATGTGTGAGCGCGAAAAATGGATCCTATATTGGCGGTCTGTGCTCATTTGAGACACGCGACGATCGGGTTAAGGGGCTAACAAAGGGATCTAGAGAAAACAGGCATGAAACCAACTCAGCAGTAGCTCTACCTTTGTTTTCTGTTTTTGATGTATGCGTTAATCTCCAAAGTGTCTCATTTGTTGGCACACATTCTTTTGCTGAAGGTAGCCATATTATAGTGGTGGTGTTGAGAAACCCGTTACCGCGGAAGGGGTACCACGTCAGAAAAGGAATCCCGTGAGAAAAATTTCTTCCGATTGGTGATACTATTAAGCAAATACTCTATAGACAAATGAAATGCTTAATGGACCCTAGTGATCCCCCTTAGAGCATTGTACCGATCTATCATGGTACCTAAAAACCTTTTTTCCGTGAAGCCGAAAAAGTCCGGTCCAGTGTTCCCCGTGGCGATGAGGTCTTGATAGAAGTAGAGTTATTGTTCTGGGTATGAATAGGCTTTGATCTGACCGTTATCGGCCTATTCCAGTAGTTTCCCTGACCAGGGGCCATATTCAGTTCATCTGACGTCGCGGCTTGCAGTAAAGTGGCCTAGTAGATAACTGGCGTGTGATTGGTCAAAAATAGGAACAGTGGATCCGGTTGTAATGGTCACTACAAACTAAACCACGCTCAATCTCTTTTCTTTGCCTTCTGCACTGTTTCCTTTCCCATGCTTTACTTCATCGTGCTGCGAGTTTAAACTAATTCGAGCTTGTGTCTCGATCTCTGTAACTTTCCTTCTATATCCCCCCGCTATCTTTCATTTCTCTCCCCCCCTTCTTCTCCCCACGGAGAATTTTTTTTTTTTCTTCTTTACTACCGCCTGGACCTGCAACCACCACTGCATCGCGGCATTGTTTGCTTTCAATCTCTTGATCCCCGTTTATCTGTCACTTGTTCTTGTTATTCGCTTACTTTCTCTTTTCTCTCCGGGGTTGCGGCCGCGTAGGTGAAAAGCCTCGTTATCCGCCCAGCCTTCCATTCAAGTACACATCCCTGGCAGCCGCTCTCACCACCAAGCGCCGTCTGCCACAGTGTCTCGCACCCCGGTCAATTCCTTTCTGATCGGGATCAAGGAAGTCATTTCAACTCATTTGATTTGACTTTCTACCGTATGGTATGTTGTTGTCGCGTGCGCGCTTCTTTTCCTTTGGTTTTCCGTTTTTTTCTTCCCTTGTATCTGGCAAATACACTTCCGGGTCAGATCCTGATCCACACAATTTTGCCGCGACCGTGTCTGCTTCTACTCTTTGCCTTTGTTTCTGTGTGCTCGATATGTTTAAACCAGGTTTTTCTTGTACCTTATTGTTTTCTACATTACTTCTACTGTTTTCCCGACGCGATTTTCTTGTTTTTACCGTTGATCTCGCGATACCTCCCCTGTTCTGGAGGGCTCCCGCATTGCGCTGCGATTACTCTATTGGAGGCTTGGCACCACAAGCGAAACCCGGCTAACCCATCTATACAGATACCTGCGCCAAACATTCTTCGATCTTCACGGGGAAATCCCGTGTTTAATCTGCTTAACACTTGTTATCTTTTTCTTGGACTGCTGAACTCCTAATTTCTATTTTTGCTATCCGCCCAAAATGGCCCCCATCCCGCGGGCCGATTTTGATATGGATAACCCGTCGTCTGACGTGGGTGACAGCCAGGATCAAGATTCCCCGCTGCGCCGTCAATTCTCTGAACCATACCGTCCACAGTCTACCTCTACTCAAATTTCACAGTCTTCTGAGCCAGTGGTGCAGAAAGTGAAATGCGACTGGTGTGGGAAACTGCTTGAACTTCCAAAAGATGACTCGATATCCGAAGAAGATCTGCTCAATTTTCACATTGCTTCAGACCACCCCAACTCTCATTCATTCGAATATGAGGATGGCGAGGAGGGCGAGGATGGAGTCGATGCTGATGAGCTTGAACTGGATGAAGAAGAAGCCTTGAACGACGCGTCTCAGTTTGAAGAAAACGAAGATGCTTACCAAGTTGAAGAGGGTGATGACGTCGATAATGAAGATGCGGAAGACGGGGGATTGACTGAACAGGTTGAGCTGGCAGAAGCTGAAGAAGCTGAGCCTGGCGAGGAAAATGAACAAGAACAAGGAACTCCCATCGCATCTGCGGTCAACGGTGATAACAGTGAGGTCGACACTTCTAAAACTTCCAGCGTCAGCTTTCAAGTTGCGCCCCAGGCCGAAGGAAAGCTGGATATGCTTGAATGGCTCTCAAATCCCAGAGGTGCATTCCCTGAGGACTTTCGCCGACGTCTGGCTACATGGCAAGAATCAGACATTAAGAACCGCCTACCCAAAGTTTGGAACGTCCATAAGCCTGAGATATTCTCAGATAGCTATGATCAGGATATGGCTAAAGTTGAAGCCACTTGGCAATACGTATTCGGCGACAAGCCCAAGAAGAAGGATGCACCGGAGCCACTGGCACGACCAGTCCCCTACAAAACCTCGCAAGTTTCCAAGGGTCAGTTCCTCGAAATAAGTTCTTTCGATGAATTGATCGAAACGCTCCGGAAGCCGGAGCTCCTTACAACTGATGAACTCTACGCAGCCACTGAAGCTGTTGCGGCCGCAATGAAGACATGGCAGGATGAATACATTGCTCTTGATAAACTCTATATTCGAACACACCGACACTTCCGGGCCCCACTTCCTGGCGATGCAAAGCGGGAACAGAGCGTCGGCCACAAGAAGCGAACGGGACACCCCCTTGCCCGAGTCGCGGAGCATGAACGCGACTTCGAGGACCGGAAGGAATCAATGCTGTACGGATATAAGCACAACTTCTTTGGCCATAACTTGAGCAATGCAGTTAGCTGGGTTCCCCAGAACCCGTTTGTCCAAGGCGGGTTTGTCCCCACCCCGGCCCAAGCACGAAAGATGGCTACAAAAGTTGCCCCTGATGATCGCAACCCTGATGGCTGGGCACCAGTCCTGCGGGATGGTGTGGAATTCGTCCCCAAGCTGTGGGAGGCCCGACGAGAGCCGGTGTTGAAGTTAACGCGCAAGCGTAAAGCTGTGGAGGTTGAGCCTGCCAAGGCCGAGGAGGCTGAGGACACGCAGAATGAATCTGAAATCGCAGAGGAGAGTGAAGAGGACGCCCGCCCTGTAAAGCGACGAACTCGAGGCCGTGGTGGTCGTCGTACCACACTCGATACCTATCAACCCCCCGAGGCTCCAACCTCAGCTCCTCGTGGTCGCGGCGGTTCCCGGGCCCGTGGCCGTGGTCGTGGCCGGGGAAGTGGCCGAACCACATCATCCCGTGCGTCCCTCGACGGCCCCCAATCTGCGATATTTGCTTCCCCGACCTCTTATCGCGGCCGTGGCCGCCGGGGCGCGAGCATTGTGAGCTCAACACCCCAGGCGCACTCAGTGGAGGAGAGGCCTGCGTCCCTGCCTAATATTTCTCCTATGCCAGAGGCAACTCCACCGCCGAAGGCTAACGCATCTACGAAGCGAGATGCCACAGCTGAGGAGATGGAGGAGGCCCGTCGACTGAAGATCGCCAACTCCAAGAACCCCAAGCGCACCAAGGCCATGCTGGATCATTGGGAACGGTTCAACCGGGAGGGTCGGATTCGCAATCCGAAGCGGTCAAAGGCGCAAATTGAATCAGACCGACAAGATGACCCTATTAAGTCCGATGTTCTGCCTCGCGCCCCTGGCCGGCGCCGGAAGTCTCCATCTCTGGCACCCATTCCGAATGGCAACCTGGCTCCGAAGGCCCCAGTTGGGGCCCCGATGACCAGTCACTTGGGACCTGGACCTACGTTACCACCGCTTGGGATGCCACAGTATGCACCTCCCAATCCGTACGCTCAACCACCACCACCCAATGTGCCGATAGGGCAACAGTTGCCCCCGCAATATGCGCCGTTTCCCTATGTCCCCTATGCCATGAGTCACATGCAGGGTCCTCCCCCAGGCGCTCATTCAGCTCCTCATCCAGCCACTCATCCAGGCCTTCATCCAGGCCCTCACCCCGGCCAACATCCGGGCCCGCATCCTGGCCCGCATGATCACCACCACCATCGTCGTGCTGTTTGATTGTGGGGCTTGAGGGAGCGCGAGGGCTATCAACATCTGCACTTACACACGTAGGAAATCGTGTATGCAGCGCGGCAAAGACTGTCCACCTTCTGGTGTGGTAGCAGTCCAGTCGTCTTAATCTGCTCAGAGACAACCATGCAGCAGTCTCAACTTCAACATTCCATCATCATTCCACTACCTTTTGGCAATGGACTGGTCTCACAATGAAATCTCACTGGAAGAATCCAGGTACCTCCAGTTTCAGATTATATGTTTTTGACCACGTTCTTTTTTTTATCCTTTGTTTGGGTCGTTTTATGCTGTGAAGTTTTGTGGATCGGCGTTCTGGAAAGGGTTTCCGGGCTTTAGGTTGGGGTTTAAAGCACAAAAAGGACCTGTACATTTAATGGGAAGCTGCTTGCCTGGGATCTGGTCTGGTCTCGGCAGCTAGCAAGGCGTGTATTCTACTGGATTTCTGTGTATGATAGGGTATTGAGCATATTGACAATATTATTGCCTGAGGCATCAAATCTGGCACGTGTAGATTCTAATGTGACCGACCGCCTTGGGGCAGTTTGCTTCTCCAGCTCAACGTCTTCGTCAACGACCCGTCATCTCGCATTGCCCTTGCTTGTCGTCTTTCTTTCTATTTTTTTTCTGTCTAATATTTATTCTCAAACGACAACTCCGTCATTATGGGAAAAAAGAGACGCGGTCCCTCCTTGGAAGAACTCCTAGCTCGTCCTTGGTGCTACTACTGTGAGCGTGACTTTGATGACCTGAAGATTCTGACCTTGCATCAAAAAGCCAAGCACTTCAAGTGTGAGCGATGTGGTCGCCGATTGAATACCGCTGGAGGTAAGCTTACACCCACGCAGACGACTAAAAGTGATCGCGACACTGACATAACACGATCTAGGATTGTCGGTGCACATGAGCCAAGTCCACAAGGAACAACTCACAGAGATTGAAAATGCGCTACCCAACCGCGCAGGTCTTGATTATGAAATTTTCGGCATGGAGGGAATACCCGAAGACGTTCTGCAGGCCCACCACCAGCGTGTGGCCACTCAGTTCCAGCAGGCGGAAGTTGAGCGACAAGTCGCCACAGGCAACCCTCCCGCAGGAGGTAGCACAGGTGGCCCAGCAACTAAGAAACCTAAGCTAGAAGCTGTGTCAGACCTCAAGAAGCGATTGGCAGAACATCGGGCGAAGCGCGCAGATGGAGCTGCTGGTGGCAGCAGTGGAGATGTAACCCCTGTGGGTGCTGGACTGACCCCGTCTGCTTCAACACCGGGTCCCTATGTAAGTTCCGCTTTACTGGACTAGACTGATATCAGAACTAACATGACCTTAGGGGCAATCTCCTCCTGCGCCTGTGCCTGCCGCATCGCCTATGCCTACACAAATCCCTGCACAGCAGTACAACTATACTGAACCTTATTCTCTACATGGAGCCCCCCCTCCTGTTGCCCCTTATCACCAGATCTCCAGTCCAGGATTTCAGCCCTTTTCTCCAGCCAGCATACAGCCAGGCCCTGGGTCCATGGGTTATAATGCGACTGGATACACACCTCCACCGTTCCCTGGCCCACCTGGTTATGGCGTTCCTTCTCCTGCTTATCCCTCACAACAATCTACACCAATCGAAAGTACCCCTCCTCGCTCCGGTAGCTTGCCAATTCCCTCCGGTCTTCCACAACGCCCGGCCTTTGCTGCCCCGCCAGTCAATGCACAGCAAATGCAACAGATGCACATGGGCCACTCGATGCCTCAGCCACCGGTGCCCGGCTATTCCAATGGCGATGCAGCCCGGGCAACCCCGCCAGTTCCATCCGTTAACAATATCTCGGGCACGACGAATGACGTAACAGAAAAGCCGGCAGACGGAACGGAGAAACCCAGTAAGAAGGACAAGGCGAAGCCGACACGCATGATTTATTCGGACCAGACGATCAGCCCTGAAGAGAAGATGGCCCAAATCCCACGTTACGCATTCTCGCGCAATCGGTTCACGCAGGAAACAGTACTAGAAGAAATCCCCGATGCGACGGTTACGGGAACGATCCGCGACCAGGATACAGTGGTTGATCCGGCTCATTAAACGTCTCAATTTCGATCCCGCGATGAGACATGATGATGTTTAAGGGACGGATAACGGATTCCAGCTAAGTTCGACACATACTCTAGCGACACATGAGCATTTCCATTTGGCTGGCTTTCTTCTGTTACCTGCCCTGATCCATCAGTAGCTCTGGCGAACAATCCTCCAACCAAACAAGAAAGGGGAAACAAGATTGTCCCTTGCGCGATATGCTTGATGATTCTGCTCGTGAGTCCTGTCGCTTCATAGGCCTTTCCCGCTAATAAAGGCCGGTGCTCGCGGGTTGGCTATGAAGGATTTGACCGTACGTTCCTGCCCTGTTTCTCCCTCCCCTTGTTCCCTCATGGCTGCATGCTATAGGGGCTCAACAATTTTTGCCTATAAGGCTTGGCGATGCCATTACACTCGGATGTAAGTTCTTTATTATTAGCGTTTCAGGTAGGGAATGAACCAATTTCAGAATGTCGTACAAATTCCATATACACTATGAAATGCCGAGACGCCTTTTGTTTTTGATCGAACCAATGCTGGATTAAAACCTAGTCAATTGACGGAGTGGAGTATCCTCGCTAGAAAGAAATATAAAAGTAGCAATCACATCCCATCCTACGAGTTAGCATAATCCACGAATCCCCAACTTAGTATGTATCCCCAGACCGCACGACCCACTCAATCCTACGATCTCCGCAACCCGACAGCCTCAGTGGTATTGACACTTGCAATAAGCAGAGAAACTAAGCTCTCTTCTCCTTCATCGCAAGACCAAAAACGACAACTCCATATGTAGCCAGCAAAGAAAGTCCAACAGGAACAGCCTTTCCACCCGTCTTAATCGCGCGGGGAATCGAGCTTCCACCCAACACAGCCGAGGCAAGCAGACCGAGCTCCTCGCCGTATGCCTGGCCTTCGCGAAGCTGGTAGTATGAAAGAGCGTAGATCGCGCCTACGGAGAGGCCGGCTGCGATTGAGGGGATGGAGCCTGTGCGGGCGTAGCCGATTGCGCCGCCGAGGGAGGTTAGGAGGGAGAGGGTTAGGGCGGAGGTTGTAGGAGGTTGGGTAGACTATGGCATTTATTAGTGGGTTTGCATTTTGAGTTGGATTTTGAGATTGGTGATTTACCATTTTGAGGGTTTGGTTTTGTTTAATGATGGGTGGGAAGTTGGGAGGTGTTTGGATGGGGTGATAGGTGTTACATAGCTTTGGCCAGTGAGCGGGTGATGTTAGTCAGATGACGTGAGATGGATATGGGCCGATATTGAACTATAGAACTATACAGTATGCGGATAAGTCATAAGTCCCGCGGTTTTAATTACGTGGAATCAGTTGACTTCAATTAATCTATTTGTTACTATCATAGATTTTATGATGGTTCAAGTATGTATAAACAAAATGCTATCCATGCATTCATATCAATCTTTTGTGCAGGCTGTATACATTAACATTCTATCATGACTTGGTAGACTCACCTAGAGTCGTTGCCTGATGATCTCTCCTCGCGGTCGAATCTTTTTAGTCCATAGCTTTCATAGCTTCATGGCAATGCATCTCAATCTGTGGCCATCATTCAGCATGCTCATCAACACCCAATTTAGTCTCTAGTCATCCCTCACACCCTTCACACCATCCTCCCTCGACACATTCAAGGCCCCATACCCACCGGCAGAAACTTCTTCCTGTTCGTCCTGCTCAGTCTCTTCCTCTACCTCGTCCCGACGAGGACCTTCCTGTTCCACAATCCAAAAAGCCGGCACGACGCTCCACAGCGCCAACGCGCTCAACAACCACCATGGGATAATGACATACCCCCGCTTCACGCCATAAGAGAACGCAGAGCCAATAATTGCGGGACCCGCCGCACGACCCAAAGCACTAACACTCGTTGCGACTCCATTCAACGTGCCAAGGACAGACATGCTCGAAGCCGAGTTCGTGAGCAGGATCGTGGAGCATGGGATACCGAAAACTGTTGTGCTAAGTTTGGCGAGCATAATTAGCAGCACGGCTGGTATTTTGAAGGGCTCTGGAACGAGAACTGTAAAAGGCGTGAGGAAGAAGATGATCGGCTGGGCGATGGCGGCGATTTTGAAGCAGCGGAGGATACCGAGGTGCTGGGCGATTGGTGGGAAGGCGAGAAATTGAATGACCATGCCGACCACGCCGATGACCGTGTAATATATGCCGATTGTTTGAGAATCTGGGGTCGTCAGTTCATGGGAGTTTGGGATATATGGTGTTCTACTCACCGACACCGAATCCACCTGCAAACTTGAATGGTAGTTGTACATCTGGGTTATTGTCAAAGTCTTGAACGGGGTAGTTGAGGAAAACGGGGAATACGGCATCGAAGGCCATTCCCAGTCCGGACATCAGTGTGTATGAGGTTAGGATCAGACAGGACTGTGGTGTGAACACCTGTGACCAGCTGGGCCGGATAACGGGCTTTGTTTTCTTTTGTTTGCGAGGAAACAAAGTGGCTCGCTCTTCATCCGAGGCCTTCGCCTCGGCACTCCGCTTATTCCGCGAGGTGCATGGCCGAGTAAGTACCTTTCCAAGCTCAAGACCATAGTCGCGTTCATGCTTCTTGGTGATGTGGGTTTCCTGCATGAATCGTCAGCAGTGATCACAATTTCCATCACATTTCTCTTTCTCACCCGCAAGAACAGAATGCCATTCAAAATCCCAACAATAAAGAAACAAGCCGCCACGAGATTCGGCAACGCAAATGGATACTTCTTCAGAAACTCCGAGCCCCCGAAAAGCCCGGGATATTTCTCTGCAGGCCGCGCCAAGGCACCCCCAAATGCCGGTCCAAAAATACTACCAATTGTCCATACCAGCGGCATGATACTAAAGGCCCGTGGTTGGAGCTCACGCTCAGGCACGATCTCTGCAACCATGGTCCGGATAATACCCACATTTCCGTTCATCAGACCGGTCAGCGCGCGGTTCACGAGGACCATGGTCAAAGACGAGGACATGCCCAGCAAGATAGACAGAATCATGGTGCAGAATAAGCCGCTGACAATTACCGGCTTGCGGCCTACATAGTCGGATAACGCGCCCCAGGGGACGGCCATTATAGCTTGAGTAACGGATGCGACCGCTGAGGCGATGCCAGCCCATTTGGCGACTTCGGGTTTGGGAACGCCGACATGTTGGATGAGCTCCGGCTGTTGAGGCGTTAGTGAGTGATAATCTTCCGGAGCGTGAGGGGCTGTATAGGGCGGGTGATGTGGCAGACTGGACTCGACTAGAAACACGCCTTCGCGCCGGTGGACCAGGCGCGTTCGGACGGACTTACAAGGTACGGAAGAATAGAGGTGAAGACGACTGTTTCAAAAGAAAAAAATACTCTTAGCAGATATTTCTCACGGAGTCGATGTACAACTCCGGCGGGTAAATCTAGAAAGAACCATGCACATACTGGGCTCAGCGAATCGACATATTGCTATAAGACCGTCAATAAACAGAACCTTCTTGCCGAGATCCGGGGAGAAAACATACACAAAATCGCAAGCTGCTTGACCGGCAGACGAGGTTTCTGCATCCTTTCTATTAGGTCGGTACCGACACCGAAAGACCAAATCTATCCCCCAAAAGCAACAAGATAGAAAATCCAGCCGAGAGGAAGATTCAAGAAGTGAGCAAGCCGATCACTCGGATCGATAATCTGCGGATCGGCACTGCGACAAGACACTACGACTGTAGCCCAACAAGAGGTCCGAGCCGCTAATGGCCCCGCTACCGGACTTGTGGCCGCCGGATCACGAGTACAGTTGTACTTTGATATCCAGTTATTGGTCCAATTGTTGATATCGTGGTGGGCCTTTTACTCATTTCTAACTAAAATTGGGGCAATTTGTTTGGTTCGGCCTTTGTTCCGCGAAGTACTTGTATAGTACTTGTCACGACTTCAGCAATCGAGAGGCTGTGCGTTCCGTGCATTTGCTCAGGATTATAACAAGAGATATAACAAGATAAGTTTGGGTTCACATTTTCACTAATAGTATGTAACATCCTGAAAAGGAAATATCAGTATAGAGACAGGTATCAAAAAACCATCATATAACCTCTGAAATGGACTCGGACAACAGGGCCTATTAAACCCAAAGATCAAACACGCAGAACATAGGCCGCAACTCCTCCCAACACCTAGTATATTTCCTCTTCGACATGCACGACGTCATCCAGTTGAGGATTGAGCTTCTGTCCGATTTCGATACTCTCCCTCATGATTTCACGCGCACCGCTAGCGTGAACACCCATGTCTTCCTTGATGAGCCGGGTAGCTAGCTCAGGGACAATTACAGATTGTGCATATCCAACTACGCCCACCTTGGCGACAAGGGGGTCATCTTTGGCTAGTCGGCGGAGCCTCACACCAAAGCGCTCCATGACCACATATAGCCTAAATAATCTCGTTAGAGTTTGCATCGGAAATACGAAGGGTGCTTCTGCATACATTTTCTGGGCACCTTTCGTCCCATAGTATCCACAAGAAATCATCTCGATACCATCGCCGTCAAGGGTAAGACGAAGACTTTTCCCAGACTTCTGGGCACTCTCGAGGATATTGCGATAGTAAGATGGCTCTTCCGGATCAAGATATTTGTCCATATCGGGAAAATGACCTTCTAAACGGTGCTCAAAGGTATCCCAGTTGATCTCAGGGTACCCCTGTGCCTCCCATTCCTTTGTGGCGGCATCTCGTCTATGTGAAGCGCAGAAGCGTTGTTGTTCCCGGAGGCGCTGTTTTGGCTGGGCCTGTAACTGTCTGAGAATCTCCGGATCCACTTCGGCATTACACATGGGACATAGTGCCTTGCGTGGCGGTGATGGCGATCTTCTATCGGCGCTTGGCTCAAAACCTACTTCGTGCTGCATAGCCTCCATAATAGATGAAGACGGGGAGCTGAGGGGAGTGGAAAGTGTAGAATCAGATGAAAGGTCGTAAGCGTTGAGTTGGGCATCTCGGGAAGAGGCACCAAGTGAAGACGCCGGAAAGCTGTCGGTTTGAATAGCCGGAGGCATTTTGAATTGTGGTGAAGGGTCCTTCTTTTTCACCTCAGTGCGGGAACTTGGCTTCCTCGGGCTAGGCGCATCGACATGCATGGGAACTTTGAAGCCCACCTCCGGTTCTGATTCAGACGAAGAATCTCCCTTTTTGCTTTTGCCCTTCTTAGTTGACGATTGCACAGAGCCGGCCTTGGAGATTTTTGACGTTTTGCCTGGCGTTGCAATCGAACGCGCGCTTGAGGTGGGGACGCTGGAAAAAGACGTGGATTTAGATTTCGACCCATAACCGGCCTGTCTCGCCCGCTTATAGCTCGGCTGCGACGAAAGCGAGAAATGTGGGTTATCATCATCGTCATCAGCACCAGTCATCATACTGGAGGTCCGCCCCAAAGGCTTCTTAAAAGATGTATTTCGATTGGCCGAGCTGCGAGTGCCGTCGGGTGACGAAGACCCATTGTCGGTGCTAGCTGCAAGTTTTTCCCCTAACCCTTGTCTCCTTGTATCGTCTCTGGGATGCTGAGGAGCGTCAGAGTCACTCGATTCCGCATCGGTGGTGCTGAGGGGCTCTGCGTCTATTGAACGTTCGCGAACGTTTCGCGGCGTCTCGGTTTTGGGTGGACCAGGGAGCTTGGTGTCTTGCGATTCTGGTTTGTTGAAATTCGATAATAGATGTCTGCCCAGTGGAGCGTTCCTTGTTAATCGGTTCGAGGCATAACTAGCATCTCGTTGGGGCCTCATTATACGAAGGGACGAAGATGGGAGGGAGTTCGGAGTCCGAAGTGCGGAGAATGGAGACGTTCCGTGGTTTATGCTCCGATCAGTGGTTTATGCTCCGATCAGTGCGCAACTCTGTTGCGATCAGAGTTGCGATTGTAGTTATCGCGGGTGAAAAACCGAAAGATCAAGAGTACTTAGGATCAACTTTTTAGGTGATTGGGCTGGTAATGGAGGACAAGACAATGAAGAACAAAGAAGGGAACGCGTGACGCGACTGGACGTGGAGGCCCCACTTTGAATTCCGTTCTATACATGACAGCCTTCGGCCGAAAACTATACACTTGCGCCTGTATAAACAATGCTCTGATAGATAAAAAAACCAGCTCTAATGCTATATATGGTCTGTGACATGGAATATAATAAACGTAAAAAGTTAGAACAATCATTACTCAAATGTCATGGAGATTCCCCCGTCATGGTCATCGGCCCAGGCATTGTGCTCCAGCGCCATAGCCCCGACCGCACTGCTTCCAACATTGCTGTTGGGCATGCTGACGGTAGATCGTAATGCTGGACGAGTAAGGGTATCGAATGAGTACTGGGGGGGTGGTTCATGGAACGAGGTATCAAAGGTCATTTCGAGTTCATCTTCCTTGTGCGACGCAGATTCATGCGGAGGGTGAGACACTGTGCTCAGCCGAGGCTCTGATGCTGTTCGGGTGACGGGGGGTGCTTTAAGAGTTTCGGTCGTAGATTCTTCCTCCTTTGGAGTCGCGGGTTGAGTAGATTCGGGTCGGGGGTTCAAATCGAGCTTCATTGGAGGTAAGGTGGATTCCAGCTGCTTGACTTCGATGGCCTCGGAAGCCAATTCAGCCCGGATAGCCTCGATATCAAAAAGAACAGTGCCGGGGCTACTGCTAGACTCGGTCGGGCCACGCAACGGAGAATTTCGGTCGACGTCATATGTCTCCCATGCTTTTTTCTCCGCCATCTTGCCCCGTTTGAAGAGGCCAAAGCGCTTCTTCTCTGGCTTCTGCTCAGCTTCTCGACGAGCCTCGTCGATCTCGCGGATCAGCTCTCTCTGTCGCTCGGCATGAGTATCTGGATCAGGGTCCTCGATCTCGGCGAATTCGTCCTCCAGAACCTCGAAACCAACCTCCCTTAGGATACGAGGCATGGCGGCTCGGTAGTCCATATGTCCCTTCACAAGCTCTGTCACATTGAAATTTTCAATCCCGGGAATACCTTCAATGGGCCCGAGACCAGACACACGCATGATACCACCGCTGGTGGCCCGGAAGAGGTATCCAAGAATCCAGTCATTCCTAGAGTATCCGTTCACAAATCGACCAGACACGATACTGCGGGCTTTCAGATACTCATCCTTACTGGTCACGATTGGGGACCCAAACAGATATACGTTCTGAATAAGTCCATGAGCACCCTTGTCCGAGAGTTCCTTGAGACAAGAGAAAATGACTCGTGCACCCAATGAGAAACCGAGTAGCGTAATGGGCCGATTTCCAAGGTTCCGTTCCTGTAAAGAATCCGCCATGATCAGGCCTGCATAGTGAGCGCGAGCCAAGGAGACGTTCCAAGGATTATCGATGAGATAGGCGAGTTTCGTAAGAACAAGTGGTAGTTGTATAGAGGCCATTAGAGCCATCAGAACGGTAGCACCGAGGACTTGTTGGAGACCTGTGGTCAATGCCTGGGGGTCAAAATGATCAGCACACAACCAATGAGAATGATGGAGGTCAACCTTTAGATTGAACTCACCTCCGTCGCAAGAATGTTAATCGTGTCACCCATGCTGCGAAGCATCTCAGGTTCCCAGAGAACGGAATAAATATCGCCCATGATGGGATCGACAGTACTGTATGGGAGCCGGACATCATCGACCTTGCCAGTCATCCAGCCAGAGACCGTCACAATAAGATTAAGCTTCTTATTATTGTGAAGGGGACGGTATTCAAATGTTTGGACCGCTCCTGTGCGCCGATGTGAAGCCTTCAGACCAATGACGCTGCCACCCAGACTAGCACCGGAGGCAATCAAAGCAGTACCGCCAGCCCCTCCCAGGAACGCACTGGTTCCGGAAATGCCCACAGTTGTCAAACCTGCAGCAAGACCAGCTCCAATCACTGGAGCTAGCAGTCCAGCGGAGAGGCCGATGACCAACCCACCACCGACTGTTGCCAAGCCCATGAGCATATATTTGCGCTTTTGCGACATCTGCCGGCGTTTCTCCATGTGCTCCGACTCATCCCAGTTCTCTTTCTCTGCTTGTTCTTGCATTTCCAGAGCATCGGTCACTCGCTTCTCAAATCGAGAGATTTGTAACCAAGTCACCTCCATGGCTGCTCCGACTCTTTCCAGCAAAGTTCGTGACCGAGCATCGTAGGCGGAGTCTGCAATGAGCACGAGAAATAAATCGCATAGGACTGTCCAACGAAGATCAATATCAATTCGATCGGAAGTCGGCATCTGAGATGGGGTTTGGACTTCTGGGACCACCCCCTCGCCTTCATGTGCCTCGTATGGAGGTGGAGATCCGGATTCAGACGAATTTGCTGTCTCGGAAGAGAATCTGTTTCGAGGGTCTAATTTGGAGGTGGGATCTGAGATCGAAGAGGTTGAAGGACGTGTATCACTCTCAGCCATTGGGTTCTTGACCCGTGCGTTTTGCATGAGAGGCCTGATAAGGTCCTCAGGTTGAACACCATGTCCGGCAAGCTGTTCAATCATGATCTGCTCAGCCGTGTTGATATCCATATGAGCATATAATCTCCCCATCATTGCTTGTCCCCACTTCCTCATGTTATCGCGGGCTTTCTGTAGCGCTTTGCGTGTGCCCTTGGTGGTGGGCATCTCAGCCAGCTCAGAATACATTACATGTATTGCCAGTCTGACCACACCGACATAGGCGATTTTTTGGGTTTCGTTGAGAAAATCCTTCGTGGCTTGTAGTTGGCTCATAGTATCACGAAGTTCTTCGCCTTCAAAACTAGCTTGATTACCTCCAGTCTCTCGGAAAAGGTAGCTCGTATCCTCATCCATACTGGTGGCAGATTGAGCATCTTCGTCCAGCTGGACTCGAGTATAGCCTTTCCCAGCGCCACCTAGCCCTTGGTAGACAGCTTCATCATCCTCCTCTTGAGCACCGCGTGCAATCAATCTTCCGCAGTCATCATAGTAGTCGAATTCCCCAAGGGCCGGCATTGCTTGCCAATCCTCGGGTTCCTCTTCTTCGTCGCTCTCAGCATTTGCCTCCACAGGTTGGGCCAAACGCATGTGTGACCATTCTGAAATCTCAGCAGACCTGGACTTGGATGCTGACGTTCGAGGTGGAGCTGAATCGGTCGAAGCTCCCGCAGCAGAATTCTCCACGAGTGTAGTGTCAGCCTGGGTTTCTATCTTGGTGTTCAACGGTGCTAATTGTTCGACCACACCGATGGTTCCAGTTTCAGCTCCAGCCTTGATTTCCGGTGCTGCCTCAGCCGGTTTTTCTGCCTCCGTGTCTTGTTTTGGCTGCATGTCGGGCTTTATGTTCGAAGCATCGATCGAGGGTTGGACCACTTGGGCTTCAGGGCGATCGTCTGCATTCTCGGGGGAGGGGTCGGAGAGCCGTTCAGGCGTCGAGCGCGTTCGAATGGGGAGGCCAAAATCATCAAATTCCCCCGTCTCTTTCGAGCCCTGTCCATTTTCTTGTGCTTTTTCTTTCACTTCGTGGCGCTCTATGTTCTCTTTTGCACCGGCGTCTGTGGTATCTTCGGAGGGGGCGCCCGCAGCGGGCTGCGGCGGGTTCGACGGAGAGGTTGCAGGGGGCGTAGACTGGCCGTCGGTGCCGCTGACGGTGACACCTGCAGGCATTATTTCATATAGACCAGAGGCCCTTTGAGCTTGAAATTCAGTGGGGAGCGTGCAGGGTTTTAAGATCCTGATTCGTGGTGTCGCTGCTTCCTCGCACGTTCCTGGTACGAACTCAATCGGTCACCCATTCGGACCGAAGCTCGAACTCCTGCAACTCTTGGATATTCTCTATCCTTTTCAGTTCGCCCTATTCCCGATGTTAGACCAGGTGGTGGTCATCGAACTAGGGAATCTCCGCAGACGACGATCGGTGGCCACGCGGAAAAAGGAGGTCGAGGGGCGGAGAGCATGCGGCGGGGAATGACACCACTGACGTACCACGTTGAATCTTGGGGGGGTCAATGATCAAAACTGAATTGAAAAAAAAAATCAAATCAAATCAATCAACAACCAACAAGGCACTGAAAATGACAATTGTATTTCCAAAAGGTTCCCAAATGTCGAAATTTACCTCGTCAAGTTGAGGCTTGGGAGATTATACGGAAGCGGGTGTCCCATTGTGGAATGCTGTGTACAGCTTTTGAACCAACAATGGAACCTGCCCAAATGAAAACAGCAAAACAATAGTACTAAGACATTCTCATCGGATGTAGTAAGAGGTTTCGGAGTAGTAATATTATCAAGTACATACCCAGGTACCTTCTTACTCATACTAGGCTACCCCAGGGGCATGATCATACTTTGACGGTTGATGTACCTAATGTGAAGGTAATTAAGGAGTGATACCCACTGAGCGCCTTTTCTCATCTAAGATGGAAATGTTAGTGTATATCATGGCTCGAATAAGACGCGTACATGCGTATTTTGGGGTAACTGCTGCACTGGGCATGGGCGCCCACGGGTCATAACTAGAGGCTCATTCATCTGGAGCCGAAGGTTGATTAAAGCGTTATGTTGGATGTTCACTTAAATCAAGCGAGGTCGCATGTTCTTTAATACCTGAGGAGTCAGGTAGCATCTTGTCTGCAAATGTGAGTAGTGAGGTGTTCATCTAACAGCCTCCGATGGATATTTACGCGGAAACTATTTCAGAGAAGCCGATTCTCCGACTTGGCCCTGAGATACTCTGCAGATCTGAGGCTCTTGATAAAGATGCTGATGGAATACGAGTTTTGAATGCGTTGATCCTCCTTCCCGCGACTGTTTGATTGAGGCAGTGCTGGGGCCTTTTTGCCCGGGTTTTCTGTATCTACGGGGCAGTGAAGCATGCTTACCCCACCAACGCTGAATATGATCAAGATCGGCGAGTTTGTCCCTTTTCAGAATAAATCAGACCAACCAGAAGCCATGTAGACGTTCATGGCGTCAGAGACAGCCGAGCCTTGCTTTGCTGACGGGCGTCGAGTCACTTGATAGGCATAGGACTTGCGGCTCAACCCCAGGGTCTAATAGGTCCAATAGGTCCAATATCGCGCGAATGCATATCATCCTTGGCTGTGGCAATTTGCCCTGAAATAACCCATCAACTCCTCACTGTTCCAACTTCCACTTTGCTAACGCCGTATCCTGTACCTCCAACCCTTTGAGTCTGAGACGTACTGGCACACCTGCTTCTACCTTTCATCATGACCATGGTCCAGGGTAAGAGATATGACTCTTATTTTGAATGGTTCCCCGCCTTGTGAGGTGGCTAACCCAGGAACTCTAATGACAGGTGCCGAGGCATCGATCATTCGGATCGCAGGTGCGGGGCTTCGCCTCTCCTTACTTCTCAACGCTGCAGCATGTCAACTGGCACAGTCAAGAATAGAGATACACAGCATCGCAAAAGGAGTCTCACTTTTTGCTCTGACTCTGAAAGATGTGGCCAAGACACTGGACGCGACGAACCTTGAACTATCTCCCGAAGTGCCAGGCAAGGCCTGGGAGATTGCATACCAAGGCCAGGTGACGTTTGTCGAAATCGAACACATGTTGGATAAACTACAAGGCACCGATGCTGATGATGATCTGAGAAGTCTTCCGATGCAAGAGCGACTGAAATGGTGTTTCAGAAAACAACACGTCACATATCTCTTAGCGTCCCTTGAATCTTTGAAGCTCAGTCTGATAGTCATCACACGGATTCTACAACTGGCAAATGTCATTCAATCGAATCCTGGTTTGGCGAGCTCAAATGCTCTCATGGCAGACGACATTATCGCCCAAGAAAAGGCAGAAACTCAGAACATGATCATTGTTCGATATTGGTCCACAAAACGCTTGGATCGCTTGTGGGATCTGGTAGAACAAGAGGCTAGGGACGCTGCTCACGATCCGACGAGCCAAAGGATCAATTTCAACTACTCTTCCAACACAGCACCAGAAAAGCTGCCAATCATGGCGACGACAAGTTCTGGCGTTGCAAAGCTGCCAATGGTAACTTTTGGAGATATCGATGTTGGACTGAGTGATGTTGAGCGCTCTCCTAAGGATATGGTGCATCTCTCGGAGAGGGCAATGGACCAACTTCTATTGCTCTGGGCTCCATCGTTGAGACTGGAGCTGCAAGATGCCAGCATAATCGCTCGTGGTGTCGAGCCCAGTCGGCCCCAGGTCTATGTCTCCTCTGACAGCGAGGAAGATATAGAAGATCAGAATTCTGAAGGTCCTGGCGTTCGCGGTTATTACTTGGAAGGAAATACCACAGACTGGCGAAAGCCCCAGTCACAGCAAGCCCGCTACGAGGCTGCTCGTCTGCGCCACCAGTATTCCGACTACCAGGCCCATGTGGAAAATGAGCCCGAGACCGAAGAAGGTCTACATCGGCAAGACTCCACTTCAAAGTCTCGGACAGCGCCCCCAAGCGAAGAAGGCGAGCAGGGACTTTCACGCCAGTCGGCAGGCTCTGGCAGCGTCAATGAAGGACGCAGCCATTCTAACAGTTTTACATATGGATATGCACCCCACTCCTATCATAATCCAGATCCCAAACATGTGGCCTTTACCAGTGGAAGCTTTTCACCACCGGATCAAGCCATTCCTCGTTCTCGAGCACCATCATACCTTCAGCCTACTCCACCGAGCATTCCAGGACATCCTTCACAATCACAGCGATGCTCCCCTAACCAAGAATACTATGGAAGCGCCCCACGCTCCATTCCAATAAATCCGAGCCGCGCAAACCCACCTCTTTCTATGCCTGGTCATTCACCCCGAGGCACTCCTCCAAGCCCGGCCGAGCCCCCTTGGCCTAGGTCACAAGGATACAACAACGGCATATCCAAGCCTCGGCACTATCAAAACCCCTACCCACTTTCATCATCTTCCCCCGAGACTGGCCTCCAATCGTCTCCTCGTTCAAACCAGCGATCTCCGACTCACTCCCATAGATCCTCTCGGGAAGAAACCAAGGATCGCAACAAAGATTTAAAACGCAGTGCGACTAGAGGTTTAGTGGGAATCGGTGCCATTGCTGGATTTATGGATGCATTGGAAGCGTTCCAGATCCTTTAAGCTGTCTTTACTGTCACGTTCTTCCTCAGATCAATGCCATGCTTCTTCTGATTGGATAGCTGTCATTATGGGTCCCTTGTGGTATTGCGGAACTCTGAACAATAAAGTGTTCTCCCACAAACTCCCACGTGTATTATGAAGGTACCTCATATGTAGTACTGTATTCTTACTACTGGTTCTTTTTTTCAATTGAGAAATATATAGAACTTGTACGGTTCTTTTATATTTCGTCTGGAGTGAAGGAGTAAAAGTATATTTGGGACTGACCGGAGACTAGAAATAGTTCCGGTTCTAAAAGAAGAAATCATCTCCGAGTACGTCGGTGTTTAGAGAAACATCCCAGTCAGATATCAAGAACCAGAACCTTACCACGAAAAACAAAGACATCTTGAAACATATTTCTTCCACAGCTGGTACTCTTAGCCTATTTTTATTACATTTTCCGTTGAATCATCGGACTGGATGTTCGGTCCGATCTACTGTTGTCAGACCGGAACTTCCGTTCCCACCGAAACTCCGACTTCAAGGGTCTTATTCTACATCCGTTTTACCTTTGGGGCTGACGTGCTGAGTAGTGGGCTGGTTATGGGGCAAATGGCTGACATTGTATTGAAAATTTCTGGGTTTACAAAGGGGCATTCTTTCTTATAGTCAGTGGTTCGCTGTGGGGGCTTGGTTTCTTTCTTTCTTCTTTTCTTTTTTGGCTCTGGTGCCGTCCCGAGTATGCATATGTTACTGCCTATGTGCGTCTTTTACCCGACCTGTCTAGGGTTTTCGCCTAGATATCTGCCATACTCTCTTGGAGCTCTGCAGAGTATCTGCCTCCAAAATAGGTAGGAGATTTTCCAGGGTCAAGCTAATGTAAGTGTGGGCTGAATTGACAACCATCCTGCTTTATCTCGTCCCCGTCTATCTCCATTTCCAATTACCACCAATCAATGCACGTATGGACATGGGTTGCTGATTGTTTTCTTCAGCAGAGATCAGGACTAGGTATATACACTCGTTGAAACGCAGACCACTCCAACCGAAATCAAAGATCAGGCAGAGGTGGCATCCCGAAAATGCTTCCGTCCGGAAGCCATCCATCTAGCTCCATGCTTGCCCCAGGAATTTGTTGAGACGGGAGTCTCTGTGGATCAAACCCGAATTGCGGTGGAAGTGATACTGCCTGCTGGGGATATCCGCCTAGAGAAGACTGGAAGAATGGGGTTTGATGACTCACATCCATAGGCCACATTCCTGCACCGCTCATAGCAACGTATCTATGATCGATACCGGGTGCCAAGTGCGATAGACCCGGTGCAACGGGGAAGGCAGAGTCCGTACGTACAGCCGGATCATGTGAAGCCATATATTTCGAGGTCATCCGTTCAGTGGGATTTGATGAGCTCCCACTTATTACCCTGGTTCTATCTGAGGAAGAGCCCGAGTATCGTTCCTCTAGGCGCTCATACCAGTCCCGGCTCTTGACTGCTATCACATGATACCACCGAGTGGGAATCTTATATTTACCGCCGCCGCTCGCCTCGCCCAGTTTATTGGATATCGCATCGAGGTAATAGCTGACATTCACAGTCTCAGGTGTGATGACTTCGCCGAGGGTACTAGTTCGCACCGAAAAATGGATCTTCAGTAAAGAAGTCACTGCCATCGTGAATCGTGTGTACATCAGGTTCGGGAACCGGCGCATCGTTTCTGCACTGCATGTCAAGAGGGCATCTAGGAGCTCGTGTGCTGCATTCATCCATTTCACAGTGATATCGATGCGGGTTACACTCATTGGGGTGGCTGATTGTGAATTGTCGTCTTCATCTAAATTTGGGAGGGTGAAGTCTCGTCGCTTGACGGCGTCAGGATCTCGGTAGCCTGCCCCTACACTGAGTTCGTACATCGCGAGGATGCTGGATCGATATTCAAGGATAATGGGCACTGTGGATATTGAGGGTGAGTAACACCTCCCAACTGAAGCCTGCAATGAATAAAAGATTGTCTTACCTGTGAGCATTCTATTGGGTGTATTCTTTCTCCATGCTTCCATTTGCTTATCGAACCACCGCAGCACGGCTTGCACCCGCGATTCAGTCAATGTCGACAAAGAGCTGGTGTCATCAAGACCAAATGAGGACAAAGATTCATCGGTAATCTGCTGGAGTTGAAACCACACAGCCAGACGTTGATCTGTCTGGTGAGGTGATCTTTCCAGCTGAGACACGCACTCCGCCATCCAATCGTTAAACTGAAGCAAATTTGGGCGGCGAGTCTTCATTCCAACACTTGTCCCAGAGTCAGATATGTAAGTGATGCTTTAGGCTCCAAGTCACTTACGTTGAAGATAGATGGTAGCATCCAAGAACAGCTCTAGCCTGTTCCGCCATAAGCTCATCGTGCGGCTCCGACTTTTTGCGATTGGTTTTCTTCTGCGAGACACGCCACTTAGTCGCAAGTCCGATCTCTAGTGCCATCGTTGATGCGATGTGCGCGTACTGGTAAAACTGCAGCTTCAAGGGCGAGCCGGGCGGAAAGTAAAAGATCATCATGAGCAAGAGTGCCTGCACCAGCTCTAGCGATTTTTCGCCTTCGATGAAAAACCGGTCTGCATACAAGCGGACCATCTCACGGTTGAGAACGCCTGCTAAGTCTGCATCGATGGAGATCGCCGCTGCAGAGATTACAGAAAGGAAAAGAACCGGCGCTGTCTGTCGTAGCTGTGCTGCGGTAGTAGTTGGTGGGAGTATAACCAATGGGAAAATGGTGGACAATTCATGGATGAAGAAAGCGACCAACTGCTCCGCATCTTCAAGAGAAATTATGCCCCGATCGATAACATCGTTGTCGCGGGGTCTGCTGGGCGCAGAGAGAAAATTGGCATGCAACCCAGACAGAATCAGTGGCGCT
This sequence comes from Penicillium sp. IBT 16267x, assembly GCA_028828865.1. Taxonomy (NCBI): domain Eukaryota; kingdom Fungi; phylum Ascomycota; class Eurotiomycetes; order Eurotiales; family Aspergillaceae; genus Penicillium; species Penicillium sp. IBT 16267x. The sequence goes on along the minus strand of JAQJZQ010000005.1, from coordinate 1,085,402 downwards.
GAGAGCGGTCCACTTTCATGCATTCCGGGGTGTGATTTGTCGATGAAATCGGTAGAGTAGTCCATGAATCGGGCAGAATCAGAGGTGCCCCCGGCGGACTCCGGGATGGAGGGGAAGGCACCCTGATAATCCATGTCGCCAGACTCGTTGTCCTGAGAATTATCGCTGGCATCAGAAGAATCGGGCTCGCTTTCTTCGCGAAGCTTATCTTTGATTAGAGTGCGCATCATGCGCATCTCTTTCTCCAATTGAGCAACCCGGGAGTCAGTCCGTTTACGGGGCCGCCGCCTTTGCGGTGCTACAAAGGTACAGGCCTTGCTGCCTTTGGCACATCGTTGACATCGGTTTGGTGTGGTTGGATTGGGAAGACAGCGAACTTTGAGGTTTCTGCAAGGCTCGCAGGACCGGTTGAGCGGCTGCTGTGGTGCGGCCTGGGCTGGGCTTGTTTCACCATGAGGAGTGGTGGATGATTCGGACATTTTGACACAGTAGGGCGTGGGAGGAGAGGGAGAGGAGGAGAGAGATAAGAGTGTGTGCTAGAAGGAAGTTGAAGAGGCCAGCGCCGAAGATTTGCAATGCCGGGCAAACAAGGATAAAGAGTCAAGATCCAAACCGTTTCATTCGGCCGGGGGCTTTCGACTCATCGTAACGAATGCAGGGAATGAATTGATCGAGGAGGGCATGTGTACACCAACTGCCACGTCAAGAAACAAAAACTGCACAAAGAAAATGGGTTCGACGGGAATCTTCACAAGGGATCATAGATGTCGCAGATCTCGACAGCACGGCCTTGTCCGCGCAGAAGACAAGAATTATAACGAGAACCGGGCAGAATCCAGCCGGCCTTGGCTACAAGCATGTGCTCAGTCGCCAATTGCATTCAAGGGCCGAAGCTTAAAGCGCAAAATGTTAGCTAAGTCGACAATATGTGAGGTCGACTGGAACAGTTGCCTGTTTCCACTTTGCTGCGATCCACTTAAAGCTGTCAACCTTCTGTGTGGCTCTGAGAGGCTCTGCATGGGGTACCGAGGTGTTGTGTGGCAATGTCTCAACTCAAAATTCTAGGGTCTAACGGGCCGTTGCTAGATTAGGGAGGAACAGGCACCAACCGACATTACTGTGAATCAAGATGGAGTTGCAAATGAGAAGTTGACGACAGCGGAGTAGAACTATAAATACAAACCTGACGAATGAGGCCCATTTTCTCCACAAACCCCGCCAAGAAAATCGATCTGATTGGCTAGAAAGTCTCCAGGAATGACGGCTGCGGCCGATTACCCCATTTGGAGCGTGCCTGAGTCAACACTCTCGCTATTGACTGCCTTGTCTGCAGGAAATCGGGGGCCGGGATATTCGGGTTATGCAGATGACATGAGATTCCGGGATATTCACTATTGACCGCTGTATACCGAGAATTGTAAGATCACATTGTATCGAAACTTGGGATGCGCCCGGTGTATTCGGAAATCACCGGTATAGTGGAAATTCCAGTATATAATCCAGTACACACGCTGATAATTTCTCTAATTTGAATTATTGCCGTCAGGATCATAACCCAGCTCTTATGCTACAGAGTTATAATGGACGTGACGCACTTGATAGAAATACTCAACGCCACGGCCGAGACACTCCCAAGCCTGGAAGAGTCGGAACGTCGCCAACTGTTACAAGCATGTGACAAACTCAAGAACAAACTTGAGACACCCTTTAATTTGGCTTCACGTCTCATATTCTCGGTATGCCGTGTGAGCCGTGTAAAAACATACAGTTTAGATAGCTAGCTACCTGAGATCTAACGGTGCAAATAGGGCCATCAAGCAATAGCCCTGAGATTAGGTATCGACCTCAAATTGTTTGACGCGATAGCCGCCAAAGCGGGCCGTTCCGATGGACCAGTCAAGATTTATGAGCTTGTGGAGGAAACAAGCGCAGAGCCACTGCTAATTAGTAAGTTCTCTGGCACTTCATAACTATAATACTCACTAGTCTAAACTGACAATTGTAGTGCGCATAATGCGATTCCTGGCTGCTATGTCCGTGGTCCAGGAAGTATGTCCGGGTTCATATAATTCACCATCATTGGCTGCTGCGCTAGTATCAAGTTCTCCTCTATCGGCTGCCATGATCCATGGGTAAGAATACTCGTTCCTAACTACTGATTTGGCTTCAACAATTTTTGACATCAAAGCATAGCACACATTTCATGACTGTCTTGTCAAGATTGCCTGAGTACTTTAGTACCAAAGGATGGGAAAGCCCTAAAGATGCCTTCGATGGGCCATTCCAATTCGCCATCGACCCATCCCATTATTTCGGTTTTTGAGCTCCAGCCCATACTACCAGCAAGCATTCAACAACACCACCATGGCCATGTCATTTCGCCGCCGCGGCAAAGACTGGTTCGACGTATTCCCGGTCGCCGATCGATTGCGTGTACCAGGCAGCGCTGATCCGCTACTGGTAGATATTGGCGGCGGTCAAGGGGAAGATCTCAAGAAATTCAAAACCCGATTTCCCACCATGCCAGGAAAGCTATTTCTGCAAGACCTACCAGCTGTGGCGCAAGGGGCCCAAGATCTGCCTGCAGGGATCGAAGTACAGAGTCATGATTTTTTCCAGGTGCAACCGGTGAAGAATGCCAAGGTCTATTTTATGCGGACTGTTCTGCATGACTGGCCTGATAAACAGGCAGCCCAGATTTTGGGCCGTGTGCGTGATGCGATGGACACTGATTCTATCTTGTTAATCAGTGAAACCATGTTACCCGAGTCCGGTGCGCTTCTCTCATCTGTTTTATCGGATATGCAGATGATGGGCTCTTTTGCGTCGCTGGAGCGTACAGAAGCGCAGTGGCGGGCGCTACTTGAACAAGCTGGGTTGGAACTGGTTCAGACATGGTTGCCGGATGAATGCGATGGAAGTGCCGAGTCTTTAGCAGAGCAGCCTGCTCTTTTTGAGGCTCGGAAGGGTTTAAAGGAGTGAACCACTGGCGTGGGGATCAAGAAGAAAGTCGTAATAGTAATAGTTACATCATGGCGGTGTATAAGTCATGCCAGGCGTCCAAAAGCCTTGGCGAACGGGAGCTGAGACAGATTGCGCGGTTTTGAGGCTAAAGTGTTGGAATTCGAAGGCCGCGTATGCCTCAACAATTTAGGTTAGACTAGACCCAATTGCAACATTTCTCCGGATATATTTAGGGTGGCCTATGTTATACATGTAAATCAGACGAACAGTGAATATGATGCATCAAACCTTGAAATAAACAACGTCGTCACCACAGACTATAGATAATAAATTCCCTTATGCCAAGACAGCCTCGTACGCGTTGCCCTTATCGGTGGAGGACGACAAGCCTCTCCGATGTGGGTCCAAGTGATTTGGCGGACCACGCAGATTCTGCTTTTTCTACCACGGATACGCCGGCTCTACAGCCACCATTGGCGATGAAGACGAGTACGAATCCCGAAGTCGTCATCATCTCAGGGGCCGTGACCATTAGTTTCAGATAATTCTTGTTCTGATCAAATAGATTGCCATTCCTCTGCGGGTCACATGGGATTTGCATAGCGATCATCACCATCTTTAGATCCTAAACGAACGGTTAGAAAAAACGAGCGGGCCATCGAGGAGATCCCGAGCCAATCCAACCTCGTACATCTGATACGTAGGGCCGGAAAAGTCGGTCGATCGATTAACCCACTCTCGACTCCCCACGCTGGAATGGGCAACTGGCCACACGAGATTACAGCAGGTCCGCTTCCTCTGTTCTTTCATCCACTCCGGCCTTGGCCGTTTGACTCCACGTTTCTCTCCTGACCTTCTTTTTCTTCTCCCCTGTACATATCCGTTCGTTGTGGTGTATATACCTTTCTTCGACCCCCGTTGGGACTTTATCGTTACGCTCCCCTTTTTGTTACGCGCCGGACTCCCGCACAACCCGCCCAATCCGCCGAACGCCCGAGCCCTCTTGCACCACGTCGGGTGCTGTTGTATATACCGGGGCATGAGGTGGCAGATTGCGGGGAACTTTTAATAGACTGATATCCGGGTGATGCGGTTCCCTGTCCGGAGTCTGCTGGGGCTCTATGCAGTACTGTCAGCCACTGCAGTCTCCTTAGTCCATGGAGAAGTAGAAGGAGAAGGCCAAGGCCCGGAGACACAGGATCAGCCGCCCAATTTTTGGAGCGTGCGGCCAAGTCTTGCCAAGAGCTATGACAACGAAGTGAATATCCCGACAAAGAAATATTTCAGTAAGTCCAATCCCACCTTGCAATCGCAATGATCCTCCCTGGACAATGGGGTCCAATCATGGAACTTCGACTGACTCGCTATGATTTTAGTGGAATCAAGGTATGCTTGAAGATGAAATACGGAGAGTGGAGAGATCGATCCAATGCATACTAACTTTGCTTTTCTTTAGCTTCCATCATCACTACGATGGCCGGTATGTATCTGCGACACCTTTCATTCCCTCTCCTTGCATGTGCTGACGTTGAAACCAGATTTGCAAACTCAACTTTACCCGCAGACCAAATCACCCCACATCTGTCAACCCTGATTCAGACCTATCTGAACACAATGAACTCAATTGGCGCCGAGACATGGATTATGCATGGGACACTCCTCTCATGGTGGTGGAACCAGAAGGTATGCTGAGGGTTGGCATGTGGAGTTACCTGCATATGCTAATGATCTCCAGGTTTTCCCCTGGGACAACGATTTAGATGTCCAGATTTCGGAACCGACAATACATTTCCTGGCTGACTATTACAACAACACCGACCACCATTTCGAAATCCCCGGCGTTGAGGGCGGCCGCACCTATCTTCTCGAAATCAACCCCAACTATGTCGTCAAGAGTACCAAAGACAGATTGAACATGATTGACGGGCGATGGATCGATAAATCGTCTGGACTTTTCATCGACATCACAGCCGTTCGCCCAGATGACGAAAAGCGAAAACGTGGCTACCCGGAGGCGCTTATGTGCAAGGATAGACATCACTATGATGAAAGCGATATCTTCCCCCTGCGAGATAGCTATTATGAGGATGTCGCTGCCAAGATTCCCTACGCCTATGCCGCACTGCTCGCCGAAGAATATGGAGCCACATCGATTACCAAGACCGACTGGCAAGGACACCATTTCAGCGACGACAGCAAGCAGTGGGAGAAATACTCGCGAAAGTTGAAGCGTTTCCTTCGACGAGGCTGGCGCGGGGATGATCTACCCAAGCGGTCTGGTACCGAATCTCTTATCCGGATGGATGATGTTTGAATCATTTTTCTCCATATTTCTTTGATCTCCGGTGGGATCATTCAGGGAATACCCGATTTTACATTTTCTGCATTTCCCTGGCGTTGACAATATCCCTTTGAACCTGAACATAATCTGTTTGGTATTTTTTTGTGCTGACCTCGATTTACATGTACATATTATTCTGATGAGCATCGGTGTATTCAAACGTCATGGATGTGCTTTGTCTGAGATGAGCTCCATAGTTATGGAATAAATAGCACGTCATTGAACCTAGTCGAACCTTATTAATAGCCCTAGAACGTCACCAATCACGAGCCCTTCTATGAACAATGTTGTCGGGGTTAAAGGTCATTGTCCAAATGGGGCAATGAAATCGCCATGAAAGCCTAGACCCGGGCTGACTCACCTCAGTCACATGGCGGGGCCCCTCAAGTATTTTGCTGCGCTTACTCAAGACTCTGGAGCTATTGGAAATTCTTCTTATCTGATGGAGGAGTTTGGCAGGAGAGCTCAGACTCCACTGCATCATGTCGTTCCACTCAGCTTCTCCCGAAGGAGGGAATCATTCCTCCAGCGATAATTCTCCGAACGGGGTACCACCTGCAGTCCCCGCCACCGCCCCGCGCCCGTCTATCGATTCCGCCAGCTCACGAAGCTGTGTAACCTGCCGTCGTCGCAAAGTCCGCTGTAACAAGAGATCGCCCTGCTCCAATTGCGTCAAGGCAAATGTCGACTGTATCTTCCCCCCCACCGGGTCGTGCCCCACGCAAGTCCAAGCGCCCGCCCGATGCGGAGCTTCTTTCTCGCCTCCGACGTCTGGAAGGTGTTATCCAGCATTTGAGTGATAAGAATGGCGAGGCGGGTTCAGTTTCGAGTGTTTCTCCCATACAGACAGCTTCCTCTAGTCTTCCATCTACTGCTCCTACCAACACGACTGCCAATACGTCACCACCTTCATCGACAAATCCTACAAGCTCCGCCGATCTCAAAGCTCAGAACGGGGGTTGTCCGTTTGAGGATAACGATCCCAAGAAGCTTGCACCGGGCAAGTTTGAGAATGAGTTTGGAAGGCTGGTCATTGAAGAGGGTCGGAGTCGATATGTGAGCAATCGGTTGTGGGCCAGTCTTGGAGATGAGGTATATTTTTCTTATTTTCCTCTACTTCTGTTGAAGCTTTGACAGTCTACTAACGATGTTCAGGTCGAGGAACTTCAAGATATTCTCGATCATTCTTCGTCCGAAGAGGAGGATATTCCATCCCCTGAAGTCTCCCATTCGGGCTCTCACGATGGCTTTCTCTTTGGTTACTATTCCCTAGCGCACTCCCTTCGAGAGTTTCACCCACCTCTTCCCAAGGTATCAAAATTTTGGGAAATATACAACGAGAATGTTGCTCCCTTAATTACCATTCTGCACAAACCGTCCGTCAGAAGTCTCTTGATTGAAGCGGCACAGCAACCTGATTCCTTGGATAAGAACTCGGAGGCTTTGGTATTTTCCATATACCTATCCGCCATAGTCAGTTCAAAGCCCGAGGACTGTTTGGCACAACTTGGAGAGGATCGAAAGACAGCTGTCAAACGGTATCGGTTCGCTGTTGAACAAGCCTTGGCGAGGGCTGGCTTCCTCAATACGCAGAGTTTGATGCTTTTGCAGGCAGCGGTCCTGTTTCTGATATGCATACGCCGAGAGGATGACTCCAAATTTGTTTGGTCCATGGACGCCATCATTCTTCGACTGTCTCAGGGGTTGGGTCTCCACCGTGATGGTACCAATTTCGCATTGAAGCCATTTGAGACAGAAATGCGTCGTCGCCTGTGGTGGCATATCTGCCTCATGGATATTCGGTCCTCTGAAGATCATGGGACCGATCCGATCATTCATGAGGGTATGTACGACACTCGACTACCGTTGAATATCAACGATGATGATCTATACCCCGAAATGACAGAGGCACCTGTGGAGCGAGAGTGCTGCACTGATATGACTTTCTGTCTCATCCGCTGTGAAATCACAAGTGCTTTGCGACGAGTAAATTACACATGCCCTGGCAGCCGCTTTCGTATGGGTGACACCGCTCCATCTGCAGAGCGTTGTGAACGGATGATTCAGATGCTCAACGATCGGGTTGAGGAAAGGTATATCAAACACTGTGACATGAACATTCCTATCCATTGGGCATCTGCAACCGTGGCACGACTCATTTTGGCCAAGTTGTGGCTGATTGTCCACCACCCTATGACACGGAAAGATCGCTCTACCAACGTATCCCAAACAATTCGTGAGAGCTTGTTCCTCACTGCCATCGAGGTTCTTGAGTTTGGGCGTCTTCTCGAAACTGACCCCAGAACAGCCAAATGGGCATGGCTATTTCGAACCAACATGCAATGGCATGGAGTCGCATTTGTTTTATCAGAAGTATGTGTCCGACCCATTTGTCCCGTTACAGATCGAGCCTGGAATGCCGTTCACTCGCTTTACTCGGATTGGACCATAAATGGTTCCCACAAAAAGGGTATGCTTTGGCGCCCATTGGATGCTTTAATGAAACGCGCTGCCGCTACTCGAGCCAAAAAGCAGGAAGAGCTCCGAGAGAAATTGGGACCAAATCCCCAGCCGGTATTCAACACGACTCCTGATTTTGCAACTACACATCATCAGACTCTTCCGCAAATCCACATGCCCCTGGAATCACCATCCATTTCCCCTGGTCAATCAAGACAGCTATCGATGGCTGCTGGTACTGGGGGCATCGATCTCAGCAATGGACCATGGGACGCATTGCAAAGCATCTTCCCTGAGACCAATATCTTGGCCCCAGTTACTCTTGATAATCCACCAATGGCACATCCAATTTCTGCAAATATCTTGCCTACTGGACTGTCATTCAATTCGCCCATGGGCATGGGCAACGCGTTCATGACCCAGGACAACATCACCGAGCCCCCCCCCCTGAACTGGGAAGAATGGGACAGCGTTGTGCGAGAATTTCAGATGGATGTCGAGAATGACACCACGGCCGCAGGAAATGTTTCAAGTGTCACCGGATGGTTTGCCTAGTTCCAGTCAAATTGGACTTTCTTTCCCTTTCACCCTGGGGGTGTTTGCTTGAGCAATGTGCATCTATTTATCAAACCCTCGGCGTAGTTATGACGATGTGATGATCACTGTCTTTTATGGCGTATTCCATGGAGCTACCCTTCGTTGCCTCCACTCAAATGTATGATACCACTCTTCCCTCCTACTAAGAAGATATCTTTGAATGGTAAACAACCAATGAACAAATAATAAAAATACACTTATATAACCCAGCTATGACTTCCTGTCACCTACACATTGGAAACATTATTCAAAGTACTACTCTGCTTCCAAGGTTCCTTAAGGGTATTTAGGTACTCGACTGCTTGGCGCCGAGGTCAGTAGATATACGCTGATAAGATCACATTAATGGAAAACCTTGGAATGCGCTGCGCCTACTTGGCACTTGCTTTGCACACTACCATGTTTATATTTTTTACGAATTGTCAAAAATTATAGTAAATCACTGTTAGTTTATTAAAGTAGGCTGTTCAAATGCCATCCTCCTGGTGGGCCTATCAGCCACGTGACCCTCGATAACGAAGCTCCAAGCTGGCATCATTGATATCCGGTTGGTCCTCCATCCCCCACGCCATTGTCTCTCCCAGGAACCTCAGTTTCTCCAGAAAAAAAGCTGCACTTTGTGTTTTTAGACCAGAGTCTGTCTAAATAATTAAAACCAATACCGCCCCCTCAACAATACTTCAATTCCACCACGATGCCTGCCAAACGACACGCGGCCTCAACGGCCTCCGCACCGGCACCCGCTACAACCTCAACTCTCTCCTCTGGCCCTGCGACCCTGAAAACCAATTCCTCGATCCTCGATATCACCAACCATGTCTGGCAGCAGTACCTTGCCAACACCACGCAGCGCACATTGCTCCTGGACGCCTTCATGGCCTTCCTAGTTCTCGTCGGCGGCCTCCAGTTCGTATACTGCGTCCTGGCAGGAAACTATGTACGTCGCCCCTCTACACAATGCACGCTAAACCGTCCACGTCAACCCAACACAAAATCTGAATCTCCTTTTCCCTCCCTCATTATCCCAAGACAACACGTTATTCAAGGTTCTATACTAACCTATACCTAGCCCTTCAACGCCTTCCTGAGTGGCTTCAGCGCCGCAGTCGGCCAATTTGTCCTCACAGCCTCCCTCCGCATGCAAACCAGCGACTCCGGCTCGGCGTCACCCTCCAAGCCTAGTTCGAAGGGGAAGAACGCACGTTTCGCGGATGAGGATACCGAGGAGAACAGTGGTATTTCGCATGAGCGCGCGTTTGCGGATTACATCTTTGGATCGCTCATTCTACACTTCTTCTGCATTAACTTCATTAACTGAGCGAGCAACTTGCTGGTCATATTGGAGGGGTGCTTTGGGTTGGGCTGCTCCTTGATGGAGATTGGCTGGGTGGATAAAACTATGAACCCGGACAAATGTTCTTTGTTTTCTTGTGAGGGCTCGTTATGAGTTCCTTCGGGGAACGGACCTTGTCATTTTGTCATGTCGGTTGATTTGATGTTTGGTTGGATTGCATGTTTCTTTGTATAAAATATCAATGCAGCGGGTTATGTCTAAGATCTTGAGGATTTCACGCCTAGTGTATATATACTTAATGACGTAGAAAGTAGGTATTTGGTAGGTTCGAGATACCTGAATAGCATCCTGGGTATCTTGTATTGGTTTGATTACGGGCGTCCGCAAAGCTTTACAATGCTTTTGATATTGTACAATGTTTAGGTTGCCCAATGCTGATGTCCAGTAGAGAATCAGAACGTCCGACCTGGTCTTCTGGGAATTTGAGGCTTTTTCACAACGCTACCCCCAGAGGCCCCACCATTGGCCCCAGGCCGAGACGATGACGATGACGAGGAAACGAGGCCTCCGACCTTTCCAGGTTTCTTGACGACCGGGCGTCGCACGGCGGTTTTAACACCGACCTCAATCTCCCCCCTACGTCGGGTAGGATCATTGCGTTCCTCCTCACGCTTCTTTTGAGCAGCCGCGCGCTCGCGGTCCTTAGCCATCTGTTCTTCGATTTCCATCCGCTTATTAAATTCCAGTTCAGTGACACGTCGGTCACGCTGAGAGTAACCCTTTTCCTTGACAGAGTAGAAGACACCACCGAGTTCAGCGAGCCACTAGGTTCAAGTTAGTCAATTGATACCCCAAAAGTAAGCAGAAGAGGTGCGAAATGAAACTTACATGTGGGTCTACAGCTGTCACTGTGGACATGTACTCCTTGGCGGTCAATATCAACTCGTGATAGACGACGTATTCTGGAACATAACCAAGACCATACAGAGCGCTCGTTGGGTGCAATGCCATGGTCACGCTGGTACGGAGGTTGATAAACTCGCCGATACCCTTCACGCGCGCAGCTTGGTGGTAGAAGCCTGAACAGATACATTTTCGGATGACATCCCAATCTGTACCACAGCTGACAAGAGTCATCTTTTGCTGATTCATGATATCGTACAATTGGTCGCGGACTTCCTTTGCACGTCGGAGTGTTTTCCCGTGGAGGAAGTGCCTGACACACCATCCATCAGAGAAGCCATTTGACTTCCACTGTGTATAGACGTGGAGCAGGGTAAGATGATCTGATTCCGGAACGAAGAACTTCTCACGGGCTGAGTCGGACTCCTCCTGTCGCTCTTTTGGACGATAGAAGACATTTGGGACCGAAAGCATGGAGACAATGGTCAGCATCTCTTCACTACAGCCGTACTCTTCCGAGGCCATGATAAGAAGCTTGGCAAGAGGAGGGTCCATAGGGAACGGCGTCATGCGACGACCTAGATGGGTCAGATCGCCCAAGTTGTCCAGAGCCCCGAGGGACCAAAGCTCGAAAAGAGAAGTGGAGATTGTTTCCTGTGGTGGAGGGTCCATAAAGTCGAAGTCTAGGAGATCCTTGACTCCTAGTGATTTCAACAACAGCACAGTGTTGGAGAGACTTGTGCGTTGGATTTCGGGAATAGTTGCAATATACAGCTCGTTCTTGTACGCGGTCTCAGTGTACAGGCGGTACGCTTTTCCTGGGCCTGTTCGCCCAGCTCGTCCAGATCGCTGGTTTGCATTGGCTTGGGAGATTGGTGTGATCTGCAGGGTGTCCATACCCATACGTGGGTTGTACACCTTGAGCTTCGAATATCCCGAATCCACCACAAACATGATACCATCAACGGTCAAGCTAGTCTCCGCAATATTTGTGGCCACAATCACCTTCCGAACTCCCGCCTCCGCTCTTTCGAAGATTCTTGCTTGTTGCTCTGCTGGCATCTGACTGTAAATGGGTAGAATCCTGAGCGGCGGAGGATCGTTCAGTAGCTTCAACCGCTCTTCAACTAGCTCACATGTAGCTTCAATATCCTCCTGACCTGTCATGAAAACCAGAATATCACCTTGCCCCTGGGAAACGTGGATGGCCAAGACCTGCTTGACTGCACTATCCACATAATCCTCACAGGGAGTGCGTGAGAAGTGGGTGTCCACTGGGAAAGTTCGGCCAGGGATGATAAACTCAGGCGCTCCACCATAGAAACGTGAAAATCGTTCTGCATTCATGGTGGCAGATGTGACAATTAGCTTAAGGTCTCTGCGCCGAACCAGAACCTTTTTCAAAAGTCCCATCAAGACGTCGGTATTCAAAGCACGCTCGTGCGCCTCGTCCATGATAATGCACGAGTATTTATCAAGATCCGATTGGGTCAGGGACTCTCGCAGGAGCACCCCGTCCGTCATATCTATTCAATGATGTCAGAAATGTGCTTCAGAAGGGTAATTATGATCCAAGGATACTCACATTTGATCTTTGTTTGATCACTGGTACAATCCTCAAAACGAATAGCATAACCAACGAGTTCACCAAGATCCACCTCCATTTCCTCGCTGACACGTTTAGCGACACTCATAGCCGCCACACGACGAGGCTGTGTGCATCCAATCATGCCAAACTTCGAGTAACCGTCCTCGTGAAGGAATTGCGTTAACTGGGTAGTCTTTCCAGATCCAGTTTCACCAACCACAATGACAACCTGGTTATCCCGAATTACTCGCAAGAGATCCTCGCGCACTGCGAATGCGGGGAGGTACTCCCGTTGCTCGCGCAAAGTCTTGCTCCTGCTGAACGAGCTAGCACCTCCCTCCTCTTTTTTCAAATGCTTTGCGAATTTGTTTCCTCCACCCTTGTAGACCTCCTCCACGGGCATGGCGACAGCGCTATCGCCCTCGTCCTCCTTGACGCCCATCAAGTTTCCCAAAGCTGTGCCGGCCATGTTCGTAGCCTCCTGGGCCTGCTTTTGTCGCTCGCGCTGCTGTCGACGTTCCCGAACGACCTTACTTCCCTTGCGACTGAACACCGCCATGTCACTTTGCGGATCTCGAATAGCGGAGATCGGTTCCAGCTGCTGGGTGAATATGGTACGGCCATCGAGGAATGGTGGTCGAAGATCGTGAACTAGTAGGTGAACTCGAGTTGCCTCTTCATCGTCGGGCATAAAGTCACTCTCCATGTTCCGTCTCTGCGCGATACCTGATGTGAGCATGCGGTTCGTCTCCCAGTCGTCATTTTCCTTGCGCCTGGCATCTCGTATCTGATGTGGGAGGTGCGAGTCATTTTTTTGCCTTTTGGCTGGCGGGCCCATATCTTCGCGAGCCATTTCAAGGTGAGGTGCCCGGTTGCCGGGTCAAAACAGCTTGAAGGTGGACTGAGAAGGTGTCGCGAGCGTAGGAATTCGATCGTGATGAATGTCGGGGTCGGAATATCAGACAAACAGCGCAAACTGTTATCAACCACGTGACCCGATCTGCAGTTCGAAATCGCGTGAGATTTTGGTGTTATGTTGGCAAATTTAAATATTTTAGAGATATCAAATGCTATAAGCTAAGTAAAGAGACTAATTCATGGCTCCTATACTGCTTAACTATTGTGCTTGTTGAGTATCTAGAGAGTGGTCACTCTATCTTAGTCCAGCCCACCAAACATCACAGAGCGGCCCCGCATCGTCATCTCGACTTTTGAGCTCCCTGCGCCGCATTGCTTGAAACTCCCACATCGCCGCCATGTCGAGCCAACAGCAGATTGACCCGAAGAAGCAACAGGGTAAGACATTCCCCTGACGGTCACCCTGCTCCAACTGTGTACTAATCTAGTTCCGCCGCTCCAGAGTTGCAGGCCCAGTACACCAATTTCAAGAACACCCTTCAACAATTAGCACAGAAGATTGGCGACATTGAGCAGGAGGCCGAAGAGCACAAGTCAGTTACCATGTGATATATGTTTCAAATCCAATTCTCCGAGGCTGGAATTACACTGTGCGACAAAGGACCGTGATCCGCCTCAGGTTAGGAGGGAGTTTGATATAATGGATACTAATTCGACACTTGTTGATCATAGACTCGTGATCGACACCTTGAAACCTCTCCCTCAAGAACGGAAATGCTTTCGCATGGTGAACGGAGTGCTAGTCGAGCGCACAGTTGAAGAGGTTCTCCCGACGCTCCAGACCAACTCGGACGGACTGCAACAGGTTCTGGAGGATATGCTGAAGCAATATAAGTCCAAGCAAACTGAGTTGGACAGCTGGAAGGTGAGTCTCTTTGATTTTGTCTCGCCCACATCGTAGCATGGCTCTCATGGTCCGAGACCCGAATCTGTGCATGGTACTGACCTTCTCTTGTTCCAATTTACAGAAGAAGAACAATATCCAGGTTGTGCAGCCTTAAATAGAGTTTGTTCATGTATGATTTGATTGCCGGGTTTCTCTAGGCTGGACCAACCACCCACTAATCTGTGTGGGAGCAAGAGATTCTGGCGTTAATGGGAATGACACAAAATTAGAATCTAGCATGGTTTCTTTTGATCATGACGGAATGAAAATCAAAATGTGACACAATTTCTATAAAACTAATTCCAATAATACTTGATTTGAGCTTAAGATAGTATACTGAAGGCTACGAAGATAGAAAGAAATCTCCCTACGCTGTAACGGTCTCCGTGGACTGCGATGCAGAAGTTTCAATTTCATTTCCCCAACCATGAAGTGTAGCCCTCAACTAGGTTTCCAGATTATTCCTCCCGATACTACTGGACACATCAGAAAAGGTGGAGCGGATGAAATGAGGAAACCAACACTGACGGAGCAAACATAATGGAACCTTGAAGACCCGCGCGCTAATTTTCTAGCAACCTGCGACTATATACCAATGATGCAAGACCTGGGTATCAAGTAAGTCAGATGCCTATAATGGCCAACGGGTAATGAGCGAGCAAAGACGGAAAAGAATAGCCATCGAGTATGGCCTAAATTTCGATGTATAAGCAAGTATGCATAGATCCTTGTGCCTTTTCTAGCATCAGCGGTACTTTCAAGGTTCTGTAATATTCCATGTGTTCTAGATCCGAAAACAAAACACTGAGCTATATACACAGAGTTTCAAATATTATTACTTCTGCAGGGCCAATGCAAGCCTGAGTGCCTGAAGACTGACTAATCTTCAGGTCTTTGCGTTGGGCCTGAAGAAACCTAAGTCATGCAAGAGAGTCAATCATGCCGTCATGCCAGGTCATAGTATGACAAAGTTTGAATAGTAGAAGGGGAGGAGTTTCCAGAATCTATCTTGAATCCATCTATACCTTGGGTAGTATCTACAGTCTTCAAGATGCCCTGAAAGATAGGAGACGTATCGCAATTACTATATATTACGGTATTTTATCTCTATTTAGGCGAATCTTGGTGATATAAACATGTAAATAACGGTAAATACAGCCCTCCCGCGATCGGATGAGTGCGACCGGGAGCTCTGGGAAGCTCTTCTCCTCTTTCTACTTTCACTCGCCTCCGGAAGCATCTGTCAACTCATCAAAATATCACAGTGAGGATTTGGCTCTATCTAGACTCTTGCAGTGATCTTGCTGGTCGATGATCTGATCCAAAGCTTGCATCTACATTGTAAGTACGGAGTAGCCAACCCGAAGGCGTCCTTCGATCAGGGAGTTCTGGTTCGCCAATTGACCTCAGGCTGGACGGGGACCCTCTTCCACATTATTCGCGCGCTCTGACCATAAACCAAAACCCCAGACGAATCGGAACAAATCAGACTAGATATCCAGTTCTTTGGATCTTCTCTTTACCCGAAAAAGGTAGCTCCCCTTTGCCCCATCTTAGCCCCCTTGCGCAACGTGTGACCGTCGGACAGTTGGGCTCCTCCCCAAGATCCGACCCACTCTCGACGCTTCCCGTGTTGCATCCCGCGCCACAATCCAGCTGGCTTTCGCGAAACGCGCATGATTGTTATTTGTACTGCAGTGACCGGTGCAACGCGATCGCGCTCTGCTTGAAGGCTCGAACCCTTCTCGTCTCCTAATTTATTCCCTTTTCGGCACACAAGGCTAATCGGGTGTCATTGCGCGCGTCGTTAGTATAGAAAGCCACCGCGCATTATTGCCAAATCCCCCGCTTGGCTGACACTCTTTGCTGTGAAGCGGTTCGTACCCAGCCAATACCCACTCCCCTTCTTCCGATCTTGAGATTCTTGTTGGGCTATCTGCATCGGAATCGGTCGCGCGCCAGGCACTCGGATCTGACGTGGTTTTGCCAGCAGAACGAAACACCCCCCAGTCTTTGTCGCCCAAACCTAGGACCCACACGCTTCCCAAACCACTCATAATCATGTCGTCGGCCTCGCCATCCAAGGATCCGGAAGTTGACCCCGAGGTTCAATCGGGTGAAGAGCAGGATCAAATGGACAAAGACCAGCACGACCCTTCGATGCAGGGACAAGGCGAGTTCGAAGTGAAAGAGCAAGATCGGTGGCTTCCGATTGCCAATGGTTAGTTGCGTCTGCGTGCAGCCTATTCTGTTGTTCTGATTTGCGCGTACCTTACTGCTGGCCAGTGCCGCCAGTTACTTTTGGTCTTCCCCACCTTTTACTCTACCCTTTCACAAACCCACCCAAGTTATCTTTACTTTTCGGGTTCTTGTTCTTGTCCGAATCAAGACGCTCTGACAAACTGCACCGGATGATACCACCCACTATGGTTATCTATGTCTTTTTGATCCCAGCTTGTTGCTATCTCTATTTATGCGGACTTGATCTCAACTACAAGCCGAGAATGATTGATTCTGACTTCAAATTACCCTAGTTGCCCGTATCATGAAGTTGGCATTGCCCGAAAATGCAAAGATTGCAAAGGAAGCCAAGGAATGCATGCAAGAGTGCGTGAGCGAGTTTATCTCGTTTATCACCAGCGAAGGTGGGTATTATAATGCCATGCTCACTTATTTGACCAGCCGTTGATCATTCAAATAGCATCTGAGAAATGCCAGCAGGAGAAGCGTAAGACCGTCAACGGCGAGGACATCTTGTTTGCCATGACTTCTCTCGGTTTTGAAAACTACGCCGAGGCCCTCAAGATTTACCTTTCAAAGTATCGCGAGGTAAGTATTGATGTGTAGCATCAGTTTAATGTGCATTTATTAATTTATATTATATTCTAGACTCAGTCTGCACGTGGCGAGAACCAAGGCCGACCTACTAGTAGCGGTTATGGCGCTGGCGGTGCCGCCCAGGGTCGCCCTGCCGGGTTTCCCGAAGCCGCAGAGGGTGGTAACAATATCTTGAACCCTGGATTGGACCCATCAGAGGACGCTGCTGCATATGGGTACCCTCCCATGGTGGGCCAGCCTCACAATGGAGCGGGCGGCGACTCCTACTAACGGCATCCACGGATGCCTTCGATCCATGTTGACCTTATAGGTCCAAGAAACGACAGCGTTTAGGGTGTGCGGGCGTCCTTGAATTCTCCAGGGTCTATTGGTACTCTGCAACTGGTCTCTTACTTGGGGTTACTTTATAAAGAACTTGTAGGGATATCCCTCAAGTCTCGGGTGTGATTGAATTAAATACACTTTGCATGGGAGAAGGGGCTCTGGATCGGATTTCTCGTATGGGTTTGATTGTTTTGACATTGTTTATTTTCTCCGTTTTACCGTGGCGACATGAAGGATCCTCCCCCCATTGAGGACTTCTCGCTTGATTTTTTTTTTGGAGTTACGTTGGGAATTTATAGGTGAAGTATATGAACTGGGCAACCTTGTATTTATGATGTCTTCAGGCCCTTTGGGGCCGAACAGACAAACCCTGCGGTTATACTTCTCGCCAATTCCCGATAAGCCCTGCGTACAATGATTGGCCATTTGCTTGCAGATGGGCCCAATCACACGCTACTGTAAATGTTTGATATACTATGTTCCTTGTAAGGCGCCTTCTTAGACTTGCCCCCTGTTATATGTCTGCGTTTTTGAGGCTTCTCTACCTCATCTGGGCTTTCTCCAACTCATTTTCTATCGGTTACATAATCCGCCGCCCACACAAAGTTCTCCGCATCCACGTGAGCTCCACCGGACCCGATCCCGTAGTCCTCGCCTTTCCCGAAACTTTTTTTCGCTTTCTCTGTCGCATAGATTGTTCTCTTACCCTCGGCAATCATCTTTTCGCCTCATGATGCCTTGAAAACCGTCGACGTGGGATTTTTTCTCTAGAGAAGAATGCGGAGTTGTGGCCGATCTGCACCTAGAATGATGCCGATGGTCCTTCTACCATGTCCTCCGTCAACGATAACGCCTCTTCACCGGGGAGCGGCGATGGGGTGAGCAAGCGCAAACAGGGTAAGGATCTCCTGACCCTCAATGAGTCTGCAGAAAAAACGCACAATATACTACAATTTGTCTACTGCCGACTTTGGCATGCTTTTGGCATCGAAATTGGACCTCGGATAATGAAGATCATGAATTCGCTAACTGGTGACTCAACAAACTTTAGGCTCGGCAGCGTGTGTCCACTGTCACCGGCGCAAAGTCCGTTGTGATGCTCGAGTCGTCGGAACCCCTTGTACCAATTGTCGCACCTCTGGCAAGACCGACTGCCGCATCCACGAGAAGAAAAAACGTCTCGCAGTGCGTTCAATTCTTGATCCCGTTCCGATCCGATCGCGGCCTCTGCCGACATCTGATCATGCCGCCAATCCTATAACTTCAGCCGGCACACCGCTGCCGCCAAGCTTTCCAACTGCATTTGGGGGTGGCTCTGCGCTTGCAGGCAATCCCCCGCAGCAGACCTTCTTGTCCAATGCCGCAGAGCCATTTCATCAAGGCCCGGATCTGTCACACGCCCAGGAGGCGCACACGGAGATGGAGCAACATCTTGTGAAACTGATTGATGAAGAAGAGTCCGGTCGAAGAGAAATCCAGCGAGGCGTGCGCGCTTTCTACGTCGGCCATGAACATTCTAATATGTCATTCTTGATTCGCCAGCAGCGGGACCAGGACGACGATGTATACCATTTTGCCAGCAATGAAATTCCTCGGCGCCAGATGAAAACTGGGCATGACCAGCTTCTCATGGATGCGCTAACTCTCCCCGAGCCAGCTTTGGCGGATGAGTTGGTGCAATCATATTTTACATACGTCAATCCGGGGTATCCGATCGTCGACGAGGACTTATTCATGACACAGTACAGGAATCGAGATCCTGCAGATCCTCCCCCAATTCTGTTGCTCCAGGCTATTTTGTTAGTTGGAGCCCATGTCTCTCGCGGAAAGGCAGAGCGCGATGCACTGAAGGAGATCTTTTTCCGTCGGACCAAATACCTATTCGACACTCGTATTGAACGAAATCGAGATATTCTGGTCCAAACAGCGCTACTGTTAACTTGGCATTCTGATAGTGCCGACGATGATGTCGCCGCAGATGCTCACTTTTGGGTTGGCGTAGCTGCCCGGATCGCCACTGGCCTAGGAATGCATCGCAACCCGGTCTCGAGCCGTTTTGTCACCCGAGACAGGCGAATGTGGAGACGAGTATGGTTTATCCTTGTCCAGTTCGATGTGATGGTTTCTCTTTCATATGGTCGACCACAAGCTATGTAAGACATTCGAATGTGACATTGAGCGAAGTTGATACTGACATACTTTTCAAGAAACCTGGATGACTCTGATGTGTCACCTCTGATACCTGCTGACTTTGAAAACTGTGGACCTCGTGTACAAGCTGAGTTTGTCATTCACTTTACAGCTCTGTGCACTATGATTTCGTATCTTATTCGGGATCGGTTCGGCCTCCGGGCTAGTGATGAGCGACGGAAGGCCGTTTTGCAAGAGGCCGATGAGTCTTTGGCGAATTGGTCTTTGAAGCTGCCTGACAATCTGCGTCTCCGAGCGTCCGATATGGACCCTTGGTCAGCTATGTTGCACCTCACCTATAACAACTTCCTCATTCTACTTCATCGGCCGCATCCAAGAGCATCAGCGTATTCCGACGACTACGGCCCTCACGACGCAGAAATCTGTAGCGCTGCCGCTGGAGTCATTGCTTCCATTTTCGAGGAGCTCCGACTCAACGATCGCTTGAAATTCCTATGGTATACTGGTGTCCATACCCTGTTCACGGCCATGATCCAAGTCCGTGTGGAACTTCGATTTTCTAATCCGGTTCTTGCAATCAACGCATTGCGCCGGTTCGATTCCGCATCTTATTCGTTGCGGGAGTTGGCCCAGTACTGGGTTCACGCAGGCACCATTTTGCGGCTCTTTGAAGACTCCAAGCGTCTTCAAGAGGATTTGCGTCTGGCAACCACCGACCGATCCAAGTCATATACCGCTGTTCCACCTGTCAATAAGATCCCCATCACCGTATCCGAAGCCGCCGCAGCCATGCAAGCTGTGCATACTCCACGGCCCCTTTCATTCGGTGTACCGACTCCAGAGTCCTCGCACACCCCGATGCAAGGCACACTGTCACCGCAACCCGCCCCGCAGTTCGACAACTGGATCACCGCTCCTCTGCGACTCAATGTTGGTCCTATGGACAGAAATGATCCCTACGCAACCAACATGCAGGTAGACCAAATGGATCAAACTCGCGATTATCCAGACTGGAGACAACTTTTCTCTTTCACTGATTCTGATCTCGCGGTACCCATGGCTGGTGAGGGACTCCTCGAATTGGAAGACGAATGGCGGCAGATCTACTGGCAGGATACACCAATGGCAGATCTCATGCAAGATGGCAGTTGGCTTCCTGGCTAGCCTCTTGCTCTCCGCAATAGTGTCCTTAGAAGATTCACTGGACTATTAACCCACACCGTTCTCACTCCACGAACTGCCTATTGAGCCTACAAACAAACGCTCTCAATATCTTTTACCTCCTCTCACCTTTCTCCCTATCACCACAGACCCGTGACCCTGACGACCAGATGAGATACGCAAGGCACGCATGACCGCAAGATTTACAAAAGCTTGATCACGATATCACGTCGTACACGATCACTTACAGCTTCTTTTCGATAGATCTATACTCGACTGTTACTTAACTGGACGATCTTCACAGAGCCGACAATTGTTGCCATTTCTTATAGCTTTTAAGGCTTTGACATGCTCGTATATAGGCATGATACACCTCATAATGACTCACCTTCCAGGATGAATCTATGCAATGTACATAATAATATAACCCTCACCCGAATGAAAGATGAGACGAGATAGCGTTATACCTTAGCCAAACACAAACCGCTTCCAATTATCTGCGAGTTGCTGAACACCCTTCCGTAACTCCCAGCCCCGAACTTCACAGATCTGACGGGCAACCTGCTCCAGTAAATCATCCATTTGCAGCCCGGCTGTGTGGAGATCACTCTCAATCAAGATGCGGTCCTCCGGTAACATCTTGACCACGTCAATAACCTTCCCAGCCCCTGCGCCAGAGAAGTTAATCAGGCACGAAAAAGAGAAGTAAACCTCGGACGGATTCGTCTTGTTCAAGAACTGCCGAAGGGGCTCTACAGGCCCAGAGTAAGAATGCATACAAATGCGCGGAGGGAACGGCAGCGGCGAGGACCCATGGTTATCTCCGGCATCCTCATCTTCCGAAAGCGCCCCCTCCGCATCCTTACGCCTCTCTCTATCCCGTCGCGACATGATCACATTTTCATGTCCGGCCCATAATCCCTTTAATGTATCGAACACGGCTCCGTGTGCCTGTACACTGTGCACCGAGACCGCACGCTGCATCTCCCCCGCGAGCCGGAGCTGGGCTTGAAGCAGTGCTTTTTGATGCTCCATTTTCACCTTGTACGGGGAGAGTCGTCGGTTCTCCCGGGATCCAGGCGTGAGCTGGTCATCTCGATTGTCTAGTTCCTGTGTTGTCCAGGCACCGGGGAGTCGAAATGCTTTATCCAGACCTATTTCCCCGACAAGGGCATAGGGAAATACTCCCAGTCTCTCCCTCGTCTCGGCGATAAGCTCAGAGAGGGGCTTTGGACTTGGTAAGAACTTCAAGAATTCTGGATCCTCCGCTGGCGACGGTGTCAAGACTGCTTTATAATGTGCTTCTTTCTGCTCTTCAGATAATTCTTGCGAGTTTAGATTTGTCGATTGAGGGATGTCGTTTAGGATTTGATGCGAGAACCATGGATGCCATCCGAAACAGGGAACTATCCGGTCTGGAACCTCGAGTGATTCTTGGGTATTGATAGACTGTGTTATTTGTTGCACCAGGTTTTGGTCTTCTCCTCGTGTGGCCATGACAGTCAGTGAGTGGGCCTTCATGTGGGGAATGCTGGCGATGGAGGCCATGGTATCTGTGGGGTGGCAGTGAGCATCATGGATGCCGATATCCCAGGGAAAATCATGGTCGGTAGCCATGGTGCAATCTAGGGGAAAGAGAGGGATTTGTACATTGAATAATTCGAAACCTAGGTCGGGATGACGTAAGTGGGGGGTATCACATGCCATTTCTCCGCATTTCCAACAAAATAAAGAGTCTTCAGTCTTTCCACTTCAGCATTATGTGTCTCCAGGTATGTATATGTACAGCTGTGTAGTTGAGTGTCTACTGTAGGCTCGTGCCTATGTAGGTATCCAATGCATGTACATATAGCCCCGGGAACGTACTCTATACGGGTTAGTATTATGCATTTATGCACATGCGTATAGTTTAGACTAAAGTTATAAAAGGCAACTGCAACCCCCGGGGGTTCATTCCTTCCGTCCCCGTATTTCTCCTCGGGGGGAATCTCTAAGATGTACGGTTTTGTCTCATCAATTTTGGCATTGCCGCTCCTATGTCTCATCTCGATCCCGCTCATCTTCTCGGCATGGCTGACCCTCTCCGTCGCTTTATTCACCCTTCTCTTGCGAGTATCCGTTGTCTACCTTGAGTTAGGCTCTGCGTTGATCATCAACTTCTTTACACTTCCAACCTCCACCAACACGTCTTCATTCTTAACCTTTGCGCCCTCCGAGTCACCAACGCCAGCAGCTGGCCATTCTCGAAGAAACTCGGCACATGGATTGGTGCAGCCTCCCCGAACCAATGATGCTCTCTCATCATGGGGGCTCAATAGCTTCCAGGAGGAGTATTCCAAACGCAAGAGCAAGAAGAACTATGCTCGAAGTATGGTCCAAGCGCATGACCTACCTACGGCGCCCTTGCCTGCGAATTTCACCGGTCTCCCCGTGAGCGGCGACAAGAGACGGGATTTCGAAGGAGTGGGTGGCTGGCGCTCATACCCGGACATTCCATCTCGAGTCTCGAAACCACGCAGTATCCATTCGGGACAAGAAAAGCCTCTGAGCACGTCATCTTCATCAACGCATAGCCTCGCCGGCGAGGTCGGCATAGGTGATATCGATGCTGATGAGCGTGCCTGGCTATCTTTAAACTATCGCCTGGAACTGCCATCCCGGGTCGTGACGTTTGGATCAGGCTCCCCGGCTCCTTCGAACGTGACGAGCCCTTTACATGGAGATTCTTTGAATAGCTCTTCCAATGCCCTTGGGCCTGTCTTTTCGTCCGACTTCTTCGATGATCATGCACAAGACCCAAGCGGGCGTCGGCACCATCATCGTTCCCATACTACTTCTGCTTTGATAACATCTGATCTTCGTACGGGAAGCGGTCTTGCCCTGTCCCTATCTACAAGACCAGATCAATCGAGTCGTCCGGTTTCGCCTTCATCGATGCGACGTGCTCCTTTTATGACTCCGCAACCGTATTCGCCTGCACAAAAACGATCCTCAATGCGCTTCCTTCCGGCTAGTAGTGCACCGCACACCACAGGGCACATCTTGGCAGGCAGTAGTCATGGTGCTGGGGGCTACTTTGCCCTGTCACGACCTGGTGGAATGCCGGCGCCATCCTTCTCGATGGTGGTCAGTCCCAGTTCTAGTGGGCATACGACGCCTGGTACGGAGGATTACAATTCGTCATCGCAGCTGACTCGCTTTATTGCGCACTATCCCACTAGTGTGAGACATCGGAGACGGAGTATCTCGGGTCCTCATGCGAGACGGGTTTCTATTGGCGAACGGTTGGCGTGATGGGTTTACACTTGATTGAAGTACCCTACTCTGAGTTGAAAATTGAGGCATCGGATAAAAACCTTAGGCAGAATTGTATGTAAAAGATATCGGTTGAGATCTATGTCTAGAGAGAAGATGTGCAAACAATATGAAATAAATGAACCAAAATACCCACGCCAAATTATCAACTCCAAGCTGGGATCCTGGAATCCCAGCCAGCGCTCCAAATCTTAGTATTCATCGAGCTTCATTAACGGGCGTTTCACGGCAGAAAGACGTGTCGTGTCGTCAATGATGAGAATTTTAAAGCTCATGAAGATGCCCTCTCCCGCTTATTAACATCCTCCATCTCCGACAAAACCACTTGGTTAAACTCTTCCCACCCGTCCAAGTACAGGTGGTGTCCGGCTTTACTAATGACAATGACTTTTGCGGAGCCTTGATCTTTCCGTCGCTCTTCTGGCGTGGCATCGGCCAAGACACGACGCTTCTCTTCTTCCAGACGAGCTGCAGCGGCGTGACCGCCCGAAACGTCCATCCAGTCATGGTCACCGTACATTAAGACAACGGGGAGTCCGTTTTCGCGTCGTGGAGCGGGTGTCTCGGTTGAAGCAGGGGCGGGAGCAGTGGTCGACGCATCAGCCTGGGCAGAAGTTTTAGCCCCAAATTTGGAGAAGAGGGAGCACGAAGAGGCTTCAGCAGCCATGGAAGTGGGAAGTGAGTTGCCAGAGCTGATCATCTGTCGGCCCACGCCCTGGATACGGTGAATAAGGGGGCTGCGTGCAAATGCGCCTGGTGCGAGAATATATGCCAGTGCATACTCGCCACTTCCCCGAAGGCTGAAAATCGAGTAGGAATAGTCGTGCAGTGCCTTGGA
Organism: Penicillium sp. IBT 16267x; assembly: GCA_028828865.1. Classification (NCBI taxonomy): domain Eukaryota; kingdom Fungi; phylum Ascomycota; class Eurotiomycetes; order Eurotiales; family Aspergillaceae; genus Penicillium; species Penicillium sp. IBT 16267x. Next base: position 1,060,824 of record JAQJZQ010000005.1, on the reverse strand, counting down.
TTCCTCGGCGGGGAGGTGTGAAAAGCGACGGGAAGTCCAACCGGACACGATTCGTGGTCCGAAAGGACCTGTCCAGCGCACAATGCTGAAGGGGGAGATGTTGGCCTCCCACAGGTACGCGAACCACTTGGGAAGGGCCCGGCGGGGTGGTTGGTTCGTGGCTGTGGATTGCGCTTCAGGGTTCCGACCTGTGATAAAGCTGCCATCGCTTGTCTTTGGCACAGACTCAGAAGTGATATCCCGTTGGTCCTGGGTCAGCTCGTTGGGGAGCGTGGACTCTGTTGGCTCAGCTACGTCTGCAGTGACCGCATATGGATCCTCAGGAATGCCAACAGGGGATGCGAGGATGAGCTTGTTGAGGTGGCCCGGGTACTTGAGGGCGTATGCGACAGCCATGTAACCACCCAAGCTATGGCCGAGCAAGGTGAACCGATCAATTTTGCGCTTGATGCGCCATTCTTCCAGCGCATCGACGAACCACGCTTCGGCTTCCCGAATGGCTTCTTCGCGCTCCTTGGCTTTAATCTTGAATGGTGGGCGCGTGCTTCGACCCATGCCCAGCATGTCCAGCGCATGGAGCTGCCATCCCTTCAACCGGCTCAGTGGCTCAAAGTTCTTGTAGAAAAAACCAAGACCGGCGCCATATCCATGAAGCATAACCAGGTGCTGGTCAGCTTCTTCCCCAACCCTCTCCACCGAGAACTCGTTGAGAGCCCGATCTTTCCCGCTGAGTTCCACCATGCTGGAGCTCCACCTGCGGGGCCCATAGGGGTCATCTTGAGATTGAGTTGAAATCTCACCTTGCTGGTTGTGGTCTGCAGATTGCAAGCTGGTCGAGGTGCTTCCATTAGGGAAGTCTGATGTATTACCAGTCTGGAGGTGGGTGGGGGGTTGGCGATGTAGATAAGGGAGGTAGGACAGAACCTTGTGTTCAGCCGCCGCCGCAGGTAGACGAGCCCACTAGAAAATTGAAAAACATTTAGCGAAACTCTTCAGGAAGGGTTGTTCTGGTAGGCCACATACCCATTGGCTGAAACCTTCTCTGTATCCCAACGGGAAGAATGCTGGGCTCGCAGCATTCGCCCCAGCAGCAGCGCCAGCAGCATGTGGGATGCGTTCGCGGCTCTGTGAGGGCGAGCCATGACTACCATGCTCGCGAACGTCCGGCTGCGACGAGTTCAGTGATTCAGACGCCATTGAGGAGGACTTGCGTCGCCCTATCGAGGACGTGGCAAAAAGTCCAGGGCGTGTTGTATAGACTCTCTGTGCCAAGAGGGGAAGTCGTGTGAAGTTGGCTGTATGGGTGCCAGACCGACAGGTGATTTCTGTCACTGGAATAGTTCGAGCCACGATGCGCATGGGCAGAAAGTGAGAAGAAGCAAGAAAAGAGGCGCAACCTTGGAACCCGGAGACTAATCGGTGTCGCCGCTTAACCCCGACAAGGCAACAAGTCTAATACGCAATTAACTCCAGAAACCGGGATTCCGACCCAAGACATAAAAGAGGCAAATTGAGAATTTAATGCCAAATTGATAAATCGATCTCGACCTGTATACAGATACCTCGGGATATGTGGAGTATACAAAGAGGAAAAGGCGGAAGGAAGAAAGCAATGATGTCGCGATCTGCAGATTGCCAGATTCCCTTTCCACTCCCGCCTTCTCTTTTCCCCAAACGCCTGGGATGACGAACGTATTGGGCCGCATCGGCCGTTGATTTTAGGAAGTTGACAGTTTTCTGTGTGGTTATTCCATCATGACAACTTCTTTGGACCAGCTTGTCAAGGGCGCTCCAGTGCCTGAAGCCCGCGCCCCAACGCCCGAGCCATTGACTACTACACGAGCTCCTTCGTCCTCACCACGACCCTCAACCCCAGATCCACTAGCCTCTCTCCCTTCTTCGCCACCCCAGATCTACTTAAACCTCTTGATTCTTGAAGCATCGCTCCGTGCACAGTACTTGGCTCTGCGCGAACGCCGCCGCCAAAACACGTTCTTCCTTCTACTTCTAGCGGCGTGGATTGCCTATTTCGTATATGCACTGTTCCTCCGCCCTCGAGAAGATGGCCGCGGAGTGGGTGGCTCAGTATACTGGGTAGTGGAGATGGGAGAAAAGGTCGCCCTGCTTGGTGGGGTGGTGACGGCGTTGCTAGTATGGGGAACAGGGCAATGGGAACGTGGAATTCGATGGCCACGACGATGGCTCGCTGTGGCCAACCGCGGCCTACGCAATATGAATACTAAGATCATCGTGATACGTGGGCCTTGGTGGCAAGAACTGCTGTCCTATGTCTCATTCTTGTTCCCCTTCTCTGCACCATTCTTCCCCTCACCCACCGGGAACTTCCATTTCGTCGAACGTCACCCCTCCGAAAAGCGCGGTAGTCGGCAGCACTACCAGCAATATTACAATGGTGGTGATAGCGAGTCGGGCTTAGTGGAGGAGGACCTCAGTTCTGGTGGTGACTATATTCGTCTTCTGCTACTGCCCAAATCGTTCTCACCGGAGTTCCGTGAGAATTGGGACGATTATCGCACCGATTTTTGGGAAAAAGAGAACGAGCGCCGAACTCAACTGCGTCATAAGTTGCGCGAGCGCGAGCGCCAGCTTGCCCAGACGGAGGGTGGATGGTTTTGGCGGATTGGACTGGGCTGGCGCGCTTCCCAGCGCCGCCGTCTAGTCGCAGCCACTCTGCACCGGTCTCTTGATGCAGAACCCAAATCACGACACCAGCATCAATCATCCGTCTCTTCACGACTGAATCAGGACCACCGCGCATCTTCTCTCCGCCCTGAATCTAGCCATTCCCGTACCTCGTCTTGCAGCCCCACTCCCGAAGAGCGACCACCATCCCGCTCTGGATCCGGTCGTCCCCGCCGCGGAAGTACCACTCCATCTATATCTGGCGCTGAACAAAGCCCTCAGCAGCGGAAGCGGAAAGGTTCCAGGGCATCACGGCATGGCCCGTCGCCTCTAACACAGGCAAAAGCCCGAGAGGGTGTGCGAGTGCCGTCGTTCTCGTCTGACGATTCGGGTATCACGCCTATGACTGAGATTGAAAAAGAGACTATACCAACTTCTGTACCTTAATTGAATCATGCTGTCTAGATTACGGGAAGCTGACTATGATATGTTTATACTATCCTGACTTCGTTTCTGTGCTATCTCACAATAGCTTTGCCCTCGGATCTAGAGTTCTAGCCTGAATGCCAACAAATTCACCAAGATGAGCAGGCTCCAGAAGATAGAGGTAATCGGTCAAAAACACGGTATTATGTGCTTTTTAGGACCAAAGGCGGCGTTGGTCCTCTAATCAGAAATACCTTTTCCCCCAGGTATGGTCATACTTTGATAGCCCATGAGACCTAACTCTCTGATAGGGGCAATTCTGAGATATGGGTTTACTAGACGGAGAATGGGGCTTTGGATAGTGTGATATCGGTTTCAGGTCGGGATACTGCACTTTTAAAGGCGTGGTTTGGTGTTGCTTTGTAGAGCCTTCTAGTATTATGATTGTAGTATTGGTTATTGGTAGACTAGCCCGTGGAAAGGTTTCGGTAAATCTTAGAGCTATCGATGCCCATGTGGGAGTTTATTGGATTTATGGCCTTATAGTTATCTAGCTTAGTGGGACTCGTGGCTTGGCTGTGTTGCAGATCAATCAACAGAGAAGGGAAAGGGTCAAGGTTCTGGTTGTATTAGACATTGAAATGCATATATTCTTTAAGAAATTGACTCGTGAAATCCCCAGTCTGTCGACTCCGTACTCCATACAAAGAGAACTATGATACCACCCCAATGCAACGACTAGAAAACATGTTCATAAAAGGACCAACTGGCCCAAAATTTCCTGATAATATACCCATCCAAGGGCTTAGATTCGGTAAACGTTGTCGTCATCGTCGAGGAACCTATTCAAACGGGTTAGTCAGAATTTTTAGAATATACTGATAAGGTAACTCACATCAGCAGGTTCTCCTCATTCATCTTCTCCAGAGCCTGAATAGCCTCGGGCCGTGGGAAAACGTGCGCAGCGCCATGGTTGGGCGATGTGCGAATGGCTGTGTTCACCTCGTTGATCAATTCGTCTACATTGGCCATATCTCCATCCGCGAAGACACGAGTTCCCATGAGAGGACCCAGGATCTGGCGAAAGACTGCATAGCGGTCAGGTGTGATGGGGTGGTCCGATGAGGTGGACTGGGAGTTATCGGTTTGCGACTGCACAAGCTGTGAGGCGGGCTGGGAGGATGCCACAGACATCTGCGATTCGGTCTGTTGGGTGCGCGTCGCTTGGCTGGTGCGTGTCCGAGAGGCACGAGGGCTAGCTGTGTTGAGGCTCTGGCTCTCGTCCGCGCCCGCAGTGCTAGCATCACCGCGGGATCTTGTGGTCCTGCCTGGGGTGGCAGATGTCTGGCCCCGGTAAGGCGTCTCATCATCATCGTCATCAAGCTCAGAGTCGCTCTCATCATCGGAATCCTCGTCAAAGGTCTGCACCTTCCGGCGCTTACGGCGACCATCGTCCTGCAACTCCTTGAACATGGCAAAGCGCAGGATAGCCTCGGCATGCTTAGCATCCTTCTCATCGACTCGGTTCGACAGGCGGGCCTTGGCGTGGGCGGTAGCCAGACGAATCAAGGTCTCAAGAGTACGGGGTGTGATGGGTGAGGTGCGGCGCTGGTTATTGGAGAGGTCGTCATTTCGGAGGGCAGAGTACACGGCGATGATGTGATCGGCAGCGCCCTTGGTCAGCACAGGCTTGACTCGGGATTTGGCGTACTGAATGTACTTTTTGATGAAGGGAATGCTGATGATTTCCACATTCTTGTTACGGTTGCGGCCATTAGCAGGGACCATGCCGCCGTGAAGCATGACGTTGAATTTCTCGAAGACCTCTGTGGGCTGGTTGGCATCTTGACGGTCTTCGATTCCCACGCCCAGAGTCTGGTTGAGCTGCTCACGAACAGGAGCGCCTTCTTCCGTTCCGGGCTGGCGATATCTGTGCATGCGGAGGACGTGCTCTGAAATGGTACGGTCCTTGGCATCTTCAATGTCATCCGTTACAATGAAGAGCAAATCAAAACGAGAAAGAAGGGAATCAGGCAGCGCAATATTCTTGTGGGGGTCCTTGTGTACGTCATACTGGCCGTAGACCGGGTTTGCAGCAGCCAGAACACTGCATCGCGCGTTCAGACTGGTGTGGATACCGGCCTTGGCGATGGTAACGGTCTGCTGTTCCATGACTTCGTGAATGGCCACACGGTCGACATCGCTCATCTTGTCGAACTCATCAATACAAACCACGCCACGATCACCCAGAACCATGGCTCCGGCCTCCAGCCGGCGCTCTCCAGTTTCCTTATCAGAGGTGACGGCTGCAGTCAGACCGACGCCGGACGAACCCCGACCAGTTGTGGCGATGGCCAACGGAGCAGTGTTGAGCACGAAACGAAGGAGCTGGGATTTGGCTGTCGAGGGATCACCAACCATAAGAATGTTGATGTCACCACGCAAGTGAGTGCCATTGTCCAAGTTCTTCTCCATACCACTAAGCAGCATGAGCAAAATGGCTTTCTTGATATAATCATGTCCGTGAATACTGGGTGCCAGAGACTGTGAAAGCAACTCAAAGACATTCTTCTTCTTCGCAATCTTGTTGATGTTTCGAATGTCCGTGTCTGTAATGGTGGCCTGGGCGATACCCCCGCCGGACTTGGACGAAAGTTGAATGATGTTGTTGGCCATCACAACTGTGCGGAATGTTGACGAGCCGGAGCTAGCATTGCGGTTTCCAAGGGACCGATAAGTTCCAACCAGCTGGATTCTGTCTCCTGGCTTGGCCTTGTCGACTAGGTCGTCATCCAGAATAACGTCAACGCTGCGAGGAAGCTGGCCGGCCGGAGCCCGCTCGGGCATTTCTTGGATTGAGATTGACTGGTGGTCCATGTAGGTCGAGTAGCCGTATTCGGTGATAAGCTAGGCATAATTGTTAGACCGGCTATGATAAAATCTCGGCCATGGATCTTCAACTCACAGGATTCTTGTCTTCATCCTCCTGAGGGTAGACATTCAAACTTGTGGCACCGCTAGCGGTCATGGTCTGGTCCCGATACTTTCTGGCCAGGAAACGATCCTTCTTCTCGCTGTAGTGAACACTCTGAATCACCTTGGGTCTGACCAAGGAGCATTTTGTCACAATTCCTTCCAGAGACACCATGCGGTTCAAGTGCTGGGATCCCAGTGTGCGTGGGTTGCAAGAAAATTCTCCGAATGCACCAACATATGCGCAGTAGTAATTCTGTTGGAAAGGCCCATTAGTAACCATCCCATCCTGCTTTGAGATCTCTAACACGTACTACTTCATCCGAAGTCTCCTTGGCTGGTCTGCCGGGTAAAGTCTTCACCACTTCTTTCAAGGCCCGGTCGAAGGCTTCCGAGTAATCAAAAGGGGAGGTGAGAAGCCTGTTGGGAAAAAAAAACAAATGAGAAAAGAATGGCCAGTAGATTGAGGGGACTTATGGAACTGACCCCTCGGCAAGCTCCCGATTGTGTGCTCGGAGCTCATCAATGCTGACCTGCATGATTCATCAGTATCCCATCCCACCTTGCCAGGGAGAAAATCAACGCACCGTCAGACGACGCAGTCCTCGATTCAGCATCACCACAATATCTGCTCGATAGCTAATTGATATGGTCAGACAGTCACATCTCACTGTAGTTTGGATTAACTAACCTGCGCGCCCGTGCATCGCCTGAATAAAAAAACACATTGTAAGCTGAAACGTCCAGATCAATACTATTTTCCGATGATACTTACTGGGATCAAGGAATTCAATAGCAGCACGCACGCGATCTTGCGCGGCCTCATCTCGTAGTTGTCCGCCTTCCATGGTGTCAGGGGTGTCTGGTGTAGTTGTGGGAAGCACCCGAGGAGGTTGGAAGGGAAAGATGGAAGTGCGTGGATCCAGATCGGGTAAAATTGAAACGCGTGAACAACACCGGCACGCGTTCGCGTTCGCTTATGTCATCGACCGGGGCCATCCTGTCCACGGGGTTTCTGATTGTCTAGTTTAATGATTGTCTAGTTTATCAGTATAACGTTACCTATTAAGGTTCAAAGGAGCATTTCAAGGTCTGCACCTAGGTAATTATTACTAAATACAGAGGAGTGTTCCAAGATTAGAGACGGTCTACAACTAGATCGTATGCAGAAATGGGGTGTTGTACATTGAATTTATACAGATGGTGTAGTATACATGGAAAGGCTGAAAATCAAGAAATATGTACATGAGAGAAAGGTCCTTCAGGGGACCTCTTCTTCGGGGGCCTTATACTGTACCAGTGAGATGGTCGAGTGAGACCACTCCGAGGACTCCGGCCGTTAGAAGTCAGTCTCCGGCCGGTTAAAAAGATCCAGTGGTTTGCCCTGCGATCGGGTGCTGTTAGATGGGTGTTTTCTCGGGGCACTTGGTTTTGCTGCCTTCCTAGATTCGCTTGTGTAGCGATCTTGGCTTTGCAAGTCCAGTAAATCTGCCGGAGAGAGAATATTGTCCCACCCTTCTTTGCTAAGGGCTGCACGCTCGTGGAATTGTTCGACAAGGTCTGTTATCTGATTGGGCTTGTCATATGTCTGCGTGGACTTGGTGGTAGCTTGTCGATCATTATCGTTCGCATCGATCTGCTCGGCCCATTCAACTATTTCAACCCCATCCACCTTACCCTGGTGGACGAAAGTTGCACGCTTAGTACGACCTCCGGGCCCAAGGACACCACCAGGAGCGGAGCCTAAAGCAGAGGACAACGGCGCCTTATCATGATATGGTTGCTCTCCGCGCTGTCGAAGAACAGCACCCTGGATCCTGTCGCGCAGATAGGGCATTTTGATGATCGCATCAAGCGTCCTCGGCGCTGTAATAGACAGTTTGTCGAGTTCATGACTGCCTTTCACAATGGTTGCGCTTCGAATGCGTTCCCAGGCAGCAGCGAGGTAAACAACCACATTATATGTGGGCTGCATGTAATCTGGGGACACGTTCTTCCAGTACTTTGCTGCCCCCTTCCCGAGGTAACGGCCAGACTGTAGGGGTGTGCGCTTATCCTCAATCAGAGATAGACTACTCGGGGTCCCGCAAGGCTTTAGCGATTGGCCTCGAATAAGTCGATTCCATCCAGGCCAGTGAGGCATGAAGTAGTCCTCAAACATCCGGAAAGCTTCGAGTATGTGATCAAACTTGACGGAGATCGCAAGCGTCTGCACAAGGGTCGACCGATTGAAGGTCGACAATTCAAAGCCAGCTGCCTCAACCTCGGCCACAACTTCGATCATTCGTTCAGGCTTGTGCTGGTGAGCCAACGACCGCAGGAAAAGAGATAGGGTTCGAGAAAGAATGAAGCGGCGTGAAGGGATGATTTGATAACTCTGCTCGTCGGCCGCATTGTTGGGAACAGATTCACTCTGGTCATGTGCAGAGCGTTCGGAGAGGGCATCTGGAATCGATGTTGAAGGCTTCAAAATATCATGAACGTTCACTCGGCTAGCTGTTTTTATTGCACTTGAAAAAGCAAGTTGCCAACACTCACCCACTTCTTTGTATTGTTCGGCGTTTAGATGCGCAGACATCATAGCATTCACAAGACGGAGTGGAGCAGAGAGAGAGCCTGGGCTTTGTGAGCTCGCAGGTATCGTGCTAGGCAGCTGTCGCTGGTACAGTTCACGGGCCATGGATATGGCACCAGTTGCGCCGTATTCCTGGATAAGGTATTCATAATGCCAGGAACCAAAAGCCTTCGCTAAAGACTGTGTTCGACCTTTGGATGAACTGAGCATGCTTGCGAGCGAAGTGGTATCACACCGGGATATTGAATCGATAAGCAGTATCTCGAGAGTCTTAATGCGCTTCTCAGCATTGGCAGTCTTATCATCTTTTTGACTCGGTCCCTTCGTCCAGTACTCGGGTGGAATTTCTGCCTCGAGGCTCAAAAGGCTGGACTCCAACCCGGAAGAATTAAATCGTTCAAGCATCTCACGAAATATGATCTTCACCATTGTAAATTGTCGGGTTTTGATATATCCAAGGATCAGGATAGCGTAGTGAAGCTCCGTCGCCTGCAAGACCCCTCGCTTGTGATTTCGCCTGAGGGCCATACGCGCCTGATCGGGTTCGCTGACCAAAACCAGGCGGAGCAGGTCCGCCGCATACGTTACCTGGTCTGGCCGTAATCCAGCTTTTCGCATAAGAGAGCAAACTCGATAGAAGGAGTGGTGGTCAATCCTGAATGCATATTGCATCAGAAGTGTGTTCCACATCCGCATTGGAGAACCCTCCACCTGGAGCTCTAAGCACGTTGTGGCAAGCTCTTCAGCTAAATCCAATCGCCCGTTGCTGATGTATGCCTGAGCAACTGTGCTGAGCATTGGCATTGTGATGGTTACCCGCTGGTTTTCTGCCTCGCGGAGCAGCGCGCGAACAGCCCCCACATCTCCTTTATTTGCACACACTCCCATCATGATGCCAAATGTGTGGGAGTCAGGTCGTATTTTAGCCCGAACCATCTTGGAGAAATGAAAAAAAGCGCCTTCCGAATCGTTGTTGTTTGCATGTGCGGTGATGAGGATGTTCCAACACACCGTGTTTGGCTTGAGATGAAACTCCTCTGACAGCCTTTGAAATTGCTTGACGGTCTCCGGAACATCCCCTACACTTGCAGGGGCATAGAGAAGTGGAGTCACCAGTCTGCGGCTCTTTGGCTTGCCATAGTCTGCCACGAGCTTATCAAACACAACATTGACTTGCGACACATTTCCAGCACGACTGAAGAGATTCAGAACGTCTCTGTAGGTTTGTATTGATGGTTTCCCGTGAAAGTGAGCGACTTCATCAAGGAAAAACTGGATACTGTCGGTCAACTCGAATTTGACAAGAAGTTCCAACTGACGGTTCCATAGCTTTTTCGGGAGGCGTTGTTTTGGATTGCGATCAAGGAAGGCCCGCGTTTTTTGGTAGAAGATGATTGAGCGAGCAAAATCCAATTTCTTCGTTGATGACTGAAAGGATTCCATGATGTTGACATGATGTTGCAGAGTCGTGATTTCCAAATCATCAGACACCTCCATGAGAGGAATCAGAATATTCATCGAAGTACCTATAAGCAACTCAGAGGATTTTGAGATGCGCGTTAAAAGTAATTGCACGATTTCTCGGCGGAAGGATCCTTGAGCAGTGAGCTCGCTTGCTTCGCCTTTAACATAGACTGCCAACGCAAGTACGCATTCGGGAAGTTTCGGGTTAATAGAGGCTGGTGAGAGGATTCCTTGTTTTTCTTCTCTCCTTCCGTCAAAAGACTTCCACTGGGAATGGAAGGCCCATATCTTCTCTGCGTTGGCCCAGTCACGACGGTTCAAAAAGTACGAAAATGCAAATGCAAAACAAAAATCGGCAATTCCCCTTGCAACAGCGTTTTCACAGATTCTCACCAGATTCTCGGGCTTTCCACAACGAAGCTGGGAATGGATGATCTTGTGAAAATAGTCATGGGTACATTCTTCCAGTGACAGCTGTTGGAAAAGATCCCATGCCCGCTCCGCATCTACGGGTTTCTCTGACAAGCTTAACACAGCACAAAGTGAAGCACGAGCATTCTTGGGGCGCCCAGCTGCGAGGTAGAGCACCCAGGCTCTGTCGGATGAAAAATCATTTTCTGGCGATTCCAAAAGCGTCGAAAGATCATCGTACGACCTTCTGTTTGGGATAGTCACATCCGTCACATCCTGCTGCAAAGATGGCCTGTGCGCCTTTGGCTCCTCTTGAGGGTGTTGTTGAAGACTCGAGGCTGCCGAATATACCACTGTCGTCGTTATGGGTTCAATGCTCGCATCCGTCACAACCTGCTGTAAAGATCGCTCGCGTGATTTGGGCTCATATTGGGGGTTTTGCTGAAGACTTGAGGCTTCCGAGGCATATGTCCTTCGGGGGTTGGCAAGTGTCCTTTTCCTCCGACGCAAGCCCGGTCTCCTGGGCGGACGAGACGCCCGAAGAGCCACAAATTCTTGTGTCTTCTGAGGATATAGAAAGTCAAGGAACGGGGAAATGGTATCGTTTCCGCTTAAACTTCGATGTTGAGGATTGGGAACGGGTGACAATTGTTGACCCGGTGGCTGTGTGAGGGCTAGTAACCAGTGGGCGGCGTCTCTTCCTGAGGTATTGTGCTTCCAGAAGTGATGACACAAAGACCTTCTGGTTCGTATTGCGCCATTAGGATCTCGAAAGAAACGCCGACCCGCGGTCTCCACGCCGCTGGCAGCACGTTCGAGCATTACCCCCGATCGTCGCTGCTTCAAACACTGAAATCACCGATATTGATATACAGTCTGCATCATATTGTACCCGAGTGACCTATTGATTCAAACAGAGTCAGTCGCCAATTCTGCTGGGGATTTTTCATGGATACGAGCGTTCAAACAAGCTGTTTGGAAAGCATCTTGACCTACCCGGGAAAAAAGAGAACGCGAGCCACTCTGTAGGAAAGGTTCAGGTCTTGGCCTTCACGTAATGTACTCAATGGTGACCTTACGTAGAGGCCACTGATTGTCGAATACCAGCCCACCAGTGAAGGTAATGGAGGAAAAGTAGCGAAGTTGAAGCTTCGGCAACAAAAGATTCGGCGTTGGAAAAAGCCGGGCACGTTAGCCCATAATCCTCGTTTGCCCACCGCCTTCGTCGCAACCCACCAACTTGTCTTCCATTTGATGGCTGATTATCTCCCTAACCAGATTGCCACAACAAAAATAAATGGAGATCACTGACTATATCTTCAAGGAGCGAGAGGAGGTGCTCCTTGTTGGGGATTACAATGCTTATCGGGCCCATGCCACTCGGAAGTTGCACAAACTCCGCAAGAAGCTGGGTCAGGCCACTGCCAAAGGCCGCAAGTACACTGCTAAACCAGCCGTGACGCCTGAGAACGTTGGAGACAATGCGGCGTATGAGATTATATTACCTTCATTTTTATGTGCATGATACTGACCTCTTTCGCTGTATATAGATACGTGCACCTCTTGCTTCTCGGGTCCGAACGAGCATGGGCGCAAGCCATGCATATGAAATCGACACACTCTGCAGACCCATCAGCCAAGGGAATCTCCGGTGCTGCTCGACGTCATATTATTTCCCGGCTGAACAAGGCGACTGGCTACGCACAGCATCTTGTTTCTCTACTCCATGAACAATCTGTCTCTGGAGCCAGTGACATCGATATCCTTGAGGCTCGTGCTTACCTTGCCACAATCTCCGGTGCTTTGTGTCTGGAGAAAGGTAAATGGGAACAATGTCTTCGTGACTACGCCGTTGCTAGAATTATCTACACGGCCCTTGGACAACAAGTCAAAAAAGATGCCTTCCGAGACCTTCTTACCGGAACTGTTGACCCCAGCTTGCGCTACGCCGCCTACCAAATGAAGCTCCCCCGTTCCAAGCCCACCTCGTCTCTTGCAATTGAATTTTTCCCATCCAACTCGGACATTCGGTCCGAGGTGGAGAAGTTTGACCCCTCTTGCCTTGCCGAGGAAGCAGCAGGAACACGGCGAACCGCCGGAGGTGAGGTGCAGAAACTACCCGAATCTGTCACCTGGAGATCCCGTACTGTCCCTTTGGAGGATGCGTCGATCTCCCAAGCATTGGCCGCAGCCTCCGTTGCGGAAGCTCTGCTCGCTACTTGGTTGACTGAGGCAGGGCGATCTGCCACAGCCAAGGAACAGGCTGCTGCGTACGACAATGTGATCATTGCTAGCCAGGATGCGGTTGATGCGACCAAGACCGCCATTAATGACCTAGTCAGTGAGGGTGTGGATGCTGGAGACAAGAGAATGCAGGCGTTGCAGATTACTCGCACTTCGGTCAACTATAGTTTGATCGGCTGGCGGGTTGGCCGTAATCGGGTGCTGTGCGGTGGAAAGGATGGTCTGACTTTTGAGGATGAGCAGGCCTCTGTCAACAACAAGGCCTCGAAGCAGAATGGCGGCAATGGCAAGAAGCTGAACCGACTCCGTGAACGGGTGGTGCTATATGACTCAACCCTGCAAAGTTTGGATTTCATCCTCGAGCTGCCCGGTGTTGCCGCCGATTCGGCCTTTGTTCAGGAACTCGAAGCAAAGCGAGGCTACTTTCGCGCTCTCAGGTATGGCTCACATGTGTGATATTTATTTATTATATGTGCTCTTGACTAACGCACTTTCAACTAGATGTTTGGCCTTAGGACGCTCTCATGCCGTTCTTGGCAAGCCTACTGAAGCGCTGGCACTCTTTGCGCACGCTTTTGATCTTGTCCGGTTCGAGACGTCGCTATCCTCTGTTGAGCCTGAGGGGCCTCCACGGTTGGACGTTTCTCGGACACAAGTGAGTGCCTTGGCGACTATCCTCCAGGAGTTAGTTGCCCAGCACCGTGGCCTTGTTACACTAGAGCGATTCGATACCGACTCCAGCGCATCCCAACAACGGCCTCTGGTTGAGCGCCTGCACCAGTTTGGACCGGGAACAGACCTGAAAAACTTGGTGCCGTACCCGCCGCAGATGCAGCCTGTTCCTGTGAAGCCTCTTTTCTTGGATGTGGCATGGAACTACATCGACTACCCACGCAGCACGAACGCGACTGCGAACACAGACACGGTGGCGCAAGCAGTCGCTCCTGCGCCCGAAGAGAAGACGAGTCGGGGGTGGTTTGGCTTTGGTCGGTCATAGAGATATCATCCATATTACCCATAGTCAACCTCACTTCATGCATATATCAATCAATATCATACACTGCTCCAGGGCTATTTGTACTACTTAGTACCTAAGGTATATCCGTACTTCCGACGAATATATCAAGTTCCTTAGCGTGCACGTGCCACTTGAGCCCTTGTTCCAGGTGGACCAATCAGCGGCCCCGGAATTCATCTAGCCGAGTCAGGCCATGGCTGATTCTGATGACCGTGAGTCATAAGTGTCCAGATCAATTATGCAATAAATTATGGAGCGCATCCTCCTTGATGGTGTTGCATTGCACATGTGTTGCGGAGTAGGAAATGTCAATCTTTGTTGGAGTTTTGCCGGGGGAACAGGTGTGATAAGATCTACTCCGTACAGAGAGGTATAAAAAAAACTCTTTCCAAGGTTCTTACTTGCATTGTATAGAAGTAGTAGTTCAAAGCCCAAAAAAAATTAGAAATGAAAAAAAAGGTTTAGAATATAAGACAATAGCAGTTGTTCGAAGTGCACCAGATTGATCAGTGAACGAAGTGCAAGAGATTGATCAATAATCATGCCATAGCCACCAAAGGATGTGGGACAGCGTGCATCCGGGCCCCGGAGTGGAAATTGGCGCCGGCATTATTGGCGTTCCCGCCCCTGACCAATTTCGATTTCGATTTCTCCCCTCTCCACTCCTTCAGTCTCCGAAGTGTTCGCGGGATTCTCCTTTTCTTTTTTGTCCTAAGAAAATTCTCAAAGGAAGAAAAGGTCCCTTCTCCGGTGACCTTGTTAGACATCATGGTCAACATCACTGGGAGCTTTATCTCGCCTTCGGCGGACGCGACGGTCTCTCCCCAATTTATCGCGTCGGCGGGACTCTTGGCCTCTGTCCTCGATGGGTTAACTATCTGGAAGCTGTTGGGAACTTTGTTCATTGCGGCCGTCATTTATGATCAGTGTGAGTGCGCTTACTCTCCGAGATCTTCAAATTCGTCTCATTTTACCTTTTTTTTGGGGTCAAAACCACTAACTCCCCCTTTTCCAGTCAAATACCACTACTACAAGGGCTCAATTATCGGTCCTGCCTACAAAATTCCCTTCATGGGCCCATTCTTGGAGTCTGTCAACCCCAAGTTCACTGAATACAAGGCCAAATGGGACAGCGGCGAGCTGAGCTGTGTTTCTGTCTTCCACAAGTGAGCCGCCCCGGACAGGATATATAGATCAATCTTCGACATACAACGCACATATATTATGCAGAATGTCGGGGAAATACCTTCTTTGACACCGCAATACTGACAATTTCCCTTAGGTTTGTCGTGATTGCATCAACTCGTGACATGTCCCGCAAGATCTTCAACTCGCCCGCATACGTGAAGCCCTGCGTCGTAGATGCCGCGCACAAGCTTCTCGGTAAGGACAACTGGGTGTTTTTGGATGGTAAGGCGCACGTCGATTACCGCAAGGGTCTCAATGGTCTGTTCACTCGCCAGGCTTTGAGCATGTACCTCCCCCGCGTCGAGGAGGTCCTTAACGACTCTTTCAAGCGCTTCCTGGAAAAGTCTGCGGCCCTCAAGCACGAGCCCACTCCCTGGATGGGCGACTTCCGTGAGCTCATGACTGCTCTTTCTTGCCGCACCTTTGTCGGCTACTACATGTCCGATGAGATTGTCCAGAGGGTTGCGGATGACTACTACTTGATCACTGCTGCGCTGGAGTTGGTCAACTTCCCTATCATCCTGCCCTACACCAAGACTTGGTATGGCAAGCGGGCTGCTGACATGGTCATGGCTGAGTTCGCCAAGTGCTCCGCCAAGAGCCGTGCCCGCATGGCTGCTGGTGGTGAGGTTTCGTGTATTATGGACGCCTGGGTCAAGGCCCAGCAGGACTCTGCCGCGTACCGTGAAAATATTGCCAAGGGCATCCAGGTTGACGACTCGGAGAAGCCTTCCCAGGTTCTGCGTGACTTTAGCGACCACGAAATTGCCCAGACTATCTTCACCTTCCTTTTCGCCTCTCAGGATGCTACCAGCTCTGCCGCCACGTGGCTGTTCCAGCTCATGGCCGACCGCCCAGAAGTCCTGGACAAGGTTCGTGAGGAGAACCTCCGTGTCCGCAACGGTGATCGCACTGTTCCGATCTCTATGGAGATTCTGGATGAAATGCCCTACACTCGTGCCGTTGTCAAGGAGACCCTGCGCTACCGTCCCCCCGTCATCATGGTTCCCTACCTCGTTAAGAAGGATTTCCCCATCACCGATAAGATCACGGTCTCCAAGGGCTCTATGATCATTCCGTCTGTCTGGCCGGCCACCCACGACGAGGAGGCCTACCCCAACCCTGACTCGTTCGACCCGGACCGTTGGATCACCGGTGATGCCGAGGCGCAGACCAAGAACTGGTTGGTCTTTGGCACAGGACCCCACTATTGTCTGGGGCAGACCTACGCCCAACTGTCGCTTATGGCCATGATTGGCAAGGCCAGTATCGAAATGGATTGGGAGCACACCCCTACTCCCCTGTCTGAGGACATCAAGGTGTTTGCCACCATCTTCCCTAAGGTATGCTTTGACTTTAATTCTTCTGTCAGTTGGTTTCTGGTTTCTGACGACTATATTTAGGACGACTGCCTCCTCGCCTTCCGCCCTCGTGCTTAAGTTATGAGCTTCTTGAAAGCAAAAACGAAAAGCTATGAAGCTGGAACCACGCCCCAACCTCTGGATAGAAGGGCTAGGTCATCCAGCTTGGCCTTTCTGTCCTGGAGATAGAGGGGCCAATTCACTTCACCCTTTCTTTTCTCAATCTCGATCTGGCAGGCTAGGTAACACCATGGGTGGATGGAACGAAGAAAAATCCATGGTTGTCTTACACTCAACTCCCAGTTGAGAGGGCGCCTGGAAACCTGATACCCAGTCCTCGTACCATGCACATTCTTGGGCTTTTCCGTTTCTACCTAAGATTAGAGCAACCCTGCAGCCACTCACATAGAATAATATTAATTCACTTTCTTGTATTCTTATTTAATTTTGACTCGCATGGCTTCGAAAGCGCCAAATGACCATACTGCCAATCTGACTTCTATCAACCACGTTGACTAATTGGCCCTGCATATTCGCATTGCCATTTCGCAGACTCTCTCTATTCGTAAAAAAATGATGGAGGATTCCTTTCTTCCTCGCAAGCATCACATGTCTCTCTTGAATTTCCCCTTTCTGATAAACTCCAAACCCCCGAATATCATCCTCATCAAAAAAGCCCCAGTCAAGATGTTCATCCGATATCGTAATCGGAACTCCTTCAGCAACCTCGGCGATGAAAGTGTAATCAGCTATCCACGACTCTTTGTGCCAAAAGACCGTTCTGTACACAAGTGAAAAGATCGCGTCAGGTGAGATATGCACGCCCGCCTCCTCCTCGGTCTCTCGAAGCGCAGTTTTCATAATGGAGTCGTCTTTTCCAGGCTCATACCCTCCTCCAGGTATCTCCCAGCTTCCACCCCATGAGCCATCATGTCCACGTTGGATCAGGAGAACCTGTGGCTTGGCTGAGTTGATTGTTTGACAGAAGACGATGAAGCTAGCGGTAAAGCGGCCAACATTGGGGTTATATTCTTGGAGGGCGGGGATGGGGATGTCGACTTCTTTGAGCTTTAACACGAGAGGCTCTGTTGTTGGATCATTGAAGAGGGACGTCATGGTTAAGATTACTAAGTGAAGCAATTGTTCGGATATTGTCTTTATAGAACGTGTTGACCACCCCCTCTCCTAGTTAGGTAATTTGACACCTGATCGAAATGGCAACATGAGCTCAAATTCCAAGGCAGCTTGGCCGGCACCTGATTTACTAGGTGTCTATTATTTCTAGTCATAAATGGCCAATTAACAGTATGATTATGGTCACAGTCTGAAGAATGTCATTGGCTTAGTCATGACGTTCGATGATGCCTTTTCTGCACGCAAGAATATCTTTCACAGGACGTCTCATTATGCTTAATCGTCTCCGGGAGACCATAGGACCCGAGGGCTAGCCTCGTCCGTGGTATACTATGAAAGTTAAACCAACACCCTAAGACATGATATATCTAACGGCTCAATTATCGCACAACTGTGGAAATTTTCTACCACATTCGCTTTTATCCCAAATGATTCTGCAGTGTCAGAACCTCTACCACCTGTGGACTGTAGCGGTAAAAATTTATAACCAACAGGATACGTGACTGCTGTACCTGTGCTGTGTATGTAGTTATCCAAACCAAGCAGGCGGTGGCAACCGGCACTGACATCATCCTATCTCAACCGCAAACCATCCCGAAGTCCCCAAATTCCGCCGATTCTCCTCAAGCTAAAGAAAGGCAATGGCAGCATTACCATCCGCGATGTGGCGCTCGGTCGCTACCCTCTCCTCAACAGTCCTCAAAGCGCCTGCCCGCCAAAACATTACCAAGGCTTTCCAAAGAGCATCTTTCTCCGCAACCAAACGAGGAATCACTTCCATATCTGCGAGACGCGGTACCATTGCGCTCACGAATGGATTGAGCCGCAAGAACCAAGACCAGAACTCATCGCGTCTGCTCGGTCAAATCCGGTGGAGTAGCGATGAATCCGGAAGCTTGCGGCAGTGGGGATTCGAAGATGTATGTGATCTCAACTTCGCCACAAACAGCCGAGGTTCTTGAACTACTTATCTGCACCTTGCGTCTGAGACCTACAAGAAATCAGATTCCTAATTTATCTCATGACTAGATCAACACTGCTCTTCCTAGCACGAACGTCTCCTCTCCAACCCACTCCCCCATTCTAATCGACGTTCGTGAACCCGCCGAGCTAAACGCCACTGGAATCATCCCCACGGCTATCTGTATCCCGCTCGCCTCCCAGCCTGATGCGCTCTACCTTACCCCTGATGAATTCGAGACTCGCTTTGGGTTCCCCAAGCCGTCTGTGAACGAGGACCAGCAGATGGTGTTTTACTGCAAGGCTGGTGTGAGGGCTCGGGCTGCCGCGCAGTTGGCCGTGCAGGCGGGGTATGATCCTGAGTCTA
The DNA here is from genome assembly GCA_028828865.1 of Penicillium sp. IBT 16267x. Lineage (NCBI taxonomy): Eukaryota > Fungi > Ascomycota > Eurotiomycetes > Eurotiales > Aspergillaceae > Penicillium > Penicillium sp. IBT 16267x. Next base: position 1,042,060 of record JAQJZQ010000005.1, on the reverse strand, counting down.
TTGGAGTTTATGATGGAAGTTGGTTGGATTGGCAGAAGAAGGGTGGTAGAGTCGAGAGCTGGGAGGGTGGTGATTTTTAATCAGTGCTCCTGGTACTAAGAATATTACCAAATTGGATAGGAGGAAGTGTACATACTCGTGCTTCGGAGTGCTCCTGGTACTAAGAATATTACCAAATTGTATAGGAGGAAGTGTACATACTCGTGCTTCGGAATTAAGTCAGGTGAAGACTACAGTGATTATAGGTTGTAGGATAGGCAGGTTAAATCTAAACAACCTTCATTAAAAGAAAACAACTATAAGCCAAAGAAATCTCTGTAGACCAGATTCCTTATCTTCCCATGTCATTCATGTACAGGCGACCTTTTCTTTTTTCCTAGTCGTGGTAGTTCCATGATATGTCCACATTAACCAAAAACACAAAGAACTTTTTTTCGCTTTTTGGACGGTCATAGTCATATTTAGCACTTAATTTCGTGCCAACAATCTCATAAGACATACCACATCAGGTCCAAGAAACCATTTAACTAGAGGCGGTGAGAGTCAGGAGGTAGCAAGGTTCACGCGAGAAAAGGCCAGCCAAAGACGAGATGGGAACGTATATGAATATCCGATGATGGGATGTTCTCGTATCACCTGTGAAGCTGGAAGCTAGAAGCCTCACGCTCAAGGAATGTCGAAAACGGGCTTGAGCTTCTTGACCAGACCCCACTCCTCCATAGTGACCTCAGCACGGTAGAACTCCTTGAGAGTGTCGATACTGGCACGGGAGATGACGGAGTAAAGTTGGTCCTTCTCCTCAAGCTGGCGGCCGTACATGGGCTGGTTGGGACCCTCGATCTTGACGGCAACCGAGGGCTGACCCTTCTTACAGACAGGGATAGCCTTGTGGTCACGCTCAATGGATGTCCTGTGTGAGAAAGCTAGTTAGCATGTGAATGATAGGGATTCACCAGAGATAGCTTACACTCGGCCAATGTTAATGATTTCCTTTTTACCCTCGGCGTTGGTCCGCACAGCGGCCAGTGGGGTGTGCATCCGCAAACTACCCTCGATGACATCGATACCAATGACAATAGGGTCCTTCTTGTTGAAGACAGCAACAGGGCTAATCACACAGGGGAAGACAGCAAGCAACTTGCTCTCCTCCTTGCGTTGCTCAGTCAGCTCCGCCATGTGCTTAGTGAAGTCGTCGAACAGGTGGTAAATAATGTCTGCAGTGAAGATCTTAACGCCGACCTCAGCAGCGTACGCAGCAGCGTCCTTGTCAACCCTAACGTCGAAGCACAGCATGACTGCGTACTCTTTGGCCTTCTCCAACATAGTTCCAGCCATCATAACATCACGCTTGAAGACGGGACCAATGGAGATGTTGGCCACGGGAATCTTCGAGGCCTTCAAGAACTCCAAAAGGGCCTCCAGGGAACCCAGAGTGGAAGCCTGCACAGTGACACCACGATTATCGGTGGAGACACGGCTGAGGAGGTTCTCAAGATCAGACATGATCTCGTCCTCTAGGTCCTCCTCGTCATCATCAGGACCCACAACCATCAGACGGGAACCAGCAATAGCGTTCTCCAGGTCGTTGGCAGCGATCTTGACACCCAGCGCGGCCTTGACCTCCTTGTTGTGCACGTACTGAGACTTCAGACGGAGTTCCTTGAGTGGTGCGGGTGTTAACAGTGCTCGAATATTGGTTGTGATGGCACCATTCAGACCGCACAAAACAATTCGGTCACCCTCGCGCAGAATACCGTTGGACAAGACTACATCAATGGTGGTACCAAGACCCTCAATGACCTTGACTTCCAGAACAGTACACTCGACCTCAGACAGGTACATCAGGGAGTTGGTCATACGCTCCTGGGATAGAGTGGTGAGAAGCTTCAGCATGTCAGGGATACCCTCACCAGTATGGGCGGAGGTGGGAACCAGGGACACGTTGCGGGCCATGGACTTATTCTCGAAGAAGAGTTCGGAGTTGAAGCCCTGCTCGGCGAAGGCGAGCTTGGTGGCTTCCAAACGGGTGCGGAACTCGTTCTGGACACCCTTGTTCTGCATCGACAAACTATCCTCGAAACCATTGTTGTCAATCTTCTTCCAGCCGTACAGACGATCGATCTTGTTGAGGGCTACAATGAAAGGAGTCTTGCGGTCACGCAGCAAGCGCATGGATTCCAGAGTCTGGGGCTCCAATCCGTGCATGATATCAACAACCAGAATGGCAATGTTGCAAAGGGAAGAACCTCTTGAACGCAAGTTGGAGAAAGACTCGTGACCAGGGGTATCGATGATCAAGAGACCAGGGACCTTGAACTCGAATTTGCCATCCTTGTTCACAACGGCGGTCTTCTGCTTCAGGGCATCGACGGGGAAGTAAGTGGCACCAATCTGCTGGGTAATACCACCGGCTTCACCCTCTTGCACGTTGGTTTGACGAATCTTGTCCAGCAGCTTGGTCTTACCAGTATCGACGTGACCAAGAATACAGCAAATAGGAGAGCGCAGATTATCCTTGGAGCGAGCGGCAAGAGCCTCCTCGTGCAGTTTCTGTCTCCGATCGGCAGCCTCAGCCTTCCTCTGGGCAATGGCTCTTTGGTTGGCAGACTGCTCCTCATCCTCGGAGGAAGAGTCCTCATCGGAATCTTCATCGGAGTCTTCATCAGAATCTTCCTCATCCTCCTCCTCTTCCTCTTCCTTCTTCTCCTCGACAGCACCATTGACAGCAGGCTTCTTCTCCTCCTCGTCATCGGTAGCAGCATCCCAACTGTCCTTCACATCGTCATCATCCTCGGCAGCCTTCTCCCAGTCATCGACGGCATCATCGTCCTCAGCAGGAGCCTGAGCAGCAGCAGCGGCCGCGGCTTCAGCCTTGGCCTTCTCCTCAGCCTCCTTTTTCCGGCGTGCATCCTCAGCTTCACGTTGAAGGCGGGCACGTTCGGCAGCAGCTTCAAGATCGACCTCCTCTTGTTTCTTGCCACCCTTTTTCTTGCGGTTCTCGTAGACAGGGCGCTTCTTGTCGGTACTACCCTCCTCGAGTCCAGCAACCTTGCCAACACCGGCCGCAAGCATCTGCTGCATGCGCCTCTCACTGCGCTCCTTGGCTTCCTTCTGAGCCTTGGTAAGAAGCTTACCCTCTTTGCGCAGCTGCTCCTTCTTCTCACGCTCGCGCTCCTTCTTCAAGGCACGGGCCGCCTCGCGCTTAGCTTCCTCTTCGGCATCCAAGCGAGCCTGCTCTTCAGCGGCCTTCCTCTCTTCCGCGGCGATACGCTCTTCCTCCTCACGCTGCTGGCGAAGCAGCTCCTGCTGCTTCTGAAGAGCAGCAAGGTGGGGCGGAAGCTTCTTCTTCTTGCCTCCAGTCTCGACAGCAGGAGCCGGAGCGGACTCTTCTTTCTTGGTTTCAGCGACGGCCTTAGCGGCCTCGGCCTTGTCCTGGGCGGGTGTAGTCTTCTTCTTTAAGGCAGCCTGAAAACCAGATAGCGCGTTAGTTAAGAAATATCCAGTAGGCCATTGACGACATCCTTGTGAAACATACCTGCTCCTTCTTTCTTTGCTTCTCACGCTCCTTCTTCTCCTTCTCCTTCTCCTTCTTCGACTTGACGCGGAATTCTCCCTCTTCAGGCTCGGCAGCTGGAGCTGGAGCAACTACCTTGATGGGCTTCTTAGGCTTGCCAGCAAATACATCGTCCTCATCGAAGTTACCCTCCTCGGGCTGCTTGCTAGCAAGATCGGTAGCAAGATCGGCATCGGCAGCATCCTCGCCCTCGACGAAGTCGTTGGCAGGCTTGTTCTTCTTCTTCTTCTTTTCCTTGTTCTTCCGCAGAGCAGCCATCAGACCACCAACGGCAGGGGCTTCTTCGCCAGCCTCAACACCATCCTCGGTCTGATCGTTGGTGGGGGTATCAACGGTAGGGGCCGCCTCGCCGAGCTCAGCCTCCCAGTCATCGTCCTGGCGCTTGTTTCCCTTCTTCTTGGGAGCCATCGTGTCGGATGTAATGTAGTTTTGTGGGTTTTATCCTTTTTGCGTTCTTCGGGTTCCGGATCGGAGGGCGATCGGAGGGGACGCAGTGGGCGCACAAACGGAGCCAACCGTTCACTTGCGGGATGTAGCCGGAGAGTATGGATTCGCGACCACGTAATTTCGAAAGGGAACTATAAGAGTAGTGTTCCAGTTCCTTTAAAACCCGAATCCCCAGAAAAGAAAGGCGAAAATTGGTGGACCGAGGGGGGAGAGTTGGGGAGAGAAAAAGAATTTCGGGAAGAATCACTTTTGGTGGGGAAACAATGCAATTTCACGTCTTAACGTTGCCACTCAAATCGTTTTACCCAATCTTGAAGTATAGAAGTATAGCGCTTATTATGCACTTTACACTATTCAGATTAACGACCTTTACATATGTCCTTCACCACTAATGTATTTCATTCCTATTGAAGTCTCACTAACATTCACATTCGATGCTCTGTGGCTATGGTGCTCTTCTTCATATCAAATGCTCATGGGACAATGCTCATCAGACCCCCGGGATCAAATAATGATATCGAGCATCTTTCGTAGCCAGGAAATGACTGCTTCGACAGACAAATGCCCTACAACCTGAAGTGCAAGTCGGTTGAATAGTTCCTTGGCAGAATTAGAATCCAACGATGTAATGATATTTTCAAGGAAATCTGGTCCACGGTGTGACAGACGAGTAAGGATATCACCATCAATATGAGGAGCAGTCAGATCGTGGGGTTTCCTTCGTCGCAGCTGTTTAGGAGCAGACGGGCAAATGATGTCGACCTTGTAACATATGTTCTGCAGGAATCTCAACAGTTTCAGTTCATCCGCGCTGGGCAGAACGAACCGGTAGACAGAGCCAAGGACAGTGAATCCGTACAAACTGCTATCTGTCTTGTTTCCGGGAACAAAGCGCAATACCGACTCGTGGAGCTTGGCTTCCGCAATAGTGTTGGAGTAGTTGATCTTGTTGACGGTTTCCCGGCTCCATTGTTTCTCGTTGAGCGTGGTAGCACAGACTCGACCACCGCGATGGCTCATGTAGATAACGGGGTTTTCATCATGGGAAATTAAATGAGTCAATCCATCACGTTCAATGCGATCCCATCCGCGGGCCAACATTACAGAACTCTCATTGAGTCCTGGTTGGTTAACAATCTCAAACACTAGCCACGAGTGTCGCGCACTCAACGTAAATATGAAGTTTCCATGAATAGAAATGGAAACTACTGCAGAGGGGAGTTCTATCGGGGCAGTTTTATGCCACGTTGTAGATGCAGCTTTGGATGCCATGGGGATCAGGAAGTTCCCCGCCCCGATTATGAGACTATCTTCGTAGGCCGCCAGTGCATGGATTGGTCCTTGCATGATTCGGGTGAACTGAGTCAGGCACTTGATTTTGGATGGTTCGGATGAGTCTCGTCGAGGAGCAAGTAGAATGAGCCTTCCCTGTTGGGGATCATTGTGGTATAACGCCGGCATGGACGTGCCAATGGCGACCATGTAGTAGGTTTTGCCATCTCTTTCAAATGTCCAATCCAGGATGCAAGAGACTGTCTCCCCACGGGCCGACTCGGGTCTCCAACAAGACTGATCGGAGTTGTCATGGACCACAGAGCTCTGTAAATCCGGATCCACAAATTCGATGAAAGATTTAACAGTTTTGGTGAGGGGGTCTTCGGGGTCCTCCACACTGGGAATATTGTATGCCACGATCAGAGTCTGAAGTATGGTCGAATATGCCATTTTCTGGGGCTTTCCAGGCAAACCGATACGTCGCGGAACCATCTTAGCTTCTTGGCTCAGAGAGCATACCAGAAGCTGTCGGTCTGCGAAGCAGAATAGATCTCCCAGGGGAGCTCCTGGCTCTGGATTATGTGGATCGACAAGATCAAAGCCATGGATAGAAACGGGGAAGTATGCAGGCTGTGTTAAACGTTAGGTCTTGAATAACGAGGGAGTCTAAATTAAACTCACATTGCTCTGATCTGTGATCCAGACTCGTCGAATGGAATACTCAGAGGGGATGCAGTCCGAACGGTACGACACATGCCACAACTCATCCCCACATGTAAGCAAGGCGAACGTGCTTCTCGCTTTGAGTCGAATAGACGTTGTTCCGATACGTCTTGCTTCTTTCTGTTGTAGTCCTGTATACAATTTTGTAAGCAATCAACCTCAACCCTATTTTAGATGAGATCCAACAGAAGAAAAGGTCTTACCAATCAAGTTGTTAGCATTGAAGTCCACTTCAAATGAGACAAGCATCCCACTTCGCAATCCACAAAGTAGAAACGCGCGTAAGGAGCCATTTGCCGAAATAGTCCGAATGGTCGCAAAGCTTTCAACGACCGTGGACAAGTCGACATTATCTTCAAGGGTAATAAAAGTCTCAAACAAGAAGACGATGGCGTTGTTTTCAATGACAAAAACATCGATTGTGCCATCGGGGTTACCCAAGAAGAGAAACGTCATATCCCCAAAGGTTTGCAGAGAGAGGCAAATGGGCTCTTTGGCAATATTGACAGGCTCACCAACATCCAAGCGGACTTCATCATCACCGGTGACAACTATTTTAGTCATGTAAAGGTATGCCTTGTCTTCATACCGCACAGCGGTAATCACTGCTGATTTTGGTCCATCAACAGCTGCTGTAAGGATAGCAACCTGGTCTTTGTGCGACACACGTGTGTTCAAAGCAAGGTTGTGGAGAGCGAAGAGATGGGTTGCTTCTTCGGTGACCTGGATTAGAACACCATCAGGGGTGCATCCTGCAGCCAACGTTTGTCTACTGTCCAGTCCTGTCTGTTCTTCTTCAAGGGCGCTGATTTCTTCCTCAAAATCCGGGTTCAAGTAAAGAAGTAACGTCGAAAGAGGATCAGAAAGCAGGATGTAAACACCACCGTTCACAATTTCAGACATAGTCCACATGTCTCTGATACTCGAAAAATCATCAAGCGGCACGTTGAAGCCCTGTTGAGCCTCAAAGCCCCATCGAAACTCATGGAGCGCGCCACGAGTGGCCGTGGAATCAGAGCAAGCAAAAAGACGATTGCTAACAATTCCTCCCTGGGGCGTACTTTGGGTCACTGGGCAAACCATGGTGGCATCCCGGACTGGGGCCCAGTTGAAGAACCTTTGCAAACACCTTGGGCCAGCTCGAGCCTCTTGTACAAATAGTCCGCCATCGCCAGTGCTACCAGACGCCAGGATGAAGTCACCACCTTGGGAGCCCATGTCGAGGACATCAAACGCCATATCGACATCACAGTGGATCTGACCCAAGGAGGTTTGGGTTTCTAGATCCCCCTCATTGCCGAACTCCAGAAGATAAATCCAGCCATCCTCCCGGCAAAGGTAAATCCCATCATGGCTCTGGCTGTACAGCCAGTTGCGGGCTGGTCTTGCCCAACGAGTCCACATCGATGCGGCACTAATGTCGGGATTGGGAGCGAGAAAGGGGTACCTTGTAGGGCGAGTTTCGCCATCAAAAGAGTAAACTGCCATGGATGTGGTAGTCAGGACCAAAAATGACGATTCCTTGGTCAGCGGAACAATCATGGTCGGCAATCTGTGCTGCTTGCGAAGTTTGAAATCATATATCTCAGGCTCACTAGTACTGAGACGTTCGTTGTCTTTCCATACATACGTCACAGCATCAGTGACACCGTCCAGTTGCACGATCAGAAGTAGCATAATGTTTTTATCTTCAGCAGTCTTGGGATAGAGAAATTCCATAAACATGATGGTTCCGTCAATTCGATAGAATTTTTCCTACATAGAAAGTGTCAATAATTTCTTACTCAGGGCTGAACACGAATCTAAATTACCTCTTCAATGGGATCCAGTGTCCCGTTAGCCATCTGCGACTGAGCTTCATGAGGAGATTTGAGCCGCATGATTCCGAAGAAGTCTTTCGGTGCACATACTGCGACAGCGCGAGATCTAAACCCTGATTAGCCTGCAAGATGATAAAATAGAATGATATTCTTACTTTGGATCAACAGCGATATGCTTGCCAAATCGCATTTCCAAGCTCACATTGACTGGGAATGGGCGACGAAAAGTGACGAACTCATTAGGCTTTGACGGGGAACAATAGATGAAATGCAACTCCCTCATGTCCACAGCAAGCACAAGGATTTGTGATGGACCATCATATGCAGCCTCGGATTGAATTTGTGATTCCAGGGGGAGCTCCGTGCTCACATTAAGAACCTTTGCTGCACAGATCGAGCCTTGGAAATCTGTCTTCTCAGCCACATCCTCGAGATAGCCTGCAGGTATTGCTTCTTTAATTTGGACTTGCTTCTCTCCAACAAACACAACATCATTGTGTTTCTTGTTTCTAAGACGTGCTGGTAAAATCCATTTGATCACTGGACTGGCAAGGATGGTTTGGGTAAGAATACCCGGCACTTCAGGCTCATCAAAAGGAGATGGACGCGTTGTAGACGCGCTGGCCATGTTGCAGGTGTTGAAATATCAAAATGATGATTGTCTGAGGCTTTTCTTTGCATAGGCAAGACTGCATTCGGAGTGTGAAGCACAAAGCCTAAGGCGAATAAGGGTAGGAGAGTGAAGAAGAAATTGTAAAGAATGACGTGACGACAGTAAAGATAGGTAGCAGACAGACGTATAGACGCTAGTCCTTGTTGGGTAGAAGTAGAATATTTGTTGAATACTTCACTTGTAACCAGTAGATGGTCAAGGCATTGATTTGATGATCGCGTGTCATTCAGTAAAGAAACTTAAAAGAGTATCAAGATAGCCTGAGGCTTGCCTCACCTCTCCGGCCAGATCTTGACGAAATAGGCGTCTTTTCTTTGTAATGCACGATCTGGTGGTTGAGACTGGAAAGCAATGACAACTAATATGCCAAATAGATGAACCAGACCGTTTCAATTAATCATTCATTTCCCAGAGGTCATATACTGTTTGATCTGGAGACCCTATGGTGACTGGAGTTAATATACACAATTGCGGTAGATAGGAGGCATCAATGAGAGCGTGGGACCTACAGCTTTGACGCTAGAGATTGAGGATCAACGCAATGCAAGCGGTAAAAAGCAACATCAAACAGACTCAAAATCAATACATACCAATCAAGTGTATAAATGAAATTTGGTAGACCTAGCCTGATGTCGCTTCAGGTATACAGTAGCTCTAGATCATGAAGAGCTACTTCCTCCCGCGGGGCTATTGCCCGATCGCTGCGGGACCCAAGGGTCAAGGCAGCTATGGAACAAATCGGATCCCAGTATATGCAGCTGTTTTGTTACTATTGTTCTTTTTCGGCCAGCCGTATTGCAGAATCACTTGGATGTGGCATAGAAGTGGATGTTTTCTCAAGATCCAAGGCGCAAGTGGAGGAATCACGTTGGTGTTGGTGCCTCAGGCAGCTAAGCGGGATCGCTCCACCTGATGTGCATATTAGCCCTCCTGTCCTTTCTTCAACGCCCATTCAAACTCACTGTTGATTTCCAACAGATACTAAGATACCTTTTCCCCTGTGTGATTTAAGAGGATTTCTGGTCACGAAACTCGCACATTTGCTCTGTCGTTCAAAGAAGTCGTGACCCATAGGGGCCAGTCATTAAATCTTCAGGGTAAATGCATATCAAGCTAGCCTGATGGCCTGAACTCCGTTTGCCAGTTCCATCACAAACTTTGCCTGTTTCTTCAATCTTCTCTCTTGTTTTCGGACAAGAGCTTTAGCTTGTGGCTTGTGTGTGACATAGATTTCGAGAATGGCCCCACCCGGCGTTGAGCAGCGCAATGAGAGCTCAACAGAGGGTTCTGTCTCCCTTGATAACGAAAAGCTATCAGATTCGTCGAGTGAGACATCTGAAAAGGGGTTGGAGATGCAGCTGAAGGAGAAAGCTCGATTGGAGAAAGCAGAGGCGATCCGCCAAGCATGCCGCTCTCGTGACACGGAGGCAATAATCTCCCATGCTGTAAGCGAAGGTGGACTTTTGGAGGATGAGCTCCGACAAGAAGCGTGTAAGAGTCAAATGGAAATCATCTGCGGAACAATGGCTTACACTCCCTAACAGGGCCTCTTCTTCTGCAATGTGACAAAGGAATACAAAATGATGACCTGAAGCCGTCAGATGAACTCCCACCACATACCGATGAGGAACAGGTTCAATTGGATGTTAATCGGTCATTTGTCTACTATCCCAACAATCTTCCTGCAGATGATATGGCAGAAAAGAAAGCGCAGTTATCAACCTTGATCACCAAAGTCCTCCGAAACTACCCCATGCTATGTTATTTCCAGGGGTATCATGATATCGTGCAAGTGTTTCTCTTGGTTCTGGGAAATCAACAAGCAGCATCAGTCATGGCCCACATATCCCTTTTTCGTATCAGAGATTATATGCTCCGAACACTATCACCGGCTATCAAACATCTGCTGCTCATACCTGCAATCATTGAAACTGCCGATCCGGCTTTGCGACAACACCTCTCCCACATTCAACCTTACTTTGCCCTTGCCGCCACACTCACCCTTTACGCGCATGATATCCAGGAATATAGCGATATTGCCCGCCTATACGATTTTTTGTTAGCAACAGAACCGGTAGTCTCGATTTACTTGTTTGCTGCAATCATCCTGTCCCGAAAGAAGGAACTCTTGGATATTCCTCTGGATGAGCCGGAGATGCTCCATTTCACCCTTTCCAAGCTTCCACAGCCACTGGACCTAGATAGCCACATTTTGCGTGCGGAGCAGCTCTTCAATGACCACCCTCCTGAATCTTTGCCCCATGGAATATGGAGAAGTATCTCGAGATACAGTGTGCTCAAGACTTCAAGGGTCTCGTCCCCAAACTATACTGTCGATGAGGCGGTGAAGCTGTTTGAGAAACAAAACCGGCAGCTTCGTAATGAGGAGCTTCGAAAGCAAGCCATGGATTTTGCATGGAAGCATCGGCGGGCGGTTGGCTCGGTCGCATTGGCTGTTTTGGTCGGTGCAGCATCATTCTATATCCGCAGGAAAGGACTGGATACTTCAATCTGGTCTTATATTAGTCGAGTCCAGGCTTTTTTCGATTGATTCAATGTTTCCATGATGTTTTATAAAAAGCAGTGTTTTAATCTCGGAGGGCGACTAGGGACTTGATCTTGGTTTGTTACTCCAAGAATGGATTTAGACGTGTATAATAATACTATCTATACTGATAAAACGGGCTTCACGAGAAGATGTGGGCAACTTGAAAGAACTTCTACCTAATTTTAAGAATTTAAATACTATTGAAATACTTTTTGCCCGTCAATTGCTGCACCTAGAAGTCTCCTTTTCCTTTTCAAGGTTGCAGAATCCAAAATAGTGTATTAACTTATCGTGAGCTGAGTGACAGCTCAGTTCGTCAAAGTAGTGGCATGGACGGGGTGATTTATATAACGAGGGCTCCCTTTGGTTGAGATTTTCAAGCATCTGTTCTTCCTCCAATGACTTTGCCTTTACTGCCCAAGCTGAGAAAACATCACATCTAGTCCGAAATATCTGATGAACAAAATAATTTGCACAGAAAAATGGCAGAAGCCTGAGTGGTGTGAAGGCTATAAGCATTCCAACCACGTGTGGCTGAAAAGTGTGGCGCTGCCCCGCCGGGGAAAGCTGATGTTGTACACTTCCAACTCCCATATAACAATCACTTTCTCCAACTCAACACATCCACCATGGCGAACAGAGGCTATGATGTCGTAGTTGATGTGGATGCAGAGGTATGTATGAGCCTGCACTACTTGAAATGACCATCTTCTCACGCACCACAGGGTGACCTCGGCCATACCGACCTGCAAGAGGACCTTGAATTCCATTCGTCCAGTGAGTGCCAATCTAACTGCAAAGGAACCACCGAAAACCGCTAATAAATGGCCTTTTCTCACAACCAGACTTTGAAAATGACCAACGCACCGCTAAAGCCCAAGCCGACTCGTCCCCGTTCCTAGGCGGCTCCTCCTCCCGCGGCCGCGACCGATCCCCTGGCGGGACACCTACCAAGCACAGCTGGTGGTCAATCCACTACTACGAGCGATTCTTCGATGTCGACACGAACGAAGTCTTCCGCCGCTGCATGGCGGCGCTGTACCCGCGTTCAAACTTCCTGGACGTCCTCGAGGGAAACGCGGATCTCTATGGCCCGATCTGGATCGCGACGACCGTCGTCGTGATCCTGTTTCTCACTGGTACCATCTCGCAATGGCTGTCTAACAACGATGACAAGCACTTTGAGTACGACTTCAGACTGCTGTCGGGTGCTGCAGGCCTAATCTATGGATACACGGGCGTTTTGCCCATTGCGCTTTGGGGAGCTCTGCGCTGGTTCGGGAGCTCGACTGCCGATCTGATTGAGTGCTGGGCTTTGTATGGGTACTCGAATCTGGTGTGGATTCCTGTTGCACTAGTTAGCTGGAGCCCGCTTACAGCGCTGAACTGGGCGCTTGTGGGGGTTGGCTTTGCGTGGACGGCTTTCTTCTTGCTGCGCAACCTTTACCCGATGCTAAATGCTACTGATGCCAAGGCGAGCAAGATTCTACTAATTTTGGTTGTCTTGTTGCATGCCGGGTTGGCTATTGCGATTAAGATTCTATTCTTTGCGTAAGTCTTCCCCATTCACGAAGGCTTTCTGCTTGGATTCAAGATGTCCTCTTTGCTAACGTGCCTTGTAGCCATGCGAGCCCTGTTTCTAATAAGAACACGGACACGGGCAGTGACGATAATAACGACAGTACGCGCCGCATGATGTTCTCAGCTTGAAATGGATGGTGCGACCTTCCGGTGAGATTGGAAAATGCCTGTCTTGCTCGCGTACCGTAGTTGTCTTCTCTGCTTCCTTTGCACGGTACACAGATAGGCCATGCATGTATTTCATAACTGTACACAGGCCATTGTATGGCTGATCAGATTCAATGAGCATTGTTCCCTTTCCAAGAATCCACTAGTAGGTGCTGTGGTTGTCTAGTAGATCCAATGAATCTGATTCTAAGTCATAAACTGCCATGCCGAGACAAGTTAGAACCACGCATTTGTTCAAGTGCGGGGCGAGAGCGCGAAAATACTATAGAACCCCTCAAGAAATGTAGACTATGGATGGTGTCCTTCAATGACCTCAGTGAGCCCCGCAGTACGCCTGATCTAATCGATTTATTCGACAATGAAACGGCTTTTGGCCTGCACAAATTTGAATATTTGAACTTTTACTTCAATTCATGGATTGCGACTTGGACCTCGAGAGGAGCCAACTAACAAAAGTAGTATCGTGGCTGTGATTGTTTCATCATTTCTAACGCCATGTAAAAACCTCTCCGTGTCGCATCCCAGCCAAAACCCAGACCTGGAATCGGCACCACAGCACCCCGAGCACAACACCGATCGATAAGCGAATCGTCTATTTGAGCTTCTTCTTGGGGCGGAGCTGGTTGGTGTGACCGCACTTCTTCTTGCGGCAGTTGGTGGCACGAGGAGGGAGACGAGCCTATGGATTCCAAGTTAGTGTCTGGTTCTCTCTAAATCCGGAGGTCGTATGGTTGTCGTCCATGCCGAAGCAATGATCGTATAATGTAATATTCCGAGTCGGTGCATGGAATCGGGGATCTTCAGGTTGTTTGGAATTCACGTACGTAGCACTTGCGGCAGATGGACTTCTCGCAGTTGTACTTGGAGGCAAGGGCCTTCAGCGAAGGCTCAATGATACCACCACGCAGACGGAGGACAAGGTGAAGGGTGGACTCCTATAGATCGAAATCAAGTCAGTCACGGTTCCAGATATGTCGCACAAGTCATTCCGCAAACGCATCGAATATCGGCCGGTTTTCCTTCTCTTTCGTATCCTGTCCAATTTTTTTGGTCGAAAACCATATAAATTTGTCGGTCGAAATTCAGTTCCACTTTGGATACAGCCCCCACCCAAACCGGTCGGTATCGAATACGAATGAAATAAGTTGTCGATCCAGATCACGAATTTGCCTCATACCTTCTGGATGTTGTAGTCGCTCAGGGTACGGCCATCCTCGAGCTGCTTGCCAGCGAAGATCAGACGCTGCTGGTCCGGGGGGATGCCCTCCTTGTCCTGGATCTTGGTCTTGACGTTGTCGATGGTGTCGCTCGACTCGACGTCGAGGGTAATGGTCTTACCCGTCAGGGTCTTGACGAAACTATATCCAGCCGCATTAGTGGCATGTCCATGATATTGTGCGGATGCTTGCTTCTTCGTTGGTGGGTTCGTTGAAGGGTTGCGGGATCGCGGGCTCTCGGAAATTCAGGATGACCTACATCTGCACTGGAAGCAGGAGAAAAGGACATGTTAGCTCATCGTGTTCACAAGGACGTCGAGAATGCGAATCAACAGGTTTCAGAGCACGTACTGGTTGCGAGTTTTCGTTGGTGTCGGCGGTCGGTCGCTGTGTTCGAGGCGGAGGAGGCGGTTACAATTTGAGGATATCTCGCTTAGGAGAGGTGGGCCAACCACACTTACCCTAAGCCCTAACATCAGCACCCGCGAATTGCCGCTTTGAGACATTCACGTGACCTAATGCAACTTCCCTGTTTAGGGTGTCCCACGTTATTGTCATTGGACGAAGTATACACTTGCATTTCATGTGCTTTAAATTCATCTTAATCTCGGAATTGAGCCACCGGGACTATTAATAAATTTGATGTAGGACTACCAGTAAAGGAACTTTATGGATTATCGATTGAGGTGTAAACCAGTCGCTCAACCCAGGTAGCGCCATTCATCCATCCCCAACACCCAACCCCATTAGCTGTTCATCCAGTTCATCTACTGCATCCAGTTCATCCTCTTCATCCTCTTCATCCTCCTCGTCCTCCTCGTCCTCTTCATCCATTTCATCCATCTCGTCCCCGCTATCCCCATGTAGCCCTTCCTCATCATCCGATCCCTCTTCACTATCGGATTCCGATCCATATCCCGTATAATCCGAGCTCTGCTGATATTCTTGCCCGTGCCCAAGCCGCCATTCAGCAGTTGATACTGCTCGGACCAGCGTATGCAACGAGACGCCTGCCAGTTTAGCCGCTATCTCATGAAATGAGCGTGCTTCTTCGGGAAGCGTTGACACCCATCGATATCGACGGTACCACATGCCCGGTCTGGCAACTATCTCTCCCTCTTGTTCTGGAACAATGGGCACTGAGAGTATGCCTTCCGTGATTCTTCGTAGAAGAGCGTCAAGCTCTTTGTCCTCGTCATCGGTGTTAGCAGATTTTTCTGCACCGGGGTCATGCCTTGACGGAGTTTGTGTCTCTGTTTCTGAAACGGGGAACATGTCGGCAACCACACTAGGGTCCTTCGTGGTATCCAACCATTTTTTCTCGTACCAGTCCATGTACTGATCTAACTGGTGAGGTTTCATCCTCAATATATCCGAATCGAATACTTGAATAGCTTTTTCTATCCCAATATTCCCCTCGGCGTATTTCTGGGATTCAAACTGCTGCTGAGCTCGCATCCATTCCTGCCAGTTGATGCCCTGAGCGGTGGGTTCCAGGGCCGTGCCCGGGTTTCTTGGTATATTATCAAACGGGAAAAGCAGTTTTGTGGCTATGACAATTAAGACCACCATCTGGATCTCAGGTAGTTGAAGCGATTCTATACGCTTGTCATCGTTGAGGTACTCTGGGTATTCGAATGTGAAACCGAGGAGCTCCTGTAGCGTCTTGATGACCTCGTATACATCAACTGCCTATATGTTAGTTTGACCAAGGCCGCATTTAGGTTGCAATTTCGTACCTGGGATAGCTAATCTTTTGATGTGCCGATGAAAGATGATAGGGGAGTTCATGGGAGGTAGCTCAATTCCAAACTTGCGTTGGTAGAGGAGCGCTATATCTCTGAGCGTTCGATGCAGAACCTCCACTTTCGGTATTCTCTTTTGGAGAGATCAGCGAGATCCCAGCCAAGCTGCATATATTGAGGTATTCAATAACTTACGTTGACAGTGAGGATCCGAGTAAACTCCGGAGGAAGCTGCCTTTTGATCTCCCGAGGCACAACCTTCAACGCTCGGATATAAGGAATATCTTGGCGCAAAATCAACCTGTCGGATAGAAGCAGGTAATTAGTATAAGCCAATGCCCAGAACGTTCAGACCGACAGTTGCCGTGATATGCAAGCCATCCATGGGCAGGTTACTTACCTGTGAAGATCAGAGACACAGATTGGAAGCTGCATTATAATTGCCGCTAGATAACACAGGGCCACAGTCTCAGACATGCGAGGCCAAATATGATACGTAGGCCTGATCGTGACGCTCGGTTCGTCGTCGTCCTTCTGCAAGGGCTGTGAGCTGAAAAGCTCGGGCTCACTATCAATATCCTCATCGTCGGTAGCGTCGATGATCCTTAAACTGTATTCCTGGAGCTTGAGAGCCCAGAGGTCACGAACAACACCCTGTTGGATCTATCAGCCTGTTGTGTTCAACGGGTGCGTATATCCCCGCGGAGGATTTACCTCGAACTGCTCTGGGAACCCATGGTCATGAATCAGAGCATAGCATTGTTTCCACAGGATTAGCTGATAAGCTTGCAACAACAGTGTTTGTGCCTTCCGACCCCGAGCAGCTAATATGGTATTAAAACCTTGATGCTATGTCACGGAGAAGTGGTACATACTCTTTCGCGATTTCTCCTCCTTCTCCCTCTTCACCCGGCTGATCCTACCCAGTTTTCCAAAATCATCCGCATCTTCTTCTATTTGCCGGCCCTGAATGGAATTCCTTAGTTTCGGATATCCCTTTGCGCTCGTGGACATGGAGTGGTGACAAGGTTCGTGCATACCTCCTGCAAATGGCCGCGACGACAGAACCAGAGACCATTGTCGACATAGTACTTTCGCTCACGGCATGACTCTTGGCCACAAACCCCTCGGGTGACATAGTCCATGCCGAGGCAATGGGGTCATGTTGGTCGGGAGATGTTGAGATTCACGGTTCGGAGCATAATTTTTTTTTCTGCCTTACCCAGCGACCGCCGGTTCTGCAACCGACATGCAGCCGTGAACTCCCTTTTTACATCAAAAACAGCCAGGTTTCAAGTAGCATATGACCTGACCTGAGGCTACGAAAAGTACGTGAACTTGCATCTAGATTATATCTAGCGAAGCAATTACAGAGAATTGGGCTTACCAAGATCTACTAAAATTTATTTGTTCGTCATACTGTCATGAGACGCTAAGACTCAGATGATCATCGGGCATCACGTACTATGCCAACCAAAGCAATTCTTCTCGTCGTTTAAGCCTACATTTCAAGGCCTTTATTGGAAAACAGATGCGGGAAAGCAATAAGACGTTCGTTCAATTGGCCAACGGACCGTATCCTTCGAACCATTGAAGATGAGATTCTCATGGGAAGGGAGGCGGGGCATGTGCCCAATTTTTTTTTACGTAAAGGTTGACATAACATGTGGAAGATCCCAAAGTATGGCGATTAACCGGACTTGGGAGCCTCCTTGGCATCAATACAGGCCTCCTCACCCATGGCAGTCTGGATGATAACGTCTGTAGATGGATGGTCAGCGAGACTGGCTCTCAATGATATGTGACAAGAGTATCACGCCGCAGGATATCGGGTATACTTACTGACGTCCTTGGTCTCGTCATTGAACAACGCCATGAGCTTAGTGTTCAGACCCTCCTCCTCGGGAACCTTAACATCGTCCTTAAGATCACCGTCCTCTGTCAGCAGGGAGAGGAAACCATCCTCGCTGATGTCCAGCTAGATATACAGTGTCAGTAAAGAGGCTTTAGTAGACCCGAAATTTGCTTGCAAACTCACAAGCTGGTACTCGCGGCGGTGGACGATGGGGACGTCCATGTTGTGGGTGGAGGGAGACAGATCCTCAAGCTTCTTGCCGGTGAAGATATCGGTGGCGACCATGTGAACCTTGGCGTGACCGTGCTTGCCAGTCTTGGAGGTGGACATCTCAATGATCTTGCAAGGGCGACCCTTAATGACGACGTGACCGTTCTTGCGCAGAGCGGAACACTGCATAGGGAAGGTGGTCGAGGCACCGGCATCAGCCGACTCGAAGGTAACGTCAAGCTATAGAATCACATTAGTTATGAACATGGGAATGCCTTTAACAGGAGATGTTTCCGCGCCGGGCTCAACAGGGGGGTTGTGGTGCGCCCTTGAAAAGAGGGGAGAGAGCCTCTAGATGCGGGGCTCGCACGCACAGTGAGCGAGTGGCTTGGAAGGTTGCAGGGTTGGAGGCAAGAGGGGAGAAAAGATGCATGGACAATTCCGTACCTCTTCAGCGGACATGGTGAATGAATGGGAGTTTAGGTGAGGATTATAGAAAAACAAACGATGGGGGTGAAGAGAAGGGAGGGAAGAGGAGTTTTCTTCGAACAGAAAAGACAGAAAAAAGACTTTGTGGTGGGGGGCTTGGTCGCTACCCCCTTTTAGGTTTAGCGTCTCCGGGGCGATGTTTGGCTTCACGATTACTGGATGTACTCCGTACTGCATTACTTGTACACATTTACCACCTACAAAGTCTAGGTAGACCGCCCATTCCTTCTTAAGGCCTCTAAAATGTGGCGTGACCGCATTTCAGGCCAATCGACTCTCTCCGGGGGTAATCGTAATCCCTCTTTGCCCCGGCGTTCTTCGTCTCAGCTCTCCCAGGGCCCCTACAACGCCCGTCCCGGCAATACCTCAACAACCTCCTCGACCTCATTGCTCGTGTCTCCGAATGACTCAACCGCCTCACTTCCAGGGACCGCACGTCCACCAAATGGCACAGGGTTGAGGCAGACAAGTGCTCAGCGACCGCGTCCAGCGGCGGTTCCCGATCCGCTAGAGGTCTTGAATGGAATCATTCGGAAGGAGAAACAGGGCAAAGGGGTTCTGCAGCTATCCGCAAATCCAGAAGCACGACCACCAGAGTTAGTGAAGGCCATTGACTTTGCAGGGTTGAGCTTAGAGGAATTCGTGGCGAAAGCAGTTCCGAAGCCGACCAGAAATTCCCCTGGTAGTGATGTCAATGCGCAAACGATTCAACAATTCGAGCAGGAACGGGATAAATTTCAGGGTCTTCATACTGCTATCAGTGGCTGTGATGATGTCTCCAAGTCAGTGGAACTGTACCTGAACGACTTCCAGAATGAGTTAGGGACTGTGTCCGCGGAGATTGAAACATTGCAAACCCGCTCTACCCAGCTGAATGCAATGCTTGAGAACCGGAGAAATGTGGAACGGTTACTGGGGCCAGCGGTGGAGGAGATTAGTATCTCGCCGAAAGCCGTTCGTGCGATTGTTGAAGGTCCTATGGATGAGAACTGGGTACGCGCCCTGAATGAGATTGACGCTCGGACTACCGGCATTGAAGCCAAGGCGTCTTCCTCAGCTGGTTTCAAGGCAATAGAGGATGTGCGACCACTCTTGATCGATGTGAAGAATAAGGTAGAAACCCATCTATGACTCATGCCAAGGACCATTTATTGACAGGTATAGGCGATCGAACGAATCCGAGACTATTTGGTGTCGCAAATCCGGGCGATGCGATCGCCAAATATCAACGCGCAAATCATTCAGCAACAGCGATTGGTGAAGTTCAAAGACCTATATAGCTACTTGTCAAAGGTGCATCCGACTCTTGCTGGAGAAATTTGCCAGGCCTACATCAACACCATGCGATGGTACTATACGTCCAATTTCACTCGCTATCTTCAAGCTCTCGAGAAGATCAAGGTCTACCCGAGTGATCGCAATGAAGTACTTGGAGGTGAATCCTCTTCACACAGAACAGGTAAGTCCAGCAATCACCTTGTTTCTTAAACAATCCTAATGATCCATAGGAGGTATCCTTCCGGGCGGCCGAGCTGGCTCTGCCGCACACGACCCATTTTCTCTAGGTCGCCGGATTGATGTTCTCCGAAACGGGAATCAACCTGCCATCTCATCCTACGTTGCCGAGGAGGATCACTCCTATCATGGGATTGAACTGCCGTTCCGGAACTTCAATGTTGCCCTGGTAGACAACGTATCTGCCGAATACTCATTTCTCACTGAATTTTTCTCTCCCCTGACCTTCCATGACATCTCGCGCAAGGCCGGGGAAATCTTTGAACCGGTGTTTACCCTTGGCCGAAACCTGACGAAGAAGCTCATCGAAAATACCAATGACTCGTTGGGTGTCTTAATGTGTGTTCGTTTGAACCAACACTCGGCTTTTGAATTTCAGCGGCGTAAAGTTCCCATTGCAGACTCCTATGTGAATGGTATCAACATGCAGCTATGGCCGCGCTTCCAAGTTATTATGGATCTTCATGGCGAGTCACTCAAGCGAGTTGGTTCCAATACTGGACGTAGTGCAATGTCCGCTCTCTCCATTGCAGGCGGAGACGATTTGAAACAATCGTCTGCACCGCACTTCCTGACCCAGCGATTTGGCCAGCTCCTTCACGGAATTTTGGTGCTCAGCAGTGATGCTGGGGATGACGAGCCTGTGTCAAACAGCCTGGCTCGTCTACGCTCCGAATTCGACTCCCTCCTGGCGAAGTTGAGTCGAAACGGCACGGACGCAAAGCGCAGAGAGCGATTTCTTTACAATAATTATTCTTTGATCTTAGCCATTATTAGTGTACGTTTTCTCCCTTACTTCATGTTAACCAGATGCTCATTGAATCTCAGGATACCCAAGGAAAATTAGCGACTGAACAGAGACTGGTGAGTTTTTCTTTATCCCTTGGTTGGTCTCATGGAGCTTGACTGACGTTCCTTTTAGCATTTGGACGAGATGCTTAAAAATTGCAGCAAGCGTTGATTGCATAGCAACTTGCTCCAACAATGTAAATTTCCACTAGTTCTGTATGAGCGCTTTCATGTATTTGAATATAAGCATTTAATTCACTTTTCCATATCCTTCGGCATTTTTCGGCGTAATTTCCGTGCCATTAGACGTAAGGCGTGACCAAGTCCTAATGTTTGCACTGGTGGACTCCGAGTGCTGATCGGCGAGATCTCCACTCCGCGGGGCCTCCGCCTCTGTTTCCCTTATCTGCATTTACCGTTTGGTTGTTGCAACTACCCACACTTTCCTCGCCAAGATGCTGGCGCGTGGAATTAGAAAATGCAGTCCGGTGCTTCGTCGCTGTTTTTCCAGCGCACAAGTTCGTCCTGCTGATTTTACCCATGCAGTGAGTTCCGTCCAGCTATTCTTCACCGCGCAACACCACCGAGGACAGCCGAACAACTTCGAAGTCACCAATTAACATGGTATAGGTCATCGGCGCCGGCGTTGTTGGACTTGCAGTTGCACGCCAGCTAGCAGCACGCGAAGGTACCTCGACAATTCTCCTAGAGCGCCATGATGCACCGGGAACGGAGACAAGCAGTCGCAACTCCGAGGTGAGCATCTGCTAAACAACAACGCGGACTATATAACCAATGGACCTCAACTACTTGGATGATATAGCTAACAATTTATTATTGTGAATATAGGTTATCCATGCGGGCCTTTACTATCCCGTCGGCTCTCTCAAAACAGAGCTCTGCATCCGGGGCCGCAATATGATGTATGACCTATGCTCGAAACACGACATTCCCCACCGCAACACCAAGAAATGGATTGTCGCCCAAACAGAAGAACAATGGGAATATACTCTTCGGATACACAAGCACGCACAATCCCTTAGCGACGCGCCAACCCGGCTCATCAGCGCCGAGGAAGCAGCCCGTCGCGAGCCAGATGTCAAAGCCGATGCCGGCATCGTCGAGAGCCCAACAACTGGTATCGTGGACAGTCATGCCTTAATGACCTATTTACATGGAGACTTCGAGAACAATGGCGGCGATTGCGCGTTCAAGACACACGTCACGAACGTCGAGTACATCCCCGGTGAGGGATACAAAATCACCGCCGTCTCAGATGAAGACGGCTCCATAACTTCCATCACCGCAGAGACGCTTATAAACAGTGCTGGCCACGGCGCTTGCGCTATCAACAATCTTATTCTCCCGAAAGAGCGCCACCGAACCCCGGCCTATGCCAAGGGTACATATTTCTCCTACACCGCGTCTCGCCCGCGCACTTCTGTCCTGGTCTACCCCGCGACATTACCCGGCCACGGTGGTCTAGGCACTCACCTTACACTCGATATGGGCGGCCGAATCCGTTTCGGACCGGATGTGGAGTGGGTCGATGATCCAAATGACCTGAAGCCTAGTCCCGCCCGCTTGGAGCAAGCTATCCCGGAGATACTGTCTTACATGCCTGGTGTGGACCCGTCGGCTATTGCGTTGGATTACTGTGGTATTCGACCTAAATTGAGTCGTGGTGGTGGAGTGAATGGTAGAGAGACATTCCAGGATTTCATCATCCAGGAAGAGGAAGGATTCCCTGGTTTTGTGAATTTGCTGGGAATTGAGAGCCCCGGATTAACGAGCTCGCTGGCCATCGGAGAGATGGTTAACGAAATCCTTTATCGGTAAATATGCATGCTATCTGTATCACATTGTTTCCAGGTTCTATCGCATCTAGAAGCGCAGGACAGGGCACGGGTTGTGAGCGCCGTGGGAGTGTTAATGCTCATACCTAGTATATAGTATATAGACAAACCACAGCCCCATTACTGACCGTGATGCCAGTATTCATAGTCAGCTATGTCGCTGCTATGATTGTTGTGTATACCACTCGAGTCGCTAGAGGGATGTTAAAGTGAAATTACCATCCAGGTAGACGGGCTTGAAACCACTGAAGGAAGCGGAACAAGGCAGCTACAGCCCATTGTAGCAGCCAGCTCCTCAAACATCTTCTCAAACCCCTGATTTTTAAGCCAAGAAATATTGACTTAATGTACCCATGTAAAGAATATTGATTCTCTGCATAAAGTCTTTCCTGTCGCTGGATTATGGGGATCGGGAATTACGAATGTCGCCAATAATTACCCACAAACACCGGGGAAGTTAGTCCGAGTTCATATAACTATCTATTTATTCAAGGCATGACTTCTGCGTGGGGTAAAATAATGAACCGAACACTAATATTTGCTGATATTGCACATAGGGAAGGTCCAATCATGAACAGCCTCGCCCCTTGATATATCATGGGTTTAAATTATCATAGATAACTAAAACTCTCGTCACTCCCTTTGGCTGGACGTGCTATGGCATTTCTCTTTTACACGTGGTAGTATGGTAGTATATATTCTATGCTAGACCAAATAGAGGCGAGGACCATAGGTATGTATAGATAAAGTTATGTTAAAATAAACATAATGAGTAGTATTCACATAAAGTATCATGTAGTATTAACATAGACATCAGGTAAAATCAAACTCAAACAAAGTAGAAAAGAATGAGGTAATGCCGACAAGAACTTTCTTATCTCTTTTGTGGCCGGTGCTTCTTCACCGCATGCCTGTTGTTGTAAACCTGTGGCTTGTGCCTCCACACCACAATGAAACAAGGAAACAGAAGTCTTTGTTTGTTATCGGTGACGATTTCGAGGACTGTGCTCCGAGATGTGTGATATCTCAGGAAGAGTGGCTTTGCAGCAGCCTGAAGTGCTGGGGAAGCAAATTTTGGGGGCTCATCCAGGAAGAGGAGGATGAAGAGGACTTGATAAAGTCTAAAAGGTCAACGAGGAGGTACAGGGAGTAGTTATTGTAAACATACCTTGGAACTCGTCAAAGCAAGTTAATGGGAAGGGGTTTTTCATCACGGTGGGTGATCAATGTGTCAAGGAGGATTGACATAATGGATTGATGTGAAGGATATTTGAATGCATGGGTGCATGGTGGAAGTTCAAAGGAAGACGGAACTCAAGAGAGGGAGCAAGTTCGAAAGTTCCAAGTGGAAGAAAGAAGAAGCAAGACCAAAGAAGGAAGTTCAAAGTGGAAGATGGAACTTGGAGATGGAAGGTGCGTGAAGAAGGAAGAAGAAAGAGAGAAGAAAATGAGGGTATTTATACCTTTGGGTGGAGACCTGGGGTACCCCAGGATCACTCCCTCTGTCTAGATCGACCAATCACGCTAAAGGTCATAACAAGACCACACATCCCATATAGAATCAACTTTTCCCCAAAGCGGTCTGCAACATAAGTGATCTTGTACCAAGGAGCAGCGTTTGATATATACCTATACCACCAACGGTCATGTCTTTGCTTTCATGATACATGAATGTAGCAACAAATACTCTTCCATTCATATTGATATAACATATAGGTCGTACAACATGATGTCTGGTGTTGAAATTGAAACAAATAATATACACAGAATATCACAACCCTAGACGTCCAGCAATTAACACACGGCTAACGATATTTCATTCCACATCCATCAAAACGTCACTCATAATATGAAGCACATACGAGAACTTCTTGACACTCCACTTCCCCGAGTCCTTAAGGAGACTTGCATAATCGAGCAAAATTCTGCGAGCAGACTGATACCCCCCTTGTAAAGGCACACCGCGAAGATAAATCGTAGCACCATTACGAATGAAATTTACAGCAGGATCATCCGTCGGTGAGAATGATTGGCTGCCCCTAGGTTCCATAAAGCTGGTGAACCCTTCTGTTCCAACCTGCTGCCAGTCGATGTCGTCCATTAGGTCAATAGATCCGACGCTGGATGCCGTATTTGCAGAATCGGGGACCATGAATGTATATAGGCCTAATACCAGGCCGGCAGAGAAGACAGCGAAGACCGAGTGGAAGGTTGGATGGTCGGATGCCTTGCGGTTGACCATGGCTTTATAGATGTGTGCTGCATGTAGACATGCTCGTCTAGCAGCGGGGGTCTGCGACCACTCTGAGATATCATCGAGCGCTTTTCGCGCTGGGATTGGTCCGGCTCGACCAGCTGCGAAATCGAAGATCTGAATATCAGCCGTCAGGGTCATGCACATGTGGTGCCACATGACGAGGGAGTTTGGACTCAGTTGGAGGAGTGATTCGCCGTATTCCGTTGATATTTGCGATTGGAGGGATGGAAGGCATCGGGATCGACCGTCCATTGCGTAGGTATGGCAGGGTGCGAAGGGATAGCTGGCGCGATTGGAGAGGAGACGGTGATAGGCTTCTGATTGGCGTAGTTGGATCATAGCAAGTACCGCTTGGATACTGAATTCATCCATAGGGCCGTCTAGGGTGGGGATATTGGTGTTTTCTGACGGTGCCAGCACCGTTGACATGAGTATTCTTTTGCCACTGCGGATCAGCTGCGTCCAGCGCATTGATGAGTGTGCACGAAAGAGATCTTCGTTGCAGGGCATGATGATCTGTACTGAGTCGGGGATAACAATTGGACTTGTTGAAAGTAGTGATGAATACCAAGAATCTAGCAGAAGAAGACTAATGATAACTCTTTGTGACAAGTTAGTAGCTTTCAACTAGGCGAAGACAACGTATTTTACCTCTTAATAGATTCGACCTTGCTCCAGGCCTTCCATCGCATGTCAATGTCAGGCACACCTTCGAAAAGGCTCATGTCAAGTATTTGGCCCTCGGTTGCAGCAAAGATTCCATGTCGTTGTGTAATCTATAAGAGTGAGTATTATTGCACCACAGAAAATATCCCCTTGGCAACCTTTACATACCGACATAAGGTTGACATACAGCATTTGGCACTGTTCCAAATGGGATTTTTCCTACAAGGATCAGCGGCGGTATAGATGAACGTAGCACTAGAGGGACTCACTCCTGTTAAAACAGCCAAGTTCAAGAATAGAAAAGCAGTGGCAAAAATGGACATGGTGTTGGCGGGACTTTCCACGCCCATAGTGCATTTAGCCAGCTCGGAGGTGATCTTCTCAAGCACATGCTGAAAAAGAAAAGGTCAGTGGGCTCCACACCAAAAATAGATCATACGGACTAACCGTAAAATTCCGTAAAACAAACGTAGATGTGCCCTTAGTCCCCAGGAGCATCATTCCAATGAGACACATTACATAGAGGAGTGGCAAGCGGGTCTTCTTTGCAGAAAAGGTCGGAAGGTGAACAAACGGGACAAGAGGATGAAAGGTGCGGAAGAATAGGTCTAATGCCATATCCAAAACCTCTGCCGGGGGAAAATGAGGGAATGGAGTCGAACTCGAGCCAGACATAGCAGGAGAAGCAGCATCATTTCTTGGCGACTGCATTTGGGGGAAGGCAAATGACGTTTGGGCAAATGCTGCCTGGAGAGAGCGTCTGCAGTCATCATCAACCCCATATCGTGACCCTTGAAGTAAATTAGTGTCATTAGAAAGGGCTGAAGATTCAACAGAAAAGACATTGTCGACGTTGGTGTACACAATATCCCGCCAAAGGCTGTTCATCAGCCGACCAGTGTAATTCGCCGGCGCAAGCCAGTACCGCTGCACCTTGGCAAATCTTTCGTTGGGAATATTGTTACCTCCAGACTTGCCGCTATCGACTGAATGTCGACTTTGTTGATCTGGTGTTATCGCGACGTTGTCTCCCATTATCGGGAAATGGCCCAAATCCAGCGACCCATGATTAGAACCCCCATCTGTACGAGGCTCGAGCCACAACTGCAGCATGTCGTTGGGTACATCCTCGAGCCCTGCACCGCTTTGCTGCATGGTTTGATCTGCAGGGGCCACCTCGTTCCAGTCGAAGTACGGCTGTCGTTCATCCAACAACATGGGGTGAAGATCGGCATCGGCTCGGCCATGCTGTGCCGATATGTTCGCGAGAAAGTCTAATGGTGAATGAGAAATTCCAGGAGTGGACAGTGACACATCGCGCGGAATTGGAACATTAGGGAGTTGGTGCGCATCTGTATCAATGGTGGGTAACAAATGCGTTCCATTCTCTATACTGGGACCAGCTATCATTGGTGAGGCTCCGGATATAGCGGAAGGGTGTCGATTTGGTATCTGATTTGCTGTTGAGTCTTTCGCATTGGCTTCGGCAGCTGCGCCTGCTTGATTGTGGCCTTTGGCATGGCGACTCAGGACATCGCTGTTTAAATTCGTCAGATTACCGCAATGTCATATATTGCGGTCTTTTGATTAAAGAGAATCGCGTATCACAGAATATTACCTCCGAGAGAAGCATTTATGACAGACCTTGCACTCATAGGGACGCTCTTTGGTGTCTGGATTGATGCGTCAGAATAAAATTAATTTTCATGCGGTCCGGGGACACTGACGTGACCGTTCATGGCGTTTGAAATGCTCTGTCTTCTTGAACCGGCGGTCACAGATGGTACATATTCGAAGGACCATGACGGAGCTCGCAGATTAATTATACATCACAGAAGGCACATGGTCATCCTCTCATTGAGCAAAGGTGAGCAAAATCAGAAACTAAGCTCTTCCCCACAAGTTGGGGCGGAAGAGGGGGAACCTTAGTCAGCTCTTGTGGGGACCCCCCGGGTTAAGCCGATCGCACTCAAAAGCAATATTTTCGTTTCTATGCTATTAGACCATTGAACTGGTGGCTAATTCTACCGAGGATGGGCCACGAGGCAAAGCCAATCAACGGACGGTGACATAAACCCACGATGTGGCATGGGCCCCTAGTGTCCAATATACTGGGACTTCCCCGTGGGGTGAGAAGGGACAGTTCTCCGAGCCCCCTAAATCCCGTTTAATCACATGCCGTTGCTGGTCTACTTAGTAGAAAACTATTTTGGGCATTGAGGAAGGAGAAACATTCAAAACATTTGCACTATCTAGCCAGAGTACGCGGCAACTCTATGGGAATTTCTGTATTGTGAAAAAGGGAAGCTGAGACGGTCGGCCTTCTAGCCATCCCATTGGCTGCATGATGCAATAATACTTCGGGCAATTGACCACAGGCCCCAAATGCCGGCTCCATGACATCAGGAGGCTGATGTTGACCAAGAGGAATTTACATTCTTATTGACTAACCGCCTCCGCCAGGTGATTGTCATCATAGAATGTCTCCATATGCTGCTTGCGAGCCACCTTGTCTTCTTTAACCCGCTTGAGGATCTTCTGGATATTCGGGTACGAAGAGAATTTGTCCTAAGCAAGGTCAATTAGCAATCCTTTATTCGCCATAAGAAGAACTCACTGGTAACAGATCCCACACCCTCGGGTCAGTGCCTTGGTTTTTGAAGGTACCACAACCGCTTCGCGCATACTCCGTGAACAAGAATGTACGGCTGCTCTCCACCATAATAGTCATTTGATCTTGGAATCATCAGCATCGCAGTTGCGGTTGTCGAGTATCATGAAGCGGTAGCTCACCTTCCAGAATTCTTCGAGGCTCATTGACTTGGCTCCTCATCTCATACTTGTAGGCCTCGTTGGAGTTTCCGTGGGGTGTGTGGCAGATCTCTACACTGCCTCCACCGGGAAGGAAGTCATCTGAGCGACCAAGTCCATCCCCATACAGAGAGGCCAAAAATTCCGTAGCTGAGTTACGATGGAAATATGGCAGACGGAAGGTGTTGGAGGCGACATCCCAGCGTGGGCCAAACCACAAGAAATCAGCCAAAGGGGTAAAGGGGTCGCGAGAAGCGGCTGTTAAAACACAGTTGACGGATGGGTCAGTGTGGTCGATGGATGTCGCATTTTGGGACGAGAATTTCGTCAAGTCGTACTGCGATGATCCTTCGGCGTTAGTCTGATCCCAAGACTCAGGAGTGGAGTGTACAACTCACCTTATAAGGAACAACATTTCCATGCCAGGCTACCACATCGAAGGGACTGTGGTCCTGTGAAATGGCATGATACAGTCCATTCGCCTTGTTCACAATAACCCAGTCTTCGTGAAGATTTTCATCGATGTAGGCCACAGGGTGCAAGAAGTCACGCGGATTGGCTAGTCCGTGTCCTCCAAGTGGACCTAGGTCTGGAAGTTCCCATCTCGACCCCCAGATCTCTGTTATGTAACCACGAGCAGTATTGTGACCAGACCCCAATCGGACTGTAAAGCGGATACCCCGAGGAATCACGCAAATTTCACCTGGTTGCAGGAACAAGTTTCCCAATTCCGTCTGAATATCCAGATTACCCAGCTGGGCGACGATAAGGAAGTCTCCATCTGTGTTGCAAAATGCGCGATGGTCCATGTCTGTGTTAATCATGAAGACGTAGAGGGCAATTCCCTCGCGCAAATTGGGGTCCCCACTTCCACCCAGCGTGTGTAATCCGTCCACGAAGTCGATTTTCTCATCATCGTTGGGTAGGGGAAATGGCGCCCATTCACCTTGCTCCGCTAATGTCGCCACTTTGGGGTTCAGGGTCAAAAAGCAGTTCTCGATATCCGATTTGTGAGGAATGTTGGCCGTGTAGCCATCTATAATATGTTAGTATGTATAACCCACTTCAAGGTCCCAGAGACATACTATGAGCTGCAGCCACCCGTACCCGGTACATGTAAGTACTAAAGTTGGCATGACGAGGAGCTGCAAAGGCTGAGTAGGTAAGACCCTCCGTGTACAATCCAAATCGAGCTTCCTGGGGGTTGTTTTGGCCTGCTGGTAGAGTTCCCGGAATCACTTCGGATTGGTGACGGTTACCAAAACCGGCCACGTATTCATAAGGATCGTTGTCTCTCGTTGGCTTGTGAGTCATCGTGTCCGTATAGTGAAAGACCTTCTTCAGGTCCTTGATCGGCTTTCTCTCCTGGATGGGTGGAGCAGCCATTTTGCAAATAATAGACAAGAATATAAGCTGTAGGATTCAGGATGCAAGTAAGCAATGGAAGATCGAGAATGAGTGGACTGGAATGTATCTTATAAGACGATCTGTCTACTGAAAAAGGTGTCCCATCCCAGCATTGTGAGACCATATGCCGTGCGCGGGTGTACACCTCCACATCTTGCAGGACCCACATTGACCCCTTTCACCTATTCTGATGTCGGATCAGGTTTGGGGTAATCACCGCTACGTTATGGGTTCTTTGCGGGGCCATGTGGATGTGGAGAAGTTTCACTGCCATGGCAATTAGGTAGTTTGGAGGACTAGAGAATGCGGAAGTTGGTGATTTTGGCATATCTTAATATGAGAATATCGAATCTGTTCCCAGATAAAATTTGTACTTGCAATGTTTTGAAAATTGTTGATCATATGTACGCACGGTAATACGAATGTATTTCTATATTTGACGCTATATATATTCCAATGGTAAATGTCTGAGGGTGCCTTTATGGGTGCCCTCAATGAGCCGCCAGAACGTCATCCACCATCCGCGATGAAGCGCCCAAATAGTTCACTGGGTCACAAAGTTCGCTTAAACGTTGTTGATTCATCTTAGCCGTAACTTCTTCCTTTTCAAGAAGGCATTCAAGCAAGGTGCGTTCCTTCTCAATGCTTTCCCGACAGGCCTCGTACACAATATCATGTGCCCGCTGGCGGCCCACATATGGTGCCATGCCCATCATGACAGCCTCAGCCACGATTAATCCCTTGGTGGAGTGAAGGTTTTTCAGCATCTGCTTGCTATTGACGGACAGCCCAGAAAGTGCAAAATGCGTCTGAGACAAAGCTCCAACAGCGAGAACAAAGCTCTCTGGTACAGCGACCCACTCCAAGTGCCAAGGGCCCGAGGCACGTTCAAAGTCAGCCACCATTCCATCAAGAACAAGACCCGCGTTTGACCGAAGGACCTTAGACGCGGCTAGAATGACCTCACTAGAGATCGGATTGCGCTTTTGAGGCATAGTCGATGACGCTCCCCGGTGAGGCACGAAAGGTTCAGCCACTTCACTCAGCTCATTCGAGGACATAATAATGATATCCAGTGCTAGCTTTCCCATCGAACCACCCACCAAGGCCAGGAAATTGGCAATCTCAGCAACACCGTCGCGTGCTACATGCCAAGTAATTGAAGGATTGGTCAGATCAAGCTCTTTGGCCAACGCCTTGCGTACGCGAAGGCCATCGTCGCCATTTCCTAGAGATGCAAGCGAGCCTGCCGCACCGCCAAACTGTACCATCAAAGTCCGGTCTCGGAGTTGTTCCAGTCGCTCCAGATGTCGCTGAAAACCAGATAGCCACACGGCGCACTTGTACCCGAAAGTCACAGGCAGCGCATGCTGCAGGTGTGTTCGCCCTGCCATAGGAGTATCCTTGTACTTCTCAGACAATTCGCGCAGAGATTTGACAACGTCATTCAAAAGTCTCTCGACAATGTCCAAGCCTTCTTTCATTTGCAGCACGCTGGCCAGATCCATGATATCCTGCGTCGTGGCTCCCCAGTGCACATACTTGCCAGCCTCTTCACCACATATGTCTGACAGCTGACGGACGAGCGGTAGAATCGGGTAGCCGACAATTTCAGTTTCGTGACGCAGCCGCTCAAAATCGAGTTTTGATTCTTGTACTCGCTGCGTCACCAGAGCTCCGATCTTAGACGGGATCACGCCACATTGGGACTGCGCTCGAGCTAGTGCAGCTTCTGCATCCACGCAGCGGCGAATGTATGCTTCATCATCGAAGACCTATTATGCGAAGGATTAGTCTCGGTGATAGGCAATGACGAAATGCTCTATCCATTTACTTACCTTGCGAATCTCCTCAGTTCCGAATAAGGTACGGAATATGCTTGAATCAATTGCACTGACGGAGCCAATTGACCTCCGTCCAGTAGTAGTAGAGACGGAAATGACGGTCCGAGTGGTCGCCCGCGATAAAGGGCGTGCGAGACGCACAGCAATAGACATGGTGTTCAAAGGCTTTCGTACAGTTAAAAATTTAATAAGCGTCGCGGACGATGAATTAATCCAAGATTACAATTGGACCAGTCTTATCAAAAGATATGTCCCCCAAGTGGTTCAGTCCACTACTTGGGAATGGGGGGCTTGGTGGTTCAGGTCAAGCTGGTGGCCCCACATGCCTGTATGTGGGGTCGACGAGCTACGGCACAACTACAGGTTAAACATTGGAATTAGATATTGAGAAACTACGTGTCATAAACAAATAGTATGCAATCAAGGATTAAGAGAAATCAAATAATTTATTTTGGCGAAAGCTAGAATCGAACCCGGGTTGTGTCAACTTTGCGTTCAGTCACCGAGTACATAACGGGACGTTGTAAATGGCCTCATAGGTGGAGTAGCATGTTTATCTGTTGTAGGACGTTCTATTGAATTGCAGCCTCTAGAAAGATATATACCTATTTAAAGCTTACTCGCGAATAAAGAGAGATGCCACCCCCATGCCGGTACTAATAATCCAATGTTAGCAAAGGACCCATTGTCTAGAGCCAGAATAATCTTACCTAGCACACATGCTGACGATACCCATCTCTTTGTCTTGTCTTAGAAGCTCAGAGAGAAGTGTAGCGACCTGTCTGGCACCAGTCGCCCCAACAGGGTGTCCAAGAGCAATGGCACCACCATTCGGGTTAACCTTGCTCATATCCAGACCAAGCTGACGGATGCAGTAAATCGACTGGCTTGCAAAGGCTTCATTCATTTCCACAATGTCAATGTCCTTGTTTTCGATTCCTAGATATCTGTAAAGATTCTGGATAGCGAAAATGGGCCCGATCCCCATTTCATCGGGTGCACAGCCAGCAACTTGAGTACCGGCAAATCGGGCAATTGGCTTCAAGCCACGGGCATCGGCCCAGGAGCGGCGAGCGAGTATGGTGCTCGAAGCACCATCGGAGAGTTGTGACCTGAAAACATGATTTTTAGAGATTGATGACTGCTGAAATTTGGCGATGAGACGACTTACGAATTCCCAGCAGTGCTGAATCCATTCTCTAGCACAGGACTCAGGGTTGCCAACTTCTGTGCAGTCACGTTTGCGCGGACACCCTCATCACGTTCGACGATTGTAATCGTCTCCTCATCAGTACCCGTGCTAATTGATCTGACTGGAATAGGAACGATCTCATTCGCAAACCTGCCAGCTCGCTGCGCCTCAGTCGCACGTCGTTGACTTTCCGCCGCGAACTCATCCTGCTCGCGTCGACCAATTCCATACCGCGTCGCAACATTTTCGGATGTCTGCAACATGGGCATTAAACAATCTGGAGCATCCTTTATAGGCGACTCCTTTAGCATAGGCGACACATCAACAGGTATTCCACGTGTCGAATAATTCCGCGACATACTCTCCACACCACCACCAAGCCCGACGTCGATTTGCCCAGCCAGAATTGAATGCGAGATATGTGTGATCGCTTGTAAACTACTAGAACACTGTCTGTTGACAGTGTGGAAAGTTGTGGAGTTTGGGAACCCCGCAGCATTGAGGGCCATGCGCCCGGTCTTCGCGAAACCCAGCTCCGAAAGAACGTTGCCAATCATTGCGTCGTTGACTTGGCCAGGATCAATATTTGCTCGCTTCACGGCTGCTTGCATTACCTAGGGGATTTTCAGCCGAGTCGAAAAAGGGCCAAACAAAACGGTGGCTTACAGGCATCAGGATTTCTTCAGGGTACGCATCCTTGAAACCACCCTTGAATGCCCGTGCGATGGGGCTTCGCACGGCAGAAAGCACGACCACATCGTTCGGACTCTTCTTGAGAATTTCTCCTGCTGTTCTTCGAAGCATGTTTGGGGATGGTGCACATCGATTACAGTATGTAGGTGGGCATGCAGGCTTCTTGAAGAGAAACTGGGGTATGCAGATGTGTGGATGTGGATCTGGCTGCAGCTCTGAAGGTGGTGGGGCTTTCCATACGATGATTGTCGTTTTACATCGATTTACATGAAATCCTTGTGGGGTAGTAGATTGTGGGGAGGGTTCTATCAATACTTGGTTTTCAATAAACCAACTTGGAATTTTACCGCCGTTGCCGCCGTCTGTATGCGAATAAACAAGGTGAGACCCTGTGTCCCAGAGAAAGCAGGGCTGTCCAAGGACCACTCTTCTTTGCCTCGTATGAAGGCTCCAGGACAATTTTCGCAAAATGATGACTTAGTTTTGATGACGTAACAAGACCTCCGTCTTCACATGTCACTGGTTATCTCATACAGCGTAACTCCTGTACCCAGCTTCATTCATCATCTCCAAATCCTCCCTTTCGCCAATTCCGCCCGACTTCGAGAGAATGTCGCTTGGATGAAAGAAATTGAACAAAAGACAGCAAATCAACATCAAAGTCGCATCAAAGACATACACAAAAGCCTCCTTACTCTGCAGGTACCCAGTATTCCCTTGAACATACTCAGCCACGCGATAAATCGATCGAACCAAGATCAGTGCACTGGCAGAATAGAGGACCTTCATATAGCGTGTCCAAGGAATCCGTGTCTTGACCAGTAGGTGCATCGGTGTCGCGAGCATACGGCGATGAAAGATGATTGAGACAACGATAAACAATCCAAAGGAGATGACCTGGACGAAAAGGCCCGCGACGATTATATTCTCGCCCAGACTCACACTGGATGAAATTTTAGCTGTTGCGAGCATGCCACCTCCTACATGCCAGAGGTTAATGGGTCAGTTCGACTCTCCGAAGTAAATAAGAGGCGATAAGGAAGATCATACCGCTACTTTGCATCAGAAATGCTAAGACGTCGCCCGTCACGAATATCTTTGTAAGCCATGATGGTCGTATGAGGGAGTTTGACTCGCCGTTCAAGAGGCGAATAACTCGTCCAAGGATCATGTAGATTGACGCGGCGAAGAAAGAGGGGGCCAGTAGAAGGAAAAGCTCCTAAGCACATAGGGCACGGTTGTCCAGTTGGGGGTCTGCTCTGCGCTATAGCATCTCGCTGTATAACCAACGGTCTCGACTGCAAGTTTAAATATAATTAGCTACCATATTGAGGTAGGGTCTTGTTCAATAGAAAACCTACAAATTCCACCAATGACAAATGGGATGAAGAACCAACTTCGGTGTCGAATCACCTGCCAAATGTGAAACGCTGCTGAAAGCCCAAAAATTGCTGCAAAGGGGATAGCTGCGCTAGTTGATGGGTCATAGTTGTAGAGCTTATAGGTCATTGTAAAAGAAACACGTGAGATAACACCAAGGAAAGGATTGGTAGTTAGCCTGACGTAAAGAATGTAGCAAGAAAATAATAGAAGACAAAGCTGCGAAGAAAGGATTATGTTAAATAGGAATATATATTGCCATGTTTACTGGGCTTTATGGAGACAAATCTCTGTTATTCTGGTAAACTAACAAGCGTCTGAGACAATACTAGGTTTCTCCAGGCAACGATTGAATTTCTTGTGGGCTAAGCAATAAAGAAAGCTAAAGGGACGAAACCTCTTGAGCTAGACCCTTTCTAGGGCAACTGTACGAAATCTGTAGCAGATAGAAGATTTTTCATCTGCAAACCATTGAGCCGTGAATACCACACATGGATAAAGTTACGAGTACGAACAAGGCTGTGGTTGCAGCGATTGGCCAGAAAACTGATGCCCCACATAGACCTTTCCTAGTAAGGAGAAAGACACGAGAACGAGATATTCGTGATAGCAACCAGGATTCATCGGCCGTGTATACACGTACTCCTGAACTAGGCGGCAAAGATAGAAGATTCAGCTCCACTTAAGAAAATGGTGTATATATTTAGCCTTGATTTCCTCAGTCCAGGACTTTCATTCTACATGTGCCTTCGCTTCTGCTTCTAGCAAACTGAGTCAAGATCCTCGTTGAATTGACTGCTATAACTTTTTCCCTTTGATAAAGCGAAGCGACAAAGTCTATCATCGATCACAATGAACTTCACCTTTTACTACTATACCCCATCAGCTGCGGCTGCGGCTATTTTTATCGTGTTATTTGGGCTGAGTACCCTTCTGCATTTTTACCAACTCCTGCGAACACGAACATGGTTCATGATTCCATTTTGGATTGGAGGAATTCGTGAGTGTCTGAAGCTTTCCTAGCGTGCTCATGTCATGCTAATATTTTTGAATCGCTATAGTCGAGACTATCGGTTACGTTGGTCGTTTACTTTCCTCGCGCGAGTCCCCCAATTTCACCAAAGGTCCCTATGTCATACAAAGCGCCTTGATTTTGATCGCGCCCGCCTTTTTCGCCGCAAGCATATATATGACTCTTGGTCGGATCATCTTCATGACTGATGCGGAGCGATGCTCGATAATCAAGCTTAAATGGTTGACCAAGATCTTTGTGACTGGCGACGTTTTGTCTTTCTTGATGCAAGCCTCAGGTAGGCACTCGCTCCACCCTTGAGCCATAAGCCATGGCAATCTCAAGTAGGGTGCTAACAATATATCAGGAGCGGGTCTCATGGTTGCGAATTCCAGTAGCCCGAGTACTGGCGAGAACGTCATCATTGGTGGTCTCTTTGTGCAGATTATCTTCTTTGGCTTTTTCACAATCACCACTATTGTGTTCCAGGCTCGGATTGCCAAGAACCCCACTGGTCGCTCCATTGAACTGGGAAATATCTGGCCTCGGCATATGGCTGCCCTCTATATATCCAGCATTTTTATTCTGGTGCGCTCGGTGGTTCGTGTGGTGGAGTATCTCCAGGGATATAGCGGGTATTTGATGAAGCACGAAGTTTTCATCTATGTGTTTGATGCACTGCTGATGTTTTCCGTGATGATGGTTCTTCAATATTCGCACCCCAGTGAAATCAATTGCTTGCTGGGTCGCGGTGAAAGGGTTTCGGAGAAGATGATCAAGACGCGGAAGTTCATTCCCGGCTCGGCACTTGAGCTGGGAGAATACCGAGTATAGGAAGGTGTTGCATTTTCAGCTAATTTGGATGTCGTTATGAATGGTTTTTTTTGTGATAGTTTCTTTTGGTAATGTACCTCGATTTCAAAACTTGGTATCATTCCCACCCCCTTTCCTCGTGTGCTGTCTCAGGAATAAGGGCGCCAGTATGTTCGTGCATAGGAACTCAAATGTATGCTCAGTATGAGAACGAACGCAAATTAGTCGAAATGAGTCTGTCATTTATGAAGAAACTCAACTGTCACCATCATGTTCCTTATTCAAGATCATTCTGCGCTTGAGGGGAGAACATTTATAACCGCCCATCCAACATGAGGTTGCCAGTCAGGCTCTAATACTTGGGTGATCTCTGCTAGAACCTTGCGGCCCCAAGGGCCTATGCACCAGTTGTTATCTTCAGCGGAAGGCAGATAGGAAAAATTTTCATCTTTATCCATACTTAGGCCATCTGTCTACTAACGCTTGTTCAATCAGTCCACCTCAGCAACTGTGCCTATACCACTCGAAAGTGAATCCAAGTTGCTCAGGCTCTCCCGAGGAAAGCATATGGAGAAGTCCACGCTTCTCCAGGTTCTGACAGAATGCTTTTCTCGAGGAGAACTCCTCTGGCGAGTGGTCTTGATCCATGTCACAGCGGTGGCCATTCGGTTCTCCGCCATTGGCTTCTTCAGGGTTGGTTGCCTCGCCAGTGCGACAGAGCACTAGGGCCCACCAATATCTGAAACTACTCCGTAACTCACGAATTACGCGGCATATAACCATGCGCCATCTGCGGATGGAGATTGTTTCGGCGTCGGTCTCTTTCCCGTTGGTGCTGTCAGGGAGGAGCGTCTCTGTGTATGCGGCTAATTCCGCAATCGTTGCATACTTATTGTGCCAACATTTGTCGATGATATCGTCAATTAGCGGGTCACCGTCTAACTTCGGAAATTCCATATTCTGCAGTAAGTCCACGAGCTTAGGACCATGCTCCTTAGGATCCTCGGTAAGACATCGATCTCCATAAACCTCGAAGCCGTAGTTTATCAAGTAGTATAAGGAACCGAGGGCGAATTGCTCTGTTCGAGGACCCAAGAAGCCGGAAGTTCCACGTTGTCCTTGGTCCGGCTCGTTGCCGTTGAGTATTCTTCCATATGGGGCCATACAAGCTTCGAAGTCCGTCCCAATTTCCGCCGTACAATCGAAATCTGACAGTTTTAATCGGTTGCGATCAAGCAGGATATTTTCGGGTCGTAGATCGCCATGAGCGAGGTTGAGCGATTCTAGGAAAGCGATAGCTTGAGCAAGGTCGTTCATCCATTCCTTTCGTAGGGGGAGAGGTTCCAGCTTTTCCACTTTTGTAACCCTCGTATTTTGCTCGTCTCGGATATGATTATTTTGTATCCTAGAACAAAGGGATTTATCTAATAACGTAGTTAGTAGACACACCTATTAAATGCCAATAGGGGCCGCACCTCGCATATACTCAAGGAAAATGCCGTTATCTGCGTAGTAGAAACATTGCACTACGGAAGGGCAGGGCTGATGTCGCGAGAAGACTTCATAGATCTTGAGTCCTTTCCGAAATTGCTCTCTCTCAAAATCTCCGGATTTCGGGACCTTGACCACGATGCGAGGATGGATCTCATAGACGGAGATGCCTCCTCTCCAGACCCAGTGCACGTCAGGAAACTGGTGTCGAATATAAAATATAAGAGGAAATATCTCGAAGAGCGGGCTCAGAAAAGCCTGCGCTGTGCATATGAGAGAGGTGAACAAAGAGAAGAAAGGGAGGGCCAGGGGGATAGTAGAGTAGGTTAGTGAGACTCGTTTAATAGTGCCTGAATTTTAAGGCCAAAACGCCTTGGTTAACGTAATCGGTAAGCGAGTGGCCATTGTAAGCGAGCGGCCACCTATACCCCATCAACTAATATTAAATATAGAATTATCACCCCAAACGCCATTTTATTAATAAAATAACCTATCTAGCTCTATCTGGACATGCTGTTCTTTTATGGCCCTGTATTCCACATAACCCACACTTTGGTAACGCTCTTGTACGCTGTTGTATAGGCGGTTCAATATCATTCTGCTGAGGTAGTGGAGGCCCTTGATTTGCATGCTCAATTTGCTCCAGCTTCAGCTTCTGGAGCTGTAAGACCACCTTCGTGAGATATCCGCCTTCTTGATATAGTCTGCTTTCGCTTTTGCTTTTGATTAGCAGCGCGTAAATCGTTAACTTCTTTCTCGAGAAGAGCAGCTGATTGCATAGTGATTTGGCAAGCTTTCAGGACCTGGTTTATCGCAGTATTTAACGGGCTTGGTGGGCTTTTTGAGCGTTGCTTTAATAAAGCTTTGATTGATGATGCTTGCTTTTGTAATTGGATATAATTCAAAGGTGTTTTTGGCTCCCATTCACTACCCCGGCTCGAAGGGGGTGTCGGTGTGCGAAGTTGAATATTAAGCTTTGAAATCACTCGATTTGGGTCGTACGGGACTAGACCGGTTGCTGTGAAGCTATTCTTGATAGTTATATCTTTAAATGCTTCGATTCGTGCGAGAGGATACGCATCGAGGAAATCAAATTTGTCAATATGATTAACCCCAGCCCGCATTTTTGTTTCAACAAGTCGACCATACCCACGCTTTAAAACCGCAAAACAACCAACATCAAGAGGCTGTAAAAGGTGTGATGAGTGCGCAGGCATACAGATTGGAATCACATTATTTTGACTGCAAATTTCGTCGAATTTTGGAGTTAAATGGCTTCCATGACCATCAAGAACCAAAAGTCGATATTTTCCCTTCGTACGAGAAGAAGTCGAAGGAATAAAGACTTTTTGAAGCCAGTCGAGTCCAATTTCATGAGAAGTCCATCCATTATCGCTTTTTTGAAAGAGCCAATCTTTTGGGGAGCTATCAAACCAGCCCTTGATGAAGCTTTTAGCTTTGAAAATAATGCATGGAGGAAGAGCCCATCCAGACGCACTTATACACTCAATTGCGGTAACCCACTCGCGATTTCCAGGCTGTAGAAGTGATCCTCGACCATAATATTCTGCTCTTGTAATAACTCTTGCGGTCGCAATCAGACCCATCGCGAAACCAGTCTCATCAAAGTTATAAATATCGTCTGGATCGATGCCGTTTTCGAGGATTGTTTTTTGGACAAGATTAAACCATTCTTGAATGATTTTTAGGTCTTCGCACTTCGCACGTTCATAATTATAGCGTCTTGAAAAGCGAATTGATAGTCCTGGGTGTCGTTTAACAAAGTTATAAACCCATTTTTCGCCGACTGTTTGAACCTGGGTTGACCCACGCGCTGCGAGAAGAATATCTGCCATTTCTCGTACGGTAGTAGGCCGAGGAGGTGCACCAAGTATATCCATAGAGATAATCCATTTCTGAAGGGATTCCTCTTCAATCTGGGTCAGTTTATGACTATTAGCGCGGGTTTCGCTTCGATTGGTAGTCCCGTGGAGACGGCGGCGGAGGGTTGTACGCGGTATATTGAAATGGGTCGCTGCTTGCGAAATTGTCGAGATTTGTTGCTTTTTAATAGCCTGGATAGCTAATAAGGTCCTACCCTCCTGCTCTGAAGAATTTTGAGAGGATTGGGAGCGAATTGGTGGCATGGTGGGTGGTTGAAGAAAGAAGGTCTAATTAATTAACGCGTTTTCGCGTTCCGTGGCCGCTCGCTTACACTGGCCACTCGCTTACCGATTACGTTAGTTAACTAACTAACTAACTTATACTCACAAAGACTTTCTCGCTCTACCCATTTTCATTCTGCTCTGAATAATAGAATAGAAGAATATATATTCTTAATATAATCGATAGATTCTGGCGAGGTACGGAGTAGCCCCAGGCGGCCCGGCCCGCGGCAATACGAGCCCTCCAGTACCCATGTCGCGTGGTTCTACCCTAATTCATATAATCGGGAGAAACAAGATGTCAATGTTTGCAAAAAGCTATTCTAAAATGTAGGCTCGAGTCTCGAAGTGCCATGATTATACCGCATACGTGTGCGAAGTTACAAGGGCCAAAAATCATTTGTGAGAAGTTTGATGGTGGCAAGTAATTATGGAGTGAGGCCTACGCCACAATTCGCTACTCAAGATAGACATTCGCCGATTAAACAATTTGTCGTTGACTTCCCTAAACCGAAGGAACACCTCTGAGAAGTGGTGACCGGTAGCGGGCATAAAGGCCTTGGCGGTGGTGCCAGAAAAGAGTTGTGAGGTGTGTTAGTAAAGCAAATTCCAAAACATGAGTGGTCAAATACATAGACCCGTAGCAAGATCAACGTAAGACAGGCGGGGAAGCGATGGGACTTCCCACCGATCTTCACTGCACTGAATGGGGCAGATATGACGATGTGAAAAATTCAAAATTCAATTGAACTATATTCGGCTCGGACCATGGGAAACTTTAGTGCAAGTGCCGACAGAACGAGTTGTCGGAAAGGACCAGGAACGGCATTGCCGCCAAACAGAGTGAGATCCCGACAATTGCAACTTTGCTGCCGAAAGCGAGTCCCGATTGTAAATTACGTGTTATATTACCGTCAAATACAACGGTTATTTCACATTCTGTCTCGTGATTAGAGTAGAATTTGTAGTTTTGAATTTCACCAAAACAAATGTTGCTAGTAGAAAAAGGGTTAGATTAGTGTTTTCTAAGGACATGGAGATCGTGTGGCATCCCACATTACCTTCCCATCTCCACATCCTAAGAAATCCCCCAACTTTCTCCACCCCGCAAAGATGCAGGTGGTTTTGTTGCCCCCTTCTGACTAAGATCGGGTAGTGATGTGGGGTCGGCTTCCGATGGCGGCAAAGGCCTTAGAGAGCACCGCCGCGAAGCACTCCACCATGTGGGGGAGGAAGGCGGTGGCCACCACGGGTACGCCCGGGTGTTTTTTCGGCATCTCTGTGTCTAGCCGAAAATTGTGGGTTGGGGTAATGGAGTAAATCGCTTCGCGATGCTCTTCTTTCTCTCTTTCTCTCTTCTTTCTGCTGGATCAGAAAGATCTTCTCCCAGACATTTCAAGTAGTCGAGACATCATGTCGCGGCCTCTCGCCCCTGTGATGTCGGTGTTCCGCCCTATCTGGCGGCGGAACTTCTCTGCTTCCACCTCCAAAAGCGCCATTAATAAGCTGTGCGCCTCCGCCAATGAGGCCGTTAAGGATATGAAGGGTTCATCGACCGTCCTGGTCGGTGGATTCGGTTTTTCTGGTGTTCCTCTGTCTCTGATCAACGCTGTTCGAGACCGCCCAGAGGTTAAGGACCTGACCGTTGTCTCGAACAACGCTGGTATGCCTGGTGTTGGTCTTGGTAAGCACAATTGCACTATCAATTGCACCCGTGAGGACTGTGGCTGATCGCGCTATCTTTTTCTAGGTCAATTGCTCGAGACTAAGCAGATCAGCAAGATGATTGCTTCGTTTATTGGCGAGAACAAGTTGTTTGAAAAGATGTACCTCAGTGGTGATCTGGCTCTGGAGCTCACTCCCCAGGGTACCATCGCTGAAAAGTGCGCCGCAGCTGCTGCTGGCGTTCCGGCTTTCTACACTCCTGCGGCTTTCGGCACTATTGGTGAGTCCACGTCAAGTGCACGGTTCTACTGGCGAAAAAGGCTGACTCGGGTTTAAATAGTGCAAACTGGTGAACTCCCCGTTCGGTACAACAAGGATGGTACTGTGGCTGAAATGTCCAAGCCTAAGGAGACTCGTGTTTTCAACGGCAAGGAATTCCTTCTGGAAGAATCTATTTTTGGTGACTACGCTCTGGTTAAGGCCCACAAGGCCGACCGTCTGGGCAACTGTCAGTTTCGCATGTCTATGAACAACTTCAACGAGGCCATGGCCAAGAACGCCAAGTTTACCATCGTTGAGGCTGACCACATTGTTGAGGTTGGTGAGATCTCCCCCGAGAATATCCACCTCCAGGGTATCTACGTCGACGCTGTCATCCAGAGCACCGAGGAGAAGCCGTTCGACAAGATCGTTTACGCCAAGGACCCCAGCGAGATGATCGCTGGTGGTAACAGTGAGGCCACTGCCCGCCGTGAGCGTATCGTCAAGCGTGCCGCCAAGGAATTCAAGGACGGCATGTACGTCAACCTCGGTATTGGTGTTCCTCTCCTCGCTCCCTCCTACCTGCCCAAGGGTGTTGAGGTCGTCCTGCAAGCTGAGAACGGTATTCTCGGTCTCGGTGGCTACCCCCAGCCCGGCCAGGAGGACCCTGACTTGATCAACCCCGGCAAGGAGACCGTCACTCTGGGCGCCGGTGCTTCCCTCTTCGGCTCTCACGAGTCCTTCGGTATGATCCGCGCTGGTAAGATCGACCTCACCATGCTGGGTGCTCTCCAGGTCAGCCAGTACGGTGATCTCGCCAACTTCATGCTTCCCGGAAAGGTCAAGGGTATTGGTGGTGCCATGGACTTGGTCGCCAACCCCGAGAAGACCAAGGTCGTCGTCACCATGGAGCACACTGACAAGAAGGGCAACCCCAAGATTCTGGCTGGTAAGTTTTCGTTCATTCCCTGTTGCATTGAAGCCGCAGCTAACAATTCCCAGACTGCACCTTCCCCCTGACCGGTCCCCGCTGTGTTTCCACCATCATTACCGACCTCGCCGTCTTCGATTGCAGCCCCACCGAGGGTCTGACCCTGATCGAGCACGCTGAGGGCGTCACTGTTGAGGAGATCACCAGCAAGACTGCTGCTCCCTTCAAGGTCTCCCCCGACCTGAAGCCCATGCAGCTGTAAAATTGCATTTGAACATATACATTAGAATTGGGCCTGGAGCCGGTGTCTTATATTATTTGCGAACTTCAATACTCCCAGTAGTATATTGAAAATTGAGTTTTGTTTTCTACAATCATTATTTCTACTTTGTAAAAACTACAGAACATATATACCTTCCAAGCATCCAGGGCACTAGAACCGCCGCAACATACCAAATAATTTCGATGACACCTTTCAATTTTCTCCCTGCAAAAAGCCATGAAAATTTAGCTTGTGCTGCATGCCCCTGACTCCCTAAGGCGTGAGCATATGTGGGGTCGAACCCACCTGCAGATCAAGCAGTGGGGCTCCCCTCGAGCAACTTAGTTTGTGACGAAAGTGGTGCTAATTGAAGAATTTAGTACCGCAGTTCCTATATATTCAAAGAAGTTTCCTGATGCCAATTGTCAAGCAGGGATGGTAATTGCAATGTTCGCCTTTTCTTTACCACGTATATCTGCTCTGCGGTGGACGGCACCATTGCTCGGTCGCCCAAACTCACAATGCATAATTCGTGGAATTGCTACAGAAGCCAAAGCTGTGGGGCCCAAGAAGCTACCGCTCGCAGGTGTGCGAGTACTAGATATGAGCCGGATCCTCGCAGGGGTATGTACCAGTGCCGAAAGCCTGTCTGAAAGCTAGAATTTGGACTAATACCTGAACAGCCATACTGCACGCAAATTCTAGGTGATTTAGGGTATGTACAAACTAGACCTGGAGAAAAAAACAAAAAACTCATGGCTGTCTCCACACAGAGCAGAAATAATCAAGATCGAACACCCCATTCGAGGCGACGATACCCGTGCCTGGGGTCCGCCCTTTGCAGCATATACCGACGGTCGAGCTGGCAATGGCGAAAGTGCATACTACCTTTCCGTATGTATATATTCAATCGGTTGGCTTACAAAATTTACTGAAATCTATCAGGTCAATCGCAACAAAAAGTCACTCGGTCTTTCTTTCGCCCACCCAGAAGGTGTCGAGATCCTCCACCAACTTGTGCGAGATTGTGATGTGGTAGTAGAAAACTATCTCCCCAATTCTCTCAAGAAATACAATCTCGACTACGAAACGTTGC
The DNA here is from genome assembly GCA_028828865.1 of Penicillium sp. IBT 16267x. NCBI lineage: Eukaryota > Fungi > Ascomycota > Eurotiomycetes > Eurotiales > Aspergillaceae > Penicillium > Penicillium sp. IBT 16267x. The sequence continues at coordinate 997,629 of JAQJZQ010000005.1, read as the reverse complement.
GCCGGATAAACCCGCGCCTTATTTATACCAGTATCACGGGATATGGACAGACCGGTCCTTACAGCAACCGACCAGGCTTTGATGTGATGGTTGAGGCGGAGTTTGGACTCATGCATTTGACTGGTACTCGGGATGGACCACCTGTGAAAGTTGGAGTTGCCGTGACAGATTTGACGACGGGGCTGTATGCGTGCAACTCCATCATGGCAGCTTTGCTGGCACGGGCGAATACGGGAGAGGGACAGCATCTCGACGTGTGCTTGAGCGACTGTCAGGTGGCGACACTTGCTAACATGGGACAGTCCGTGTTGACTAGTGGAAAGAAGGATTCTGGGAGGTGGGGAACTGCTCACCGTAAGATAATACTTGACTTGTGGTGCTTTGATGAAGATACTAATAACCAATAAGCTTCTGTGGTTCCATACCAAGCATTCAAGACGGCTGATACCGATATCTTTGTCGGTGGAGCCAACGACCGTCTATTCGGAATTCTGTGTGACAAACTCAACCGGGCGGAGTGGAAGACCGACCGTCGCTTTTTGAGCAACAGTGATCGTGTCCATAATCGATCAGAGCTCGAGTCGCTGATAGAGGCTGAGACGATGAAGGAAACCACTCAGGTGTGGCAGGATCGTTTCGAGGGAAGTGGACTGCCCTTTGCGGTTGTGAATGATGTCCAGGGAACGATGAACCATGAGCATGGTAAGTTTTTGCAAGAGTTTTGTCGACGGTGCTAATAGTTGTTTGAAAAGTACGTGCTCGTGGAATGGTTCAAACCATTGACCATCCTGCTTGCGGACCAATCAAGGTCATTAGCCCTCCCGTCAAGTACTCAAATGCCGAGCCTAGTATTCGAAGCCCACCGCCACTTCTGGGTGAGCATACTGAGGAGCTGTTGAAGGTGATGGGACTTGATACCGCTCGAATCGGGGAGTTGAAGAAGAAGGGGGTCGTTGCATAGCAGCATTATGTACGATCATGTGTAAGATATCTATCTAGAGGATTATAGAATGAAAGATGAACAACTGAATTTATTGATATAGCATCAAGTTTCGAATGCGTAGACATGAGACAGGTGTCTAGCAAAAGATGTTCCTTAGGGTACAAGCTCTGGAAGTAACTCACTTTGAAGGCCACTTCGGTGACATCTCTCCTGTCTTTCACATGCTGTCTACTACTCATTCCTGATATTTTCATCTTTGTGTTAAAAAATTTTCATTTTAACTTCTTTGTTTACCTTGAAAGATCGGATCTCTGAGATGACTTGTGATGACTTATACTTGGACTTCTCCTGACCCAAAGACTATCAATATAGACAAGTAGCTGTCAATTTATCTGTCAAAATAACCCTGCACCTACGTCACTTCCGAACTTTCTTGATTGATTACTGTAACGATTTTGAACACTGTCATTACCTTGCACAACCTAGATCTGAGAATAAAAATTCCCAAAGTCTGGTCAACATTGTTCAACCCTTGATCTTCAACATGTAAGCCCTGAATGGAAAGCTAAGAGGCCACGTGACTTGGTCCTTGTAGAGCAGATGGATCCCTCACCTTCATCGGCCCTGTAATTGATTAGTATATTCTTGGTGTCCACTGAAAATACTGACTTGAGTACAGGTTGTTGAAACACGCTTACGATACTCGCATAAGACAAGAGTCTTGGATTTCGGATCCGGGCGCGGCTCCCCGAATCGGATCCGAGTTAGTATCATCGTGTGGTATAAAGGCACACTATTCGTTTTTCAGAACCCCATGGCTTTCTTGACATCCTGATATCCTATTTCAAATCTCAAGACTATCTTTACAATACACAAAAATGCGAGTTCTTGTTATTGGCGCAAGTGGCCGTACGGGCAAGCTAGTCCTAGACGAACTCCAGCATCGAGGTATGTTTCTATCAACTCAATATCAATAGGAGATAAACACAGCTAAAACATTCTAGGACATCAGGTTACAGTGCTGGTTCGCAATCCAGCAGCATTGGAAGGCTATCAAGTGGATATCGTCAAAGGTATGAAAACAAAGACAGTACCTGGATGATATCCCCACGAACCAGTTTCAATGATAGGCACACCAACCAACATATCGGATGTGAAAGAAGCTGTCCAGCAAAACATCCCAGAAGTCGTTATCGTAACCCTGAACGCACCTCGAGCCAGCGACAGTCCCTTCGCCGCACCAATTTCCCCCCCACGCCTGATGGCCGATTGCAATGCTAACGTGGTGGCAGCCATGAAGGAATTTGGTGTTCCCAAAGTGGTTGTTCTTCAAGCGTTCGGGGTTGGCGCATCATGGTCGAACATGCCATGTATGTTACAATTGTTGATGGGCAAGTCCAACATGCGACATCAGTATGAGGATCACAACCATACCGACCGGGAAGTCCGTGCAAGCGGAGTGACTTTCGTTCTTGTCCGGCCATCCCGCCTAGTGGAGAGTGATGTGCTGGAAGTTCGTGAATGGCCGGGAGACGGGGAAGGCGTTCCGTTAATGGCGAGTACTGGTCGGAAAAGCGTTGCTCATTTCTTGGTCAACGCGGCGACCGAGTCCAAGTGGGACAACACGGCGCCGGTGATCACAAACCAGATCTGTTGAACAGAGTGCCTGTTTGGTCGACATTGAACTTGTATATGTGTTGCAATTTTGTATCTAATTCGACAAATCAAGGTTTAGCTCCGATACATGCACAATCCTGAGATCCAAACAGGAAAAGCGTAGAAAAGTCAGATTCAACATCAGGGGGGCTGGATGCTTGGCGCTGCTTATACTCTTCGACATTGTCAGATTGCTTCGATCCCTTGATATCTGCCGTCTCTAGCGATGGAACCCCAATCTCGTAAAAGACCGCGGCCTGTGGTGTCGTGTCTGCGATGTCGAGAGAAGAAGCTGAAATGCGACCGGGTGGCGCCGTGTCAGAATTGTGTTAGAGGGGGTTTCGAGGCCCAATGCACTTATCACCAACAACCTGATTCCGTTGACCCACAGCATTCGCAGCCAAAATCAAAGCGAGTGCAAATAGCCGAAGCCAATGAACCCGAACCACGGACACAATCGGCAATGGGCCCGACTATCGGCATCGTTGAGGACCTGCAGCAGCGAGTCCTGAAGTTGGAGTCTCTCCACGCGGGTAGACCTCACCCTAACAACTTCGGTCCGATTAGAGATGTATCGGTTCAAAATTATTGGTAGGACGAAATTGATACCTGGATGTTTTGTGGTTTTCCTTTCACTGACTTGGAAAAATAGGCACCGGCCAGAGATCTCCCAATCGAGCTCATCATACTTGGGAACTTTGGTGGTCAAGGGATCTCGATCGAGATATCATGGGCAGAACGATAGGATCACTCTTTTGAATCAGGTTTGTCTTTCTTGGAACGCAACAACTTCCACATATTGACAGCCTCCAGTTTGCAGAAGCTAAGACCTTTATTAATCAATCCTTGAACAACCCGAGTCTCGTGGAGCTAGCCAAAGAGGTTCAATTCCTACAGAACAAGTCCCAGAAACCAAATGACTCACCAGAGTCAATCTCGGGCATAGACAGCTTTCCTGAACTCCAGAGTCTTCTGGGCTCATTGCCTTCGAAACCAGTTTGTGACCAACTCCTACTCGTTTATACCAAGAATCTGGAGAAGAATCTTAGAATTCTACATGTTCCCTCGTTCCTCGCACGCTACAACGATTTCTGGGCTGCATCGGACCATGACACATCCTTTCTTTCCATCTTTATTCCTCTTCTTACAGTGGTGTTATCTATCTCGGTCATTTTTGTTACAACGCCTCCCTCGCCGGAGTATTCCCCGTCGTGGGACTACCTGAAGCAACATGCAGTTGGCGCGGTCTATGCGTGGATGCAAAAACTTCCACGGAAACCAAGAACTGAAATTTCAACACTACAGGTCAGGACGCTTCTCTTACTGGCCCGCCAACTAAGACTGGTCTCGGTCGACGAACTCTGGAAAGAAAGTGGCACGCTCGTGCGCTCTGGAATGGTGATGGGGCTTCATATCAACTTATCAGAGTCCAAAAGTCTGTCCCCCTTTCAGGCTGAGTGTCGACGTCGGTTGTGGGTTTCTATTGTGGAGATGGATCTGCAGGCATCGATTGCTGCGGGCATGCCTGCGATGACACCGGCACTTGACTTCTCGCCTCTTACACCTTCCAACCTCAATGATGTCGACTTTGATGAGTCAACCACTGAACTTCCACCATCAAGGCCTATGGATGAAGAGACTGACTCTCTTGCACAAATCACTCTGGCCCAATCTCTTGCACGGCGTATAAGGACCATGAATTTGGTCCAGCATACAAATCCTCAGGAAAGCATAAAAGAGCGCTTCAAACAAGGCCAACAGATCGAAGAGTCTTTACAGAAAATACCGACTGCGCTCAAACTATACGATTTTGACAGCAGCGACCTCCCCTTTGTTTTGAATCGTGTTATTCTGGATGTTTACATCCGCCGTCCACTTCTTTCGCTTTACAGACCTGTCGTTGCCAGTCAAATACATGATGCCCCTTTTTTCCTTGAAATCCATCGTGCTTGCCTTGATTCATCCATTGCAATTCTTGCATTTCAAGACATTTTCGATCCAAACATTGTTGATCTTGATATCCCCAATATCAACTCATATTGGAATATCTTCCAAACTTTCTGCCAAAATGATATCATTTTGGCAGCTCTCAGTGTGTGTGAATATCTGAAATCCACTAATCAACAAAGCTCTATTCACTCGTTCTTCAATGATTCCACTTTCGAAAACAACAACAATCAACAAAATCAAAACAATATCACTAACCCCCACACAAACAACGACAATCTTACCGACCGCTCCCTGTCACACAACAAAGCAAATTTGACTCGCTTGGTTGAAAACACAATAGATAGCTTAACTCGTTGTATCAGTGAGAAGGGCACCAACATGAAGGACATCCTTCTCTTATCAGTCGTCCTTCAATCCGTCCGCGCTCGTGGCCCCGCAGAACAAAAAGATCGCCGTATGTCGCATGGAGCAAAGAAAGCCCTATCCGCGTGTCGACAAAACCTTCTATCTGCGGCCAATGAAAACATCTTCCCTTTCCATTTCAACGTCCCAGACCCGCTATCAAATTACGAGGTATATCCAACTCCAGGAGTACATAATCCCGTGCTAACTATTTCCAGTCTGCAGATGCAATTTTGCCACCTAACATCTCTGCTCAACTCAGCCAACCCTCCCCTTCCATGCCTCACCTCCTGCAACAATCTGCCTCCCTCGCTGCGGAATTTGATACTTTCCAGAGCGATCTCTTCACCTTTGATGATGGATCGTTTATGTGGAATATCTGATCGGCAGTGCATTTCCTACAGGGACCTGTTGCAAACAACCACAAGATCAAAAAGATAAAAATAAAAAATAAAAAATAAAAATAAAAAAATTCAAAGGCAGCGTGGAGGCACAATCTGCAGGGCCATTGATTACAGCAATGAGGAAGCATCGACTACACAAGTGTTTCAGTACCAATGTGTTCTGGAAAATCCGATTTCTGTTTCAGTATGCATTCTATGGCAACTGAGTACTTTCTTCATATATACCAATGCAAACTTACATACCCTGGTCCGGATCGCATCATGCATCCCGGCTTCCAGACTAGTTTAGTAGATGATGAGATGTATTCGAGTATCAGTCCCTAGTCCTTCATGTAAATTGCCCATTCAGCTCTCATTTTGAGTAGTACTGCGTCATATCATGCCGAAGCATATCCAATCCCTAGGTTCCAGGTTAACAAGCGATTCAGAAAGCCGAGATAAGTCAAACTTACCAAAACGATACTCTTCGCAGTTTCCTCATCAGTCTCCCCCTCAACACAAAGCTGGAAAAACTCATCATTCTCCCGAGCCGTGGTCGGATCCTGATCATGCAGTCGTCTGAAATTCTCACGAGACATGGGATCGATTATCTCGGCCCAGATGCGTTTGCGAATTTCACTGTATTTGTCGAGGATGGTTTCATCTGCCAGGCCCTTGTGGATACCCATCAATGAATCAAAGAGACTGCCAACATCGGCGATGCCACCTGTGAGACCGAGTCCACCGCTAAATTTCGAGTCAGTATGGCGTCATAACAGCTTGACCGGGTAGTAGACTGCTCACAATGGATTGCAGAGATGCGCTGCATCTGCTGCAAGAAGAATCCTTCCAACCCGGAAACTTGGCGCGCATCGCTGTTGCAGCTTATACGGACTGATATTGGTGATCCGGTATTGGTCGGGCTTAGGGTTGCCAGGTAAGAGTGTCTCGTAGTGCTGAGGCTGTCGGGCTATGTATTCTTCTCTGCTCAGCTCAGGTTTATCGCCATACGTGACGCGCCAGAGACCATCTGTGGTGACTCGGGCCGCCATGTACCAATATTCAGGGTGGACGATGAAATTAGTGTCCCAGTATCCGAAGCGGTCGAAGTCGTAGTAAACCTGATTCCAAGTTAAGTAACGTATTCATGTCAAGTCGTTAAAATGTATCTTACGTTGGTTGCGATAATTTGCGCATTCAGCGTTTCCCCTGGGTATTCAGGCCCAAACAACTCTCGGCGCACCGTACTGCTGGCTCCATCGCATCCAATAACATAGTCTGCGTCGGACCGTTGAAGGTTATTTGGTGTTTCAGCTTCGACCCATGCCTGTCCCTGGTCCTGACCAATGCGCACGACTCGATGGGACCATTTCACTTGCGCTGTTGGTTGCCGCTGGATATGCTCATAGAGTAACTCTCCCAACCGGTCCAATGGAAGCACGACCATCCTAGTCGGATAATCATTAGGAAGTACAGCATGGTCCATGCCCGCGATAAAGGTGCCATCGAACTGCCGCCACGCAAATCCAGCAGGGTGAAACCCTCGTGTTTTGATATCTTCGAGAACCCCAGCTCTCCCCAACTCGTATACAGCTGGACTTGCATAGTGAGCAGCTCGAGGCTGTTTGTCAATTTCGGAACCAGCATCTAGCAATTCAACTTCAATCCCTTGTTTGGCGAGCAGGAGGCCGAGAATTAGGCCTGACGGCCCGGCTCCGACTACGATCACCTAGCACAAATTAGTTACATTCATCCAAGTGGAGAAAATGCACAGTACCTTTTTGATCGCCATGATTTCACGTTTTGCTTAACTGGGAAGGGGTATGAATATTGCTTGAAATGGCAATAATCTTATTCAAGAACTTAACAGGGTCAAAGATGACCCCTCCATGGATTCAAGTAGTCCACCCCCGCCGTGGGGCCAGTCTTGGGCTGGAAGTCATTGCCATGAAAACAGCAGTCATTAGACTTTGAGTGGTTCGGTGGGATTGCGGGGGAAGAGTACGTGGGTCTCTTGTCCGGGGGGAATCCCGAGAACCTGCACCATTAATATTAATGCAGTCCATCGAATGAGGGCCGCCTCTAGATTTTTATTCTGCGCTTCTGTTTGATCTTCACCAAAGAAACTGCTGTTGAAAACCGACCGAAGGTGCGCCATCCCAGGTACAGCTGGTTAGCGGAGGTGTAGGCATACTGTCTTCAAAGGATTCTTCTTGGTCATCATACAGTCCCCAGTGAAGGGCATGAGAAGAACGGGGGTATTTCTCCCGGTGCCCATCTAGATCGAATGATCCTGAAGATCGATATTGTCCGACAGGCAAAGTTTCTGGCCTGTATCTGATTTTATCCTCGGGGGTTTCGATTTTTCTTTTTGTAACTCGAGAGCACTTTGTGTCAGGAGAAGAAGCAGCAGCTTCACTGGGGCTTGGGTTGCATAAATCGTCATTTTTCCACCTTGTGCAGACCTGCTGCCATTTTCGAATATTCTCTGCCGTATCCAGAGGATACTGAGCCCAATGATTTATGCCCTTCTTCTCTATCCGCGCCAAAGGTGCATATGATGTTCCGGAGTCTTTTCTAAAGCTTGTATCCTCAGGAAATATTGCCTTGAGCTGGCTATCTGGAACATCAGACAGCAATTTGAAAAGGGTGTTCTCAGTAACTTGAAGTCGGTGCTCTAATGTTTCGACATAACCCTTTGCGGGGCCTCTTAGCCTGAAGTTAGCATGTGTCTTTATACTCTCGAATAGTTGCTCCTACCTTTTCAAATGTTCGGGCCATTCACATGGCCGATTGTACTCGAAACATTGCCCACATACCGGTCTATGCAGTGATGTTAGTTAGTATTTTGAAAGATTCTTTCCATTCCTCACTTTTCGCCACTACACTACATTGCAGGTTAGTAGCTTGTCGATATTGGTGAATAAAAAGCATACCTTCTGTTTTCTCGATCGACAGGCGGTACATGCCGTTGTGGCTCTTGGCGGTCCTTTCTGAGGATTTGGCATTTTGCTTGCTGGTGAAGAGTGGTGCAAGGAATTGAAAGAGAGAAAATTCTAAATATCCCTAGAACAAGAGTATTTCTTCCGATTGAGAAGAGACGTAAAAGGAGACATGACAAGTCAGTGAGAAGTGAAGAAGCCGATTGAGTGCGGGGAATTGAATTGCCTGAAAGTTCTGCCGACCGGTGCCGTTCTATTTGGGGACGACATCTATACATGTATTTAAGGTATCTCTCGCCCGGATCTTCTAACTCTCTCTCTCTCTCATATTCATTGGAGCATTTGACACAATTTATATCCATCCCTCTTGCACATCAAACTCGACTTTTTTCTTTATTCATCCGATAGACCAACTTGCTTTATTGGTGTTTTTTCTGTTCTTCATTATGAGCGCCTCTTATCAGATCGCATCCATTCCAGGTGACGGTATTGGGCCTGAGGTTGTCAGTGCAACTATTCAAGTCGTTGAGAAATTGGCCAAGACTCTTGGAACTTTTCAGATCAATTTCACCCATATCCCATGGGGTACGAACTATTACAAGGAGCATGGCCGATACCTCTCGGAGGATGCCTTGACCACCTTGCAAAAGTATGATGCTGGACTCTTTGGCGCGGTGGGAGATCCAGGTATGCAGTAGAACCAGAACGATATCTATCTTAAAGTCGTAAATTCTAACATATTCAATCTAGGTGTACCGGATCACATTTCTCTATGGGGCCTGTTACTTGCCATCCGAGGTCCTCTGCAGCTGTATGCCAACGTTCGACCGGTGCGAACATTCCCCGGGACAAAATGTCCCCTCAACACTGCAACCGGGGGTATCGACTGGATGCTAGTACGTGAGAACTCTGAAGGCGAGTATTCCGGCCAGGGAGGCCGCTCGCACATTGGACAGCCATGGGAAGCTGCCACAGAGGTAGCCATATTCACCCGAGTCGGAATCGAACGTATTATGCGATTTGCCTTTGAAACTGCGCAGTCCCGGCCTCGAAAATTCCTGACGGTCGTGACAAAGAGCAACTCCATGCGCAATGGAATGGTTCTCTGGGACGAAATCGCGGCGTCTGTTGCTAAGGACTTCCCCGATGTTACTTGGGATAAAATGCTCGTGGATGCAATGACAGTCCGGATGGTCTGCAAACCGGACTCTATTGATACGATTGTGGGCACCAATCTGCATATGGATATTATCTCAGATCTGGCTGCCGCACTGGCTGGTTCTATTGGTATCGCACCTTCAAGTAATTTGGATCCAACTCGCAAAAATCCGTCTCTGTTTGAACCGGTTCATGGGAGCGCCTTTGATATTATTGGAAAGGGAATCGCCAATCCTGTTGGAACATTTTGGTCAGCTGCGGAGATGCTCACTTGGTTGGGAGAGAAGGATGCCTCGGCTAAGTTGATGCGGTGTGTTGAGAATGTCTGCGCTGCTGGTATTTTGACGCCTGATTTGGGTGGGACCTCGAATACCCAGGACGTGGTCGATGCCGTTTGTGCTGAGATTGAGAAACTTTGAAGGTTTGACGTTAGGTAGGAATCCCTTCATTACGGTCGGGTTTTTTCTGGTGCTTCCCAAAGCGAAACTAAGATTGGTCAAATTTACCAGTGGTATGAAAGAAAAGCGACTCGGAGAAGGGAAAGAGCTGGCCAGGTGTAGGCGGCTTCAAAGACGTTGACCGATGCTTTGCTTGGGACTATGTAGGCAAATAACAATAGATACACCCCAGAGGTCCTTTCATACGACTAGTTTCTAATTCTTTGGTTGATACGACTTATGATAACTTGATCTTCAGCATCATTTGGAATTGTCAAGTACTTTGGCAGCTTGGCTACACCTGGATGCACCACAAGAACATTAATGTCAACTGTCAACTGTACAATGCCGATGTCGGCCGAGCAGAAAGTGCTTAGTAATATCTGCTCCAACAACCCCCATTTTGTCTCCATGGCAAAACTCTATACGGCAGTGATTCATGCCTGGCTTTTTAATATCGCCATGTCCAGCTCAGGATGGCTGCTCCTGAATATGCACCCGGAACGTCGGAAATTGGCTCCTTAACGGCCCACTCCCATGAGGACAGTCAATTCGTCGGCAGCTCCAGTGGGGTCTACTTCATCAACACTGTCAAACGAGCATTTTCAAATGGACTTGATGAAGCCGGGTCCCGGGAGACCGAGTTTCCCACCGCCGAAGATACCCTTGTTGGTGTGGATGATTCATCACGGCATAAGCGTCCACGCACCGAGTCCAGAAATGAACCAGCCTCGTTTGGAGGCGAACCTTCTGTGTCATGGAAATATGATCCAGCTCTCGCCTCCTCTCTGGGAACTGCACCACCTCTCGAAATGGCAAAAGAGTTCATGATGTCGTACTTCAAAGTGTGGCACCCGCTGTTTCCGTTCTTGCATGGTCCCACCTTCCTGCAAGCCATGGAGAAATTGTACTCCAACAGTCCCACGCCCAATTTCCCGGTGGATGACTCGACTTCGGAGCACAGAACAACCTGCTGGACAGTCATTCTGCAGTGTATATTCAATCTAGGGAGTCTCTTGCATCCTGATCTTCAACTCCCAGATTCCTGTAAAATCCAGTCACCTAGTAGCATGACACCTCTCCTCGCAACATTGGCATCCAGACATGATATTGTCTCATTGCAAGCGTTGCTAGCCATTCAGGTCTATCTCGTTGCGACTATGTCTCTTCGACTGGCATCCACATTTGGAGGATGTGTTCTGCGCTCAGTGCTTCATGCCGGGTTACATCGTTGTCCATTTCGGTACAGCCAGCTTTCGTCGCACGACCGACTGCTGAGGAAGCGTATTTTCTGGTGCGCGTATGCAATTGACCGGTATCTGAGCCAGGCACTCGGCTTACCGCTCGGGATTCAAGACTCTGATGTTGATGTTTGTCTGCCAGCGGCCCCTGAAATGCACTCCCCGCGACTTATCAGGAATTTGAGCATGCATCCAGAGAATCCAGATCGCCGTGGGATAGCTGTTTCTCGGTCACCTTCTTTTGTGGAGGGCCCTGCCCAACACCAAATGGCAGATCACCGAAAGAACGAAAATGTCATAGCCAGTTATGTTGATTCGGGGACACTTACCGGTCGCGCACTGGAATTATTTCACAAATCAATCTTGGTCCGCGCTGTACGTCGCAGCTCAGTACTCTTCTTGGTAACTGATGTGCATAAGTGGTGGAATACCTTACCTCTTGAGCTCCAAGGGAAAGGGTCAGGGTCAGGCTATGGACAGGAAATTCAAGAGAAAGGTAGTAGTGATGAACCCTTTGACTTTGGTCCTTTCTTCACTGTGCTATATCAGCACCTGATCTTGATCATCCACCGACCATCTCTATCTTTGGATCCATCGACTCCGGAGTTCTGCTCGGGGTTACAGACATGCATTGGTGCCGCACGAGGAATTCTCGCTGCACTAAAAACTCAATTGGATAGCCGACAGGCTTTATTCTGGCCGGGATTTTTATCTGCTGCCTGGATGTCGGGCTTAGTCCTCGCGTTTGCTTGTCAGTTGAAGCAATATGTTCTTACAAAAGGTCTACAGTGAGTCAATATTGTTACACCAGGCTTTGTCGCACGGATGCTGATTCCTCTTAGGGAAATTGATGACTGTTCGGAATTCCTTCGTCGCATGTCTAGTCAGTGGGAAACTGCTAGGCAATGCCACCATGCCTTGTCTTTATTATCTGCCAAGATTAGACAAATGGGTAATGAGCAGCAAAGCGTAGTCAATCCTCATGCTTACGCTGTGAGGACACCAGACATAAACGACATCTCTATTGCTTCGTTTGATCGGAAAAGATTGCAAGTCGATGACCCAAATTCTGTGCCTGAGCCACGGCCTGAAATCAACCCAATGCCATCCAGATACAATGAATCGGGCAACAATTCTATTCTAGCCGAGGATCTGGGCTTCCAAAATGAGGATGCCGGATGCTTGGCGGGAGGATCCAGCTTTGACTTGAACATGGTTGACCTGCTAGACGGAGCGGACTTCAATTCCCTTTTCGACCTGATCGGTCAACAATATCCTAGTTTCTAGAATTCATCTAGACGTACAGTCTTTTGGCTACGAAATCTACAAGAAGCATAAAGTCCGGTTACGTTAAATTTGTATAGTTAATAGATTGTGTTTTCTCCATTTCGATTGCTTCATTGTATGCAAATACCACCAGGGTAGGTAATTATCTAAACACCTCCATGATGTCCTAGGCTACTGCACGGGAAAGGTGACGTGTGTAGGTAGAATTCGTGGTCAGAGATTCCACTGAACTTGAAGTCATCTACATCCCTCCGTCCCTTCCATCTAATCCATCTAAGAATCAAAATTGTCTATAAGCCTGTATGATAGCCTCCCACCCACCGGGGTGATTCTCTTCAATGGGGTTGGACTCATCATCGAGAATCATAGTATCCGTCTTCCGCGTGCTAATCGAGTACCAAACCAGGGTTCTTAGGGCTATTAGCCACACGCATCATATTCGTCTGACACGACCCATCACACTGGGTCCTATAGTCACCTGACCACTCTCCATTGAAGAAAGCCCATGCCGCACTGTTATAGGAACACATCTTTTCCACCATCGACGTTAGTAGCGAGTGAGGTACGGCACTTCTGATTGCCGCCATCACCACAAAAAGTCCGGATCGCCATATGCTGACTCTGCGGTCCAAGAACAAAGATCTCGCATGATCTTAGTGTATGTGCATACAAGCTATGTTCTATAATACGGACTGTACAGAAGCAACATACTGAAATATAGTGAATAGAGATAGAAGATCATAAAGAGTTGATTATCCACATATTTATATGGTGCACTGCCGCACTACTTACACTCGATTTTCAGCTCAGCAATATCTGCGCAATCTCCCATTTCGGTTAAGTGGATGGTACCTGAGGGAGATCGGCAGCCGGTGGGGCCAAGACATGATCAATGATACATCAGATGCCCGACGGCAGTGTCTCCTATTGGAAGTTGCTTTTGCTGATCTCCTATGATCAGGATCATGCATATTGACGCTATTTTAGGGGCTAGACGCCGCAACGTGGTTCTTACGCTAGGTTCCCCTGCGTACATACGGCAACCCCTAATCGGCGCTAATTTAAGGGGTCAATGGATACAAATACGTAAATTGACTAACGAATGACTGAAGCAAAGCGGGCTCTTGACCATCTCATTCTTATCAAAGCACTGTACCCTCGAAACCAGGCACAGTAAATAGAGACAGCACAAGATATCCATCCGCGAGGAAGGCATACTCTATGTTACACTCGTATAGCAGTACAACAAATACGTGGGAAAAGGATAAAGAAATTAAAGCAGAAATTGGGGGATAGGAAGAGAAAAACGTCACAACTCCCTCCCAAGAACAATAAAAGGGATAGATAAAAAAATGCCACATCCGGCGCCCAACTTTTACCGACCCCCCAATACAGTACCAGTCCCTCTGTACGTGGCTTCTCACCCGATGGTTCCCGGAAATGATCGGAAGTGTGTGTACTAGGTAGATAAGAAAGAATGAGGAAGAAACAGAGAATCAACGTGTCGCGTTCCTAGACACCAGTAGGTGACACTGCCTAACACAAAAAAAAAGAAACTTTTCAAACCGAGGGATATCAGGATCGGATGGGACAGAGGGAAAGAGCCAGAACAGGGTGTTAATGTAAAAAGAAAGAGACAAGAAAAGAAAAAAGGTCATCAAAACGTGCATCCAAGTTTCCGAGAGCCGGTATGTGAGTTGGGTATCCAATCACGGCCGTCATTGATGCGCTCGACCGTTGCGAGAGACGTCCCTTAGGACTGGTTCTCCTCCGAGGAAGTCTCCTTGGGAGCCTCCTGGGGCTTGGTCTCGGCAGCCGACTCACCCTCGGTACCCTTGTTCTTCATATACTCATCATAGACGTTAATGGCCTCATCGACCTTGGCGCGGAGAGCATCCTCCTCGTCGAGCCTGATAGGAAAGTATTAGTACATGGCAGATAGACACTGGCGTGAAAGGGTAGAAACTTACAGTCCAAGGAGCTCAGTGTTGTCCATCTCCAAGAGCATACCAGTGATCTTACCAGCAAGCTCGGGCTGCTGGGCCTGAATCTTGGGGTAGAGAGCCTCACCAAGCATCTGCTTCTGCTGCTGAGGGGGAGCAGCGGCGAAGGTCTGGTGGTTGATACCGCTGGAGGTAACGGCCTCCTGGGCGGGCTGACCGGCAGGAGCGGGCTGACCACGGCCACGACCCATCTGAGGACCACCACGGCCAAAGCTAGGACCACCACGCATGTTACCCATGGGCATTCCGGGGACCTGACCACGGCCACCGGCACCACGACCGAACTGACCCTGCATGGGGTAGCCCATACCGTTGGGAACACCGCCGGGAACTTGCATACCCATGGGCATACCCTGGAAGTTAGGGGGAGGAGCCATACCGCGGCCACCCTGCTGACCGGGGAAACCAGCAGGGTACTGGCCGGGGCGTCCACCAGGGATTCCCATAACCATACCGGGCTGGGGAGGGAAGGGCATACCGCCACGTTGGGCACCGGGAATGAAGCCCTGCTGACCGGGGCCGTAGTAGACGGCGGCGGGCTGCATGTAAGGCTGGGGCATACCAGCGGCAGCGGCGGCCTGCTGCTGACGGATGGTGTTGCGGGCCTGGATGCTGGCCTCGAGCTGGCTGCGGCGGACATCCTTGCGCTGAGCGAGAGCGACGTAAAGGGGCTTGCCGTTAACCATGCGCTGGTTCATCTCGGTGACAGCCTTGGAGGCCTCATCGGGGCTGCTGAAGCAGACGAAACCGAAGCCCTTGCTCTTGCCAAGGAGCTTCTTCTCGCCCTTCTCGCCCTCCTCCTCACCCTCCTCGGTCTTCTCCTCAGTCTTCTCCTCGGTCTTCTCCTCGGTCTTCTCCTCAGTCTCCTCCTTCTTCTCCTCGGTCTTCTCCTCCTTGGTCTCGGTCTCCTGGTCGGCCTCCTTCTCCTCGGAGTCGGGGCTGGGAGAGCCGTCGGTCAGGCTGTCACGCATGACCTTGGCGGAGGTGATGTTTCCGTAGGAGACGAAGAGCTCGCGGAGCTTCTCGTCATCGACATCATCAGTCAGGTTCTTGACGTAGAGGTTGACACCCTGGTACTTGGAGGCCTTCTCAAGACGGGCAGCCTCGTACTGCTTGCGGAGCTCCTCCTCGCGCTCGTGCTTCTTCTGGGCACGGCCAACGTAGAGCTTCTGGCTTTTGATGTCCTTCTCGTTCATCTCGTCGACGGCGGCCTGCGCAGCCTCATGGCTGGAGTAGTTGACGAAACCGAAACCACGGCTCTTGCCATCCTGGTCGTGGCTAAGGGTGGCGGAGGTGATCTCACCGAACTTCTCGAACATGATGCGGAACTCCTCATCGGAAATCTCGGTGTCAAGGTTCTTGACGTAGATGTTGGTGAAGTTGGCCTTCATCTCCTCGAACTTGCTCTGGCGGTCCTTCTTGGAGATGTGGTGGCCGACGAACACCTTCTTGTCGTTCAGAAGCATGCCGTTAACGTGCTTGATGGCGTTGTTGGCAGCCTCAGCGGTCTCGTAGTGGACGAAACCGTAACCCTTGGAGTTGGCGAACTCATCCTGGGCGACCTTGCAGGACAGAATGTTACCGAAGGCAGCGAAGGTGTCGTGCAGAGCCTTGTTGTCAATGGCGTTGTCCAGGTTCTTGATGAAAACATTGCCCTGGCCAGTCTTTCGCAGAGCGGGGTCACGCTGGGACCACATGATACGGCAGGGCTTGCCCTTGATGAGGGTGTAGTTCAGGTCCTCCAGAGCACGCTCACCATCGGCGGTGTTGTTGTAGTTGACGTAGGCATAACCGAGCGAACGGCGGGTGACAGCGTCACGGCAGACACGAATGGAGGCAACCTGGCCAATGGAAGAGAACAGCTCGTAGAGCATAGCCTCGGTCACAGAGGGGTCGAGCTCACCAACGTAGAGCGAAGCGGAGTGAGGCTGAGCATTCGCACCCTCGCCAGCGGTCTCGGCGGCGGCGGCGGCGGGAGCACCGTTGGCCTCGGGGGTGGTGCCGTTGGCATTGCTGTCAGCGACAGGGGGGGTAGTGGTGGCTTCGGCAGACATATTGACTGATTTTTCTTTTTACTGAGAAAGTTTTAGCAGGCATTCACCAAGGCTCATCATATATGCAAGTGTGTGAAGGTGCGTTTTCCTCGTTACACGACATTTCCGAATTCTCTCTTCGTGGAAAGGCCATGTTGTCGAGATGAAAGAGCAGTGAGGGCGGGAATTTGAAAGGAAAAGTTGCCGTACAAGCCGACACCGTGACACCGTGCTCATAAAACAAAGTGTGTTTATGTTTTTGGGGAGGACGCGATTCACAACAGTGACCAGAGCCGTAATAAAGTATGAAATGATGCAATTCCAGACAAAATCACCTCCAATTCACGGCAATGCAGCGTAGTGGGGGAACGTGGGCAGGAGGGATGTTTCGAGGGGCGCGACCAACCTGGAAGAACGGGTGAAAGAAGTTCGACACACCGCACAATGGAGGGGGAGATAAGATAGGGATTTGAATTTTCGAGGGTTTTCTGGGTTTTTTTTGGAATTTTTTATGGCTTTCGATAAGAGATTCGAAAGGAAAAAAGGTTCCCTAAGAAAGAGAGGAGGGGGAAGGCAGACGAGGGTTGGAGAAGAAAATTAATGTGAAGGCGGTTTTTTTACAGAAAACTCAGTCCGTCACTGAGTGCCCCCACTTGGCCATATGAGGAAGGCGGTAAGGTGTTATTCACTTTGTCTTTTTCCTTTGTACTGGATCAGGTGATTAGCCACATGATAACTCTCTACTCTCCAGAATTGGAGGAGTTGGTACTCTGCGGTCAAATAATATTATTACTTGTCTGGACAATGCTATTGGGGAGGATAGACATCAAGGCAATGCCCACCCATAATAAAATTACTCAGAATCTACCAACCCAGCAACCGGGAGATACGGAAGATAAAGAAGAGATACGCGGATTTGTTGTGTCCACAATTCGCATTCCTTACCCTCGGCAGATCCTCTTTCCGCAGCCAATGAGATACCCCATGTTTAGTCAACGCCAATGCTATGCATAACTAGAACATACACACAGCACAATGAGGGAACTGTCGTACGCACATACATATGAACATTTAAGATTAAAAGGGGAAATGAAAAATAAGAAGAAAAGTATATAGTTCAGTAAAAGTAAAGCCCCAAATAAACGACTTAGCTCAAGTCAAATCCGGCTCCCGAACTCACCGCGTACAACAGCTTTGCTCGGAGCCTCTCGGCATTCGAGTACCGTGGCAACTTCAGCAAGTTTACACACGTACTCGTACTTGGTAATCGCTCCTGGTCATCGCTCGAGTCTCGGATACTGAATCGCGGATGGAGATGGCTGAATCCAAGTAGCGGAGCTCGTGGAGTAGATGTCACAAACCGCAACACCTTCTGCTTTTCCTCTGTGTTCATCTCGTGCAGTACCTTCCAGAACAATTGGATGGTCGGGTGCTCCTGGTTATCATCGCCGATGACATACACTCCGCCATACTGCGTGTTGCGTCGTAGATCTTCCACATCGATTTCACCGGTCTCCCCACTGACGAGAGTCTGCAGTTCAGACTGGTTGAACATGGATAGCCAAGAGGGTTGGATGATCTGCCCCAATCCCTGAAGGAAAGCGTTGGTTTGTTGCACTGGCTGTGCCTGTAGGCGGTATCGTGCTATATAGGATATATAAACAAGGCGATTCTGGTTCGTGACAGGAATATTCGAGCCATCGGGTCTTAGCTCTTTTGTGACCGTACGATATTTTGATCCCAGCATCGGAATGGTATCAGTGACGGTAAAGTCGAGAGCGAAATCTTCAACCTCGCCAGGGTAATTCTTCAATTTCAACAGACCCTGGTACAGGCCTGCATCAAGGTCCTTCAAATCATTGATATTGGCCCGGTAGGAGGACTCTTTCAAGGCAGATCCACTGCCGCCAGTCAACGCCCATTTAAGGAGGAAGAAAGGCGCAAAGTTGACGTCAACAAGGATTCCTTCATAGAGACATTTGCCAATGATACGTCCAAGGAACTCGTACCGGCGGAGCAGCTCTCGGATGTTTCCTGTCCATTCTACGCTCTGCTCCACTACCTGATTCTCTCGCATCTGTTCCTTGCACTGTTCAACAGCGGTGGGGTTGGGATACAACAGGTGCTGATCATTCTCTGCAAACATGTTGAAGCCATCTTCGGTCTTGAATGCTTCACTCGTGATACTGGTCAGGAATTCCTTTGTAACACCACCACCATCAATGCCCGCTTCCATGGCTCCGAACCGGTCAATGAAACTGATTTGGATCGGTTCTTTCAGACCGTCGCCCAGCTGGTAGAATTGGCCTAATGCATCATCAAATATATGCTCTCGTCGAATCTCCGCCTGGTGTCGGGCAAGGACGTCTTGCACGTTTTGCTGATGGCCATTTAGCATCATTCCCATTGCAGTCTGAGCGACAGATACGCGCCAAGCGTCAGGTTCCACAAACCCGTTTCGGCGGCGGTGCTGATCATGGTAGATAAATTCGCGGAATATTTGAACTCTGGTAGTGAAGGGAATGAAGAACGGCATGTTTCGGAGAATCTCTAGCCTGGGTGCAATAGCAGCCAAAATTCGCCCACGAACAGCTCGTTGCTGGTTTCTTCTCAGTGCTTCAATTCGAATCGTCTGTTGAGCACGACCAGTTCCTGCTAACCCGGATGGCTCGTTGGATCGATCAGTCCCCTCGTTCACAAGGTCAATGTCCTCCGGGTCGTCGGCCTGGGTTTGGAATTCGTGCCTCTTCTCTTCTTCCGCAACAACGGAGGATATAAAACCTTCCATATCGAAACGACTAGTCATCAGCCAATGGTCCTTGGGAAGGAACTTTCGACGAGAGCTATCAAGGCAGTCATAATTAGTATCGCATTGATCGTCACAGTTCGGTTCACAATTTCCACTTACTCTCGTTCATGTAACATCCGAAGCAAGCCTGTTACCAACCCTTTGAAGTATTCAAGTGGAATTCCAGTAACGCCGGCAAGGTAGGTCGTTTGGCTTTTTGCTTCCAGCTCCTTTGTGCTCGGAAAAGTACTAGAGTCAGAGGTATGACCGGTGTTGCTGAAGTAGCTGCTAAGGCTGACTGCGGTGGGTCGAAGCTCCGGCTCACTCAGGTCGACAGCATTCCAGTAAAGAGTAAATGCCAGGTTCTTGAGGAAAACCGTCATGTCCTTGACATCTTCCAGAGGCAAGGCACTCTCCCTCGTCCATGAAATTTTGGCATCATCTTCAGATGTGAAGGAAGATGTGCTAGAGAAGAACTCATCGTCATCCATGACTTTCAAAACAAATGTGTAAAGTTCAAGGAAAAGGAGTATGGTGGTCCACTCCTGATCCCGCTGGTTTTGGGATAGCTGGGCAGGCTCTTTGGTGTCATGGTATGATTGCAACAACGGGAGCACTTTAGTAGAGTCGCTGCTAATTATCTGAAATATGCGACTGGATCTAGATGCTTGCCAGAAATATTTAATCGCCGGTACCTTTGCATCCGGTTGACCAGAGATGTGCTGCCCAGATGGGGCCGAGCCCAGATACAGCCACATTCGAATATCATCTCCGCGGCGAGGGAAAATCCTCAGCAGGTTTAACGCGTATGTAGCAAGGACCTGAGCTTCTTTTGATGCATCAGACTGGCTACTCGTCATGTCAGACTGTGTCAGGCGAGATGATCGAAGAGGAGAAAGAAGTCCAGTGACGCTACTTTGGTTCACAAGGCTAGTGAGTTGCTCCTTGATGAATGGGTGTAAGGGTCGCACGCCTGTTGGGGCGTCCAAGTCACTTGGATCTTCCGCCTCCAGGCCTTGCATGAGATAAGTCGCCGTGGATGTCAGCAGATCAGAAACCACACTGACAAACTCCAGCTCTGGTGGTCGAACATGGGCTTCGCCACCCAGGGCATATCGGTGGAAGAAAATCAAGTATGAAAACAACCAAGTGTGAGCCTGCATATCCAAGGTGCGAGAACCCTTGACAGTTGAGTTGAGCCTAGATGACACAGCTAATGCAAGCATGCGATAGTTTATTTGGTTGGCCAAATCATCTAGCTTCCCCAGGTGTCTCTCAAGGTCTGGGATGGTGAGATATGAGGTAGCAAAGGATTCGTACGCCGACATAGTTTCCGAAGTGATCGGTCTCAAAAGAGCCAGAACAGCATTTTTAATCAGATCAGGGCTGAGGGTGAACTCTCGTGGATCGGACGGATCCGTATTTGACAAATTAGTTGTCAAGAAAGCCATAGCATCGTAATAGCTATCAGCGATAACAGCCATTTGCTTAGGGATCAGTTCGGCGAGAAGAACCGCTCCTCGTAGTAAAGGCTCAATAGTAACAGAAGGAACACAGGAAGTCGATGCAGAGTTTAGCGCACGCAGCACAGCTAGAGCCAGTCGTTTGAGGAGCTTAGTCCATTCGCCTTCAGTGGCAATCGTAGGCAAAGTTCGCAAAGTTTGTTCGAATGCATCGACAAAGTAAACCAGCCGGAGTGCATCATCCTGCTTCCGTGCTGATACAAACTGGACCAGAAGTCGAAGCTGGCCAAGACATTGATCTGCAGTGGCATACGGGGCAGGGCGACGTGAGGAGAATACCATCTTCTCCGAGCCAGCTTCGGTTCCAAGAGCGACATCCATGGCATCTGTCATGACCCGCTCGTTGGTATCCCACTCTAGTCGCCACGCGTTATGTGTAGACCTCCTGCTGCTGCCGCCCCGCCACACTCGCTGGATGACCCGGACCGCATTCTGTTTGTCTCTGTCCCGCTGTCTTTGCATCCGCTCCTGCTGTGCAATGGCAACAGCACTTTGTGGGTTCGAAGCATGCGGAGCCGGTCGGGAAGGAGAGTTTCCGGGGAATGCAGCGAAAGGATTGTTGGTGCGGCCACTTAAATTGACCTGCCGCGGACGACGAGAGCTTCCTGTAAAGGACTGGAACATCGTGAGGGCCTGGTAACCCGGAAGCAAGGGAAGGTTTTTGAGAGGCTGATCTATTCAAATCAAGTCGCTTTAGATGCAGTAAAAGAGAAGAGATGCAAGCCCATCTCGCAACGCTGGGCAATGAATGCGAATGTGAAGAACTATGACATACGCGGGCTTCGATACGTGAGCGCATGGCGACCTTATCGGTAATATGCACACGGCACACGCACTTTTTTATCGGCCCATCGAGGACTGAGAACCGCTAATACGACACTAATTCCACGCACCAGGTAAAGTTCCTTTGCAGCACCGCTTAGGCTTTACACGAATGGAACGATGTGCGGAAAAGTATTTTAAGGGAGCATATAACAGATCAAATCCAATTATCTTGCAGGTATCTTCTATACGAGATCGGTTCAGAATGCTCAAAAATTCTGCATTCCGACTCTTCGTCCCAAAGGCCTGGTGACCGGGACATGCATAACGTCGACATCCACTGACGCTTCATGCTGATAGGCCTGATCAGGGCCTGTATTTATTCAAGTATGCTTTACATATAATACATAAGAGGTGCGATCGGCCAGCGAGCAGTAGAGGGGTAGATCGGGGAGGTGGCCGTCGGAGGGAATTTGGTGGGCGACAAGCTGTACTTCTTGCCTAGGTAGCAGCCTGCAAGAATTGTTAGAAGGTCGCAATGGTTGAATCTATGGGCAGAATGCATGTACTAACAGTCGGATATAATGGTATGCTTCAAACATGGTTATTGACTGGGCCGAGAGGAGTCCGCTTGGCTCTGATTTTCGGCAGTCTCGCGAGCAACAACCTCCTCGGCATTCGTGTCACCCCAGATGTTAATGTAATCCTGACCCTTCAGGCTGTCAACCACAGTGACCGTGCGGCCATTGCGGGTGATCTGTTTGACGTATTGGTCACGCTTGGGTTCAATTTTTTTCGAGACAAAGGGAGTGAGCTGTCTTCTGGTTAGTGGTTATTCAAATATGGCATCAATTCAGTTATACAAACATCAAATTCCTCCAGACCGTCAGGAACCACATAGGTCCGGACCTTCTTCCAGTCGATCACGTAGTTGCCCTTCTTGTCGAACTGACCCATCGATCCAGTCCGTGTACCCTTGTAGTAGCCGCCATTGACCTGCTTCGTCGTGAAGCGCAGACGCGCCATTTTCATAGAAGGTGAAGGCTTAAACATATTGGCGAGGGGTTGTAAAAGTGAGGGCGAGACAGGGACGGCAACAATGGGAAGCAGTTGAAGTTGAGAAATCCTAGGTCCGGGCGGTCAGACCGCGCCAATCTCCACGCCGAGAACTTTTTTTTCGCAGCCAAAAAAAAAAGTTGAACTCAAACCCTTCCACAACCCGGGAACTTGGTTCTTCTTGTACATACCTGTACAGAACTGAGGCTCCTAGATATTTCATAATTTGCGATTATTCCGTTCCATCGCAATCATGCCTCGCCAGCAAACCAATCTGCGGGGTCCGAAAGATCGGGATGCTCCCAAAGGCAGACCAGCACCGAAGCGCAAGAGCGGCCGTGCCATTAATGCTCTCTCTATCGCTGAGAAAGAAATTCCTACAAAGCTTGGTGTACGCCGGAATCGCTTAGGTTTTTACGATGATGGCTCCGAACGGAAATTCCACAACAACCGTGCCGAGGACGAGGACGGCGAAGACGAAGACGGGGACGTGCCAAACTACAAGCGCCGCAGATTCAATAACGCCAATGACGATGGCAGCATCAATGGTGGCAGTGACAGCGATGGTCACGAGTGGAAATTGGGACAAGTGGACAGCGATGACGATGAGTCTCTAAACAGTGACGAAGCTCTTGGAGAAAGTGACGAAGAAAGATTTGAGGGCTATACATTCCGCGGAAGCTCTAGCAACAAGTCCAAACCCAAGCCGAAACAATCTACAAAGAAGCGTGTCGAGATCAGTCTATCCGAGGATGTCGATGCATCCGAGTCCGAGGAAGAAGATGAAGATGAAGACGACGATGACCTTGGCGAAGATGCCGTGGATCTCCTGACTGCCTGGGATATGAACACCGCGGAGGAAGAGGCCGAAGCCAAGAGAGCTGCAGCAAAATCGAAAAAGGCGGCAGCTGATGACAGTGAAAGTGACGAGGATTCAGGTTCAGAGGCAGATAGTGAAGAGGACCAGAGTGACGATACTGGGCTATCTCTTTCTGATGATGAGGAATTCGATGGACAAAATGACGGCTTGAGTAAGCTTCAAGACTTCGTCAACTCCATGGAGACGGGACGTCGTACGAAATCCACACAAAAATCACAAGAACAGAGCGAGCCTACTGAGTATGGCTTGACTTCTTCCAAGAAATTGACTGTCGCCGATCTTCTTCCCTCAATCACGGACTCCCGCCTCAAGAGCTCTTTGAAGCATGTCGATGCTACTCCTCAAACATCCAAGGCTGGCATCCCGGGCAAGCTAGATGCTCCCTTGGCGAAACGCCAGCAAGACAAACTCGACCGTACTGCAGCTTACGAAAAGAGTAAAGAAACTTTGGATCGCTGGATCGACACTGTCAAACACAATCGCAGAGCCGACCATCTTATGTTCCCTCTTCCCGATCCGAATAGCGAGCAAGTCCACCGCATGGACGTAGCAAAGCCGACGAACGATCTAGAAAGCGCTATCCAGAGCATTCTCGTCGAGAGTGGATTGGCCGAAACCAATGGCAAGTCCGCTGAGGAGCAAGTCCAAGGCTTTGAGGATATCCAAGCTCGCACATTGCCTATTGAAGAGATTCAAGCTCGTCGTGCTGAGCTACGGAAGCGACGTGATTTGCTGTTCCGCGAGGAAGTACGTGCCAAGCGAATTAAGAAGATCAAGAGCAAGTCCTACCGCCGTGTTCACCGCAAAGAGCGTGAGCGTCTTGAACAGCAAGAGAAACAAGCACTTTTGGAAGCTGGCGTGGACATGGATGAAATGGATGTCGAGAAGAATGAGCGAATGCGAGCTGAAGCCCGTATGGGCTCCAAACACCGCGACAGCAAGTGGGCTAAGAGCTTGAAAGAGACAGGCCGTACTGCCTGGGATGAAGATGCCCGTAACAATGCGGCCGATTTGGCTCTCCGCGAAGAGGAGCTCCGGAGACGAATTGAAGGAAAGAGTGTCTCCCGCGGTGACGAGGCCTATCTCGAATCATCTAGCTCAGAGTCAGAGGACGATGATCCCTGGGCTTCTGATGCTTCTGATGTGGAAAAGCGCAAGATACAGAAGAAGCTGCGCGCTTTAGACAACGAAGCCGCTGCTGAAATCCCCAAGGGCCCGCATTCCAACCTTTTCGAAATGAAGTTCATGAAAAATGCGGATGCAGCTCGCAAAGAGGTGAATGATGCAGAACTCAGACGCCTCAACCGTGAGCTGCATGGCGAAGATTCACAGTCCGAGGCTGAATCTGAAGTTGGCCGACGGAAGTTTGGCCAGTCTGAAAAGACCGAAACTCAACCTCAGGCAAAGCCATTGTCAAAGAACGAATTCGAGGAGAGGCCTGACTCAGATGACGAGGACGAAGATGTTGATATTGTCGTCGATCGTCCTGTAAAGTCAAAGCCTGCCGCCTCTGTCCCGAAGACCACCGCCAAGCCCTCTACCAAGATGTTCAGTCAACCGCCGAAGGAGGCTGTTGAAGAAGAGAACCCGTGGCTCGTTCAAACTGAGCGTACCAATCGTCGCCGGACTGGAACAGATGCTCAAGAGTCTATGGATATCACACTCGATGATGAGCAGCCACAAGCCCCACAAGCACTTTCTTCTTCTAATAAGGGCAAAGCAGCCAAGGGAGCTCCTGCCAAGAAGCGTTCTCGTGACGAACAAGACAGCGATGAGGAAGACAATGTCCCTGTCCTGCTGAAGAATCATGACTTAGTTGCGAGAGCTTTTGCTGGCGACGAGGTCGTTCAAGACTTCGAACAAGAGAAGATGGACACCATTGGTGAAGAAGGCGACAAGGTCGTGGACAACACTCTGGAAGGATGGGGCAGCTGGGCCGGCGATGGTGTCAGCAAGAAGGCGCAGAAGAACAAGAGGCGCTTCTTGACCACGGAGCAAGGTGTCAAGCCCGAGAAACGCAAGGATGCCAAGCTCTCTCGTGTCATTATCAACGAGAAGCGGGTAAAGAAGGTATGTTCTCCCGTTTTTCAAAACTATCCATTTACATCCGCTGACTTTTCCCCAGAATGTCAAGTACATGGCAAGCCAACTGCCTCACCAGTACGAGACGAAGGCACAGTACGAACGCTCACTGCGTATGCCTCTGGGTCCGGAGTGGTCTACAAAGGAAACATTCCAGAGTGGTACCAAGCCTCGCGTCATTGTCAAGCAGGGCATCATCAAGCCCATGGAGAAGCCCATGATGTGATGATTCAACGATCAACAAGCACCCGGGACGTTCGGCCTCATGTATATTTCTTATCTAGCATGTCTCCCATATCTCGGAGTGACATTTTGCATTGCTATTTTCTCAGTCAAAAATACCACATAGATTGTGTTGATTTTACAAAAAGCTTTTTGAGGGCTGGACATTATAAGTAGACATTAAGCCCATGTACTTAGGATCTATGGGGCCGTAGAACCTTGGAATATGTATCTACCTAAGTACTAGTGCCTACCTAAGTAGACATTTGACTCGTTCTCAAACTGCAGCATTTGCCCAGCTGAGCTATTGCAGATTGGAGACATGACATTTCTGCCTCGCGGTTCAGGCCCCAACCCTAGGCAGTTAGCTACTAACATGAACTTATGGCTTTTTGATATCTCAACTATTTATTTGTGACAACTTTGAAAGCGGCTTGCTCGGCAAATGGCGAAGAATCCGAGCCGGTTCCAAAGGTTGATGTTATATATACCTGCGTGCTCCACTTTCACTTTGTACTTAATTTTCAACCTTCCAAGGACTTTTGGAAATTAGTCTTATGTATTTTTTTTAGCCACAAGCCTATTTATTTCATATATCATCAATTCATTGCAAAACCAGCGCCCCAGAGAAAGCCCAGCAAAAACCAAAATTACCAAGTGGAAGGCAAGCCATAGACCAGCTCATTCTTGCTTCGTTTCATTCAGAGTCTTATCTTGCGCCTGCTCTCTGGTCTGGCCATCGATTCCAGCCAAAGGAAGATCCAAATCAACAACCCACGGTGCATTCTTCGGGCGGTAGGATAGAGTACAAATACTGGCATTCACAAAAAGCGTTTCCTTCCCGAATTCGAGCGGCTTCTCGCCGCTTTCTGAGCTCATATCGTAGAATACACCGCGGTTCTCCAGCATCTCTTCTTCATTTGTAACAATAGGTTCCTGCTTGACACCGCCATCGGCAAAGGTATCCCATGCACCGCGCACCGCGCCCCAACCTTCATGGATATGTCCGAAGAGGTAGATGCGGGGACGGGCACGCTCAGCCGCGCGGAGAAGATGCGTACAGCCCACATGGTTTGCTGTCGCAATTCCATGACGGTCAATGACTTTGCCGGTGCCAACTAGATCGAGGATCCCGGCCGGTGGACCGTGTGTTAGCATGATGTCGATGTTTGGGTGGTCAGGGACCGGGTTGGCAGGTGAGTCTGAGTTGGTGGTGCCTGGGCAGGGAGGGTTGAAACGGTCTTCGGTGCGTGGGTAGCCGAAAGCCCAGCTGCAGAACTCTGGTTGGTATGGGGATGCGTAGACGGTGAGCTTTGCGCCATTAGATAGGGTGAATGAGTGTACGCCTTCTTCGAGATAGCGAATACCGGCATCCCGAGCTGACTGGTTGGTCCAGAGGTCCTTGACGCGACGGACGTAGGCCTTCATGTCTTCCGTGGGAGGAATGGCACCAGTGCGGATTGTCTGCATAAGTGACTGTTCGTCATCCTCGAGGACTGGTGCTGCGTCGCCGAGGCGAACAGGTTTGCGGTGCCGTCTGTAGCCAAAGGTCGTGAAGTGTTCTTCGTCGAGGGTGATATCGTGATTGCCGGCGATAACGAGCTTCAGTTCAGCGTCTGCAGCCTTGAGCATCGAGACCATGGCCTCGTACTCGACGCTGTAGCCAACTTTGGTAAGATCACCGGCATGGAGAAGGATGTCGGCTTCTGGCAGCGGGTCTCGGAATGCGTGCTCCTTGTCGTCGGCGGGGAGAGGCACGTTCGTGTGGGTATCGGAGATCATGCAGATGCGGGTTTTAACCCGCGCAGGCAAGGTCATGGTGGGTCAGTGGACTTCGGATGAATTGGATAGGTGATATAAAGGTTGGATTAAAAGAGGGAAGAAGTGAGAGCTGGGATTGATGGTTTACGGTGCGGCCGTGCTGATATGGTTCGCGGGGGAAGACGTCAGGTCTCCGCTTCACAGCCCGCTATTGCCCCATCAGATATCAGATAGTGATTACTCCTACGGGTGAAAATTTGGAAACGGACTAGAGGGAAAAGTGAAGAAGAAAAAAAATAACGTAAACAGGAAATCATTCCTATAGAATGGACGGCTCAGAGCTCTACAGACATCACATCCGTGGATGCCCAGATCATGAAAGTTTTCTGGTAAACATAGCTCAAACTCCGATAACCACCCGTGCAACGACAACCCATGCGGCGCCCAACCGTATGGTTTTCCCTTTTGTTTTTTCGTTTACTTGCGGATAGCCTTCTGGTAGAAAGCCAACTCCTCACCCTCCAGGATGTAACCGTCGACACGGCCAGACTGGCCGGGGCGGGAGGCCACAACAGCGTAAAGGCGACCGGACTCGAACTGGCGCTCGATGGCACCCTCAACCTTGCCCTGGTCGGCGTAGCGAGCAGCCTGCTTCTTGGTGACAGACTTGCTCTTCTTCTCCTCGGCATCGTCAGTCTTAACCTGGCGGCGACGGCCGATACCCTGGCCGTAGTGGGCCTCGTACCATTGACGGAAAGGAGCAGCGTCAATCTGGACAACGGCGGACTTGGTCAGGGTGTTGGTGCGGACCAGCTCGTTGTTGGAGGGGTGGAAAGAGACAGCGATGACACGGGTCTTGCGGGCAACACCCTCGGAGCCCCAGGAGAAGTTACCGGACTCGAGACGGAGGGCACGGAACTTCTGGTTACCACCACGGGTGCGGACCAGGTGGATGCGCTTGGTACCAATACGAGTGTTGGCGGGCTGGCGACCCTTCTCGAAAGCTCTGTTGGAAGATGTCAAGTCAGAATTTGGTGTTCAAAATGGAAACCGTTCTGGCGTTCGTGTATTCATCGGTGCCACAGACACACTAATACACTACAGCCGCTCTCAATTTCCGTGCCCACACAACACCTGGGAAGGAAAATATCCAATTCAATTGACAGGTGCACCGTACCTCTTCTTGCGGTAGTAAGCGCGCTTGGCACCGGTGGCGCTGCGCTTGTGGCGAGAATCACGAGAGATACCCATATTTGCGGTTGATGAGGGGGTCTGTTGATCACAATAGAAAAATTAGAACTCCGGTCCTTTGATATGTGTGCTTCCAAAATCCTTTCTCCAACACTTCTGGTTCGTCTCGAGCGATAATGCAAGGTCCAATTCGAATAATAGGAACGGTGTAGGATGTGTTGAAAGGGTTGTCAAGGATGAGTGAAGGCGATCTCGAAATCGAATAATTCCCGGACGATAAATTTTTCTCGAATAGTACACGATTGTCGACTCGGACGAAGCAGAAGGAGAGAGAAAGAGAAAGCGATGCGATCAGGAGGGAAACTCACCTCTAGTTCTGCAGCCCTTCACCAAAAGCAGAACGGTTGTCGATGGGGTGTCGTTGGAAGATGCGGTCGTGGAGTCCGTTGAATTTCGCAGGGCGCACTGTGTCGCTCGCTTGTGCGGTTGCCCTAACTGACACTAGTCTGCAAATAGACTAGCCTATGATTATATAATCATGTGTGCACAGATCTCGTGACTCAAGGGGGCGAGACTGCTGACTCATCATATCTCTTGGTCCCGCCGTTCTCTCTTTACTATGTCCGTATTTACAGGTACACCCGACACAATCATACGATCAATGGTTAAGATTCGGTATGCATAACCTAGAATGGTTAATATTCTAATCAATCAAGAGATCGTGTCTCTCAAGAGTTTCATTTGCTCTCCTACTTGCTCTTCTCGCCTTTCTTCGCCCGCTCCTCCTTGACAAACTCCGCAATCCGCTGGAAACACCCAAACCCTTCCACGAAGCAAGAAGCCATCCACTTACACCAAAGTCCCGACAAGACCGGAACTCCATGCGGCTTCAACTTGAGGATGGCCAAAAGAGCCGACTCGAAGACATGGATCCCCACCACGGCCGGGAATAGTAACGGCTGGATATTGTAGACCCAGTGCGCAAAGTCTGGAACATACTTGTATCCGAGGTTTTCGTAGACGAATGAGCCCGGTAGTAGATTGCTACGCCGGAAGCAGCTCACGTAGGTGAAGAGACACAGAGCAAATACCGCATTCTGGAAAACTCCCCGTGGAGCTCGGTACTCCGTCAGCGTGATGTCGGAGCGGCCTAGGCGTTGCAGGCTGTCCTCATGCAGTGCGACCAGGCGGCCGCGAGATTCACTGAAGTCTTTCATGGCAGGATCGATCGGAACGCTATAGCGGGTGCCATTGGCGCGGATGACAAGGTTAGAGAGGGTGAGGTCTTCGATCTGGGCACCGTGGGCTTCGCGAGCGCTGATCTTGTTGAATGCTTGTAGGTAGAGCTGGAGGGAGTCGCCGTGGTCGGCGTTCATGTGCTTAATAATGAAGTCTTTGGACATGGTGGCAGGTGATGCTTGGGTATGCAGATACCACGGAATAAATGAAAGAGATGCTGTATCGCTGAAAAAAAAACAGTTGGTCGTGTTTGATAAATCCCGAGTTGAATGAGGCAGACTTGGCCGCATGTCGATCCTTGCCAAGCCCCAGCATCCCTCGGCCCCATCACGCTACACTGCCCGCTCTCCAAACATGTGCAGTCAGTGCATTATCACACTGCACAGTTCAAATTTTTCTGGGTGGGAATTGAATTTGAGAAAAAGTAGGAATGTTTATGATTCGTCAAAATGTCATTTATGACCGAGGGGGTTGTTAAGGTATACATGAACAACCAATTGATACTCCCCGCATACATATTCGAAATCTTCGTTAGCCCATTCGCTTTGATAGAAAACGAGTTTGGCAAGACGTAAGAGGTATGAGCTCAGACCTTTCCCAGAGCAACTTTGTGGTCCACGGGAAATGGCTGAAATGCATGCTTTCGGTCGTTGAGGTTTTGATCACAGATGAGATCGAGGCTATGGACCGTAAGAGTAAATGTTACGTTCTAGGTCTAAGGCTGCGTGAGCCAAAATATTTAAATGACAATAAACATGTGTCTATCCACGGAGGGACGAGGGGAGAAACCAACAATAATTGGCAACTGAAGGAAAAGGAGAGCCCTAGCCAGGCTCGTCATCACATGAAGCTTTTCGAACCATTCAGCAGAGAAATGTTGAGATACAAGTACGAAGGCGGTGTGACGATATTGATATATAAAGGCACTGACTATAATCACAATTCAGCAATTCCCGCCACGAGGTCGATAGCTCATCAACCACGCCAGAGAAGGAAAAATGAGAAGCACAAAATGTGGTGTGCATTAGATACTAACTAGAGAGAGAAGAGATAGGGGGACCTACACACTTATAGGGATGCCTTCTAGTGCTGGCTGAAATTGCATCCCCGAATCTCGAAATTAACGAAGGGCTTTTGGTGGTATTTCTGTCCAGTAAGTAGTGACACCGACATATGCAATTGTAAGCACACATATCACGCTCCAAGTAGTAACATGAAGTATCAGGTAGGTCTCTAAATGTAGGTATAGTATCAAGTTTTGATTCACTTGGGGAAGAAAATATGTACATTTAGTAGTTACAGGGCCCTGTATACTAGTACTGAAATCCTGCGCGCCGGTCACAGACCATGAGACCCAGAACAATCAAAAGGAAAACAGGGATTAGACGACCAAGTTGGGGTTCTATGAAATAAAAGGGAGAAAGGGGTAAATATGCTGCAGAAATAAGGACGAAACATCGATCGTGACAATCATGAGCATCGAAGAGTGGCGAATACTCTGAACAAGTAGAGTAAAGACGTGTACACTCGAGAGGAAAGCGAATTTCGAGGCAGGAGCACTAAACTCATGCCGTTTACGCACTGTGGCAAATGTGATCAACTCCTAATCTCGGTTGAGCATGGTTTATCGCAGGGAGGGAAGGGTAGGGGATAAGTAACCCAACTTACATCAGAGCCAGGGTCAAGTCACCGTGGATGCGGGCCTTGAGTTCCACTTCAATCTCCAGATTCAACTCAATCTTCAACTTCATGCCTTCCTCCTCATCGTCGTCCTCTGCCTTCTCCTCAATCATGTTAAAGTCACCATCCGGTATCTTATCGGCAGATTGCCCATTGTATGGCTGCATCGCTCTCCGGGGCTGCATAACCTCCTCATCGTCCGAATATCCATCCGAGTATTCGTCCGAGTAGTCATCTTCGTCCGAGTATTCGTCGAGCTCATCTTGTTGCTTTGCCTTTTGTTGTTGCGGCCGACGGCGGCGTTGAAGCTGATTGTTCTGAGCGGGAGGGTTCTGGTTCTGGTCATCATCGTCCGTGTAATCATCGGCGCTATCATAGTCGTCGCCAGATTCATAGTCGTCCGGCACTTGGAACTGCTTCTGCTTCTCTTGAGTCTTTTCGGCGGTGGCCATAGTGAAGATGATGTGATCCGAGGGTATATAGTTAGGGATCGAAATAGAATACCGAAGATGAAGACCAAAATAGGAAGTCGAAAAAAATAAAACGGAAAGGAAGCAGCAAGCGGTGATATGAATGGAAGAGAAGAGCAATCGGAGTAAATCAACTCGAGAGGGATGATGACGTTAGCGGCTGTACACTTCACTGGATGGAAATTAGTCTGATACTCCGTCATAGATAGAATTTTTCAAGACCTGAACCACCCGCGTCATGTTAGATCGTACATTGTCCCACGTCAGGGCGTGTCCATACAGTAATGCCCGTAGATTCCAGGGATCGACACCCGGCTGAGACGAGACTAACACCTAGATAACCCACTACTACTCGGTGCTATACTTAGTTAGTCAGCGGCCCCTGGCTGGACCCGTGGCAACAACGGTTTCTTTTTGTGGACTGAACCAGGCAAGCAGCCATGACAGCCGGTGCAACTGTGGCTGACCACGTATTTGGTTGTATACGAGTGGCGCAAAAAAGCAGAGTGGCGCAAAAAAGCAGGCTTCAACTACAAATTGCGTCATTTGCCAACTTCCCTCTTATATGCGAAGGTTGGCCGAAACCTGCAACGGTCCTACGTCTACTTTTAATTTATAAAAGTGGAGACACTGAGGGGCTGGTGCCAGTGCCAAAATTGTCCGAGACCATTCATGATTGGCGCATCCGACCCAAGTGGAGTCTCTTTTTTCTCCCTGGTGTATAATTTTCAGTTGCAATGACCCTCATTTACACGCCAGGGCCAGCCACACTGCCCTAGATTATTTCCAATCTAAGTGCGGATCATCTTGCAATGTTAGAATTTTATGGCCCCCGGACCTCAATTTGGTGACTTGCTCCATACGGGTTCCAGAGGCCCATGTCAGCCCCAACGTCATACTTCCCCCCACATTATCGCAATCACAAACCCACCTTCCATGGGTCCCCCTAGTACTGAACAATTTGATCGTCGTACGTCTACCGTACGGGCCAGCGCGCAGAAATTTACCTCTCTGACGTCGGAGGCGGCGGAAAACCGGCTCATCAGCACCGTTTTGTGCAGTTAGGTGACTCCATGATATAAATGACAAGCGTACAAGCGTTGTCCCGTGTTGTCTCCCACATACATCATACCTCATAGGGTCAATTTATCCTAGTCACTTTGTAATCCTGCAGCCCACTCACTTCCCTCGCACCAGTGACGCTTTGTCCCTCATAACCCACTTCTTTCGCGACTGATCTCTTCATATTCGCCCCTCGTCCCATCTTCTTTCCCTCTTCTTTCCCTTCCACCATGGCCGATCAAGCTCCTCAATCCCAAAACCCGGAGTCAGCATCTACTCCTACCAAGCAAAAGCGCTCTCCTCCCAAGCTAGGCAAGAAGTCTCCAGCCAAGCAAGAACAAACCCCGCCTCCATCAGAGCAAGAACACGAACAAGAAGAGAAAGACGAGTCCAAGGAAGAAAGCACTGAGAACCAGGAAGAGCAAAAGCAAGATCCTGAACCTGAACCTGAACCTGAACCTCGCAAGCAAGAGCCAGAGTCAGACGAAGAAAACAACGACGATCAGAAAGAAGAAGACGAGCCTGCACCTGAACCCGAACCTGCTCCGGAACCTCAGCCAGAACGTCCTCGTCGTCGACGTCCGCGCCCTAGACAAGAATCAGACGTTGAGTCCATCCCGCGTAGCGACATGGACGCCCAACCGCAGCAGCAGCGCCAGCGCACCCGTCGCACACGCCAGCCGCAGCAGCAGCAGCAGCAGCAGCAAGAAGGCGGTCCACTCGGCAGCCTCGGTGGTCTAGGCGGCGTCGACCAAGCCGGCCAGCTAGTCCAGAACACAGCAGGGAATGCCCTAAATGGCGTGACTGGATCTGCAGGCAAGGCTGTCGGCGGAGTCCTTGGCGGAGGTCAGAAAGAGAAAGACGATGGTGGCAAGGATGAGCAGCTGCGTCTGCGACTAGATCTCAATCTGGATATTGAGATCCAACTTAAGGCGAAGATCCACGGTGATTTAACCATAGGATTGTTGTCAGTATTACCCTTTTATATCTCCTTTCTGTGTCCGTTAACACATTCGTTGCCTGTCACTGTCTCGGAAAACTCAAATCTTTCTATTTTTACCAGTACTTTCACTGACTAACTTTTTAGGAATTGATTTGTCCTGACTACAGCTCCTAGAGAAGCATTCCATCTGCTTCACTCTGGTGCATTAGTTCACATTATGCCTTTCCATCCGATATCGATTTATTCCCGCGACGAAACGAATCTTACGCCTTTGGTGACGCAAGATGCAGGGTTTGTTTGACTTGACCTGGCTTGTTCTGTGCTTTTTGTTTTATTTTTCTTGCTTCTTATAGCCTGGTATTATCGGGATTTTCTATTCCCTAGATCTGGGCTGTGTGCCTCATGTTGAATGTACAGTATAATTATTATTCCCAAGTATAGTAACTGGATTCGGCGAATGGGATGATGAAAACTCTACACGATTCCATTTCTGGGTTTGGTCTTGAAATAATCATGAATCCCGTGTTTCTTTCAGTTGTGAAACTTCTGGACCTTGTGCAACTGCTCTTCTAGTAATGGTGGCTGGACCGGACAATCAGGAGTCTACCCATAGAGTCAGGCCTTGTCATACCAAGCAGACTGGATTCCGCATGTTCCTTCTACTACCATAGCTACTCTTTTGAGATATCATTCCAAAATGTAGATCTACAGCATATCTATACACAGTAGTGTGACATTCAATCTATTGAATCCGTAAACAAACACCGACCACTGTAGCTCCAGCGTAAATAACAAAGCAGCCCACGCTGAAACAAAACACAGAGTATTCATCAGCTGAGCCCACACCCCTTACCCCTTTATCCAGGTGATTCACCTTTATACGTCTCTCCAAAAATAACAACTATCTCACAAGAAAAATCTACGGCAATCTTGCCCGCCTAATACGGGCACCATACAAGGGTATAATGAATTAGGGAATCCCAAGATCCAAAGCCACTTTATAGCCCAGCAATAACCATGAGTCCGTAGCCGATGGTCACAATAACCACAAAGGACATCAGACTTGATGGGATACCGCGCGTGATGAAGTGGCGGACGTGGAGATATCGCTGGCCCGTTTGAGGAACTTCGGTCATAATCGCAGCTAGTGAGATAAATCGTCAGCATCGTCCTGAATCCTAGTGAAACCAGTGGACCTTACTCATGTTGGGGAACCCGCTCGTGGGCAAACCCATCGCAACAGAGCACATTAGAGCACTCGCCATGACAAGCAAGTTCGGGTGGGGATCCTCCATGCTGACGCCGATCTGGCGAACGAGGGGCAAAATGATCAATGCGGCAACGGTATGCGAAATGAATGTGGCGATGACCAGTATAAGAGCGCAGAAGACGAGGAGAACACTGTACAAGCTGAGATGCTCGACACGAGCCGTGATATCGGAAGCGATTGTGTGCAACAGACCAGACGATGTAACCGCTTTGCCTAGGCAGAGACCTCCTGCGGCGAGGATGATGATGGTCCAGAGGAAGTTGTTAAAGTCTTCCTTGTTGAGAATACCGGTACCGAAGAACAGCACAAGAGGAATGATGGCGATGACGCCCATATCGCCAAAGATATGCTCGAGCTGGTGGCTTACACACCAGAGTACAATGGTTCCAAGGGTCACTGCACTGATGAAATACTGAATACCAGTGAAGCGGTCCTTCACAGGGCGCATGGGGACGATGTTTTGGTTACGGCCAGGATGGAACGTCACCAACAGAAGACCCCAGATCAACAAAATGGAGATTATGCACACGGGAAGCGAGATGAAGAACCAGGTACCCCAACTGATGCTAGGGTACATGTTCTGCAAGGCGATAATATTCTGCGGGGATGCAATTGGTGAGGCCGCTCCGCCAACATTTGCTGCCAAGGCAATGCCTAGTACGAGAGATTTGGCGAAGTTCGACTCTGGTGGCAAGTTACGCAGAAGAGGTTGAATGATCGAGTAACAGAGCACGGGAGATGCGACGTTGCTGATCCACATACTCAGGAACATACTCACGAACATGTTGGTCAATAGGACGACATGCGGTTTCGACCCAGCCTTGCTGAGCACAAACATGGCCATGCGTCGAGCAATGTCGTATTTGGATAGAGCTGCAGCAATGGTAAATCCACCTAGAAGAAGCATGATCACCGGAGTCCACATTGCCCCAAAAACCACGCCGGTTGCCTCCTTAGGGCCCAATCGCTTGTGGGGCTTGTCTTCAGATCGCATGATACCAAGGACCACAACCAAGAAAGGAATCAACAAAGATGTGACAAAGAGAGGAATGGCCTAAAATGAAGAGCAAAGATAGTCAGCAACAAATCATTTACAAATAGTTGGGGCGAGGGGGCTCACCTCGGTGGACCACAAGATGCTAACGAGTACTAGCATCGCTAGGCAGTTCTGTTGCTCAGGTGTGTCCATAATCCGCAAAGAAAGCAGGGCGCCAAAAACAGCAAAGCTGAGAACCAGAGTTCCGAAACTCAAGCTGCAGAACCACAAGGGAAAATGAATCCGTCCAAGCGGGGTTGAAATCTCCGTGGTGAGAATCTCTTGCTTGTCACCTTGTCGCCGCGCAGTTTCAGGGTCTTCATCAGGTCCAAGCAGGGTTTGACGAATACCAACATTCAGAGCCTGGCCACGACGTTCAATGCCAATCATCTCACGCCAGACGGTGTTTCGCTCCCACACCAACTGCTCACGCAGATGCAGGCGCAGCTCGCGACTGGCCAGGGAACGATTGCCTCTGGTGACTATTTCGGCGTAGACACCTTCAATTTTGTCGATATGAGCGTCCACAGTCGCCATCGTGTCTTCGGTGAAAGGTAACGCCTGGGAGACCACAGAGTTCAGATATTCTCGACGCATATTGCGGAACAAGGTCTTGTCGTATTTTTTCAGAGCCTTTGAGAATCCGGTCTTGTTCAATTCGATAAATGACCTGAGTTCACAGAGGGAGACATAGGCTTCGACGAGCCGTTTCTTCAGCTCCACCCCATTATTATAGAGATCAAGGAAAGCTTGATCGCCTATTTCCGAGCCAGGAAGTCCCCGACTACTAGCCTGTCCGAAGAATGCAGAGTCTACCATATCACCCGGTTGTGCATCTGTCGTAGACTCTCCATCTGTCGACTGCGGTCTGTGTCGCAGATTCCCCAGTGAAGCAGACTGTGCACCATCGCTGTCCCCATCTTCATCGCTGATGACACTGGATCGACGCCTTTGACCGAGGCCATTGCTAGAAAAACTGCTTCTATCGCGACGAGAACTAGCCTTGATGACAGTCTCACTAACAGGGTCCATGTTAACCCCGTCTGTGTCGTTCAGGTAGACGGTGGCATCCCGCATTAATTGATCGGTGAGTTGAAAGATCTCTCCCTGCTTTTGCTCAAAAAATGTATAGATCTTTTCCAGCTCCGCGTCCAGGGCACGCTTGAAGATTCCATCCGGGTTGGTAATCTGAGGGCCTAGTAAGGGTGCGGACTCGACATCCGGGCCAGCTGGGGCATCGGGACGGTTGACTTGTTTTTCGAGTGTATAAATTCTGAATAATAAATTTCTGAATCAGCAATCCACTTTCTTCAGTCCATGCATCACGATCATGCATCTACCCAGGCTCTGTGCAACTTGAAACCCGCACATGATGTGCAGTTGCAGTGCACGCGACTCCAGAAGCAAAGACCACCATAAATTATTCCCGCGTGAAGCACCGGGGCAGAATCGGCTTTTCAACTCACAGTTTCTTGAGATTGCTGTATGCAATGTAATGAGAACTCCAGTCAGGCACCGCATTGAACTGAATGCTATGCGAGAACTTCATCTTGTCCGCAGTCTCAGGATCAAGGGCAGTATTGCTCCGATTTGCTTTTTGTGCTCGACTTCGGAGAGCTTCCGACCAGAACCTTAGTGGAGTGGAACGGATACCCCTAGGGCGCTTTGCAGACGGTGGTGTCTTTTCCCACGCAGCGTCCTGCCCAATCCCAAACCCCGCTAGCGGCCGTGCGTTGGCGGTAGGCTCAAATGGCGGCGAAGTGGGCTCGGATGATCGATGGAGATCGGATGCGAAATCCTGGACTCGGTCTCTAGACTGATGAGTGACGCTATAATCGGCGAGCTCGAAAGATTCGCGACTCGTGGGGGAAGCCACTGTCGCAACGAGTATGTAAAAATGCTCGGATAAGTGCAATTGCGCAACGAGAGGGGCCCGCTTCAATGAAATAAGGCAGTATTGCGGGGCGCCAGGCAAATTGAGGTGGTGGTCAGCTGGGGCCCGCTTGCGTGGGTTGCACTGGTGGTCAGGCTGGCAATAAGTAGTGCACGGCAGAGGAGAGCTGGGGCAAAGCTAAGGGTGTTATTGTCCGAGACACGCTTAACTGGGATATCGTCGTCCGTGTCAAAATATTTTTGACCAAGGCGTTTCGCGCTGAGCTCAGGAACCGTTGCTTCAATCGGGAATGGCCTGTCATGCGCTGAGGTAAGCGGTGAGCAGCCTAGTTAAGTTAGTTATCGAATGGTGGATATAACAAGCAGGGGTCAGGGTCCAGTCAAAATTGAGGAAAAATCATGAGTCAATAAGAGAAAAACGTAAATATATTAGGTTTTTCATGGTATAAAATGGTGGATTTGATTTGGTAGGGACAAGCCTACACATGTGGTTGTGTCAAAAAAAGTTACAAAATATGGATCACGTCAAATCAATGCAGGCAAACTAGATATACTACATGTACAGGTGCTGAAAAGAAAGTGCTGGATGAAAATCCTTCCGCCAACCCGTTTAAAGGAAAAGAAAAACAAGGGAGAATAATGACCCATTCGAATGAGTCGATTACCGGCGGCGAGGCCCAATGCCCAGGTTTGCGCGACCCGCAATACCAATCTTGTGCTGCGCGTCTCTCCGTTCCCATACGCCACTGCGGCCCTCTGCGACAGAGATCAGCTCATTGGCGACACGGTGGGCCAGCTGAGCATCCCGCCGCTTGTCCGAGGCATCAATAATCCACTTGATTGCGGCGCGGCGACGCTGACGCAGGGTCAGCGGGTGTGGCATCTGCAAGGCTGCACCACCACCAGCAATACCCTTCATTAGACGGATGCGGAAGAGAGGAGCGACTGAGTCGACAATCAAGGTGAGGTAAAGGACAGGGTCGAGAGGGAGCTGAGAGCTGGGAGGGCCGCTAAGTAGGGGGTGGCGGGGGTTGATGTTGGGAGGAGGTGCGGTGCGGAGGTGGTCAAGAATAATTGACATGTTCTAACGGACATGATGTCAG
Organism: Penicillium sp. IBT 16267x; assembly: GCA_028828865.1. Lineage (NCBI taxonomy): Eukaryota > Fungi > Ascomycota > Eurotiomycetes > Eurotiales > Aspergillaceae > Penicillium > Penicillium sp. IBT 16267x. The sequence goes on along the minus strand of JAQJZQ010000005.1, from coordinate 958,233 downwards.
TAATTGAAGTTCCATAATCCACAGGGGCGTGAAGTCGATAGCAAATGGCATACCTTCTGTGCCCGGGCCAACTTGCCATCCTGCATCAGCATCTTGGTGAATTGGTCCTGCATCGAATCGTAGCGTTTCCGGAAATTGTGCGTCTTAGTCGGGGCCTCGGGCTCCTCGAATCTCAAGCCAGGAATCCGCTCTGCGGCCTGGGTGTTGACTTGATCGATCATGCTGGCAAGCATAGCAACTGAGGCGTCATTACTGGATTCAAAGCCCTGCGTCTCCGGCGAGAGGGTGCGAGCGGATGTTGAAAACGAACGAGAGCCACGGGCTTTCTTGAATTGGTCCCGCATAACCTTGGGCATGTGTTTTAGGGCCTGCTCATCCCGCGAGAGGATCTGCTCCACGGGAGTTCCTTGTTCCAACTCCGGGCTTGAGGGCGTTCCATCACAGCTCTTCTCCTTCTCCATGATCCTCGCAGTCTCAACGGCCTCTTCGGTAACAGAAGGCAGCGGATCCTGCGTAGGGAATTTCTGTTCATCGGGCTGGATGTTCTTCGAACCATCCTTCGACGAGTTCCATCTTTTCTGGACGAGAGCCGACTGCTCAGCACGGAATCGTAGAGATAAAGCGGCGGTGCGAGGCGCAACAGAGGACACGGTCGACTGGCGGAGGGCAGTGGCAGCCCTGTGTGCGGCAAAGAGATTGAGTCGAGGAGGCATGATATGTAATTGAGTTCCTGTTTCAAGGCAATGTGGTGATCAAGATGAATGATGAAATCTTGGCCAAGTTCGAAGCGGTCTGCAATTCTGCAATTTTCCACACCGATTAGTCACCCTCGCCGCATGGAGTTTGACAACAAGGTTGAACTATATAGAGCTCATGGTTTATTTTTCCAACATAGCGTCTTTTCGAGAATACTTCATCTACCTAGAAGCGTGCTAGAATTTCTTGCGTTTTGTGATATACATCACAAGCGCGGCTCACCAGTCGCCTATAGCTGAGGCAGCAACCCCTAAGGAAAGGCGCAAATCCTGCAGTGCTGCAACATCGTTGAAATTGGTGCAGCCCTTTGATTAGAGATGGAAACTATCGAAGCGAACAAATGAAAGGCTGTGGAAATTTATACCTACTTATGTAGGTGACAAGGAACCTTCTCGACGACTTTTTTCTATCATGTTCTCCGAACTGCCCTCGGAGATTATCGTGAATGTCACAATATATCTTCCCACCATCAGCGACCTAGCAAACCTGGCACAAACATGTCAGCGACTCCACAAAATTGTCAATGCAGAAGAATCAGCAATATTTCGGTCATTTGTTCAAAATCAATTTCCAACCATCCATACTCCATCCTTTTGGAAAGATGCAGCTCGTGTCCTCACTGCTCGGTCACGGGCCCTGGACAGACTTGGGATCATTGGCCGGTTCGTCATTCCGCCAGCTACCACAGTCCGAATTGGGCTCAATGAACCAACGCGACTCGACAATCCCACGCTTGGATACAGACCTGCTATTGATTCTTATGAAATCTGGAATGGCGAACGATGGGCTGATCGAAGAGAAGTGCTCGCTTGGGGTGCAGGCCACCAGATAGTCATGCGAACCAAACAGTCTGGATCCCGCCCGAAAGAGCAATGGGTTTCATTCAACGACGTGGAGGAAGCAAGCAGCTACGATGATATCTGCGGATTACATCTCCTTCAGCCAGAAATTGACAAAAACACTGGTGTCGAACACTTGATCTTTGGCCGAATGCGAGGCGATCTTGTGCACGTTGCCCTTTCTATCGACAATGCAACTCATGAGTATAAGCGCAAGTTCATGACTAGTGGAGACCTGCTCGAGAAAACAGACCTGGAGGATCATACTATGGCTGCCCATTTCGATAATGGGTCTGTTGCTTTGTACCAACTTGAGAATGATCACAAACAGGTTAAGCCGTTTGCATGGGTCACGGTAGGCTCTGAAGTAGATATCCCGAGGCGAAGTCGGTACTCGAAGCTATTATCTTCATCAAGAATCGCAGTGGCTACTGGCCAAACAGAAAATTCTCTATCGATCAACACGGTGTCTCCCAATGGCGTATGCCTCGATCGAGAAATCGGCGTGAACTCCCTTGATATTGGCGATCAAGTCGGCAGATCTGTACATGCAAATGTTACTACCATCACTCCTCTCAATACTCATCCTTTCGCTGGATCACCAGGCGATGTCTTCCTAGCAACATGGGGAGACCGCACAATAAGGTATGGTGCAACAAACAGACTAAAAATTCAGGAACGACAACTAACTTTCTTTCTAGACTTCACGATCTCCGCTCGCCAAATTCATATGAAGCAGCATATCAAGATACAACCGACAATAACCTCATCTACAGCGTACAACCGTTCGGCCACGATCGCTTTCTGGCCGGAGCCGCCGGTAATGCAATCCTAAAGATTTTTGATCTTCGCATGAGCAATGCCTACAGCTACTTGGACGCACATTTCGCACCAACCAAAACTCAAACCTCACCTAACTCAGCGAAAAGGAACGGTGCTCAGTACCCTCGTAAGGATTTCTCAATGTTCCTCTCTTCTCAGATTCCTTCTATCGCACCGCGAAACTCCCGAGCCAACAAACGTCGACCTTACCGGGGCCCGATTTACACGCTGTCTACACCATCTCCATCGTCGCCAACAGTATATGCTGGAGTAGTCGATGCCGTGGTCCGTTTAGACTTTGCGTCGACAGATGATTTGACAGGACCATCACGCCACTGGTATGATTACAATCTAGATCTTGGGGTGGAGAAGGGTCAACCGTCGGTTCCTGTTGAGACGGAGAATGTGTTTAGAATGGCAGGTTATGAGCGCCCAGACCCAGGTGATTTTACTACAACTTCTAAGCTGAGGCATCAGCATGGGTTCTGGTATCCGGAGCAAAAGCATATCATTGATGGGGCAGGAGCTGGTTGGGATCGGCGGTGGGAGCCTCTTGAGAAGCCCGGTGCCTGGAGAAGAAGAGATAGTTGTAAATAGAAGTATGGACCCACAGACTCCCTTAACCAGCCAAGAAACCAAGAAGCGGTTGGCAAGGGCTGTGAAAATCTCCGAATAAAGAAAATAAACCTTGAAACTTTGTGGTATTTAAAAGAGCAAATATCTAAGCAAATGATAATCACAGTAAAACCGCCATAGCTCCGTATGCGCCATGCTGAGTGAAAAGTGTAAGATGGAGGAGATACTTGGTATCAATGAGCCATCAACAGGAGGAGCAAAGGTAGAGAATCGTCAAAGCCACGTAGGTCCCATTAGGCCAATGAAAAAGAAGTCCATTTCCAACAGAGGCAAGCCAAGGGAATCGCTATGCAAGCTGGGAATGTTGACGCTGTTCAGACAACAAGAGCAAAAGGTGCCATTTGAGGAAGTAGTGGCGCGGGTTGACTTTAATCATCTAATCGTCAAACTTGTAAGACTTGCCTCCAGATATATCGATCGGGCCACCGCGGTAGGAGCCGCGCTTCTTCTTGTTCTTCTCCTTGGTGAACCCTTTTCCACGAGTGACTGACAAATCCGCGAAGGCGCGGTCAGCATAGGCATAAGACATATATTCATTCTTAGGGCCGTCGAAAGGAAGGGCGCTCAAAGCAGCAAGCGGGGTGGGGCGAGCTCCAGTGTGCTTCTTTGCGGAGCCGTTTGCAGGGACAGGGCTGGCACTCGACGAAGAGTTCCGCACATTGTCGAAAGCCTTGTTATCAACGGCAGAGGGGCCAGGAGAAGCAGAGACGGTGGCACTGGAGTCAGAAGAGGTAGAGACGGTGACACCTCCGGCCTCTTCGTCATCGGAGCTAGATGAGCTCGCGTCAGAAGATTCGGGGAGGGGGGTCTTCTTTGCCTGCTTGAGAGCCTTAGCATCCTCCTTCTTGGCAGGCTCCTTCTCCGACTCCGACTCGGAGTCAGAGTCAGAGTCAGAGTCAGAGGAGTCACTCGAGTCGGAGCTGGAATCAGAGGACGAGGCAGATGAGTCAGACTCAGACTCAGAAGATGATTCATCCTTCTTGGTGGTCTTAGCCTTCTTTGCCTTGGGCGCATCGCTCTCGGAATCAGAATCCGAGCTCGAATCAGACGATGACTCGTCGCTGGATTCGGCCTTGCGCTTCACACCCGCAGACTTCTTGGCAGCAGGAGCAGGAGTAGGGGCGGCCTCCTCCTCCTCCTCCTCGTCGTCGGCGTCACTCTCAGAGCTAGAAGAAGAAGAAGAAGGAGAAGAGGAGCGAGCCTTCTGGTCCTTCACAGCTTTGGGCGCATCCTCCATCTCAACGTCCGAGTCGCTAGAATCGCTGTCAGAGTCAGAGCTGGAATCGGCGCTGCTATCGCTGTCGCTATGGGAGCCGGAGCTGGAAGAATCATTTTTCTCCCAAGCCTGGAAGATTTCCAGCAAAGAGGGAGCGTTCTTTGCGTCGGCCTTGCCGATTGTCTCCTTCAGTTCCTTTTCGAACGCAGTGTTCGTGGTGGTGAAGCCATTGCTGGACAGGAAAGAGGAAATAGACGCGAGAAGTCGCGGGGGAGCGACGGTGGTGCTCTTATGGGCATCGGCCTGTCAATCAAAAATAATCGTCAGAACAGTTCTGCCAGTGAGTGGAGGCAGGCATTGCAAGTTTACCTTCTTGACAGGGGTCGTAATTTGCTCCGTTTTCTTAGCCATGGTCGCAGTGAGTGTGAGCCTTTGTATCCGTAGACTCTCAATTACTGGAATGATCGGGAGGCAAGAAGGCCGGGGAGAGGGAAAAGTCAACTGTATATAGAAGTCGCCGTCCAGGAACAGAAAAAAAAAGTCTGGAAGTATAGGAAAGGCGGTGAAGAACACAAGACTTTCATTGGAAGATAGTTAGTAACCACAGATTGCTGTCAGCAAACTCTCATTATCCACGTGACTGTAATCGGTACTGTATCTACATTGTAGGTGATCATGTAAGTAGCCTTGGAAGAAAAATTACAATTCTTGGGCTATACCTATGTAGTCTTGGAAGGCTGCTTACTATGAAAAATAGAATGGCAATAGCGTCATATAAATAGGTTCTGAAGATGAGGTGTACTTTGAATCTTTAAGAACAAACACGTGATGATTATGGCGGAAAGTTAACGTGTATACTGTGTGGTAAGATAAAGTTGAATATTGTATGTACTGGAAGGCCTAATACGCTGTCGCTCCACAATATCATGTGATCGCTGACGTTCACGTGGGTCAACCCGTGCTGCCTCAGGCACTATGTATAATGGCCACTGTGCTCGACAATGGTTATAGATTGGTAGGAACTAGTAAACTCGGACGAAAAGTGGTCCATACAATGAATCAGGGAAGAAAAGGAGTTTCTTCAGAAATAGCCATCTCTTCATGATTTATGTTTGTCGTGCTGGAAGACACAACATAGTCGTTACTCCCGGATCAATTCAATACTCCGCTCCCACAAGCTCTCCGCCTTACCCGCAACCCCAAACAGACCGATGAGCTAATGCATTCCCACTGCTAGCGGCCATTTGGCATTGCCACGAATTATCTCGCTACCGGTCAGAATTCTTCTTCTTTGGCCTGTGGTGCTTGCCCTCTCTCTGAACTTCCAAAAGACGTCACTCTAGATCTAGGCAGCGAAGTCGTGTGGGACGTCCTCATTTAGTCTGTCCGAACACATCGCACCCTAACCATGGTCCCTTGATTTCGCCAACTCTATCCAGTGATTTTGCTGTCGCATAAACGACGTGATGATGAATGGTCGAGACCGCCCACGTCCACCACCCTCCGGTGACCCTCGGCGCGGGGGCGACGCCCGCAATGGCTCCGGAGACGGCTCCTTGAGTAGGGCAGAGAAATTCGAGGACGAGAAGAAACGCATCATTGAGAGTTGCTATTCGAAAAAAGACAATGATGGAACATGTGCGTAAACCTTCCAATCGCTTCTCAGTGCCTTGTCAAAAAGTCCCTAGCTTTCCCGCAGCTAGGGGATGGCAACTTGAGGTGGGCCGGGGATATTCTACCTGGTAACTCCTTCTGCTATTTCCAGATTGAGATAACCAAGGTGTTTTCAAGAGCCTTCTTACTGACTGATCAACATAGTGGTCGAGTCCTATATCACACACGTTCGGATCACCGAGGATGCATCACACCCTTCTTCCCCTTCCCCGCCCAGTTCGGCTCCCGAGAACAAAAAACCCCGTGTCATTATAGTTTCGGTACGGAGGTCGGGTAGAGTCCGGATGCACAAGGCCCGCGAAAATAACGACGGCTCATTCTCCATTGGTAAAACATGGATGCTCGACGATTTATCTGCAATCCAATCTTACACTGCCCTGGTACCGAAGACCCCGATCGAGCAACAGCACAAGGAATGGGCTTCAAATGTTGGTTTCGTAGTAACCGTGGGAAAGCCCTACTACTGGCATGCCCGCAGTGCCAAGGAGAAAGAATTTTTCATTGCCAGCCTGGTGAAGATCTACAAGAAGTATACAGGAGGCAAAGTCCCAAATCTGATTGGCTTTGAGGAGAAGGAACGACAAGCGCTTGCAGGAGGAGCTACTCCAGGACCTCCAGGACCATCAGGCCCCTCCGTACCACCACCTTCACGAGGTGCCGGCTTGGGCCCCCCTCCAGGGTCGATAACACCTCAACCCGCACCTTCATACGGAAGTCGTGAACCCAGTCGGGATGGATCTCGCGAGTTAAGGCGGAAGCCATCTGAAGATCCGACACTCCGGTCCCAAAGGAGCCGCGAGCAGATGTCCCGTCCGTCAACTGGAAATAAGCCAGCTCCGTCTCCTTTCGGTCCACCATCCAACCCACCGCCTGCCGTCCCCCCGCCGCGAAAAGAGCCAGAAAACCGAGAGCCACCGGTTAAATTCCCCTTGCAAGATGATCCCCGGCCATCCTCATCTCGCGGGGAAGGCCGTGCTCCGAAGACCCCGACATCCGAGCTTGCAGCCCAATCCGCTGAAACTCTGTCATTGAACCAAAAGCGAAGTGTGGATGGGCTACGACCGACTACCCCAGGATCATTTACAAGTGAAGCTAGAGGGATGCCCCCAAGTCCTGGTAGCAGTCTGGGTCTTAAATTACCATATCGGGATGCTGATAAGACGCCAAACTTCGAACCACTCCCGCAGCCTGTTCAGGATAAGATTGTAACCGAAGAAGCCCAGCCCGCACCGCCAGTCGGCGAATCTCCAGCGAAAGATGAAAATCCATCTTCGCCGCTATCTGTGGACCCTGCAGTAGCAGCAGCTGTGGTCCAATTCTCCCAAACACCCCAAGAAGATGCACAAGAACAGCAGCCTTCAACTGCCTCAGAGGCAGCCGAGGACGATGGTGAGGCACATCGGCCTGGCTTGGGTCCTATGGTGAAAAAGAAGGGGCCGAAAGAGCTTGCAGGTGTTCTTCGAAAGGCTGCAAATGCCTATGGGGCTTTCAAGCCACGGCCTGGAGGTGCTGGCGAGCGTCTACTGGCAGCGGCAAAGAAACAGCAAGCAGAACAGGAAGCGGATGGTATCACAGGCGTTTTCCCGGCCCCATCTCTTAGCAAATCTGCAAGTGAGGCCCCGAAGAGCCCAGTAGATGAGCCGACAGAGAAGGAGCTCATGGTGACGGCACCAACCCCTGAGGCTCCCACTGTTACTACACCCACAGTTGAAATTACCCAGGCGGAAGCCGAAGTGACCTCACTCCCAGCTGATTCAATTCCTCTTCCGGAGAAGAGCCAAGACTCCCTTGTTGATATTGTAAAACTTGATGAACGTTCACGATCACCATCTCCAGCTACCCGGGGTCGCCGCCGGAGACGGGAAGATCATACCGTCAAATACTGCCAGGCTCTCGGGATCGACCCAAGTGTGCTTGATGGGCGTGGAATTGACTTTGATGATATCTTAACTGACCTTGGGTGGAATGGACGCCTCAATGACGAGCAGAAGATTGAGGACCTGGAAGCCGATGTTCGCCGCGAGATTGGTCGTGTTGAAGCTACCAGCTGGCTTGGTAATCTTGAACAACAGGAAGGAAAGGTGGAGCAGCTGGCTGTTCTTATCGACAAGACAATTGAAGAGTGTGAGGAGCTGGAGGGTCTTTTGACACTGTACTCGCACGAATTGAACGTAAGTCTTTTAATACCTCACAAGCTGAATCTACTCAATATGGATGCTAATTGGGCCACTAGACTCTGCATGACGATGTGTCGTACATTGAAGCTCAATCCCAGGGTTTGCAAGTGCAAACAGCAAATCAAAAGCTTTTGCAGAACGAGCTCCAGAACCTTTTGAAGACATTGTCAATCTCCCCCTCCGAGCTTCGGCCGCTCAAGGAAGCCTCTCTAAACAACCCTGATGGATTCAAGGAAACTGAGAATGCTCTCTCCACATTGTATAAGGCGATGCTTATGATTGATGCTGAGATTGGGCAAAACAAGAAGCGTTTGGTCGATGCCAGCGTCGGAGTTTATGCCAATACTGAGATTGGCCAAATGCGTGCCATTAAAGAGAAGAAGGAAGAATATCATACCGCTGCCGTGACATTCTTGCAACAGCGTCTCAAGCAGTTCATGACTCTGGCCTTTAAGACTGCGGAACAAAAACGCACAGATGTGATGACCGCCACCACCAGGGATCCCATGAAGCTGGACAGTGCTGCTCGACAGCACTTCCGAGCTGAAGTATGGAGATACAATCCTTTGATGCTGTTTACCAAGGAAGTGAGCATGTCGGAGTGGCATGCGCTGGTGAACCTCTATGAGCAGCAGTCCAAGCCATCATACCAAAACGAATTCCGCGACAATAACGCGACCTGGAAGAACACAGCTCGCAAGACAACTGGAGAGGAGCAAGAGCTCCTCTTCACACACCAAGAAAAAGAGAAGGAAGCCGAGGGTATCACTATGGCGGCTCGCAAACTTACTGTGCGACGAGGTAAGACCGTTCGCGCCGCAGCCGGTTTTCGATTGGCCTCTGGTGAAAAGGCAGAGAAAAAGCGGGGCAAGATCGAGCCATGTGAAGCATTTGCAGGGACGCTGCGCGAGACTCTCAACACGATCACTGATGAACAAAATTTTGTGGTCGAATTCTTCCACCTGAACTCTTTGGTCAATGTTGATTTCTCCGACTTGGTGGCTGCCGCTGACCCAGAAGGTCGGCAATGCCCTGACTTTTCCGTCAAGCAGTCGCATGATCCAGATCGGGATATGGCTAAGCGTGTCGAGCACATCATGGATGAGATTTTCTCGTTCTGGCCGAACGACATGCAAAGCATGGTGGACTGGGCTATCAACTCGGATCCCCTTCAAGGCATTGGCATCCTCTTTGCTTTGGAGTCGGCCATGACCGATCTTGACGATACCAACCAAGAATTCATCCTCCACTCGCTCCAGAAGGTCCACTCTCGTCTGATGGGGCTCTTCAATCGATTTGTGGATGAACAGATCCGAGGTATTGAGGACACCAAAGTAAAGATCAACAAGCGCAAGGGTGTTATCTCCTTTATGCGAGTCTTCCCGCACTTTTCCAACGCCGTGGAGAATATGCTGTCTCAGCCTGGCGGTGAATTCTGCGACATTCGAGTCAGTGTCAATGAAGCCTATGACCGCATCAACCGGGCGATGTGGGAGTCGCTCAAGTTCATTGCCAAGGAAGCCCCCGGTCAACCTCCTGGTGTTTCTGCTACGGCCGGAGATCCCGAGGACAAAGAAGTGCTCAACTATCACATTCTACTTATCGAAAATATGAACCACTATGTCGAGGAGGTTGATGTGCACACCTTACCGGTGCTCGAACGCTGGATGCGTCGGGCCCACCAAGACTTTGACGAGCACATGAAGCTTTATTTGGATGCCGTGATCCACCGACCCCTGGGCAAGCTACTTGATTTCATTCAATCCCTGGAGACCCTGCAGGCATCCGGTAACAGTTCCGACATCGCAACACGGGCCAGCCATTCCCGCATGGTTGCGAAGAAGGTTTTGTCTTCCTATGATGCGAAAGAAGTCAAGCGTGGCGTGGAGTTGCTCAAGAAGCGTGTAGAGAAACATTTTGGTGACGCCGATGACCCTGGTCTGAGCCGCAGCCTGGTCCTGAAGGTGCTGCGGGAATGTGAGCAGCGTTATGAGGCGGCCTACGACCGGACTCGACACATCATCGATACCGTGTACGATGGACAATTGGAGCTGGAATGGCGAAAGGAGGACGTGGTGGCCATGTTCCGGAAATGAGCCAATGTCAAATATCTTAATTTTTTATGACTCTCTACTGCTGTGACATCAACTTAGGCGCTTTGTGAGTTTTACGGCGTTGACATGTACTGTAGCTTCATATATGTAGGAAATCTTCTCAGTGGTTCTTTTCCGTTTTGAATTTCTATATGGTTCGGACGATCTTACTCGTTGATTGGTGCGGTGAAACCCCGACCCCCGACCCACTGGTTCGAGGCCGATGTTCATTTTAACACTTTTAGCAACTCAGGGGCACACTCGGGTCTGTGCTTGGCTCTCGAGATCGGGGATCGCAGTTTTATTTTTATTGTCTTTTCTCTACTTGAACGGTACTAAATAATTGCTAGATGATCATTTCTATCATGGGTGGGTTTCACAATGGAATTTCTACCACTTGGAGAGCTCCATCGTATTGAGGGGATAGATATGCTTCGCCGTCAGTGGCTTATGCTTCAACCACGGAATCATACAGGGAGAGAAGAAAGAGAAGGGGAATGTAAATAAAAGAAAGGAAAACATCCTCTGTTTCATAAGGATCTAAGACGTAGCTATCCTTCAGATGAAACTCATAAATTGACTTTGCCATCTCAGCGGTGTGGGGAGCGCAGACCTTAAGATTTGGTTATTTTCACTCTTTGATCGTCCCGTTTGCCCAATTCCTCCTTTCGTATTCGCTATTTGATTACCTTTCCCATCCTTTAATCTTCTTTTCTTTGTCCTTACTTCTTGACTGTCTTTTCTAATCAGTACCCTTTTCCTTTCTAACGGTGAGTCGCCCACAAGCCCCTGTTTCCCCACTGTTCTCGCCAGCCGACTCCACCGCGAAAGTTCCTCGCAAGGGGGAGCACGGATACCCCAATCGCACGACTCGAGACTCCGAGGTTGCCGCCTGCATCTGTATAGTCAGAGTTTGTGGTTGGGTCCCTGCCTCGCTACTTTCCGAATGAGGAATCTTTGGGCCCCCAAAACCGCCATTGTGCAGACCCTCCTGCTGTAGCATCTGCCTAACCTCGAATCTTGAAACCGTTAGCCGTCGCATTTCTCGACCACGCGCATTCCTCTCCTTTCCTTACCCGCGGGCCCGACGACTTGGAACGCTCCACCGCATGTTTGTGTGTCATTGGGACAAACGATCATACCTCCTCGTGACTTGAATCCCTGCATTCTTTGCCCCGGAATTCTTTCGATCGGATCGTCGACCATTACGTGCGGGGGGCAATTTGTCCCAATTAAACTTCAGATCAGCGCGCCTGCTGAACTCACATCACCGCAGCCATGCCCTGGCGGCCGCTGCCTCGAATTGCCTTTGCGGTAGCCATATACCCCTTCCAGCCTTCCTCCCCCGCGGACTTGCCTCTCGAATTGGGCGATGAGTTGTATATTATTGAACAGGGGGGATTGGATGGAGAATGGTGTCGAGGATATTTGGTTGCGCCGCCGTCATTGTTGGCGGGGTTAACGAGCACCAAGGGTCAGACCCTCGAGGCCCGTGTATTCTCCGGCATCTTTCCACGGAACTGCGTCGAGATCCGGGAAGTTTTGGGCGATGGTGAAGGATACAAGGCTCTACTCAATGGCAATGGCGATCGCAAGAGTGTCGATCGATTGACACTGGCGGGACTGGATCTTGAGGGGCAGTCACGGAGTAGCTTGGCATATTCGATGGCCGAGTCCCAACTGGGCGAAGTTTCGGACGTGGTGGTTGCGAAGAAGGGCAAGCCCGCACAGATTATGATCCATAAGACAGACGAGCTTGACTTCGCCAGTTCCCGATCCATTCAGACCTATGGAATCGGTTCGATTCCTCACACGCCGGTGAATTTTGCGCCCCGGGATCCCGATGCGCCGAAGCCCGCAGCGCCCGTGCCTATGCTTAAAATTGGTGACGAGACGCCAACTTCCTTGACAGAACCCTTGGTGGACGAAATTGCGTCTTGTCTCCGCGAATGGCATTCCACTAACCTGCACGAGCTCCTACTGGCTCAGCAGTATGATGTATTGGATGAGCTGTCGACCATTGTGCAAGAGCTGGATTTTGCAAGACGCCAATTACTTCATAATGTCCTGACTAGCCAGGAGAAGGAGATGCTGCGGGACGAAACGGTCTGGAAACTCGTTAAAGCGAACAAGATGCTTAGTGGAGATATTATTGTTCGCGACCCCGACCAGAGAGGCCGATTATTGACTGGCGAGGACTCTGCCATTCAACTAGCGAAGCTACAGTCCGAAATGTCTATGCTGGAGAGTAGGCCAACCACCGCCTCGGACACCACTGCGCTGCATCACATGCTCCTGGAAATCAATGCGGTATCTGGAAATATTCCTGGGCCCGTGTCTTTGGCTGTTCAGCTGTACTCCCGGTCCGACTCCGGGGTATTTAGCCCACTTTCTGAGACGTTCAGTTTGGACATTCCATCTCCCGAGAAGTTTGTCAGCCTGACCCAGAGCAACAAGTTAAAGACCTTGTTTACTGAACTGGCGGCCACGGATATCGGAGACGGCTCTGTTAATGGGCGTCAACTCTACCTTGCCACGTCGGTTCGAGCTGCAGAAGTACGCTCAACAACTGAGAGTACCCCTGCCTCGCGACCCTCCATGTCGAGAGAGAGCCCTTCAACCCCTAAGGCAAACACAGCTGGAGGCATTCAACCGTCAGTAAAGGGAAGCTTGCGAACACGGCGCAGCATGATGTGGTCTCCGAAGGTTCGGGGTCCAAACGATGGTATAACACCGAAGATAACGGCCCAAGGAATCCCACGCTCGTCGACCAGTTCATCGAACGTGAAAGAACCATCTGCCCCTCAGCCCACGACGACAAAAGAATCCTCGGCTATCCGGACCATTGGCGTTGGTATCTTAGAAGTTTCACCCATTCTTCGACAAGATCGAGATGCCGAGCAGGTTATTAATATTTGGTCGCCTTCTCGTGACGGCGATGAAGGTGAAGGAAACGCCGATGGATTCGATAAACTACTTCATGTTCTTCTGCCTAGCCACACTGGCCGCTATGTTCGCTCTGATTACGCCGCACGCCTACATGTCCATCTCCACCCCTTCGCCAGCACTGATCCCGAAACCCTTGTTCGTGAGAACCCCACAATCCTGCACGATGTTGTCCAGACAAGGCGTATCGGATTTTCCAAGGCTCCTACAAAACCACGCTCCGACATTTACATCACTCTCTCGCAGGCTGTATTTCCAACAGATGCTCTCCTCTCTCATCCTACCGCTGGTCAAATACCTCTGCAAACAAATACTGGTCTGCATAATCTCCAGCTCACCTTGGAGGTACGTGATGTCAACGGAGCTCGTATCGATCGCTGTGTATTCCCGTCTTCAGCGAACACGTCACACACGGCCTGGCGGACTACCATTGCGGCACGGGGTTCGCCTTGGAACCAGACAATTCGTCTAAAAATTCCAACTGAACAAATCCCTGGATCGCATATCATCATGAGTGTTGCAGATGCACCAGAGTTCCCATTTGCGCTTTCCTGGATGCCCCTCTGGGATCAACAAGCATTTATTCGGGATGGAAACCACTCATTACTGCTCCATGCCTATGATAAACAGACTTCAAGCATGGAGAATGGAAAGGGCGCTTACTTGAGTCTTCCCTGGAGTGCACTTGGCAAAAATGAATCTGCCAAGGATGAAGCACTTACAGGTCCATTGGCAACTTTGCGCCTTGAGACACACCTGTGCAGTACTGAATACTCCCAGGATCAGGTCATACTGAGTCTACTGAACTGGAAGGAACGCCCAGTGGATGAGGTGCTGGATACACTGAAGCGATTACTCTTCGTGCCTGAGATGGAAATTGTCAAGCAGCTGCGTGGCGTTTTTAATGCGCTGTTCGGAATATTGGTGGAAAATGCCGGCAATGAGGAATACGAAGATTTGATTTTCCACAACCTAGTGACAGTACTAGGGATCGTTCACGATCGAAGATTTAACCTGAGTCCTCTGGTGGACCAGTATGCCGATGAACAATTCGACTTTCCTTTTGCCACGCCATGCCTTATTCGAAGCTACCTACGACTACTGAATGCCCCTACGGACCCAAAGCAGTCCCGCAACCTCCGCGCTGCTTTCAAGGTTGGCCGCCATTTGCTCAAATTCATTATTAATGCTCGTGAACAACAAAAGGCCAAGGAAGAGGGCATTGGCATTACGTCCGTGCAGTCGACTTTTAACAGAGATCTACACACCATCTTCAAGTCAATGGAGAATTTGATGAAGAATTCCAACCCGGCTTTGGTCGGCAGTAAGACATTGATTGTACAGCACTTCCACAGGTGGTTGCCTGAGCTTTCTAAGGTCTTTGGCCGTGACGAAATGATTATGATTGCATTGAGTTTCATGGATTCATGCAAAGAAGTGACGGGCATGCTAGTTTTATACAAGCTGGTGCTTATCCAGAGTTATACCCAATTTGAGATCTTCTCATCTGGCGAAGAGAGGCAAACTCTGATCTCCAGCTGCGTCGGTTGGTTGAAGCCGTACTGGGGTTCTGGTGTGGGCGTCTCCGACCAATACCGCGACCAGGTCCGACTGAGCAGTGCGATTGTTGCTCAACTCCTCAATCAGCCAGATGCGCAACTGTATGACTTTATGCCAAGCGTTGTTGCTTCTTACTGCGCTATCGTTACAGAGGGAGTGGATGATACTGAATACCTATCCCTTCTCTTCAGCAAGTCCTTCCCCTTCCAAGTCAAGCTGTCCAAGACGCCCCAGAGGTTCGATGAATCTTTGGTGGAGCTTTCTGCTATTATGGCCGCTCTATCTAAGATTGTGTCGCCCAAGACTCCCAACCTGAAAGAATTGGAGCTTGCAACCTTTATCGCGCAGGCTTTTGAGGCTCACAACTCCATCATTGATTGTGAGGCATACCCCGAAAGCTGGTTCAGTATTCATGTCTACAACCATCGTGCCGCTATCAAGGGTCTTGAACACCTGGCCCTGCTCTTGGTCGAAAAGTTCCTTCCAGCTCCCGATGATGCCGATACCTTCGACACGAAGCTTTGGGAGTCGTTCTTCACGACCTTACTGAAGGTTATTTCTAGTGACGTCCTCGCTCTTGAGACTTTCCCTGAGCAGAAGCGACGAGCTGTCTGGAAGATTGCCGGTGATGTTCGTGAGCAAGGCGCAGACTTGTTGCATTCAACTTGGGAAGCTATCGGTTGGGAGACTACCGACGATGAAAGAGAAAGATACAATCTTAAGCGGATGGGTGGATACCAAGTTCAGTACGTGCCGAATTTGGTACCTCCGATCATCGGGCTGTGTCTTAGTGTTCACGAGGGCCTGCGTCATGTTGCTGTTAATATTCTCCGGACTATGATCTTGAGTGAATGGGACTTGAACCAGGATATCTCTATAATCGAAACGGAAATCATCTCGAGCCTGGATTCTCTCTTCAAGTCCAAGCACATGAGTGAGAGTGTCAGCCAGAAAATATTCATTGGTGAACTGCTTGATCTCTTTCAGGCAGATGCTGAATCTGATGAGGATTTGTTCAACGCCATCAAGGGCCTTATATCAACTGTGGATGAGCTTCTTGACCTTTTGGTGGCCTCACAGGGCAGTGCTGCAATCCAAAGTCTGCATGCCCTGAAGCTTATGGAGTACATGAAGGATATGGGCCGTGAGGATATCTTCATTCGATATGTGCATGAGCTCGCCGATGGCCAAGCTGCTGCTGGCAATTATACGGAAGCTGGACTGGCGCTTCAGTTCCACGCCGATCTTTACGAATGGGATGCTGTAAAAGTCCTGCCCGAGACTATGACCCCTGCTTTCCCAGCGCAAACTGCGTTTGAACGGAAGGAGTCTCTGTACATTTCAATTATTCAACACTTCGAGAATGCAATGGCCTGGGCACCTGCTCTAGCTTGCTACAAGGAATTATCTGCCCACTATGAATCCACGACAATGGACTTCGCCAAGCTCTCCCGGGCCCAGAGCTCCATGGCTAGGATCTATGACTTCGTTGCCAAGGGCACTAAGCAGTTTCCGCGCTATTTCCGCGTTGTTTATAAGGGTCTTGGTTTCCCTCCCAGCCTGCGTGACAAGGAGTTCATCTTCGAAGGATCGCCGACAGAACGCATGGCGTCGTTTGTTGACCGTATGCAGCGTGAAAACCCAACTGCGCAGATCATGTCTTCAGGGGAGATTCCTGATTACGAGGGTCAATTCCTTCAGATCAGCGGCGTCACTGCTCATCGTGAAGTTGCTCATCCCGTTTATCAGAGGCCGAAGATTCCTCTCTCTGTTCGGGATCATCTTCTGATCTCCAACCCGATCCGATTCTCCGCCACCTCCCAGAGGCACACCTCAAGCCCAGATGTGCGAGAGCAATTCGTTGAGAAGCTGATATTCACCACTGCAGAACAATTCCCCAACATTCTTCGGCGAAGCGAAATCACTGCCGTTGAAGAAATCGCCTTATCTCCCTTGCAGACTGCTATTGAGCGTACATGCCGCAAGACCCAGGAACTGCATCTCTTGGAACGTCGTGCTACGTCGGGTGAGGATAACGGCCTGTCGAATCTCACAGAAGCGTTGGAGCAATTATTGGATTCGCGATCGGCATCTTCTAATTGTGTTGCTTCATATCGTGGGTTTCTGAGGGGTGCGCAAGGTGCAAAGGACAAGCTCGACGAGGTAGATGAAGACGACTTGGATGAACAGGAGGACGAGGAAGAGGAACTCCCGGAGAGCATGGACCCAATGGAGAAAGCGCTTGCCGTTGCATTGATTGATCATGCTCTGGGAATCAAACATGCGTTGTCCCTCTACCAACGTCCTGCCCAGCAAGCAACCCAGGCAGAGCTTCTCCGGCGCTTCGAGAATGTGTTTGAACCTGAGCTGGCTTCACTCGCTTCATCAACGCCGGACATGCATAGCCCAACCCCTACCCAGACAGCCCGCCAATCTTTCAACTCGGGAAGCCGCCGAAACCTGACTGGCCAGAGATCTGTTAGCCCCGAGCAGGAGCTCATCCGGGCTTCCCGGACCAACGGCCACACCCACAAGCGATCGGATCGTCAGTCAGTCAGCCACCGGATCAGTATCATGAACCCGTTCAAGCGCCACGGCGCCTCCAACTCAATTTTTACCCTCCAGCAAGCAGAACCTAAAACTCAGAACACCTCGGCTGACCAGGATGACGTCGATGACGACGCAGCAACAATCCACAGTCGAACAACAACCCATTCGCGAGGTGGTAAGAGTGAAAAACGTCGAAGCTGGTTCGGCGGCGACAAGAAACACGGCTCTTCTCCTTCAATGGCGGGGGCAATTGATGAAAATGGAACTGCCATGAAGAACAGACCCTCGCGAAGTGCCTCCCGCGACACCGCCGCTCAATCTCACGACGGTCGAAGTCGTGCGGGTTCACAACATCGTGGCCCCACTTCCAGCGGCCCTACGGGCACAACATCTGATCGGCCGGCCCCTGCTGCGAGCGGCGGCTGGTCCACACTTCCCTCCACACGTGATTACTCGCGCCCTGCGACGCGCGATAGCACCCACGCTCCACGCGATCTGTCGTTGCATACCAACGGAAGCAGTGCTGGAACCACCACGCGTGTCTCATCCACACCTGCCGGCCCCAACGCCGGTGTACGCGACTCCGTCTTCCGTCGATTTAGTCTTCTCAAGGGCGTCGGCCGCAAAACTAGCCGCATGGACTTCAAAGCCAATGGCCCCTTACAAGAGGAGTGATTCTCATTCCTTTTATGCATTCATTGATCTTAACATTTTTACCCTTTCCTCTATTCTACTCTACTTTTCTCGATGTGACTTACTACTACTGGATTTACTATTCCCTGATTTACTACTTACTTCCTGATCTACCTCTCTTCTTTCCCTTTCCCTTTGCCCTTTTCATTTCCATTTTGTCACCTGTGGACCGGGGAAACTTCTTTGTCAGTTTTGGGGTTATGAGATAGATACCACTTGTTTTAGTCCTATCTCCGCATAGTCTATACGGATTTTGATTTTGATTTTATACACCATTAGCCACCTTTGAATGCTAAGCCTATCCGTGATTTAATGTCTATTAGTTTAAGCCACCAAAATTTGCGTCTTTAAACATTAGATATGCTTTACTTTTGTGGCTCTAGATCCTTATAATTTAAAGCTAGAGATGACGATAGCTGCATGAAATTCTGCATAATAAAGTTCTAAGTGATATTAGTGTTTTAGCTATATAAAATTAACGGGTATCTAGTACAGTCAACTCTCACTTATAGCACACCCTCTCGTCCAAGGAAAATCATGTGCAATAAGCGGGAGGTGCACGATGAAGCACGAGATAGTTTCACCAATGATCTTGGTGTCAAATAATATAATATAGAGTCCCACAGCTATTGACCGAGGTGAGCAGCAGTGCTTTGAATTTGATGATCGTGACACACTTACCTCGGGGGGAAGGTTACTCAAGCACAAGCACATCTTTAATAATCGTTCCACGCTCACTAATTCTTGATGTTTGATAGCTAGAATTTGTGCGCCTCATATTTATGTACCTAGTGATGAAAGCTATGATAGGTCGACATGGCGGCAGAGATGATTTTACATTGAGGAGCGTAAGTGCCCGGAAAGTGCTCGTGTTAATCAATAGGCATAGAGTATGTATTTGCAGTTGATGTTATCTGCTATTGATAATTGAGCGAAAAGCGGCCTCAAAAGATTACAACGGTACAACAGTTATTCATAATGTCTTCATTGCGCGTTTCCATTCAAGAATCATGGTTGCTTAATAGATATCGGAAGCCCACGATCGTTGCGCTCGGTCATCTTGAATTCTATACTAGGTTGGGAGGTGGTTAAGAATAGAGCACTACTTAAAGTAAGTTCAATAACTGTACACCGGAAGATGATGAACGAGGCAAAAGTCACCTTACGCATACCATGTTAAGAGCCAGTCAGAATGTCGAAAAGGTAAATTTCGTTGGTTAGGTCGGCACGTTGATAGACCCGCACGTTGATGAATTTACGCATTGATGAATTTGCTCTTTGATGAATTCGCGCGTTGATGAATTCGCGCGTTAAATGATCGTAACTACGCCTTCTTTTCCTCCACCAAATCGGGTTTATAATATATCTTCAACTATCCGTTATGTACTCTTAGGGTCGTGCAGTGAGTTGTTGCGCGGCTACAGATTGAATTGAAAATGCAGGTTTGCAGAAATGCGGCTAATCAGTCTTGCAAAACCAACAGCAGCGTGGGAGTTATAGACTATGTATATCCGGCAATTGCCTCAGAATAGAAGGTTCGCTAAATTTTGCTAAGCTCTTTTCCTGACATGAACCAGAAATTTCACAAGGATTTAATATCAATTCCCGTAATCTGTTTGTTGATGCTCTATTCACGTTAGACACAGAAGTGATTTCACTTAACAAGAACCGACTTACATCGCGGTGAAAGATGAGATGTATCTTGGAAGAGGGTCTGTGCCGATAAAGTAGCACCGGGTTCGAGGATATTGCTGAGGAAGGGAAGTAAACGGGATCTCAAAGTGTCTCCACTACTTGTTGGCTTTGTGCATCTGACTGTTGTAAGTTGAACTTGACAATTTTCGGTTCACATGCGAGTGAATGCGAGTGAGGGAAGTGCGATGATCACTTCATTTTCACCCCAGCGTGCAAGCATAATAGGTAGATGAGGTGGAGGCTCTCAAGGCGTTCTCCGAATCTATATGTCATTCCTTGTTTTGGTGTGGAGTTTCATCCGCTCTTGTAACTTCACAATTGTCTATGAAACGATCTGTCGACAAATATATATCACCCGCTACGAAAGCTTGCGCCAGGTACTGGCCTCGATCCCCAATTTACGATCTTCACACTTGTTCATTTCGATACATATTTGACTTTCCGATACTCTGTTATTATGATGATTGTAATTCTTCCACTACGAATTTGAAGATTCATGCGAATAATAAAAAAACTCTCGACAGATATTTCCTTCCAGGGTTCTGTTTGAGTGTGACTTCGCTGTTCACCAAGTCCACCCTGTGGTATCCTTGGCCCAGTCCGTCTTCGGAGATGGCTTGGCCAAATCAAACAGAACGTAGTACTTGTCATGCCACTCTTCGTTTGTATCAATACGGCCTGCGCGTGGAAACCCTGAGAAATGCCTAATTGTTGTCAGCTTATAGTGTTCACTACTCAACAACGGATGGAGCGTACATATTCCCGGTAGCCTTGTCTTATATGATCTTCGACATGGTTGTCATACGCGGTAGGTAACCACACTTCTTCAGCTTTCTGATTTTCATGTCAATGGAGAGCACGCCAGGCAGAGAGTTCTGTCAACTTACGGAGAGTTCTGTCAACTTACGGAAAGGCTTCACGAATTTATCGCGGATCGCTTGGCGTGACGCAAGATCTAGCTCCCAGAATTCTTCTGCGCTTAGAGGCTCCCCGGGGACTTTATCCCAGACAACATAGGTGATAAAACCCCCCGGAACGATACTATCTTCGCCTTGTTTTCCGTCTCCGCAAGCAAGGAGGTCAGGGACAACATCGCATTCCAATTTCTTGAGTGCTTCCAAGGTTTTCAACTCACGGCGCGGCCGTGGCTTAGAAGCCTGCTTTCGTCGTATCTGAGGGCTCTGATATTGAGTGCCAATGACAGGAGTTTGAAGATAAATCCGCATAAAAGCCTTCTTGCTAGGATTTCCCTTGTGATGGCAGAGAAACTTAGCAGCTACGTACGGAACTCCAAAGCCATCGGTAACTTCCTGCTGCATCATCCATGAAGATCGTTCTGAGAGCTTCTTATCGATAACCCAGGTTTGGCGGGGCAGGCTGAGAGGCGGATCAGATGGTGGATCGAGAGTGACGTCCGTGCCTTCAAGGCCGCACAAGAACTCGGCAGTTTCGGGCTTGTCCATGCTGGCTTGATGAGTTTTTGCAACGATCGATGAAGAGTTATTTGCAAATAAAAGCCTAGTAAAGCTGGCGTTTGGAAGTGAAGAAGACGAGAATTGTTGATGGAAAAAGTGATCAGTGCAAAACAGAAATGCAAAGCGTAGACCTCAGAGAGGTAGAGACATCCACTAAGCCAAATTGGGAAAGCTTTATGCCCTGTTTTCCTGGATCAGAATCAATGTTGAAATCCAAGGATTAACAGACTTCCATATATCTCCTTGTTGGTGATGTGGGTGTCACGTGACTACTCCATCACACGGTGTTTCTTCTCCATAGCTTCAGAATTTACACTCTTCAGCTGTCTCTCTCCCTCTTCCTTCTTCATAATCTGCCTCTTTGTCTTTGGTGCTACCTGGCGACACTGCTTTCTTTTTTTCCAGCGCGTTCTCTACGTGCCTGCATCCCGAATCCACTTTTTATCCCCACAATTCGACGCCACACCGTCGATCCCTGCATCAAGCATTGCACTACGGAGTACGCCTATCTCTGGCCTCTGGTGTAGCAGCTCTCTCATTGACTTCGAGATCACACCTACCCTATTTCCCTTCTCATTCACAAGGATGTCATCTACATCGAACGAGAAGCTCTCCGACCAGGTCGAGAAGCTAACCGCTGACAACTACTCCACCTGAATCGTCCGCCTCGAACGTGCTCCGAAGGGCCGCAATCTTGATTACTGGCAAATCTTGATTGGTAACGACCGCCCTCCTATCGATGAGCCTATCCGCCGCATGTCTCATAATGAAATTCGGACACATCTCTCCGCAGACAAGCTATGGCATGAGAACGGTATCAGATCACTCTTCGGCAAGCACTGCGAGCTGCTCCGTGCTAACAAGCTATCGGTTATGCTAATGCAGTCAACGGTCTGTACTGGCTTCGCACTGTGTCACCTACACAGCTAAAGACCTTCCATATCACTAATCTGCTTTCCTACTCTGCATCGGCGGCCACCACTACGGCTATCTCCAAGGACACATTGGTCCAGATGGACCTTGCACATCGACATTTCTGTCATGCCGATGAGCCACCGGATCTCTAAGATGCCGGACCATGCCCAAGGCATTCAGATCACCAAAGGCACTACTCTCAAGCATCCCTGGATCAAGACGCAGCCCTCCCAAGGTTGGGCGGGTGGGGGTCGAATCTTGGATCCCCAGTACTTTGCACTATAGAGATCGAATCAGCGTCGCTGCCGAGCTTTGACTACATCTATGTTCTATGTATGTAGTTGTACAACGGGGTACGAGATGACGGCTTGTGGATCCCTTGGCGCACGGAGCCGCAGGATGGAACCAATGAAAAGCGGTGCCTAGCGGTGCCAAGGGAATGATCTACAAAGATGGACGGGGTGTGGAGACTTAGTCTTCTGACAATGACCGTAGATACTGTGCTGTAGATACTGCGCTAACGGCGATCAGACAAGCCGCAATGCCATGGAGCCAGAACCATGAGGGTCTACAAGAGTCAATTTCATCGGTAGAAGATGAAGCTTATTGTGGGAATCAGGAATAAGGGTATGCCTCCGTTCTCTTCCATCTTCGAGTGCACTTCTTGTCTTGTCTCTCAGTTCCGCCGACCCTTCCTTTCCAATGTCCCTTCGTCAATGTAGTATACCTGTGCCATGTTCAGCCTCCGAGAAATAAGACAGGATCTGGGTTTCCCGTTTTGCCAAGAGTCGAAGGAGCCGGATGTCAGTAACGTATTTCACAAGCGAGCGGGCCACCCTATCAACTTTTGACAATTCAAACTAGCATAATTCAACCAAAACAACGTCATATTGAATATCTAAGCTATTTAGCCAAATCTGGACAATGCGTTATCTTATGCCCCTGAATACCGCATTTAGAGCATTTTGGTGGTGCTCTAGATCGTCGTTCTTGTGCTCCTGGTTGACCGGTTGGCTGGTCGATTGGAGGTTGAATTTGACCATTCCTAGCATTTTGAGCCAATTATTTGAGCTCAGCTACAGATAGGCCTTCTGGGTGAGCTATCTGGAGCCTAGAACGTGCTCTCTTTTGCTTAATTTTCTCGTGTCCAGCGCGTAGAAGCTCGTTTTCTCGAGCTAGAAAAGCGGTAGATTGCATCGTCATTTGGCACGCTTTAAGCACTTGATCTATAGCGGAATTCAACGGGCTTGGAGGGCTCTTAGAGCGCTCTTTTAAGAGCTTTTTGATCGATTCTGCCTGCTTTTGAAGCTGCTTGGAATTCGATGGAGTCTTTGGTTCCTAGCTGCTTTGACTACCTCTCGAAGGAGGTGGTGTAGGTGTATAAAGTCGAATATTAAGCTTTGAAATCACCCGATTTGGATCGTACGGGACTAAGCCAGTTGCTGTAAAGCTATTTCTGACTATCTCTGCTTTAAAAGCTTCGACTTAAGCGGTCGGAAAGGCATTAAGAAAGTCGAATTTATCAATATGGTTACGACCATATCGTATAATGTCTTCAACGCACTTCCCGTACGCACGCTTCAAGACCGTAAAACAACCTACATTAAGAGGTTGTAAAAGATATGAGGAGTGCGGTGGTATATAAATTGGAATCACGTCGTTTTGATTACAAATTTAATCGAATTTCGGAGTCAAATGGCTTCCATAACCATTAAGAACCAGAAGTCGATATTTCCCCTTTAACCTCGAGAAAGTTGATGGAATAAAGACCTTTTGAAGCCAGCGAAGTCCAATTTCGTGCGACGTCCATCCGTTATCACTAACTTAGAATTACTAGTCGTCCGGAAGCATATCCGACCAGCCTTCAACAATGAATTTGCCTTTAAAGATAATCATCGGAGGAAGGCAGTATCCAGACGCGCCTACACACTTAATCGAGGTTACCCATTCACGATTTCTAGGTTATAAAATAGAGCGCCAACCGTAGTATTCCGCTCTCGTGATAACCTTCGCGGTCGCGGTTATACCCATCGCAAAGCCCGTCTCATCAAAGTTATATATATCGTCCGAATTAATACGATAGTCACAGATCGTCTTTTGAACCAATTCAAACCATTACATAATGATTTTTGGGTCCTCACACTTTACACGATTATAATTATAGCGTCTTAAGAACCTTATATCGAGCTCTAGGTGTCGTTTAACGTAGTTTAAGACCCAATTCTTACCAATTGTTTGAATTAGAGTCGTTCCACGTGTGGTAAGCAAGAGATTAGCCATCTCTTGCACCATAGCCGGTCTTGGTGCCGCTCCGCGTATATCCATAGAGATTATCCATTGCTTTAACGAATTCTCTTCAATTTCGGTTAATTTGAACGAATTGGCGCGTGATTCGACGCGGTTTTGACGTCCGCCGAGCCGGTCGTAGAGCGTCGATTTCGGTATATCATATATTTCTGCTGCGCGTCGAATTGATAATTTTGCCTGCTTTTCGATAGCTTGGATAGCAACTAAGATTCGACCTTGTTGTTCTGTCGATTTTCGACGATTTTGAGAGCGAATTGGTGGCATGGTGGTTGGTTGAAGAAGGAAGGTCTAATTAATTGACGCGTTTTGGTTGGGGTGATCCGCTCGATCGGGTTAACCGCTCGCTTGGGAATTACGTTATATTAGATGATGTAAGCTAGATCGATCACATGATCTTAGTAAGCACACAGATAAAAACGTGTGCCCAGAGGTAGAAGAATAATCAGACAGCTGCATATATACGATCGAACCCCAATTGGTTGCTGATCCACCGCCCTGATTACGTGTTACGACACCGGAGCTCGGTCAGCTGATCTTTGGGCCTCAGGTATCAGAATCACGTGGGCCCAACCGAGGCTCCCCAAGAGAGACTAAGAATTGTTGAGAGGTCTGGTTCCTCCAAGGGAAAGTCACCCATGGGGCCTTCCACAGGCTTCCAATCAGGATCACGGAGTTCAACGACGAGATGCGGGCAGGTCCTGGATTCGTGGCTAGGCTTGTTGCAGTATCAACAGTTTCCACTTCTATCCTTCTGAAAATCACTGGAAAATCACTGTTGATCCACTGTTTGTACCCATTCGTTCTTCTTCCCTTTGGATCATGCCATGTTTATTAAGCAACCCTTGCAGGTCTTCCTGGCGGGCTTTTCCGGGATTTGTCTTATCACCAAGTCTTGGAGAAACCTTAATATCCCCGCAGTCAACCCTATCTATCCCGGAAAACTGATAACGTAGCATGGATGTCAAAGTTGGAAGATATCCCAGCAACCAACCATATCCCATTCCGAAAACTGATACGGATGCTTCATAGCTCGTATCTTACTTGCACAAAGCCCGCTTAGTTTCGGGATTTAGGTAACCGCCAAGAACAATCAACAATCCACTGGTCCATGACCGGCCAATATTTGGTCTCATAGATAAGTACAGGATCTCGGGATATGGATACTTCCCGAAGCATATTGCTCTCCCATGGCCACGATTCGATCGTTATAAAAGGGGGCATTGTCTCTGAGCTGATCATGCACAACATCTTCAAGTTCACTTGAACAAGAAACTCAACCCTCCAAATGGCACCAATTCTCAAGAAGTACAAGGCCGCAGCAGTCAACGCTGAACCTGGCTGGTTTGATCTGGAGGAGGCAACCCGACGGACTATCCACTGGATTGACGAAGCTGGCAAAGCGGGATGCAAGCTCATTGCTTTCCCGGAGTGCTGTAAGTGTCTCTACTGAATGCATCTGTCTTCCAACTAATATACCATAGGGATCCCCGGTTACCCTTATTGGGCCTGGGCCGTCAACTACCAGGAGAGTCTGCCGCTTCTCAAGAAGTACCGCGAGAACAGTCTTCCTTCCAATTCCGACGAAATGCGCCGTATCCGCGAAGCTGCCCGAGCCAATAAGATCTTTGTGTCCCTCGGTTACTCCGAGGTTGACCTCGCCAGTCTATACATGACTCAAGTCATGATTAATCCCGCTGGAGATATCATCAACCACCGCCGCAAAATCAAAGCTACTCACGTCGAGCGCCTGATCTTTGGCGATGGCACTGGCGACACCACGGAGTCGGTGATGGAGACCGAAATCGGTCGCATCGGTCATTTGAACTGCTGGGAGAACATGAACCCATTCCTAAAGTCCTATGCGGCCTCGCTTGGTGAACAGGTCCATGTTGCTGCTTGGCCATTGCTCCCTGGAAAAGAGACACTGAAGTACCCGAATCCCGCTACCAATGTCGCAGATGGAAATGCGGATGTAAGTATTTATCCCCGTATTTTCCAATACGGATCTCTGATCTGATGGCTAACAAGGCGGCTCAGCTTGTCACTCCTGCCTACGCAATCGAGACCGGAACTTTCACTCTTGCTCCTTGGAATACCATCACTGCTGAGGGCATTAAGTTGAACACTCCCCCTGGAAAGGAGCTGGAGGACCCTGAAATATACAACGGAAACGGTCGTATTTACGGACCAGATGGGCAGAACCTTGTTCCTCATCCCGCAAAGGACTTTCACGGCCTTCTCATTGCCGATGTAAGTCTTCTGATTCCCCTTTTAATGGGGGCTAAAGGTTAACAACCTATCACAGATTGACCTCGACGAGATCCACCTGTCCAAGGCTTTGGCTGACTTTGTAAGTCACTGTACTCATTCTTATTGAAATATCGTACTTATCTCATTCAAACAGGGTGGCCACTATATGCGCCCCGATCTCATCCGCCTTCTTGTCGACACCAACCGCAAGGATTTGGTTGTGCACGAGGATCGAACCAACGGTGGTGTCGTTTACACACGAACCATTGACCGCGTCGGCCTTTCCACTCCATTAGCGTCTCCCACTGCAGAGTCCGAGGGGAAGTAAATCGGAGAGTCGCGGGCATCCCAGTTGTACTTTCCACTTCTTCAGAAAGCTCTGACATGTTCGCTCTTCTGTCTGACATGCCGTCATGATTTCTTGTACTCCTATTTTTTATTGTACCCTTAGTTGTTACGGGATTTGTGGAAATAGCCCTTGCGCAACGAATATTAAATACAAATATCAATCTCCGTTTCTTATATTCATTTACCGCGATGATCGACGCTCGATGCTCGATAGGTGCACTTCAACTAGGTCTATGTTAAGCATTGTATGTTAAAGTACGCTGATGCTGTCTCCGGCAAGAACTTCCCTCAGACTCCCATGCGCATCAGAATAGGTATTTGGGCCTGACCCCGAGAACAGCGAGGGTACCATCGAGTGGGCTGGTGGTGAGACCGACTACACTGACGGTCCTTTCACCATGTATATCGTGTTCATCAACATTACCAACTCCCTAGGTACACCCCTGAACAGTACTACAAGCATACCGACAAGATGGCGCGTATACCAGCATCAAGTCTTACAGCAGCACCATATCCAACTCTGCCTCCGGTTCATCTATGCCCTCTAGCTCGTCCGCTTCCACCAAGGGTGCTTTGTCTAGCTCGGCCGGTGCTAGGTCATCTGCTGCGTCTGCTTCGGCTTCTGTTGCTGCTTATTCTGGTGCATCGGCTTCGATGTACTCCTCTCTGCTCGCGGCTTCTATGGTCGGCTTTGTTGCTGGAGTCTTCCTGTTCTAAGTTACAGTATGTTGGCTAGGTTATAGATCATGTATAGTTTAGGGGCAAGCTTCGTCAAGCAATGGCAGGCTAATGACTAGATCTTTTCATAATGATGAACTGGCGGATATGATTGCGTGAATCTAATAAACCGCAATTTCATTTTCCTATGCATTAGCGAAGAGTCAGGCTCGCGCGGCTCGTAGCAAGATCCGACCCGTAAACTGTATCTCCTCAGAGGAAAATGTATAATCGCATATTAGGATCTTTAACGCAATCTGGGGTAATCGGCGAGGATAGCCTACATCGGGGAAATAGCCGACATTGCGCCGAAACGCGTCGCTCAATTCCCCGAACTGGCAAAGTATGTTCCCGGGTCAAGGCCAGAATCTAGGGATTGTATCGATCCACCATTCTCGAAAAAAATTATTTGCGGGGAAGTCTGGGGATTTAGATGCGTCTCTTCCCTACCTGATGCTCTTGAAGCCGCTTTCTCTAAAGATAGCGCTAGCAAATTCGCGACTAAATTTTAGGGAGCTGCAGCTCATCAATAAAAGAAACAACTCGAGTTGTTCCCAGTGAATAAGATGTGTGCAGACGATAAATCTGATAATGGAAAGGGCGAACTTAGAACTACTAATACTTCTCCAAGATTGCGAGTCGAATATCCAAATATACTAGCTGGTTTATTGACCTCATTAATAGTACATCTCATGATTTATCATTGATCGGACTCAGAAGACCTCTGATGGTTTCATGGCTGCCGTTCGAATTGGCCATGCACCCTGGCGCCACCGTGTGAACTTTTCAACTGCCATCCGTCCGCTGTGAACAGATACTCTTTCCAAGCTATTTAACTTATCAAAGCAGCCCAAGTCACCTGCAACACACTCAAGGCACATTGATGCTAGGTCCCCAATGTTCTCGCAAATTGAACAGCGGAAATATGGTTCAGTGTCAAGAAGAGAACGATCGCAGGTATCGCAATATGGATGCTCTTTAGAATCAGCGCTTTCAAGTGATTCAAGGGATAGCTCCTCGCCTTGTTTACCTAATAGAAGCCGTGTTATCTCAGGGTAGCTGAACTCATGAGCGACGGAGAAGGCGGTCCGCCCTGCGCACGTCATTGCTTGAGGGTCTGCCTTGCCCTCCTGCAAAAGAAGTTTGACCAGTTCAGGCGCTCTGTATAAAGCTGCGAAAAACAAAGGAGTTCTGCCAAGTTGGTCCGCAGAGTTGGCATGACCGCCATACTGCAGCACAATCTCGGTGATTGGAAGGCTTCCTTTTACAGCTGCCCAAAGCAAAACACTGCGGCCCAAGCTATCTGCGGAATTTGGATCCACCCCGGTCTCTAGAAGAACCTGAACAACATTCAGATGATTGTGGGACACTGCTTCAATAATGACATGCTTTTTCAAGTTCTGTTGTTCTGGACAGGCGCCGTGTGCGAGGAGAAATTTAACCACATCAAGGTAGCCTTTTTGGGACACTTCTAGAAGAAAGGAGGTGCCTTCTTCTTTGAAGTTAAGCTCAGCACCTGATGAAAATAGCAATTCAGTAACAGTTGCGTGGCCATTCTGCACTGCAAATTGCAGCGATGATCCGACTTTTGGATCTGCTCCCTTGTCAAGTAGAACTCGTACTACGGCTGCGTGGCCGTTTTGCGCAGCAAAGGATAAGGGAGGGTAGTTTCTGCTCGCCGATAGATTGCCAGAACATCTGTTCATTCTCCTCCTCAGTTTTGGAGGAATGGTCCACGCTGTGGAGCAAATGTTTGCATCCATGCCTGCATCCAACAAGCCCCTCACCACATCAGGATAGCCTGCGAGCGCTGCCCCAAATAGGAGTGATTGCCCATGTTCTGTAACAAGCCAGTTTGACTGAATCCCCCTTTGCATAATCATAGATACAAGTGGCGCATTATCGAGTTCCAATGCTAGGCACAAGCTGGTGTGACATTGAGCAATATGAATATGAACGCCTTTATCCAGTAGGATCTCTGCAGCCTTGAGCCCATGCAATCTCGCAGTCGTCAATGCCCAACGCTGGCATACCATACCATCTCTTCCATTCTTGGCCATCTTTGATCTTGAGGGCTGGAATTGCCCCTGAAGAGTCTCTGGCCCAATGCACACCTCGAAGGGATTTCACTTCAAGATGATAGTGGGAGTGAACGGAACTATACCAACCGATATATTTGCCGTCATAGCCGAAGCCTGATAAATAACGCGCAGGTCCTGCCTTGGAAAAAAAAGCATGCGGTCTGCGAAAGACAATGTCAGCTTGTGACATTTCTCTGCGGGGATGCAAAGCTTTGTCATAGTCCCTAGCACGCGCAATTGAGGGTCCCATGGCAAAAGCCGCGGTAGAGGAGTATTTCTCATCGCATCCAAAACAGCTTGGACATTGTTCCACGCGACGCGGAGATTGTAGGTTTTTGGAAATCTTGACGCATCGCTTGACCTGAGATTCTGCACTATTTTTTTGATCTCTGGCCTGACGTTCATATTGACATTGTGAGACAGTGAGTACGGTGTACCTTTACGTAGCCAGTGTGCTAAGCATCGGTCAAACTTTTCCACCTGATCTAATTGAATGGTTTGCGAGTTCTGGTCAAGTAATTGAGAGATGCCCTCAAAGAATGCTAGAGGAATAACTCGATTCATATCTTCCTCGTTGGTGTCTTCACCCCTGATGACCGGCAGTGTCTCTGCTAAAAGCTCATGATCTACATCATGGGTTTCGCAATCAAAGATTGGCTTGTCGCCGAAATGTTGGAGGCGAAAGAGGTGGCAAGCAAAAACATTTAGCCAATTTTGATCGGAGCGGGGAGAATCAATGACATCTCGTGCAACTTCCCAGCAGCAAGCATGCACAGATGGCTTGTGTCCAGGATAGTATTTTTGAGCTGGTTTCATATCGCTAGTAGTTCTGTTAAGTTCCAAAGGCTGGTAGGAGCTTTTCCAACTATTATCGAAGCCAGACGAGGGTTTGATAGGTTGACGGCAAATCCAGCAGTCAACTGGGACCGGAGGCGCTCCTGAGAATTGAGTCATCCGCGGTGTGTGAAGCGGATTCCCTCCATTAGGAATCGGTCCTGGAAAAGAAAACATCCATGAAATAGAGAGTGACCTATGAAGATCCAATCGCGAATGAGGCTTCCAAGGTTGCCGGCTCAGTCCAAATTAGAAGAATGTTGAGGATGGAGGGCGCCGGACTAACGAAGCTGCTTTATCATTGCGCCATCACTAGCGTGACAGAGATTACAATGACAAGGTAAACAGAACATTGAACCATCTAGCCCACGTTTCACCAAGAAACTAAAAAAGGGCCTCAGAGTAGAGAATGAAATTTTCAATAACCTAGTAGCGAAATGTGCCAAAGAAACGCCCTAATGGTATCCACTGCACCACCTCTCTGCCCTCTTAGCGCGTAGTAATGCGCTGCATTGAATTGCTCAGAAAGATAAGAACGACTGAGACCGATGATTGGGCCCTCCATATTACGTACGCCAATAGTTAGTCATAGTCACGTGGCAAGCATGCAACGCCCGGGACATCAATGAGCCTCAGCACGACAAAAAGATGAATTGAGCGCGATTAAAGAATGTGGCGTATCATAGTTGCGGCTATCGAACTCAAGATGCGTAATTCAATAACATTTGAGTCTTCAGCAGCGAACTTTAAAACCTTTGTAACTCGGTGCTGAAACCGGTGATCGGTCAATTGTATTTCCGAGACGCTTTGTTGCTTCTTGCGCGACATTCCTGATCGCTACTCTTCTAACCCCGTGTCTACGATCGGAAACACCATGAACATGGCAGTACTGTCATGGCTGACGATGTCTTAGAAAGACTGATAGAAGAGAGTCCCATTGGAAATGGACTCGATGTCTTTCGGACATCTTTCATTTCGATCTGTGAAGGGAACAGCCTCCCCTGCACACTAGACGCGGTCAATCATCTCGCGCAAGAAGGGAAGGATGTTGACAATGGTGTAGGTATCATTTACCTGACTGTTATACAGATATTCAGAATGTCACACTTGACCTATTATTTGCTTTGTGGAATATATCCGTAACTCGAACCCTACCATCGAAGACAAGTCCTGGAACTCTTCAAAACGACCTCCGAAGACAAATACCTATGTGGGTCCTTCATGAGAATTTGGGCGTTTGACCGTCTTGGAGGAGTTGCATCCGAACGGTTCGATATAAATGAGGATGGACTTCAGTTTCTGTTTACTATTCTTGGATTTTTGTGGATGACCGAAGAGCAATGTGGATTTGACCCCACCATCATAACAGAAGATGGCGAGCGTTTCATCGATATCGAGCGAAACGGCCAGACGGAGCGGCTCATTCTTAAAAGGCTTATGAACCGGGCACCTTGCATTGCAGGTCGAGCAACCACATGCTGGAAAGCGCATCGTGAGGCTGAACCTGGGATTCCGCTCGTTATCAAAGACTCCTGGCAATACACAGAGCGCGACGAAGAAGGGGAACTTCTTCAAGAAGCCACCGACCGCGGGGTGGTCAACGTCGCCCGGTATCATCACCATGCGACTGTTCGTATCCGTGATCAAATTGACGATGTCCAAGGCAACGTCCGAGGGGGGTTGGACATCACGACCGCGAGCAATTACCGGCCAGAACGATCGGCGCTTTCGACTGGCACAGGCACAACCGATGGTCCGCGAAAGAGCCGGAGCAGCGGCCGATCTAGCTTGAAGCGCTCTTCCAGTCAGACTGGTGCTTTTTTGCCACCCAATAAGCGATCTTGTTCAGCATCTCCTACCAAGACATCCATCAATCCACTGCCAAATCGAGTTCATCGGCGCATCGTCCTGCGCGATTATGGCAAACCGATTTACAAGGCAAGCACTCGTGCGGCTCTACTTGCCGCGCTAGAGGGCTACATCACAGGACATCAGTCTTTGCAAAGGGCAGGGATTCTTCACCGAGATATCTCAGTCAATAACCTCATGATCAACGAGGACAAAGAGAATCCTTCGTGGCCGTCGTTCTTGATTGATCTTGATTTGGCCATCAAAGAGCAGCGATTCGGTGTCTCGGGAGCGAGCGGAAAGACCGGCACGAGAGCCTTTATGGCGATTGGCTCGCTTTTGGGCGAGAAGCATTCCTTTATGCATGATCTTGAATCGTTCTTCTGGGTGGTCTTTTGGATTTGTATCCACTATGAGGGACCGGGAAAGGGCAGAGTTGTTGCAAGGTTTGACAAGTGAAACTTTGTGGATACAGAGGAATTAGCCGGTATGAAGAAAGGCGAGATCTCTGATGAGGCGGATTTCGTGAGCTCCGCGAATGATTACTTTACAGAGTTCTACCAGCCACTGATACCATGCGTCAACGCACTTCGGAAAGCAGTGTTCACTAATAGGAGGAGGTGGACTAAGGAGGATACAGGATTATATGATCGGATGAAAGAGATTCTGCGGGATGCCTAGAGGACTGAGAGAACAGAGGGTCTCGTTGGATAATGTTGCGCACAAACCCCTGGTACCACTGTCATAGAAGTCTTAGACTGCATCGCATTCTTAGTCAAGCGCTTTTTACTTCTGATTCGTTCTTGTCCAACTCAAGTGAATTCTCAAGTGAATTGGATTTCCAAACTTGTGCTCATTTGTAGACGACCACTCAATACATGAGACAAAAATAGAATCTCAGGCTGCAGGTTGGATCGAGTGCCATGCCAGAAAGATTGCAAGCAGTTCGTCCACATGTGTCTAGCGTGAGGGAGTAAGCACACAAATTACCTACTCAGATACGAGAGATTCACTGTCCAAGCCTTGATAGAGTACAAGCACGAGCACATGTCTAATCATTCTTTAACACTAACTAACTAAAAATTGATGTTTGATAGCTAAGAACGTTGTGCCTCATATTTATGTATCTGATGATGAGTTTCGTGACAGTCTTAGGCGGCTAATATGTTGATATGGTGGCTATATTGAAGAGCGTAAATGCCTAAATAGTGGTCGTGTTAATCATTCGGCATAGAGCATATGCAGGATCTGATTCAACTGCTATAAATTATCGTGCCATACTGATAGCCAGTCAGATATGCTAAACTTTGGGAAATTGAAAGGGCACTGTGATAAGTTCGTACTGTGATGAATCCGCACATCGATCAATTCATAGGCCCTCCTCTCAACAAAATCGGGACCATTAAGTCATTAATAGCCCGTTGCGCTTGAGTCTGACATGGTCTCCTATAGTGAGCAATACGCACTGCGAGCAATTCGCACTGTGAGCAATTTACATATATCTTATTTGTTTTACTAGTACTTCTCTACCTTGAAGCTGCTAAATTGACGTAGAATAACTTTGCATTAGAGTACTGTATGGCTCACGTTCGGGGCATATTATTCATCCGGAAATATCCCAATGTGGACTAGTGTGTTTGTCAATAGGATCCGGGAGGCAATCCAAAAGTGTAGGTGGTAGTCTGTACTATACTAGCGGAAATAGATAGACAGTCACTTCTGGAACATAGCCAAATTCGTCGAGTAAGCTCGCCTCAAGAGCTTCCCATACGCGAGAAATTGCTAAATACGCAAGCGACTAATCTGAGAATTCATCATACCACCACCGAATATCATTAAACAATGGCGAGGTCTAAAATATGTAGGCCCCTGACTTGGAGTTGTGGTCAAACCTCATAAAAAAAAGAGCCGATCCATACATGAGATCGAAGCGTTGAGTAGTCTATGTCCACAAACTAGTTATCTGCGCACCACAAAGGTCGAATCACAATCGGATGATAACCCGTGACATGTCACTAGGGATATGTGGCTTTTGTTGACTTCTCATCGCAAAAACTTGCACATCACCGTCTCACTTAACACGAGATTTTGCAGAAGGTACACGTATTCTGAAACGAACAAGAAACCGATCAAGCCATATATTCTCAACCCGTTCGTTGTAGCTACTGTTGTTTCCTCATCACGCGTGCTCATCAACTGTAAGTTTAAGTATCAACGCTCTCAATTTGATTTTGACTTGTTCTGATTTCTATGCATACTAAAGAGGTTGCTGTACCTGATTCTAGTTTCTATCCACATGAAAACTGAGGTTAAACTCGGTCACTTCTGGATTTAAACTCGCTCAATAAAGCTACAAGGTAGAGCTCAAGATATTGGTAAACCCGGATTGTTCCACAACCGGTGACAGGTAAATGGTGGTGTATTGTGACAAGCCGTGGTTCCATTGTTGGCATAATAGCTCTGCCAAAAGTCGGTGCAGGATGAACTCATGTATGACAATTGGCCTTTATCTGCATACCACGTGGCGTAACTGTTGGTCACAGAGATATCCAACTGTTCCTGTCTCTCCAATGTACGGTTAAGCTGAAAGCTATGGGCAATGAACATATTTGATATGTTTCGCGCGAAGTTTGTGTCGTCGAAATAGGTCTAAGCGGGTTTCCCTTGACAGTTAGGACCGTTCCAAGCTTGGAGTTGTAATGGTGCGTAGAGTTTCTATGTACCGTAAACATTAGTTTGGTGAAGGGGACAACAACGTTCAATAACATACACTGGGGGATCGGATGGTGAGTGCTGGTGACGCGGCGGCCAATAAGCCAGATCCTACACATAAAGCGACCAGCACCTGAAAAACGAACATCCTTAGCCTGAGTGACAACGTAGCAAAGCTTGAGAATCATCGAGCTAGGGAGTTGGTATTTATACTGAGCTTGCGGCGGAACCGACAGGTTAGTTTTGACGTAGTGTCGTACGCTGTTTCTGTCTACCTTCTTAATTTTCATTTGCTTTAAACGTTTAATTGCCTTTGTGTGTATGCCTCTCATTTCCACGTCTATTTAACACGTCATTTTTCTGTTCACGTCTTGGCGGCTTGGTAGGAAAATACAGCCAACAAATTGGGGGCTTACCGCTCAAGTAATATAGGCCATCCACAAGCTATCATCCATCGAAGGGACGACTCTCGTCATTCTTGCGGCATCTTCGAATGTACAGTATTATTAGGTCCTTGAGCTTCGTGTCTGTCTACAGTAAGTTGAAAGTTTCACAAGAATTCCATCCGTTTTTGTCCGAAGGTGGTTTAAATGTTAACTGTACAGTCATTTCCATAAACTGAATTTATTTTGCCGCATCCTATAAGCCTCTGACCTCTACTTCGCATTTAATCGATTGGATCCTCACCTGCCGCGCTTCTGTTAGCTAATCGCCAGCACACCCCGAGACAAATAAGGTGTGTCCGCAATAATACGAGCCAATTGTGTCTCGGACGCTCCTAAGTGCTGAAAAGCGTGCTGCACGATCCCAGGATGAATAGGCTGTATCGGTCTCTACATTGTACTCATAGGGCATGATATCGTCGGTTTTCCCAGAAATGGCACTTCCTTCCCCCCGGACAAGGCAAAATATGGCAACGCCACGGATACTATGCACCTGCCGGGATCAGCCTATGAGAATCGCTCGTTGCAATGGAACAAGCAGGAAACAGTGTCCGGAACGGAACCGATCCGGTCTTCTGTCGTAGGAGTTGGAGACTTTTCGCTCCTAGGAGCCTCAGCGCTAGGCAGAAATACCTTTGTTGTATATATGAGGGTCTTACGTATGCGTAGATGAGCACATCGTCTTCCGCGGATGAAAAATCAACATTAAGAAAAGCTATAGTCGACTCTAGATACTAGACTTAGCGCGAGGAGGCAAAAGAAGGGGAATCAAGATGTATAATGTGGGTTCCGCATGTAATATCTCCTCCACTTCTCGTGTATGCCTCATGTATATCCCCGACAGACAGCCACCAATAAGTGTCTAATGGAGGGTGAGAAATTGACTGCACATTTTCCCATCGTGCGTATTGCTCCTAGGACCAATTGCATGCGTTCTGGGGTATGTGTAGGTGCCTTGAGAAGACACCATATGATATCTCGAAGCTACCTACCTCCCAAGAATTCGATCCGGGATATCATGGTGTGACATTCTCCAAATATCTCATCTTCGAAGGTATTGACCCGGTTTTCTGGACCAAAAATGGTTTTGCGTATGTCGCTGTTGACTCTCGGGGCAGTTTTGCTTCGGAGGGAGATTTCTTTTCTTTTATTACCAAGTCGGATGGACGCGATGCGTGCGATGTTATTGAGTATCTTGGTGAGCGGCCTTGGAGTAATGGTCGGGTTGGGATGATTGGGGCTAGTGGATTGGGACATATTCAATGGTATGATGTCCATATCACGCGTTTTTATTTGGCCTTTTCTTACTTTGTGATAGGCATGCTGCTGCTAACCGCCCGCGCCATCTGGCCGGAATCATGGTGCAAGATGCATATGTTGATTTGTATCGCGAGATTGCGTGCAAGGGAGGTGTCCCGCACATGAATTTCATCAAGCTCTTGGCTACAGTGTATGCTGCTCACGGGAACGTCGAAGGTTGTCCCAAGATTGATCTTGTGAGAGCCGTTGAAGAAAACCCCCACGACAGCGAGTTTTGGGATATCTTCAAGCCAGATCTGGATCAAATAAATTGTCCTCTTTATCTGATTACTAGCTTGGCTGACAATGGTGTTCACACCCCTGGCTCAATTCGAGGCTATCTTGCTGCTCGGTCATCAAGTAAGTACATTGAGCTTCATCCGTGAGTGTTTGATTTTATCTATATTGCTACGGTAGAGAAGCTAACACTGGCAATAGCTACCTGAAATGGGAGTGGCAGCTCACCGCGGAATCACTCGAGCGTCAACTTGCTTTCTTTAATAAGGTCTTGAATGGTCCTGATCAAAAAGCCGCTGGAGCAGTAGACTTCTGGCCACCAGTTCGTCTGCATGTTACAGACAAACATTATTCAGGTAGCTGGCGCAGTGAGAACGAGTTCCCGATCGCGAGAACTCAGCGCACAAAGTTCTTCCTTGGTCCAAATGAGACTCTTATGACGGATTCCATAGTTGGCAATGACTCCGCCACATATGACGCGAAAACAGGATCTGTCTCCTGGCAGCACACATTTGATAAGCCTACCGAAATCACCGGATCATCTCGTCTTCACTTGTCGCTGTCCATCTCCGAAGGCTCAGATGCAGACCTGTTTGTCACTCTCCAAAAGATTAATCGAGATGGCCAGATCGTCAATTTCCCATATCACTCTTTTGTGAACGATGGACATGTGGCCTGGGGTTGGCTACGAGCTTCTAAGCGGAAGCGGGCAGACAATCCTTTTGGTGATGAGGTTATGCACACTTTCCTTGAAAAGGATGCGCAGCCACTGAAGCCTGGTGAGAAGGTGGAAGTGGATATCAATATTCAACAGACTGCTACCCTGTTCCGTCAGGGCGAGACTATTCGGGTTGTTGTTCAAGGCAGGGACTTCAATGAGTATAGCCCCGATTGTCAAGTGCCACGCGCTGGAACTGGTTGCAATGTTGGTCAGCACACCATCTTCATGGAAGGTAGTTTTGTTGAATCGCCGATCGTTCCGTTTAAGTACACCTAGTCGCTAGTTGATGACACTGAAATGTAAATTGAGTGAGAACAGTTCCCAGGGCTCTATCTTATCAGCTTGTGGGATTAACGTGGAGCCACGAAAGTCGGTTCGAATTACCGACCCCGTCTCGTTCCAGATACCCTCTAGTAATTTTCTAAAGAAAAGCGCGTCAATCACTACTTTTGAACCCTGGACATATAGTTCAACCGTGCGAAATGTACCTTGTAGGTCGCTGATATGTGGGGCAATGTGCATGACTCAACTTGGGAAAGCTACCCCGCGGCTACACATACCGAATGCTCGGATGTCCATACCGACGTTCTAGGACATCTACCTCCGATATCGCGACTCACAATCCCAATCGCATTCATATTACAATTGCGATAATTCCCTCCAACCTTCACGTACATATACACGCACATACGCTAGACAACAGGCTTCACAATGGTAGCCTCAGAAACGACACTCGCGTTCATTGGATGCGGTAGGGACACTCTAGCCCCCAATAGCAGACCAGGAAGGACCGACTAACGAGGACTAGGGAACATGGGAGGCGCAATTCTCAATGGAGTTCTCGACGCTGCATTCAAGTCTTCCGACTCGGAGCAAGCGCAGCGGCCAATCTCCAAGTTCGTAGCGTGCACCAAGAGTGCAGGTTCTGCCGCACGCATTCAAGCAGCCCTCCCAGAAGAATATAAATCTTATGTGAAAGTGGTTTCCTCGAAAATCGTCGAGAGCATGCAAGAAGGCGATGTCGTTGTTCTTGGATTCAAGCCTTTCATGGCTGATGACGTTCTCAGTATGAAGGGCGTAAAGGAAGCACTTGCTGGCAAGCTAGTGATCAGCCTGTTAGCCGGGCAGACATCGCAAAACCTCGTTCAAATCATTGAAAATTCAGACCCCACTCCATATGCGACTCCGGTGGTGGTTCAAGTCATTCCCAATATGGGTGCAGAGTTCCGCCAGTCAATGACCATTATTCGAACACCGGAAACTCCACTCCCAGTTGAGATGAAAGATATCGTGGAATGGATCTTCAACCAGGTTGGCTGGATCAAGTATCTTCCGGAAAGCCAAATGGACGTGGGCTCTGTGCTCGTGGGAGCAGCTTTGGCGACCTTGACGGTGCCAATCGAGGGAATCCTGGATGGCTGCGTGGCTGAAGGCATTAAGCGTCCCGATGCGATGGAGATGGTATTGCGGGGTATTCGGGGATTATCAGCGGCGTTAGAGGCAGGCATACACCCTGCTGTTCTGCGCGAAAGTATTTCCTCTCCACGGGGGTGTACGATTCAAGCACTTCTGTCCCTTGAAAGGGCAGGAAGCAGGGCCGACTATGCCGACGCAATTATCAAGGGGACCCAGCATTTGAAGAAATAAGTTAGATCGTGAAAGTTCATGCAGATAGTTAAAAAGTTGAGATATTTAGACTTGAATAGACCAAGGGAAATACAGCCAGTGTATATAAATGACAGTGCGCCCCCAGGGCGGTTCAAATGACATCTAGTTCTCCACGCGAAATAAGTCCAAATCAAGTTTATTAAGAAGCTTATCCCCACATATCACCTTCATCTTTGACTAAATCATCCTCATTCAAGGCTTGAAGGTTGGTGCCACGCTCTTCGCGCTTCCTTTGCCGTCTAGTCACAGTTCGTCCTGGTGTGAACGGGGTCACAGGAGTAAAAGGCATGTACGGACTGTAAGGGGTGGGCATGCCAGTGATGGGCCCGTTCTTCTTGGCAGGCCGGTCCAGGAAAGTCGTCTTCGTCGCTGGTGCACTCTGTTGAGGATAGGCCTGGCGGAATGGCAACGACGATGACGACGACGGTGAATGTGCAGAAGTAGCCAGACTAAGCGGGGCAGGAGCACGTGTACGGGTCGGAGGGGCCATGACCGACCCGATTGCTGGTGCAGCCCGAGGGGCAGTTGGAGGAGGACCAGGGGTATAGAATCGTGGAGACATTGGGGGATGCTCCTGATTATAGGACTGACTTGCTTGGACATTTGGCGAGGGTAGAGGAGACGAAATACCCAACTTTCGGATGGGAAACTTTGGGGACTTCAACTTTCCCGCATCGAGATCGGAAGGGGCCGCTGATTTCGAGCTGAACAATTTGGACAGTCGATTGGAATATTTTGGGGATTTAGGTGGTACCGGTGGTGCTGATACGGAGATTTGCGAAGCTGCACGATCGGTAAAGGGATTGGTGTACTGGCTGTCTGGGGATGGGCCCAGCGAATCCGAATCCCTCTCAGAGGCTACGTTGATGCCGGCAGCCTTCTGCGCGTCGTGTTCCATGACCGCCGCGTATAACCTTTCCATCTCATCTTCGGCCCTCTGCCGATCAGACGCAACAACGGACTCATCCACAGTGACCATACTGCCGTTGATTGACGACTGTGAAGGTCCGGCTCCTCTGGGAATGCTGCCCCAAGAGGTAAAGACACTTGACCTGGTCGGACTGGAAAGATTATGCGTGACTGGAGTAATAGGGCTTGGGTCGATGCTGACTGCAGGTCTCACTGGCTTTAGCATCTCCATCTGCAGCGAGTATTGGGATGACTGAACAGTCCGACGCAGTCGTCGCCCAACGAACAAGACCAAGGCTAGAAGAAAAGCAACAAATACCACGTAGGATGCAACGATGCTTCCAACCTGAATGGCGAGTAGAGGTCTATCCAGAGCAGGACGTGATTCCGCACTCCTTGGGATCTGGATATGTGCTTCAACTGCGGCGGACACTGGACTAATATGCACAACCAAGAGGTAAAACAGAAAAGGGGAGAACGAGGCAATGGGAGGAATCATCGCCAGTTCCTGTGACAGGGAGGTGCAGCGGGGAAAGGAAAAGGGCTCAATTTTAAGTGCAGGCGCAGTCACTCTTCTCTGATCGGCATGTCGCCGCGTGGGAATGGCGAATCTGGAGAGGACGAGGATCACATAGTGTTCCAGGAAGTGATGGGCCGGCAGGGGAGGGGGGGATTTCGTATAAAACGTTGTGAGCAATCGGATGTGACGAGATGAAGAGCATTTTCGGGGCTGCAGGTGAGAATGCAATGGGATACGACCTGTCGTTGGTCGTCAATACGCGCCGTCATGCATGATTGTCACTCGGTGGGGACCAATCAGGGGTCATAGATGGGTGTGATTGGAAGTGATCAATTGTGGATCAGCAGTCTCCACTGCAAAGGTCTTGGCACCATTCGGCAGGAGTATACTTCCAAGAGTTGTATACAGACTCCAGAATACACGATTGTCAACAACAAGATAATAGCATCTTCACATATATTTCTGCGTAGAAAGATCGCTCCTTCCTCTTAGACGGTGGTTGTGCGGTTGTGTTCCTCTTAAGGATCCTCATGTCATCAAATCCCAACACCATGTCTCTCTTCTCTCTCTTCCACTTCACGTGCCTCCACATATCCTCATTACCCACTTTTACTTCATTCACATGGGCCACAACATCTCATCGATCAACGGTGTCAAGTCCGAAAACTTTTATGAACAGGGCAATGGAATCAACGAAATTTGGGTGGATGACCTCGAAGTGATTTCACGATTGCCGTTCGGCGATTCAGACCTGGGCCAAGCCGGTTGGCCTGCAGGCAACTGGCCTAAAATACCGTGGCATCAGTTCATTATCCCACTAAAACGCGACATTACCTCCGTCAGTGATATCAACAGTATTAACAACACCCTCACGATGACAGAAACCAATACCTGCCCATGTCTGAAAACCTATCCGGAGGTTGGGTACTTCGGGATGTACAAGAGCTGGAACCCATCCGCTGCTGGACTTTTCGGGAGCTTGATTACGGCCCTCGGTATTTATATGCTGGCATATATTTCCTTCCAGCTCCAATGGAACGAGGTTATCTTGGAACTGCATAGGTTTATGCCGGATAACGCTGCCGTCGGTGCAGCAGTCAGGGACAGGGAGCCTCCCATCCGCGCTGGGAGCTGGCATTTCGTGAAGCCGTGGCTTTGGCGACGTTGCTTGTACAAACTCCTAATACTTGTTTCTGCCATCGTCCTTGTGGTGTGTGGAATCCCAGGCGGAATGCAGGCCGCGAAAGATATGTCAGGTCCCCAGGTTTTCTTCGTAACTTGGAAGTGGATTGCCATCTCGATCGGGACAAATATCGGCACTCAGTTTCTCATAGACGTGGGTTTATTGTATTGCTGGGGCTGGAAAGCTAGGAAGGATGCGAACAGTTTGCGAAATCTTGAGCAAAATCTTGGATTCAACACGGGAATTGAAACCTCGGGCGATCCACGGTCAACTGCTCTTCAAGTCATGGGGACTGAGGTACCGAAAGCTGAAGAACCTTGAAATCAGCCCTATAGAATGTGGACTTTGTACGATGGGCCGAGTCCTGCTACTTGGGTTCGCGGCAAGTTTTTTTGTAAATGCTGGCTTTCTTTAAGTCTTATGAGATGGACGATCAGGCCTGGCTGTGGCGATCTCTCTTAGAGATATTGGGTGATACCCATATTCAAAAAAGGCTCAGAACATGTATACTATTCTTAATTCATCCCAGTCAATGGAAGTTCTGCTGCTATGTTACACTCCATGTTTCCGTTTCTGGGGCATATCCACCCCGCGTATATTCATACAATGCTATGTTTCATGACCTTTTCTCTTTAGAGAAGAGATCCCGCCACATTTCCTTCCAGCCGTAAGATTTGTTCTTGTCTTCTTCATACACGCGGACCGACGGTCCTAGGCCAAGCGACCCAAATGTACTGGCTGGGGCCCTAATGGGCGAGCTTGACCCACGAGCGCGTTCTGTTGCTCGCCGTCTTATTTCTTCCGCCAGTTGAGGTGCGACATCAGCAAAACAAGACTTCAACTCGCGGTCGAGGTTTGTGTACGGCTTTTGGGCAGAACGAGGAGCTTGGAGGTTGTAGGAGCGTGTGATAGCATTCAGCTGTTTGACAGCAAGCTCATGATAAGATCGTTCGTTGTCCATGTATTGGGGGTCTCGCAACGGAGGCAGATGAGGAAGCTCCTCCTTAATTTCGCTCGGTTTGATTTCAGCTGCGGGGTCCACAGCATCAACTTTTGAAACAATTCGGCCATCGCTTGTTATTTCCGACACCACAGTCTCGTCTGAGCTTGCAGCGCTGCTGTTGCGAAGCGCTGCTTCGAGCTTCGCCTTTTCTGATAAACGCAACTCGGCAGCAGCATAAGCTCTCGCTCGCTGCATCTGGGCTTCCAAGGACCCGCCCTGGCTAGCAATGAGTCTGGAGGCGTGTCTCCTCCACTCGGTACGTAGTCGCTGCCGAAACCGGCTAACTTCCATGGCAAGTTCCTGCTGCTTTTCGATCCACGGCGGAACGATTTCTTGCTTTTGAATGATCTTGTTCAGGAAATATTCCGTGGTGTCGATAAATGCGCTATTAGCATTGTGATCCGTCTCGGTATTGACGCCTTTCCCGCGACGAATCTTCTCAAACTGCCCTCGCCGTATCGCATCTTCTATCCGTTCGTTCGCCAGCGATGTAAGGCCCTGAATGGATATGGGCATGGCTGTCGCACTGGGCGTTAACTTCTCGCGCATCTCACTACGAATCACTTCCCGTTCTTCTTCTGTTAAGCCAGGACCTTTACTCAATGCGTAATTGGACGTCCGTTCTTTCGCCCTGGCGATACGGACCCCGGGGAGAGCTTGGGCTTCGGGGCAGGCTGGAGATTGACCGGGCGGGGGATTTTGTAGGG
Organism: Penicillium sp. IBT 16267x; assembly: GCA_028828865.1. NCBI lineage: Eukaryota > Fungi > Ascomycota > Eurotiomycetes > Eurotiales > Aspergillaceae > Penicillium > Penicillium sp. IBT 16267x. The sequence continues at coordinate 914,399 of JAQJZQ010000005.1, read as the reverse complement.
GGTTCGTATCGGTTTGCTGGCGTCGTCAAGCATTCTTAAAGCCGAGTCTTGCAAGCTTTCAGTTCCTGTCCATGCAGGAGCTGCAGCAGCTTCTCGTGTGCCTTGGCCTGCGCTAGCCTATAATGCAAACATGCGGGTTAGTCGCCGCGCACTTAGCGGTGGGTCAAGTTGTGGCCATACGGGCATGTCAAGGATAGAGTGAGCGATGGGATTTTCGCTTTTGAAAGACGCTGCCTTCACTCGCTCTTCCAATTGTTGCTTGAGGTCCTCTGAGAAACCCGCCTGCTCAATGTTGCGGCGTGCTGAGCTCCCGCCCTCGAGCAGAGCGTCCTCTGCCATCTGGGACAATCGGCGGGCCATAGCACCCTTCTCCTTGTCCTCATCCTTTGTATCCTCTGTATCATCGTGGCTTTTCGTTTTCGTCGAGGCAGAAGAGGTGTTGTGTCTACATAGCTGTGCCGCTGAAAACCATTTGGATGCGGGAGCTACCGTAATTCGTGATGCACGTAGCGACGATCCGACCTGGGACCTCAAAATCTGCTTTCCGGACATTGCCGTCAAAAGCGAATGGAACACCAAACGCCTATACAAATCCAACACAGACAGACAAGAAATTAATCTAAGTTCGTAGGAAGTGGCAACACCATCTTCCAAGTTGATGGCGGATCCGCTTATGTCATCAACTTCCGCGGAGTCGAAACTTCCTGTGATTTTGTTGCTCCTCCGTCGCCGGCGTCAGCTTCCCGATTGTTGTCCACGTACCACCTCGCGACATCTCAATACCTTTAATTGCGAGGGTCCTCATCTCATCCTTCATCATGGCTCCCAAGAACGTCACCACCCGGCTCAATCCGCTCCGTTTGAACACCATCAACCACCTTCGCGTCCGCCGGCCGAACCAGAATGAGCAGAACACTTGCGTGACTGTCATGTCCTCGATGCTGAGTATGTTGCACCGCCCACTCCATCCGAATCAATCAATTTTTCCCACGTCGAATACTGCGCCATCGCCCATCACCCATTGCCGATGCGATCTTATGTCCCCATACCTTGAAATGAACCCGACAGCTAACAACCCCTCTCATAGACTGCTGGGCTTCACATGGATACGGCTCCGAGGGCTGTGCGGCCCTCGAGGCTCAATTGCGCAAGTGCATGGACCAACCGGTAAGATCCTTCCAACAGACCTCCCTTCATCCCAAATCCCAGATACAGATCCGTAGCCACAGAGCACCCTTACTGACCATATACTCCACAATCCAGAAACCGCAAGAAAAGAAGAAGAACACCGTCAACTATCACCTGATGAGAATGTACCCCAAGGTTGTCGGACCCCGGAAGAAGGACGGTGTGTTGGGCTAAATTGTCGCGACAACCGTTCAATGGAGTTTGGGATGTTTTTGCGATGAATCCTGCAAGGGCGAAGACTTTGATATGCACCCTATACGCTTGCATGTCTGGGCTTGGACTCCTTGGATATTGCATGGGAGTTGGTTCGTTCTTTTAATCGCACATTTGTACAGTATATAACTACGTCGAGGATGGCATAGCTTTTGAAAATTGATTGTATCATTACTCTGGATATCCTGCACCCACTTCATCATGGGTTACTGCTGAATCAAATAGCATGGAACTTAAGAATTAGCTTCTCGGCTTTGGGGTGCACGGTATAGGCATCTATGGCTTCGATGTCGGTATCATCAACGATTGTCGTGCGGAAGTTGGAGTAGATGGCAGCTGCTACCAGTTTTGTTTCTAATATACTCGTTAGCTTCATTCCATGGCTTATCACTGCTGATGCGATATGCTACCTTGCAAAGCGAGATTGCTGCCCACGCACATCCGTCCTCCACTCCCAAAGGCCCAGAACCAGCGGCGCCTTTCCTCGAGCTCGGCGACCGAGTTCTCTTCCTTCAACCATCGTTTCGGCTCCCATGATTCTGGGTTGGGGAAAACCTCCGGATTGCGATGCAATGAATACGCCTGCGCATTGACCCGCGTGTTCGCCGGAATATTGTCATATCCCGCCAACGAGCAAGACGGCGCGGGTGTTACCCGAGGCTGAATACCCGGAATCGGGGCATGAAGACGCAATGTCTCAGTAATAATAGCTTCCAAAAGAGGCAGGGAGTCAATTGATTTCGCTGAGGGCAGCTCGTTGGACTTAGGGAAGGAGATCGGTGGGTCGAGAGTCATTAGTTCTTCACGCAGCTTCTCTTGAATCTCCGGGTGCCTTGACAATTGCCAAAACAAGTACGTCAACCCCACGGCGCTTGTTTCAAATCCTGCTGTGAGCTGATCGTACATTTCGCAGGCGATCTCATTCTGCTGCTCGACGGGATCTGGTTTGGAGATACCTACTTTCAACGCCTGTTTGTCAAGACCCTGTTTCAGCTGCTTATATACAATAGGTTCAAACGCTGGGTCTGTTGAGTCGAGTGAGTCACCAGCTTTGGCGCAGAGATCCAGAACCCAGGCATCGAGCATTGCGTTGGCAGAGTCGCAATATTTCGGGATAATTCGGAGACCAATACATTTCATCCATGGAGCCAAGTTGGGAGCTTCTTGGTGGTAGAACTCGAATGGCTTTCGGCATAGATATAGGTGTAGCCAGTGCTTGCGAAATGCATGATCTTGTAAATGATTCGTCCCATTCCGTAGGCCGAAGAGGTATCCCGAGACAAAGTCGAGCGTAAGTCCCATGTTCAAATCATGAACATCCATGTTTTCATTGGCATCCACTGACTCCTGAATAATCGGCAGGAGACGATCGAGGATTACGGCATCCGAGACTATGCTTAGATGAGGAGATGACTGTAGCGTGGACTTGGAGTAGACGTTGGACATCATTCTCTTGCGAGTGGAGTGGGTCTTCGTCCCGACCATCGTGAACATGCTCACGGTGCTGGACTCGAGTGTCAATTCTTATCATCTCTAAACATCAAAGTTGACTCACTCAAGTGATCCAAAGACACGAGGATACCACTCATGTTTCTCATATCCACCAGTATACACAGCCTTGATGCCTCCATCAACGCAGTTGACGGAGATCTCCGACGGTCCAAGCCGGACAATCGGACCAAGTCTTTCATGTGCAGCCTGAATAGTCCGGTTATTTCGCATTCGGAAGCGTTTCCAAAGCATCCAGACTGGCGAAATGGGGACACTCCAATGCGCATTGGGGATCTTGGCAAGTGGCGACACAAAGGCCGGGTAGATAATCCCTTTGTATAGCACGACGGCCGCGACAAGCACAGCAAGCAGAGACGTGACCGATACCGCCATCGTAACTGAAATCAAATTATACAGTGTAAGACAAGCTATATAGGCTACTATACGTACTGAGTTGCTTTGACGGGTGGGGATTTCCTATTCCGATTGCCGCCGCTTTTATGAGAGCGCTCAGACTCAGGCTCACTGAGTAATGTTCAGTTTGGGCTTAGGCACACTACCGTGGCCCATAGCCGCCAAAAGTCTACTTTCGTTTCTGTTGGTTTTAAGACCGTTTCTGTCCCACTTTTCTATGTAATTCTGACCGCCTTGACTGACCGCCTTTACGTGAATTTACTAAAAGCTAACGTACAGAAATAAGGCCAGCAAGGACCAACATCTTCGAGTGTGCTGTCAACGAGCGTTCCCCTCTTCGCTAGCTAGTCATCGCCGTGGTAATGTATATGTTGATGGAATTCGAGGTTTTGACATGCTCGGCCGGGAGGCGGTCTACGATGTGCGGAGGCATGTACCACCGACTAATGATGATGCATGGAACTAATGGTAAGGTCGGATATCAATGAAAATTGGGGGAATAATTCAATCTTCAGTGATAGATAGGACATTCCCAATAATGGAAAGGCTTAGGAGACGTCTCCTATCTCTACAGGCGCACCCTTTTTGAGACCGTAGGCCTGGAAGATGCCCACAATCCTCCCAACTTTGACTGCCTGTTTTTGGCATTCCGTTATATCCATATTAGAGTAGAGGGTATTCCAGAACGTCCTCCGTAAGTCGAGGTGGCGGGCATAAAAGTGCCAGCCATCTAATCCTAAGGTGCCTAGCAGAGTCTCAAGACCCCAGAATGACAAACCGAACGGGCCAACAGTAGCATCATGCCAGTCGACTATGCCGGTGATAGCCCCTGTGCTCGGATTAACATAAATGTTCATCTCCAAGAGGTCAGTGTGATTCAGGACCTGCGGGTAGTCTGGGGCGAAAATCAGCGGCAATTGATCGCGGACCTCATTAAGCTGAGGGCGAAAGCGTTCGGGCAGAGCATTGGCTAGAGTCTTGAGCTGCTGGAAAAGTTCCGTTCGAGTTACAGCGGTGCCAGTCCATGGCGCCATCTCGGTTGCTTCGGTCCAACTAGACGCCAAGAATCTAGAAATTCAGGTTTGAATGGCACGTATATAAGGGAGTTTAGAGAGCTAAACATACTTTGCAAGATCATATACAGCCCGCTCTAGGAGCATATAATTATTGATGCCGCACATATCACGCTGGGCGAGGGAAAAAGCGACTCCCTCAAAAATATCCATTTCATAAACGAAAAGACCGCCCAATGAGCCGCGTTCTTGACAGCTAGGGACAAAATGCTTATATATGTCTCTCACTCGAGCCATGATCTTCATATCCAGGGCAGCATCAGGAGCGCGGAATTGTAAAGCTTTCCGATTCGCATTACCAGCAGTGACGGTATAGCTTGTCATACCTTGCACCGACGTGGGAGCGACTGATCCCCCAACAATCTGAGCGGCAGTATCATGGCAGTTTTCCTGCGTGGTGGGCCCGTTCTTTTTGAAAAAACGGGCTATTTGATAGTTGGTCAAAGCTTGTGCTAGCTTCATCTACCATGTACTTAGTGATATCCATTGGAATAACGGAATGGTTATTCTTCGGCTGGTCAAGTCGTGGTTGCAGCGCACAAGGAGGGCAAGAAAGGAGAACCCCCCGCCTTAGACATTCCTGGTGTGGAGGGATTGCCTAAGGCCGTGCTTAGACCTACTTAGTGAGTAAAAGCGGCGGATGGTGAGCACTAATCTAGAAAAGGAAGCTAAGAATCATCAAAGGGAATCCGCTACATAGGTTTCACCTCGCGTTTATGCGATCTTAGGGTTCTTTCCGGTGGGAACCCACGGACACTTATCTCTGTCTGCGGGTTCCTCGGTTTAGGTAATTGAATCCTGCACCCCGCGCGAGGAGAGTCTCTTTTGCCGGATAAGGACCGGATGTGGTAAACGATACTGTGCCGATGGGCGTGGGACTGTGGCTTTGAGATGTACTAGGGTCGGCTGCCGTCCAACCAGATTGTGGATCTTATTTTCTCTCTCCACACGAGGCTGATAAACGCGCGATAAGGACTGAGAAAGCAATGACATAATGGGCGATTAGCTCTCTTGCAGCTATCAAATTGCCGAGAGCATATTCAATTCCATCGTCTCTCTGTATAAAGGACGAAATGTCCGTGGCCTGAGGGTTCCTTTAAACTTGGGAAGAATCATGCATGGAGATGTTCAAACTGGCTCAATATACATGGAAGCGCGAATTTTGAGTATAAGGAGAGGCAAAAGATAGGCAAAGACAAAATACAATGAAAGAAACTTTGCTATCTGGATGAGAATTTCCATCTCAATTACACACTGACCAGCAGGGTTGCTTCTGGCGACAAACCATGTGAGTTCACTAGTAGAACGGCTAGGCACTATCCTATCATATTACCAACGCATCACAACTTAATTGAGAAGACTGGCCAGGATGCCTGGGGTGTCGGAGGCATCATCGGGGTAGACGTAGAAAGCAAGGGCGAGAATCATGTACCTGAGAAACCAAGTTAGTGAAAGGGAAATTTGCAGAAAAATGGAAATTAACGTACATTCCCAAGCACATGCCACCCTCGAGGTAGTTTGACTTGCCGTCCTGAATCAGCAAAGTAACAACCAGGCCGGAAATGAAGAAAGCGACAGTCTCAAAGGTCTGGAAGTGGAGCGTCATCTCGATGTTCATAATCCAGCCGAGGATGACCAGGAAAGGCGTGACAAAGAGGGCGATCTGCAAGCTGCTGCCGATGGCAACTCCAATAGCAAGGTCCATCTTATCCTTGTATGCAACCACAACAGCGGTGACGTGCTCTGCAGCATTACCGACGATCGGGATCAGCACCAGACCAATGAACGTCTTGCTGATGCCAGTTTTCTGCACGATGCTGTCAATGCTGCCAACCAAGTAGTCTGCACAGATGGCAACAAGGATAGTGACGGCAATCAGAGCAACAGTCGCAGCCCAAGGGCTGAGGAGACGCTCCTCTCCCTCCTCTCCCTCTGTGCCCTCACCAACGTTCTCAGCGTCACTTTCGTTGGTCTCTTCGAACAGGTGGGCATGGGATCGCAGCTGGAAGTAAAGATACATCACATAGATGATGAGGAGAATGATCGCAGTGCCGTGCGACAAAATGAGAATGTTGTCTTGGGCGTTTGTCGAAGATTGCGACAGCGCGGCATACAGAGTGGCCGGAATGATCAACGAGGCGGATGCGACGGCCATCAAAGATGACATAGTGGAGGCCACGGTGCTGTTGAAGGATTGCTCGGAGAAACGGAGGCCACCAACGAAGAAACAACACCCCAAGACTAACAGGATGTTGGACAGAATACTTCCCAGCATACTAGCTTGCACCACCCGAATCTGCTTATCCTTGAGCGCGATGATGCTGACCTATTCGACCAACCGAAGACATTTCGTTAGCTTTTCAAATCAAAGAGCTGGAAGCAAGCAATGGCTCTTCTTACAATCAGCTCGACTGCGTTGCCAAAGGTAGCGTTCATCAGCCCACCAAGGGCCTGGCCCATGGTCGCTGCCAGCTCCTCTGTGGCAAAGCTCAGGAGGGAAGCAAGAGGAATGATAGCAAAGAAATTGAGGACAAAGATGGCTGTCGAGTCCCAGTTGAAATGTCCGGCAATAATACCCAGCGGCACAAAGATGAGAAGAACATTGACGTAGTCACGGACCAAGGTCAACCATGTCAGACGCACAACATGGAGCGGCCAGCGCACCCAGGCGCGGTTGTCCTTGGGATGATGATGGTGGTTACCGTGGTCTTCATGCTCATGAGCAGACAAACCAGAGAGGGACCGGCGACCAAGAAGCGAGGTCTGCTCCCCGGGTTCCAAGGACCCATTACCGGAGCTCATTCTTTTCCCAGGGCCGAAGCTATGACTTCGAAACTCTTTGCGAAAATTAACGGAAGCTGTAGTAGTCAGTACGAGGCGAACAGCGCAGGATAGCAGAAGCCGGGATTGAGCGGAAGAACAGAGGAAGGCCCATCACGTACACATATTGGGACTACACAGCCAAGCTTTGGGAAAGTGAAAACGCGAAATTGGCGGGGTCTTCCAGCCACAGGATCCGTGGTTCACACGACGTAATCAGTAAATTAGCGGAGAGGATCCGTGTTGTGAATGGGGTGAAAAGTGAAAATCAAGGATCCGTGACTAGCACAGCCTCAATGGTTTCCTTCGCTGTAACAGCACACGACCTTGGCACGGAGCTTGGGCGCTGATCTCACATCCGCATTCCCCACATTTCATTTGCTCCACTGCATCGTGATTCGCTCCGGTCCAGGGCCAAGACGTGCACTGCCACACCAGTCACTCAAGAACAAATGCGGCAGCATTAAAACTGCAATTGCCGCTTGTGTGGAGATGAGATCAGAGCTCTGTACCTACCCCGTTTTAATCTGCAGCTCATCGAGCTATCTTAATTAAATGACGTACAATGGGTGGAGCGTTTCTTATATTTAATATCTGGATTTACAGAGTAGCTACAGGATAATAAAACGAGTACGAGTGGAGATATACGTGGCGTTCTGATATTGCCACGAGACAGGCGGGGCTTTGACCTAGGATCCATTGTGCAAATAACGCATAAAGTCTATCACCTTCAAAATTTTGAATTGCGCCATCGGGGCATATCAATAATCTCAATGGAAATCAAGTCTACAATTATAGGCTCCCCCTGTAGATACAAACGAGCGCTTAATTCTTTACACCATGGAAAACTCAACTGGATGTTCCGGTTTGCACCTGTGCTTCAAGTTTCTCCGACAACTCCGTTAAGCCCATGTTTTTCAAAAGAACCCCTTCCTAATAAAAGTAAGCAGGCTGCATTTTGGAAAATAGAGAGTTTGGAATTTCCGCACCCATTGCGTGGCCACCTTGGGGTCCAAAGACGCTATCTTGGCATCTTCTGCATGGCTACCCACCCACACTTTGCCTGTTGAACCAATTTCAATGTGACCAACGACCTGATTCGCGTATTCCGTTATCGGCATTCGAGCGTAAGCGCCATGACCACGTGATCCTGTCATCGTGGCTTCGATGGGCTTATACAGCGATGATGATGGCAGGACAATATCACCGGAGGCCTGATTACTGGACGCGACACCTCCGGTAACAATTGAAAGGACCTTGACTTGAAATGGGTCTAGCTCAAGACGAAGAACCTCTGAAATATGCTCTAATGATCGCTTAGACGCTCCGTATACCCCTGGTCTAAAAGTTGTCACCGATAGCTCATCCAACTTTGGACAGTTCGCCCTTACCTGAGTATGGCATGGCATTATGTCCAGCAATAGAGGTGATATTAACCAGCATGCCTTGGCCTTTGATCAAAAGTGGTGCAAATGCCTTTGTAAGAGCAAGCGGACCCCACACATTTGTGTCGAAGATCTTCTTAGCAGCTTCGATATCGTCATCTAGCAAAGGTATATAGTGAAAGCTGCCTGCGTTGTTAATCAGCACGGACAATGTGCCTCCAGTCTTTTCCGCAACAGCGTTGACGGCGGCATGAATACCCTCAGGGCTAAGAACATCTAATTGCATCAGGTTGAGATTGGGAAGCCCTTTGAGATGTGACATTTTCCCAATGTTTCGGGCTGTCGCAAATACTTGGTAGCCTCTTTGCTGAAAAGCAAGTGCGAGACCTGACCCGATGCCGCCATCACTGCAGCCGGTGATAAAGACCGAGCCTTTTGTACTCATTTTTTGTGATAAATGTCCACAGGTGGAAGGCAGGGAGGTTAGAGGAAATCTAATAATATTTCATTCGTACCAGAGGATGACTCTTTATATTCTTGTCGTATGAGTGATTATCTAGGGCAGAAGAATTATTTGCGATGTTCGGTGCCGAGAGGTTTCTCGGCGCCGAGCACAGAAAAGGCATATACCTCACAAGGTTAGTTCCTGAATTCAGGCTAGGTTCCTATTCTAAGTGAATCATATCTCACTGCCTATTCGGATTTCAAGATAATTTTACTAATCTACAGTAGTTGTGTTTGACCGCCTGGTTCACTTCACTTATGCTGATTCTATGCCAAATATTCCATTAATGAATGCTCCGCGCCAACGGCAGCTAAAGGATGAAATGGTGGATTATAGCTCCGATTTCCAGTTAAATCGATGAGGCTGTTCCAATTACCACGGTTACTGCTTTGCCAAAACCTTGCGTCTCTGCTTAAGCATGTAGGAGTACATCATCACCGACCCTATCGCAAATTAGATACTGCTTACATGCGCCAACGAAGAGAGGGAGAGGAGAGATTTTTACCAGGTACATAAAGCCCCAAGAAGAAATAGAAAATGCCCAAAACAGCCAAATTGGTCGTAGTGGTAGTGGCTTTGTACATCAACCACCATTCGCTACTAATCCCGATGGGATACAAAATCAAAAATAGTGAATACCTAAGCCGGCTCCATGTTAGCACCTTGGAATGAGACATCGCAAAATGGAAACTATCGAATGACCCACCTGGACCATTTCAAAAGCCCGGGAACTGGATACCCAGCTTGCATAATTGCAAAATATAAATAGCGGATCGTATCTGCCGAGGACCAAGCCAAGAGCATGGCTGTGTACGCCACCGAGGGAGCGGTCACATCGGGGAATGCATAATGGATAGCCCATACCTGCACGGAACGAGCGAAGGTCTGTGTAAAGGTGGTAAAGACAGGCGAGCGAGTGATTTCTGCCATACTGTGTTAGTCTTTGCGCGACCGAGGTTGGAATGCTGGGTTAAAGGGGTAGGTACTGAGTGCGGCGTGGAGGATCTCAACCGCAGCGATGGTCTGAGTATATCTCGTCAAGGTCTCGGCAGATTTATATACTGCTGTGATGTCGGGTGACTGGCTCCAGGCAGTCACCGTCTTGATCAGGATGGACAGCCATAGAGCGGCACAGGTAGCATTGTACAGCAGAAGATAGGTCCGACTTATCGAGGATTGAGGTTGAGGTGGGCCTTTGGGGGCCATTTTGGTTTCTGATAATCGCAGAGGCTCTACCTACATGCGTGTAAAAATGAAAGAATTACTGTTTTGATGTGTCGGGCTTTGACATGTGAAGATGCTCAGCAAATTTGACATCTTCAGGTTAACCCAATTAGGAAATTTTGGACCCACAATACAAGAGCTACATAGATGACGTTTCTTTCAAGTGCACACCGTGCAAAAGGTGGAGTAGAGTGGAATCAAATAGATCCATATCTAGCGAAACATGGCTAAGCTACGTATTGAAATGACTCTTCAAAAATCTTCAAATCCCAACATCGCTAACGTCAAGTGCTACGCAAGATTACTCACGCAACCACAGTCTCGATGTTCTTTCCCTTGACACTACGCCATTCAACCCCCAATGCACCCACAATGCTCACACAGCCGACGATCAATGCCAGCTGGAAAACATGCATTAGAGCGTTATTGTAAGCTTCGAGCACCCTGGGCAATTGATCTGAGGTCACCATTTCCCGTAGGCCAGTCGCACCCGCGTGCACTATTGCCGAGGGATCAAGCCCTGACATCTTCAACGAAGTCAGATTCTTCACCAGCTTTGTAGTAAAGATAGTCTGTGCGGCCGTTGTGAAGAGTGCACCACCAAGCATCTGTAGGAACATGACGACCGCAGTCCCAATGGATGCATCTTCGAGGCTAAGAACGGTCTGAGCGGCGACTCCACCTTGTTGAAACCCGCAGCCCGCACCTATCCCATAGATAAACATAAAGCCAGCCCATTTGGCCCGAGAGATGTCGACGGTGAAAGTAGTGATGAGCCCGGCGCCTATTGAGCAAATGACGCTACCCGCGATGAAGAATGGCGTGTAATAACCAAGACGGGATGTCAGGGCGCCAGATACGATGATGGCGACTACATGGGCGAGAACCAATGGAAGGGAGTCGATACCTGCGCCGACTGCAGAGGTGCCGCGGATGGCTTGGAACTATAGGGATATCATCAGCGAAATGGGGCACATAGGTACTACAGGCTCAGCAGGCTGAGTATAGCTTTGAGGGACTTACCCATATCGGGATATAGTAAACCATAATGAAGAAGGAAGCACCTATGCAGAAACCGAAAATCGAGGCGAAGGTAATCGAACGTTGCTTGGCAATTCGAACAGGAACTGCTTGGAGTCAGTTTTGAGCCTTCGACTTTTCGATGCAAACCTACCCGTTGCATTTTCGCCCATGAAGAACTGCAGTCCGATGAATATGACCAGTCCAATGACGAAGAGAACAAAGAGGGCGATGATCCGGCCATTTGACCAGGGATACTGTACGCCACCCCATTGCAGCGCAAGCAATAGACACACTATCGATGGCACAAATACCATGGTCCCCAGAGGATCCAGGCTCTTCATTATCTGTATCCGGGATCGCTTTTGGGTCATAGCTCGTGGAGGCAATTTGAGTAGGGTTAAGATACCGACAGCAGTGATGCCACCGATCGGGAGGTTGATATAGAAGCACCAGCGCCATGTTGCATGATCAGTGAATGCACCGCCCATCTGTTAAATTGCCATGGTCAATGCTTTGCAAATGGTCCTCGGACAGAGGAGGTGATTTCAAGCTTTCATACGTACCAACGGGCCAGCAACAGAGGCAATTCCATAGACCCCACCTATCATGGAGAAGAAAATAGGTCTCTGCTTGAGTTCCACAATATGACCCACTGAAATGAGAGCTCCGGTAAAGATTCCAGCACTGCCCAGCCCAGCAATGGCTCTTCCAATTATCAAGACTGCCGAACTTGGCGCAACGCCACAAATCAGCGAGCCAAGCTCAAATATGCACAGGGCTGCAAGAAAAACCCATTTGATATTGAATAGAGTATAAAATTTGCCGTAGAGTAATTGAAATGCTAACAGCGTGGTGAGCTCAGATACGAAATTGACAGCATACGCCAGTTTCAATAGGAAGATACGTACAACAAGTGGTCAGAAGGTAGGACGAGGCATACCAGCCTACGTCGTTGAGGTTATGAAACTGATCAGTGATTCGGGGAATGGCAACCGCAATAATCTATAGGTCATTGTAAATAATAGTCGTAATCCCACGACGGATGTGAAGGATCGGGGCAGCGTACCGTGTTGTCCAGTGCGACACAGAGCACTGCCAGCATCAAGCTGATCGTAATCAGTACTAATCTCGTACCAAAAGGCATAAACTGGTTCTGGCTGGTGTCTCTGGAAGGAATTGTGCTTTCCTCCACCTCCGCATTTGTGATTTTGTTGGTCATCTCCATCTCGTCAAGACGCAACCGGAGTTCCAGCGAAAATACTGAATGAGGAAATAGTTGCAAGGGAGAAGAGAAGACTGGCCGGGAAAGAGAGATGTAATCTCACGACCTGCTACCAATGTGACACATGACTACGGTGACCCGTGTCAAAATGTGCTCATGGTGAAACTTCAGCAGGAAAATGATGACATTATACCATCTTATATTCTTTGTTCAATATTGAGCATTAACGAACAATGGGATCAAAATTTTACTCTGCCTGGATTGAATTGAGCTCTCTGCGTAATTTGGTGTCGTGTATGTGTGATATTGGATGAGAGGTGAAGGATTCCACTGCGATCAACCAGATTGCATCGTTAGGAGGGCTTGCTAGCTGTGAAGGAGATATATACATATACATTGAATTGTTGTGTGCGTAGATGCGAAATCAAGTGGTCTGTTTGACAGATATATCATATATCTGCTCCTTGGAATGCCGGACCGGAGGAACCTCATGCCGAACTCCGACCAATGATGGCAGGAGTTACTTGGCAATTACAATAAAACACGAAAAGACTGGTCAAGGCTGGTGTCCAGCTGAAGAAAGTCTGCCAGGCGACCCAAGTGGTCAATCCCCCAGAATCCTTCTTGATTCCCTTCGGTGTTGACACACTCAAACCACGGCAATCCAAAGGCTCCCGAATCAAAGGCTTGCTGTGTGTTTTCGAGCAAGTTGGCTTTCACATCCGATGTCGTGAACTAGTCCATATTAGCAACAGTATCATAGAAACTTCAACAGCAGGTGTTCGTACCGTGTTTTGAATTTCCCTTGTAACATCCTCGCCTAGTTCATTCTCAAGAACAGCGAAGAATCGTTCCGGTGTAGCTATTTTCGTGTCCGCCCCCGCCCAGAAAATATTATAGAACGTTTCGATGATGGACACAAATTTCTCGGGTGATTCTTTCGCAATGAGACACAGTGTAGTCTGGATATCGATCGTCGAGGCGGGAAATCCCTCTGGCACGGCATCGGTCATTGGAACCCCAAATCGATGACCCCAGTACAGACGCTCACGTTGGATCCATTGAAGCTTGTCTGCATACCTGAGTAAGCTTGGTGAGACTTAGAAATATGGATTTCATCTTACTTTTCACTGCAATTGGTGGGGTATTATTGCATTTTTGGAACAAGTCACGAAGTAGGACCGGCACGTAGTCGATCTGGCATTTCGAGAAGGCGGGGGAATTCTGCAAAAGATCAATTAATATGATTGATGAGTCTATTTGTCTGTGTCTTAATTGATTTGAGTTTACCCTGAGAACATGAAACCCGATCTGGCTGAAAGGGCTACCAATGTCAAAGTAGAGGGTGATGCGAGGAGACGACATGATGAGGTGCCGTTCAAGTGTCACAAAATCGGAGGCTGTAGGATTGTCTAAATAGTAATTAATGTATTTTCAATTTTGCACCAATGCCCATTTGAGTCATCGTGAACATCCTCAACCGTGCCGGAAACTTTGTTGAGAAGGGAGTGAACCCCTGGGTGACGTCCCCACCACACCCATTCCTCACCAATTTCCGCAACGCCAGTATACGTCATTTTAAGCCTCAGACTTTAAACTACTTCTTTCTGCTTCTATCGGTCTTGTTTGAATATTTCCAATTTTGGCCTTGACCAAGAATAAACATTTTTGTGACGCATATTTCCAGCCGCGATCGAACTACAATCAAGAATAACCCAATGCAAGGACTTGTTCCTACTCAGAACCCTCAAGCCCTTCAAATTTACTCAGAGCTCTCAACTTTTTCCCGATCAAAAAGAGTACCCAAGGCACAGGCAGAAGCGCGATGGCGATGAACCCGAGCAAGCTCGACGCCCATGAAATGCCGAGTTTCGTATACACTAGAGCAATTAGTCGTATGCTTTCCTCATAATGAAGCAAGGACTTACTTTGAATTGTGAACAGTGGAAATGCTCCCGCGAGCCCATACCTAGCCAGAGTGTTTGCACTCATAGCGCTGGCTACCGTGATGCCCCGATAAGTGTCAACAATATACTGTGATGTACTAACAAAGACGCATAAATTGCCCCATGCAAAAACCATAATTGCCACAGCCGGACTGGCCCACGAAATGTCAGCTCTAGATGTCCAGCCGAACCAGAACAGACCAATGGGCAATCCAAAGCTGCCGATCATAGCTGGGTAAAGACGTAATTCCGCAGGCGCTTGACGTGGTGGGTACTTTGCTGATTTTGGACGGTAGAAAAATATGTCGCATAGCATGACCGTGAAAGCCGCAATGAAGCATCCGACAACTATGGCCAGAAATATCAGACCTGACTTTTCAAGGTCAAATCTGTAAACACTTTCGAACACCAGAGGGACCGCGGCGAAGAAAGAGAAAAGAGTGGCGAATTCACATACCACATATAAGGAGATAAAAGCCGTGATGGGCTCGGTAAGAAGCATTTGAATCGGCCGAGTGACAGCCATCGTTACAAAAAGGTGAATCCTCGAAGATAGCGGTTGTGACGGAGGTAAAGGCAATCCTAGTTCCTTCACTCGCTGGCGTTTAAGAACTGCATGAAAAGTCTCTTGAGCCCTAATTGTTGTGATCAGAGTGAATATCGCGAAAAACAACAAAGTCCATTGCGTCCAACGCCAGTCTTTCCGGACGACAACGAAGCTACCAATGACAGGCCTGCATGACAGTTAATAAGTTACTTCGAAGTATGGGTTTATGGAAGACGAACGCTATACCCGGACCCAAGAATGGTGTTAATACAAAGATTACGGCTGGAATTGCCCGCTCGGCAGGTCTCTACGTTTCGTTGACAGACCCCGCAGCAATTGCTATTGTCGGCGCAAGGCAAAACCCCGCGAAGAATCGCAATACACAGATTGCTGCGAATGTTTTGCTCAATCCAACGCCTAAAGTGAATAGGCTGCCAAATACAATTGAGCCGATGTATACAGGATATCGGCCGATTGTTTCTGATAGAGGCCCTCCAACCACTGGGCCTAAGGCCAGGGCAAAGATATAGAGCGATGAGGGCAAAATTGCAACCGTACTACCGACGTGGAATCTCTCCATAAATTGGGTGTGCGCGGGTGTCAAACTAGATGTTCCAAGGGAGCTGAAGATGATGTTAGTGTCAGATAATTACTTATCAATCTTCGATTAGACTCACACTGTGAATGCTGCGGATGCTATCATCACTATTTGTCGAGATTTTAAGTTTGCCGGCCAGTTGTATGGATTCTTGGGATCATCATCCCAATTCCAAGTAGACTGGTCTATGAAGGCATCCTTGTGCTCGTCTAACCGCTCTTCAAGATCAGGGGTTTCTATACCGGCTGAAAGATTAACCGAGGCAGTATCCATCACTTTTGTAGTATCGGAGTCTGACATGATGGCCCAGTCAGGTTACTACCTAAGTAGCTAACGGTTGGAGATTAAGGTATCAATCCAAGTGCTGCTCCAGCGTTCAACTTCGAAATTTTTGAAAAATGCATGTTAGCAGATAATTGACTTTTGGCTTTTGAATGTAAGCATGTAAGCGATACACGTCGAGGTGTCACACGTGCCACATCAGCCTTGAGAGTCGTCCAGATCGCTAGTTCATGCACGAAAACGACGCCACCTGCATATGCAGGCCCAGGGGGAATTTGCTTTGACGCCTGACTGGGAAAGTCCAGTCAATTTATAACCCACAAAACAAACAAGGGACAAATATCACACTTTTGTTTGGCGAATATAAAGTCGATACGCGAAGTTGCATCAGCAGCATATTTCACCCATGGATTGTTGAAGCATTCATCGTCATGGTATACAAAGTGACTTCCTTGCTGAAAATATCTTGTTGTCAACAAAATGGGATGCGTCTTCTGATTGGTCCATAGTGGGCCACTCGGCTGAAAAGCCTACAATTTGGAGGGTCGAATTATGGATTATTAAACAAGATTTTTGTTGAGATTGTTTGATTTTTGCTTTGTCTTGCAGAAGCGAGTATGACTGGTCAAATCCAAAAATCGGTCCCAGCCGAGATCCTCTGAAGCGAGATCATCCAAGATGGGATGCTTTGCGGTTGAACGACTTGCCCTTATAGGCGTAGCCGTAGCCTCGTTTTGTTATCGACATCCCATTGGCTGAACAGTAGAGCTTCCTTCACACTATTAGGAATATTGATCAATACAGTATTATTATTATTTTTTGGTTCCCTCGATGTCCGATGACGCACAGAAGTACGAGTTTAACACCCGGGCAACAATATATGTGGCCTAACCCGCATACGGAGTACTCTGCAGCCTTGAAGAAGACATCACATATGAGTGATATCACATCAGGTATGGTCACCTGACACGCATATCATGTCATGGTTCCTCATGGAAATGGTACTGTTGAAGCTCTTTTTATCCCCATTGACTCCTTTGTGTCTACATTGGTCACTTCAGCAACGAATCAAGCCCTGTACTGTACTCTCAAGTTTGAGGCGCTACTGATTTTTATTGTCCATTGAGAGCATAATCAGTTGTCGCACCCTTATGGGGAATATCCACTTCACCATAGCGGCATAGATATGGTCTTGCAGAACACACTGATACGATCCGGGTTCTAAAGAGCGATGGTGGATTGACCAGTTTAAATCTTGCTTCCGAGCTCCCCGTAAATATATTGATGTCAGGGCCTGCTGGCGGTGTTAAAGGAGCGGCAGACGTGATTACCAGGAGCACACCATACAAGAACCTCATCACCCTTGACATGGGCGGAACATCCACAGACTGTGCCGTTATCTACAAGGGACAGCCTCAATTGCGACGCGAAACGGTTGTCGGAAATCTCTCAATTCGCGCACCTGCAGTTGATGTCAAGACCGTCGGAGCTGGCGGTGGCTCGATAACGTCGTACATGGAACTCACCGAGACCCTCCGAGTGGGTCCCGAAAGTGCAGACGCACAGCCAGGTCCTGCATGTCATGGCAAGGGTGAGCGACAGGCAACTGTCACAGATGCGAATCTTGTTCTCGGGTGCCTTCCAAAAACCTTGCTTGGAGGAGAGTTTGAACTAGACGTCAATGCAGCAATGGCAGCTGTTACTGAGATTGCAGACCAGATGAAGCTTCCTATAATGCAGACGGCGGAGGATATCATCACCATCATCAATGAGACCATGTATGGTGCTCTGAGGCTGGTGTCTGTCGAGCAGGGGTACGATCCTCGAGAGTTTGCTCTTGTGGCGTTTGGAGGTGCCGGGCCTCTACATGCCAATGCTGTTGGTCAGTTACTTGGCGCTTGGCCTGTCATTATTCCCCCGTCGCCTGGTATTCTCTGCGCACAGGGTGATGTTACTACAAAAATGCGACATGAACAGTCTGCCACTTTCATCCACATGGTATCTGAAACGATTGTGGATGAAGTTCGAAAACAATATAACTTGCTAGAACAGCAGGGCCGAGAGACTCTTCAGCGATCAGCAGGTGATTCCTGGCCGGGGTCCTGGAAAGCCCAATATCAGGCCGATCTGAGATATAAGGGGCAGGCTTTAACGATCACCGTAGACCTTGATGCCGACGAGCTTGCCTTGGATACACCAAAATGGCATGACCTGCTTCGGGATAAATTTGACCGACAACACCAGCAGATGTTCACCTATTGCCTGGCTGACTTTGAACTAGAGCTAATGCGACTTGGCGTTGTTTTGGAAGATTCCTCCCCAAGCATTGAGATTCCGGAGGTCTCGAAATCGATGACAGTGGACCCTCCTCCCGAGGCGAAGATCGGAGAACAGAAAACCATTGTGCAGGGCAAAGAGCAGCTCGCAACCCTGTGGGACCGACAGAAAATCACCCAGCAAGGGAGTGAAAGTTCAAGGACCGTGTATCATCTCCGAAATGGATAGCAACACACTCATTTTGCCTGGCTACTATGGCTATTATCTCCTCGCAGCAGCCGCCCCTGGAACTGTCATCAACGATGGTTTCCATGATCTAATCGATGTGTCCATCTCACAGGGCAGTGTATTGAAACCAGTCCGACCTGCACCTTTCTCCTGTCGCACCCACCTTATGGGCCGAACACTTGACATCGTGCAAGCATTGATCGGCCAGAAGGATGACGCATACCAAGCTGCAGCTGGCTTCAGTGACTCGCCCCATTTCTTCTATTCCGGCTTCAAGGCTACTGGCGAATGGTACCAGCTTTACCAGATTGGATTCGGAGGGGTTCCCGCCCGACAGGCTGGTGACGGTCCAGATTGCCACTGCCTCTTCCCAGCAATCAAGTCTATCCCCACTGAAAGTATCGAGTTGAATTACCCTCTGCGTATTGAAGCGAATGAAAGTGTTGCCGACAGTGGCGGGCCAGGATTCTTCCGAGGCGGTAATGCTCAACGAACCTTGTACCGATTCTTAGCTCGGGGAGAGTTTAGTCTGCATGACGATCGATGGTTCACCAAGCCCTGGGGTCTCAAGGGAGGCAAGCCGGGGCAGCGATCTCGGAAGGTACTCTACCGCTACTCTCGATCGGCAGAGAACCCGCCTATGGAAATTCTACCGTCCAAATGTGATCACATTCGTGTCGATCCGGGTGATCTTCTTGAGTGGATTACTTGGGGTGGAGGCGGTCTTGGGGACCCCTTGACGCGACCAGCTGAAAAGGTCGCGCTAGAAGTTCGCCGAAAACTTGTCACGGTAGATGGGGCCCGCAAAGGGTATGGTGTGGTTCTGAACAATGACCTCGGTGTTTCCCGGGGCGAGACTGAGGAGCTACGGGCTCAGATGCGGCTTGAGCAGGCTCGGCTGGAGGACCCTCCTATGTATGATCGGGGTGGCGATATTGAGGCTCTGAGACAGACATGTCTGCAGGAAACAGGGCTAGAACCACCAGTTCCTCAATGGGAGACGGATCTGTATGGACCTCATTGTGCGTTGAAGTACGTGAAGGACTGGTTTGAGGAGATGACGGTTCAGCAAGGGTGGAAATTAGAGTAAATAGAGAAATTTGTAGTTCGACTAGTTATTTTCTTTCGGCGTCCTCATGGACACCGGCTGGATCCAGCATGGCACTTGGCTCCAGTTCGGTGATTAGTCCCTGCTTTGATACTTATTTTTGGAATTCCGGCCAGTTCTGGAACAGTACGGATATGGCTTCCAAAGCATGTTTTTGCCTCAGGCCATAATGATCAGCGTACACAATTTTCCGCTTTAAGCATGCAGCTGAATGCAGCAGGGATCCGTCGCTGTCAAAAAGGCGATCTACATACTTTTATTAATTCTTTTTCATTTCATCTATGCCTCCGGCACAGACCTTTGGTAGTAATTCGAAATTTCAAATTGATAAGGGTGGGATATCGATTCCCGTCCACGCTGATCAACCCCGCTCCCCGCCCTAGGAAACGCAGCTTGTCGTCATCGTCGGGGAATTCGATTTGGTCTCGTCTTGTTAAAACTGGAGCATCTCCACGCTTGCGCCCGATAACCCTTGGCGTGACCGGGCATCAGACCTTGTGCGCAAAAACAATACTAGTGTTGGTGGACTGGGGCAGTACACAGTATGTTTCACTTGTCTTGGCAAGTGTGCGCGGCCGGGTGGCGGCTTGGTTGACGGAGATAACAGTTCAACTAAATTTATGACTCTTCTTCATCCTCTTAGTCTCTCGCTTTTCTCAACCTGACCCTTACTCTCGCTGATTCGAAAAACCGCCTATATGCCCCTCACTATCCTCACCCGATCGAACCTCCGCGAGCTTCTGCACTCTCTCACCCGTGACGAGATTCGCAACCTCCAAAGCAACCTTTCCGAAGCGCTACGGGAATACTCCACTGGATCTCAGGATCAGGGTTGCTCGGCTACCTACCAGCCATCACGAACGGCGATCACGCGCCAGAATGGCTGCACTACTTTGTTCATGCCTGCCACCACGGGCAAGACTCTCGGCATCAAGATGATTTCCCTCCAAGATGGTGCCAAAGCGGGCTGTGCAATTGAACGGAACGGCTTTGACGTCGACGAGAGTGACTCTGGCTCAAGCTCTCGGCGAAGGGCCTCCGCCCGGAACTCAGTAGCTTCGATCTCCTCCGAGATGAGCGATTTATCGGTAGGCTCCTCCCAAGAAGATGGAGGTTCTGTGAGCCCCACGGCCAGCAAAGATAGTGGGGGTAATAGCACCGATAGCTCGACTCTTCTCACCGGCTGTGTGAACCAACAACCAGTCATCTCCAAGACTCTTGGCGCTTGGCCCGGAGCGGGGACCCGCGACACCTCGCCTCGGGGCAGCGTGACCCTCCTCGATGGAGAAAGTCTCCCAATTGCCCTAATCAACGCGCATGAACTCACAGCCTTCCGTACTGCGCTGGCCTCGTTGATGATCTTCAACAAGCGCAAGAAGGTTCGTACCCTACTGGTCTTTGGAGCAGGCACTCAGGCCTATTGGCATATCCGGCTCGCGTTGACACTTCGCGGCGACGATATCCATCGCGTATACATTGTGAACCGATCATTTGAACGTGCTGCCAACCTTCTTCGGGACATTTACCTGCCCGAGAACTCGGATTGGCGCCGCGATGTGAAATTCTCTGCCGTGAGCAGCGATTTTGGCGACTATCTCCGCATTTTGAAAGAGCATGTGCGTAAAGCGGATGTCATATTCTGCTGCACGCCCTCGCTCACTCCTCTGTTCCCGGCTGAGTTCCTCACTTCGCGCGAAGGTCGCCAGAAGGGTCGGCTGATCATCGCCGTTGGGTCATATAAGGCGCACATGGCAGAACTACACCCTGATATCCTCCGAGACGAGGTCAATGTGACCCCGCCTCACCGGCACTTCCACAAGCACACTCGACGGAGTGGAGTTGTCGTTGTTGATAGTCTCGATGCGGCCATCAAGGAGGCGGGTGAGATCATCCAAGCCGGCGTCAAGCCGCAGCAATTGGTCGAATTAGGCGAGCTGTTAATGGTGCGCCACGCCACACTCAACGATGATGGCCAAAGTGAAGAGAAAGGTCTGACGGAATGGTTGGAGAAGGGTAATGTTATCTTCAAGAGTGTTGGACTAGGCTTAATGGATCTCGTCACGGGTGGTGATCTAGTAGGGTTGGCGAGGGAGCGCAATCTGGGAACTACAGTGGACGACTTCTAGGAGATTTGCATTTGATCGTATTGGACACTGTATTATACCCTTTGTTACTTCGTGTTCATGTTCGTTTCATTAACCTAATACATTAATACATTCAAGTCTGTGTGAACCCAACACTTTCATTTTCAAATACCGATCATCCGAGGATCCTCCTTCCCCGCGTTTGAGTCGGCAATCCTTACTCCATATCATAAAATGCTGTACACCAACTTTGCATTCAAGTAACCACATCTATTCGAACCGATTATAAAGATAAAGATGCCTCTCAACGCCACAATCCTCACAAACATCACCCGCAGAACAACAGGAACAATAGCCCACCTAACAATTTCCCGCCCAGCCAAACTAAACGCCCTCAACACCCCTCTCCTCGAACAACTCCCAAAAACCTTCGAATCAATCACATCCCAAAATGCAGATCTGCTCGGTATAGTCCTCACAGGCGCAGGACCTAAGTCCTTCATCGGCGGAGCAGATATATCCGAGATGGCACAATTAAACTCTCCCCCTGCTGCAGAAGCATTTATCTCGAAAGTTCACACAGCATGTAACAGTATCCGCAACTGTCCTGTCCCAGTCATCGGGCGTATAAACGGGTATGCACTCGGTGCAGGATTGGAAATGGCAGCTTCCTGTGATTTGAGGGTTGCAAGCTCAAATGCAGTGTTTGGAATGCCGGAAGTGTGTTTTCTACTATGGCTCATTATTACTTTCATCCCCTTGCTGATTGTTTCTAGGTTCGTATTGGGATTCCCAGTGTCGTCGAGGCGGCTCTTTTGCCCGGACTTATTGGGTGGGGTCGGACTAGGCAGCTTCTTATGCTTGGGGAAAATATTGATGCTCGAGAAGCTTTTCGGTGGGGTCTTGTTGAGAAGATTGTCGAATCGGAAGAGCTGGATGAAGCTGTGGAGATTTGGCTGTCTCAACTAGATAAGAATGGGCCCCTTGCTGTGCGGAGACAGAAATCGTTGATGCGGACTTGGGAGAATGTTTCAGTGGATCAGGCAATTCAAGCCGGTGTTTCTGCGTTTAGGGAGGCTTTTGTTGCCGAGAAGGGAGAGACAACAGAGCCGGCGAGAATGATGGAGGCTTTTTTCCAGGCTAAGACTTAGGATATTTTACTTCAGTTCCGAATCAATGATAATATCATGTCCAAGTCAAGCATTAGTCGATTAGTCATTTGCTTTATATCTATCCCATCAATCCCCAGTCTAAATTTGTTTGAAGAAAGATACAATCGGACTCCAAGCCCCAGAACCAGATAGGCTCCGTAATATACAAATCACATGATTATCGATACATCAATCACTCCAAGATCCAGAGCTCATTATGTACCCCTTACAACTTCAGGCGCAGCAGGTTGGTAATCATCTCACGGCCAGTGATGCGAGTAGTCGCCCACAGAGTATGGAAGTCCAGGGTGCTGGAGAAGGTATCGGCGTAGCCGAAGAAGAGCATGGGAGGGATCCAGCCACGAGCGTACTCGAGAGCGAAGCAGGACGAATCCATCTTGTACTGCTTGACCTGACCGCGCTGCAGGTGGTGAACGGTACCGGCGGGGTAGGTCTCGGCCTCGAAAGAGCCAGGAACGTATGCCAATTGGGTTCCGGTGAGGATGTTGAAGTAGTCATCAGCGGTGTGGCGACCAGTGTGGCCCTCGGTACCGATCGCGGTACCGAAGATGATCAGGTACTCAGTGATACCTAAGAGAGGATTGTTAGTCAAAAGAGCGCTTCAATGGTGGAAAGAAAGAGGCGCTTGGCAAGGAGGGATGCGCTCTTCAGACTTCACGTACTGGCATGGATGATGTACATTGCGCCCATGGCACCACCGGCATTGTTGAAAACCCACTCCTCCTCGGTGCTCAGGTAGTTAGGTCCAACCTTCTCCTCCAGCTCGGAGACAATGAAGTTGACGATAGAGCGGGTGTCCTCGCCATGTGTCTGAATGGCGCGCTGCGAGAGATCGTGCAGGTGCTCCGGGTCGAAGATGTAGAACTGCTCCAGGCGCGCGTCGAGGTAGCTGTAGACGGCCGTAAATAGGGCCAGGAAGATGGCCAGGAGGCTCAGGTTCCGGATGGAGAAGCAGCGACAGCCGCAGCCGGAGTTGGTAGGCTTATTGCTGGAGGATTTGGAAGGCATTGGAAGAGACGTTGGGGGAAGGAGTGGGAGACGCGGAAAGCGAAAACCCGAAAATTCAATGGCGAAGTTATCAGCCCCTGGCGAACCCCGGAGTTCCACTGTGGAGCCTGCACTGTCCACAACAAACAGGAACCAGGGCAAATTGATGCACAATGCAGATGAAGCTGAATTGATGAAGAGAAATAGCTGATTATTTCTTTGATTGAGTATTTGAATATTTGCTCTTTATATATTTTCACTCTGGACTCTTGAACAATCATCGCTATTACAACATGTGTCCGCGGGCCCCGAGGCATCCACACGCCATGTCGGATCGCCTCAATCCGAATCATACCTGCGCTGATTGGTCATGGCTCTACAAAGATGATATGACATGGGACTCAATTGGAGTGCAGCTTCAGAGGCTGAAAATGCAATGTTGATGGCAATCATGGATTTTTCCTCGGTCGGCTCAGGTGTATAGCACCCCAGCTGCTAACTAGATTCGAAGTTCATCTACCTGGGTCGTATGACCGGTTTCCCCTTGCAGTCTGTGTCAATTTGTCGGCCATAGGGGCTAAAATACTCAATTTATTAGTCTCCAATACTAGTTTTACTATTTGTGAGGTCGAACGGCGTCTGCTGGCTTTACAGCCTACGGGGTACCGTGCAACTGGGCCATCTCTTGCAGCTGATAGAATATAAAAAATCCAACTGATCTGGCTGTGGTCTATTCTTGACGCCTACAGGTTTGTGATGTTACTGCGGTTTGTCGATCGTCCATTGAATATCTGGATATAAATAATATGTTAAAAATATTTTGTCATCAGGCATCGGGGGTTGGTACTGTCGAACTCTTTTTTGGCTTGATCTCATTTCAAAGGGACTGCCCTTATTGTCCAAATCCCCTTTTGATATCTATGAAGAATGTCAACTTTGGCCCTTCTTTTCAAGCCGACCGGCGCATTCAAAGGCAAATCAATGATACAACCTCTCACCGAACAGGGTTTTTTTGGTTGACATTTTCATACTTGGGGGGTAACATCTTTTTCCCCATTGGAATATACATATGAGTACTTAGCTACACATTTTATCCTACTTCGAAGACCCAGTGTATGTACCTGCACAAAGACAGAAGAAAGTGTGTGTCTTCTGATTATCCTAAAACTGCTCCGATGTACATGGATATATATTCCCGCGTTGCCGACGGTAGCCTGCTTGAAAATACGCAAGTCTACAATTTCGGTCCACCCGCGCGGGCGTGGGCTTAGGTATGACCCAGTGACAGGGTTTTCTTCCAAGATTTTGATCTGCTCTGGGCATATATTAAGGTGTTATCTGCCTTTCCTTGGCTTCGAGATCGCTTATGAAATCTAACATCCGTGACGTGGTGCTGATCATAGCCCACTCCAGAACGGGCTTGTCTCCGGACGCGCACCCACAACGAATATAGGCTAATTCTTTACAAAAATTACCTACGAGCTAAGAGTTAGGGCACTATGAAGTGTCAATGCGGGTTATAAAGAGTCTTCATGAAAATGTGGCTTGAAAATTCGTCATTCGATCTGCCTCTCGGGTAGAGAAAAGCCAAGCTGCAGAAACTTTCAAGGTTCCAAGGTTAAACTAAACCCTGGAGTAGATTTGGTCAGGAGTCAATTCTTCCAATAGGAAAATTTATTAGCTAGGTATCTCCGTACTCTTGTGCATGGCCGCCTGAGTCCTGGAGAGACCTACTGTATTACTGAAAGTTGAGAAAGGGGCATGTAAGAGCATTGGACCAAGAGCCCCTGATGGCCACAAATATGGATCATAGACATTGTCTGGAATGTTCGAAATATAAATTGTTCTATATATTCTGATTCCTCGGAGCATCTTCGATTTGACCACGTTCCGTGATCCAGCTTGATCCAGTATCATACTCCGCTAAGCGGGCCGCCGTCGTCTCAGATTCATAGTCTACGCCCGGAGATCTTCCGCAAACGCAAAGCTCGCCAAACTCAAATGCCATCCGCTAAGCCTAGAGTAAAAGCCCAGGGTGAAAGCCCAGTCGTGGAAAATCTTCACGGACCACGTAGGCCGAGGCTTAACGTCGCGAATACGTATGAACCGTTTGGATTAAGCCGGTGGAGCTCCGTAGATGACAAGCTGAGACAGGACTGCTGCGTGCTCTATACGGAACCCACTACGGACAAATTTCCAAAACCATTGTCACTCCGATCAAGAGTTTTTAAGCATGTTTGATCGCTGCATTCTGTGCTGCCTGTCAAACTGTTGAAACAAGTGACTGTCCCCGACCTCTTTCCTCTCGTTATAGTCATCTTCTTACCTTTCACCATGAAGTCTTTCCTTGCGCCGTTGTCGCTCCTTTCTCTTGCGCTCGCTGGTCTGAGCAATGCCGCTACCATCCCCACCAAGTCTTTGGACAAGCGCGCCACTACCACCTGTGACCAGTGGGGCACCATCACCACTGGTAGTTACATTGTCTACAACAACCTCTGGGGCGAAAGCTCTGCCACCAGCGGCTGGCAGTGTCTCAGTGTGGGCTGGGCGAGCGGTTCCACTATCACCTGGGACACAGCCTGGTCATGGGCCGGAGGCTCCTCGAGTGTGAAGAGCTACGCCAGTGCGGCGCTGCAGTTCACGGCCAAGACGCTGAGCAGCATTACCAGCATCAAGTCGACCTGGGAGTGGAGGTAAGCGAAAGGAAATGGAAAGGGACGATATGAGATGAAGCTAACAACATTAAACAGCTACTCCACCACCTCCATCGTCGCCGACGTTTCATATGACATGTTCCTGTCCTCCACCGCGGACGGCGACGACGAGTTCGAGATCATGGTCTGGCTTGCAGCGCTGGGCGGTGCGGGTCCGATCTCCTCGACCGGCTCTGCGATCGCGACTACCACCATCAATGGCGTGAAGTTCAAGTTGTACTCTGGTCCCAACGGATCCATGACCGTGTACAGCTTTGTTGCGGAGTCGACTACCACTAGCTTCTCGGGTGATATGCTGGACTTCTTCACCTACCTTATTGATAACGAGGGATTGAGCTCGAGCTTGTACTTGGTCGATGTGCAGGCTGGTACTGAGCCGTTCACTGGTACTGATGCGACGCTCGAAGTCTCTTCGTACTCTGTTGCGGTTGTGTAAGCTGTCGCAGGCGCTTGGGCTGGGGACGAGGAAGAGCTTGGAGCTATTTCGTAAATAGTCATTTGTATAGGAACTTAGGAAGGTTTGAAATCAATCCTGAGGGCATTGAACAATTGGCTATGAGTATAGCATAAAGTTGAAACCTGAAACTTGTAGTAGTGCATGCATAATTGCACGTCAAGCAAAAGTGGTGTTTTCAGAAGTGACGCCATTGACATTCAGGGGATAAATCCATCGAACTGGCCGTTTCAGGCCCCGGTCGCAACCAGTGGATCCTCATCCCTAAGCGCTGGAACTTGGCACCGTAGTTCTTGAAACCAAGCGCCAAATCATCACTTTGAAACAGACTTCCGTTTCACCATTGTATTTCACCACCGGTCGCATAATAGCGCATTCTCTAGAGCACCAGCCCGGCCCAACAATGAAACATCTGGAACGTATAAGCGAGACGCTGTCGCGCCCAAGCTCCCAGTTCCAGGCTCCAATCCATCGCACATTCTCAACCACTGCAATCCGATCTTCCCCTCATTACTCCCAAGAGTCGACGTCAAATGTAGCATCCGCAGCGAGTCCCGACGAGGGCCTACCCGAGCGCGTATGCATTCTAAGAATAAATCTGCTCTATCAATAGATTTAGCGTAGCAGTAGAGTGTTGATAAAATAGAAACAGTGACGTTCAAGTTACAACAGGCAACGCTGATGCGGAGATCTCTAAGCGCTCGCGGGGGAAGGACGGGCGCTTATATACATACATGGGAAATCACGAATCTTTTTTTAGACCCCAACACAGGCCTGCTCGTTCGAAGACTTGCAGGGCTCCAGGTCGGGAAATTGCATGCATGGATAGCAGAAGTGACAAACTTGGAATAAAATTCTAAAATCGATAAAGCGAGTCCATGCAATGTGCCACCCCCCATCCCAGCCCCGAATAATGGAATCCGAGAGGATAAGTGACCGTTCTCATGCGAGGTGGACAGACTATTACACGAAATCCACGGGTCGCGTTCTTCCACATTGGATCAGTCATTTGGCATGTTAATGAAAACGCTTCGACCCACCGTGGCACCGTGTGACAGGGGGTCATTTTGCCAAATCCTCCGCACGGACATGGGATTGGATGATCCCAACGCGCCAAATTGAAACGCGAAGTTGCCACATTGTTCCATAGGTTCTGATTTAAGCCGTTAATATGCTACACTAGCTTGGGTTCAGCTGCGGATAGGACGAAATCCTTTGGCCCCCTGGTGTTCGTGTATCTAGGAAAGGGTTGTACCTGGATTCATCCGGAGTTCAAGTTGGCGTGTTCAAAGGTTTACAGGACTATCTGGATTCAGAATTCAAGGTTGTCAAAGCCTATCCTGGGTCGCCCCCCTCATTCTCTAGGTTTTCTAGGGACGTGTTAGAGGGTGGAGAATCTGACCTGGCATTTCGAACCTTGGATAACTAGTACTTTCCCCCGCGTCTGGGACAGGAGTAAGTTGAGACGGTCGCGAGTTTCAAAGTATATCGAATGAGGAGGCTGGACTTTTGTATGGGCTAAGACTGCACCAGATATACACTTTTTTCTTTTCTTGGTTTTGGTGGGTCCCCGGTCGATCTCCTCGCAGGGCGGAGGTGTAAAGTTCTACAGCTGGTTTGGCGATCGCCCCTCAATCACTAGGATCGTTTTCTCTTTTCTGTTACAGTAGCCAGCGCTTGTCAAAATTACCTATTCTAGGAATACTCCAACCAGGTAATTGGTGCAGCCTCTGTAAAAGCGTCTGAGACGAGGAAAATAACGAATTCAAACCAATTACCTGAATGAATCTAGGGATGAATTGGGCACAGACTAGAGCCGATTGTACATCTCAGCCGTAATGCATAATCCCCACTACATTCCATAGGGGAAAGTCTCAGCCAAGGTTCATCTCAGATCCAACTATGCATTGCTCCCCTGTACACTCTGACTGGCTATGGGTCCTTGCAGGTACTCCAGCCGCCTGGCCTTTCCTGCTCCCCTTTCCCATGGCGCATACCGGAGCTATATCTACTCCCAGATTCCCACTCGGATTCTTCACGGGATTCATCCACATGCTCAACGTCGTCACTGTCCTTTTGACATCCCCATAATTATTTCATTTAATCGTTATTATAATCTCTCATTTCCACCCTGCAGCAGTTTTCTCAAACTATTGATTCTATTTGAACTCATAAAGTGTGGACTTTGTCTCTCCTGATAAAATTCTCCGCTTCGGCAGGTCTCAAACTCCATCTCAGGGCTATCGATAAGGGTTGACACGACAACCTCATCCTTACTGCGGCATTCTTTTAACTGGGACTACTTCTCATATTTCTATCCTGCTGGTCAGGAATTTGGCTGTCATCTCATTTGCAACTGGCCTCTTTTGTTGCTTTGTTTCCCACTATCCACAAAGAATTTTGTTTGTTCGAGCAATCCGAACAAAGCCTTCCATTGAGGTGAAACTATTGTATCTCACCTTTGACTGGTTCTTTCACTTGTGCTCGCTTTTACCCCCCTCAACACCTCAGGCGCTATTTATTAGCTTCGACTAGCCCTTGCCCACATCATGCAGAACAACGCCTCAGCAACGATGGCTCTCAATCGAGCTGCCCTCGATGAATTCGTCACTCAACGAGTCACTCGGGAGATGATTAGCTATTTGGCTCAGCAAGCGTCACACGTTATTCGGTGCGAAGCCCATGTGACCAACACTGTCAGCCAGCATGGCCAACCGACACCCCCCGCAACACCCCCCATGGACCCGGCAGATCCCTCCCTGCCCCCGTTGCCATCTACTGAAGTCTTCATCGCCTCTCTCGTTGCTCGGTCGCAGGTCCAAGTGCCCACACTCATGAGCTCCCTCGTGTACCTTGGCCGTCTGCGTGCTCGCCTACCCCCTGTCGCCAAGGGCATGCGCTGCACTGTGCACCGGATCTTCCTCGCCTCGCTAATCCTCTCCGCAAAGAACCTCAACGACTCGAGTCCCAAGAACAAGCACTGGGCTCGGTACACAGCGGTCAAGGGTTTCGAAGGTTTTGGCTTCTCACTACCCGAGGTAAACTTGATGGAACGTCAGCTGCTCTTCCTGCTGGATTGGGACACTCGCGTGACCGAGGAGGATCTGTTCACATATATGGAGCCCTTCCTCGCTCCCATTCGCCAACGCCGTGAGATTCAACTGCGCGAACAAAAAGCTCAGGAGGAGCACCAGCGCAAGCAACAGCAACACCGTGAATGGTATGCCTCTTTGCTCACCAGCATCCATGATATCTCTACTCACTCTCGTTCCAGGCGTCGTCTGCATGTTTCGGCGGATCTGCTGGCCAGCCGCCTTCGTCGTCAAAAGCTGGAGGCCAGAGTCGATGGCCGTCGGGTTCCCGACCACTCTCTTCGTCGTCTCCCGAGCCATGTCTCTTGCCCCAGCATCCAAACCACCCAATCTCCGCAGTTCCCTGCCGAGTCCGATCGCTACAACCCGTATACCCGTCATCGAACATCGCCTCACAGGCCTGCTCGATCAATTTCTCCCCCATCCATCCGTGATGTCCCCGGCCTCTCACATACGGAGACTTTCAACTCCCTCTGCTCTCGTTCGTCCAGTGTTGCCCCCAGCTCCCGCGGTACCCCAGGAAGCATCAGCACCGTTTCATCCCATGGAAATGATGACTTCGCTATCTCCGACTCGAGCAATAGCCCATCCACCGCGTCTCTGGCCTATAGCTACGTCAATGTCGGTGCCATGGACTCGAAGCAACCCTTCGTGCCAGTCCGCCAATCCAGCAAGAAGATGAAAGTCCACGGTCACTCCGGCGGCTTCGTAGCCCGCTTCCTTGCCTCTGCCACAGGCTCCTATGGCCGCATCGGTCGGCCTCACGCTTAAATCGAGCTGGTCTCGAATCGTGACTGGCGCCAATCTAATACCCCCTGCATCTCGTTGACATTTTCAATATGCCCTTTCTTTTGGTCTTTGTATCTTCATCCCTTCTTCCCTCCACCTCACCAGCTACATCTACATTTTTATTACTGCTTGGCTAAAAGCATTTCCCCCGTTGATTCGCCTTGACAATACCCTTCATTTCCCGCGCTTAACTTTGTCACTCCCTTTCACCCATTAGATATGCTACTTTTTTTTCACTTCTTACACTCGCTACGCTATACTGCATTCTAATATGGCGTTTTGGTTACTGGTCATTGGTTCTGTTCGGTCTGGTCGGTCTACGGGTTTTCCTTTCTTGAATCATTTTCTGGGGTTGGTTGGGATGATGGAATATCCATTAGACTTTGTGACATGTATCTACCGGATGTATTTATCCTTTCCATTTCGAATGTTCCACTCAATCCCTGCGTTGGACGTACAACGTACCCTCATATAAATGGATAATGTGAATTTGAAACACCCGCTCCGTAACTGCTACGTATATGTACAAGTAATGTACATTCCTTGCCTCTTCCGTTCTTTCCGTCCCGCAAATATCTCCGCAACTCAATGTTGCAGACTCGAGGCAACTGGTTTTGTCTCAACGGTCCTGCAAGGGTAAGGCTATGCCCCACATGCCTTGTTACCCTACGGCTCACCGGGCCGGCGGCGAAATTATTCATTACTCACTAATTACCCATTATTGTTTATTGCCTAGGCGATCAGTAGGTATCTAAGACATGTACATGTACATCTCATAATTAGATCTTCATTCGTGGAAGCCGGGCTAACTGTCTATGTAAGCCGGGCTAACTGTCTATGTAGATTTAATAAGACAAATGGAACGCCACGCGATAATCCCCCTAGCACGAGCGTATAGAGTTGCATCTAGTGGTGTAGGGGTAAGTAAAAATTGATGCCTTGCTTTGGATGACTGGACTGGACTGGACTTTGCTTACTGATAGCAATGGATCGACGCTGGTTGCTTTTAATACGGTGGTCATCCACCGAGCGACGGGTGAGACGGTGAGTTCCATAATTGAAGGAGGTTTGTGGAATGTGAGATCGTGGCGTATATCGCAGATCGTTTAAGTATACTATGTCTAGTATAGGCAGTGTAGTATTGCAGGATAGTATGAGATAGATAGGATATAGACGCGACAGATTTGAGTGTGCGAAAGCGAACACAATATAGTCAGACCATGAAACGATCGCTATCACATTCAACGCCCGGTTTCCTGTATCCGAGGCTAACTCACTTAATAACGAACTCTGAAAGCCCCCAACTCAAATTCGTGAACCTCAAATCTGGAAGTCTAAAGGGAACCAGCTCGATTGAGCAATATGTGCAGCGCCCGCGCAACAGATTCCCAAATAGGAAGAATATTCGGTGTTCAGAAGGGGCCAGAAGGTCAAAGGAATTAAATAAGCGGGCTATAATCCCACGCTCCGAACCCACCGTTCAACACCAATCGGACTCCGAGTGGTCGCACGGACTGGCATCACCAAGGATTGCGACATAAATTCGAGGTGACTTTCCAGATAGGGTTTGAACTCATTTTTGGTCGATCATGCTCTTGCCACAAGGGTTTGTTGGACTGGGACCGGTGGGGCTGTTTTGGGTGTGGGGTGGGGGCAGTTGGAGATTGGTATTTGCTGTTAGAAGCAGTTGGAAGCGTGTTAGAAGAATGTGGAGGGTAAGTTTCTAAATATTGAGGTATTCCTAAGCCTGGTTGAACTTTTCCACTGAATTTGCTCTTTGAGGAGGGATCTTGCAGAATTGACAGTGTCTTGAATTGGAACTCGTACTTTGTTGATCTATGTGTGAGGGTTCATATATCTCGGACCGGAACCAACTAGTATCTCCCGAAGTCTTACCAGAAGTTTCGGGCGGCATTTATTGGAAAATTTATAGAACTAAAGTAAAACATGGGATGGAGGTTAATTGTGATGATAGACCATGGTACGATAAGAGGGCATACCAGCATTGAACCTTATAGTGGATACATCTTGGCCAATGAAAAGCGTCAATACATCCAAAAGTGGCCTCGATACCACCTGAATTAAATCGTGAATCTACAGGTCTTTTTCAGCACACAACTGGGGAGATGACTGAGAACTGTTCCGGAAACTCTATTAAAAATATAAGGAGCTGTAATAGGCGAATTCTTTACAGCAATTTCTAATAACGGCACTTGCGTATATCCACAGATCTCTTCCAATAATATGAAAGCGATGTCCAACTAGTATCACTTATGTAGTGTAGTGTCTACTCCACAGATAATTAGCCCCTCATCGTGGAAGGATGCAAGATGCATTATTAGTTCGGTTTTGTCAAGAGCTCTCTTTAAGAAGATTGAATGGTTATATCTGTGGTAAAGACCATATCATTGGTAAGCGGTGGTAAGAGCTAGCTATAAACATGGTTTGGAGTGCCGGTTTGAAAGGTGTAGTAGCTACTGATATAGTACGATGTCACTAATCATGCTTAAGTGAATTGTGGGACCTTAAACGACACTTTAGCCCATGTTGTTTCGCAAACCAGAAGGTCTCAACTTTCCATTCGGGATTTTCAGACGCCCATTCAATCTCGAAATGGCGAATGAGCTGTGGAACTAATTTTCCCATCTCCATTATGGAAATGTTTTTTCCAATGCATGTGCGAGACCCATATCCAAACTTACATACGTCAGTACCACACTCATCTAATTGAAGCTTCAGGTAACATACCGTCATAAGGTGCCGGTCCATACGTTTCACCTCCTCTTCACTAGACTCCGTCCATCTTTCAGGTCGAAAGACTGCCGCATCTTCTCCAAAAATGGATTTGTCATGGTGAATAACAGCGGGGTTGATTCCGACAATAGTTCCCGCTTCTAGATGGACTCCACAGAGGACAGCTCCACCGTCAGGAATAATACGTTCGAGTGGGAATGATACACCGGGATGGCACCGCATTGCTTCTTTCATTACCACTTGTCTATTGATTCTAGGAAGAGCGCCTATCCTTAGACCCCGAGACGAACGCTATAATACCCCGCGAATTCCCCCTAATCGAGCCTAAGGACGTTAGGTCACCGTCTCCCTTAGTTATAGCTATATCCTCGCTATTAAGCCCGTCGAGTCCGTCGATGATACTATCCAGGGGCTATATAGTAGCGGTAGCGGTAGCGATAGCGGTAGCGATAACGAGGGCCCTAGGGGCAGCGATAGCGAGGTCTCGGGTATTAAAGCGAGCACGTGCTACCTCGCCTACTCGCCGTAGTTAGCGGAGACGGGTCGTGGATAGCTTAACCTCCTGATTTGATTAAGATTATACGTTTTGTATGCGTTTAAATAGCTTCAGTTTTGATATTTTGAATTACATGTGCGTGCTGCGTTATTATATTGGTCCTATTATAGAATTGTAGGTCAAATTGCAGGTTAAACTGCCATTATATTGCATAATTTAAGCCTTCAAAACCGGTAATATAACCTATAGTTTTACTATGGCAGTCAAAATGGGGTTGCTGCTTATATAAGCGTTAGACTTGGTGATTTTGACTCTCTGTATGGCCAATTCCGGTAATTTTGACCTTTCTGCCGGCTCAAAATCAGGAAATTAAACCAATCATATGCATGCGAGCTCCTGGCCGCTATGGGATGCCGTAGGTGTGCACAAGTCAAATAGTTGACCGACACATTCTTGTCAAACCAAACTCCCCACGTGGATCCATTTTTGCATTCAAGCATCTGTCTCATGTCGCATCCCAGTAGCAGATCTGTAGCCGATCTTGGATGTTTTGGTCAGGTTGTAACACCACGGCAAGCATCGGAGCAGGAAGTTCCAGCAATGAAAAGGGTCCATGCCATAATCCAGGTGGCTGCATGAAGACAATCAATTGCCTTGTCTGCGCATTTTAAGGTTTGATCTCACCAGACATTCACGATGGTATGGGAGTATTATAACAACAAACCCCTGTTCGTCACTGGCGGGACTGGAGTCGTAGGCACTGCGCTCCTATATCGCCTCTTGACCCAATCCGCGCCCAAACGGGTCTATGTGTTGAGCCGCGGTGGTTACTCGTGAGTGACAAGGATCAGCAGAGGTTCGAATTACAGACACTAACATAAAAAATCAGAAACGCAAAGGCAAAATGGTCCAATTTGATGCCGGCTCACTTTGCGAAAGTCCTTTATGATAGCAAGTGTATGACCGTTATGGATGGTGAGCTAGGAGACACGGCAACAATGGATCTATCTGACGATGATCTGCAAATGCTGAAAAGAACTGTACACATCCTTATTCATGCTGGCGCCACTATGGAGGTCACAAATTCGCTCCGCGAGCTATCATACAAAATCATCGCGCCTACCTTGTGTTTGACCCAGTATGCATTGAAATTCGCCAACCTGGAACGGTTCGCGTTTCTTTCGACAGCATACGCCAATGCCCACCTGTGGAAAACTAGCAAATCTTCCGACGTTCAAGTCGAGGAGAGAGTATACCCCCTAGGAAATGAAAGTGGGGATCCTCCCTACGCGACAGCCCCGGAAATATGGAAACAAGTACAGAAGACAGGTTCATCTGACGAGTACCACGCACACGACTTTCCCTGGCCATATGCCTATGCCAAACACCTTTCCGAGCGGCTGGTTCTAGAAAAAGCCGCCCAGAAAAACGCTTTGGATAAGATTCTTATCATTCGCCCTTCGGTCATTGGCCCAGCTGATCAATCACCCTACCCGGGTTTCACCAAATCACACACGACCCCGTCTACTGCCTGTGCTGCCGCATATGCACTGCACCCTGGTCGGAAGATCATGCTCTCCTCACGCTGCCCGAATCCAGATCAAGAGGTGACCATCGATGAAGTCCCCGTGGACGTTGTCGCAGACCGACTACTCGTGCATGTAGCCCTGGGCTCGAGCGGATGTGTCCACGCTGTCAGTGGAGAGAAAGGTAGACTTCGAATCGAGGACTGGTGGCATGCGTTCAAAAATGAACGTCGACTTCCTTGGAAAGTGAAACCTGTTTGGACGTCTGAGGATTGGCACTCTGCGAATCTGCATCACATGGCGCGGGATTTCAAGATCATTGGGACTTCGTTTGCATTTTCTAATGAGAAGATCGATGCGCTGGTGGAGGAGATCAGTGCGGAAGACAGTGACAAGCTTATCCTCTATGCGGATCGGTCGAAGCCGTATCATCATTCTATGGTTCATCAGCGGCATCATATCCATAATGCGGCGAGATCGTTGGCGAAGAAGACCCGGTGGCCGGTTTGTTCGGTGCGGTTCCTTTGTCGGAAGGGTCCGTCTCCGCTGCAGATGAATCGGGTGAATGAGAAAGTTGTAAGATGAAGCAATGGGGGACAATTTTGGAAAAAGCAATGATATATCGTTGAGGACTTGGTGAAAATGCAACAAATGTTCATCTGTTCAATGTCACCCCAGGGCTCTTGTCCAGCGCTATTTTACCTTTGAGACATTCATATGAATTTCCCAGACTATATGTTCGGTATCGTTTTGAAGTATATGCAGAAATCGAATACTATCAAATTGAAGATCGATCTATGGCAGTTATCGGGATACTCCAGTTGGCCGCGGCACGGGTCCGCACGCGGGGAAAATAAATTCTTTTTTTGCCCCTCAATAACTTCCTTATCACCTTGAACCAAACCTCGAAACCTCACTCACTAATAACCCACCATGCCTCCGTCAACTTGTTACAACTGCAATGCGGCGCGTGCCGTGATCATCAGACCAAAAAATCGCCACAAGCTCTGCCGCGAATGCTTCATCCAGATCTTCGAAGTCGAAGTCCACGAAACAATCACAAGCGCAAACCTATTCTTCCGCGGCGAGCGAATCGCAATCGGAGCCAGCGGTGGCAAAGACAGTACTGTCCTAGCTGCGGTACTGAAAACTCTCAACGAGCGATACGACTACGGACTCGATCTCTGTCTACTCTCCATCGATGAGGGTATTCGCGGGTATCGCGATGATAGTCTGGAGACCGTGAAGCGCAATGCAGTACAGTACGAGATGCCTTTGGAGATTGTCGGATACGGCGAGTTATACGGGTGGACGATGGATCAGGTGGTGGAACAAGTGGGCAAGAAGGGGAACTGCACATACTGTGGAGTGTTCCGCCGACAGGCTCTTGATCGCGGTGCGGCGCGATTGGGTATCAAGCATGTTGTTACGGGACATAATGCGGATGATGTCGCGGAAACGGTCATGATGAATCTGCTGCGTGGTGATCTGCCTCGGCTGTCGCGTGGAACAAGCATCGTCACTGAATCCGGGGCTTCGGATATCAAGCGCAGTAAGCCGTTGAAGTACGCTTATGAGAAGGAGATTGTTCTCTACGCGCATCATCGTCAGCTGGACTATTTCAGCACTGAGTGCATTTATTCGCCGGAGGCATTCCGTGGAAGTGCGCGCACTTTGATTAAAGACCTGGAGAAGATCCGTCCCAGCTCGATTCTGGACATTGTTAAGAGTGGAGAGGATATGGCTGTTCTTGTGCCCTCACAGGTCAGGGGAGCTGGAAAGAGCTGCAAGTCTTCTGCGCCTGCTGATGATGAGGCGGCTGGTGGTTGTGGAAGTCAGAATGGCCGGTCTAGCGGTGGAGAGATGTCTGCCATGGAGCACCAAATTGCTGCGAACGAGACTGCCGAGTCCCGCGAGACGGAGATCCGAATCCCGAGGAAGGGGCTCGAGGCGAAGAAGATCAAGACTCAGACCTTACAGTATTGTGAACAGTGTGGTTATATCTCGAGTCAACGCATCTGCAAGGCATGCACGCTTTTGGATGGATTGAACCGCAATCGCCCCAAGACTGCGATCGAAGTTGGCTTGGAGGATGAGGAGGGCAGTTCGACATTGGCGAGACAGATGGAGCGCACTCAGTTGACCAACAGCTGATTGACAATACGAAGGCATACAACATACAATATTTGTCATCCACCACCCTCTCTATCCGGTGAAGGCTGCTTCTGATATCGGCCAACCCGTATCTCCAGAACTCCTAATCAGGCCGCTGTTATAGGAGCCTTCCAGGAATCAAGCCTCTGCTCTATACCAGGTCTGACTCTTCCGGGTTGAAGTACTTCCCAGCAAGCCCACGCCAGCCGCTTCGATCCCGAGAGGCTTCGTTTAAAGGCATCTCATGAGCTACAAGGTTAGCTCCCGGAAGCAATACCCCCTGAATGAAGGGAAATTTGAATGTCTACCATATATACAATGTGTGAACATTTCCAGATAGCAATAAATATCCATGTTACAAGTTCTCTATGTTTTGTACAGGTGATTATCAAGTAGTATACAAATCTTGCCAATCGAGGCATATCACACCTCAGTATATCGCAATCATCCACTCAATGCCAATCCAAGCTCTTAAAGGTGCCATGTCCCATGCAGTCACAAGCCGATCCGATCGTGATCCGGTTTCAGTAGTCAATCCGAGAAGCAGGCGACTCCCACAATATCCCATTAAGCCCAGAGCGAAGAGCACAGTGCAGCACTGCACATATTCGAATAATGAGAATTGAATCCTCAAGTCGAACAGCGCAGATAGATCCAGGCTAAGCAGCCAGACTCAGACAATCAATTACTCTGAGCCCTTCCCCTTCCCCTCGGCCTCATACAACGAAGGAACATCAAGTCCAACTCTTCTAGCCGTAAGCCTAACCCTCTCCTCCTCATCCATACCCATGCCGGGGTTATATCTCTCAAGCAACTCAACATAAGTCCGCTGCGCGCGGGCATACTTAGCCAGCTGCTCGGCTTCCTGGAAGCGCAGAGTAGCTTCTTCCGCGGAAGTGGGAAGAGAGAATGGGACCGGCGGAGATGAGGAACCGCTTTCTGTGGAGGTGGCGGAGGCCGGTGTTGTTGCTGGGCTGGGACTTCCGGTTGTGGAGGGTGTTTGCTCTTGGGAGCGGAAGAGCTGGCGGAGGCGTTGGTGGAGGGGGGAGGAGGCGTTAAGGGTACGGCTTCTTGCGGGGATTTCGCGGAGAAGGGAGCGGTAGGCCGTCCGCATTTGAGATGTGTTTGATGTCATTTTTGTGATTTGGGGTGGTGTTTTGGAGGTTTGGGTGTTGGGATGGCGAGATCTTATCTGCGCTTTTTGGCGGACCGCGATGGATGGAGGTTGCACGTGACTTGGGGGTCTGGACCGGATTGTTGGCTTTGGAAGTATTGAGGTGATAGTAAAACCCTTGGGGACATGTTATGGGCAAAATAGATCTTCTACTGTATTGCTACTACATGTGCAATATACAATTACTGGTAAGATGATTTTGTAAAATCTACCACAGGTAGAGATTGTCATCCGCACAGCGGCTGTTGATCATGACTACATACCACATCAACGTGCTCCTATGTACAAAGTGTCGTGGCGGAGCCTCGCCATTGAATTACCGCTCCGAGCGTCATAATTCATGCCATGGAACAATCCAACAAAGCATGCAAGCAAAAAACAGGGACAGAATAAAAGCAAAACGCAGTATATATCAATCATAGAAGCGTATCAACGTGAGGAGGGTATGACGGACAGAGGGAAAAGTAAGGTACGTGAGCAGGGTTGTTGCAACAGGCCAGGGGAGTAGTGGCATGGGTTCGTTTGGAGTAATAGGCTTTTAGGCACGTAGCCAGCCGAACTTTTTCCTTACGGGCTCGCCGCTGGTAGATGGTTCGATTTGCAAACTGCGGGCATATAGATCCTAGGTTTGTTAGCCTGGTTTTGGGACATGAACAACAGGCGTCTCTTACCTCTTCATCGCCGGAGAGTTTGCAGTCGAGAATCAGCCGTTCGATATCCTCGAATTTCTGAGCTTGAGGATGGGGTGTCTTTTGGCTTCGTTGAATACCAAGGACAGCCTCACCCATAACCTCAAACTTCTTCCAGTTGATTCGGGACTTGTTTTCACCAACAAAGGTCTTGTTTCCTTCTTCTGCAGAGACCAGATCGCGGCGGTGCAATGGCAGGAAAGGAATCCTCTCTGAGAATGAGTTCTCCCATGCTAACCGGTAGGCGAAGTGGCTGCGCTGGGTACCCATAAGAATAACGAGCCGCATGAATTCCTTTTGCGTCTGGACCGGGATCAATTCCCGCGTCTGTGACAATCGTTGGATAGGTGTGCCATTGATGGCAGCAATCACAGCACCAAGAGCATTATAGTTATTTTGACGACGGAGTTTCTAGGCACAGGTTAGCGTCTGAGACCAACGTACAGAGAACATGCACACTCACCCCTGCGATATTCATGAATTTTTCAAGACATCTTGCCCGGTGCTTAGGTTTGTCACGGAGTATGATCATGCTTGCCACGAAGAAAGCCAGATGATTGAACTGCTTGATCATCCGGTTGACGTTGGCCAAGCTCTTGATCTTATCCTTGTCAACACCAGAGATACTCACATGGCGCACAAGATCGCGCGGCCGGAATGAGTTGTACATGACCCAATCAATACGGGTAAGCTGCCGGGCAAAGTCTTCGTCCGGTGTCTCCATGAAAAGCCGCCATTGAATCTTGGTGAGCGGGTTTCGGGGGTGCAATTTTAGACGGAGTGCTTCCTTCTGCGCAGCTTCCAGGGTCAATACAGTGAACGATTGGTTGAGGGTACTGGAGGGTTTGTCGGTATTAGATGAGATGGAGTGGGATCCTGAGAGGCGAGAGGTTGACTCATGTGGTCCATCGCTGAGATCCAAAGCATTCATGCTATAAATCGGGTCTTCTTCCTCTTCCTCATCGTCATCGTATGCGCTAGTCAACAATGGCGCTGGCGAGCTTCGACCAGAGTTATCAAAGAAAGTCTCCGTGAGGCTTGAGTCATCCACGTCTCCATCTCGGAATGCCCAGCCAATGTCGTCGTCTTCGGCGTTCGTATCAAGGAATAATCCAATTTCCTTCGCAGCGAACATGTAGAAATGGCTCTTTTCGAGCGAAGTGACGAATTCGTTGACCCGTTTGCGGGTCTTGGGGTAAGCAAAGTCGCCGGGGTAATCTGAAGCCCATTGGGCGATGACATTCAATAATCGCAGCTGATCGGCCATGCGGGCCAGCTGATCTGCATTGCTGGTTTCGTTTTTGTCGAATCGGCTGATCAAGGCATTGAGAAGGGTTGCAGGAGCAGCAAATTTACGATAGAGGCAGAGAAAAACGGTGACGAACTTGCTGTCCTGTTTCGACATGGGCATGGCGACGAGACGGTCGACTAGGTCATCAAAAGACAATCCCGCCTCGGCGCTGGAATTGCTCTCACTGCTCGGCTTAGGCCGCACGACACTAGTCGGACTCAATGGGGCTTCATCCATTTCGTCCTCCATATTCAAAAAGCTATTAAAGGCGTCCGGACCTCCACTATGCCGCCAGGCGGTTTGCATACGTTGTGAGAAGCTGCGCTGTGATTCTTGGGCTGGAGGAATATCTCCGTGTGCTGATGGTCGGCGGGTATTCATCCGCGTCTCTGGAGGAGATTGCGGTCGCACCGGCTGGGAGTTACTTCGGGCATTTCGAGCAAAACTTGGAGCATTCTGTTGCGCCAGATTGGAGCGCGGGGCTAGGTCGGTGGGCGGACAATCACCGTTCCCATCGACGCTTGGGTTCGAAACCGACGGTGTCGAGCCGCCAGCGGCTCCCGTTAACACGGCGGTCGGGGTTTCTGAATTGGGTTGAGTATGGTGCCAATCCAGGGGCGGGGCGGGTTGGAAGGACTTGGTCGTTGTTCGCGGTGGGGGAGGGATGGAAGGCGTAGGATTATTATTAGGGAGGTCAGACGAAGCGAGGTCTGGGCAAAGTGGGAAAAAATGGCAGAACTGAATTAGCTCAAGTGTACCAAAGAGCGGACAACGCCACAAATCTCTCCAAAGTCTCTCGGAGATTCCCTTGTTTGGGGCTCCTCTGTCGATCGGTGGACTCTGGACAGGAGGGTGAAAAAAGGGTAGCGAAATGCTAGTACCGTGACCCACTTAGTACCATTCACCGATGGGGGGTCATGGCTCACTAACAATCCCTTTTGATCCATTGTTGCCAAGAAGACAAAGAGAGAACAGTCAAACCGAAATGAAAAAAAAACTCACCTGCTCGCATGGAAATTACAGCCCGTAGAACAAGAGCAATACACATTTGCTGGGATCGGGGCGACTCGGGCGAGGTTCGGTAGGTCTCATGTCGCTCATGGACAGCACCCAGGTCACTGTCCTCCGGGCGCAGATCACACTTGCAGGCAACCAACAGGAATGGCAATGGGGATGCATCAAGTGCGTCTAAATACACCCAAATGGTCAACTCAACCCCGGCAAATCGGAATTGTGGAAGGTCCATGCTTTACCCCAGGATTACTGGGGTATGTATGGGGAAACCTGCCCGGGGAATAGAGGGATATATCGGGGGGTTTCGTGCGCAAAGACCATCAACCTACCTACGAGTTCGATTGTTTCGGCGAATTTGTCCGGTTGGGTTGCATCGTGCAGCACCAATACTCCGTCAATTGTCGGAGGGGAAGAATCCTTTCCCAGACGTGGCCAAACAATGTTCTTCTCATGATCGAACTGAACCTTCTTCAAATCAACCTCTAACAATCGCACAATGTAGACTGACCCATCCAATGACATCTTCTTCCTAGTCAAGATGGAGGAGGGCGTGCTTTTCATGTCCAACGCGCATTTTATAAAGCTCGTCTTGCCAGCATTGTCTAAGCCCACAACAGCAATAGTCACTTCGGGGAGACTGGCCTTAGGTTCCTGCAGGGAATCGACTACCGTCAGTAATCAAATGATTCTCCTTGGTTGCAGTTATAATTCGGCGTGGCCTATCAAAACCGCAGGGTCTCGGAAAACACACCTCATCACCTTGCCTGGAGCGAGACCGCTTGGGCGTATGCTTGCTCGGCACCTCGTCTTCCTCCAATGTCTGACCAAGTTTTGCCCCAGACCCCTGTCTTCGAACCGAATTCAGTTTGTAAACTCCTCCTGCGGGGGCCGAGGCTGTACGGCCACCCATGCCC
The DNA here is from genome assembly GCA_028828865.1 of Penicillium sp. IBT 16267x. Classification (NCBI taxonomy): domain Eukaryota; kingdom Fungi; phylum Ascomycota; class Eurotiomycetes; order Eurotiales; family Aspergillaceae; genus Penicillium; species Penicillium sp. IBT 16267x. The sequence goes on along the minus strand of JAQJZQ010000005.1, from coordinate 871,551 downwards.
GGGCGTTGTGAAGCTGTCGCGGACGTCGGCGTTGCTTGGGCTCTGTCGCTGGAGGCCCGCTCACGACGGGTCTGCTGGGAAGCCATGGCGTCCGGTTAATGGCGGATATAATGTATGGACGACGAAATAACCAATTGCGACAGCGCAAGGGATCTTTATTGCGTTTTTTCAAGGAGCCCGCACTGGAGCGTATCCATTATTGCCGTGGGACTGATCAGATTCGGTCGCGGGGCGAGGCACCCATTTGGCGTAACAAGGCAATGGTAGGTGAACGTTCATACACTTCGTTAAGGATCCAACTGCATTCAATAGCTAGTTAGACCTAATTGAACGTTCTGGGGGGTAATGAGGGGGAAAGCTTCATAACTCACCGGAGTTAGCGACACAGCACTAAAATCGAACCGTGGAACAGATTCAAGCTCAACGAAGAAAAGAGAGGAACGGTAAAACAAAGAAAAGGCCAAAGTTCTTTATAAACAAGGAACCCAAAAATGCATGGATAGATCACAGTGGAGGATTCACAATTATTTTTTCTCGGGAACCGAATTCTCCTTTCCCATTGGAGTCGGCGAAGTGCCTTAGTGGCCCGTTCTCCAGATCGCAAGCCCACAGTTCAGTTCCCATCTGGACTCGAGCCATCCGAGCCTTTCCATTTGTGGGTTCACTCTCTGAGCTGAGCTGAAACCCCATAACCATTATTCTACAGCTGCTATATGGAGTATGAGCTACTAAGATCGGCGTAAACCTCTCCTTCGTGGCGCCGCCACTCAACATGGAAATAATAAACTGACAGGATGTCAGGACGCTCGCTTACAGTACCAAGACAAAAGAAGTATTGGTATCACGTCCAATGGTTCCAGATAATGTGGTTTTTACTGGGGAGGGGAGAAGCCCCAAGTCCAATAATGCTGCAGAAGTGGTGATGCGTAGTGGGATTCGTTCAATGTGACAGCTAATCCACAAGCTGCACCGGGCCTACACCTCTGGGCCTCTCACGGTTCGTGTCAGAGAGATCGGCAGCTCTAGCTTAGCCCTCCTGTTTGGAACTGCAATTGTTCCCAAGGCTGACGAGACGCACAGGGGGTCGACGTATCGACTTTTGGGTATGCCCGTGCGAGATGCCTGAAACTGCCGGATATCCGCCCCCAAGTTCCATTCTATGCTGAATATGTGGTCTCCTTCCCCAATTGTCCTGGTCTGTTAAGTTCTGGCCGCATTTGGGCTCCGCTCTAGAGGGGGCATGGCTTGGCTGGGTCCGCTAAGGATGCGCTATAATGGCGCTTGTTCAACCCACCGGGACCCGGCACTTCGGTTGCGCCACTGGTCTTGGCTTGACCATCTCCCATATCGTTGGGGCTTTGTAAATCAATAGTGGCACTTAGTATGGGTAAAAAATGTTTAAGTTAAAGGCTTTGATAGAGGCTCTATGTACAAATAAAGAGAAATATTTCAGATTGGGTTCATGGTGGGTCACACATTTCATTGTCCCGCAATGATGCCCTATAGATCCCGCTACGGAGGAGATGCTTCCGAGGCTCATATTTACAGTCTGCCGAGAACATTGGACTGCAGTCATGCCGAGTTTGGCATCTGAGTGCTCAGGCTATTATTGACCAGGGTCAGGAATTGCATGAACGCCTCGGCCATGACACCTGTCTCTGTCCCTTCCTCGCAATCCTGTCTTAATTTCCGTACCTTGCCAAGGGCGCGGTTGAACCCTTTCTCCGCAGTCCATGGTCCCCGACTGCGGCGAGTAGGTCCTTTTCCTCCCCGGCCATAAGTACGTCCTCTGGTCGGTGGGGTGTACCACTCGACCCATTCGTCTTCCTGTGCCGCTTGGTATATTTCGTTCAGTTGCATGCGTAGCTGAGGGTAGTGCTGGAGGAGATCTTGGAGCTCGGGTGGTGCCGCGCTAGCATCGCCAGCTGCAGTGGATGATTTGGGTTGGGCTTGAATTATCCCCGTATCTGGAGTGGTTTCACCGTTAACCGGGGGTAGAGTGTTGGTGGCTGATGTCTCGGTCGGTTCCTCGATCGATAGTTGCGGCTTGGGAGCACAGTAGATCTTATGAGACTGGGTACATGCAAGCGAGCAGCTGTTTCGGAGTAAATTAGCAAATAAATCCCAGGGGCACATCCAATAGCGGAGTTGTACCTCATGAGTCCGCATGCTGGACAACGGTATTTCGAGGGTTCCGAAGAACACACCTCGCAGGAACCAGGCATTTTATTGGGTAAACCAGGATCCTGTATAAGAAACGGTGCCCATCATACTTGGCACGTCGATGCGCCGAGGTCCAAGGGTTGTGGAGGGGAAGTTCCTGCCTGAAGCAAACATCTTAAAAAAAGAAGGATAAGAAAAATGAGAGAACTAAAGCTCCGATCGATGCCTCAGGCCACAAGACCCGCTTCATCCCATTTTGCGGAGCTTCTCTACAGGTGATGGGCATCTATAATTGAGCACCTCAAAAATTAGTTGGACACCTCACTAACGGTATGAGGTAAGACGCAGTATTCGAAATTCGAGTAGCAAGACTATCGAGTCCTTATGTATCCAGGTACCTACTTATTCACACTACTGTAGGCTACCCTGGAATGTGAAGGTGATTAAGGAGTGAGACCCACTGAGTCGCCTTTTCGTACCTCAGATTGGAATGCTGTATATTTCCGGCTCGAATAAAGCGTTATCTTGAATGTCGGGTTGATTCTACCGAGGTCATATGTATGCTCTTTTGTACCTGGAAAATTTACAGTAGCAGTTTATCCGAAGGGGATATATCCGAATTACAATAACCGAGCTACGCTAAATGTGGTTTAGGAAGATTTTCGACTAATTTTTGGGTGTTCAATTATCAATCTCCCTCGTGACAGCAAATCCATCGAGATTTCCTGTGCTATAAGCTATATACTCTACGGTAACGACGATTCTCGTTTTCTGGTCGCCAGATCTTGAGACTCGAAGCTGATGGGTGACATCTCTCCAGGGCTGATCTCCCGCGACGGCCCGGTTCGAGGTTGATGGATCCATCAATCCACATCAAAAAATGGGTGGCATTCCTTACGGATCCAAAGGCTGCAATACATGCCGCCGACGGAAGGTCAAGGTACTGTCCAAAGTCCCCAGGTAGAGGGTAATGCCCAATCTACAGAGCATCCAATCCTGACCCCTGTTTAGTGCGATGAGAATAAGCCGGAGTGCATGCGGTGCCTGAAGAACGGCCACGTCTGCACCGGGTACGAGAAGAACCATGTTTTCATTCACAATTCAACTGACACGAAGATTCTGGCCCTGCGGCCTCGAGAGCGAACCCAGGAAATAGGTGTTGGCAAAGCAGCAGCAGCATCATGTCCGGTCGAAGTGGATCCTGATATTCCCGCTTCAATGCCAACGTGCAAGTGAGGACGCAATTCGTGGCAAACTTTATTGATTTGTATGCGCCATCGACGATGGTTTTTGATGGCAAATCTGGGGCAGTTATGCATCTACAAGATACCTTCCCAAACTTCATTGGGACAAGTCCGGTCCTTGATAAGGCCGTGACGGCGCTGAGCTCCGCCTTTCTGGCCAAGCGGAACCAAGATTACCAGCTGTTGTCGTACAGCACACGGCTCTATGGAGAATCTTTGCAAATCGTGCATCGAAGGATTCGGTCCGGACGCAATTGCAGTCAAGATTTCTTATTTGCCACGGTCATCTTCCAATTGTACGAGGTATGCGCTATTCCTGGCAGCAAGATACGGTCTGGAAAAATATGCTGAATAGAGTATAGTTAATCAATGCTTCACCTTTGGGATTCAAAGCATGGCTGGCCCATGTTCAGGGAAGCAATGCGATTCTGTCGCAAAATACCAGTTTCAACTAGCCTTCAGTCGTAGATCATCTTTTTTGGCGCCAGTTGAAATTCGCCACGGTATGATCAATTTCCATTTGGAGTTACCGAATTGAGTAACTGACGTGATTGAAAGATCTGTAATGCTACTGGAAGACGCAAGTCTGTCTATTCATACAGTCCCTTCTGGCGGAATCCATCTCTCGATAATCCATGGCGGGAACCAATCGATGAGATTCAAGACTTTCTCATTGAATGTTCTGCCCTCATGGAACAAGTCGATAGCTTGATGCAACGGGGACATCCGGGCTTACAGGATGATATACACACCGGCGAGCGTTTATTTCACAGTTGTTTAGCATTGAAAGATAAGCTTGACACTGGCTTCTGTGATATGCAAGCGAAATTGGGTATCCCTTCTTCATCTCCTGATCAAAGGTCTTTCTGGAGTGAACTCGATGACTCCATACCAAGCGATCTATTTCCTGATGCCATCGAATATCCCTCCATTGGCTGTGCACAGACACACTTACTCTGGTGGACAACGTATATTTTGATATATCCCTTGATTGACCAATTATTCGTCTTCCTTGGTCGACCTCGCAGCAATGTCTCTTTGACCTTGTGGACGGTCCCAACATCATCGTCGCCCCCAAATACCCCATCCTACACAAGAACAGCCGGGCTTCCAGAAGACCTCTTCGTGGTTGCTGACCATTACGCTGGTTTGATTTGCCGCTCAGCGAAGTTCCTTGTGCAGCCCAAAACAAAGGGCATGGGTGCTCAGATTATGCTTGCTCCATTTAGTCAAGCCACCCAGTTCTACCATAGCCAGGAAGCCACCGATAAACATCGATGGTGCCAGGCAGTCTTCATGGTTCTTCCCCGGCTAGGCTTCGGGATTGCACCGTTTATGAAAGATATCGTCTGGCCTGAATATGAGGCTGCCCTGAAGAAGAGTCCAACCACTTCACCTACCGTCCCAAGGTGATCACTGACCAGCAATCCTCCGCGCCTTGATCCCACCTCACTTTCTTGCTTGTATATATGCGAAAGTTTGTCTCACATGTAACTTTATTTGATACCACACGACAACTACCAATGATTTCAAACTCTTTCAATTGTATAGCCAACAGTTGAGTCGTTATTATCAGCATGAACCGGCTTCCGAATTTCGGCAGATTCTGGTTGCAACACCTCCTCTCTCATTGGCCAGGACAAACCAATTTGTAATCTGTAGATCACATGACACTTCCATTGCGTCAGAGTCCGGGCCGCGGCGACTCTCAACTTTTTAGACATTATTTCCATTGCACATATTGTTATTTTGGCCTGGTAACTCCACGTTCCAACATCAAGATGTCAGTCAGCTCAACATCCACAAACATGTTCCGACGCGCACTTTCCAGCGCCCGAGTCTCCAACTCCATCTCCAAGTCCATCAGACCCGCCGTCTTCAGTCCCTGCAGGAATGTATCGAGCGCTGCTCGCCTGCCCACCATCACAGCCTCAGAGACTCGCCGCCGGCCAACCCTAAGATCGAACCAGCAGCCTGTGGCAGCGACCGGTGTGAACGGAATCTCGCCGACGAGCAAGCGGACAATTTTCATTCAGACCGAGAACACTCCTAACCCCGATGTATGTTCCATTCACACAGCAATACCTTTAAATGAGCACAATTTTAACCCAGCACAGGCCTTGAAATTCATTCCCAACCACAGCGTCCTCCCCGAGGGCTTTCCCACCTCCTTCCTCGAATACCTTACTCCCCGCTCCACTCTCGCCGCTCCATACCCATCCCCCCTCGCTGCAAAGCTTTTTGATGTTGAAGGTGTCACCTCTGTTTTCTACGGATCAGACTTTATTACCGTCACCAAGGCGGGTGATGCGAACTGGGCGCACATCAAGCCTGAGGTTTTCAGCCTGATCACACAGGCGGTTACCTCGGGAGAGACCATTGTGTCAATCGTTGAGAACACCGGTGAAGCAGGCCAAGAGGTCGAGGAGGATTCACTCGCCTACAACGAGAATGATGATGAGGTTGTCAGCATGATTAAGGAGCTCCTCGAGACGCGAATCCGTCCTGCTATCCAAGAGGATGGAGGTGATATTGAGCTGCGTGGGTTCGAGAACGGTATTGTTATGCTGAAGCTGCGTGGAGCGTGCCGTACTTGTGATTCGAGTACGGTTACGCTGAAGAATGGTATTGAGTCTATGCTGATGCACTACGTAAGTTTCCCTGGATCTGGTACCTGTACTTGTTGGACGGGTTACTAATTACTTACGTTATACAGATTGAGGAGGTCAAGGGTGTGGAGCAGGTTCAGGATCAGGAGGAGATCATCTCGATGCATGAATTTGCCAAGTTTGAGGAGAAGCTGCGACAGCAGAAGGGTGCCGATGCTACGGCCTCTGCTCCTTTGGATTCCGCCCCGTAGATTAGGTCTTTTCTTGAACTGTACAATATTTTCCCGAATATCACACTGCCGAGGTAGTTTATAGATAATCAAAATTCGAACTGCAAGTTAGCACGAGTTTGGTCTCCTAATAGAGGGGTAGCTGCAAGCTGATATCACCATGGGCATTGCCTAGACCTGGTCCGCTAATTACAACCAGGAAAAGGTCGTCGTCTAGGGCTTTGATAACAGCCCCACCGATTTAATGCAGAAGTAGATGGGGAGATTCTACCCGGAAGACTATCTCCCGGTATACTTTCAATAGAGGCTCTGTAAAGATCAGAACCTGAGTAAGCGGAGGTTGGTGACTGCCTAGCCCAATGATCTGAAAGTTCAAGTGTCCTGATAGGTTAGGAAAGGTTAGGCATGGGCCGAGACCAGACTTCTATACATATCACGGGCAGAGTTAGTGATTGCGGGGTATGTTGATTTCCCATGGTTAAGAATCATGACCCCTCTTTGTGCATTTGAATCTGAGATCATCGATTCTCAAATTACCTCGGATTTCTTTGTTCGAGACCATGTACTCTTTTTATACTTTGCTTGGTCTGAAGGGATATCTGCCTGGTTCGTTACCAGGATTTCTTGTTTGTGGAGTTGTATATGCGGCTACCACCCCACCCTACGTCAACCATGTCAAATGAACCGTGCAGGACAACCAACCCGGAGGCCCGGAGCACACGATGATTCGTGCCCAGGCCCTAGACCGTGTTCCTTTGAATTTACATTCCCTGCTTAACCTTAGGACTCCTTGCACCTGTATCACACATGATTATTTGTACGACGTGCGACCGTTGAAGGGAGCCATCTATACAAGAGTGTTTCCATAGAACCGTGACCTTTTGAAACCTAAAAGAATAGAACAGTAGCAGTAAGGAGATCGGGAGGTACCGAATGATAGCGGGGGAGTTAATGCAGGTGAGCTCTCCCCGCAAAAAAGAAAAAGCCAGAAAAGGATCAGCATATTCTTGGACCTCGGACTCCATTCCGGTCCCCACATCTATGCTCGTAAACTTGTACAGGAGCATGATCCGGGGGAAACCAAGCAAATCATCATTTTGATCCCCGCAAATATGTAACCACTGGATGGACCGTGCGAGGCTAATGGCTCTAATTTTATTGAATGAATGCACAACAATGTGGGCTGACAGGGCCTGCAGAGCGGCTTTAATGGAGTCTCTCGCTTCACAAACCAGTCAAAACCCCCAATGATGGTCGGCTTCTACCTCCATTTTTTTAGACCCGCACAACCTAGGTCGGTTAGAACCAGTGAGAATATGTATTATGTATCACCGCGTGGAATCATCCGTGATGGTCCGTGTCCCCTGAACGGGGCGACGTTGCCAATTCCGGTTCCCCCTCTTATACTGTATAGCATACTACCTTCTGTAACCTTTCCCCCCTTTTCCTTACTTTCTCTGTTAACTTCTTTTTACTTTCTGAACTGTTGAGATCATCTATCCACTCAAATTCCCCTCAACCATGCGTCGCTCCTGAGGGGATTTTGGTTGACCCACAACGTCATCCCGAGGTGGTCACGCTACCCTAGCTCCCTTAAAAAACCTCCCGCGCGCATTTCCACCCTTCAAACCTGGGGTGGCGATCATTACGATCATTACGATTATTACGATCACAATTAGAACCCCTCTCCCCGCCCCCAGTTCTGACATCCGCGCGCGCATCCCTTACCTTCCCGCTCTCTGACGGCCCACTGACTCTTCCCCGGTCGCGGTGCTCGTGTGGAGACACTGAACGCGGAGTGATTCTGACGAGACCCACGATCTTCTTTACGGCGCTTCTGTTTTTTCAAATAGAATTCTTGAAGATCCCTTAGACTTGGTGAGTCGCGGGACGTTCTTCCTGAATTCTTGCGCGTCGCGTTCTTATATTCATCCCCGAGGCTTGGTGCAACAGTTACGATTACGATCACGCCCACTTTTCTGCTTTTAACTCATTGATACTTGATTTCGGCTTCCGACTTCCACCAGGCGTCTCGTGGGATTCATAAGAGTCCAGAGTAGACGCATCCTAGATCATCGTTCCGCTAGGTATGTTGCTCACAAGAGCGCTTTCCTTTTTGTCGCTGTATCATGCCGCATCCCCTACCAGTCGTTACCGTCATTCCATCCCCACTCCCACATTCACCCCGGGCCGCATAATCAAGCCTGCTTCCTTGTGCCATTGAGTCCCTTTACTTTAAACTGCGCATATAACGCAGTCGAGGTTCCCCCGCTTTTGTCATGATGAGCCTCAGTCATGCCACACGCAACACGTGCCCCGCGCGTCGTGGCCTGTTACTGCACGGCTCACCGTTGCGATTACAATCTAATTTTCGTTACCCCTGGATAGCTGACTTGTTCTTCGCAGTGTTGCACATAGGGCATTCAGCCAGCCATCCATCGTCTCTTGAAATATCGAGATTGCCTCCTTTCCTTTCAATTCGAATCTCGTCGAGCGCGTGGAAACAAAGACTGGTGCTTTGTCGCGTGTCCATCACAACCCAAAAGTACTTTTATACAGTACAGCCTAGTTTCTTCCTACCAAAAGATTTCACAGGTCAGCAAATTCTTCGTCTTGGTGCCTATTGTACCCGCATCGCAACCCTAGAAGAGTCTGTGTTTGACAGGCACTTTCTGGCATTGAATATAACATGGTGAAATATATGGACTAACACCATTCCAGTATCAATTCAGACATCATGGCCGCGCCATCCCAAAAACAAAATTTGTCCCTCCAATCTAGCACGCCACCGGCACTGGCGACTGCTAGGCTCGAAAAGAGTCACCCGGGAGTGCGCCGATCTACCCCAGATTCAGAGGCCCTCGCTTCGTCGGATGATGATGGAGACCATGCTGGCGTGACACAGAATTTGATTTCGTCCCCAATCAAGCCTCGACGTCGAACATCATGGCTCAACGAGGTCCCACGATCGGCGCAAAGGAAACACTCTCTTCCTGGTGGCCCCCTTTCCTCTGCTCCCTCTAACCCCACAAGCCCCGCGACTGATCAGGCTCCTTGGGCGACAAATCCAAGCCCGGGCATCGGGGGTTCGTTCAACTGGAATCAGTCTGCAGGCAGTTCATTCCCCTGGGGAACGGGTATATGGAACACGGAATCTCGCAAGGAACCACCGTCACGTCTCGCGGAGATGGTTCCTTCCCCAACCATGACCCAACCCGCCCCCCCTCCTATGAGCGACGACATGCTCAGCCCAATCACCCGCACAATCTCCGGCGAATCGGCCATTCCATTTTCAATTCCGCTGCAGCCTACCCTTAAGACATACCGTTCTCAGTCATACTCCGTTGGACAAATGGATCCTGAGCATCTCGGAATGATGGCCAAGGTTGGAGCTGGAGCTGGAGCTGGCGGCCAATATCCGAGCAGCCGTTCTCGAGGTCCCGGACAGTCGTCCGCTGGCCAGCAACGTGGACAACGGCCCAGCGTCCTTGGTGAATTAGGACATGACTCCGCCATGCTCGGTCGTGTTCGCGAAGATGATGACGGGGATGAAATATTGAACACTGCCGAGGGAGACACAGGCTACTCAGCAAGCCAGGCCAGGCAAATCGAACAACTGGCGCGTGAAAACGCACTTCTTCGTCAGGCGGCAGCGGCAGGGCAACTAGACAACCGGTACCGGGATCGTGCATCCTCATCCGCCTCGACTGCTGGTGTTCACCCACTTCATCGTATTCGAGGTGGTGTTCCCGAGGAAGATCTCGGGGGCGAGGACCTTGGGGAATTACGTGACATGTCCGGTTATGGACAAATGCGCGGCAATGGCAGGCGACGATTCTCTGAGCACTCGGCCAATTTGGAACCACAGTTCTCCTCGTTTGCCACTCCTCCTTTGGAGAACCGGGCACTCGAAAATGTGCGCAAAGCTCATTGGCAGACGTCGCTTGGCTTTGGAGGTATTCCTGAAGCTCCTCAGAGCCGTCGCCACTCCTTTGCTGATATCTCCCTGCGCCATGACTCTGTTGGCCCGATTGACTCCCACAACGCTGCTACCCCTCGTTCTGGGCTTGGAGATCGAAATGATGGATACGGAAACGTCAACGATGGATATGGAAACGTCAATGACTTCCCCAGTGCCTTACAGCAACAATACTTCGCCCGTGAGCAGACCTTGCGTGGCGATGGATCCTCTGGAATTCCTACGGCTCTTAATCAATACGCAATGTCCGGTGCCTATGGCCGTCCACCCCCAGCATTGTCCCATGTCCACCAGAACCAGCTCCTATACATTGTCACATTCAAGTGCCATCGGGCAGACGTGTTCTATATCCAAGAGGATACTGGTCTCCAAGTGAAGGCGGGTGATCTTGTGATTGTGGAGGCGGACCGAGGAACAGACCTAGGCACAGTGCAGCATGCGAATGTATCTCTTCAGAGAGCACGGGAGCTAAAGCAGCAGTACGCCGAGGAGCACTACAAATGGCTCATGATGTTCTCTCGCCAGGGTGTACTCGAGGGTGGTTCTAATGTAGCCAACGCCGGCCCTAACGCTAGGGGCGCTGCCGAGGGAATGGGCCCCCATGCGCATGGCGTTCAAGAGACATCTACTGAGATCAAGCCCAAGCTCATCAAGCGCCTCGCTCAAAATCACGAGATCCTGACGCTACGTGACAAGGAAGGCAATGAGGCCAAAGCCAAACGTGTCTGCCTGCAAAAGGTTGCTGAACATCGACTGAACATGGAGATCTTGGATGCCGAGTTCCAGATGTAAGTTTATCTCCCCCGGTTTGCTATGGGAGCCGATACTGACCGTGATACAGGGACTGGAAGAAACTCACCTTCTACTACTTTGCTGATTCCTACATCAACTTCAACTCACTGGTCACGGATCTTTTCAAGATCTACAAGACCAGAATCTGGATGTCCGCCATCAACCCTGCTTCATTCGTGACGCCACCAACTGCAGGATTGCCCGGGCCTGGTGGGATGGCCAACCCACTATACAGTCAAGATGCGCCTCATGGGGATCGGCGTCACCAGCATGAACGGCCTTACGGGGGTCGAGATGCAGATGCAGGACATGAAATGGCAAACCCGGTGGGCATGCTCCGTACTGCCTTCACAGATACCTACCAGCCATTTTCCCAGACATCCCGGCAGGTAGATGCAGGGCAGCCTGACCCTTTCGCCCCATACTCTCCCACTAGCTACGGAACCCTGGAGACTGGTTTCTCCGACTACCCTCCCGGCAGTGCGCCCAGCACCCGCATGCATCCAGCACAGGGTGAATGGGTCGGCCGATTCCAAGGCCTCTCGCTCAACTCCTGAATTCTCACACCTTCCGTCTCCTCTGTACAATTCGAATACCTTCGACTTTCTTTCCCCGGTTTTCTGGTTTCTGGTTTTTTTGCAACGAAAGAGATTCACCCGCTAGACTGCTCCATGAATTTTTTTTTTTTGCTTTATTGCCTTTTGTTTTCCGTGCGAGTTTATGCGAAAGAATGTTTCTAGTCCACAGTTCTGAGATTTATTTTTCATTCTTTGACCCTGTACTACCTTGTTCAAGCTAGAATTCATACCCCATGGTTGTTACAAACAACCGCACAGTCGTTACCACATTTCCTGTTTTGTGTTTTCCTGGTCGTCTCGTTCGCTTTATTCTAATAGACTCGTCTCTTACGACCAAACAAATTATGTTGACATTAAGACTGGTTTGCGCCGCGCGCGTCGTTTCAGTCACTTGCAAATTGTATTCCATTTTATTCCAAGGTTATCGAAGTTGTTTTCCATCGAGATTGGGATTTACCATTTCCTTTCGAGGTTCACATTGAAGTTCAAGTTTCTTCCGCGTATGGAGGCTTGCTGCAATGCTTCCATATTTATTCTGAGGTGTTTCTTCGACATTGGTACCAAGTGGGATCTCTTTCCAAGATTGTATGATCCTTGATATTATTGTATTACTCAATTTTGCTCGAGATGGGTTTCGTGCTAAACAAAATGTGAAAGATGATTATAGGATCAAAGCTAAGATTGGTCGGATATAAAATTCGCAAATAGGTACTCGAGGGGTCTTATAGTAATGTGTTTAGCGTAATCATTTCATCGCGTATTCCAGCAGCCTTCCTCCCTTCCTCGGAAGGGTATTCAATATAGTTTTTGTAGTCTGTTCAATGCTTGATGCTTGTGAATAGCCAGCCAATCATGGTAAAGGGCCTACGTGGTAGAGATGCACGATTTGATCCATCAAGCGATTCGATCGTATCCACTGTGGAGCCGTGGCTTGGACTCGACTCGAGGATCTAATCTCCAGATTTCATCGCAAGCACTCCTTCCCAGATAGACATGCTTACGTTTAAACCATTCGACTTGATTCTGGAAATCTGCATTTGCACCTGGGCACCCGACGCGAAGTTTGTATAATTGGAAACCCTTGAAATGCAAAGAACCTTAAGCAAACTTATCATGCTTCCCCTTGACTTTAACATCCAGCATCACCTCATGAAAATCACCCTCCCTCCTCGCCCTCCTCAACCTCTTAACCTCCTCCGCCTCCAACTTCCTCCCCACAATCCCCTCCAGCTCCTTCTGACTGATCTTCTCATAGGCCTTCGATTCTTTCGACGCCCGAAGTCGCGGCTTAAACCTTGCTTGCATACGTATACGCACACCGGTATCAAACGAGATACTCTCCGCATCCCCACGGATCTCCACACCAGCAGACGCTTTTCCATTTTCCTTTACACAGAGGAAAGTCTCCGCGTCGCCGCCGCGTGTTTGGAGATAGAAGGTTCCTGGGATATCTGGGGATGGTATTACGATGAAGGATTCGTAGTGACCGACCGCTGAAGCGGTGGCAGTGAAAAGACCGTGGTTATCGCAGCCGAGGTACCTAACAACACATGCATTAGCAACCATTACCAAAACCATGATCACAATCACAATCCAGCGAAAAGACGAGAGGAAACATACTTTCCATGATGCCCCTTAAAACTAAACCCATCCGTCCCCGCAACCTTCGTAACAACCCAAACTTGCCTAACATCATGCGGCTCGGCTGTCGCAGCATCCCCTTCAACGAGATTCTCCAGCTCACTCGCAAATACCACACCATTCGGATCACTAGCCACGCAAGTCGGTTTATCAGATGGTAAGACTAACACGATTGGGCCGCCCAGATCGTTCGGCGCGTCGGCTGAGACCCAGCTCGTGTCGTCGGGTGGGTTTTCGTCCTCATTGTCGTGCTCTGCGGAGGTGGTTTTGCGGGTTTTTGTGCTAGTTCCGTCTGTGTCTTCGGTGCGGATTTTGCGTTTTTTGGGCTTGTCGCCTTTGAATGTTAGGGGTTTGACCATTTTGCGTAAGGTTTATGTGGTTGTTCTTGGGTTGGTGGAGGTGCGCAGAAAGTTAAGCTTGCGGGCTTATCGTTATCGGGACTTAAGTGGGTCTTTTAAGTTTTATATGAGCACCTTTGATTTCGATCACTTGCTAACAATATATACATGAAAACATTCCTTAAAGTCCCTTAAAGGATTATTCCTTATTTCCTTAGCGTCACCAACAATGGTGTGAACAGCGCCATCTACTGCCGGCTCTCCTACGGCATTACACCACCTGAACAGACCGCAACATTAAAATAGACTACAGGCTTCGAAAATCAAGGTATATGCTCCTTTTAGCAGTCTAAGGCCGGGGAAAGGCAATTCAGTGCGAAGCTCCAATAGGCAAAATTGAGAAAACCCAGGACTGCAGCCCGGAGGTTGTATTGAAGTTGGATATGAGTCTTCAAGACTAAGTAAAAGCTAGCAAAGCACCTGCAAGTGCGTTCAAGAGCAACCCATACATCCGAGATGCAATTCCAAATAGGAAAAACAAAAAAAAGAAAGAAAGAACCCTGGTCAGCTGTGTTGGACCAGAGTGGCCCACCAGTGGGCATAACGTCCAGCGTCTATGATTGTAAATGATCACAGTCTAACAATTGCAGCGTGGAGGGAGTAAGACATCATTTCAGGCCAAATCCTTCACTGTTCAAGACTGCATCCCAGAGCAGCTTTTGAAGTTTTTCGCGTGTAGCATATCGGTACAGGCTCAGTGTGTTGAAGCAGGTTCGTGCAGTAGGGTATCGGGGAGAGTCGTCACCCAAACAAGCCAGCCGAATAGTCAGACTCGTGGCACCCATGGCGGGTATACGGTCACTACCAGTAATAAATGACAGGATTTTCCGTTGCGATGGGGGCGGGGCGGTCTCGAAGAGGTCCCAGAACCACTGGACCACGGGAATTGATTCGGGACGGTGGTGCGACCAGTTATCGTAAGTGGCTACCGCACGCAAGGAGGTCACATCGAGTGGCTCGTCAGAGCCGCGCACAAGTAATTCAATTTCCTCTGGTCTGAATAGCGACAAGGCATTGCCGCCGCAGACTGTGTAAAATCCCCGTTTGAACGGTTCGTACTGCCGAGCCACCGCGGTGTCTAGAAGATAGTAGACATACGCATCCACAAATTCGTGCCGGTTTGCGTTTGTGACGGGTCGCTTCTCGCCTCCTGTGCAAAGAGGCACGCTGACTATCTCTCCGTACCGATCGGTCTGCGCAACGAAGTCATAGCAAAATGTTTCGGCAACATCTCCTTCGTATTCTAAAAGCATGCGGAGTCCTTTAGCGAGTGCTGGACGGTACTCGGCAAGATCATCCAATGTGCACTTGAACTTCGATCGTTGAGAGGTTGCTGTCTGCGGGGCAGTGTTTTGTGGTGCTGATGCCAACAACTTTCTGAAAGCAAACGGCGGCAAGTCCATGTCGAGGATTGTGGAGTTGTAAATGGCAAGTCCGAGCAAAACCCCGACCAGAAAAAATTGCTCAGATGACTCGAAGCAGAACGGGTTGAAGTAGCAATACTTGGAATCGTCGTCGTAGATGAAGAGTCCTGTTGGAGGTCAGATACGTCAATCAAACACAAATCATATTTTACTGACCATGATGCGGATCGAACACCTCACGGACAAGCAAGAGGAACCATTCCTTGCGCAGGCCTCCAGCGTCGATCCCTTCCTCTCCGACAAACTCAATTCGAAGGCCCTTCTTGATCTCCTCTTGGCCTGTGCCCACAACTTCACTGACACCACGAAGACTATCCTCGACCAGGCATTCTCGCCGCACCTTCAAAACAAGATACTGGCTGACCGCCCTGTGGTTAAGAATACTGCTGAAAAAGGCTTCACGGGCTTTCAGCTCCATTTGACGACGTGCATCATGCTCGAGAATATGGATCTTTGCCCAGATGCTGAGGAAGAAAGGGTACTGGCAAAAGGAAAACTTTGAACCTCGTGCTTCCCAGTTCTCAAAGTCCGCCACAAGGTCTGAATAATCTAGCAAGGTGTTGTAGAATGAGCTAATAGGAACCACATAGTCTTGGATATATCTAGAGCCATTCGCAGAGTCGTTTGGACGTGTCCTCGCATCTGAGCCCATATCAGGCTTGCGCGGCGCTTGGGAAATATTTGCTGTAAACAGCAAAGACATGATCCTTGCTGCTGATCTGATCTGCCAGTCTTCGGCGTAGACAATAGGCGATTCTTGCTTCTTGGCAGGTGGCTTGTTGGGATGACGACGATTGATAGCAGCATGCAGTTCAGCAGGAGTATTTCCGGAAGCGCTTGCAAAACTTGGAATTAATTCATTTCCATCTTTCGGGTTTTCACTGCGCTTTCGACCATGTTGGCGCGTCAAGCGATACGCAACAAATCCACCGACCAACTCCACCAGGCGTTCAAATTGACCCGGGGGGTAACGCGCGAACCAGGACACAAAGTAGTGGTGACAATCATTGGGCATGTTGGATAGTAGACCAAGAATTCGCTTCAGTAGCCCATAGTGATGGTTGGAGCTTCCAGAGCGAGCAACCGGCGCAGAAGCGTCTTTCCGGGAAAACTTTCCGTCTCTGGTTGTCAATCGGGGGGCATCTTTCGGATGAGATGGACGCCGTTCATCCCGGTGGGATGATTGGACCATTTTAGATGAAGCGTAGGCTATTGGAGACGACAGTAGAGGATTTGCCAATAGGATAAGTAGAAACCGGGTGTCTTCTGGCTTCTTCAAGATCTTCCGAGGACGCTTGAGAAGATTTTCAGTAGCTTTCATCAATGTTCGCTGGAGATGCAGCCGAGATTCGGTAATATCTTTTTCAATGACGGACAGGTCAACTGGCTCCCATCTCTTATATCTGGCTAGGTCGGTGCCTGGACGTGGTGATAAGTCCGGCTTCTGGGCTGCCCATCTCTCCGACCAAGAGCTTCCCGCAGTCAGAACCAGCTGATACCACTGATTGGCTTCAGTCCAGTTGATACGAGGGCTTCGAGATGATACTGGACGAGACCTATGTGGGGTTCTTTCCTTAGCATTCGGGGGAAATTGTCCCTCGGCCTCAGCCCACTCCGTCATCCACCAAGTTGAGTTTTCCGCAACATCTCCCAAGAGGAGAGTTTTTGCATCAGGCTCGAATACAGGGGCGTTGACAGCCGGGTCGGGTATGCCTTTAGGATCAATCTTCATGCGAGGAGGATTACCATTGCTAGCAGACCGCATGGACGGCTGGTAGACGGGAAACGACGCATTGAGAGCTCCACAGCCTTTGAAAGCCGCAATGATATAGTTTTCAAGTCGCTTGAATACTACTGGCTGGTCCTCGCGATCTTTTTCCTCTATATCTTTAGGCTGAACTGTCGGCTGGGGTCGCTGGTCTGCCTTCAAGGTATTCTGCAAATCAGAATTGGCACGATTCCGGATCGGCATGTCCTTCCCTTCCCATGAAACAGCATGCGGTTTCAGGAGATTACAGTTCTCCTTTGTCCCATAAAATTGGTCTCGCTCAGTTGATGCAGACGTGCTCCGGCTACGAGGATCTCGTGGGGTTAGAAGCTGCCCAGAAATAGGGTTAGGGTCCGGCATCTTGGAATATTGTTGGCCATTTGCAGAGCGATCCCTGCCTGCGCGGTTGTCGTCTGCCGTCACCCCCGAATGGGGTCCATCGAGGAGCGTCTGGAAGTACGCAGCAATGCATCCATCAATAATACGCCTGGTATGGTTGATTGACAAAGGCGCATCTGGAATTAATTAGCAAAGTTAAGACATTGAAGGGTTCCATGGTGAATCACCTGGCCTCGGCTCATGCGGTAGCGGTGGGGGTTGGGATTCGGGCGGGTCTGGGGGCAGTGGTTTTTGTAGCCGATCCTCCAGCTTTGGATCAGCTGACTTTTTCACGTTATTTGAAGGCTCCACATCAAGGTCGATGACCATCAAGCAGGAAGTGCAGCGGTAGACTTGCAGGTGCCGTGGCCAGCGCACAGTCGAGTTGCAGGTCGGGCATTTCCCCTCCGCAAGATCACTTCCTGACCCTCCCTTAGGTACATCCTTACGGGGACTTGTTGCGAGGGACTTGGCGGGGTATGTGACCTCGTCGGAGTCGGAGTCCGAGTTCCAAGCGGTATTCTTGGGAGCAGTCTTGCCACGCTTCTTCCCAAGTCCACTGAACGGAGAAGTAAACGGGTGACTGATAGAGCGATGGTGCCCACGGCGGTACGGGCTTGTGGGCGAGTTGCCATTCATTGAAGGCATCGTTCGATCATTCTGAGGCTGAGATGGGTATCGCAGAGTGTTGTCAGAGGTAAAAAGTGAGGAAGGGTTCAAAGCCGTGAAGCTGGAGTTCGAGGTCGGTGGAATCGGTTGAACCGGTGGATTACGTCCGGACCGGGATGGCATAAGGGTGCATTTATTCCAGTTGAGCTTGGTGGAATGTTCGGGATGGATCAGGCCAGGTAGTAAGCCAAGTGGTGGAGCTTGGGCCTCGTGCTGAACGCATACAACTCGTTCGTGGGGAAGTTGACGAGAGCGAGGGACAGACGGAAGAGGTAACTCCTCTTTTCTCGAGCTAAATTGATATTGAGCTGCCAGCAGCTGACGGAGATCTTTTCAATTCAAAGTTCAGATCGAAAAACATGAACAAAGGAGTGAAATGAAAGAAAGGCAGAGAAAGGTGTATGTTCATAGTCCCTGGACGGATTGGGAAAGCGGGCTAAGAGTGAACTGGGAAAGCACGCGGGCACCGGATATGTGCCTCAGGCGGCAACCGTCCTTGCTATTTTTGGCTTGGGGCAACGCAATCCAAGTGGGCTAATCCAATGATCTACCTTTAAGATATTGTTTAGTTCCTACTAAGAAGTACACTTTTAGAACGGAATTGATAATGGCGATTCTAAATAAACCCAGTTTGTCCAATTTAGGTGGAATACGCACGAGATTGCCCCAGAATACGCGGCCCTCCGGCAATTCTACTGTAATACAACATACGAGGACCAGGTGAAATTACAATCACCATGCTACCAATGGCAGTTCTACAAGACCGTAGCGGCATGGAGTTGAACCAGTCATACTTCGTTAATCAAGGGGGAATTCAACATAAAACAAAATGGCTTTTTGGCTAAAAACAGAGCCTTCCGGTCTGCATTAAACTCGGGCCCATGGCAGATGAAACTGCTCGGGTGAGAGATGTTTGGAAAGATAACCACATGCAGCCAATATTTTCCAGCCTATACCACAGTGCACTAGCGCACTTAACGGTAACGCCAGTAGCTCTGGGTGTTCTGGAGCTTCCAGGTGTGGCGACGGCCAGACTTGGTGTTGTTGTAGCGGTGACCCTTGTTGATACCACGGGACTTCTTGCCGGTAGCAGTGAGACCACGAGCCTCGCGGTGCTAGACGAAAATTTTCATCAGTATGGCCATTCCATAGGAAAGCAATTCGGCGGGATAAAAATCTCACCTTGTGGACGGGGTTGCAGATCCAGTTGATGCGGGCATCACGGCGGATAGCCTTGTGCTGGGGGTCAACGAGGATGACCTCGAAGTACTTGTAGGTCGAGTCCTGGTTGATCCAGTAGGAGTTGAGGACGCGCAAGTTGGCGCAGCGGCGACCGACACGCTCCTCAGCGGTGGCGCGGAGGGCACGCTGGTACTTGAGCTGGTTGATACCGTGGTTGGTGGGCTTGCCGTAGGTGGCACCCTTGGGGGCAGGGCGCTTGCGACCACCGCGGCGGACACGGACACGGTAGACGACGTAACCCTGCTTGGCCTTGTAACCCAGACGGCGAGCCTTGTCGGGGCGAGAGGGGCGGGAAGCACGGTGGATGACGTTCAGCTGGCGAAGCTATATTGATGCACTCTCAGCAAAGTTCAACGAGTGTATAGCAAGACACACGAGACAAAAAAGTCTCTTGCGTGCCACAAATCATTTCCGCCGCAGGTTCGTTTCGAGCCACCAATACCAAAATTCAGGCATTTCCTATGGCTATACGCAGACGAGCGCTCGGCGGGAATGTTAGGCAATCGAGGGTCGGGGGATTTTATCTCACCTCCCAGCAGCGAACGCGGAGCAAGAACCGAATGACATCGGACTGCTTCTTCTTCTGGATCTCTTCGACGTACTTGAGGGCACCCATCTGAACAATTGCGAGTCAGCGGTTAGAATTGAATAATAAAATGTCGTTCGTGGTGGTGATAATCATACCTTGTCGGCTTCGTCGTCGGTTGTCGTTTGTCGCAACTGCAAGAAAAGTTCAAGAGAGAAGAGAAGAGGATTGTGTGTGGGACGCTAGTGATTAACCGAGTGTCGGTGATAAGCCAATCATGTTTGTGTGACCCACTTATTACCAGCCCTGGCTTGTGTGATGCCTCAGGTGTCTAATTTCGGATTTCTTCCTGATTTGTTCCAGATTTCGTGAACTTCTATGCCCAGATGGCAAACTTGGAACCTTAGAATTATGAAAGAAATCACTGTTAGAAGGATCAAAATATATTTCAGAATAACATAACGCTCGTCAATCGATGTAATATCATGTACAAAACCTGGGATTCTCCCACAAATGCTCTCCACGCAACTGACAAATGCACCTGACAATGTTCTTCCCTTTGTATTCATGGGAAGGGGAAAAGAGACAAAAAACATGATAAAAGGAACAAGCCTCGCTCATGACTCCAACGCTCAGATATTTACTAATGCTGTGGGCTTTAAAATGATGACCTTCATCCACTGCGTCGCGAGGCATGATCTTGACGAACCATATCGTTCGTCACCGGGATTTCAAGGGATTCCAGCGGCAACACGCTCTTCTTACAAAGAGGGCACAGGCTGCTGTTTTCCATGAGAAATGGGTCGATACATCCGGGGTCGAATATGTGACCACAAGGCAGTTCACGGACGGTGGACGATCCAACGACAAAATCATCGAGGCAAATTGCACAGGTCGTCTGGGTGTGACTCAGTCGATAACGATTGGGAGTAGAACTAGATGATACAGACTGGTCATCCGTCACTGGGTTTATTACCGCAGCCCTCGGCTTTCGGATCCCCGTTGGGGTTTGGGGGGTCTGTTCGTGTACTTCAGGTGTTGGTGAGGGAGTCTTGCTTCGGGGGTCGACCTCGGCCACTTGGACTTGTACTTCATCCTTTGGGTCTGTTGTTGATACATTCGGGTAGGTGTAAAGAGGCATCTTTGCCACAAGCTCTCCAGGCACTTTGATATGATTCAGTGCCAGGTATTCAATGTCTACTTCGCCTGATTCAATTCGTTGGCGCAGCACCTGTCGCCGTCTCCGTTGCATCATGCGATACAGGACGACAAGAATCAGAGTCAAGCCAAATATTGTTCCCAGGATTGCGAGCACAAAGCTCCAAAGGCTCGGCGAGGAGGCGGCTGCATTTTCTGTGTCTGATTAGTGTTGACCATATGGTTCAGACGGATTGCGACTTACCCGCATCAAGCATCGTGAAGAGTCGTATATCTGACTTTCGTACTGGGTTTGATGAGGAAATATCAAAAGCGTTATGAATTTGATTGTGGTTGGTGCCGTCCGAGAACCTTGAGAGTTCTTTCATCAGGGTCATTCCAGCTGGGCCGGGCACGGCATATATAGGATAATTGTTATCAGTCATCCACTGATCGTCATCATGCAAGTCCCATTGACCTGAACTGGGTGGTGGCGGTATTCCAGACTCACTACTGGAAGGCTGGAAGAATACGAGGGCATTGGTGCCTGCTTCTCGGGAGGCGGCCAAAAAGGAACGAGTACACTCCGGGGAAGCCCATGGGGCCAGTCCAATGACGGGATAGCCGAACTCCGAAACATCCTTATGACGGGTCACGTCTTCTGGAATGAATGGGCCCGTGATCTGTTTACATGGATCGTGGGGAGACAGATCTGGCACAAATAGCAGACCGGACAAATGCCCAGAGTCTGGAAGCCCATTATGGGAGAGCATTTGGACGGTCCGGTCGAGAACGAAGCGAAATCCGACATTCTCCTATGTCCATGTGGTCGTGTGAGTATGAAATCTTGAAACATTCCAGGGACAGGGCTGGGGCTGTCCAATTACTTACACTGACTGCCGAGGAGGAGTTAGAGGCGCTGCCAGGGCCCGCGAATAGCGTGGCAACGGTGCCCTTGGAGTCCGGGGTCTCCGTGCGAGACATAACTGTAGCAGATTAGGGTTTGGTATGTCAGAATCTCGGTTATCTAGCAGAATAACATTGTTCACAGGATAATTGGATCACGGCCTGTGTGTACTCTTGCTGGAAGGGCAACATATGAGGTGGAAGAGAGGAGAAAATAAGATGGAAATGTCTATTATTTCACTCATTTACCTAGATACACTTTGCATCATATTTTTGAACGATCCCGGCGATTTCAGACCCAACATGGCTCTGGTCGCTAATTTTGAATCGGTAGCGGCTACAAGAATGCAAGGGCAAATCCGAGGCCAGGGCCAGCAAGAATGTGGAATAGATCCAAGCCACGAGGTAGTCGATTCACTGTTTGATGTGCAAAAAGAAATATTATTTCTTAAAGCAGAAAATAAAAACACGGTGTAAATACCCTAAAACAGGGAAATGGCATCATTGTTGGTGAAGTAAATCGCCCTAGGGACTCCGGATTTGGCTGGCCGTTTGCGGAAGCCGCGCGCAGTGGTGATCAGCATGTTCACCACCTGCAATATTCCTGAGTCATGTTTTACCACATCAGATAATGAATGGTGTTAAGCATTTAATTATTATGCACATTGGTTTGGTAGTTGTTCCATCGTGGGGTCACTGGGGTATACTGTAGTATAATTGTCATGTGTTTGGGTACCTCATATCTACAGTTTGGGACCTGGGGATGGAATATTTATAGTTCACCAAAGCCCTCTCTATTCAAGAGTAGGCACATGGCGGCCATCAAGCGCTGAAAACTTGGAAAAGTTGAATTTATTTGAACACGAGGAAGTGGAGAAAATACCCAGAGCTGTTAGTAAAGATGCCTAAACCATAAAGTTCAATATCATTTGTTTGCCTCTTTGTTCAGTGCCATATCAGTTGCTCGATTTAAGTGCTGTGGCTTAGTGAGACTCGGGAACTCCAACCTAACATTCACCGCCCATCCCACCGCCTCACGTGCCACAATCCATGATCACGTGTAAGTATCCCCAGATCGAGGCACGGCGTCTCACAGCTTCAAGTGCTTCATCTTGAATCATCAGAATCATCGTGCCAGTGGCTGTCTTGACTTTGGTAAACCAGCTGGAGTCCATACTGACGTTGCTACATTGGACCTGGCCAGAATGCGGCCCCCGATTACGATTTACATCTAAAAATCCCTCAACCAACTCGCCAACTGACTCCTAATTCCTATCACCCTCGAGAAAGAACCCTAGATAAGACGCTATAATGCCATCGGCATACAAGAGCAAGGGCAAGGGCCGCGACGCGCGCCAGTCGCGTAGTCGCAATACCACCCCGTCCAACGCCGGAGGTGCGCCGACGGCCGTATCGCTCCCAAGCTACCTGGAGAATGACGTGACAAAGCTCATTGACGTGGCCAACGACCAGTATACGGAATTGCTTGAATTAGTCGCAGCTCCAAATATTCCCGACTCCAAGACGTTGGAAACTCTCGTGGAGCATCTCAACAATCTTAGTGATATGGCAGATACCCGCGGAGAGGTTTTTAACGCGGGGATGAGGGAGATGTCACAGAAACGAAAGGAAGTGATGGAGGACCAGGAGTTGAGCCATGAAGTGGCAGACCGCGCAAAACTGAAGCGCGAAACGGAGGATGATGATGATCCGATCCATAAAGGAAAGGTGAAGAAGCGAAAAGACCGCTCAAGCATCAAGGAGGAACGACCTTTCAGCCATGGAGCTCATGAAATCAGCCGCCAGGATGGTGCAGAAACAAAAGTTGAAGGTGGTAAGTTAACCAACAAACCTCCCCCCAAGGCTCCGACACTTTGTTGTGAGCCTCCACCTCCACTTCTTCCCACAGTTACTCCACTTCCATCCTTCTTTCTCAAAACCCCTCCACTCAGAACAGCGAATTGACAAATTCCAGCGGCATCTCCAGTGTCTAAGCATTCGAAAACCGCGGCCTCCGACGGGAGTTCTTCCCTTTCCCCTCCCTCCATGTTGTCTCCAAACGGCGCCGCTACCGGAAATGATGGCGCTGAAGCGCCTGAGTCTCCCGAATCCGATTCGAGCGAATCCTCTCACCAGCCCGAGCCCCAGCCAGCTGTGCCCAATGTTCAGGTGTTTGGAAGCAATCCGTTGAAATTCGATGACCCGACGATCTACCACATTCGAGATATTCTCCCTGGCATGAGCGATGATGAGAAGAAGGAAATCTACAGCGTTGCTCACTTCCCTAAGAGTGATCTTTCTCATATGTTGGGTGGCGTCCCACCGGACAAGGACTTTAGCAATGCAAAGCCCACCAATCAAGTCAGTGCCAACACCTTCCAGGCCTACATTGAACCTTATGTTCGGCCTCTCATGGAGGAGGACATTGCCTGGTTGCGGGAACGAGGAGATCGCGTGACGCCTTTCATCAACCCGCGCCGAGGAAAGAAATCTTATCGCCAGATCTGGGCGGAGGAGGACGGTCTACCCTATGACCAGAACCAGGATGACAAAGACCAGCTCCCGTTGAACCAAGGTCGCGGTGGTATTGAACAATTGACCGATGAAAAACTTGAGAGCAACGAGGTTTCGATCGGACCGCTGCTTAGTCGCCTCTGTTCTCTTTTGCGCTATGAGCATCGTACTCTTCCCGAGGACAAAGACAGTGCGAACTCGACCAACGGCGATACAGCTGGCCTACCAGGGCCCGGCGGGGATGCAATGGATTTAGACCAGCCCCCCAATGGATCAGGGACAGACTTGGAAACCAAGCCTGATAGCAAAACTCTTCCCCCGGCAACAGCCTTCCGCGATGCCAATCCCAATGAATTCAAGACCTCGGTCGCCAAACTCGATCACGCCCAGCTCGACGAGCGCGCCAAGGCCGAATTGCGATACATTGGATTCCTAGGCCCCGAAGATAACCCAGACTACGATGCCCACTATGACGATGAAGTGGCCGAGCGCCTTCGTCTTCTCCAAGGCGAGCTGAAAAAGCAAATCGTCACCAACAACGCGCGCAAAGCCCGCATCCTCAAGATCGCCCAGGATCACATGGCTCTCCTCGAGTTCACGACTATTCAAGATGACCTCGACTCTCAGGTCCAGCAGGCTTATCTCAAACGTACCCGTACCATGGGTAAGAGTAAAAAGGGTGCTCAGGCCAAGCACCGGCCTGGCGGTGCGGGCGGTGGCAGCCACGTTGCTGCGGGTGTCTCACGCCCCGCTGTTGGGGATGCAGCGAAGATCGTTATGGATCGCCGCAGGCGCTGGAATGAGGCTTTTCTCCCTATCTTTGAGGATATTAAGACCACCATCCCGTCAGAAGGAGAGACAATTTTCGATCCCGCCACTATGGCCGAATATGAGAAGGCCGAGCTGGAGAATTGGGAGGAGGAGTAGTTCCAAGGTCCGCTTTCTATCTCTCACCTCCAAGGGGGGGTTTCTCTTGCTTCCTTTTGATCCTACTTTTTAGCATGGCTTCTGCTACCATGTACAATTCCCCCTTTTTGTTCTCGCATGATACAACACGACCGGAATGATGGGTTGGCGCGGCGTTTATCGGGTTTCTTTTCTTCTTTTTGGCTGTCAGGTTTGCAACTTCTGTCATGCAGATGGCAGTCCTACAGTCCCATCTCAATTGCATTGAGATGTATTTATTCTTATTTGCGTCCTCATTAAGGTGGCGGTATCTTGATTTTTTCCTGGCATGTCGTGTATCTATCCTATTCATAGTACGTACGGACTGGAATTCTCTATGGCTCCTTAGCACTTCATTTCTACACCCTTTACTACTCGCATATCGTATTTACCAGGAGGCCATGTGACATGTGCAGTTATTAAAGGTTCTGGGGGCAAGTGGCTCATTTCCTGTGAGCCCTCTTTTTCGGAGAAGAACATCCCGGTGTTCCAGAAATGCTTTATATGCTGGTTTTGGGACAGTCCTATCTTGATTCTCCCATACTTGGAATCCAACCTCCTCCCAAACTTGAAGTTGACGAGTAAAATTCGAGCTCGGTTTGATTTTCTGCTTTGATTGAACAAAATGTAATACGTCTGCTTGCTGCATGTTCAACTTGCGCATGAGATAGGCAATGATAATAGTCGGCGAGCGTGATATTCCAAGATCACAGTGAATTAATATCGCCTCCGAAGCTGCACCGCGCTGCTCGTCATTCGTTTCATGTTCGCGCTCGACGGGTAAGGAGAGCAATGAGGAAAGAGCCGGGGATGCCATTTGGTCGATGAAGTCGCAAATATCACTGATATGGGTGAGGAGGTCTTGGGTCGACGAATCTGCACAATGAACCCACTTGTGACGATGTTCTGGAACGCCTGCCTCTCTTGTAATGGTATTCCACCATACCCATCGAGCATCGGTGAGAGAGACAATTGCGTTGATATGGTTCTCTTGAAGCATTTCCCGTTTGTATGATGCCTCGACATTTCCTAGGAAGAGACCAGGGACAATCTGCCTCATCCGAGCCATGAATGCCATCTCCCACTTCTTGTTCCTCTCCTTCTGAGTATTTTCTCCTGTTGCATTTTCACCCATCGTGTTATTTTGTGCTCCTGCCTTAAAGCCAGGGAGGGGTTGGAGATTGCTCGTAAGGTTAAGGTGGATGGGAAGTTGTGGTGCTTGGTTGTTAAGCGGCCCCTTGTTTTTTACGTGGTTTAAGCATATTATAAAAGCGGTCTATAGGTAGTATTATTACTAGACTTAGCGCCTAAAATACTGTAGTTAGTTAGAGTATCTCTCCTCTTAATTTATAATTTTATATACTTCTATTAAAACTACAGTTTTCTATACTATAAGAGTATATTATGCATCACCTAAGGAATCACAATGAATACTAACATCAGCATATTTGATATGAAAACCAAGGGTATCTAGACTGAAAATAGTCTCCGGGAAGACTATCACCGATGAATAATAACCACCTCACCAGGAAACCTCTTTAACCTCGCCGTCAACTCCCGCTCACTAATCTCCAACTCCGTACAAATCTGATCAAAGCAGTGTGCCCCATCAAGATACCGTCCAAACAATCTCTCATCAATCTCATCCTCCTCCTCATCCTCCTCAAACAACCCAGTTAAAGGCGCATTCCCAGCAATCCTCACATTCCCACTCCGACCTCCACTATGAAAGCTAGAAGTCCGCTCATGTGAGCCCTCCTGCCTACTTCCAACAACAGAGGAGATAGGCGCCTCCTCGCCAACACTAGATGCATAGGGTGTATTGTTTCCAGTCGTAGCGCGCGAAGAAGGCCCGGTAGATAAATGTGCAGGCGTATTCGCTACACCCGTCCCCGGAGCCGTTCCGCCAGGAACGAATGGAGAAGAGTTTCGTGGTGCGGGTGCAGGCTGACCCGTTGCACAAGCATACTTGTGCACACGGTATAAAAAGCCCTTTATCACACCGAAGGTGATAAAGCGTCTGATATCTATGTTTGCTAACTCGCGACTATGTTGTGCGTACCACTGTTTGATACTTTGACCTTGCTTGAGCCCAGCATAAAGCTCAACTATACCCACACCATCGACGATAGGTGGGCCTCGTGGGATACTTGGGTTTGTTGTTTCGGGGCTGTGCGATTTCTCTTCTGGGTCACCTAGTACCGGCCAGATCTCTTCCGCGTCGAAGCGGGATTCGTCGCGGGATAGACTGGGTGCTGGGTCTGTAATTGGGCTGGCGAGGGGCATTGCGCCGATCATGTTGTTTGCGCTGCCATTGCTTGTTGCGGCAATGGCGGCTGTTGGTGGGGGGAGGGATGTGGGGGGTCCCATGGGGCTATGGGGTGCGAAACGGGTGTTTACGTAGCGGGCACATTCAAGTTGCATTGCTTCGTCTGAGGCGATGGTGCTGTTGAATTGGGCTGTGGGTGCGTAGATGGCTGAGAAGGAGAATATGTCGAGGAGGAAGACACAGCCGTAGTAGAGAAGATGCCGGATTGCGCGACAGGTAAGGGAAAATTCGGTGTCCGCGAGAATGGAGATTATACGAATGCTGTTGACACCGTTGATGTGTGGAACGACCTGAGCGTAATAGTGAGCAGGGAGGTTTCTATATGTGGCGGGGAGATCATACTCGTTGCATAGTCAAGTCCCAATTCTCGTCCATGAAGGCCTGATACCGCACTGTGAAGAGTGGGACATACCATGCCTTGACAGCCGGCGGGGAAGGGTATATGGGGAAGAGCTTTATGTTCAATGTGTTGAGCTCGTCTGTTTCACTCATCAGTTGCAATCACAGTCAAGTTGGAAATCGACAAACATACCAATAGGAATCATGCACTCGCAATAATTATTGAGATCTTCCATCAGCATCTCACAGAGACTGTATACCTTTCCCTCGCCATTCTTGGAAAAGTCGCGCGACAAGAAACCGCTCTGCTCTTCAAGGGCGTGCATCAAGTCGGCCAGCTTCCGCACCACGCTTTTGTATGTGCTAAAATCGTCCTCCTCGGACAATACAAGGCAAAAGTTGAAGATAAATTCATTGCGATCATAACGAGCAGATTTCATGCAGATTGGGTAGCCCAGGACACGGTATCCATTTGAGCAAACCTGGAGCAGGTTCCCGCAGAGCTCCTGGCGGGGAATCACGAAGAACGAGACGTCGGAGAAGGTTAGGAAGAGGGGTTGTGTCGGTGCAGTGGAGGAGGGAACGATGGCCCCATCGGGGACTTGATGGACGACTTTGGGACCTTGGAGAAAGCATTGTTAGCACAACAAGGTAACTCAGAGCATGCCTTGCTTACCCTCTTGCGTGTCGAATTTGCTGTAGAAGATTGCCTTGATCATGGTGGAGCTTGTGGGCGCGAAGCCCGGGGTAGCGCCGTGGCTGGCAGGTCAGATAACAGCCGCAAGTCTCCCAGAGCTAGCAGCTTGCTTTTCCTCTATTGTGGAACAGAAGCGCACGACATGGCGGAATTGCGATCGACGCGTGGAAGTTGGAGATGCGGGAGTCGGAGTCAACGCTTATCACCGGCGGGTCCAGCTCCACTTAACCCAAATGTCTACAGCTACGTATACTCAGTAGCCTTCGAATTAGACTATGGACTTATACTTAAGTATACAATTTCAAGCTTAAAGGAATTGGAAATGCAAAGAACATCAGGTTTAATTCAAATGAGCAATGGAATGCACTAGCAAAGCCGAGGGTATTAAGTCGAAAGAATATCGTGAGCCATTGCCCGCAGTGAGAGATCTATGCGTCGAGTTTGATCTTAGGCCCCGCAGCGCATCCCGATAAGGGCAATAAGAATCTTCGAATTGGAACCAGTCCACCTCGAAAATAGTGCAGTGTGAAATGCTGAGGCTAAGAAGGCAAGAGAGAGAACAAAGAAAGAAAGAGCGCCGAATATGCAACCATGATCATCTTATCTTTTGGTAAAGGATTGCGCGAGCAAATACGTAAGCCGTTCATCGGGCAGTGCCGGATGTGTGGCTCGAGGACTGAGGGATGACGGGACTTGAGGCGAACAGGTTGGCAGTTGAATACAGAAATGTTTCTGCAGACAGTGTCGTCGGCAAGGGTCCCTCGTCGACGCGGACCTCATGCCGGAGTGCAGATGTTGGTGGCTCAGGGATGAAGCTCAATGGCTGGTTGGATCGAATGGCATGGACCATGTCGCCATAACCTCCCCGTTCTCCGGCCTCCTTCAGCCATTGCTCCCAGTCCTCATCCAGAGGCACATCAGCTCCCTCATCGCGTGCGGCCATGGCTGCCAGCAGTCGATGGTTCAATGCCCAGCCACAGCTCTCGATCTCTTCGTCGCTGAAGTCTTCTTCGATGAGTTCCTGCGTCGGGTAGTCCGACATGACACTAGAGCTGCGGGTATCGCTCGCGCGTACCGTGTCATTGCTACCGGTCTCAATGAATTGGTCGTGATCGTCTTCTGGCCCGCAGAAGTCATCATGTACCGTAATCGAGGGTGGTTGTGTTGGTGACGCAGGCTGGATCAAATGGCCCGTTGTGTCCCGCACTGTGACCCCTTCCTCCAACTCATATCGCGCCCGCGCGAATTTGGTGCCTTCCCAGCAACATAGTTCCAAGATTTCTTCCCTGGTCAGCTTCAATCCATCGAAGGTTCTAAAGAGCCGCCTGTGCCATGGGAAACGACCCAGTCGCATGCGGTGGGGGCCATAGGTATAGTCAAGCCCCGGATATTGGGCTTCAATGCAATCCAGGGGGCCATAAAAAGTGTTGGTCTCCACCCGAACCTCAGGAACTAGGTGCTTAGCCACATGGGCTGCAAAGGACGATGGATCATGGGAACCTGGGTGAGGGAAAGTCGCGTTGTACACAACCTGAGCGACCGAGGGTTTACGCATGTTGAGATTAAGGAGGAGAGATGCGTTGGAAGAGGACAGGAAAACAAGAACGCAAGGGCAACGTAATATGGACGGGGAGCGCTTGGAAGGGCGCTTCAGCCACCGAGATGGATTGTGAAAGGGAAGAGAGATGAGACTCCCGCAGTGGGGAAATGTCTAAACGCGGGACGGTAAACAGTTCATTGACGTTTTAATATGAGAGATGAGGAATCCAAGTTGTAAGGAAAATGCACACGAAGTTAAGAACAGGAGGAGAAGAAGAAAAAGTAAAACGAAAAAGAAGAAAAGGGTGAAGGCTAATAATCATGGGATCGTGTCACTGTGAGTTAATATGATGTGTTGTTCCTGCACGAACAGCTGGTTCAACTCAACTCCACTTCTTACTGCTACATCGTGCACTTCGCTTGAGCCACTTCTGCTCCAATGTCTACTTTTGATGGAATTGTTCAAGGTTCGCTAATCTTGACCTATACATCCTTACGTACTAAAATTCCTTACAGAGTTCCCGGAGATCCAGAGTATGTATCCCTGTACGCCTGAGCGGGGATCTTTCAGCTGAACCTACCCTGCAGTCGATTACTTCCGGAAGAACCCTGAGAGACCAGCTCCGCTGGCCTGCTTCCTAAGCCATGTCCATAGTGATCATCTCCAAGGCCTGGAGTCCTTTCGGGCTCCCTTCATTTATTGCTCCCCTGCAACTCGAGAAGTGCGTCTTCGTTCTATGTCTTGGCAAGCCTGCTCAAGTACTGACTAGGGTGTATAGCTACTGCTGCGTATTGAAAAATATCCACATCGCATGAACTTCCAAAAAGGTATTCTAGAGTCAAGGCGACTGCACTACAAGCATCTAGGGAAAATCCTGGTTAGTCAATCTCAATTGTGAATGATAGAAATCTCATCTGACTCCAATCAGCGCCCGATCCCGCTAAACACACCCACCGAGATTGAACTCACACCAAGAAAGCATGTCCGAGTCACTCTGTTTGATGCAAATCACTGCCCAGGGGCTGCCATGTTTCTCATCGAGGGGACTGGGAAGGCCATCCTCTATACGGGGGATATCCGAGGTCAGCACTATCCCCATTGCATCTATCGCAAAATTAACATTTGTTTAATAGCGGAACAATGGTGGACCAATGCCCTGGTGCGACACCCAGTTCTCATTCCATATACGCTGTCTCGGAAGCGACTGGACAAGATATACCTGGACACAACTTTTGCCGATGCATCTAACCCGCTCCGGGAATTCCCATCCAAAGCTGAGGGGCTAGCGGAGCTTCTTCGAAAAGTAGAGACCTATCCGGAGGAAACAGCCTTCTATTTTCGTTCATGGACATTTGGTTACGAGGACGTATGGCTAGCACTGTC
The DNA here is from genome assembly GCA_028828865.1 of Penicillium sp. IBT 16267x. Taxonomy (NCBI): domain Eukaryota; kingdom Fungi; phylum Ascomycota; class Eurotiomycetes; order Eurotiales; family Aspergillaceae; genus Penicillium; species Penicillium sp. IBT 16267x. The sequence goes on along the minus strand of JAQJZQ010000005.1, from coordinate 840,120 downwards.
TACCGCGTTAAATACAAAGGTAATCCTCTCGCATACATTTCGAATTCCGAGAATGGATACTAATGATCGACCAGGTCCATTTAGATCGATATCAGTTGGGTCTCTATCGGGCTCTCTTGAATGCGCCCGGGGGCGTCAATGAAGCCTCTGGGCTTTGCGGGTTTCGGCTGGGCAATAGATCCGTGGAAGGTTGCTTGAGTGACAACGAGTCCAGCAGGATTCACAGCTGTGAGCCGGGGGTATCGTGCAAGGCTGCTCAGGACCCGAAGATAATCTACATCATGCCCATCGTAAACCGTACTAAGGATGGTGTGGAAATCCCCGAGGTTGGTGCTGGTGGCGGCGGTGGTGATTTGTATCAGGTCCATGAGCTAGAGCTACCAGACGAGTCTGCCCTGGCGGGCTTGGAGAAACTCTGCGCTCAGCATATCCCTAACCAGGAGGTCCTATCACAAACCCGAGATGCACTTTCAAAGGCATTCCGGTCAAGCAAGAAAGCCCTGTCTCTTGATGAATATGGCGTTCAGGAGGACGAAATTTCTCTGGAGCAGCTGGTGACGAAGCTCAGCCGGGGCAATGATCAGGTCACGAAAGCAAATCTGCCAAACACTATTGTGAGTTCGATTCCTTCCCAAACTTGATTTCTACTGATTCTGTCAGCGATTTCCATACTCTCGACATTCATCGTACTCTGAGCTGTGTGCACTCGTCGCTGCATTCAGACCCAAGGATATTCACCCCTGCACAGTAGACCCCTCCACTTGGTCCGAAAATGTCTCCATCCGGAGCCTTTTTGGTCACTTGTGCTCTGGAGAGGACTTCATCCATGATGCTTATATGCGCGAGACACTCGACTTGCAGTACGATGAGGAGCACCATGCAAGAAAACGAGCCCGGTATGAGGAAGTCTCAACCCAATCAACAGAATCCAGCATAGATGAAGAACTCCCCTTGGACACGAACGGAAACCTCCAACCTGAATCTTCAATTACGTGCACAGTACCAGACAGAGTTCAAGCGAAAAATGAGGAAATCCGGCGAGCACACCGCTACTTACTTGAACACGCTGACCCAGAATTATTGCAAATCGGCCCTCTCCCTTCCTCGGTCCTAACAAACGAAGGGGAGAATAGCTTTGACAGCATCAGCAACTCAGAACCAGAAGTAACAATTTCGCACCAGCCCACATATACAGAATCCAACAATGATGGAGCTAATTCCCCACTGCCGGACAACCAATCACCCTCCCAACTACACGAAAGTCAACAGACTGATACCTTCACGCTCCCAATTTCCGAATCTGCACTTGCCCCTTCTTCCTCCATAGATGCAGAAACCGCTCTCCTCGCCGAAGATTCCTCTTCAGATCGAGGAGAGCCAACCTCAAAATCTGGATCTGGATCTGGATCTGGATCCGGACTAAGAGCAAACGCCGGTCGACAACGAATCATGTCGCGTCTACGTACCCGTATTTCGGCGTATCTCGCTGCTCAAGAGGGGTCGTATTCGGCATGGGAGGATCACTCGCTCGTTTCAGCGGGCTCTAATCATACTGAGGAGGAGACGGAGTTGTGAGCGAGAATGGAGTAGGAAGTGATTACAGTAGACGCGGGGTGGCATGCTCATTTTCATTTTCCTTTAGTTCCTTTCTTTAGGGTTTTATTTTTAAAAAAATTATTCAAAGCGTCTTTTTTGGCTTCTATACATACTCCGAAGCTCAACTGTGGCTTTTCTATTCTTCATTATCTAGTTTGCTCTCGATTTACACCCCAGTCATTTACTTAATTATTGCTTTTCTCTCACTGCAAAAGATCCACTCTTGCATGTCAGGAACAACCCTGATAGCCCCACCGGAATATTTTCTAGCGTGGGGTCCTTGGGCGCATATGCATCGGAAGATTAATACGTAGTACGCTGCGGCGAGGTCCGCCGAGTGGGTGGGGTCGAGTTTGGCGGCGGAACCCGCCGTATCTCGCGAATTCCTTAGCTGTGAGAATAATGCAAGGTTGTGTATGTTACATTCAATAGATTTAATGATGAAATCCAGACAAGGTAAAAGCTTGGAATGAGGTAAAATAGATCGGAAAAATCATCATTTCGTTCGTAACTAAGCTAAGTAAGGTAGCATGCTCAAGTTACATACCTAAGCTATCTACATTATGCATAACCAATCCGCGTCACTCTCTTCGCTATGACAAAAACATGACAGACATGAAAAAATAGAAATAGGAGTAGAGCAGGAACACAACACAACACGAACTCCTGGGATAATAGCAAACGCTCGAAGGAGGTATATAAACGAGACAGGCTAATGAGAAACGGGGTAAGGTATAGAAGAAACGGTCGAAAAGAAGAGAAAGAAGAAGCAGGTGTAAATATCTCCATCTAGAAGATGTAGTACGCCTGTGTCAAGGGTAACTCGGTCGCGGGTTCAGCATCACAGAGCATACCGTCTGCCTCGACAGTCTATCAAGTAGCATTAGTATATCATAGCGAATGAATCCAAGAACCAAAGAAACAACTTACATAACTCTCCGGGTCCACCTTCATCTTAGGCATGGCGTCATTAAACTTCATATCCTTCTTCCCAACAGTCCGGCATCCCTTCACAGCTTCGATACGCTTCTTAAGACCGTATGTCTGAACAATTCCTTCATCGATAGAAGCTTGAGAAACGAACATGACCGATGTACTAGGGACACGGGCACCGAACATGGGTCGCATGACCATCGGCTCAATAGTCGGGATCGAGGCGTTGGGATCGCCCATCTCGGCCAGAGCAATCATACCGCTCTTGAGAACCTGCACAGGCTTCGTACCGAAGTTGCTCGGGTTCCAGAGGACCAGATCGGCGATCTTGCCTACCTCCACACTACCGATCAGATGGCCCATACCCTGTGCCAGAGCCGGGTTGATGGTGTACTTGCTAATGTAGCGTTTCACGCGGAAGTTGTCGTTGTTGGTATCGGCATCTTCGGGGAGGGGACCGCGCTGGGTCTTGTTCTTGTGTGCGGTATGCCAGGTACGCAGAATGACCTCGCCGCAGCGGCCCATGGCCTGCGAGTCAGAGGACATCATACTGATGGCGCCAAGATCGTGGAGAACGTCTTCGGCGGCGATGGTCTCGGCGCGAATACGGCTCTCGGCGAAGGCGACGTCTTCGGGAATGTCCTTGGACAGGTGGTGGCAGACCATCAGCATATCGAGGTGCTCGTCCAACGTGTTCAGTGTGAATGGGCGAGTCGGGTTGGTACTACTAGGCAGGACGTAGGGGTGCTCGACGACACTGATGATGTCGGGTGCGTGACCACCACCAGCACCCTCGGTGTGGTATGTGTGGATGGTGCGGCCCTTGAAGGCCTCAACAGTCTGCTCGACGAATCCGGACTCGTTCAGGGTGTCGGTGTGGATCATGCACTGCACGTCATACTCATCGCAGAGTGTCAGGCAGTTGTCGATAGCAGCGGGTGTGGAACCCCAATCCTCGTGCAGCTTGAGACCGGCTGCACCCGCCTTGATCTGCTCCTCGATGCTGATCCGTCCGCAGTCGTTGCCCTTACCAGTAATACCAATATTGATAGGCAGACTATCGCACGCCTGCATCATCTGGCGCAAGTGGTTCGGACCTGGGGTGCAAGTAGTCGCGTTCGATCCAGTACTAGGACCAGTGCCACCACCCAGGAAAGTGGTAATTCCTGAAGCCAAAGCCTCGTCAACCTGCTGTGGGCAGATCAAGTGGATGTGCGTATCAAAACCACCAGCGGTGATAATCTTATTCTCGCCGGCAATGACATCGGTGGAAGAACCAACCACCAAATCGGGGTGCACTCCATCCATCACATCGGGGTTACCGGCCTTCCCAATTCCAGCAATCATACCATCCTTGATTCCAATATCGGCCTTATAGATACCGGTCCAATCGATAATAAGCGCGTTCGTGATGACCGTGTCTACACACTCGGAGGCCGAGCGCCCTGATGCCTGGCCCATACCATCACGAACCGTCTTACCACCGCCAAAGGTACACTCGTCTCCGTGGCTGGTCATATCCTTCTCCACCTGCACCCACAAGTCGGTCAAACCGAGACGTACCAAGTCTCCAGTCGTCGGACCAAACATGCGAGAGTACGCTTCCCGCTCCATCGAGAACCCAGTGATCAACGCGCTATCTGCCATTGGCTCTGGGACGTGCGCAAATCCAGCAACCTGCAGCTTGGTCACGATCTCATCGACGCGACTCAAGTCAATGGGCCCGTTCGCCAAGAAGTTGCCTCCACGGATAACCTTGTTACCAGCAATCTCCACCAAAGTAACAGTCTTGGTATCACCGGGCTCAAACCGAATAGAGGTTCCAGCGGCGATATCCAACCGGAATCCATACGATCGAACGCGATCAAAGTGCAATTGCGGGTTCGTTTCAATAAAGTGGTAGTGCGATCCAACCTATTCCCAAAAATTGTCAGTCTTGTCAGTCGCATATAAAGAAAAGAACGGTGGGGGAGAAGGTGCATGACCACCACGTATTGACATACCTGAATTGGTCGATCACCCTTGCTCATAACCTTAAGTTTAATCCGCTTCCGTCCATCATTCAGATGTACCCGCGCGTTCTTCACAGGAATAACCGCGCCAGGCATCTTCTCCGGCAAGAAATCATTGGGATCCGGGTCGGGGAAGGCCTCGGCCGCGGGAACGGGCAGGAAACTTCCATACAGCGCACGCTCGAGGTCACCCTCGTCGCTACTGATGGGATGGTGTACGGTGACCAGGTAGGTACCTGATGGGAAAGTTCCTTCAACCTGAAGCTCAATGAGGGTAGCAACAACGGAAGGTAGGACATGACGGCGACCCAGCATGGTCTTTCCGATGGACATCAGATCGGCAACGGAGTATTGTCCATCGCGAATAAGCTATATAATTCATGATGGAATATTAGTGTTGTATTCATCATTGGCAAATTGCAATGCCATTGGCTGTGGGATTTGTATTGTATCTTCCAATAGAGGGTGAAGGGGGAAAAAAGTGGGGAAATTGTACCTCGTGCAGGACAGATGAGATCAAGGCCTGCAGCACCAAAAAATTAGCGTCGGGTACTTCCACATCATATTGGAATTTCGTGATTTTTTAGTATTCACGGGTTACATACCACTGATTCAGCATGATTAAGTCGCACACCCCGGGCCAGACGCCGCTGAGCTAGGAATCCGAGATTTGAGATTGTGAGCTTGTCAAGCTGTAATCGCATGTCAGTGGAAGGAATCTTAAAGACCATTTTCAAGATGCTTGGCAAACCCGTACCTCCTTCGGAACAAGCTGCATGACGCAGGTGGAACCCAAACCTCTTGCTTGGCGGGGAGTTAAGGGGTCGGGAAAGAAGATATAATTCTTGATATCAAGATCCCCAGAGAGCAAGAATGTGGGGGACGCGGTATATTTCAAGTCGAATGCCGTGTTGGTGACCTCCGATAACGATGATAAGAGTCAAAACGCACGCCGATTGGATCCCTACATTCCCCCGTTTTAGTCACGGTTTTGCTAATGGATTTCTGTCAGGACCCAGAGGACCCATTCCACTTGTTCTTATGAATTATAGTATATAATATTGGAAATATTTAATTCCATTTAAAGCCTAGAATTGCCTGGACTCTGGTAGGTTCATAGCTATTTTTGACATAACCCTACACACACTTTTTTCCTTTCCAAACTGCCCCGCAAATTGAATTTTCTGCAACTTATACTTATCATACAGGGTACAGGAAAATCAAAAGAGTATTATATGAACTGAAAATTTTGCTGTCAGAAATTAAAAAATTCATTTAAGCCTCGCTCTTGCGCTTCCTGCTCTTGCTCTTGGGAGTCTTGGTCTCTGTAGCGGGAGTCTCTTTAGCCGCGGGCTCCGCCTTTTTGCTGCGGGATCCTCTCTTAACAGGCGAGGTCTGCTTCACAGCTGACTCGGGTACTTCGGGAACTTCCTTCTTGGTGCGCTTAGTACTGCGAGGGGTCTTCTCCTTGGGGGGAGGCTGAGCGGGAGACGGGGAGGACTCCTCATCCTCATCCTCATCCTCCTCTTCCGAAGAAGAAGTCTCGTTATCAGAAGCTTCCTTGGGGGCATCAGCAAAGTCGGCCTGCAGCTGGGTAGCAGCAGGGTCCTGGTCCTCCTCGTTCTTGCCAGCCTTGTATGCGGCTAGGTCAACCTTGTACTTCTCGTAGTTCTGCAGGTACAGCTCCTTCCAGACCTACTCGCATATCAGTAATTTTTTTTGAATTGACTGTGAAGTCAAAGGAATTTGGTTTCTTACCTCCTTCTGCGAAGCAGGCATCTCTTGCCAGCGACGGGTGCCCTCATCAGCAACATCCTTGGGCTTGGCAACTTCGCCCAGGTCCGCGGCAATCTTCGCGCGGTTGCTCTGCATGTACAGGAAGTACGGGGTCAGGGCACGCTTGGGTGCATTGGGGTCCACGGGCGCGCGCTTGCGCTTCTTGGTGGCAGTCTCAGACTTGGCGCCGGGGCTGCTGGCCCGGTCAAAGCTGCTGACATTTAAGCCGGCGGGCACCGCAGGGATATCAATAGTGGCAGGGCCACCGCTGATGACGCTGTTGGCATGCTCCAAGTAGGCTTTGCTCAGGTCGGCAATGTAAGCTTGGAGAGACATCAACCGCATAAGAACCTGTCGGGTTGTTAGTGCTGTGGTTTTTACAGTGCCATTTTCTATAAGCTAGATGTAATTTATCACATGGGCATGGTGTACACGTGCCATGCGTCAAAGGGTGAATGGAGGAAAGGTTCTGTTCAGTGTTGAAGGGCATGATAATACGCGCATGATGTCATGACTATTGCGAGTCTTGACGCGCAACAGACAAATTAAATATCCGAAGAGTTTTCGAGTATATCAACACATGGTGAAAGACCTTTCATAGTTGAAAGAAACAATCAGGCGCGATAATGCAGGTCAAACACTTTTGTTGATATGCGACGCGTGGGAAGCGCGAAGTGGGTGCACCGGAACATAACAAAAAAAAAAAAACTCGAGAACTCGATAAACAATGAAAATAGGACCGCGAATAACAAAAAGAGAGGAGAAACATACCGCATCTTTAGAAGCACGCAGCTCGTCAACATTAACTTGAACAGTGGCCTGTTCGGCCTTAGAATCGGTGGGAGACATGGTGATGCCGAGAATGAGATGAAGGGGGAAGGGAAAAAAATTTGGGGGGGGGGGGAAGCCTGAAGGAATAGGGGGGCTGAGGGGGGTGGGAAGGAGGGCTACTAAATAACCCAGGGCTTAAGCTTCCTTAAGCCCCCGGCATGTCCGGCCAGTCGCTGTTTTAGGCTTAGGGGGCCTTTCTCCTTGGGCGCTTGGGGGACTGGTGTCGCCTCACCTGGTCATGCGGTAACCCGGGCATTGGCTCTAGGCTTGTGACATACCTCATGGATCTACCATTGAACCCATATAGTTAATTATCCTACATTTCTACGCGATTCAATTCTTGAAATATTCAAATATCCATATAATCTATTGATAATATGCTTTAAATATTCACCAAAAACAAATGTGGAGGTCGTTTCGGGCGCTTCCCAATGATATATTTCGGTACCCGTCTACCACCGGGGCCCCCCATGTGCGATTGCTCTGTTTAACCCCGGGGCCGCCAAGGTCGCAGAATAAACCGGAGGTACCTAGGAATATACATGTTTGTTTGATTCAAGGCCAGTGAGTTTGAAAATAGAGAATATTTCGAAGTATATTTCTAGACCAAAAAAAAAATAAGAATTCTAAGAAGACAAATGCAGCACAGTGAGATGGGGATGCCGCAAGAACAACGCTGAAAACCAGAAACACATCAATGTACACAGCTGTCGCATGTGATTATGCGCTGGTTCGAATATTCTACATGTTATCTAGAACTTGAACACCTGGTCCTTGCTGTAGCCAAGCTCCTTCAGGATACCATCGAGCTCGCCCTGGTCCTGGGGACTGACTTTGACGCCAGAGATGGCCTTGTACAAGCCAGGCGGGCCACAGACGAAGAGCTTGATGTTCTCCTCCTTGGGCTCCGGTAGAACAGTCTTCAGCAGCTCCTTGGAGATGAAGCCTTTACCACCGGCCCAATCCTTGGGGGGCTGGTCGAGGACGTAGAAGGCGCGGAAGCGCTGGGGGTAGGTGTTCTCCAACTCCTCGAGCTCCTTCTTCAGCAGGATATCCTCCTCCTTGACATTACCGAAGATCAAGGTAACCTTGGTGCGGTCATCGGGGTTCTTGAAGATATGGCGGGCCAACTGGTACATCGGGGTGATACCGGTACCACCAGCAATCAGAGCGATGTGGTTGTGCTTGTTAGACTCCCAGGGGTACTTGACGATGGGGCCCTTGAAGGCCAGGCGCTGGTCGACAGCCAGCGAGTGGATGTGCTCGGACATGGGTCCGTTGGGGTAGACCTTGACGAGCAGCTCAAGGTAACCGGGCTCTTCTGATAGAAGGATTAGTCCGAATAAACAATATGAATACAGGGGGAATCATACCCTCATCGCTGATCGGGGTGTAGGGGCGAATAGTGAATTTCTCCTTGCCCTCGGGCTTGAAGCGGGTCAGCAGAGCAGCTGTTATCTAGGGTCAGCACGGAAATCCTATTGACACAGAATTACGGGGAAAACACCGACAGGCAACGGGAAGACCACCAACGGCCTCCTTGTCCTCAAACTCAAAGCGGATCTTCTTAGTGTTATGGCTCAGGTTCTCAATGGCCCCAACCTTCAAATCCACCCAGTCCTGGCCGTTGAAGACCTTAGCGCGCTCCTTGGGCTCAGCATCAGCAGAGGTGCTGTAGCGGTAAAAACCAGCGCCGAGACCAGCGAGACCAACTGCAATGTAGATTGGAGTTAGGTTGGACTTCTTAGGAGGAGGGGGAGGAGGGGTGGCCTCGGCAGCCTTGGGGGCAGCCTCCGCGGAGTATTTGCGGATGCTCTGAAACAGAATGGTTAGTTTTGCATGGGATGAGCAGTAAACTTCCGACGAACCTGCTTTAGAGGCTGCGCACAGCGGAAAGCCTGGCGAGCGAACATATTTGCGGATGAACTAAGGTGATATATGGGTCCGTGAGAATAAGGGAAGGTGTAAGAAGAATGACGGTTAAAAGAAGGAAGAATTCGGATGTGGAAAGCGGACAGTGTTGCTCGGCTCCCCAACACATGACGCAATTGGGGTTCTTGCAATCTTGCGATTAACGATATTCGCCATATTGCGTAACCGCACATGGGTGGAGACCAAGGTCCCCAATTTTCCGAAGAATCATGGGCTTTTTGATTTGCTTACAGTAGAAAGAATATATCCGAAATACAACGTACAGGCTGTTGCGGTTGGCTCGGCAGGGGGTTTCGGGTACGGGCTCAGGCACGCCCGAACCTGTGGCGCCCCGGCATGATAGCCATGCCCCGTAGGACCCCTCTGTGCCTACGTCTATATCGGCTTAGGTCTCAGCTAGGCAAGACCGTGAATAGATCTAGATCTGCGGCCCGTCACACTATCTTTAGCATAGAATAACTAGCACGGACCATGTGAACTCGAGGGTATATACTTTGTTCCCAGTTAGACTTTATACGAAGTGGAACGGCTTCGAATTACAATCTGAAATGTCTGCTGCCATGTCTTTATTGCGACGACCGAATGTCTTGTCTATCTTTGTAAATTGTTCCAGCGGAAGATCTAGGACCGATGATTTACAGAGGACAGATGCAGAACGTGAACCCGATATTTTTGAAATTTAACCTCAGATGCCACTATACGGGACTAGAAGACATCTCCCCATTACTGGGTACAAACAGGCCGTAGCCGCGCGGCCAATATCTTTCATGCATGCTATGGCCGTAACGCAGTTATTCATCCACACTCCTTCCCAAAACCCAGAAACATCACATTTAAGCAAAGGTAGAGGGGCGAGAGTAGGAGAACAGCTTCTTGCCGGGGTTGGCAGAGCGGTGGGGCAGGGGGAACTTGACGTTCTTGCTGAGGAGCTGCTTGATGTAGGGGCGACGGATGCTGTCGGCATCGGTGATCTCAACGACCTTGAGGACCTGTGGGATTGTTAGAGAAAAGATGCGAAAGAATGAGGACTGATTCGAGACGTACGTGGATGGAACCGAAGCGGGCACGGTGACGGGCGGCCATGTCCTGGTAAAGGGCATCGACGGCGTCGGTGCGGCTCATCTCGCGGAACTCCTTGTACATGTTGTGGGTACCGGAGCGCGAGTCGTAGCGGAGCCAGATACCGAAGTTCTTGACCTTGAGGGGGCGCTTCTCGGCAATCTAGATGGGAATCAGCAGGTGTTCCCTTCTTCCCGGGGAAAGAATTCTGTACATACCACGTTCATGCTGACGATCTCACCGTTGGACTTCTTCAGCTTGCGGAGCTGAGCAAGGAAGTACCAGAACCGGGACTTAGCGACAACGGTGTTGGGCGCAAAGATGCGCATGCGGTACAGCTTGGGCGTGGGGTTCGCCTCGGTGGGCAGGTGACGCCCGATAACCTGGTACTCAGTAAGACGCCCTGTGGTGAATCCGTCAGTCATGACTCCTGGAATTGTTTGCGCTCAGCCATTCTCCTCGGACGGTATATCGATTTGCGATGGTGGTTGGCGATAATCCCTGCAGGCGACCAAGGGGAGATTGGTTTGGTCGTTGTTGAAAAATTCAAGATCGGTACGCCAGCGGATTTTTCAGTTGAAATCGAGTCGACCCCATCATACAAATCCCCCAAAAATGATATCGCCAATCAATCTGATGTTGTTCTGGTTGCTTCGAGCCCCTTGTGTCGTTATTGAAGAGATTACCGCTCCGCCCTGATATATCGTCGAACCCATCGCACACACCGTAACCGTCTCGAGAAGAACGCGCTGGAAAATCGAAAAATGTGACACGTACCCATCTGGAAGATAAAACGTTAGCAATGACTTCGTCGGAGGTGAATATGGGGTGTACTAACTGTGATTGTCGCTGTGGTGGTTGAGTCGTTAGTGTGCCGGGGAAGAGGAAATCAGGAAGTGTGTTGCATTGTGCTTAGGGCTATCGCCCTTCGGTTAAGCGAGTGGATCGCATTGATTTTGCACTAGTCCCAGATAAGAAAAACTGTAATGGGGTTCCTTCCGCCACATCTTCCCGCCACATCACCTGCACCGCCACACCACTCACGCCCCACGTTCTTTGTCTGTGGCTTAGTCAGTTCTCCCGCTGCTTTCATGGACTGACTAAGCCACAGTTAGAGTGGTGACTTGAGTGAAGCTCATCCAGTGCTGCTTTGATACGCTCCACGACTTTCTCCTTGATTCAATCACCTCAGAAGGAGGGGTTAAGCTCACCATGAGCACCCTTGCGGCCGAATTTCGAAACGCCTATATCCACGGCTCGGGTCCTGGCCTCGCGGCGGTATTCACTCCAATCGCGACCCCGAATAGCCCTCATCGCTTGAGCTCGTTTTACGAATTCACCAATGCTCAATACCTCACACAAGACCTCGCCTCCACCCTGTTTCACGGAAAAGGTCTGAAGGTGTCGAAAGCCGAACAAAATGCTTGGGTCAACGTCTTTGCCGCGTACTGGGAGGCAGTGGGGGAGGTTTTGAAGTGCGAAGATCGTCATCCCGAGGCCAGCGCGGCGGCAATATTCAAAGCTTGGAAGAAGATGGCTATGGCGCTTAACAAAGGATATACGGACACGGGGATTCCTGCCTGGACATTACCGTGCATGTACACCGTCGGCAAGTTCTTGCGCACCTTTGCGATCAAAGCCGACAACGAGGCAGCCTCCCAGAGTTCGACCGATTTTGGGATGTTAGATGATGTAGCTGCTGATGTTGAAAAGAATGCCTACTTGGAAGATGGAGCTCGGATTATCAACCGCATGTTTACTTTATGTTTGACTGACCGGTGAGTATTGGCCACCAGTGATGATGGGCTTACTCGCTGATAAGACCTTAGTGCTCCTATTGAAGACTCTCGGAAATGGGGGATCTACAACATCACCAGTCTGTTATTCAAGACTTACTTCAAGGTTTGGACATGTCTTCTAGTACAGCTGGGTTTTCTCTAATTGGATCTAGATCAACTCGGTTGGCCTCACCAAGAATCTGCTGCGCGCGATCAATGCCCAGTCGCATGAATTACCGCCATTGGAATCATTCCCAAAGTCTCATATTGTCACCTTTGAGTACTACATTGGTGTTATTCACTTCCTGGACGAAAACTACACGGAGGTCTGTGGGGTACCCCGGTAATGAGATGTGTTCAGCTGGTTAACTTCTTGCAGGCTGAAAAACATCTGTCTACTGCTTGGAGGATGTGTCACCGACAAGCGCTTAAGAATCGCGAGTATGTCGACCTGGATGATCTCATTTAGTCGTTACTCACCGCCGTAATAGGTTGATTCTCATGTATTTGATTCCCTGCCATTTGGTAACGACCCATACCCTCCCCAGCCAACAACTCCTCGCTCCCTTCCCACAACTCGAGTTGTTTTTCCGCCCTCTATCGAACTGCATTCGGAAAGGCGATCTCGTTGGCTTTGACGCAGCCATGGCGGCCGGTGAAGAAGAGTTTGTGAAAAGACGCATTTATTTGCCTCTAGAGCGAGGGCGTGACATTGCCCTACGCAATCTCTTCCGAAAGGTTTTCATTGCTGGTGGCTTTGAAGAGCCTAAAGAGGGCCAACCGCCTGTCCGACGAACCCGTGTACCCGTCGTCGAATTTGCAGCTGCGTTGCGGATCGGGACCCACGCAACGGGCCGGACCCGAGTCGATATCGATGAGGTGGAGTGTTTGCTCTCCAACCTTATCTACAAGGTTTGTGCTAGCTCAAGATATTGATGGTTCATGCTTACTGAAAATTACCATAGGGTCTCATGAAGGGCTACATTGCCCGCGAGCGAGGCTTTGTCGTGCTGAGCAAGAACAATGCCGCCTTCCCCGGGACTGGTGTTTAAGGTAGGCGAAATAACTGAATAGGCCACACTAATATTACATACGTCCTTGTCAACGAGGACAGAGCAAAGGCTGTAAGAACTTGAATGAGCAGCAACACCCGAGTTGCACTGGTCTGGTACCAACTTTTTTTACGAGCTACTATGAATAAGAGTTTGCATAGAACAAAACACATTACTACCCTCAATTTGCCTTATCTCGAACCTGCACTAAAAGTACATGGGTATAGAATAAAATAACACGTCTGCGAAGTATAACTGAAAATAAAAACACAGCAAATATCACTCCAGTTCAAAAATAGTACAGTGTTGCCTTTGTCTCCAGCCCACCCAGATTTCAATCAATACATCCTTCAATTGAATTTTCAAATCAAAACTAATTGGCCAAAATACCAGTCCCGATCACTCTTTCGCCGCAACAGAGCTGCAAACCGACAAAGCCGGAAAAACATCATCCTGAAACCCGTTAGCCACAGCTCCCAATCGCTGACCAACCCAGCCATCCGACCAAGCTTGGCAGCACATCGATAGGGAACATACCATATGATTACACATAGCGACAAACAAATCAAAGAACAGCTTCCCACCTCTTTCCATCTCCATCTGCATAGTCCCACTCCGCTTAAACGTTCCCCGGCACCGAATAATCAGCGCAAGGTAATGCGCCCGCAGTTTCGACTCTGTGTCGGGTGTATGCGCATAAGCGTACCGCGCACTTGCAAGAATAGTATTCACCGTGATACCGGAATGCAGACCCTGTTTGCGGAGTGCGAGTCGTTGAAGAGCGGGGAGATTAAATTTCTCAGCAGCGCAGCTGATTGAGTATTAAATTTAAGTTGGGCAAGTGTGGTTGGACCTGGGACTTACTATACAGCCGTATCCCGCAGAATAACTTCACCAACTCCGGTGTGGAATAGAGTTGCGCCTGCGCTTGTTCCTTCATCTTCTTTATCTTTATCACTTTCGTCTGCCTCCTCAAGTTCCCATGTTCGGCGTCGCGCATTGTGGCGCAATCGGGGGTAATAATCGCCTTTGTAGAGGTACTCCAGTACGCAGGAGAGGACTTCGGGTTGTTCTTCTGGAAGATTGATTCGTTTACCTGGGGATTGGATGTGCGGATGTGCGCGGGAAGGTGGGGATGGGGTTTGCGATTGGCAGCGCTCGGCGAAGAAGGGGGATGCGGAGAGGATGGCTTCGTGGGCTGCGAAGAGGCGTTTCTCTGCGCCGACGTGGATGAGGACGATGGGGGATGTTGATGGGGTTGGGGATCTTTTTGATTGCCATGTTAACTATGGGGTTGGATATCAAGCAGAGGATCATGTTACTAGATCAATGGCTAGAAGAAATGGGGAAAAATCACTTACGATACGTCTGGAGGACACGATACGTCTGGAGGACACGCCGGTCTTCGCCGCGGGTCTATCTCTATGCGCCTAGAGCTGCTGGAGCTGGAACTATCTCTGATATTCCGTCTCGGTCTGCTCATCGACGCCTTTGTCGCTCGATAGCGAGTGAAGGCATCTGAAGGAGTCTGAGGGGGATTTCTTTTGGAGAGCATGTTGCGCTGGGAATAAAATTTTGATTCTAATGGACAGCAGCTGTATTGAACGAGGACGGTATGATGCGCAGACTCGACTCAGAGTCAGAATTCAAATCAGGGGCTACAGGCTCTATTTATACGCAAGCGCAACTTACCCGGGTAATTTGCCCGGGCAAATCTGTAAACCTGGGCTTGGTCACGCATGTACATGACAAGATCTGGACAGGGAAGCTGTGAGTTAAATACGGGTTTGACAGGGTCAATATTACCCGAATAGGAGCTTTCAGGACGTTCCGACGCGTCATGACGGGGTTCAGACGCGTAAAGGGGGAGTGGGGAGTCGCCAAATGGGCGCGTGGTCACGGGATGATGAGGGCCAATGAGAAGGTTGTTTGCCGGTGAAAGTGGAGATGTGGGAAATTAGTGAAAATTACGGAGTAGACCTGTCGAAACTGCTGTTCCCCTATTTCAGGTTTTCAAATTTGAGGAATTAGTGAGAAGAGTTGTGACAGTCTACAGAGTAGGTAGAAGTTGTTTATTCAACATTTTAATATTTGAAATCGTAAGGCGTTTAACTGAGAATAGGAGGCGGAATTGTTATACCCTTCGTCTCTTGGAATGGACCTTACACACGATTCTGCGCTTTGAAATGGGAATATGCAGGAATATACCAGCCAAGTCTCTCATATTCGAGCAGAGCTCCACTATACAGCTGAAGTCGATAAAAGCAGCGCATGGTGCTAATGCTCCTCGAGCATTGAGGCCTTCGACAATGGCGTGGATTGGTTTGGCGATGAGCTTGGAGGCATTGAGGTTGACCATCCTGCTGAGGAAATTCTTTGAAGAGTTCGCAATGCGCTGTTTCCCAAGGAAAAGCCACTTGGATACTCCCCGCAGCCCCACCTGAGCTGAAAACATTGAAGATGCTGCTTGAGCTGGACTGAGTGGATTATAATTTCGCCAACGCCTTCCACAATTGCTCGAGTTGAAGTCACTTAGCTCTGTGCCGAATTTTGATTTATATAGATTTCCGGCAGCGTATACTTCGGCTCGGGAGACGGTCCGAGCTCGGCACACTTAGACTTGTGCAGCTCACTTGGAATGCATCTATGCCCTTTAGTTAGGTAGTAAGGCGTTGAGAATTTCTATTACTTGATAGGAATACCTGGGTCCATACTTATGGAAGGACGGAGGAAGAAATGCATTCAAGTGTTGACTTAGAGCTTTCGGCGGGGCCGTCGTTCTAAATATATCCACATGTAATTTGGGTCGAGGCGTTTTGGAAAGAATTGAGGTGTGAGCAGACTACAAGCTACGATTAGGAGCATAAATAAGAGAGAAAGTAAGTCAATTCCACTTTAACGCCGATTCCGAAACGCTAGTGACATATCCTAGAAGATTCCCGAACACCTTGCGCCGATGACATCAAAAAGATCAAAACCTTGGTAGTCCGCTACAGGAATATCTTTCGGGCATCCTTGGGGTGACTCTCATTGGGACAGTAGGGACACTTGAAGCGGTTGCTCTTGCTGAGTCGGTGCAGCGACTCCTCAGCGATGACATGCCCGCATGGCATCATCATGGGTGGATTCTCATCGGTCGCTTGTTCCTTTGAGACAGGGCAGACGAAGATTGAATGGAAGAGGTACGAGGGTGGCAATGGGATTTCGACCTGGAGAACTGTTAGTACTAGGGGGTATGATGATAAGACGAAAGAGGGAGCACATACTGGAAGCTCATTCTCACTGGTCCACTCAGTGCGCTTGGCCTTCATGATAGTCTGCAACTTCAGAAGCGTGGGGAGCGCAATGGCACCAGCGGTGGCAGCCACATAAAGCGGGGAGTCAGCGGAAAGACCCAGCAGGGAGCAGAATTCGCGGGTGAAGAACTGGGCCACATCGTCCCAGGCAGAGGGGTTATTGAATATGGTCGAGTACGGTGAACCTTGGAGGTTCGGGCAGAAAGCCATGGCGCCCATCAGTTGCTGAACCTCTCGCAGGTAGCGGGGCATGAATGCTTGAAATTCACGTTGGGCATACCGGACGGCCGCTTGCCAGTTGCGAACGTCTTGCTCATGGGACTCTCCGTGGAAAAGCCATACAAACTGCAAGCGAGACAATTCAAACTCTAGATTGCTGCCGCGGGCCTCGAGAGCTTCGCGATTCTCTCGGGACCATTTGATAGCGGGGAGGAGATTCTTCTTCTCTTTCATTTCGTGAAGAATGTAGTACATGGACGCGAACTGCTTCCGGATTTCGCTGGAGGGGACCTCATCGATGTCAAGTAGACTAGGAGCAGGTTTGGGGGAGAGGGGGGATGAGTCGGGATTCTCCATAGCCTTTTGATCTGATATTTCAGAAAGAAAGGTTGCGGCAACTGAGAATTGTCCTTCACGGAGGAGGTGCATCGCAATCGCACGGTTGATTAGATTCTCTTGTTGCGAGAGGGCGTCATGTTCTGTGGTGGGGAGTGGCCGATCTTTGAATAACTGAAAAGAACAAGTTTGGCTGCATTAGAGTGGGGGCTTTTCGACAATTTGACTGAAGTGCATTACCTTATCGAGAGATTTAGTGTACTTGTTTAAACCGCTGTGAGTTTCCTTCAAATTGTCATTGATGGAGTCGAATGACGACTTGACAGGGTTCTGAAGTTTTGCCAGAGTGATAGCGGCCTGGTTCGGATCTACAGATGAGAAAAGAGAGTTAGTTCACGATCAGCCCAGCGACGATATGCGAGTCCTAGACTCTCATGGATGCAACTTGGGCATGCGGAGCTAACCAGAAGCTATAGTGTCTCGGGCTGACTGTAGTAAATCGATCATGGAGTCCACATTTTTAAGACCCTGAGAAGCTTTCAGCCTCTTCACAAGCCTATCATGCTCTTTTTGCACAAGTTCCATGATGTTTGATGGGTGGGTACTCAATGCGGAGGTGAGTGAGATTACCGCCCGAATCCAGCGGAGGCCATATGCAAGCTGAGATCAGAGGGGCTCGGGTATTATGTATTTTCAGAGCCCCAAGTATCCAGGTTTCATAGCATGGATGTTTCTTGTGTAGTTCCAGAGAAGCCGAACAACAACCAGTTGAGAAGCGATCTCGGGAGTGGGACGTTGGCGATGTTGGATCATTTCCGGGTGATCGACGCCATAGGCACGTGATCATACTGAGGACCCGACTGATGCTGTTTACAGCGTGGTGACGCAGGCCCCTGGGTAAATCACTGCACTAAAAAGTGCAGCATAACCCACTTAGTTCTTAAGTGCTACATATATGCCACGAACAATCAGTTACTGCATTGACAGAGTACTAGTAGTTTAGTGTTCGTAGATGAAGAGAAGGAGCTTCAAAAGACACTAGTCTTATTTAGGAAATCACCCGCAAGGGATGAGTCATTCACCCCATTTAGCCAATCACATGTGATGTCATGGTCTTGGCTCCGCTCTCGCTTACGCTAGCGTGAGTCACCCCCAGGGTATAAATACTTCTCATTCCCGTTTACCTTTCCCCTTCTTTTTCTTTTTCTTCTTCATCCTAGTGCACGGGTTTTACACGCGTCAGTGAGGAGACATCCGAGACCGTGTTTTTGCTAGTTGAAAACTACCAAATTGACCTCTCCTTCTGGTCCTTCGGGATCGCAAGGGAATTTTTGAAAAAATTTTAAGATACCTCAACCTCCTTGGTTCATCCATCGAGCGTTCTTACTCGCAGCCTCTTCAAGAGTTCTGCGTTGGACTGTTTGCATTTCTGCAACGTCCAGTTCTGAGTAATGTCTGGTCTTCTTTTCACTACTGTTTGCTACCCAGGTTGGTGGCCTGTAGAGAAGAGATTCTCCTGCTATATCCTCTCTATTGTAGATTTCAAGCACGTGAAGACGCGTTATGTTGCTGTAGTACTCGGACATCGCCTGTTCCTAGCTTAGCAGCCATGTTAAGCAATAGCTCTCCCTGGTTGTAGAAATGCTGACCATTAGTTCTGCGGCTGGTCCCTGAATTAAAATCCCTGGTTTCGAGGATGCCTGATATCGATCTTCACCGCCCACTCAGTGACGTCGCTGATTCTGCAGGCTTGGGGAGTTTAATCTACATTCTGATAATTGCCACATTTTCCAGTGTTTTTGTTGTTACTGCTATCTTTTTGTTCAACTGGACTATGCCTCGAGTGCTGTTCCTGGGCTCCATTCCCTTGGTATTACCTTGACTCTACTCAAGTCCAAACACTCGGCGGCGCCTCCCTGACCTGGGCCGAGGCGTGGCGCCAGAGCTGGCGTGATCAATGGTCCTCTCCATCATATTCACTATCTGTTCTCTCGGGCTTTCTCCTCAAGATCCTGCGTCTCGTACTAACCGACAGCCGTCATGTCCACCAACGCAGCCGGTACGTCGGCGCTTGACCGTCGAGACTCCGCGAAGGTCTCCGACCGCCTCAGAGGAAGCCCCGCCTCCCACACGAACGGTCACGAACAAGTAGTGCGCCAGGGCCATCAGAGACTAGTTTTTACTGACGCCGTCGCCCTACGATACCTCGAAGAAGACCCATCAACCGACATTCTCCACCGCTGTGCTACCCTGCAAGGCTACGAAATCTACATTGTCGAACAATGGGCGTGCTCTCGCGTGCACCCGACATTTGTTATTGCGACCTATACTGGAGACCCGTCGCATACAGTCGTTGTTGGGGTACTCAGCGTACCAACAGATGAAACCACCTGGTCGCCTCGCCTACGAATGTACTTTGACGCTGTCAAGCAGTACCATGCTCGACAGAAGGAGACCCCACTCGGTACGATCATGGTCACTGACTTGGGGACTTTCCCATCGGCCCTCACTGTCATTCCGGTCCCACAAGGCGATATCAAGAAACACCGGGAGGATTTCATTGTGAACGAGAACTTGAAGCGGCTGGGTTGCGCCGGACGGGCAGGTCTCAAGCTCCAGTTTCCATTACCAGCCACTGAAGCAAAGTTCCATCAGCTTTACCGAACAAATGAGCGGGTTCCTCTTTATAATGCGGTGTTTGAGTTGGTGAAACAGTGCCAGATTGCCTTGATGGTATTTGACAAACTAGCGCCGGAATATGTGGACGGCCTCCTGTGCGATGTAACTGAAGCAGCGATTAGTGACTGGTGGGCAGATATCGGGTCAGAATTGTATAATATTGAGCCAAGTGATGGCGTGCTGGGACCAACCACGGTGTCTGCCCTCCTCGGAACACTTCTTGGTGCTCGGAATCGACTCCACACATATGGTGCCCCTGTGGGGAAAGATGCCTTTGATATCGACAACCTCAAACGCGGTATCAGCGGATTCCAAAAATCCCAGAAAATGAGTCGAACAAGGAGGCTAGATCGGCGGACCTTGGATCGACTACACCGCGCTACGGCCAAGGCTGCTAATGCGGAAGGGTGGACCGATGCTGTCAAATCAACGATGGCTGAGCTCAGTGGCCAAGGTGGGGAGATGGTCATGGGAATGGTTCGAGGACGCGAGAAGGGTGGGATTGCCGACATTGAGACACTTGATATCGATACCTTTGTCCAGTGCTGTTACGGACCAAGAGCAAAGTGGCTGTGGTTGGGGAAATCCCGCAAGAGTGGTCATGATGACTCTTTCACGCGTGCCCCAACGTCGGGAATGATGTTTACCACAGATGACCAGGGTGGCTATGTTTGGACAAGTCGGAAAAAGCACTCTAGAGAGGATTTGCATGCCGAACGAGTGTCCTCTAGTCTTGATCGACAGTGGAAGCCTTCGGAATTGCCAGCCGCCGAAGAAAAGGATCACCGGAAGAAAGGTGTTAGCGGAAGGGTATCAGATGCTCGGGCTGGCCTGGGCCGTTTCAAGGAGGCAGTGGGCCTGCCTGGTCTGCGATCTCATCACCACAAGCATTCTCGTGATGGCCCGGAACTGATGCATGATATTGATTATCGCCCGTCTATAGACAGCGATACCGAGCTTTCTATCACCAAAACAAGAACTAACACCGGTCCGACATCTGACCCAAAGGTTGACGGGGAGTTGGAATATCGACCTGAAGATGACCAAAGCCAACTTTTTGCTCGGGTGGAATCAGTGCCCGATGTCAAGCCTCCAGAAATTCACATCGAGTCTGCACCGACGGCCACAGAGTCCGAATCACAGGTGCAGCAACAAGATCATCTTCCAGTTCCAACACCCCTTTCAGGAGTGGAAGAAGAATCGGATCTAGAGCGCACTGTAACACTGTCTACCGCCGCCTCAAGCGAGCCGGGAGATCCAGAAGACCCACGGCCAAATCTAGCCTTGATGTCTCTTCGGCGAGCTCAAAGCTACGAAGAGATTCGAAGTGAGATCGACCGCCAGCGCTGTGATGAGCGATGCGCGAGGCATCTTTCCTTTAGCAACGTGGAAGACGTTGTCCACGCATCCAAGCCGCTGGTTGAACAGCCGAGAGTTGATAAATCGGCCACGTTGGAAGAAGCCATTGCCCAAGAAGACATCCTGGCATCCGATGCTCGTATATTCAGCTCCCGGATATTGCATTTGGCTGAGCATACTGCTCCTTGGGTTGAGCGTCAAGTGGATTCCGTGGACGGCCTCAATACCATGCTCTACGATCAACACGAAGAACTAAACTCAGCCTACCTTGAGCGTTTTGGTGATTACCAACGGCTACGAGAAAGATCCAGTGATCTCTTGACCGATGAGAGTTCCTATTTGAATGACAGTGTCAAGCGCGTCGAGCTGCTTGGCGCTAAACTGGACTACGAGCTCAATGTCCTCGAATCTAAAGTCGACGATATGGAGGAAGGGTTGACTGACTTTGAGCGACATATTGTCAATGTGGAAACCCGTGTCAAAGCCCTGCTCCAGGGCGAGGAAGAGCATAGCATCTCCTGGATATCATGGTTTCGACAATATTTCGGCTTCCCGGGGTCTTTTTGGTTCTTCTAGTTCGTAATTCTCCCTCACGCAAACACGAGTATACAATAATAATCATTTTCCTTTTGGAAATTCTCCTGTTTTTCCATTTTTTGCTATTGTACATAGATAGATCGGCGTTCCTCGCCAAATCCAAATGTGATGATATAAACGTGTCCCATCACGAAACAAAAACAAATCGCCCTCCGATGAGCAGGCGGTACTTGTTGCGGTAGCCAGTCTGCTCTCTAGATGATTGACTCTCAGAGGGGGATTTCATTTCGTTGTCTAGTTCCTCTCGCGCATCAGGTTGTTAAGCTGTTATCACTTTACATGCCGAAACCCTGCTGCTTCTGAGCGGCATCACCCTGCATCTTCTCGCTAACCTTGATGTTGACGTCGAAGAACTTGGAGACACAGCGGTCGAGGCAGACGGACTCGCCCTTGTTCAGGTCACTCTCGCGGTAGTCGACGGGGATACACTTCTTGGCGCAGGACTCATTCAAACTAGTAATGACCCTATATCAGCGCATGGCCAAATGTATGCTATGGCAGAAAATTCCTCACCGGTTGAACATGTCAGAGATCATCTCGACTTCGGTCTCGGCCTGAGCGAGCTTCATCTCCGAGGACATCTTGGGCTGACCGCCGAAAAGGAAAGACATGATGAATGTGATGTGGTTGGGTAGAGATTAACTGAGGAAAGCGCAATAGATTAGTATACTCTGACCCAGATCATGAATAAATATGATACATACTTGGATAGAATGGATGATGTTGGTTGTCAGGGTCGATGCGGACCGGAAGTTGTCGAGTTTGGAAGCTTGGGCCACCTCGTCTTGTCCGCCCGAGTTTTTCCACTTTTCCCGTTTCTTCGCACTTTTTTTTTCTTTCCTTCTTTCTCTTCTCTCAACCACGCAATGTGAACTGTGAATTGTTCACAATGCAATCAATTCGCCCATGGGCTTTGTCCCGCAGCTTGGAGGGTCTACGCTTCAGGTAAGAATGACTTTTAGTTTTTTCCTTTCCTCGTTACCTTCTATGATGATATGTACCCTTCTGCTTCAGAACCGCTGCAGTTGATGCTCTCACGAGTATATGAACGCACGGACAATATTCCTGATCTACTATTATTACTCTTGTTTCTTGCATTGCAATTTCCATGGAAATTTTAACTGACTCCCTTGAAGTGCAGGACGCCTCCAACAATCCCGTATTCAGACCATAATTCAGGCTCGACTAACCCAGCAGACCATCCGGAATGCTAGCTCTGCTGCATCACCTGAAAAGGCTTTCCAGGAACGGGTACAGGGGATCAAGTCTGCTCATGCAGACCCATATCCCCGGCTTGCAGTGGACGCTCGTACTATGAGCTGCAAGGAATTCCGCTCACGGTACGACGGGTTGGCCAACGATGATTCTGTAGAGGACACAGTCGTCATCTCTGGTAGGTTGCGTCTGTTGTTTTTGGCTTAAAGCCTCCCTATTGTCCTTGTACTTAGACTAGATTAGGTAGAATACGTACCTACAGACTCGCAGGGAGCAAATTATCTTTCTTCGATATCGTGCAAGATGGTCATAAAGTTCAAGTGATGTGCAACAAGCGTCAACTCGAGGGCATCGATAACAGCCAATTTAAAACGTTTAACCGACTCCTTCGTCGTGGTGATGCATTCAGTATGTCTTGCGCGAGTCCGTGAGCTTGGGTATAGAAACTCTCCCACTAACTGCTGTTTCCCTACAGCTGTAACTGGCACCCCGCACCGCACTGATCGTGGGGAGCTCACTATCAAAGCTACTCAGCTGCCTCAGCTGCTTGCGCCGTGTTTGCATGATGTTCCTGTTCATGATAGCTCGCATGAAACCTCGCCTTATCCCCGCCATGTTCAGTTCCTGGCCGATCCCGCAGCGGCGGATATCATTCGAACTAGATCGGCTCTAACTCAGTATCTGCGTCAATTTTTCGTGGATCGCTCTTTTATGGAAGTCAGCACCCCTATCCTTGGGGCTGTGGCTGGTGGTGCTATTGCCCGTCCATTCATTACATCGGGCACAGAGTTCCCAGAGCGTCAGTTATCTTTGCGTATTGCGCCAGAATTATGGCTGAAGCGGCTTGTCGTCGGTGGGTTTGATCGAGTATTCGAGATTGGACCGTCGTTCCGCAACGAAGGTATGTCCAGCCATTGTATGGCGAGCAAGAAAGCACAAACTGATACTATCAGGAATTGACAAAACACACAACCCTGAGTTCACAACCTGCGAATTCTACCACGCCTACGCCAACCTAGAAGATCTAATGCGCATCACCGAAGAATTACTGTCTGGCATGGCAGCTCACATCCGAACCCTCAACACCACTCTCCAACCCGCCCAGGTCAACTTCACTGCGCCTTTCAAACGCATCGACTTTATCACCGGCATCGAAGACGCCATCAACCAGAAACTCCCCGACCTAAACTCCCCAGATGCCCTCGACCAAATCCGCACCATCTTCCAAACCCTTTCCCTTCCCCTCCCCGAAAACGCAACCCTCCCCCGCCTCCTAGATGAACTCTGCAGTGTCTACGTCGAACCCCAATGCATCGACCCTACATTCATTATCAATCCTCCCGAATGCCTTTCCCCGCTCTCGAAATCATTCACACACCCAACAACCGGCCAATGCGTCGCTGCGCGTGGAGAACTGTTCATCCAAGGCAAGGAATTGGTCAATACCTACGAAGAGGAGAACTCGCCCTTTGAGCAGCGCCGTAAGTTCGAGGACCAATTGCGGTTTAGTCATGCAGTTGGTGAGCCTGGCGAGATAGATGAGAGCTATCTCGAGGCCCTGGAATGGGGACTTCCCGCGACGGGAGGATGGGGATGTGGTATTGATCGCCTTGTCATGCTTTTCACAGGTGCGAAGCGTATTAGTGATGTCTTGGCCTTTGGAAATTTGAGGACCGTCACGAGACGGCCCGGTTCAAGTGAGGCATAGGATACCTCTACCTAGCATAGCATTAGTATATCTCCCAGATATCTTGTACGATAGATCTAATTCATGTATCAACATCTACCCTACTACATTCATTAATTCCTTAACACTTGAATGCTACGTGCGTATGTAGTATTAGCTCACCAGTGTTATCAAGCCGTCGATAGCCGTCTTATCGGCCGCTCCCGTTAACCCAATTGTTGAAGCGGGGGAAAATCCATCACACATTTGTTACTTCAACAATATGGCTGTAAACAAGACACCAGTCGCCCAAGCGGTTACCGTAAGCCTCAAGGACCTCGAGAATGGTGAGAGTCCTCTTGGGAATGTATGCAGCCGTCCACAATCACTAATTGGAACCAGGCACCGTGTCCTTCGACACCCTCACAGAAGCTTTTGGTCCATCCTCGCTGGGAATCATCGTCGTGAAAGACCTGCCAGAAAAATTTACGCAGCTGCGTACACAAGTTCTTTCAAACGCATCTTACCTAGCAGCCCTCCCACCAAAGGAACTAGGTACGCAGCATTGCCAAAACCAAAGTCAAGCATAAGTACCGTTACTAATAAAATCCAGAATCTCTCGAAAGCCCTGAATCAAAGTACCTAGTAGGCTGGTCTTGCGGCAAAGAAACCCTCAAGTCAGGTCACTTCGACACACTAAAGGGCTCCTACTACGTCAACTGCGCTTTCTACCAAGATCCAACCCTAGATAGTGCCCCAGCAGACGGATTCCCCGATCTACCGCAGTACACGGCACCCAATATCTGGCCCTCGCCGGAACATCTACCAACTTTCAGACCTAGTATCGAAAGTCTCTGCTCACTGATCATCCAGACCGCGGGGCTGGTAGCGCGCGCATGTGATCGGTACGCCGAGGCGAATATCGAGGATTACAACCCCGGGTATTTGCAGCGTGTTGTGGAGACGAGTCTTACTACCAAAGCAAGACTTTTGCATTACTTCCCTTCTAATGAAGAGACGGTATCTGCGGAGGAAGAAAATGAGAAAGACGACGATGATTGGTGCGCTACGCATATCGACCATGGCTGTCTGACAGGTCTTACATCCGCTATGTTCCTCGATGAAGCCGCTACACCCCCAACACTCGACTCTGCAGCATCTGTTCTTCCCGAACTTACGGTTTCCCCGGATCCTTCTGCGGGACTATATATCCGTTCCCGAGCGGGCGAGGTCGTCAAAGTTAATATTCCCAAGGACTGTCTCGCGTTCCAGACTGGCGAGGCGCTTCAACTCATTACGCGGGGTAAATTCCGGGCTGTGCCGCATTTTGTGAAGGGGGCGAAGTGTGGGGAAGGACGGATTGCGAGGAATACATTGGCGGTGTTTACGCAGCCGAATCTGGGGGAAGAGGTTGAGGCTGGTTTGACTTTTGCGGAGTTTGCGAGGGGGGTTGTGCAGAAGAACTACTAGCTGTAGGAGCATAGAGAATAACAAAGTGCTGAGGTGGATTGATTGATTTGTATCGAGAAGAAGAGAGTGAGAAGTGTTGAGGTTCGTGTGAAGAACAAGACCCTAGAGATCATTCGTGTTGAAACATTTCTTCACGAGGCTTGTTTACTGGGCTTAGGCAGTTTGACTGCGCTCGAAGATTAGCCGGAAATACTTACTGCTACATTATAGCATCCACGAGGAATGCAGAGTATCGAGAACTGTAGAAACTAGAAGGAATAAAACAATGTAGGGGGTCAGAAAATCGACCTGATCTCAATAGAATTAATGCAACCGAATTGCCTAAGAGAAATAGAAGTTTTTTTGGCGCAAATGTGCAAATGGACCTGCACAGACCCAAATGGCCCATCTGCATACCGCTTGGAATCCTAATATCTCTCTGATTATTGGTTTGAAAGACCGAGGAAAGGAAGGACAGGAGAACCCTCAGCCCTCCATCCATCCAGCTGAGCCAAGGGAAGTCCCAGAGCCGCCAAGATAGTCGAGGCAATCTGGGTGGTCCTCACCTCCAGCGAGATGTTGGCGTGGGTGAAGGTAGGGTTGTAGAAGACCAGAGGGACGTCCAAGTCATCCGGGAACCAAGCACCGTGGTCTTCGGTCGCGCCGGACTCGTACAAGGTGCCGTCTTTAGCCAGTACGATGACGTCGGGAGCACGGGGGTCGAGGCGAGGGTTGCCGAAGCCGTATTCCCAGACTTCATCTCCGGCGAGAACATTGACGATGTTGAGCTCTTCGGCCTTGGCGAGGAGGTTGGTCTTCGCAGTGACCGCGTCGTGACCATCCTCAAGCCAGATGAGACCTACATCAGAGGAAGTCAAAAGAGAAACGTTGACACCGGTAGCGTCGATGACGAGTTGGGGGTCAATGAGCGTGAGGGTGCTCTCGTCGACGGGGGATTGACCCTGCTTGGAGGAGACAATCAGGAGGATTGATTCGAGCTTGCCAGCGTCTTTCAGTTGTTCAATAAAGGCACCGAGCTTGGCATCTGCCGCGTGCAAGGTGGCAGTGAGGTTCGGGCTGAAAATGGGGTTAGCCAGCGTGGAGCCGTTGGCGTAGCCACTACCACTGGACTGCGCCCAGGTGAAGGAATTAAAGTTGGAGCCGATGATCGAGAAGTCAATAGAGCCCGTGCCATTCACGTAGTGTCCGGCCGTGACGTTAGCGAGGGCGGACCAGTGCAGGTCATCCCAAGCCAGTTGATCCTCGAGATTGCTGGCAACGGCGGCATTTTCAGGGAAGTAGCCTTGAGTCAGTCCGAGGCCGGAGGGGCCGTTCACAAACTCATAACTCGGATGCTTGTCGAAGTAAGCCGTGTTGAGTCAGTTCCCACGGCCCACCGAAAACGGTGTTGACCCGGAGGTAGTCATGGGGGAAGAGAGGCTCGCAAACACCCCAACTGTTCAGCTTCATGGGAACCGCGGAGAGGTTGAAGGTATTTCCACCCGTGATCGAGGATGCGTTGAGGTCAATGACTGGAATGGGAGTCAATATCAGTCAGGAAGCGCCTAGGGATGGGGACGGGTTGCCTTACCCTGAGACCAGTCGGCTTGTGCACCAATCGGGCCGGAACAGTTAGAGGACGGCGGATAAAGATCCTTGGCCCAGGTCACTTGCCAGTAGACACCACTCACTCGGGCGGAGGCTCCCGTGAATGGGGCAATGGTGGCGGGAAACGAATCCGAAGGCTTGCTGGCCTTGGCATTGTTGAAAACAACGGAGCTGTCCACCACCGAGGCAAAAGTGGAGTTGGGGTACATCTCGATGTACTTGACCAGATCGGATTGGTGCATACCATCGAAGGAGAGATAGACCACCTGCTTGTACGGGCCATTGGAGTACACATGGCTCGGGGGAGTCCATTGACCGTCAAGGGGCTCGGGGGTCGCACCACCAATTGGACCTTGGGGAGTGAGCGAGGGGTAGGCCACGGCGGTCATCGCCAAAGCAAGAGGAAGAAGTGTGCTGTACATGGCGTACTGTACTTGTCAGACTTTGCTCTGCTGCCAACTGGGGGTTGAGGGACAAAATTGCAAGAGCTGCAACTTGAAGGGGATTTATATATATCGCCATCATGCCATGATGGCCAGCAACTAGCAGGATGTCATGGCTGTGCACTCCACATCATTTTGGACGACCATAAAAGACAATTTTGGGACCAAAGCCAACAATTTTATTGCATCCAAGAACGTGGCAAGAACTACCCCAACAGATAACGGAACTCGCCCATAGTCAGTAGAAGGAAATTGTCATTTAATCCGGATTTACTAGTACCTAAGCAAATGATTTCGGAAATAGGACACGCGTATGGAGTTGGATTGGATTATTGGATAGTATGATATTCTTGGGATCTACAACTTTTGGCCTGGATATGGTTAAATTTCCGATTTCAGCGTAGAATTGAAAACTGTAAATAATCCCTGTCGATTGATTTTTGACAAGCCATTAGCCAATAGTATACAACTTCAATCACAGAGCTGACAGGCGGAAGGTATTTACCGGTATAACTAGATTGCTTATGTTTATTAAGCATACTAGTGTAGCCAGGGCGAGTGGTGCATGTAAACAGACAAAACTTCTGAATTTACTACCACGTGCCCCCACACGAAAGAGTGATTGAAGGGTTTGAAGGGTCTAAAGGGTCTAAAGGGTTTACTACGGAGCACTCTCGCCCCCAATAATGAGTTAACTACTCTGCGTTAGTCATGGTTAGTACGGATATACATGGTCGGCTCCACTTTAGGCAGTCAGAATAAGCTCCAATTGAGTTATCCGCCAATCTTAAGTAGGAAGTTACTGTTTAGCTAAGCTTTACTAACACCAACGAACCCGTCCTGGTCCAATCTACTCCGGAGTTTGTGGTAGTGAGAGAAATTAAGCTTTTGGTAATTTCCTTGAGAACACCATCCGTGGTGGAGCAGTACCCACCGTGATTTCCGAAAGCCCCAGGATACTTGCTGAGACTGGTTAAATATGTCTGGTTCTAGCTCGTGGATGAACCGCTTGCCAGGGCCCTGGCCCTTGCAATTGGCTCAGAAGCTACAGAAAGCAGGTCCGCGGAACAGTTGGAGAAACCTCGGTGGAACAGTAGTAGTAGTAGAATTCATTTACCCGATCTAGCTTGCCTCTAGTAATGGCTGCTATGCGGGGGTGCTGCCGGGCCTGCCTCAAGGGTGGCGTTAACCACCGCCGCAGCGCCAATCTTCCCCTCAATCCCACTTCCGTCCGTGTAGATAAGTAGTGGACAATCCTGGATTTTCGCATAGATTTCGGAGTCTTTCTTAATTGTTGCATCTATCCTTAGTGGTTTACTCTTAAGACGGGTCCTCCTTGTGCATGTGCAGTCGACCTAGTGGGTCTACCTAGGCTGCACCCTTGTAGTCACCTTACTTACGCTGTTTCTCTACTATATACGAATCCCTAAAGTAAGTGATGCTGAACTGCAAAGCTAGACCGACACGTTGAGGAAATCAGACAATCAGTCTTTTTTTTATAAGCAACGCGGTATTCTTCTGAACCACGCTATATTCTATATCACTCTTTTCTCTTTTTAGGGTGGTATATAGCCTCTTAAGATTTTCTTTACTTACCTCCTTCCTAGTGTCGTAAAAGCTACCCACACTACCTATAGACCCTATCAACCAATGATTACTATACTATAGGAACATCGATGAATGCTTTTGCCCGGGTTCTTTTTGCGATTCTATGTCTCTTTATTCCCTTACGTATCTTGCTCCTTACGTCGCTCACTAGGGCCACAGTCTTTTCATTCTAGATTTTAATATTGTATCTTAGTACATTATCTAGTTCAGGGGTACTGACCTAGTACGTGGTCCTTTCTTAGGGCTATAGGGGGTTGCTCAATGAATAATAAACGGACATATAACCCGAAATCATATACGGATGACAACTCATATAGCATCCGGTTCTTCTGGGCTTTCACCATTCTTATACCTGTACAGCCTCGACAATTGCCTTATAGGCATCGAAACAGCTTTCTCCAATCCATCAACAGGCCTCACTCTGACCACTCTCTCCATGAATGTACTCTCCTCCCCAAACATCGGGCCCAAATAGTGCATATTGAACAAATGACCCGATCCCTGCCGAATGATCACTCTCCCGAAGAAGACACTCGTATTCGAGTATGCACTCGCAGGGGACGTAAATTGCAATACTCCAATATTCGCCACAAAATCCTGCGCTACAAAAAAATGTCGTTCTGATCGTCCACTCCCAAGGTGGAATTGAAGCTTCCTCAATTGTTGACTATCTGTATGGAGATTTGAGAGAATGTCAAATGAGAAAGTTAGAGATATACACATTCGGCAACGCGGCAAGACAATTTCGCAATCCTCCTCTGCGTAACGTCCAAGACACCGACTCGGAAGGCAACACACCCCGCCGACAGACGCAGGGAGAGTGCGCAATTCGGCACATCGAACATTACGCCAACACCGCGGCGATGGCATGCCGAAGTTGGGCTCGGCCTTGTCGGATGTCGACTGTTTTGTAGTCGAGGTCTCGCTGGATGAGGCATTCTATGAGGTCGAGGATGACACCTTTCCTGGATGGTTTTAGTGATGCACCTCATGAGAAAGAAAGACGCACGTAGGGTTATGGATACCCACGATCTCCCGGCCAAACACTTCTGCTAGTGCGGTCAGGTTCGACTGAAGCCAGTGTTTCCTATACTGATTAGCGAGAGACGATTATAATTTGGACTGTAACAGGTACTAAGTAGCGATTCCATTGATGAAAAACCACGGCTCGGTCTCATCGTTTACCGGCGGTCTCGTTCTTGGAATACCGATAAGGGACCTCCTCGTTGGAGCTCCATTCAGGAGTCTGATAATTATCATGGTCAAGAACGTAAAGGCTGCATAGAATACTCCATGAACAACCAACGGAAAGATCCAGAAGGTCATCAGGGCAATCGGGAGGGATATCAGCAGAGAGACCTGACTGACGATCAAAGTAATATGAAGGAAAACATCCCATAGATTGCGTAGACTAGGATAAAGCTCATCCAACGGCTTAGAGTGCAAGGGAAGGAGGGGGATGAATATGAATGGAAGTAGCTTAGCGAGGCGAAATACGGAGCAAATATCCTCCCAAACTAGGCGAAAGGGGTTGGTGTCCATGTCGGAAGGAATGTCGAGGAACCGATTTCCTCGCACTGGGTTATTCGTGTTGATGCATGCCATTTCTCATAGAGATCGGGCTATGTCATGAAGATCTTCCTATCAAGTATTGACAGTAAGGCTTTCAATATATATAGCAAAGAAGCTTTCACGAGGTTGTCTAACCCTTAGCTGAACTGCTGAACCTATCCCTGGTTATATCATTTTGTAATTACATGCAACGTACTTTTGTCACATCGAAATTTCTCTTTAAACAACCAGGAACCTCCCACTGATGGTTTCCCCCTGATGGTTTCCCGCATGGACCCAATTTCCCGCATTGATCACACTTTCATCCCAGGTCCCAGGTTAACATATGATACGTGTCAGGTAATCTACAGTAACCGGAATCTGTATTGCCGGCCTACAGTAGAAAAGTCTGTGGAATTTGCTAACCCACTTTCGGGTTACCCGCAACGACCACTATTTTCTCTTTTCTCCTATTCAACAACCATGGTTCCGAAGGGCACCAAAATTGTTAGAAAACGAGGCCGAGGTTGTGAATCATCTAATTCTCTTCGAGCAGCAATTCTATATATAAGGCTAGTATTGAAAACCAAGCTCTCAAAAATAGCAGTCGATTTTAGGTGTGTTCTAACAACAATCACTAACATAATAAAGCGCTGTTTTTTCTTTATTTTGGAGGCTACAATGAGCTTTTAGGAGGTCATTTTAAAACTTAGATCCGGGTGTTACGGCGCAATCCTTTACTACGCAATCCCACGTTTCGTATACTCCTGCATAAGGACGGAACGGCCCTACTCTCGGGCCGGAGAGGCTTTGATGGGTATGGATATGGAAAATTCTTGATGGATAACCAATGTCAAAGCCTATTAGCCCCCGCACTCGCCTGATTTGAACCCGATCGAACCAGTCTAGCGGATGCTCAAGGTCAAAATTTAAAATTCCACAGACTTTTTCGTGGGTAGTGTAGATCTCATACGTAGATCTCACAAGTTTGTCCAATAGGAGCAGGAGTGCGAACTAGTGGAAATGGTGAAATGATGAAAATCTGGACCATTAGAGGAGAATATCAACAGGTACAGCAAGAAATCGCTAGTAGTACGCCGCCCTCACCCTACCCGAAGAGGGCGCATAATCAGTGCACATGCGGCTGCCTAAGGTTGCATAATGTACATTTCAATGTTCTGAACGAGTTTGGTATCTGCCAGATATTTCGACAAAGCTCCCTGGGACCTTGAGCCCTTCCATTGGATTAATGTTGTACATTGAGGTCGCTATTCGTTTCCTAAAGACCCTATTGTAGAGTCTTACCTAGATAAAGTGCAGCGAGACTGGTTCGCTCCGCCATAATATGGAATCCTTCCATCCGCATATCAATACCGCTTGCCCCGATCTTCAAGCCCAACCATTGCGAGGATCATAGTCCCCGCCCTCAGTTTCTTCCGTGCCACCGCGGTACAGAACCGGAGCAGTTAGTTCTCCCTCCGAGAGATCCTGCTCGGATGGATTCGCATGCTCATCCTCGTCTTCATCCATCAGATCAACTTCTACCGCATCACTAGAACTAAAGCCAGAGCCGGAGCCAGAGCGCACACCCAGTCCAGTACTGACAAGCTTACTCGTCTTCCCTACCTCCCCAAACTGGTTCTTTGCAGGCCGCCCAACTTTCCGTGGCAGCTCAGCCTTTCTGATATCCACGTCTGAATAAGGCAAGTGGAGAATCCGCAAGATAGCTTGCCATCGCCCGGGGTTCTCGCGCTGTTCCGCTCCGATGCCGACGTCGACATTATTGACCGTGGCTAGGCCCAGTGTCTCAACACGATTATCGCCCCAAAACCAGTCAAAACCCTCCGGCATCCGAACATCCACTTCGCTGGAGTATCGACGTCCATTGAGAATTCCGTGGAGGTCGTAGTCAAGCCTTTTACCCCCGAAGTGCAAAATTGTAGCTTCAGGCTCGTAGCACCGGCCCAGGATCAATGGCGGAGAAACGACGCATGTGCGTCCACCAGCAACACGATACCAGTCGCCGTAGGTGCTCATTCCAACCTGGCAGAATGCATCGGTAGTTTCGTCAATGGACAATTTCTGGAGAGGATCTTTGTCGAAGGGAATATCACGGCTTAGACGATTGGCATCACGCGTGTACACTTTCCCTGAAATGTACGGGACGCATCGGGTTGCGAGAAGAGGGTCTTTCGGATCATCGTGGCATTCTTCAAGCTCGAGCCAGATATTTTCAATGACCATCACGTCCACGGGGTCGTGCTCGCTGTGTAAAACATTGCCGCTATCCTCCATTTGTTCCTGTCTCAGGCCGAAGGGCTTCAGGCGCACGGTGTCTTTGACAGCGAGGAGTTCTGGCCCGATGAAAATGCCTTGGCTGTAGACCCTGGCGTTGGGCCAGGTTCCCTTAAAGCGGGTGTGGGAGAGGAGACTCCATGAGGCCATGGTTGTCATGGCGTATTCGATGGAAGGATGGAGATTCTCGCGTGGGGTGCCATGCAGGAATCTTTCATAAGAGCTGAATGGCTTGATGCATTTCAGCGGGACATAGCTGTACTGCAACGAGTAAGCCTTGTCATCATCGTTCAGAGGATCTGGGACCGTCTCGACTCGAAATCCCCAGTAAGACATAGATGGGTTTGTTTTGTTGGTTAGCTGGACGATATCCAGGAAACTTGTCGCTTCTTCTGGGGTTTGGGTGATGATACCAGCACGCCATTCTGGGGTGATCCAGGTGTCGTTTTTGCGAATCATGTAGCGTTTAGCTTCACCGTTCCACACAAGAGGGCCCTCGAGCTCATGGGTCCAGAGAACGGCCTCCCCTCGACGTGGAATAAACGCTGCCTGGAGCTGTAGTCGGACGAAGTAATCGGCAAGCCATTCATGGGTCAACACCCAGTCCATGTTGAGTGGATGACTGATCTCTTCGTCAATAGTGCCGCTCTTCTTCAGTTTCATAATATGGATCTTCCAGTAATCGGGGCCCTCATCATCTCGGGGCATGTCCGCTAGTCTGTCAACCCTTCCCAGTGTACGTTTGACACCTGAACTGGCCTTTTCATTTGGAGTTCCCGCTGCCAAGGCTCTGGCAGCTTCCATTTCAGCCTTTGTGCGGCCTGAAGAATGTTAGAAATTAATAGGATTATGCCGATGATGTTTGACTTACGCTTTCGAGGCTGACCTCCACCTGCCTTTGCAGGCTTTTTACAAATGAAACATTCGCAAGATTCTTGTTTTCCTTTCATCAACCAGTAAAAATGTGGAAAGAATCTCACACGAGACTGGTAATAGGTGCCACTCGGGTGTCCATACAGGAAGGCATCCCGCTGAGACGAAACGTTAGAAAAGGGGCTTTTCACAAATGGGAATATAAAGACTCACATATCTAGGGTCGCTCCCTCGGGGCCGATCAAAGATTGCATAGCCATCGGGCATTTGGTCAAGGGTATACTGAACACCTGAATGAGGTCAGTTAATAGATTGCACAAGCGTTGATGAGGAATAAAGCCGGGAGATGTAAAGGGATGACAGCGAATGAATAACCAGAAGCCAATGAATGACCACAGATTATAGGTTTTCGATGCAAGCCCAAGCCAAAACACACGAAACACGTAATGGGAACATGACTTACCTTCTTCTAGAGCCCCGGTCTCTTTGACCCACATTTCAGCAAGAGTAGCCCTCCACCTCGAGTCATCAATTGCTGTGTATTCAAAGCGGGCACCTGGAACACCTTTTTTAGGCCAGTGAGCTGCGTCTCCATCACTCAAAATGGGATCCACGGGGATGACCACCAGATTCGGGTCATCTGAGTCGTCCGACATCTTAGGATAGTTCAAACAAGAACAGCTTTAGACAGCAACCTGTGGGGCTGAGACGCCCCGGTGTTTGAGGAGATAGACCAAATGGTCTACTAGACGATGATGAAATTACTAGATTTGAGATGCGGTTGCTTTTAGAATATTGGCAGTGGTAGTGAATGAGTGTGAGGTACACGAGAAATAAATGTTGATCCATTGACCAAGAGTCACGTGGAGATAAGATAGGGCTAGGACAAATAGGGAATAGTGTTTGTTGATGTGAAATGGGGAAGTCCACGTTGGATCACAACTTACGCGCTTTCACTTGTAGCTGCAACATGAATGGCAACTTCCCATGGTTAAAGCAGAATGGATTACAGTTGAGGGAAAGGTTTTTAAGGAAAATGTAACACTATTGCAATTATTTATACACCTGATGATACCGGGGAGGCACAATGAACATTTCTTAAGTATTTTCACATAAAGGATTCATATTATACGGTCTTTTTTACCTATTCTATAAGCTTGGAGCCTTGGAACGTGGTGAGATTTTCTCTAGCGCCTCTTCCCGGGTTATGCAGTAGAACAAACCTTGTGGAGATGAGCGCATGGGGAAAGCTCCTGCAGGGAGTACTTCGGTAATACCGGATTCAGGGAAAATTACTACGTCGCACTAGGTAGACATTAAGTACAAAGAAGTATCGATGCGAGCGAATCTATTTTTATTCTTGCATGATTTTTTTCCTTGATATGTACTCCGTATTCCCTATCACATCGTGCTTTCCGAAGCACACATATAATTCAGTTATCACACGGGGATTGGTTCTTGCATGCTAATTTCCCGCCAATAATAACTCACAACCCATAGCTCCTTTTTCCCTTGTGAAATTTTATTCACTTGCAACCCAAAAAAAAGGGGGGGCGTGGCCATCCACTAGATCGCTTGGATCTGATCGCCCTGGAGGATGGATCACCGCGAGTTTCTGCAGTTTCTTGTTTTGGTCCAGGCCCTGCACTAGTTATTGCAATACTAGGACTGGAGTGGTGGTCAAGTGGGCAGAAATGAGGGGGATCCACCTTAACACTAAACCCAACTAAGCCGGGAATTGAGCGTAGCCGCCGAGGGCTTGAGTAGTGCTAAAGTAGTGTGAATTGAGAGAAAAGTGAAAGGGAAAAACACTGGGAAACCGAGTCCCCCTCACGTGACATCGACTCCTCTTTCTCGACTCTCACTTCACGCAGATCCCTTACTCGTCAAGATAGAAGAAAGAACAAAGCCCCCTTTACAGACATCTTTATCACTCGAGTATTATTTTGACCATATTCTGTGGGCTGGGGAACCGTCAGCCTTGGCATAGTCCCTGAACGTGGTTGGTTCAACTTGGGGGCCAAAGGCGGTACGTGCGAACCTGAGCTTCCTTCCCCCCAAAGCAAAGGGCCCTGGGCGCTTGCTGATCCAGGAGGCGTGTTGACATCTTTCCCAGTTGCCGCGCTCTCAGCACTGTTGGAGGAGCTCTCCGCCCTCTATTCTTGACATAGCTCGTCTTCTCCTTTTCGTGCTCTTTGGATCTCGGTGACCCTCGCTCCCAAAGCCAACCCCCCGATGCGTGGAGCGAGCACGGGGCAAGATCCCTCTTCTCAAGCTCCCGAGTCTGCGGGCACGGCGCCCATGAATCCCTCGGAGAATCTGGAGGCCTCTGGTAAGTCCCTGCATAGCCCCGTCGGAATGCGCCTTCCGTTTGAAACCCCTCTCGGTCACTGATGTTTTATTTCTTCCCAGCCCCAGAGTCGACCCCCGATCAGAAGGCCTCCGATGCCGCTGATATCCAGCAGTCCACCCCAGGCGCGTCCACTCAGCAAGTCTCCTCCTCGGTCGCCTCTACCTCCAATCCGCCAGAGGTCGAAGGGGCCGACGCGCCTAAGAAGCGTAACCTGTTGATCCCAATTCCGTCGCGCCGGTCCTCGAAGACGGATAAGCTGTCAACGGAAAAGACCGAGGATTCGGCGCAGGAGGCCCCTGCTCGCCGAGGCTCCAAGGTCAGCATCCTCAAGGTGCACAGGGATCGTAGTCGGGCAAGTAGCAGACGGTCACGACGAGCGCAGGAAGTGGCAAATGTGGAAAAGTCCCCCGAGTCAGCCACCCCAACCATCCCGGAAATGAATGGCCCCTCCCGACCCCAGAAGAAGAGCAAGTTTCTGGCGTTCCTGAGCTGCTGCTCCTCGCCTGATGTGGATGGCGACGATGATGCGGTTCCTGCGAAGAAGTCAACAATACAAGCGCCGACTTCGAACCGACTACCGCCCCCCGACAAGGCGGAAGCTCACACCGGGGACTCAAGTACTGCCGAGTCGAGAGATCCGGCCTACTATGACAACGAGAAAGCCAATTTGAACGTCAGCGACCAACCCAAGAAGGAAGACGAACCTGTCACCCAGCCTATAGCCGATGCGTCGGGTGAGGGAGCTTCCACTGGGGTCAGTAAGCCTGAGGTCTCCGAAATCGCAAAAGAACATGAAGTCACAAAGCCCGGCATGGCCAATGGTGTTGTACCCGAATCGAAGGCCGATGCTCCTCCATCCGAGGAGGCCAAGACGACAGAGGAACCCCCAGCCGTTGAATCCACGTCCAAGCAACCCGTGAATGGCGAAATCGAAGATCACTCCCACCAAGAGGACGTCGTTCACCAAGCTCCTCAGACAACCGTCGCATTGCCTCCCCGTCCGCCTCCACCAGTGCTTCCTGATATACCCTCAATGCCGGAAAGAGAGGATCAGCAGTGGCTGCTCCCACCGATTGTGCCAAGCCTTCAGGGTCGAAAATGTCTTGTCCTAGATCTTGATGAAACATTAGTTCACAGTAGTTTCAAGGTAAGTTCCTCATTCAAATCCTGGTTGACACTCGCTCATTGTTTTTTGCTTCAGGTTCTTGAACGTGCCGATTTCACCATTCCTGTCGAGATTGAGGGACAGTATCACAATATCTATGTCATCAAACGGCCCGGCGTGGATCAGTTCATGAAACGGGTTGGTGAGTTGTACGAGGTAGTAGTTTTCACGGCATCGGTTTCCAAGGTAAGTTGATGATCTTTGTTGTGACTTGGGATAATCACTGATCAAATTTGTAGTATGGTGATCCATTGCTAGATCAGCTTGATATTCATGATGTGGTGCACCATCGGTTATTCCGAGAGAGTTGCTACAATCATCAAGGGAACTACGTGAAGGTTGGTGTTTCTCTACCCCTCGATCAACATGTACAAACGCAAACTAACCACAAATCATAGGACCTTTCTCAAGTTGGCCGAGACCTCCGTGAAACGATCATCATTGATAACTCTCCTACTTCGTACATCTTCCATCCTCAACACGCGATACCCATCAGCAGCTGGTTCTCTGACGCACACGACAATGAACTGCTTGACCTTATTCCCGTTCTCGAGGATCTTGCCGGGGCTCAAGTCCAAGATGTCAGCATGGTCCTGGACATCACTCTGTGAATGTCTTGTCTGGAGATCTTTCTAACGCCCGAGATTCCCCTTTGAGCGCGTCGTTCCCTATGTTTTCGCTTTCTTTTTTTGTTGCGAGAAAAGCTTTGACTTCCCAGCATTTCCTTATTTCTTCGCATTTACCCTTAGTTCCCTGTCCTATTACATTGCCGCTTCCCTTCTCGACGCGACCATGGACCTAGATGGGAACTGGTTCCCCACCGGGCCATGGCTCATCTGATGCATTTGTCGTTTCTATTGTTCTGAATAGCCCATTTCATAACCCCCGGCATTTATCTTCTTTCTTTGCCTTGCTTTCCCTTCGGCATTGTGTCCTTATCTGACCCTGCTCCGAGCGAGCCTTTTTTCCTAGCCCTGTCGATTATTCCCTGTCATGCCCAGGTCTTCTCGATCTCCCCGTGTCTTTCCTATCCTTAGTCCGCATTCTCCGATGCATTCTGCAGGCGTCTGTTGGTTCTCAATGTTGCCGCTGTATCCCCCTATGCGTTATCTGTATTTGTCTTTTTGCGCCTCGCTACTCTGTCGACCGGGTCCAGCCATCACCACAGGTGAAATTGAGTCAGATTCTTTCTAGATCTTCAAAACACCGTGGAGGCACATACAGGCTGTTCATGCGTCTCTTGACCCTGCCACAGCGTGCCAAGCTTGAGTTTCATTGCTGGATTGATTCCCCGCATGCAATGTATGACTATCTGATCGGCTGCGGCATTCTAGTATATAGTCTTCGACATGTTTCACAGAATACATATAGCTTGGCGCATTGTGATGCTATGATTCCTTTTGTAGGCTTGTGGTAGAAAAATGGTCAAGTAAAACTTTGACAGCTCTTATCAGGACGACTTCGCGATTTCCTCCCTTTTGAGTTGCGTCAATCGTGCCGCATTAAGGTCGATGTACTAAGCAACCAAAATCCGAGCAAACCAACCTTGGATCATGCTCGGGTCGATTATCGTGATTTCAAATTCATTTTCTCCCAGACATGTTCACGTTCCTGGCCCTGTGGCGTATTCTATCCAGTCGCCTACGACCTCCCCCTCACGAGTAAGAAAAAGCTCCCCGTAATCCCGCTTCCACCGCCCGCCACCTCGTGCCCTCCACGTCTTATTCTCACCCCTCTCCCATCATGAAGAACAAAGAAGGCTGGGACGGAAAATTACGCATGGAGCCCCCGAAAGCTGTCATCACGAATCCCGAGGCGTTGGAGGATTCGGATTACTCCGATCCGGAGGCCCCACCAGTGGACGAGATTGATGCTGATGAAGGTACGGACTCAGGCTCAGGATAGCGCGTGGGGCTAGTGAGCTAATAGGATGCAGATCTACTGGAGGGCGAGGACGTGAATGTCGAGGTACGATCAAACCGATCTTGGAGTTCATTTGCACGAGGATGCTAATGTATTTCTCTGCTAGGATATCGACCTTGTCCATTGTCGCATATCTTCGCTTGCTGCGCTGCACTTGGAACGGTTTAACAAGCTCCAGGTAACTACACTCTCCTTCTGCCTTTCGTATCCGGATCCTATGCACGGACAACGCGTCACGGCGAAACACGCTTCGCGCGGACTGTCGGCACTTCCGTCGAGCTTCATGGCAGCTGGCTAATGGAGTGAATGCTAGAGACTATGCCTGCGCCAGAACCAAATATCGCGCGTCGATTTCCCATCTAATGTCGCCGCTACCCTTACCGAGCTAGACCTCTATGACAACCTTATCTCCCATCTCAAGGGTCTGGATGAGTTCCACAACTTGACAAGCTTGGATTTCAGCTTCAACAAGCTCAAGCATATTAAGAATATTTCACATCTTGTTAAGCTCACCGAGCTGTTCTTCGTGCAGAACAAGATCTCAAAGATTGAAGGGTTAGAAGGTTTGACCGTCCTGCGGAATTTGGAGCTGGGCGCAAATCGGATTAGAGTGAGTATCCTCCCACATTTGAAGAGAGGATCGGATCGTCCTCAAAGCCTGACACGAGTGAAGTACTAAACTGACATAGGAAATTGAAAACCTCGAAACCCTATCTGCGCTGGAAGAACTCTGGCTAGGAAAGAACAAGATCACCGAGATGAAAAACCTCGACAATCTCTCCAACCTTCGCATTATCTCCATCCAATCCAACCGCCTCACAAACATCACTGGCCTCTCCGCTCTCCCCAAGCTCGAAGAGATCTATCTTTCTCACAACGCCATCACCGATCTCTCCGGTCTGGAGTCAAACACTACACTACGTATTTTGGACTTCTCCAATAACCAGGTCACCCACCTGGAGCACCTCTCCACGCTGAAGAACCTTGAAGAGCTCTGGGGATCTAATAACAAGCTTGCCAGCTTCGAGGAGGTCGAGCGTGAGCTGAAGGATAAGGAGAAGTTGGAAACGGTCTATTTCGAGGGCAATCCTTTGCAGTTGAATGGGCCTGCCGTCTATCGCAATAAGGTGCGGTTGGCGTTGCCACAGGTTACTCAGATCGATGCGAGTATGTTTCCCTCATCCCTTCAAGTCTGCTCTGCGAATGCTAACATTGTCTTGTAGCTTACGTGCGGGTCTGAACTTTGCCTGCTGTAATGATATCTGATCGGTGGCTCTGTGTCTCATGATAAGCTCGAGTAGAGAAAGCCTTATAAGAAACGAAACTAGGCCTCATGCTTGTGTGACCCTTTGTAGAGTAGTTAACGAACTCAAGATGACCTGCTATGATGTACACAATAACCAAGTCTGTACTTTTGAAGACAAATGTCTTGAATTATCTATTCGACTTATATACATGATATATTGCCCTCCCGACAATCGGTAAACGGAGGGACTACTCTGCGTCTCCTCGTCAATTCTCCCGTGTTAGACCCCAAACAGCCATTGCATTTGTTGCCGGGCTGGAGAGAGACACACCAAGAGAGAGACGGGTACTCTATCAAAACCAAAGAGTCTTCTTTTCTTCTCCCTCCGAGGGGAAAGAAAGGAGTGAATGCAGATCTCAACCCTAGACCCCTCAAACCGTATGGATACCCTCCCTGTCAGACTTAGGCGGTGCCTCATCTCCCTCAGAGTCCTTCGCCTCTCTCCAAATATCCATTATACTCTCCGCCCCAAGCGCCCGTCTAGTCCCATAAATTTTCGACTGCGTATACGAATTGACTTTTTGCTTTCGACTCTGCAACACATCCCCTAAAGCCTTAAGCGGAACACGCGTCTGCGGACTGTTCATGTCTTTGTAAATGGGGTCTTCCTTGTCCGGGTAAAAAGTTGAGAAGTAATGGTTGCGTCGAATTGCATTTTCATGGTTGTGGCGCGATGGTTCGATTATGCATTTTATTGTTCCGGGCGCTATATTTTCGAATATAGGGTCATGGGTTTTGTATTGTTTTGTTGGTGAGGAGGTCTTGGGATCTGAGGGTTGCGAAGTTGAAGTTGAAGAGGTAGAGTCGAGCGTTACTGTCATAGGCGAGGAAGCAATGGCGCGCTGCGCGGCGTCGGGGGACTCGAAGATCGCGACGATGGGACGGTGTTTATTTGGTGATTTATTGGATAGATCATACTGGGGTTAAATGTCAGGATCGGTTCTGGTTGGGTTTGCGCGCGTGCTTTTGTTTCGCGGCGCGGCGGTTCTCACCTTGAGATTGCGGAATGTGGTCACTTCGCCGAATTTTTGGAGCGCGGCTAGGATTTGTCGGGTTTCGCCTATTTTCCGAGGACTAGGGATCATTTGAATGTGTGCTTGAGTCGAGGCTAGGCGCCCTAGGGCCGCTGGGGACGTCATTTTGGGGGTTGGAGAGAAAATGTGTCGGGAGTGCGGAGATGATTGAGTTGCGGTCCGCTCTTGGCGCAGTATACATAGACTTAAAGTCAACGAAATATACAAAGTGACCAATCTACCTGGTTAAGTCTGTTGCAAAATTACAGTCACTGGCTTTCCATTGGACTCTCTAATTCGTGTGGCTCAGTAAATGAAATCAAGAGCAGAGTAGGTACTCAGGTGCCTACCTTAAGCTTTGCGGCCCCAGTTGCCAGATATGGCAAGTCATGATCGATCGAATCTAAAAGCATGCCATGCTATTAATTCCAGTTCTCGCCCACCTAGCTTGAGTCTACTTTTATTTCTTGATTTCTCATACGATTCTTAATAGCCCAAGTCTCGATGGAATCCAGTGCTAGTCACGAGAACCTTCAAAGGTCTACCGCTGCCGGTTATCACCCAGCGATACGGGCATAACACTCTGATGCCCTGTACCACGATTATCGAAATTTCGATGTGGTTTCACAGAAGCTTTTATACCAAGGTTTCTTAAATCCTGCACCAATGGAAGGAAGCTGTCTCGACAACAAGTGGCTATCTGATGCAGAAGGCCAAGATCTTATGTGTACGGCGTGGCTGCGCATCCATCTCCAAAGCAGGATTGAGTGGCTCCACTAGCCTCTAAGCTACAATGAACTAAACCATTTGACTTCGCAATGCTTTCCGGATCGGACCATTCCTTAGCCAAGAGCTTAACACCGCACGTGGGGACCAAAGCCCCACACGGTTTTCTGGAAGATAAGGCTGAGCCTGACCTTGGACGGCACAGACTCGCAAACTATTGATGGTAATAACTCATGATAAATGCAGTGTGACAAAAACAAACTGGGATGCGGTCAATGTGCCCGAAAAGGCGAAACATGTCCGGGGTATCCAGATACCCAAGCAGTGCGGATTCGGAATGAGACTGCTCATGTCATTGGGAGGTGCAGATCAAAGTGGAAGAAAGCTGAAGAGCGACAGAACCAACGGTATTCGAATCGTAATAGACCCGGGCCGTTGAATGATACAAAAGAGAATCGGCCTCTCGAAGCGTCGGCTTCAATGCATGGAGTACTGGACCTCTTGTTCCCAAGCCCACATTCAGAAACAGAGAGTAGATCGGATTTGTCCGTTCTATATGGTACCACGTCGTCCTCAGAGTGTTTCATGCCAACGCCGCGGTATTCATTGCCCGATTCAATGGATGACCTCGGAGTGAACCACTTCATATCAAATGTCATCACACCTCGCACAGATGGCTTGTCACGAGGATAGTATGAATACATCCCAGACCTGTTTCTCAAAGAGGAACACACTGAGGCCATGTTTTCAGCCGTGTCTGCCGCAGGACTCGCTGCAATGAGTAATATCAATCATGTCCCAAAGTGGCTTCATCATTCTCAAGCTCAGTACGCCAGAGCAGTAAAGTTGATCAACCGCTCTTTACAATCACCAAAGGAAGTCTGTCGGGACAGTACCCTTGTGGCTGTTTCGGTACTATGTCTGTACGACCAAATTGCCAATAACAGCGACAGCAGACTGGATACATGGGCTTATCATGCACAAGGAGCGGCTAGCATCCTTGCGATACGGGGTGTGGACCAAATGACCACTCCTTTGGGCATACGAATGTTTTCTCAGGTTATGGCTGATATGCTCATTGTTTGTCTCCATAAACGGCTACCAATGCCACCTCATATGGTGGCCCTACGGGAGCTGTTGACCCACTCGGGAAATGTCGATCCAAATGACTTTGCGTGGCAGATGAATGGGACTGAGATTGAATGCCTCAATCTTCTGGCCACTTTTCAATCACTCCCGTTAGTCGAATTGATAGACCAAGTGCTATGGATAGACGAGAAATTTCAACATCTCCTCGATTCATCGTTATTACAGGGTCACTATGTCACAATCCACGACGCAGCTGCGGATCGTTCACAGGTCTACAACCAACGCTTTGATATCTACCGTGAGCCCGACCGTATCAAAATCTGGAACGGCGGTCGGGTATATCGCAGCTTCCTCCATCAAACACTGCAAAAGAGACTAGTACAGGCTTCTGCAGACCGTACTTCGGAGATGGTCTCGCCCCGTTTCACGCAACAACTACAATCTTCACATAAGGTGATGCTGCAGATGCGGGACGACATTCTAGCTAGCATGCCTCAAGCACTTGGACAACTCCCGCCAATCAATTTGGAGACTATTCCCTTTCCAATGAAAAATATGGTCCATCTCATCAATAATCGGGTTCCTGGAGGAAGCCATTTGCCTGTGTGGTTCATGTATGTTGTTGCTCAATTGCCTGTGACGCGGTTGCCACATCATAAGTGGATCGTTAATCGGATGGATGCGATTTGGAGGGAAAGGGGGGTTTTTAAGGCGCGGGATCTTGCGCTGAAGATTGAGGAATTAGG
This sequence comes from Penicillium sp. IBT 16267x, assembly GCA_028828865.1. NCBI lineage: Eukaryota > Fungi > Ascomycota > Eurotiomycetes > Eurotiales > Aspergillaceae > Penicillium > Penicillium sp. IBT 16267x. The sequence continues at coordinate 795,636 of JAQJZQ010000005.1, read as the reverse complement.
CTCTGGGGTCTCTAAGCTCTCGGACTCATAATTCATGCATGATTGGTATCATGTTCATAACGTTCACTTTTACACTAGGAGTTAGATTACATGGCTCGAGCCTTGGGACACTTCTCTTATTCACCTTCATCTAGAGATCTATGAAGATTATCTACTTTAATTGAATAATTACTAGGGACTGTTGAAGTGGGTTGAGCAGTCAAATGTACTCGTGAAAATCCGTTTCATTATTCTTTATCATAGCGCATCACGAAAGCTAGATGGTACCCATCCAGCAAGACTCGATTATGTCCATGATCGAGATCAATTCCTTAAAAGATGGGGATATCAAGGCCGTACTACCGAGCAAGTTAGCACAAGGTTTCCGCACAAAAGAGACAATGGAAACACTCACAGCAACGGGGTCGTTGAAACGCAGACCCTTGTCCAAAGCAGAGATAGCCTCAATCTCACTAGCCTCCAAGTTGAAGTCATTGACCTGCAAGTTCTGAGCCAAGCGAGTGGGGCTGTTACTCTTAGGAATAACAGCAATGTTTCTCTGCGTAGCCCAACGCAGCAGAACCTGCGCAGGAGTACGTCCGTACTTCTCGGCAATACCCTTAATAACAGCGTGCTCAAACAAAGGAGTGGTACCATGGGCATCCTTCAAGTCCAACTCCAAGAAGCTGAGGGGACCGAAAGACGAGTAAGCAGTAACAGCAAGACCCTCCTTCTGCGCATAGTTCACCAACCGGGGCTGGGTAAGGTAGGGGTGGTGCTCGATCTGCAAAGTAGCAGGACGAACACGGGCATAGCGGAGCAGATCCATGAGCAGCTGGGCGCTGAAGTTGCTAACACCGATGCTGCGGGCAAGCTTCTTATCGGTCAGAGACTCCATGGCGGTCCAGGTCTCCTGGATGGAGGCTGTGCTAAGCTCGACCTTGCCGTCGGCGTTGGTCCAGCTGGGCGGGTAGCGGACTGAGGGGTCAACGTATTTCAGGGCGATGGGGAAGTGCACGATGTACAGGTCAAAGTAGTCGATGTTCCAGTCTGCGAGCTGCTTGCGGCAGATGGGCTCAACTTTATCGCCGTCGTGGAAGCTGTTCCAGAGCTTGGAGACGATGAAGAGGTCCTCGCGCTTGACGAGACCATCCTTGATGGCGCGGGTGATACCTTGGCCGCACTCGACTTCGTTGCCGTAGTCTTTCGGGGATGAGGTTAGTGTGGGGGTTTGGAGGGGTAGGAGGATAGAGTGCTTACCGCAGGCGCCATCGAACAGACGGTAACCAGCCTTAATGGCGTTGTAGACCTGGTCTGCGCAGGTGTCGTTGTTCACCTTCCACAGACCGAAGCCCACGAGGGGCATTTCAAAGCCGCTGTTCAGCTTAACGGTGGGGGTAGCCATTGTGAGAATTGGAGGGGAATATCTGACGGAAGATTTAGTTCCTGGCGCAGTGCTTATAGATCAAATGACACGTCAATGCTCCCAGGGGTACTTACGGGAAATTGGAGGAATACAAATCACAACAGAACTTCGGGGCACCGGAGATTTATATTTAAAATTGCAAAGACTACCGTGGAATCTTCCCGAGTCACTGGACAGGCTAAATGCCCGCGGGACATTTTCATATACAGTCCGGGGCCCCACTTAATTCCGCGGCTAAAAGCGGATAAATAGAGCACTTTATCCAATATACAGAAAGAAAAGTTAGATTAAATATGGAATAGAATCGAATCGGACACGGGTTCACAAAGGCCCGATTTCTGAAACACTCCCTTTCCCCCATAGTTGACTCCGGGCCTCCACATATCATAAAATTGGAAAGAGTTGGAAAAGGAAAGAAAAAGGCAAAAGGAAAAGGATAGCAAAGGTATAAGAGTACATGGAGCCGCTCCAGAATAAGATTATCATTACCAATAGAATTTTTGTTTTCATATGATTTGGGTCATTAAACTGTATCCACAGTCCCATCATCCGCGTAGGAAGCATGTGCATGCTCGGGGCCAGCCCCGTGCATACTAGGACCATTTGACATACGGCCGACGAGCTTGTCCATCAAGTCTTCAGGTATGCCATCGAAATGATGCGGTTGCTGCGACTCACGCGAAACAGGGCCTTGGTGCTCCGGGTATGGGATGTGATGATATCCACCAGCACCTACGTCTCCCGGGATGGGGGTAGAATGGGCTCCCCAGGAAGCTTGGGCATGGCCAAGATCTTCTAGAGATTGAGAGCCCGACGTAAAGAAACCGTTAAGCACATTGTGGTTGTTGCTGTCGTGAAGACCAACATTGTGCTGCTGAGATGGCATGTAATGGCCAGTGTCGTGGCCAATGTTGTAGCCAAGAGAAGGGTGAGAGAGCGGGAGGTCGTGCATGTTCATCATCACTGGCCCCCCGCTGGTGATGCTAAGGCTGGTTGGTTGGGACGTCTCCGGGGCAAGGCTGGTGGCGAAGGAGTCCAGCACGGAGGTGACGGCCGTTTTATCACCAAGGCCATCTTCGGCTTTCGAGATAGAGTTCATAAAGTCGATTTGGCCGGAGGAATTAAACATATTAGCCACGTTGTCGTGGGATGATGGGTACATGGGCCATTGTGAATGAGATTGACTTTGATGGATCAGGTCATGGGGCTGCGGCGTCTGATATACGCTCTGGGAGGGTTTGTTGAGAAGAATAGAATCCAAAGAGAGGGGGGAAGATCAACACCAACACTAGCAGCCGGCCGAGGGCTGTTGGTTTGAGTGCGATCCGGGGGCGGAATAAGCCGACGCCAGGTAGTTGTGCCTACCTCGCCAGGTCGTGTTTGGCGGAATTTCCAGACCAAGATGGCCATTCGCTCGCTCTCATCCTGTTGTTGTCCATGGCCCTGGAATTGGTTGGACAGACGCCTGGAGCTGGATGGCACAGCACGGATCTCCTGTACTGCAGACAGAGAGCGTAGGTAGCGCCGTGTACGCTCATCAGTAGAAAGAATAGATTCTGGCTGAGCGGAGTCTTCCGCAATGCGTTTATCCTGGGTTAACTCAGTGAAGAGCTTCGCCCACCATTGCGATTCGAAGAGAGGCTTCACCTTGGTTGATTGAGGTTTCGGAAGAGGGTGGAATGTCTCCCATTTCTCTCGCCCTGCCTCGTATAGACGTGTGCTACAGGTCCATTCTTCCATTTGGCCTACCATGAACACATCGCCGGCTATAGGGTGGGCAAAGTCAAGGTCCAATTGAATACCAAGACGAGATCCAGGAGGTGGGAAGTCAGACATGAGCTGCAAGTTGACTTCAAGCATGATGATATCACAGTCGAGGGATCCGTCATCGACAATAGAAGCTAGCTCAGGGAATGAGGATCGCCAGCCATTCACATTTTCTAGGGGCATCGGAGGAGCAGGGTGATGCACGTCGCCTTGCAGGCGGGTGTACGCATGCAGAGCCTTTTCGATTCGGTTAGGCTGCTGGGGAGTGCTGACCCACATATCAAAGCTAAAGCCGTGGACGCTCTTGGTCCCTGTTTCTTGCATATTCGAGCCCAGAGTGTAGTGAGGTGGCGGTAGATCTCCTGCGTATGGTTGTATCGAGCGCATAGGGTCGTGGTACTGTGCTGGAGCTCCGTAGTGACTCGGCGCTCCATGGTCTATCGAGGCTCTCCATTTGGGTGTAGAGGCTTGAGAATGCCCACTTGATCGCTCTGCGGACTGTTCGCGGACAAGTCGCTCCCCTTAAGTCCACGTCAATCATTGTAACTTTGGCTTATGCCTTTCCGTTTACTAGAACTCACAGTCTGGGTCTCCTTTCAGAAACGAGTCAAGTACTTGAAGGTGACTCGAAACCTGTTTGCGAGTTCGTCGCTTGCCAGTCAACTTGAAGATGTACTCGGCAATCAACTCATTCCGGCCATATGACTTTCCCCGCTCTGACCACTTGCGTCGACCCATAGGAGGGTTTGCCTCGAGAGCTGTACTCGATTGTTAGCTTGTTTGGTGCCAATAGGAATTAGTTGAATGCTCACCCTGCTGGAAAGCATCTTCCAACTCATCAGACCACACTGGTTCTCCGTCCTTGCCAGTGTCCCGTCGAGGACGAGCCCGATACTCCAAGTACTTCTGGGACTTGAGGTAGCTTCGTCCCCGTCGAGGAGCTACATTGGGCCCCACCGAGTGAAGCCGGCGAAACTTCCGAGCATGAAGCCGAGCAGCTACTTGATGGTGATGGTGGAGATTGGGGGCGGCGACCTGGTGATGGACAGGAGGATGGGGATACTTGTAAGCCATCTGCTGAAGGTGATCATCCCGGCCAGCGACATCGTGAGTCAAAACATCAGAGTATGACTGGACGTTACCAGAGGTGTTCTGCAAAGCCCGATCTGAATGAGCCCCCACAGGGTCAATGGACGGCTGGTTCTGAGGCACGAGGCACTCTTGTTGCCAGTCAGCAGCCATGGAGCGGACCAAGGACGGGCTTCTCGAAAAGAATGACAGATTCCAACGAGGAGGGGGAGTTGAGAGGCACCGCCAAATGCTTCCTGCCTGGCAAAGAACGCAGCGTAGTCACAAACAGAGCGACCCAAGAACGCAAATGTCTGAAGAGAATGTCAGAAACTGGGAAAGAGAATGTGAGAGCGAACAAGAAGGTGTTTATAGGGAACCATAAGTCCCCTAGGAGAGGGATGCTGTAGTCCCAGTAGCGACATTGTTCCGACAGGTTTGCTTTGCCTGCACCGCGACCCTCGAACGCCAGCTCCATACTCCTACGCAGGTCCCAGTCCCTGGGTCTTCGCGTCCAGACACTGTGTGGGGAGCAGAGAACGGCCGCCAGCCGTCCTTGCCGCGACAAATCAGGAGTCAAGAAAGGGCACGATATGAAGGAAGTGCTGCCGAAGCAAGGGATGCTGCAGCAGCACGATCCAGTGACGAGCGACTCGGAGATTTTGTGCAGCCTGAGGTGACCTCGGGGCAGCATCAGTCGGGCCTATGTTGACAATCATCGACTATAATCAGTGGCGATTCCACGTCCGTAGGAATGTTGGACGTCCAACGACGTCGCTGATTGCTCGGGTTGAGGAATGTTCAACCACCGACCACCACTACTACCCTCGCTGGAATGTAGGTCAAGCTGATTTTTAAGATTAATCAACAAATAAACACAGCAAATAACTCATTCGCCAAAATAAAGTCCATGATTCGATAACCGGGGATGGGATTTTGGAGTTGCAAAGGAGGTTGTAGTACATTAGGGTTGGTTAGGGCTAAGAGAACCTAGAATAGGGACGAACATGGATGAAATGCAAAATGCAAAATGCACGAGCGCTGCACGTATGGCGCATTGACAGCCGCAGGAACGTGTTCGGGGTATCTCTTTTACTATCTCATAGGTACAGTAATCAACAAAAAAAGGCTGCAAGTAATCGTACATCGTTTTTCCCCTGAACGCAAGGGATAGTCACCGGCCAATGGACTCGGCGCCCTTCTTGCAGGGAGAAGGAGGCTCAGCACCTTCATGCTTCGTCGTTCTCCTGGGCCCCTACAGTGAACTTTTTGCGACCCCCGCCCGTAAGCTGTTGGATCTTGACCCTGTCCGCCTGTTGGCCCATCTTCTTCTCTATCTTCTCGATCTCCTCCTCGGCGTCGACAGCCTCCTCGTTCACGAATTCCAAGACCAAGCGGCGGCCCAGGAGATGCGTGTTTTTCAACGCGTCCATAGCATTTTCCGCTTCGCGAGCACTGATGAAATCCGCGAAACCGAAACCGCGAGCAGTCCGATCGAACTTTTGAGGCACACGGACCGAGCGCAATTGGCCGTATGCACCAAACAAGGAGCGAATTTCCTTCTTGGTGGCCTGGAATGGCAAGTTCTTGATGATGATCTTGGTCCGTCTCGCCGCAATTTTCTTGGCCGTATCTTCCCGTCTCCGCTCCTCCGCGGCATCGTTGCCCTTGTGAGAGGCACGGATGACAAGCTCGTGCCCATCTAACTTGTAGCCATCCATGGCTGTAAGTGCTGCTTGGGCCTGATCCTTGGTTCTGAACTCTGCAAAACCGAAGCCCATGCTGAGGGTTTGTCCAGGCTTCTTGGGGTCGGGTTTGGTCTTGATGCGACCAGTGACGAAGCCTTCCAAGGGCCGGAAGGCCTGCAAGAATCCTTCGTTGGTAGTCGAGAAGCTCAAATTCTTCACGAAGAGAGTTGATGTGACGCTGTTTCCCTCGACCTCGTCTGCGGCAAAGGTGTCCGAGGTAGAGAATCCCTGACCCTTGCCTCGCACCTCTGGAGCCGCAACCTGAGCACTGACTGTGCCATCGAACAAGTTCTTTGGAGCCTTTTCCAAAAAGAGAATCGACTCGCCCACCTTTCGATAAGCAAGACCCTTGAATGCCTTCTGCGCTTCATCGGGCCTTCCAAACTCAACAATGGCGATGGTACCACTGGGTGGCATCAGCAGTCGAATGATCGTTCCATAAGGCTCAAACAGCGACCTGAGATCACTAGACTTCACACCATACGAGAAGTTCTTCACCAGGATAGCTGTGTTGCCTCGTTCACGCTCCTTGAAAGCATCAATGTTGACTCCGTTCGAGGCAAAGTAAGCCTTTGTCTCTTGAATGACATGCGTCTCAGCATGTGCCTGCTTCACAGCAGCTTCAGACGAAGTGGGATCCAACAGCTCTGCCTTGGAAACACCGAGTCTTTCAGCTACGGATGACATTACGGCATCAGTCTATATCATAATTAGCACTTGTAGTCCATTGCACCGGCGTAAAGAAACAACTCACGTTCATGTAAAGGGAATTCCAGCTGAATGAGGAAGACCCAGACTCCATTTTACGTTTGATCTGCTTTTGCTTCTTCAAAGGAAGCTTGGAGAGTTCATATTCGTCAATTTTGTAGCTCTTCTTGGCTGCAGCCGGGAGAATATGCAAGAGGCGACCCTGGAAATGCTTTCCATCAAGGGTGCGGTAGGCATCAATAGCCGCATCTGCGTCATGATACTGCACGTAGGCAAAGCCCTTGCTGGTCTCAGTTCGAGTGTCAAACGCAACATGAATCTAGATTCCATTAGTACTTGATCGAAGAAAATTGATGTATTACAAGTATTGTGCATGGAATGTGGTGTGTTGCTCTTTTCAGATAATCAAGAAGCATCTACTAAAATCTCTTGCCTGGTGACATCATCTGCGCTTGGCATAAGATGTCCCTATCAGGACAGTCATCATACGAGCACACCGCCGGCATTCGTGCTGTAAAAGCACATGCTGGCATGTGGAGGGAGGGAAATGAGGGAGAGAGAATGGAGCCAAGAACTAACCTCTTCAGTTTTGCCAAATGGGGAAAATAGAGGATGAAGGTCCGCCTCTTTCAGGTCGTAGGAAAGATTCCTCAAGAACAGCCGAGCAGAATCGCGAATGAGCTCGATGTTTTTGGCCTGCTCAGGCGAAATCTCGTTTTCTTTCTCTTCCTCTTCTGCGGATTCATCGACTGTCTCATCAACATTAGTGACGGGCTCAGGCTCGGGCTGAGATGTGATCTGCTCGATGGCGGCACTACGGGATTCATCCTTAGGGGAACTCCGAGACTCGACCGGCTTGTCGACCTTTCGCTCTTCAAACTCGGCCTGCTGCTCATCCTCGTCCAGAAGACCTAACAGACGGCTTGTCTTCGACCGCAGCCAGTCCATATCAGATGCAGGGCCAGCCTCTTCTTGGCCATCCTGTGCTGGTGTCTCCTCCTGTGCTGACGTATCCTCATTTCCATCCTCTTCACTGTGGTCAATGACCATTGGTTCAGGTTCAGGTTCAGGTTCCTGGGTACTAGCAACGGGCAAGGGCTGTTGGATCCGGGCCTTCTTAGGCTGGGAAGGCAATTCCTCCGCCACACTGTTGTCTTGGGTAGGTTGGTTAATGACCGGTGTGGGATCCGCGGATGGGACAGCCATGGTATCATCATTTGCCCATGTTCGGGTCTTGCCTGACTGCATCAAAGTCATATACTCTTTCAGTTTGGGGTCCTGTGCCTTTTCGGCCTCCCTCTTGCGCTTCTTGAGTGCACCCTCTGCGGAGTTGTCCACATCACGGCTCCGTGTCGGATGGGCAGGCTTGGAATCAATCTACAATAAAGCTGGTCAGTCTCAAGACCAACTGAACTGGTCAGCGTGCACGAAAGCAAAAAAAAAAAAAAAAAAAAAAAAAGCAAAAAACAAGGATGACAGGAAAAATGCAATAAACCATGCAAACTTTCACATACCGGTCGAGCAATATCTACCGTGATCTTAGACATCTTCAAGAAAGTCCGGTTAAAATATTTCACGGCTTCTTGAGCTATCTCACTGCTTTTGAAGCCGACGAAACCCATGCGGCGTTTAGGCAAGACATGGGCATCTGTGACTTGAAAGCGTGTTGAAAAATGATTGCGAAGGTGATCGTTAGAGCAAATGGGTGGAAGTCCACTGACAAACACCCGAGTATTTTCCATCTTGAAGTGTTGTAGCTGGAAAAGCCCCGAGCAAGTGTGAAGTAAAAGTACTTGCAGCGAAATTTTTTTTCTGGCTTTCATAGCATGTGGGGCGGTGAATAAAGCGGCTATTTGTTATACCGGCAATATGTCCAATTGGGGTGAAAGCGGTCAACCGTATCGTCGACGCGCCTTCTTCGATTGCGCCGCTGCATTCTCCAATTCCTCACTCTTTTTCACGCCGACGACCCTACTTCCTTTGAACCCGCCGCCCTTGGAGATCCTATATCTCGCAATTATGACCACTGAAAAGAAAGTGAAGATGGAGGGTGAGTCTTGCTCTCCGCCCAAAATCATGATGTCGCTAACCTTTGTACAGCACAGGTCAAGTCGGTTGACATGGTAGGATATCTGTCGCCTTATACTCAAGAGTTTGGATCTGATACATTTATCTAGACTGAGGATATGCAGCGGGAGGCTATTGATCTCGGTACGGGACTCTATATCTCCGACGGAATGAATTGCGACTGACTTTCCCCAGCTATCGAGGCCATGGAGAAATACCACATTGAGAAGGTATGGACAGTCCTTCGACTCTATATTGAGCTTTTTGATCGCATACTAACAGATTGTAGGATATCGCACAGTATATTAAGAAAGAGGTCCGACACCGCCATCCTAGCCGACCGGCCCCTCCTCCTTGCGACACTAACAACTCGTCTAGTTCGATTCCCGAAAGGGCGCTACCTGGCACTGCGTTGTCGGGCGCAACTTTGGTAGCTTCGTCACTCATGGTCAGTGTCTAATGCTTCCCTATTTCCAGATTGATACTCATACCCTCTACAGAGACGAAGCACTTCATCTACTTCTATCTAGGCCACTGTGCCATTCTCCTCTTTAAGACCCAGTAATCGAACGAATACAGCATCAATGTGTGGTATCAAGGGTTGGGGGGGCTTTATGTAGAGGTGGAAGTCTACAAAATACTTTGAACAGCGATCTTTTTTTTTTTCTGTTATGATATCTTTCTGGACTTTCGTGCCAGGCCACTTCGACTTGTATGCAAATAATTGCCGCATTATCCATGGATGTAAACAGGCTTTTCTGGAGATTGAATAAGATTCCCAATGGAGTTCATTTTGAACATATGACGTGACATATACGAGCTTCCCGAGTGCAAATGAACAATATATATTGTTGATGCTCTCGGAATTGTACCTGATCATCACACGGACCTCACGTGCTTCCTGCCAAGGATCTAAGCCACAACTTAAAGCCGCTGCCTACAGGTCTGTTGACGTCGGCAACCTTTCTCCCTTTCTTCACCATTCAACAACACCATGGCGATCTGTATCACTTTTGGCACTCACGGTAAGCTATGACCTTGGTTGTTAACCTTTGGCGACGCTAGAGTGGGGGCCTGCCTTTGGGCTGGTCTCGGGCGTTTAGCCTGTGGACTACCCGCCCCTTCTAGATTGCGGCACGCTGACAGGGATTACACAGAGTTCACCTCGATGCTCGAGGGATATGAAAATGTCCGTGCTTACTGCTACAATTGTATGCTGCCTGATTCTGCATGAATCGCCATGATGGAAACTCACTGATCGTATATAGGCCGGAATTGGAATGGACATTGCATTACCCGGTGGTATGTGGCTGAGCACCTTGATTTGTGGAGACCCCAACTAACAACCATGGTAATAATTCAGGCCCTTTTTCACGGTTTGCTTCGTCGTATGTTTTGGATATCTCTCATATTCGGGCTTTATTTCTGCGATAATCTTATAAAAATGCTAATGTTTGCATTTAGCCCATAATTCCTCTATCAACTCACAAGTACAAGGTACGTCATTATACTTAACAACTAATCTTTTGTGGACATTCTTGAATTGTATACTCGTCCGCTGCTTGATATACTATACTAATGAATTTTCGTAGGAGGTCTTGTGCTACACCTGTCGCTTTTCGCAGGATCTTCGGTAAGATACAACCAACCAAGCACAATTTGCAGATGACCAAAGTACTTACAAGTCCAAGCGATCGGACTGATATTACACCAAATACTCGGCCGCCAGCAATGCCAAACTATCAGTGGGGTCCTCCAGGCCTGCAACAACCTCCTCAAGCTCATGGGGCTGCAGTGCCTCAGACCGAAGCTCAGAAAGGTCAACCACCACCACAGCATCAAGGGCCAGTTGACTATAGGTAAGCGCAAAAGATCTGGAGCAGTGCTTGATGGGGGAAGGAAGGGTTGGGTGGTGGTGGGGGGGGGGGTGGGGCTACCTTCAAAATGATTTGTTTTCGGGGAGCTTTCGGCGCTAGGGACTTGATTTCTCAAATATTTTGTATCGTTTATTATTCTTCTGAGTTAGCATCATCATTAGCTATCTGATAAGTCTCATCTATCAGAGTGGACTATATGTTTTGAAAGAATGACATATAAAATTCATAGTATACACCGTACTAACTAACCGGACAACAGGGTATAGAAAGACACATCCGACCCAAACAAAATCAAAGTAGTACCAGCCCATATTTTCTATACATCTCTATACATCATATACAACCATCAAAGTCTAAGCGGAGGATTCTGCGTCCTTAGTCTTCTCCCCAATAGCCTCCGTCGGCGTCGCAACCCCAGAGGCCTGCATCTCATCCGCTTTTCTTCCCCTGTAAACAGCCGGCCTTGTGCCCATAGCATCATAAGCCATCATTCGAACAACCCGCATAATACTCTCACGTCCCTCATAAAGCGGGAAAATAACCACACCAAACAATGTGCAGAATAGCCACAAGATGCCGACAACAACCCAGCCAGTGAAGAACTTCTTGCTAAAGACGTACGAGGTACCGTACATCGGGATCGGCCAGAGTATCAGCAAGGTTAAGGCCAAGAAGACGGTCAATGAGCGGGAGTAGAGAGCCGCCTTGTTGAGCTTGCGGATTTCATCTTCGTTCTCAGTCACACTGGGTCCTGTCTCGCCAGGGACTAGTTCAATGTCGATGTGTGCGTCTGCGGCGACTTCCGAGTCGTCCACTTTGCGGATTTGGCGCATGGACTCGTAGTCGTAGTTTTGGGAACCGAAGATTAGAGTAAGGACGGGGGAGATGACGAGTGGACTGAGGAGGGCGGCAACGTTACCCGCTAGCATGGGGTAGTTTTCACCGGTGGTAGTCACAGTCAGAATACCGTATTGCTTCTGTGTAGTCACCAGCCAAGCAGTCAGGGAAACGGCTAGTCCAAGTGGAGGAGACACAGCAGCCGCAATCCAGTTCTGGCCCTTCCACAGCAACGTCATGGCACCGGGGAACACGCCTGCAGAGATGATGACACCCATGAGTAGGTAAAGGTAGCCCATACCGATGCCGGCGTAGTAGAGACCCGTTGCGAAGCTAGCCATGATGATGGAGTAGACGATACAGGTCATGTGCGAGACCCAGACGAGTCGCTTGCCCTTGGCTTGCGGGTTGATGTAGGCCTGGTAGATGTCGTAGGTGAAGATCGACGACACGGCGATGAGCTGTGCTGAGAAGGCGGATGTCACGGCCATGAAGATCATGAGGGTTGTTGCGACTGCGCCACTGTATCCGAGGAGCTTGACAGCTGCGAAGGGGAGAACGAGACCGGCTGTGACGTCGTCGCTGCTAAGGCGGGCGTTGCCTTCCAGAGCGAGGGCTGAGATTCCCAGGGTGCTAGCGCAGAGCCAGGGGATGGCGAACCAACAGATACCGCCGATAACATAGCCAGGGAATGCGTGGACGGGGCTGGCGGCGATAGCTGCTAAAAGTTAGTTTCTTCTTCTTGATTGATCATCCGATTTCCCTTGAGAACGTACCCTTGTTGTAGTAACCGTTGTCGAGGAAGACAGTTCCAAAGTTACCGACCAAGTTGATAATCCAGAAGATACCACCCTCCTGCGATCGCATGGTCAGGTAGCTGCCCTCGGCATTACCCTCAACAGGGTGCCGGTTCGCAGCCGCAACCAAGGCATCATAGACTCTGCTGGGCGAGCCCAGCTCAGCGTTAGTCGCATAGGCGGAGAACGCGAAGAGGAAGATGACAACCAGAATAACAACAGTGTGCATATAATCAGTAATGAAAGTCGCCTTGATACCACCGAAAATGGTATACAGAACAACACCGATAGGAAGTAGGTAACAAGCGGCGGCAGTCGAGACTCCAGTCAAGGATGTCATGACTGCCGATCCACCAGTCAACAGCATTGATGTAACGAGAACGTTGGTCATCAGACAGAAGACGATGAAGACAACGTGGACGACTGTGCCATAACGTGCGCGAACGACTTCGAGGAAAGTGTGCGCATTGGGGGCTCGTCTCTTCAGCTCGATAGCGACTGTTGCGAAAAGGAGGATCTGAACTGTTGCACCGGATGCATAAAAGAATGGACCCGAGATGCCGTATTTGTATGCTACTGCTGAAGATTGGAGGAGTGTTGCTGCCCATGTCCAACTGCTTACTACTGCAGCAGCGACAAGACCGGACTTGACGGAGCGGCCTGCTGTTGAAAACATTTCGGAAGTTTGGACTTCATTCTGGTATCTATTGAACATTTGAATTAGTATGTATGGGACAAATAATTACTGTTGTTCCAGCCAGGACGTACCTCTTCAAAGCCCAGGTAATAAAGATCATAAGAAGAGCAAAGGCAAACCCAAGACCCAGGATAATACCATATCCAAATCCCTGGGACAGGGGCGCCTCAAAAGTAACCGTGCCAGACGACATGGCTAGGGATCAGTGAACTGATCAGATAGATAACAGCGATATACAAAAGAAAAAAATTAGGGCTCGATGCGACCAATGTATGTCGTCGAAAAAAACAATATCCAACTCAATGTAAGGAATATAAAGGACCAAGCCCTAATAATGGGGTTGTATCAAGCCAAATAATCCGGTCAAAAGGAAATACATCCAAATGCAAACCTGGGACAGCACATTGATATAAGTATGGCAACACAAGGACCCATTTACAAGGCTCTCCGAAATCGCATAATTACCCCAATTGATCCTTGAGCTTAGATAGGAACCCGCATTCCGCACTCGCAGTGCAGATAAGAGTCGCATTGGCTCTCGTAATGGCAAGGCACGCTATTCGCAGCGATTAGCCTCGCCAATGATTAAGCATAGATCCGCGCTCCTGGAGGTACACCAAATGAAGAATAAGGGGTCCAACCCCCGCCACCCGGCCGGCACATTATAGAATGGAAACATGGAATGAAAATTAAATGCCAACCAAAGGTACCATGCACGCCAAGCACAGGGAACAGGCTATCGACGAGAACTTGTTGATTCTCGTGGGCTTATCAGGTTGGTAGTTATTGAGTGATCTGATTGGTTGGGAGATCGTCTAGATAAGAGCTTCCGGTTCTGAATCGTGCATTCGGGTGGAGTCTGAGGTGAGTTGGGGTCACGGCTTTTCTTTTCCTTCTTCTTTCTTATCGGAAGAGACTGTTCCTACAGGGTGATGAAGCATTTTACCGGTGGAATTCCTGATAGGCTTACTCGATGCGTTACTATCATGTCTCGTCTCCGCGGGTGATATATGAGCCTAAAGCGTAGCCCCAGATGTCAAAATGCAGGACTTTTCTATTGGAGCATGATTTTGAGTAACCGGCAAATATTGTGACCTCTAACTGATTACAGTTAGCTCCACAGATTCGTCTTCATTTTCATTTTCGGCAATCTGAACTTGTGCAATAAACTATCTCGGATGGCTAAATCTCTAAGATATATCAAGTTTCCATGGGTACGGACGATTTACGGGTTCTTCCTCCCCACACGAATCCACTAGAGCCACGCAACGCAATTCACTTGATATTGACAATTTCCCGGGAATAATGGGTCATAGGAGTTGAATGGATCTCGGAAGAACACATTGCCGTGAGTACCATGAACCTCTTGCTTCATACTTGCTGTACCATTGCAGAACCCTTATCAATTGTAGATAGCAAGATTCCGTGATAAACCTTGGAGAAAAGCCGATCTTCAAGGTTTGTTGCTTAATCCTTTTACCCGGTGGCACTCGACCTCGGGTATAAATCTTGTTTGAATGACAACCCATGGACCTTCCTTGGAAGGGCGTGCATAGAAAATCGATGTACCAGTAAGTACCGAAACTCAAAACCCAACCAATCAAGGACAGTTATCTTAATACAACCCCTACAATTGCAAAGCAAATAAACCAGATGCAAGATCTTAAGAGACCAAGTCAATTAATAATTCAATGCGAGAGACTGAACACATTTAGCTCGAATATGGTACACAGCCTCGGACTACATCACTGCTCAGACACCCCATCGTACAAGCTCGCCCGCTTCCTCCAGCGCATAAAATCGCAGGGAAGGAAGCAGCAAGACTGCAGTACAGATGCCATCAACAGAGAATGTCCAGCCGACCGACCTACACAGCGGATAGGTCTAGGATGCTCAATTGCAGCACCCACAACACGAAAAACACCACACATGAGAGAAAGGGCTTTGAGTTAAAAAACAGGATTCACACCAGCGTAGCCAAACGGGGGTCCTGGCTGCTTTTAAGTGCAGCGGAAAGGATCAAATGTCACGGGGTATAGGAGAAAGGGTTGAGGTGGAAGGTGGAAAGATTGGAGTTGGTGGAACACAATCCATGTCCATACCGAGGATAAAATTGGACATGTCGACGATTGCGCGAGGATAGTATAGTCGATGGAATCGCTTATGCGGCGAACTTGCGGGTGATCTTGGCGATGACTGGATAACGCACAGACAAATCAGCAACTCATTCAAACCCGCCTCCTTTGAACTCGAAAAAAAAGACAGAATCTTACCGTGCAGGCCAACGACCGAGAAAATGAAACCGAGACTCAGAACCAGAACAACGACGGGGTCGACACGCAGACCGGGGCTCTCATCGGTGTAGAGCTTGAGCATGGTACCGGAGGAACCACCCGCACCAGCGGAGCGAGTGGAGCTGGGACGAGCATTGCGGAGAGACTCCTTGTGGTCGGCAGCAGCGCGGCGGCGCATAGCAGCACGGGGACCACCGGGGGCAGAGGGCGACGAGGGACGGCTGACGGAGGAGCCGGAGGCGACAGCGCCGGCAGCACCAGCAGACTTAGACTCAGCGCCGGACTCAGCGCCGGAGGTGAGAGGGGAACCAGGACGAGGGGAGGCCTGAAGTCAAGGTTGATTAGAGATGGTGATCAAGTGAGGTTATTGGGGTATTGGGAAGAAAGGAGGTTTGATGGGTAGGCCTGAGGTGGCATTGAATGGGGATTGAGCTGCTGTTTCAGCAATTGAGGGGCTTGATGAGCTTACCATGATGATTAGTTAGGTGTGAATGATAGAATGAAAGAATGAAAGAAAAGGAGAGAAGGGGTCCGGGGAAGAGCGAGGTTTGCGGAGTTGAATTGAGGCCACGATCACGGTTTCCTGATTGATACTAGGCTCTGTATTGGTATTGTAATATCAACCATAACCTATGGTAATTTACCGTATATGAAACAAGCGATCCACCAATGAGAAGGGAAGTAGCGTTGAGGCCGGGGTAGTGTTTGAGCTGCTCAAAGCTTCCGAGTTTCTGTTATTTATATCAACTATGCGGCAATTATTTGTTTTATCTTGTCCAATTATACGTCAACATAGATTGGTTTCATTGTATTGAACATATTGATCTCTTGATATCCTAGACCAAAACAGGGTCGTGGAAAGTGCCCAAGGCAGAGGACTGTCGTAAATGACATAGAGAATAAGAACACCTCCGGGAATCATATCCAGATAACGCCACCGGTGCACTCATGAAAGATATGTAAAGCAGGGTAGTAAAGTCACATGATTTTTGGACTAAAGCCTGACATGGCAATGGGAGAAGAATAAAAAGGATGGTCGCTGGTGAGGTATCATAGGGCCCGAATAATCAAACGCATAGGCTCCAAAAAGTAAAACGCTTATCCAACAATCATGGATGGAAAAAAGTAGTAAGAGAACCCTCTCGGTTCTAACGTCGGGAGAGATCAGTCGATCATCATTCGAGATGGAACTGCGCTGATGGCCAAGTTGGATGAAAGCTCGGTATTCTTCTCCTCAGGCTTGACCTTCTTCTTGCTGATATGCGGTTTCAGACCGCGGTGGAAGTTATTCACACACATGCAAGCATTAATAATGGTAATCACAATCAGGATGAGCGTGATGACGGCAAAAAATGTCATTGAGGGACGAGCCGGGAGGTAGTCGATGTAGGTCGCCTGGGCGTACATGCGGAAGAGCTTGAAGACGAAGTAGGCCATAGCGGCAAAGAACAGCAGCTAGATGAATAGTTAGGTGCTGAGCTGATGCATTCTCTAGCTCAATTCACTTACAATAATGACGACCATGCCGCTAGTCGATTCCCGACGAACAAACCAAGCACCGAAGGCAAGGATAATGATGGTCACAGGAACGGCGACGATGGTAAGGTAAAACTCGGCATTATGGCTGGAGGATGACACGACGACCAGGAACTGGACAGTGAAACCGAGGAAGAAGAAAAAATCGAACTTCAACAGGGCGATGTAGATCTAGAGGGAGTTAGTCGCGTTCAACTCAGGAAAGGTTTCCCAAATGTCCTACCTGATAAGTCAGATAACGGCGCTTCATGCGCAAGTCAGCACTAATGTGCTTGTAGATTGTCCAGGCAAATTCGTCATACAGCTTCCATGCCACAAAAGTCATCAACACACTGCCTAGTCCGACAATGCATGGAATTATAATGAGGAGGAACGGGTCGTGTAAGGCGTTGATCGCGTTTCGGATCTGCTGCACCTGGACCGCGCCATAAATCAACAGGCCCACGTTGCACAGGCAAAGACCGATAACCTGAATGGTGTTCTTTGCTTGCAGGGCATCATACACCAAGACCAGCTCGTAGAGGAAGCCGAAACTGTACAGCGCGAGGAAAGTCGGGATGGTTTTGGACGAAGCACTGTTGTCGGACCCTTCCTGGATCTCGAAATTGACGAAGATATAACTGCAGGCCGTTAGTTTTGAATAAAAAGCAAGCCCAAATCATGAATTCGGGGTTTCATACATCTCTAGGGCGAGGGTCACAACTGTTTGGATGAAGGTAACGATGGCAAAAGTCCAGGTCCACGTCGTGTTTGGGATGTACATCTTCCGGTTGTGCGTGGAAGTGACTGGGGTGACATTTGTATAACCTTCTCGGGCGCGGAACCCAGGGCCCTGGCGAAAAGAGGGATCAAACGAAGATCCACCTAGGAGAGAAGCGCGCGACCCATGAGATATCACCTTGCCGAAATCCGACGCGGTGCTCGGTTCGGCGGAGTGCTTTGGGGAAGACACTGTGGCGGCGTTGACCTCCTGACGGAGGGTTTCACTTATTTAAGAGAGGGTAGAGCTGCAGGTGGGAGGGAAGAGACTGCCGGTCCCTGATACGTCGGAGCCTCGAAACAACGGAATGCTCGTGTGTCGTGAGTGGCTTGGCGGGTTGCACAAGTGACCGGGGGTTGCAGGTAACGAAAGGGGGAGCGAGGCTGGGAGAACTAGACTCGAGGTCGTGGGGACATCGGAAGAGCACTGCGCATAGCCTGGAACCGTGAAGGTGAAGGCGAACGAGTGTTTTGAAGGATGAAGAAATGAGCAATCTCCAATTTTTCACGAGGTGGCTTTCGGGTTCTTTTGGGTCTGGCGGGGCGAAGCGTGGTCGGATCAGTGTTACAGGCAGCAAGATGTACAGTAGGGAACCCTTCCCCAAAATGTAATCTTTGCGGCTGAGTTGGGGGCGAATTAAAGAGAGAGAAGAATATCGGTTAAAGAAAAAAGTGAAAGATCTTCCTGAGGTATAAGAGGAAAGGGCCAAGGGCTGGGATTATCCGGGGTTCACTAGTCTACGCATATCTTCGACCACATACCGCGGCTAGGCTACGACTGTGTATTTGGGGGCTGACACATTCTAGCGGCAGAAATGGACTCGTTCTCGAATGTTTAGTCAACACCCCTGAGTACGGTTAAAAAAAAATCAACATGGTTCATGTGGGGGCGTTGGACCCAAAGATGCAGCTCAGGTACAACCAAAGCCTGCCGTGGTCTCGACTTGTCGGTGGATGCTCGAATGCGTGGATTCCTCTGATCCATCCCACTCACTTGCCGTAATACGTATGCCTTTCTGTATGAACGGAGTTCCATCCCCCATGCATGTTCCTCCGTTTACACTTTTTTACGTTCTGTGGAACCAGCCTTATCCACTCATCCGAAACCGCGGCACCCGTCAGACGTTAGGGATCACGGCACACGACTGGTTCACTGTTATTGCTGCTCCTCCCGCAAGAATTCGGGACTGAAGGGGCTGTGGCTCGATTCCCCGTGGACCCCCAAACCGTGGTGGCTGGGGGTTCCAAGACTGGATTAGCCGCATTCCTGTGGCTGTGGCCTGTTGGATAAGCCACGCTGCGGCCTCCCGCCCCATGACTTATACGGTGTCATACTGCTTATGATAGAGTTATATTCTTAGATACGAGAATAATCCTAGAAGTTGCTGAATACTCTGTACAGTACACTCTTGGTCTCCTAACATGACGACTTGACATCCCCGTCCTTGTCCTGGGTTCTGCCAAGACGGTATATTTACGCTATCCCGGAACAGGCTCAAGCAGGAAAGCCACCAAACACTGTTCGTCATCCTCCTGCGCGACCTAGTAAATTAACCGACCTTAAGTATAGTGACCACGAAAAGTACAGAATGGCTAGTCCGCTGGTTTGATTATGTTACAATTGAGAGAAACTGATTTTCAATTTATTGCTTTTATAACTCGTCATTGGTTCAATACATGGATATTAAAGTAGGTACTCAGATACCTACTGGAAGACCTATCTTCCCCCCCTCCAGTCACTGCACCTAAAATGTATACAGACTTTTATACCCTCATTGGCCTCGATTAATATGAAATCACTGGCATGCATCTAAGGTTAACCCAATTATATTGTAAATTTACGATAACTAGCTGTCTTTTATCTGTCTTTTCCCCTATCCCTCATTGGTTCAGTCAAGTAAATAAAAATTGATAGGCTGTATGCTTAATAACCCAAGCTGCACTTGAGATGTACAGGGAGTGAATTGTCATCTTCCCGCCTACTAGGTAAGTTTAACAATTTTCGAGGGCCGCAATCCGTAAACGCTAAGCTTGCCCGTGCTATCTATCCATGGACTACATTCAACCATAGCCCTGTTGTTATCGCATCCCTCGCATCCTTCAGGCCGCGACGATTTTGAGATCGCGATCATCTGCGCCCTGCCCTCGAATACAATGCCGTATCCAACCTGTTCGATGGATACTGGAATGATGACGGAGACCCATATGGAAAGGTCAATGGGGACCAAAATACTTACACAACGGGCTGGATCGGAAGACATAACGTTGTTCTCGCTCTACTCTTAGATATTGGGAAAGCGAGTGCGGCAAGTGCAGCAACCAGTTTCAGCTTGAGCTACAATAGAGTGCAGCTTGCTCTCCTAGTAGGAATTTGTGGAGGCATACCTCACACTAGAGATGGCATTGAAATATTGCTCGGAGATGTGGTCGTCAGCCACTAACTAGTCCAGTATGACTTTGGCAGACGCTTCGCAGATAAATCCACACAAAAAAGCTTATTCACGGAAAGCAATGCTCAAAGTATTAGTATGCGTCATTTCTTGGAATCTATCCAAACGGATCGCTATTTGGCGCTTTTACCGCAAAGAGCCTCGAAGCATTTGACGGCAATCCAAGCTGGACACCCCGGGAAATACGACCACCTCAAAGCGGGCGATGACAAACTTTTTCCATCGAGCTACCGCCATAAACATAGGCCATCAGCGGGATGTCTCGTTTGCGACCAGTGCACGCAAGAAGCACAAAATTTTGCTCCGGGAGGTGTATTCTCGATTCCGGACTACGGTTGCTTCGGATATGGAAGGTTGTATGAAGCTAGATGATCAGATTATTTCTGTGAGGCCTAAGAGCCAGACGTGTAAGTTGGTTTTCACGCCCGTGTAGATCAAGGTCTTCTTTGGTAGCAGAGTACTCTCGGTTAGATGAGTATGGATTAACGCGAAGAAATTGCATATGATACTTTATCGCAGGGTTAGATCATTTCCATACGTAAGAGTTCTAAAGATTAGAATTTGTCAGTAGTAGACCTGATCTAAAATGGATACTCCAACCGATGCGGGGTGAGGGGAACGATAAGAGCGAAGCGATAAATCTGATAGGCCGTTTCTCTTACCCCTAGGGTGTCTACCTATGTGCCCCGCATCTTCAGACGGGCGGCCCATTAGGTGAAGAATACTTGGGTGAGTGAACCGCCGCCTAAAGCCTAACTGAATAGCGCGGCGAGCCCACGACCGAACCGTGGGCGCTAGGTGAGCTCGGCCGTAGTTTTGGCTGTTGTATGTTGTTTTATATTTTTCGCATTTCTTTTCTGGCTTTGACACCTTGTGTCTCCAAAACCTTCATCCAAATTGCCTGAACATCCCTCTGTCTTCAACTAAAGCCCCCGTACATCATCTAAATCGCTGAAGTGTTGACTGGTTAAGCTTCCCTACAGAGGATTAAACTATCTTTATGATATGGTTGGTTTGATATCTTTGCAAATATGGAGATAGTTTTGTGGGAGGCTCAAAAGTGCATCGAATACACACCATGATGACTCTAAGCTCGCAATCAGGCTTATTACCCCCGCCGACAGTAGGGTACAGGCGTGGGGTATTATGGTAGATAAACGATTGTTCATATGTCCTTCTGTATCCTTTCGACTAGCCCATCAAGTTCCTTTTGATTATTCCTTGCCTGAAGGCTCAAGTAGGCGCCGTCTGCCTCGCCATGCCCTATTTTGCCCACTATATGCGCAAAAGCCTCGGTAGTAGTCTTCAGATCCGTCAAGTGAGTTTGTATGAGCATCTTTGCGACGACTGCACCAAATTCTCCGGATGCATGATATTTGCCTAAGCGAACCTCTGCCGGGGTGCATTGTGCCCCGTAGGCACAAATCGAGGCTTGGGTCCATCTCAGTAGGCGTGACAAAATCATGTTGATTAAGAATAGTGCCTGTGTATCTCGCATGCAGTGATGGCATTTGAAAAGGTAACGCAGGGAAGGTATGATACGCTGCGACTGTATCAAGAGGACGCCAACTGCTCGTGATTGTTCGGATGTGCGTGGGATTTCTTGTAATGTGCAGAGATGATTGCTCAATGTTGTAAACCAAGTGCCAGATGAGACATTGTGGCATGAGCTCCCTGAAAAAGATGATCTCGAATGATCTGGAAATAGTCCACCCCTGGATTGCAGATCTAGGCTGCCTCTCGATGACCTGGGCGAATATGGGGAAAAATAAGGAAATCCCACCTCGACTGTTGATATGCTGTGCGACGTAGGTTTTTCAAAGCTATTATCATTGCCATTTGGCTTTCCCCTAGAGCTTTCAGTTGATAATTCTGTGTCGGCATGAAGTTCTACATCTCTTTGTTAATGTTATATTCTTAATTGAATGATTGCCTCGAAGGCACTCACCATTCAAGTTGTCGGGCAGAGGAAGGCAATTCTAAGAAAGACCAATGTGTTAGAACCTTTGTTAACGAGTGGAGCTCTGGAAGTAATACTTTCTCGATGCAGTTCTCTGTGGTAGCAGGCAGCCAATTCTCCATCCCGTCAAAGCCATTATCAAGTAGAATAGAATCTTCAAATTGAAAGGGATCCAAGTTGAAATTTGGTGGGCTTTGGTCGTCTAGTGTCTGTCTAGTATTAAAAGGGGATTGGATTGAACTGAAGGCCAAGTCCTTGTCGCAACTGGGCAGCGGCGGAATAATCGTAGTAGTCGGTGTTGTGTTCTGTGCGTTCTCGTTCGCTGTCGGTGGCGGGGTAGGTGGTGGCGGTTGTTGCTTTTCTCTGGCTTCTTTCATTTGTCGCAAGCGTTCAATAGTCTTTTTATTCATGCTGCCCCTCGGCTTGCCAATTTTTGCTTTGTAGCTGTAATGGCACTCCAAGCTGCTATTTAACCAGTGTTGAGAATTAGAGCTTGGTTTAACCGCAATAGAAATGTAACTCACTCTCTTTCACACCGTGCACATGGTGTTCCTCCGGTACAGCGAATCTTCGCTGCGTGACATGCGTCACAAGCACTTCGGAGTTTTGAATAATCCTTATCCAGGTCTTTGGACTTGAGTGACTTGTCATTCGACTGGCGTGGAGGACCCGTGCTTTCGCAGACAATCGAAACCGGGACTTGAGACATTAGATAGCTCGGGGGTAAGTGCCTAATCCAGTGACAGAAGGGATTCTGGTCGATTGACACGGTATTGGATCAATAAGGCGCAATCCCAGGAACTGGATTTTTTATAATCCTCCGACCTAACCCCCCCACGAGATTGCAATGATACTCAGGGCAGTATACGTTGAGGAATCGCCATATTAGGATTAGGTCTTACCCAGGATCCATATCTCTGCCCCATCAAGGTCATGTCTCGACCCATATAGCCGGAGAAGAGTGGACCCCGAGCTCATCTTTAACCACGCCAGGACGAAAGGCTGCAACGTGGTTCCAAGCTGCATTGGCATTCCTCGTATTTTACGCTTTGTCAATTCCGTGAAGATTACCTGGATTTTATTCAGATCGCAAGTAGAACCAAAAGATTCTCCATTTTCACATTCATAGCTCCGAGCAACGAATAGTGCATGACTGAGTAGCCAACGGCCTTCTCTGGCTTCTGTCATACTGTGTATCCGGGCATGAATGTAGACAATGAAGCACCGGATTTTTCCGCCCCCAAGTGGAGGATCGTGTCCGAGCAGGCTAAACAAAACAATTATCTTGTTCGAAAAAGGACTAAGAAAACTCCCAAAGTACTAGCCGTCGGAGATTATCGGCATTCCGCCGTCTCCAAGGTCCTAGCGAGCAGAAACAACCAGAAAAGCCTAGACAATCTGCAGGGGAAATTAATATCAAATACCTGTTTCCAGTAAGGCTATAGCCGGTCCAAAAAAAAACGACTACGGGTTGAGACGGAGAGTATTGGTGCGATTTTTGCGTCTGGAAGCTAAAGGCTTGACGATTTTCCACCTTTTTCGGAGAAAATAAAACTCAATTCCGATACATATACATCATTTATTTCCACCATCTTGATGATATCCCCATTTGTTTGTACAATATAGCAGCGTCTCCTTTGCACCACCGATCTGTTTTCCCGCAACATGTCCGACAATCGCCAGTGGTATTTTGCTTATGGCTCTAACATGGTTTCTGATGTCTTCATAACGAGACGGAAAATTCAGCCGATCAAGTCTGAGGTCGCTATGATCGAGGCCCATACTCTGTGCTTCAACATTATGGGAGTTCCATACACAGACCCTGCTATGGGAGGCCTTCGCTTGGCTGAAGCGCACGATCTTCCAGTCTATGGTGTTGCTTATTTATTGACCTCGGAGGACATGCGGCGTGTGATTATCTGTGAAGGGTATTTAATATTTTGACCCCAATCCAAGCAACAAGCTCTCACGATTATGAATGGATACAGAGGCGGAATTGCATATAAGACTGAATCATTCAAGGCTACATTGCAAAATGATGGTACGGAAGTAACCGTGACTTCTCTGGTGGGGAGACATAACATTTCCCGAAGTTCTGAGAGACTACCTTGAAGACGATATGCGGTGAGGATGAGGATGGGCTGAGTCTAGAATTATAAACACGATATGGAGGCCGCTAACACGACGTAGAGCCTTTTGATTCAAGGTGCCAATGAACATTCACTCCCGGAGTCATACCAGAAAAGACTCCTATCTCAATCGACTTTTGCTCCGCCACAAAATTATCGCTTCAAAATTGGCAAATGGCTATTCGACTGTTTCTGGCAGAGGGTAGCAATTTTGATAGAAAAGGGAGTAGGTCGATGCAAAAACGAGGAGGGAAATGTTCCCTGGTGGTTTTTGACAATATTTGACTGTCTTTTATGGACAATGTGGTGTTATCACGACTATATCCACGGGATCATTTGGGGCAGAGGGGATGGTCTTGACGGGAATTTAAGCCAGAGTTCAAGAAAAGAGCGTTTGAGCGCTAGCTATGGAGTTATAGTTCTTCATTATAAGTCCTGCAAGGGCGTGAACAAGGCTTACAAACTTAGCATCAATGGTTTATGGAATCAAAATGAATGTAGGGTGGCTATTTACAATATAAATGCCTGATATCTATCCAGATGCTAATATATCCTGGAACCGGATTAGCCAACCACGAGTTCTTCCACTGCTTTCTGAGACGAGTCGGCTACAGGCAAATCCCTCTCTGCGAATGGATACGCCTGTCTAACAACGCCTCGAAATTTATCATTCCATAATTGCTGTACTTTGTCTTCCATAATTGGATGTTTACCTTTGCACACCACAGACACAGACTCAACTTCCACCAGCACGCGTAAGACGTTTAGCCCCACGATCTTTTCCACATCTGAGCGGAGTATTCCGCGTTCAAGCATTCTAGCAACAAGATGAGGATATCGAGAGACGTCCTAAACTCCCTTCACCGCACTAAACATACCATCGTAATCAGAGCCAAGGCCGATATAATCATAGCCGATCAAATCCCCACATGCATGATATGATCAATGACGTGGTCCATCGTTGAATTCGACGCATCCGTATGAGCGAGAGACGGTATAAATGTGATCATGATGACACCATTATTGAGTCGGAGCTTCTTGAGGATAGTGTCGGGGACATTGCGACTGTGGGGAACGATGGCTGCTCTGAAATTAGATTGTCAGACGATCTTTTCCCAGGTTGAATATACTGATTCGTGTCGCTCACACTGAGGAATGAGAGAAAATAACAGGCGCTTCTGATATATCAAGGACTTGATGCATCACAGCTTCACTTGTGTGCGAGAGGTCAATTGTCCTGACCAAAGTGAGCGCTAGGCCTGACAAGGTAACGCAGTCAATCGATTCTCACATTCCGATTCTGTTCATTTCGCGAACCACCTTCTTACCTTGATCAGACAGTCCCTGATGTGCTGGGGAACTAGCAGTCTAGGTTTTTTTTTAGCTCTCACCAAAAATATTCTACCAGGGTGAACTCACGGCACTATCAGCATAAAGATTGTTTTTATTGTGCGCAAGTGTCGCATAACGGACACCGAGTCTGTGATAGAGGCGAAGAACGCTCGAGCTATTTGCAATCTGATGCAGCCCCTCGACCCCGATTAGTGCAGCGAATTTGCCTTCCTTGAAGAGTCGCATGACGTCGACTGCCTTATCAACGAGACCCATAGACTCCGAATATAAGTCCACCAATCGATGAACCAAATCAATTTGCTGTAATGTGTCCCTCAATACCTCGAAATGTTCCGCATCGCTGGTGAAATCATCGGACTCTGGGCTAAGGGTTTCATCAGTTGAGGTCAATATTACAGATCCAGATGTGCCCAGCCTCACCAGTCTACATAAACGCTCCAGAAGGCGCCTCCGGATTTTCCAATTTTGAGTCGCTTGAGATCGACATGTCCCACCAAGTCATTCTCGGTTCCAAAGCGCTCATCTAATCTATTGTCGTAAAATCCGCGAATAAGATGAGGCCAGTCATTGTGGCCATCTTGATATAGGGTTAGCCAGCGTTGAATTTGAATAGGTAATCAAAGGTTTATACCAATTAATGGAACAGACTGCAAGATTTCCAAAGCCTCCTCCATTGACGTGACGACGCGGATTTAGGGGCGAGTGAAATGACAGAGTGCGAGTCCAACAAGCTGCCGCTGCACCAAGACAACGCAGACCAGCATTACTAGCAAATTATAGGGTCTCTATTAAAAGCAAATTTCGTAAAAGAAGCTATGAAAGGTTGTTATAGTCTCCGAGAAAGTCTCCGGGCTAGGAACCCTGCCTATTTCCCAAGGTCCTCATGCAGACTATATTGCGGGAGCGGGGGCGAGGGTAAACCAGCTCACTTGGCTGGCTCTTTCGAGGAAGAAAGATTTTTTTTCTGTTGAAGGAATTGAAGGACTTTGCTGAAACGGAAATTCCAATGGCAACATGGAAGCGGATGCCGCCGTATCACCTGGGCGAGAAGCTGGGCGACAGGGCGAACCTGAACTTGATTCTGATGACCACGACTCTCGTGAATTTTCTGGATATTTTTCAACTTTCAGCAGTGCTCTTCGGTCTTCCGGATATTCAAAATGCATTGGACTTTACGAGCGAGGATATCAATTGGGTGTTGATTGTTTACAACATTACCTTTGCCGCCTTTCTTCTCATTGGTGGCCAGCTGGGCCAACGTTTTGGGCTGGAACGAACATTTATTTCGGGCGCAGCGATTCTGACTGTTTCCAATATTATCAATACGGCAGCACCGAACAAAGCTGCGTTGATTGCTGGGCGTGCGATCTCGGGGATCGGAGCAGGGTTGACCGTAAGCAACTCAAGATTGAACCATACGGCCTTTCCAAATCTAATTGACATTTTTCATCATGCTAGGCACCCAATGGACTTGCCATTTTGAGCACGACATTCCCCGATGGGGATGCGCGGACTAACGCGTTAGCAATCTACACGGCCTGTGCACCTTTGGGATCAACCATCGGAATGGTAATTGGGTCGCTTCTCTCCTGTACTGTTCAAGCCCTTCACATTTGCAATTATTGAACTTCAGTGCTAATCCGTTCTAGCCTCTGATGCTGGCTGGAGGTCTATTTTCTGGCTGTGCCTCATACTCACTGGGCTGGCAATGGTCCTAGCCTGCCTGTTCCTACCCGTATTTCCGAAGAAAAGCGACGTGCCGATCGATATACCAGGAACCGTGACTTTTGTCGTCGGTATCGCCCTACTAGTTTATGGCCTTAACGACAGCTCAAGCAGTGGTTGGACTTCGCCATCGGTACTGGTAGGAATAATCCTCGGAGTATGTCTGTTGTTGGTATTTGTATTTGTCGAGACGAAAGTGGCCAACCCTGCCGTTCCTCGATATGTCTGGAAAACCTGCCTTTCTTCCTGATGCTTGTGGCCGTTTTCGCTTTTGGTGGCAGCTTCAGTTCGTGGTTCTTCATCACCACGCAGCTCTGCGTAAATGTACTGGGGTACACACCAGTG
The DNA here is from genome assembly GCA_028828865.1 of Penicillium sp. IBT 16267x. NCBI lineage: Eukaryota > Fungi > Ascomycota > Eurotiomycetes > Eurotiales > Aspergillaceae > Penicillium > Penicillium sp. IBT 16267x. Next base: position 768,114 of record JAQJZQ010000005.1, on the reverse strand, counting down.
CTCACCGCAGTTTACTTCTTGGTGAGTATTCTTCTCCTTTCGGCAGCAGGTGACGGCTTGACTAATTCCATCGTTCAAAAAGCCCGGTGCATTCTCTGCAATTGTCAGCGGCGGTCTCGCCACACCCATGATCAAACTTGCTGGAGAAAAGCTGACGCTTGTCATCGGTCTCGCTGTTACAGCGGCTGGTGCCGTGGCTTGGGCGTTTGCGACACCTGAGCGTGCCGGTGGAACTGGTCATGGAGATGGGTACTGGTATTCCATCGTGGCCGCCATTATCTTTGTCTGTGGCAGCCCGGTTGCGATGGTTCCAGCGCAAAGCATCTTGCTTCGGCAGGTCGAAGCAGGCAATCATGCCGTGGCGAGTGCATTATTCAACACTGCCTATCAGGTCGGTGCGAGTGTTCTCTTAGCGGGTGCGAATGCCTTCATGAATGGAAGTCGCCAGCCAGTTCATGGAATTATGGTAGTGTCAATGAATGGTTACAGGAATGCTTTCTGGCTGTTGACTGGTGTCGTTGGAGCCGCAGCGATTGTTATTGCTGCTTGCTACTGGCCTCGAATGGCGGAGTCACCGGAGCGTCTCATGGAAGAGGCAAACACGGAGGAAGCCCAATCTATGACGGTGAAAACCTGATCTGGTCAAATTTACCAGGGCTCGCGTGACATCTTCGATTATGACGATAGATAGCTTATATTGCTGGGTGTATGATTTATAATTTACTCCAAGGTCCCCTCTATTTCTTACCCTGTGATGTGACACATATTTGTGTATATCCTCATTGATTCACAAATTTACTGCTATTGGTGGACACAAAGATTGAAAAGAATCTAAATCAAGGACAGATTTCAAGGCGTACTGTTTCCATCAACTATTATGGTGAGGTTTAATTGTCCAGGTATTGTCTAGGAATGTGGCTCTATTTAAATTGAGCTTTAATTCGCCAGTTCCTTCCGCGCCCAAGCAAGATGATAGTAGTACACATTCCCAACAGTGCGTAGCTCAACCTCCAGATCTTTTCGAAGTTCATCAAACTCATTCCGTGTTGGCTGACCAGGCTTTTCTGTCGAGCGATAATTCACGTTAGACAAGAGAAACCACACGGTTACGGGGATGTTCATCAACTTACCGCTCAACATCATCTTCATCCCATCCAAAAGATGGAGCAAAACAGAAACAGCCCTCTCGCCTTGCTCCTTATCCTCTGAAGCGGCCCCGACTTTAATGGTCTGGATATCCTCTTGGATGTCCACAGCACCAGCCTCCTTCAGCCATGGAACCAGGAAGGATCCTGGACTGGGTTGATTCCCAATAGCCGCCCACGCGTTGACCATTATGTCACGAAACTTCATGAACGCCTTATGATCGGGGCCCTCCTGAATTGATAGCATGTTTCCTTCGTGTAGCTCAATCCAACCACCTGGCTTGACACAGGAGAAGAGCATCTTGACCGCTTCCTGGGCGGTATCATTAGTACCAACAGTCAGGACAAACCGTTGGTGCACGATATCAAAACTTCCCTGGAAGTCGGCAGGCCAGGGATCGAAGGTCGAGTGAGTGGACAGGTGCACATTGGCAGGCCGGTTACCCTCTGGAACAAAATGTTGCGGGGCGATATCGGTGCCAAACAGTGATGCCGATGAAGGGACCGACTGCGCAAGATCGATCAACCATGTACCTTCGGCAGTGGCAGAATCCAGAATCCGGAGGTTGCTCTGAATCAGGTCCGCGGGACAGTACAGGAGTTTGCCATGCATTGCTGTCTTAACGAGGTCATGCTGGGTGCGTAGACGGTCGTACTCGCCTTGGTGGCGCGGGCCGCGGTAGGTGTCCTTTGTTTGGCTTTCCGTCATTGTGAGGGGCAGTATTGAGCAGATAGTCCCAGTTAAACAGTTATTTGGATTATAGGAGATCAAAGTGACGTTTTCTGGGACCAATGTTTTGTTTATGTATTGCGTCCTTATTTCCGAAGGTGCATCTCGGCGACTATTGAGCACCCATTGTGCAAAGATTTACATACTCGCCGGAGCCAGTATAACATGGTCGGTCTCAGTAAACAGACGAAATCAAAATCATCCATCACGATATATTCTCAGAAAAATTATTTCTCATTCCATCTTGATTGTTGACAACACAAAATGGATGCGTCGCAAGAAGACCTGACCATCAGGCCTCCTATTCCCGAGGACAGACTTGTGCTTTATGTCAAAAAAGGTACGCTAATTCGAGATTCTGCCCATTTACAGAATACGCCATTTTATACAAGCCTATTCTATCACTTCTATATATCCCCTATGTTTTGCGCTTATTTCCCGTTCTGTTTGTGTGGATGGCGCCAGCTAACTGCCTGCAGCTAGTCCAACATCCACAGCCAACGCTGTGAAGCCGCTGATGTGGATTGAGGCTTTGAACATCCCTCACACCATCCACATAATCAAATCGACTAGCAACGAAACATGGTTCCACTCTGTGAATCCGTACAAGATGGTCCCTGGCATGGAAGATGTCGAGATCTACCAAGTCAACGGCAAGCCCCAGCGGTTGAATGTCTTTGACAGCTCTGCTTGTCTAACATACCTGGCTGAGAAATATGATAAAGAGGGGATCTATAATGGCAAGGATCTCTGTGAACGGACGATCGTCATGAACTGGCTGATGTCCTACACTGCGGGGCTGGGTGCAACCGGAAAGATCTGGCTTCTTATGAAAATACCGAAGGAAGTGGATATTGGGGAATCCCTCTCGGTCCTTCTGAAGTATATCCGAACTGAGTATGATTTTCTGGAAACCCGTCTGAATGAGCCCAGTCAGAAGTATATTGCCTTGCCTGACAGACCGACGATCGCGGACTTCGCTATTTTGCCCTTGGCAAACGAAGCCATCGCAACTTCGGCTGAGCTAGACTTCACTCAGTGGCCAAATTTGAAAGGATGGAGCGAGAGGATGAGCAAAATTCCACCTGTCGCGAGGGCATTGCACCGAATTTCTCGATTTGGGCTTTCGGAGGAAGAGCTGGTCCTTCTGGATCAAAAGCACTAGGCGAGATGTATGCGGATTGAGTGACGATTACTTATTTTTATTTGTTTTGAAATTCTAAACTGTTCAATGGTATCAGAGTATTAAGTCCTCCAGTACTAATTCTGCGATTCCCATTAAATTGGCTTTAAGATAATTCGAGCGTCAGAGACGGGAACCCATGTTTCCACGCTGGGTGGAGAATTCTCGTCCTTCCCAGCTTCTTCTTCGGGTAATCGGATCTCGTAGCAGTCAAGGAGGTGACAAACAAACAGTTTTACCATGGTTTCTGCAAAGTGCTGGCCTAGACATTTCCGTGTTCCAAATCCGAACGTGAATATGTTGTAGCGAAGCTAACGGTCATTAGTATATATTGCGCAAGCCCATTCTCCATCCACCCTTCCTTACCTCCGTTGATGATAAGTTTTGCAAATGATATGGGTTGAAATCAAGACACTTGTCTCCCCAAAAGTGACGATTATGATTGATTGCCAGTGTATCGACGACAACGCTTGTCTGTTACTTAATCAGATAATTTTCCTAGAGAGGACCGTAACACAACTGACCTGCGGTGGAATAATGTAGCCCCCAATTATCTTGGCCTGTGGGGAACATTCAGGAATTGAAAATACTGTCAAGGACAGGTCAGCAAAATATGAGTGGTGATGGGGTCCGACGAATAGAGTAACTGACCCGTCAACGGCCGAAGCCGTGCTGACTCCAAAAAGCAAAGATGCAATAGGGTATTTTTTTCTACTGCAGAATTCTGAAAGTCGTCCAGAATTCCCAGATATTTCCTTCCGAAGCTGCGTCTGTACTTCAGCATCTTGAGCGATGAAGATGATCAGCCAGCTAAGAACGTGAGTTGATACATCTAGATTGGCAAATAGCATTTCGCTTAGAGTTTGAATCATCTGAACCCAAGTTAAAACCATTCATTGAAGCATAAGGTGCTCGAGGGAACCAAACCTCATTAGTAGAGATATGCCCTTCTTCCACTGATTTCCAAGCTTCGACGATCGGGGGGTGTTGACGATGATTTGCTTCTCGTGAGTCCACAATCACTTTGTTAAAGGCTATCCAGTCAGCCTGAAACCGCTTGAGCTGGAAATTTGTTCTTGGTTTCAGAAGTTGACATAGTCCAAACCGATATACTCCGCCAGATAGAACAGTTCCCATCAGACCGAGGCTTCGCTGGCCCAGGGACCAAAGCTCTTCCTTTTCATTCCTGTCGAGGGGTCCATATATGTATTCTGCAGTAGTCATGAAAGGAAAGCGACAAAACTCGGCGGCTGCGTGTAACTCAATATCTTCCGATTGCTTTGATCTCAGGCTCCGCAGATACTCTGCGGCTGCAATATCCACATTATTAGAATGGGATGCGACGGTTCGATGCATGAAATAAGGATCAAATTGAGAGCGAGTTCGCTTCCACCGCCGGCCGTTGATGAGACCCATGCAGTCTCCAAGCAGCTGGTGAAACAGCCAGCCGCCATTACTTGATGTAGATTTTGAATGGCTTGGGGAATCAGAGTGAAAGGCCTTCACATCTTCAGGAGTTGTAATCACACTGAACATGATCAGTAAAATTTCCTGTTTCCCAGGACGTGATTTTTCAAATCCTATAGAAACACATACACTTCAGGAGTAAGCCCCGACCAGATGCGATAAACCGCTCCATATTGGCGCCATGCATGGCTAACTTCGTGGCCTCGAAGAAATTTGTCAAGACATTGCCCATCGACAAACTTCCATTGAGGGCCTCCGATGCGCTGCCCTCGATCATTTCGAATGGGATACACCAGATTTGAGAACTTGAACGTAAAATAATAAGCTTCTGCAGATTGTTAGAATGAGGGAAATGGACTCACGAGTCTGCCAATTAAAAGTTCTCTTATTTGATAAATAAGCCAAACTAGGACTACACCAAAAACCAAAGTTGGCGTGAGGCCGAAGAAATCCATTGCAAATCACTGATTGCGGATGTCGCTGAAACGGAGACAAAGGACACGAAAGGATTCCAGTAAAGGCAACAACCGTGCCCAGAGCTTGTAATATTCTCATGCTCTCAAAATTTCTCATGCGTCTTTGGGCGGTAAACGGCCCTGTGGACAATATCCTATCGGACGAATATTCCCCGGATACCTTGCTACTCAGGTTTCCACTCCATATCGGGCACTAACGAGTTCTACTGATTTGTAGATAAAATTAAACAAAATAATACCGGCAAGTATCCATTCTACAGGAACGAAATCTATTGTCTCCCAGCAATTTGCCAGATTTCGGAAATCAGATTTCGCACATTTTTGCCATCAAACACGATTCAAATATAGTAGAACCCTCGCTCGCAGAATGCCAATACATCCATGGGCAATAGAAATGCCTTTAAGAGGCTTTTCCTTGACATCTAGATGGATGATATACTTCTGGATTAAAATAAGCTGTCACATTCCACTGATTACGATCGGAGGCCCAGCATATGTAGCTGTGGAACCCCAATCCATCAGCCAAGTCTCGGTGTTTGCTGTTTAAATAATTGTCAATGACTTGATCAATGAAAATAGCCATCGAACGTACCACAGCCTTTGGGCACCATCATAGTAGGAACCCGTAGCTAACCGTTTGCCTCTCCCCGCAAGGTACTTCGATAGACCTCGAGAAATTTGATCATCATTCTGTGCGTAATGTCGAACAGGCAAATAAACCTTTGATTTGGGAACAGTGGCGCCTTTTTTCATTTCAAAGTAGTAAAGAATCCCCCCGGTGCGATGTCTCTTTTCCAAGAGCGGTTGATGGTCTTTATACTCGTTTTGGTTCAGGCCAAAAACCGAGCACCATAGCTCACGGAATGAGTCTTTCTCCTCCGGAGTTTTTGGGGCTCTGCCTCCCAAAGTCAAAATATCCCATACACTGTGTAATGTCGTTGCTTGAGATCGAAAATATATTTTCAATCGAGATTGGGCCGGATCCAAACAGTCGATGGCCACTATTTCCATGGTAGGTTGTGATTGCTCTGGAAATGACTTGATAAAATCATTGAGCACTTCGAACGAGCTCAGTAGAGCATTTGCCGGCTCGGAAAGCTTTTTGAGTGCTTCCTCAACGACAGTAGGTTTGGATTTGCCCTCAGCCAAGGCTTTCCATCCAGGCAAGTAGTATTGCTTGACAACAATTGACGATTCCAGCAAGTCAAAAGCAATGTCGTTTCCCCGTGTTCTTGGGTTTGTGCATTTCGAGACAGTAGCAGCTTCTGGAAGTGTCGATGCAGGTATAAATCCATGTCCGGTGCCAATGGAAGGGCCTCCCCAAGTAGACGTAGGCTAGCAGCTGTGTTGATGGGATCGACTTTCTGGCCAGCAAATTTGCCGATAGGATCTGCAGAGTATCGGACGGTAGGAGTCTCCAGGGATGTAGACCAGCACCAGCTAAGCTCGACTGGAGTGTTATCATCTGTCATGAAGCTCTTCCAGTTGTCACAGTCTCCATGTCCACGAGGGTGGGGACCTAAAGAAGGCGCAACCGACTGACGAAAGAAATTGCTATGAAGAAGCACTGAATCTGAAGGATAGCCAGCCATTCTCAGCATGCCTGTCAGAAGCGATCCGATTTCACTACCCCAAAGTGAGGGATCAGTGGGTAACAATTGATCATGACCATCATGATCATCGTTATTCGAATGCTAGTAGAATGGTAAGTGGAACGAAGTATAAAAAACATTGGAAAAATCCATACTTGCATCTCCATCACCTGAATTCCACGTCCATTTCCAAGGGCGGGCTCTGCCTTGAGTCAGCCTTTAGTGAGCACATCGGTAGGGTAAGCGGAGTCACACACAGGAAATTTAACAGAGCGAGAGCCATATGGGTGAAACTGCTTATTTGCTGCTAATACCTGCAAGAGATCCTCTAGGAAGGTGTCAGAACATGAAACGGTAAATTACCGCTAACATCTGATAGATCATATTTCTTTATTTCTTATATGCAATATTGCGTCACGCTGCAGCTCTGGTGCTGTAACTACCGAGTATCGGCGTATTGGATGTATGGACTCGAGGGTATTTCAACCTGCCCTCGACCGCACTTTTTCTATTCAACCAATCAATCTTTTCTGCCTGAGTTGGTTCCGCTTGATCTTATTGGCCTTTGACGAATACTAGTTCATACACTGCTGAGCTTGCTCTGACAGAAGGTTAATTGAAAAAGTTCATGTAATCCAAATGAGAGGTTTTACCTTTATGGATCTATTCTCGGGAAAATAGCCCTAGAAGGAGAGGAGGTACCCTTTGGGCGGAGCGTAATCGGAGACCTCGGTGACTAAGTAAGCCGCAGATCTAGCCTTGCAAGGGTTTCTCTTCATTGGTGAGCGCTGTCTCTCTGCTCGGTCTGTAAATCTTTTAGGCTGTCAGCACCCCGGAGAGGCCATCTGATAGCATTGGCGTTTTCCGTGTACGCCGTCCAGGATCATCCCAGCCAGAAATCTTTGAAAGACTGAAAATGGAAGCCACATTGATTTCCGAGCTTTGCAAACAAAGAAACAAAACGCTGATTCCGAGTCTGTTGGGCCAGCATAATGCCGTTCTCACTGGAGACACGACAACCATTGACCTCAGCACGGCCGAAAATTGGGCCATTAAAGGGGCGGTGCTTGAAGGCTTACAGCATACCCTGGCTGACCTGTCTGAGGAGGTATGTTTTCCAAGAATAATTCGTTGTACAGAGCTCGAATAACTAACGGGTATACTAGAATTTATCCTATTCTTCTGGCATTGGTGGTTGCCCGAGTACGCGGCAGCTGATGGCAGATTTGCTTAACCGTCACTTCCATCCGGTAAAGCAAGTTGATCAGTCTCATCTTGTTTTAGCAGCCGGGGGCAGCTTTGCCCTGACAGCTCTAGTAGAGCAAATCTGCGATCCGGGAGATGGGATCCTGATTGCCACGCCATATTGGGCGGGACTCGATATTTCGATCAGTGTTCACTGCCCCGCCACAATCGTACCAGTCCATATGCCTCTGCAGAAGTTCTTCTGCCCCGAAAGCATTCAATACTATGAGTCAGCCGTCGACCAGGCTTCGATCCCTGTTAAAGCTGTGCTGGTTTGCAATCCAAACAACCCATTGGGGCAGTGCTACCCACGCGAGACATTGCAAGCCCTGATCGAGTTCTGCAAGCGGCGAAATTTGCACTATATTTCGGACGAAGTATATGCTCTTTCCGTGCATCGCCCCCCTACGGGCGATTTTGTTACATTTATTTCGGCACTTGAACTGAACGACCAAGAATTTGGTGACCGTATTCATGTGATATACAGTCTCAGCAAAGACTTTGGCTGCAATGGAATTCGCGTTGTGAGTGATCTATTGCTCAAAGCCACATCATCGGGCACCAGGACATCACTAATCAGATTTTGATGGGAGTTAGGGCGCGCTCATTACTCAATATAACGACTCTATTCGCCTTAGCACTGCTTTGAGTGTGCACAGTCAAGTCTCCACTTTGTCAACTGCTTTAGCGTCGAAGAGCATATTGCCACCAAATATTGTCGAGCAAGTCATGGAAAATGGTGGAGGGAAGCTGAGGGAAGCATACCAAGTTATTCGGTCATTTCTTGAAATACGTGGCATGGAGTTTATTCCGGCAGGCTACGGCATATTCATATTTGCCAGGTTGGGCAAGGTCAAAGATATCGAGGAGGAAGGGAAGCTCTTGAGATGTTTGATGTCTACTGGTGTATCCGTCTCAACGGGTTCAAGTTACCATTTCCTGGAGCCAGGGTGGTTTCGAATCTGCTACGGACTATCAATAGTTCGGTTACATGAAGGTCTCAGAAGGATTGATCTTGGAGTTCAGAACTTTCAGAAGTGTTCTGTGGAGTGAATCAATAAATCAGCTCCTTTGTTGTGTCATGTGAATTGGATCTCAGATATCAATTCGACTCTACTTAGTTTCTTTAATGATCATGTTTGTGATGTTTATATCCCGTAACGAAAATACCAGTATGTGTACAGAGTAGAGCGTTCAATAGCGATCAGAAGGGCCAATTCCTATGATTGGTTAATTTAACCCGGTTCTGCCCCACTTTTATAGTTTGGTATTGACCGCTTTTACCACCGCTTTTACGTGGTTTTATAACTAGTTAACTAATTAGTTAACTTAACTTAGTTATTAGTCTAACTAACGTAATCGGTAAGCGAGTGGCCAGTGTAAGCGAGCGGCCACGGAACGCGAAAACGCGTTAATTAATTAGACCTTCTTTCTTCAACCACCCACCATGCCACCAATTCGCTCCCAATCCTCTCAAAATTCTTCAGAGCAGGAGGGTAGGACCTTATTAGCTATCCAGGCTATTAAAAAGCAACAAATCTCGACAATTTCGCAAGCAGCGACCCATTTCAATATACCGCGTACAACCCTCCGCCGCCGTCTCCACGGGACTACTAATCGAAGCGAAACCCGCGCTAATAGTCATAAACTGACCCAGATTGAAGAGGAATCCCTTCAGAAATGGATTATCTCTATGGATATACGTGGTGCACCTCCTCGGCCTACTACCGTACGAGAAATGGCAGATATTCTTCTCGCAGCGCGTGGGTTAACCCAGGTTCAAATAGTCGGCGAAAAATGGGTTTATAACTTTGTTAAACGACACCCAGGACTATCAATTCGCTTTTCAAGACGCTATAATTATGAACGTGCGAAGTGCGAAGACCTAAAAATCATTCAAGAATGGTTTAATCTTGTCCAAAAAACAATCCTCGAAAACGGCATCGATCCAGACGATATTTATAACTTTGATGAGACTGGTTTCGCGATGGGTCTGATTACGACCGCAAGAGTTATTATAAGAGCAGAATATTATGGTCGAGGATCACTTCTACAGTCTGGAAATCGCGAGTGGGTTACCGTAATTGAGTGTATAAGTGCGTCTGGATGGGCTCTTCCTCCATGCATTATTTTCAAAGCTAAAAGCTTCATCAAGGGCTGGTTTGATAGCTCCCCAAAAGATTGGCTCTTTCAAAAAAGCGATAATGGATGGACTTCTCATGAAATTGGACTCGACTAGCTTCAAAAAGTCTTTATTCCTTCGACTTCTTCTCGTACGAAGGGAAAATATCGACTTTTGGTTCTTGATGGTCATGGAAGCCATTTAACTCCAAAATTCGACGAAATTTGCAGTCAAAATAATGTGATTCTAATCTGTATGCCTACGCACTCATCACACCTTTTACAGCCTCTTGATGTTGGTTGTTTTGCGGTTTTAAAGCGTGGGTATGGTCGACTTGTTGAAACAAAAATGCGGGCTGGGGTTAATCATATTGACAAATTTGATTTCCTCGATGCGTATCCTCTCGCACGAATCGAAGCATTTAAAGATATAACTATCAAGTTTAGCTTCACAGCAACCGGTCTAGTCCCGTACGACCCAAATCGAGTGATTTCAAAGCTTAATATTCAACTTCGCACACCGACACCCCCTTCGAGCCGGGGTAGTGAATGGGAGCCAAAAACACCTTTGAATTATATCCAATTACAAAAGCAAGCATCATCAATCAAAGCTTTATTAAAGCAACGCTCAAAAAGCCCACCAAGCCCGTTAAATACTGCGATAAACCAGGTCCTGAAAGCTTGCCAAATCACTATGCAATCAGCTGCTCTTCTCGAGAAAGAAGTTAACGATTTACGCGCTGCTAATCAAAAGCAAAAGCGAAAGCAGACTATATCAAGAAGGCAGATATCTCACGAAGGTGGTCTTACAGCTCCAGAAGCTCTAGAGCTTCTGGAGCAAATTGAGCATGCAAATCAAGGACCTCCACTACCTCAGCAGAATGATATTGAACCGCCTATACAACAGCGTACAAGAGCGTTACCAAAGTGTGGGTTATGTGGAATACAGGGCCATAAAAGAACAGCATGTCCAGATAGAGCTAGATAGGTTATTTTATTAATAAAATGGCGTTTGGGGTGATAATTCTATATTTAATATTAGTTGATGGGGTATAGGTGGCCGCTCGCTTACAATGGCCACTCGCTTACCGATTACGTTATCAAAAAACCTTAATTTTAAGGCCCATAACAACAACAAAGTAATTGCAGGAAAATAATACCACTTCACCCCTATATTTCACCTTACTATATCTCCACCATAATGTATACTATGATAAATCCGAGCAATTCTTCTGAATTCTCAGGCCTCTATGATCATTCTAATGCTAGTCTTAGAATAATCTAGTCCGGTTTCGAATTATTATAAATTAATTAAAATCCTCTATGATTCCTATAAGTTTCACCATTTTTCTATACTAAAATGCCCGTGTTAAAGTTAACCTTAACCCCTATAAAAAGCTGATTCTAGAGTTTCTATAAAGCGAGGTCTCGAGTATTAAAGCGAGCACGTCCTACCTTAGTAACTCGCCGTAGCTAGCGGAGACGAGTCGTGGACCGCCTAACCTCCTGATTTGATTAGAATATTGTATTTTATATACGTGTGAATAGCTTCATCTTAATAATTTGAATTATATGTGCGTTATTACGGGGTCAATTGTAGAACTACAGGTTAAACTGCCATTATATTACATATAATCTTTAAATCGTCAATTTGAACTGCAGTTTTACTATGGCAGTCAAAATGGGGGTGTTGCTGCTTATATAAGCGTTGGACTTGGTGATTTTGACTGATTTCTCTCTGTATGGGTAATTCCAGTAATCTCAACCTTCCTGCCGGCTCAAAAATCGGACTAACCTTCCAAATTGGGAATTGGCCCTTCTGATCGCTATTGAACGCTCTATACAGAGTATGTGGGAAAGTTATTGAAGAAAGAAGTAGATTTGTAAGCCTCAAATTCAGGGATCAAAAAATCTATAGCAACTATACAACAGCCAAAATTTCCCCCATTGCCTGGCCAATCGCATCAATTGTTTCAGAAGAGGTCAGAGTCTCCATATACTCGAATTCGCACGTTGTTTTGTTCTCTCTTTCGGTGAACTCAACTAGGAGTGGAAACTTGGCACCCCTTGTTCTTACCTCTCCATCTTCAACGTTGATACCGGGCCAAGTAATGCCATTCGCAATAGAATCCTCTCGTCTGTTGTACACAACCATCACCTGGAAGGGCTCATCCTGACCGGTGATCTTGCGAATGTCTCTGAGGGGAATCGAGTGGGTCAAAGCATTTTGAATCAATACCCTGACAGAGCTTATCAGATCCATGATGCCACTCGAATTGTCGAGCGGTGTCTTGACCCTCACTGGCAGTCGATCAAGAAAACAGCAAAGGAGGTCTTCCGTGCCAGGTTCAGTACGGTCAAGATGCGGTATGCCGATCACTATATCTCGTGTTCCTTGAACATTTGCAATCGCCATTCCAACGAGTGCCACATATAGCTCCATAGAGCCCGGTAGATTTTGCTGCTTTTTCAATGAAACAGATCGAGAGTATCCGATGTAGCCATCGGCACTTGGCCCCGATGCTTGAAATGGTGGACTCGGGGGGATCGAGAAGGTGACTCTGCCAATATGTCACATTTGAACTCTGCATCGATAGCGGAGTTTGCTGGGACTTCCATTCGGCCCACAATGCATAATGCGGCGATCTTGACGAAACGAGACTTTGTTGCAATTCTGGACCGTTTCGCAGGATTCTGTCATATTCGTCCTGGATTTTGATGAAAAACAATTTCATCGCCGCCTTATCTGTAATTGCGTGATGCTGTACAAGTACAACATCGACCCATGAGAGACCTTCGTCTATCAAGATCCGAGTCAAAGGTCCTGTTGACAAATCGAACGGACGGCTGGCAAAGCTGCTGATTGCGACCTCGGACTGCGCATCTCTTAAAATCTCACATGGAAGAGAAGACTGTCTTCGTGTGACCCGCCCATCGATCACACTAAAGCAGCTTTGGAGTACCGGCTCATGGGATATCACAGTTACCATCGCCTTCTCGAGCGCTTCTAAGTTAACTTCCCCTCTAAGCCGAAGATGACAAGCAACGTTGAATGCTTGGGGTGAAGGAGAAGCCAACGACAACTGAACAAACTCTTCTTCAAGGTGAGAAACCGTGTTATTGTTTGATTTGATATTCATCCACGACGATTCAAAGGACGCTGAATCGGCCAGTTGATTCTCCTTCGGTAGATGGGCTGCGATCTCATCGCACAACGTCGATAAGGTGGTGTTCCAGATAAATAGCCCCAAAGGCAACTTGGTATTGAGCCTGCGGCTGGCCATCTGGGCAGTTTTGATCTGCGAAATGGAATTGCCTCCGAGGGCCAGGAAGTCTGACTCTTCGCTTATCTCGATGTCTTCAGATAGGTGGACCGCCTCCCGCCAAACCTCACTGACCAAGCGCTGAAGTAGTGTCAATGAAGTCTGGCCCTTTTTGGACGCCAAACATGAGTGCGACTGCAAAGCTTTGCGATCAAGCTTCTGGTTGGGCATTGTTGGTAGAGTAGAGAGTGCCATGATTGCCGAAGGACAAGCATATCCCGGCAGTTTCGCTCGGAGGGCAGCTTGAATGGTCGGAATATCGACATCCTCGGGCTCAACAAAGGCAACGATATTGCTATTGCTCACGATGACCGCAGCCCGACGAACCTCTGGGCTGACCATCCGAATGGCATTTTCAATTTCGGTCAGCTCGACACGGTAGCCCCTAACCTTGACTTGGTTGTCGAATCGCCCCAAGAACCGGGGTTCCATGTCTTCCGTCCAGACTGCGCAGTCTCCCGTGCGATACATTCGGTAGCCCGACATGAATGGATCGGGAACAAAGCGGGATTGAGAAACCGCTTTCATGTCAGAGCCTATATATCCGTCCGCAATCTGGATACCGCTCAGGCAGATCTCACCGGGTACGCGAATTGGAACCGGATGATTCTGCGAGTCAAGAAGGTAGACTGCAACGCGAGGGATCGTTCGCCCCAGTGTGACTTCTTTGAATGGCTGTAGCGGCTGGAACAGACAGCCAATAGTGCATTCACACGGTCCGTACGAGTTATATACAGTTCTGGTGCCTGTCCAACGGTCTGCCAAATCCTGGGGAACGGCTTCACCGGCAAACAGAATGGTGTCAAGATTTGGGTAATCGGACGGATCAATAACTGACAGGAAAGACGGAGTGATCATTGTCGCGTCGACACGAGATAAATGGGCGAATGGATCCGTTGGGTCGGCCAAAACAAGCGTGGCGCCGTAGCATAGATTGCCAAAAATCTCGGCCTGGCTGACGTCGAATCCTGGCGAAAACATTTGCGAGTGGCGTCGGCCTGGTCTAGCGTCCATACGAGCAGGGCCGTAGGACAGGTATGAGACCACTGATTGATGTTCAATACGAACGCCTTTTGGAACGCCCGTGGATCCTGATGTGAACGTAATGTATGCGATATCCTCTGGCCCTGTTATCGTCTCCAACCTGGGCCACTTGCGCTGTTCTGGACCCTCCAACATCTCATGTAGAAGTATTTTGTTGTGGAATAAATCTGAAAATTGGTCATGGCAATCTTTGTTGGGAAAGATGCAAAGTTTCACTTGAGCGGACTGGATCATGATCTGCATCCTTTCGGTGGGCAACTTTGTGTCCAGAGGAACATAGACAGAGCCTGCCTTGATCACGGCAATGACGGAAATAAGCCAGTTCATAGTCCGGTCACTCACAATGCCCACGGCCTCTCCGGGCCGGACACGTTCTGCAATAGCTGAGGCGACGTGATTTCCAATGTGATCAAGTTCCCGGTATGTGATAGAATGAGAGGGAGATTCAATTGCCACCTCATCTGGCCATTGGTCGACTCCCGTCTCGAACCTGTCCTTCAGATTTGATGGGCCGACGTATGGGCTCATGAAAGTGGACGAGTTAGTGGTCAGGGAGAGAAACTCGCATGTCTCCAGCATTCGCTCGCGCAGTTTGGGCATGGTGTCGCACCGAGAGTCAAGCAAGGCAAGGAACAAGTTTCGAAAGTGAATCATCATCCGTTGCATCACTGGTCTCGTATACATCGTTTGATCGTAAAAACCTCGAAAGCTGAGATGATCTCCTTCCCGACGGATGATGACCGTCAATCCAAACTCTGGGACGTCGGTACGAGAAAACTGCCACTCAGAATCATCAAACCCGGGCAAGTCGTACTCGAGGAAAAGTGTTGTCTGGAAGATCCTGGAATGGCTTCCTGGCATTATATTTTCCAATGCCTCTGGGGCTGACCATTGATGAGAGCTCACTCGAAGGAGCAAGTCCTGCACACGCGCAAGGAAGTTTGCCTTCGTGTTGAGGCCGGCTAGACTCATGGGAAATGGGCAGGTGTTCAATATTGGACCCACCGTATTGTCCATACCAGACATAGGAAAATTACGACCGGAGAAAATCGTCCCAAATGTGACCTGTTCTTGCGCTGTATAGAACCGCAGCAGGATAGTCCACGCCGCGTGCAGCATTGCTGCCGAAGTCACTTTCTGGTCACGGCAGATTTGCTCAATTCGAGATATGGAAAGGTCGATGCTGGCGGTAGTAGCTCCAAATCCCCGCCCTCCCGATTGATCCGCTGGTCTGGGGAGTGTCAATGGCACAGCATCTGAGACCTTGGACATTGCCTCTTTCCAGAACACCATTCCTTCATCCCGGACTTGGCGGAGGTGTTGTGGTAGCCGCTGTGAGAATTGCCAGAATTGTGAAGGCTCTCCTGCAAATACCTCACCACGCAAAAGCCCTTGAACTTGCTTGACGATGACACCCATAGACCATCCATCTATAAGGCTGTGGTGAACAAGCCAAAGCAAGGTCGCAGCTCCGCCAGCTTCACTGATTATCAATCGGAAGGTATTGAGTGGTTGAAAGAGATTGCTGTTCTTTTGATGCTTTCCAAGCCCTTCGAACTCGTTGACAATATTCTGTTTCAGAACTCCAGGGAAGGTCGATAGACACCAACATGTAACTCGTGGTCGGTTCTTTAATGGAAGATCGAATCATCCCCATTTGTGTTGCAGTAATTAGGGGCGTAACCAAAGTTTCATCAATCGTCGTATCCATAGATGCGGCCGAGTGCTCCCTTTCCAAGACACCAGCTGGCTCGAGTCGTTCAGACAGAAGTGTTAAGGAAACTGGCGCGAACATCTCCTGAAACCTGATGATATATCCTTTTCTGTTCAAAAGAGAGGACAATCTAATAGCCAGTAAAGAGTTCCCACCAAGTTCCCAGAAACTGCAGTGCATAGCTACCGAGTCAACGGGATGCTCTAATGTCTCGGCAACTGCCTCCTGTAGTATCCCAGCCTGAGACCCTCTCACAGGGTCACTGGAAGCATCGTTTTGTCTTGTTCCGAAGGATTCTTGTAATTTGGCCAGATCGATCTTGCCGTTTGAGGTCCGGCACAACTCTGCGTACGCGGTAATCTGATCTGGCACGACAAACCGATCATGGGATTGGAATAATTTCCGTCGCATCTCTCTAGTATCAATGCTGTCCGGTGAAATTGCTCCAACGAGACTACCCTGATCCATAAAAGCAGCCGCTGAATGGACCCTTTGGTATGACTGCAAGATAGGGAGAACGTCCATTTCGATGTTGATTGGAATAATTTCCGTCGCATCTCTCTAGTATCAATGCTGTCCGGTGAAATTGCTCCAACGAGACTACCCTGATCCATAAAAGCAGCCGCTGAATGGACCCTTTGGTATGACTGCAAGATAGGGAGAACGTCCATTTCGATGTTGATAAGAAACCCGCGATTCTTGACCATGGTATCTTCTCGGCCACAGAAGACAAGTCCTTCGGGGGTTCTGCGAGCCCGATCAAGTGTTCGATATACTCGAATGCCATTCCATGTGATGAACCTCTCGGCAGTTAACTGCGCATTTTTGTAATATCCGGATGCCAGCCCGGGCCCGCTAATGTAGATCTCTCCTTCTGCAGATCCCTCCATTTGGTCATTGAGAACCAGCAGCATTGTATCGGTCATCGGATTGCCTAGGACAATAGGACATCCAGGTCGTAGCTCAGCCATACTGGCACAGATGGTGGTCTCTGTTGGTCCATAGCAGTTGAAGATTCGGCGTTCTGGGGTCCACCATTTCTGCACTAATGCGGGACTCGGAGACTCTCCACCGAGAAAGATGTTCTGGACTTGACTATAGGAGTCAGGATCCCCCAGTGTACTTAGAAGGGAAGGAGTTGCAGGAAGAATAGTACACTTCTTCGCATCTTCCAGGACCTGCCCTGGCTCAGATAGGACAAGATGGCCACCATGGCAGAGTGTGCTGAAGAAGACGCCCCAAGCAGCTGAGATTTAGAGCCTATGTTAGCATTTTGCTCTGCTTTGACAATGTTACTTTGGTTGAACCTACCATCAAAGGCAAGGGAAAAAAGAAGCAATACGCTGTCCTTGCTACTGACTCCCAAATTAAAGGGCATTCCTTTATCCCCTCCCTGCAAAACATAGTTTTCGACGCATCGACGGGGGATGAGAACTCCTTTTGGAGTGCCTGTTGTGCCGGACGTGAAGATTATGTACACAGGCTCTTCGGGGCCTCTGCACTTGTCGAGTCTTTCTGTCACTGATTCGACATCCACCCCCTCAGCGAGTGCATTGTACGTCGAGTCAACATCTTGTGCTCCGATGATGGAAGTGGATCCGGCGTTGAGGTCGGTGTGTCGGGAAATAATGACAAGCTTTGGTTCTATGGCTTGCAAAACGGCGTCGACTCTCGCTTGGCTCCACGACTCGGCATCCATAGGCACAAAGCAAACACCCAGTTGCATCAGTGCAAGGATTGATGCCACGCTCTCGAGACACCTTGAGAGAAAGATCGGGATAGTATCCCCAGCACGGACACCGTGCGCGTCGAACAGTGAAGCAAGTGACAAAGAGGCCAGGTTAAGCTTTTCGTAGGTCAAGGATCTCTCGCCTTGGGATGCAGCAGTTGACGTTGGTCGCGCTTGCACATTTTGCTGGATCAAGCTGTATATCGACTGTTCGCCGCTTCCGGTGCCCAAGCAGATGCTCGGCTCTGCTGTCGCGTGTGGTGCCATGAGGTAGAGGGTTTGAGAATTGATGAGAGTGTTGACAGTATTGGAACTAGCTGCTGTCCCCGTACCTTTCGTAGAAGCGATTGGTTTTGCTTGCACAAGGTGCCATCCGTTCTACGGGGACTAAACATCGGCGGGTATATATCTCCAAAGGTGCTGAGCTTCTAGTGCGCCAGCAATATCCACTACGAAGAATTTGGTTAGAGTCGGCCCGCTCGAGTGCCAGTATAACGATTACGATCCGTAGCAAGTTTTGAATACCTCAATTTGGGTTGGAGTTTCACGCTGCAATTCAATTGCCTCCCTCTTATATCTTGGAATTTCCATTACAATCAACTGGAGCAGGCATTGAGGAGAAAGAGAAATTAATTCTACCATCTGTTGCTCAAGGTAAACCCTTAATTCTAAAGCTAACCAAACAAAGGCTGCTGCCCCAGGGCCTCTGCGGCAATCTGCGTGGAGACTCCCATTCCAGCTAGCGAACCCGAGAATATGGCATGGGGAACATTCTTCATCATTCCGCAGCTGTCTCCTGCTGCAAAAACGCCCTTAACAGTAGTCTGATAAAATGGAGGGCCCGCTTTGATGTCCCCAGTAGGTGTCTGTTCCAGGCCGAGCTGCTCCACAAAAGGACCACGAGGTTTCGTCTCCGGAGTATGAGCCAGGAAGCCCTCAATCACGCTGCTTCCGTCCTCAAACTCAACAAGTACTGCGGCTTTCTCGGCTTGTTTGGAGAAGCGCTTGATTTTGCGAGAATCAACTTTCATGACCGTTGCCTTTCCAAAGCCAGCCTCCACTTGTTTCGCGAGATCTTCGGAGCCATTTGTGTAGATGGTGACAGTATTGCTAAGCGTGGATACCTGCCGAGCGACGTGCAGGACCAAAGGCGCTTTGGACAGTCCGCCGATAGCAATAACACCGGCCGAAATGCATCCTCGCTCTTCATATCCTTTGCAGAATAGACAGTGGAATCTAGAAGAAACGGTTAAATTCAGAATGTTCAACTGAAGGAGGGGGCTAGCGATAGCGTACATTCCCTTTCCCCAACATTCGGCATAACCATCGATATCGGGATAGATATCCTCCACACCGTTGGCCAAAATCAACTTCTTGCCGACCCAAACCTTGCCAGCTTCATCGGTCAAGATAAAGGCTCCTGTCGAGTCATCCTTTTGAACGCTAGACACGGCCACCTTCTGGAATGCAATGTGCCCATAGTTCGACAGAATATTCCCCTTGGCTGTGTCTCGATATTCCGAGGGCTTGATATGATCGAATCCAGGAATCAAGTGCATATACTCTGCAGTGTCGTTGCGATAAGTTCCCGCGTCGAAAACGACCGAGCTCTGTTGTTGACGGGCCAGAGTGAGGGCCGCCGTCAGGCCGGCTGGCCCAGCGCCAATGATGAGAGCGTCTGTTGAGTTTGCCATTTGGAAGTATGATTTGATAGTAACAACTGGAGGATGTCCAATTATTGATTATTTGCTTTAAGTCGCTGGGCAGAATGACTTCGGTCGCAGAGCGGTTAATGTGCAGAGAACTGTGCAGGCGATGTACGATTTTTACGAGCCGATATATTGTCCGACGGGCAGTAAATAAACTAGGTAGAATAGTCGATAGTCTCCATTGTCTTTCCATATCATTCGCCGTCTTCACCTGCAGTGAGAAGTGGAGAGCCCTCAACGATCCCCCGGGTACCCAGCCTCTCTGGGTCGAGGTACAGTACTTTGTTCGACCGACACATGTACTAGAACTTGATATGATAATCACATACACATTAGGATTAACAAATACCAGAGCTTATGAAGATCCATTTTAACAGTTCCAGTTGTCGCGAGAAACTAGCCCCATTAATGAGTTTATTCCATACACCGCTTCCCTGGTCAATCCAGGGAAGAAATTTAGATTTAATGGTAACATGACAAGAACATAGTACTCAATTTTTATCACATATTCTACGATAAAATATAGCCTATTTCTGGACTTGTGTAGATCGTAAAGCCTCCTAGCATGTGCGGAAAAAATCTCGTTCGTCCGTTCAGTTGGCCTCGGGCTTTTGGCCCCAAACAAAGTATACTCTCAAGGCGACGTGATGGTTTTTCATCTCCTCCTCAAACCGTTTTGGGAGGTCGGCCCATTCCTCTTCTGTGATCCCAATCATCTCCGGCCTTGATTTCATTAGTGACGGCAGTCCCAATTTGCTTGAAGAATATACTCACTTGGCGACAGACTGAAAGAATCCCAGAACCGACAACATGTTGCGCTTTCCTCGCTCGCCCAGCTCTGGATCCGGGTGAGAAGAGCCTGCCACCATCTCGATTGCCTTATATCCCACATTGACGAGTCCTTCCTCGGTCAACCGGCCCGCCAGCTTTGTCGAGGCGAGGGGATCCGACACGACCGTGCTGGTCAATTTATGGACCGTCTGAACCGCCTTGCACAATTCGATCGGCTTGGAGACAGGGGTTTGGAAGTCCATTTCGACCAACTGAATCCAGCCCCCTGGCTTTACGCAGCCAATTAGGTTGCGAAGTACCAGAGGAACTTCTTCGGTTTTGAAAAGCGGAATAACGAAGCGTTGATGCACGAAGTCAAAACTGTTCTTCCATGCGGCGGGGAATTCTTCCACCAAGTTTTGCTTGACGATTTGAAGCGCAGGATTGGCATTGAGGGGCGGGTACCCCTCCGGACTGCAAGGAACAACCTGTCAATTTGTACATAGAATCATGCTGCGGGATAGAGTCCAACTCACGCGTTGTTGAAACCGACAAACTCGGTCTTCTCCGGGAAGATAGATCTGGCATCCTGCATCCAGTAACCTTTTATATCAGCACCTTCATTTCAATACCAAATAGGAAACGGCCTACCATCTGCAGTGGCAGCATCAAGAACGAGCATCCCCGGGCGAGTCAAATCAATCGGCGCCAGGACCAATCCATTGGCACCTCCTTTCAGCCACTCATGCTGATTTTGCATACGCTCCGCCTCCTCCACGTTACGGGGTAGAAAGTATCTGCTTCCGACCTCCTCAACCTTCTCCTTGGAAAGGTCATCGTTGTTGTTGTTCGACATTGTGCTTGATAGATGCTTCGGGCAGAACAGTTATGGGGTTGGGCTGAAGAGTAGTTCTACTTCGTACTACAAGCTGCGAGGGAAGTCCAATTACTATAAACTGTTCCGTTGATTGACAGAATGCTTACAGCTCTACCTAAGGCGCTTAAGCGTGTTCTAAGTGACGGCGACTATTCGGGAGGGATAAGAGAGGACCTTCGGAGACATCGGCCTGAATCCCGGAAAAAATGGTTAAGAGACCAGGGTGAAGAACAAAAGTTTGATCAGAAAAACTAAGTGCTGAAACTATTCTTTTGATGCTCATGGTGTGTTTTCTGTCGTGGGCCCTGAGTGTATCCGTGTGTGAACATACTTTGTGGCTGATGTCGCATAGACCCAAGCGCCACTCGCTTATCTCCTCACGACCGTCACGCCCCAGGAGTGGTAGTCAGGGATTGACTGTGGTGAGTAGATTCTTCTACTTTTGTCATCATGCCGCCTACTGCTGCTGTTTCTATGCTGTATTCTTGCGGTAGACATCGCGGCGGAAGGTGTGCTTCAGCGCAGCCACCACGTATTTACGGAGTACGACAGAAGGCGGACATTGCGACCTGGTCAAGCTGCTGATGGACAGAAAAGCTTTTTCCGGATACCTTTCCCAGCCCGGAAGGCGTTGAGCACCGCTTTGTGGCTTGCTAGGGTGTCTAGTAGCCGCCACTTCCCTTTTTTTGGTATTTAACGTTTTGGTCCGTATTTTAGAGCCGGCAAAAAGGTTTAAATACTATAAATACCCATACGGAGAGTTAGTCAAAATCACGAAGTCCAACGCTTATATATTAGTAAGAAACCTCATTTTAACTACCATAGTAGAATAGTAGGAGTGTAGTAGCGACCGGTGTTGGCTATGACCTTATAACCAGCGAGAGTCCCTTACTAACCTACCGGTTTTCGCTAGTCATATTTCTTCACGATCCGTAACTCGTTACGCGGTGTCCTTAGACTTAATTAAGGGGAATCCGCCGTCGAAATAGACCTAGTTAGATAGGTGCGATGGTAAGATGTAAAGTTTCAGGGGTGATGTGGCCTTTATTTGACCTTTCGGCTTATAATTAATCCGTGCCGCTTAGTATACGGAACGTAAGGACGGTGAATTAGGCGGTCTAGATTATACATAATAGTGGGGCGTAAACGGTACTAAAACGTTAAATACCAAAAAAAGGGAAGTGGCGGCTACTGGACACCCTACCCTATACCCCTAATCTGTTTACTCCAACCGTGTAATTCCTGCCTTTTCTGATAGACGGAGCTTTAAGACTGCCGACCAGTCCGACTTTCCAATTCCCGAAACTGGTTGTCCTGGTTCGCACACCTCCCCGCAGAATATTGTACCTCAACACACCTACAGGAAAACATCGACAAAATTACAATGACAAAAGATACCTGGGCGGCTTCATCCAGTCGCTTTTCGACACGAATCTCGCTACGATGGCTTCCAGAGCCAGCCCATGAGACAACAGACACAATTGTCATGTCTGTAAATGACTGGTATCTCGATCTCCGAATGGACAAACAAACTCAGAAAATCGACTGGGCAATTGCCGGTCAGAAGATAGTCGAAAGTCAAGAACCACGTATGTCCACACCAGCCATCTCCTCCACGGGTTGATGCTCACTGTTCAAGTCCGCATTACCTTCACCCATGAAATAGACTCGCATGATGCATTCGAGAGCCCAGACTGTGGCACCTTCGTCTCGCTCCCTAATGGAGACGACCTGGAGACGGGCTCTATGCCTCGTCCTGATCTCCCTGGTGCACCAGAGACGGAGTATGAAGAGGTGTGGAGAGATTTACCGTTCCGGGAGGGGCCGGAGGGGGCGAAGAAGGGTATTTCATGGGTCCTCGAGTCGGACGATGGTGATCTTGGTGAGCAGGAGGGAGAGGTCACGGTGGTGAAGACATTCTTGGCGCGTATTTGGGGGACGTATTTGGCGTTACAGCAGACGCAGGTTCATGTTCGGCGCAAGGATGCATCTGGGGGGTGGGTCGTGAGTAAGCACGGGGCTGAGGCCAGTGCTCGAAGGGAAGAATGGATGGGATCTGGATGGGAGGAACGATATGTGGTCGGAGTTGCTGGTGATGAGCTCGCTTCGATGATGACTGGAATAGCCGGCGAAGGAAAGGGGTCGTGGAGGGTGCCTGGGGAGCGGGTTGTTATTCATGGAAAGACATTTCTTGTCCGAGGATTCGAAGAGATCTAGAAGCAACGATCTGCTCTGTGCGTTATAAATAGATATTATTGGACTCGTCGAGACTCGGCCCCTTGCGATCATCATTTCGGGAAGTCAGCCTTGTGCTCTACTCCGGACCCTGTAACTATGTTCAATGGGGGTACTATGTCAGTAAACAATTGAATGGGACCATACTCTATACAATGTGTTTCTCAGTACCGCCACAATTCACGTGTCGAAATAGTCTGAAAACCACGGAGCAAGCCACTACGGAGTCGATGGGCCAAAAAGACCCGGCAGTGGGTTTTGTGGGTTTCAGCTCATGAAGTTACACTCGTATCATGCATACGACGCCAAAATCAGAACCGACCAATGGTAATTCATTGGATGGAAGAATTGATTGAGATTGATTGAAAATTCCAAAATTAGGCCGCTAAATTACGCACTGTAAAGCTAGCAGACCGATAGTGTCGGTACCTCATCTCCTGTTTGGATTTGTCTCCACTCTCTCTCTCCAGCAGTACGTAAACCTTTTTTCCTATCAATCACAATATTTACTGCTAGCTGTAGCTCATTTACAACACGCCGTCTTGTTTACTCCATGGCCTCTAGCCATCATGCGATCTGATGTGGGAGCTGCATCTGTCTCCACCCCTATTCGGTCTCTTTCTGCGCGGACCCGCTCCAGTGTTGCCTTTGCGAAATCAGCCTTTCCCCCCCACAATAACGGTCAATATGTTGAACTTGATGACTTTGGGGTCGCGACCAGTCCAATTGAGGACGATGAGGTGAATCATGATCACGATCGCTATGCCCTGCCTCCCAAACGTCGCAGGAAACTGTACATCCCGCACACCTTGTGGACACGTCTTTTCGCTATCACGGGAATTATTGAGACACTAGGCACCGTCGGCATCGAGAGGTAAGTAGGCATTTGCGAATCCATTTCATGTAGAATTTGCAATCTAACTTATTCTGTCTGTAGTTGGATCTTCATTAGCATTTCAAAACATTTCCACGATACCGGTGAAGAGGATGCGACGTTACGCCTTCGATCATTCCTCGGCCTTTACATCTTCGCCCTATTTTATGAGCTTACACTCAGTTATGATGCGCTCCGACGAAAGAATACCTTCCAACTGATGGGACTTTGCATCTGTAACCTGGGCTTGTTGATCTACGGTATTATTCAGACGAAGGAAGTTAAGGACACGCTTACCAGCCTGGGTGGGAGCTCCGTCAATGCGACCCATCTTTGGGTGCAATACCGGATTGCTTTGATTCTAGTACCGGTCGTCCTGGGAGTTGGTACTGTCTGCATGTCGGTTGTGACGTGGAAACTGCGCGCCGAATTCTCTTGGACTATTTACAAGAGTATCAGTGCGGATTTACAGATGAGTTGGCGATACACGACATATCAGGTTGGTGGTACCTAAGACTTGCGCTATCCAGGAAATCTAGCTAACATTCCACAGGTATATATTGCGCTCCTGAAGTTCGATTTCTTTTTCATTTTTGGTACGCAGCTACAAGTGTTGCTTGCGCTGAAAGACTATACCGACAAGCAGTTCATCATCCAAGCGGCTATGATACCCATTGCCATCCTCAGCCTTATTCTAGCTGCTCGTTTCTGTCGACTAGAGAAGACCAAATCTCTGGTCTTTATAATGGTAAGGCGTCAAGCCCTTGAAAGCTGTTATCTCTCGTACTAACACCCCGATAGCTGCTTTTTATTGTGCTCATCGTCAGTTTTGTCAACACTGTGATGAAAGTATTCACTGGCCAAGAGAGTACCCAATTGACCAGCTTTCGAGTTTCCTTGACCTTGTTCGCAACATTGGCAATCCTACTTCTGGCCGGCACAATCGTCAATTCTGTGATGTGCATTTTAAATTTCAGAAAGGGATTGAAAGAGCATATCAACAATGCCAGAAAGCAGGCACCGGCTGCAGATCCGGAAAATGCCTGGACGGAAGACACGAAATCACGATTTGTATTAAATTAAAATTAGGACATGAACAGAACGTATGTCTGGGATGTACAACATGCTACCAGGAGTGTGGTAAATTGATTCATCTGGCTTTCGTCAGTAGTTCCAGTGCCCAGCATTGGCAGTTCCAGTTACGGCTCAGGTGATGCAAGGGTATGAAATAATTCACAAGCCACCACATAGTTGGTGGTCCCCATTGGGCCATATAATTAAGGATTGGAGGCTTAGAAGATCCTATGTAAACCGGCCGCGAGTGGCCCACGGTTGAGCGCGGTTAGCTGATGATAGGCCGAAACTGAGCCTGATCAAACAAAGAGCTATTATCGTAGACTTCCATGGATTTGAACAGTCTTTAATACAACAATATTAAATAGAACACATCCTAATCCCAAAAATGCAAACCACCTGGATGCCTATTTGCTAGCTTATTTGCTCAACCCATCCAAAAGCGGAAACCCGCGGCAAAAAAAAACTAGCTTCTCGCTTGACTCAATATTTAACCCACCAAACCTCGACTTCCCTTTCTTCTTCTCCAGGCGCCACCCCCACCAATGCTGCGTTTCTTTGCTACACACGACAGGAACACCTGTCCTCGGACCCGTCCGAGACCCTCGCAAATGAGAAATTCGGAGGAATCTTCAATTACCAACCCGCTTCCGATTCGCGCAAGTGAAGAGGAAGCCGGTACTGCCCGTGAGGGCCTGGTGTGAACTCACCTGCACTCGGCATCAGAAACATCGGGGCCACCCGGCTTTGTCGGTCACTGGTTTTCCCCTTGGGAGAGTCGGTGCGGAGATTGTGCCTGATAACACTTTAGTGCAATACGCAGCATGCTGTTCTTTCCTTGTGGGAGACGGTAAAATTCGATTCCGATTATTCTGGTGGGGGTGGCGCTTCCTCTTTTTTCTTTCTTGTGAGTTGCTTCTTTTTTGTTGTACCCACTTACACTTGATTGTGTGCCTGGCTTTTGTGTGCTGGGTGTGGGGTTTGAGAGGGATGGGTTTTTGGTGACTTTACTAATTTGTGAGGTTGTGACTTCGTTCTTGAGGTCTAGGGAGTGTTTATGGGCATTTGGAATTGTTGCATGTGTTGATGGGCTGGAGCAGATGGGATGAAATATCTGTCTGTGAAGGGATAATATACTGCTTTTTGTTGGCAAGCTTGGATCATAAAAAAGATGATCCTTTCAACTAAATGATATACTATTTGAGCTTGAATTTCTTTTCAATTTTTTTTTTTTTTAAATCTTTGAAGCCATGTAGCTGGAGTGTGAGCTCAATAGACCTTAGTTCGGTGCTTGAGATGGAATTGAAGAAATAATCATGTAACATTTGGAACTTTGCTATCCCTTTTATTCCGGGATAAATTGCAGAAAAAAATAATTCATTGCCTCCGGCAGGCGTCAGGTACTCTCCATTATCATAGGGGGGGGGATCATTTTGTATTGCCTAACCAGGCCATTACTCCTCGTCGCCGATCTGTCAATGATAGTTAGTATCGCCAAAAGTAAACAAGACTGGAGTCGACATACCTTAGGGGCCAGGTAGAACCGCAAGTGGCCACTGCCCAGACCGTACTCAACCAGGAGGGGCACCTCCTGCGACAGGTGCAGGGTTACCGAGGTAGACAGGTTGGACGCCTTGCAGAAGTTGACAAGATACTTAAGAGAGAAAGTCAAAGCGACGGGTTCAGACAGTGAGATGGTAGTGTTCTGCTCGGGCTTGTCGATGTTGGTGTGCTGACGGATGGTAACAGAGCCGTTACCAATGTCACCCTGGCAAGAGAACTTGACACCCTCCTTAGAGGCCTCAATAACGACTAGAAGGAATTAGCGGCGAAAACCAAAATCAGACAGGATTTTCTTGCTTACCAGACTCAGAGAGAGCGTTCAAGTCACGGCAAATACGCTGGAATTCGCCTGAGGGCATGGTCACGGAGGCAGCATATTCAGTATCGGGAATAGCCAGGTGCTCCTGGTCGATGTCCATAAGCTTGATATCATACTCACTAAGACGGTCGGTCTCGGCGCTCTCGAACATCAGGTTGACGACATCGGGCGAGTCCTCAGCCTTCAAGGTGAGAATATCTTCATTCTGGGCGGCGCGGAGGACCTTGGTCAAGGAGCCGAGGTTGATACCAAGAGCGATATTACGGTCGCAGCGGTACGGCGAGAAACCCTCAGCGCGGAGCAGCATGGAGACCAGGGCAACGTGAGAGTTATCCATGGCCTGGAGGGCGATACCGGAGTCATTGCAGTCGAAGTTGCAGTCCTGGACAAGGTCCTTGATGGCGTCGACAACCTATACACGTCATTGTTAGCGGCCGCTCAGAGGAGATAATGTGGTTGCTGGCTGAGACGTACCCGCTTCAGGAGGGAAGCCTGCTCAAGTCGTGCTTCAAGCACTGATCCATTGAGTTAGTCTGGCTGTTTCGCGTTCCGGTCGGATGAAGGCATTGTGGACTCACTGTTGGCGAGGGGTATGTGATATGTGTGGGTATAGAAAAGGTAGAGAGCTTATAGTAAAGCGAGATAGAAGAGAATAGGTTGAATGACGTGAAAAATTGTGTGAGGAGGAATTGACAGGAGTCTGATGAAGACAAAAGTAGGCAGAAGAGACAGGAATATAAAGAGAAATCGCGGTAGAGGGTTCAGAGTGGGGAAAGATACGCGTGAGCGCGTTTGGCGATATGCCCTAGTTAGGCTAGAGTGGTGCCCCAGGCCACAAGGTGTCTTACTCACAAGGAAGGCTTAATGGATTTCAGAACTGAATCATGCTCTTTTGAAAGAGTCTCGTTTGTACTAGCATATTGATAGAAGCTAATTTGTACAGGTCAAAAAAAGCAAATGACAAGTGAAACAAGTACAAAGAAATCCAGCAAATGACCGAGAACCCAGCTCCGGGTGATGATACAAATGAAAAATGCTATGACCCCGGGGTACGACAGAATAAAAAATAAAAAATAAAAATCCCTAGAAACACCATTGTCGCCGCTTCCTTCTATTTACATTAGGGGTATCAAATTTTCCACGACAAATTTTGTTAAATACTGGTCACCCGTTTGGAATGGTTGTTTCGTGGTCGTTGCTGAATGACCATCTCCAATTCCTTTAGCATGTTGGTATTGGCATCTACCTTCTCCCGAGCAATAGCTTGCCGGACTCGGTCTTCTCGCACGCGTGCCAGGCGCTCATCTCGAGTGAGCGATGCGCGTTTATTTCTGGATGCGGGAAGGACGACTGCCTCGAATATCTCCTCGTCGTCGAAGCTGTGCGTCAAGTCGGGTCGAACCTCCCCGGTCAAGGCTTTGAGGGCATCAGTGGGGCTGCCCTCAACCGCAGTGGTACCTCCAAGGCTAGGGGTGGGTGACATGGGTAGGGTGGTGCTTGAGGGCCGTGTGTAGTCTGTAGCATGGAGACGATCCTGGCTGTTCACAATTGCGGCTTTACCCACTTCCCATTCTTCCAGTAGGGATCGGATGTCACTGCCGATTAAGTCATATTGAGAGAGAAGATTTGATTCAAATTCACTGGTGTCATGACGTTCCAGATTGGCGTTCGTCTCCTCGCCGATGATATGCATTTTGGCATGCAAGGCACGAACTCCTTGACATAGGGAGTTCAATCTCCGAACTTGCGCGCGCAGGTGATCCTTGCTTGGGGAAGCAAAAGGCAGCGGAGACGGTGGAATTTGGGTATCCCCTGTAAACAATCAGTTTGAGGTCTTTGGGTTACATCGAAACAAACCAAGGGACTCTTACTGTCTTCCTCATTCAGGATGCTTGCCATCTTGCTCATACTCGTCCCGGTAACCGCTGCAAGCTCCCGCATCTCTTCCACGGCGGAGCTCCATCGTGCAATATCGGATCCACCACCGTCAGCGCTGAGCGCTAATAAGCAGCACAGTACACTTTTTCTTGCAGTGTAAAGCTTCCCGAACAGATCTCGTAAGGAGCGCAGAGAATATTGGTCATCCAAGCTCCGTTGTGACAATGTCAGCTCAATATTTTCGAGGTCATCCAGCGCAATATCATAAATATCGTAATATTTGGCTAGATTGGCATCATCTGTTAGAGGTCGAAGCGTATTTTGGGATCGGATATATCGTTCGAGCATCGCCCAAAAGCAGTCTGACACTGCTCTGCGAATACGCAAGCAACGGCGAGTCTGGACCTGATCTTCCAGTCGACTGATCGGGGGTAGGGGCGTGCTTCTATAAAATTGTCAATCGATTGTTGGCGTTCCAAGGTACAGCGGGATCTCACATTCGATAGCCTCTGGAAACAAGCTCCACCTCCTGTATAAAAACCACCGAAGCCGAAGCAGCCGAATCGAAGCCCTGGGCGTTTCCAATAAATGTACCAGCAGCCTCGACCGCCTGATGTCGCAGATATTTAAGCCATTGCCTCTTAGCAAAGGCATAAAATACAATCCCAAGAACGGGAACAAGGATTAGGAGAACCCCCACTCTTCTAGGATTGAATCCAGACCCAGTCCGTGACCGGCCCCAGTGGAGCAACCAGGCGATGGAGAACGAAGTTGTGGCTGTGACAATGGCACCGTGAAGTCCGAACGTTGTGGAGAGGGAAGGGAGGTCTGATGGTTGCGAAGCTGACACAACCTCTGCGGCAGAAGTGTAAGACGGTGCGCTGTGTTCGTTTAATAATTGCGACGCGACGATAACGTATCCAAACTGTTCCAGGAATCGCTCGTTGTCTCCTCGTCCGATGCGTGCGTTCAAAGCTGACTGTAAGGCAGATCTCATCAGTAGTGTACTTCCACCAGCGGTCAATCGCTAGCATACCGAGCAAGCACCGTATAGTTTCCCAACAACTGCAGCCTGTCGTGTATTTCGTAGGTCGAGAGGCTTGGGAAGCTTATTTCGAACCCGTTCCTGAAATCGCGAGGCACCCCGAGGGGCAAAGTCAGAGGAGGGATGGTCCCCCTCATCTTCCGTGTGTCTGTCGCCGACTGGCCAGCTTTCCTCTGGTTCACCTTCTCCTGTGACCAAATCGTGAGTAATGCGACAAGCTAGTATTGCGGTGTACAGCACGAACCTTCAAGGTAGTCGGCCAAAGGCGAATTTTCATAGACAAGTGACTCCATGACCGAAGATCATTCCGCGGCGCGAAGCGAGGAATGGGGGCGGAGACGGGCGGTGTCACGAAATGGCCGAGCGATGAGGTTGTGCGGGAAGAGTATTATAAGGCTAGCCGCGCGCCTGTCATGTCGTAGGAACACCGATACTCTCAGCAGTTGTATTTGTCGAAATCATACAAGGGGTGTTTTCAGGGTTCAAGACAAGAAACACGGCCACGTATCAAAGCTGTGGTCTGGGGAAAGGAGAAAGTCACGAGAGTTTAATTTAAGGACCCACTCGCCTCCTTTTTTCCAACGACGTCGGCATGCACATGCCTAACCCGAGATAGTACCTGCATTCCGGGATTATGATTGGCAGATTCTATATTAAGACGATATGCAAAACATTTAATCCGGACTGTGTCATTCACCGGGTGCATATAACTATGCACCTATATACTGTAGTGGGGAAGAGCGGTGTATGATGACTAAGCGGATGTGATGTAGTTAACTAACTAACTTATAACTATAGTTAAGCGCTTTCGTGCAGGGATAAGCAATTCAGACCATCTTCTCTTCTACAAGCCACCTCTAGGTCTCCTTTCTTGTCTCCTACTACCTCCCGTGGCCGAACTAGATCTCTTGGGTGGGTTTGGTTCTTTTGGTTCGCAGTGGCCAGATAGTACCCCGCTTCAATACGTAGACCACTTTTCAACCCTCCAGCCTTGGAATCTTTTGCACTTGCAATTAGACTGTCCGCCATACAGGCCTTCCACCCGAGGCGTCTCTGGTACTAACATACGTTCTAACGTGGACCCAGCTCCTGGCTCGACTTTTCTCTCCAACTCCTATCGTCCCTCCGTCAAACAATGCCAATAACCCAAGGCCTTCTATATAGATGATTTCATGAAGACTTCTTTGGGTCCCTCATTTATCCAACCAACTCGGCTTTTCCGCCCTCTGTGGTGCTATTTGATTTCCTGCTCAGATCAAGCGCCCCTCACATATTGCTAACACCTTATAACCACCACTAATCTTCCGGACCACAGCCCCCTTTTTAAGGACAATAAGCTCTCTTTCGTAAATTCCTTCAAGGTGAACTCCCACGATCTCGACCAGGCTCAATGAAGCCGACCAGCTTGAGAGGCTGCTTGATAAGAATGGGTTCAAAGATGGGCCTTCGTGATCTATCGGTGCACGTACCAAACGACTCGGACTAGGAAAAATTCATGTCTCCCTTCCTCCACCCGTTACGGATTACCTCGAGTATTACAATGGTCTACATCCCCTGGACAGATTCACCTCATCAGTCTTGGGTTTCTTATGAACTTTTTGATATCCGTATTCCCGTTCAAGATATTGGAAAGGCAGGCTTCATATATTGCGCCAAGATGCTCATAACAATGCTCCCTATAGAGCTGGTTAACAAGATCAGCGAGCTCTTGGATTTTGTGGACTGACTATCCCTCAGGCTCACTTCTCATGCACTCTACGCACAAAAAATGGAGGTCTTTGTTAGTCGTTATTACAGGAGTATTATATTGCTTCTCACTAGTGACTATTGCGTGTATATATGCGGGCGGTTAATCACATGACTGATCCCCTTTGTCAGTAACGTAATTCACGGCCGAGCGGCACACCTACCCCCATTAGAAAATTTCAAAATCGATTATCTCAACTAACACCCATTAATTCAACTAAATATAGCGATTTTTACATACATTAATCCTGTGACCAATCTCCCTACACCCACTACACCTAGGCGGGGCCCTGGTACGTGGTGGATTTACCTAACTAGGCAATTCGCCCTGCCTATGCGATACTACCCCATCACCTTCTACCAGTTGGTTTAGCTCTTCAACTACCTATAGGCCCTCTTCGACGGTTAAACCCTCTTCGCAGAGTATATACCTATTTGACCGATTGCGCTTCTTGACGATCCTCTTATTCGCTGCGCGGAGATTCGCGTTCTCCTGCGCAAGTAATGCAGTGTTATGTAGCGCTTCGCAGTGGCCCTTAATAATCCGATTTAATATAGCATTTGATGGGCTCGGAGGGCTATTCGACCGCTGCTTTAGTAGGTCTTTAAGCATAGAAGCTTGCTTCTCTAGCTGGACGACGGTTCGAGGCGTTTTTGGCGTGAATTGGCTAGATCTGCTGCTTGGCCGGCTGCTTGGTGGTGTAGGCGTTCGTAGAGAGATATTAAGCTTCGAAAGCACTCTTTCTGCATCGATTGGTACTAGGCCACTAGCTGCGAAGCTATTTTGAATAGTAGCTAGCTGCTGGAAGGCTTCTAGCCGCGCGTGTTGGTAGTTTTCTAAGAAATCGCACTTATCGATATGGTTATATCCTATACGCGTAAGATCGCTAACGAAACGGCTATATGCTCTCTTAATTACTGCAAAGCAGCCAACATCTAGTGGTTGTAGTAGATGCGAGGAATGCGCAGGCATATAAAGAGGAATAATATCGTTTTCTGCGCATATTCGGTCGAATTGGGGCGTTAGGTGGCTTCTATGGCCGTCCAGAATTAGTAGGCGAAACCGGCCGCGTACGCGCGAATTCGTTGATGGGATAAATAGCTTTTGTAGCCAACGTAGGCCAATCTCGTCGGTAGTCCAGCCATTGATAGAGAAGATCCATTGAACGAGCGAATCCTCTTCTAATTAGGTCAATTTATGGCCGTTTGGGCGCTTATCGACGCGTGCTACTCTCCCACTCGCGCGAGCAGCGAGAGTTCGGTAGGGTATATCGTATAGCTTCGCTGCTACGCGAAGAGATTTGATGCGGTCATCTTTTATATCATTAAGGGCTAATAATATCTTGCCCTCTCGGTTGACCGATTTTTGCGAAGATTCAGAGCGAATTGGTGGCATGGTAGATGGTTGAAGTTAGTGTGTTGGTAGGAAGACGCGATTTTCGATGGGGTGTGCCGCTCGACCGTGTGTGCCGCTCGGCCGTGAATTACGTTAACTAACGTATTTCACTACCGAGCGGACCACACGTGCGAGCGGATCACCCCATCGAATTTTGAAAATTCAACCTAGCATAATTCAACCAAAACAACATGATATTCAATATCTAAGCTATTTAAACAAATTTGGACAGTGCGTTCTCTTATGACCCTGGATACCACATTTAGAGCATTTTGGTGGCGCCCTGAGTCGTCGTTCTTATGCTCCTGGTTGACCGGTTGGTTGGTTGGTTAGTTGATCATTCCTAGTATTTTCAACCAATTCTTTGATCTCTGCGACAGATAGGCCTTCTGGACAAGTAATCTGGAGCTTAGAACTTGCTTCTTTTCGCTTAATTCTCTTATGACTAGCGCGTAATTGCTCGACTTCTCGAGCAAGGAAAGCGGTAGATTGTATATTCGTTTGACATGCTTTGAGCACTTAGTCTATCGCGGAATTTAACGGACTTAGTGGGCTTTTTGAACGTTGTTGTATAAGCTTTTTGATTGAAGAAGCCTGCTTTTGAAGCTGCTTGTAATTTAATGGCGTCTTTGGCTCCCACGCGCTGCTTTCACTACCTCTCGAAGGAGGTGGTGTAGGTGTATGAAGTTGAAGTTGAATTCTAAGCTTCGAAATCACCCGATTTGGATCGTACGGGACTAAGCCAGTTGCTGTGCTATTTTTGACTATCTCTGCCTTAAAAGCTTGATTTCGAGCGGTCGGAAAGGCCTCGAGAAAGTCAAATTTGTCGATGTGGTTACGACCAATCCGCATAAGATTTTCAACGCACTTCCCGTACGCACGCTTTAAGACCGCAAAACAACCTACATTAAGAGGTTGTAAAAGATGTGAGTGTGGTGGCATATAAATTGGAATCACATCATTTTGAGTGCAAATTCTGTCGAATTCCGGAGTTAAATGGCTTCCATGACCGTCAAGAACCAGAAGTCGATATTTCCCCTTTAACCTCGAGAAAGTTGATAGAATAAAGACCTTTCGAAGCCAGAGAAGTCCAATTTCGTTCGAGGTCCATCCATTCTTACTAACTTGGAATTGCCAGTCGTCCGGAAGCCCGTCAATCCAGCCTATAATAATCATTTTGCCTTTAAAGATAACCATTAGAGGAAGATAATATCCAGACGCGCCAGTAGACTTAATCAAGGTTACCCACTCACGATTTCTAGGTTGCAAAAGTAGACAGCGTCGACCACTAATATCCGCTCGCGTAATTACCTTCGCGGTCGCAGTTAAGCCCATCGCAAAGCCCGTCTCATCAAAGTTATATATATCGTCCGAGTCGATACCATAGTCACAGATCGTCTTTTTAACCAATTCAAACCATTGCATTATGATTTTCGGGTCTTCACACTTTGCACGGTTATAATTATAGCGTCTTGAGAATTTTGAATCGAGCTCTGGGTGTCGTTTAACGAATTTTGTGACCCAATTAACACCGATAGTTTGAATCGGGGTCGTTCCGCGTGCCGAAAGTAGGAGATTAGCCATTTCTTGCACCATAGCCGGTCTTGGTGCCGCTCCGCGTATATCCATAGAGATTATCCATTGCTTTAACGAACTCTCTTCAATTTTGGTCAATTTCGACGAATTTGGGTATGATTCGACGCGGTTTTGACGACCGTGAAGACGCGCGCGCAAGGTCGTATATGGGATATTGTATGTAAGCGCTGCTTGACAAATTGATAATTTTGCCTGCTTTTTAATAGCTTGGATAGCAATTGAGATACGCCCCTCTTGTTCTATCAATTTTGAACGATTTTGAGAGCGAATTGGTGGCATGGTGGTTGGTTGAAGAAGGAAGGTCTAATTAATTGACGCGTTTTTGATGGGGTGGTCCGCTCGCACGTGTGGTCCGCTCGGTAGTGAAATACGTTAGTTAGTTATTATAGATGATGTAAGCTAGATAATGTAGTGGGGAACCCCCTGTTACTCGGTATTACAGAAGAGGTCGGATGAGGTTTTTCCGGGCTGTATCGGAACAGCGATTTTACAGTACACCTGTATGCCTGGCACGGATATCTAGCGTTTCGAGGATAGTATGGAATAACACGCTTCTACCACTCTCTCATACACGTATAAGGCATGGGCCCATAAGGTCTCTCGTACAACCTGCGGTGCTGGTGTGGTTGTTGTTGTGCTGCTGGATCGACCCGCACATCTCCGAGTGTGCTGCCTTCGAGCGTTCCCCTCTTCATATGCACCTATATAGACAGGAAAATGTCTGCCGGGTGGGGCCTTCCTAACTTGGCTGCCGCCGCTTTAATGAGGGCGCTCAGGCTCAGGCTCACTGAGTAAACGTGAGCACGGGTTCAGACTCAGTGACCACGCTCAGTGCAATCACGTGATGTATGACTAATAAATGGCACGCTCAGTGAGTGCTCAGTGATTCCTTAGTGATGCTCAGTGAGTACCCCTCATTTGTTCAACTTAACCTAGATCAAACCCGAAAGAGAAAGACCCCACAGGGTCATCTATTCTGTGATGGGTAGTGCGTTGACGATAATTGGGCTGCACTCATTTTCTGGAGGATCCCATATCACCAAAAAAATGCGTCATTTTTATTATCAGGGGCAAAGAAGGTGGAGAAAGCTATTCAATTCAGGATGATCTTATCACTTCATTATCTTCTTATGTACGGGGCCGTCTCGAGCTCAAACTCTCAGCTATATAAGGGCACCACGTCCCCATAAACAATTTATTTTATTATCCCATCTGAACCATCTTCCTTCCATTAATCTGCTTCTACGACTAGCACTCGAGTAAGATCCTTAGTAATGGAGCAAATAGCTTTTTTCGCCAGACGCGACGAGAAAGCCAAGGATAGGCGCCGTCTCTAAAGGCAAAAGAATGGCTACATCCCCGGGGCTTATGTGGAGGAAGACAGAGTCCGAAACAAAGACAAAAAGCTCCCTAAAACCAAGCAGATCCATTAATAGATACTGAACCTCTGGCTTAAGTAAGTTAAGAGACCCGCGGAAGCAAAATTTCTTTACCCGAGGAGGGAGCTGATTTCTCTCCTAGCTTTATAGCCGACCCTTAAAATGGATTCGAACATTACAAAACTATTCTAGAATGTTTGCCTCCGAGCCATGATATGGTCAGAGGGTTCCTTCGCTAGTGTGTGAGTTCTGCTGTGGGCCGACTTAGCGAGGGCAAACAGCTAACTATTAGAACTATTAAGGCGTGGGCGGAGCGATTCTTTAGTGGATTCAAAGAGAGCACCAAAACGGAGATCCACGAAGAAGATCGAAAAGAAGTATATGATGTGAGTTCTCTATTTTCTTGTCATCAATACAACACTAACTCTGCTCTTCCATGGATGCAGTGGATATCAAATACCTTAACAGCAGAGGACATCGTCGTGAACCAGAAAAAGCAGAAGTATAACTTCCAGAGAGATAACTTCTTGAATGTTGTCGCCTCAATGTGGCAGACCGACCATAAAAAGTTCATGTCCGGGCTGACCAAAGTTAATATGCTATTTGCTCTTCAGTTATACTTTTCACGGGAGCACAAGTCGGAAGCTTTATGCCTTCTGATGAGAACAAACACGAGAAAGGACTCCGATACGAAGTAAGTAAAGAATCCTCTCGGAAACTCATTCAATTCTAAATTCTGAATGCAGGATATCGAATTAGTTCTATTTCCTTCATCCACCGCACTATGGGAAGTTGGATGGAGAGTCAACCAGAGATGGCTCAAAAACCACCGTAATTCAAAATACATAGTGTATGGATTGAAAAGGCTGGCCTATCCTTTTAGTTAATTAATATGTTCTCAGATTCGGCATCGGTATCCGTGACAGCAACAAACCGTAGTTCGCATCTGGCCAACTTCTCCTTGCACTCGCACTTGCATATGGCGCTCTTTTAGGCATCGAGACTGTGGCAGACTTGAAAGAATGTGATTTATCAAATGGGGAGATCCCATTAGAATGGAAAAAAAGTCACGAGACAAAACCGATTTTTCGAAATGCCACAGCCGATGGACCTCAAGATATTCCTCTTATAAACAAAGAGTTCTACTCCTATCTACATCAGATCTTTGATGCAGCTGGTTACAGTGAGCACCCGACAATACATTGTTTGCGAAGGAATTTGGCGAAGGAGGTCGAATGTAAGCAGACTTGAATGCCATTTGGCTGTGCGATCCGTGGCTAATGCCTAATATAGTAAGGTATGACTCCGCACCCGTCTCACAGATCCTGGCGCAACGGGATCCAACAACCTTTCCAGAGCACTATCAAGCCCACTGCTCCTCTATAGATACAGTCTCGGCTGTTCTTGATGAGAAAGCCCAAACAAATCATATTGAGTACTGGCAAGGCTACAGGCAGTTCCGCCAGCCTGGCTTTCCTGTTGAATTACCTGCTCACATAAAAGAAAGTATTCTGATGCTACCTGAGATGGTGGAATTGAAAAACCGCATCGACTATCTCGAAAAGTGCGACAATCAGTCAGATCTTCCGTCTACGAAGCTGCAGTACAGGAACGCATTGGTTCGACAACGCCGAATTGAGCTCAAAAGGTATCAAGCTTCATGGGTTCAGGCGAGAAGGGACCAAAAGATCCTCAACCGTGGGAAAGGGCAAACGGTCCTAGCGTCAAATGATGTTTGTATACGCGCCCAGGGTTTGATCATGCCTGAAATTGGGCGAATCGCAACAGCGATGTCCTGTACCACCGAGCTGTCCTTCGAAGAAAAAATCCTGTTTGTCGAGGACTTACAAGCTCAATGTTCACGGGAATTCGATGTGGTGTACCTCCCCAATGAAACGCCGATTCATGGCGTCTGTCCCGCGAAAGCCTGCCAAGTAATGATTACAAGGTAAGTGGTACTTATGTCATGATTATACAGCCCTTTAACAGTTTGATTAGCTTAAAGAAAAGTGACCGAAGCACTCACATCTACGAGTGTATTCGAAAAGAGAAAGCAGTTGGATTACAAGTCTCGGAATCGCAAATGCGCTTTTGTTACGAGTGTATGGAGTGGTGCTTATCAAGTCAATGGCGAGATCATTGTAAAGCTCATCTCCAATCCTGGGAAACCCAACACTGCGAAGTAATTATATATCGTCATACGGTAATCCGCCCCGGCTACTGCCCCTTTTGCTTGTGGAACACGGATCTCCCCGCAGAAGTCCGATTGGATTATTGGCTGAAAGGCGGCAACCTGAGACAACACATCGAAGACCAGCATATGCGTGGGCTCCAGTGGCCTGCGACGAAGCCAATATGCGGGTGTACCCAAACTTTCGATAATGAGCGTGGCCTTGATTCCTTTTACTAAGGGAACTCAAGAGGATATCATTTATATATACAATGTGAGGTCCAAGTTGATTTACAATCAACTTGGGTCTTCGTATAGATTGTGAAGGAATTATTTCCGATGATTCAGCTTTGTTCCTGATCTGCATCAGTCATATATCACTGTTGTAATTTAAAGGAAGATTCATTATTTTTGTACTAAGTAGACACCATCTCGAAGACAAAGACGGTTCAGGCCGTATTAGACTTCGCTGGGGCGTCACAGCGGTTTCGCAGTCGTGTGCCATAAGGCCAGTCTAACAATGGGAGCGGCAATGGGCCTCGATAGGCCGTGACAAGGCTCTAAGTTCATGTCAGGAAGTGGATCATTCTAAATGTACATACTCGGATATATAGTTGTCGTATACAGGATGGATCGAAATCAATTTCACCACTTGCACACGAAGATTCTTTCTCGAACCATGTCCCGAAACACGCTAGTTCCTTCTCAGCTTAGTTCGTATTCAAAGGACTGGATGGATTGTATTGAAACATCCGATCACGTGAAAAGAACATGTATCAACCGATATGAAAGAACATTGTACTTTATACAAGCAGCTTATCGCCCCTCAAGAAAAGTCCTTTGCCGTTCTTACCTTTCATCATCAACGTCCCTACTTTCGGACCACTATTGTTCGAAATATGTTTCACCACTTAAATGATAGTATGATACATGTTTTGCCCATTCAGCGTTGCGGTTCATGGTCTCATTGGAGATTTATCCGCGATAGAAAAGGGTGTAAGGAAACCTAGGCTTGAAGTAGGTCCTCGGCGGACAAGGTTTGCTCTTTCTCATAACAATTGAGTTTTCCCTGAATAAGATTCCATCCTTCAAAGGAATGTTCCGCTCCTTATGATTAAGACTTGGTTTGGGTTTTCCGTTAATCTCAACCAGCGGATGGTCCAAGTCAGAGCTGAGGTACATTCCATCAACACCGTTCTCCTCCGAGACTAGCTGGTCCAAGAGCTCTCTGATTGGTTGAATAGGCGGCTGTGATGATGTTCTTGTCGACCATCTAAAGGGTGGCTCCCCCTTTAGTATCAGTTGCAAAAGACAGATTGCATCAGCTTGGCGTTCATCCAAAACATAGGACCATGCGAGGGCTCTTCCA
Organism: Penicillium sp. IBT 16267x; assembly: GCA_028828865.1. Lineage (NCBI taxonomy): Eukaryota > Fungi > Ascomycota > Eurotiomycetes > Eurotiales > Aspergillaceae > Penicillium > Penicillium sp. IBT 16267x. Next base: position 728,344 of record JAQJZQ010000005.1, on the reverse strand, counting down.
AATGGAATAAGTAGCTCCTCTTGATGCCTTTGTCTGAAAATTTCCCATCCGGTTTCAAAGATGCTTCGTACAACGTCTCTGCATACGATATCTCGTTGAATAATCTGACTGAGCTGGATCAGCACTCTGTAGATTCCCCAGTCGGTCTTTAGACGAATAGATTTGACGAAAGTTGGTTCGATAAGTAGACTTTGTGCCTCTCGGAAAACATCAAAAATCCGCCGGCAGGCAAGTATTGTAGAGAAAAGGTCTTCGAGAACTTGCAAATTTCCGAGAATTTTTAAGAGCAGTTCAGGAGGCAGAGTAAGTAGTGGAGGTATAGTGTTAATTTTATGGACGTCCCTTGTTGAATAAGCAATTGAATCTGCGGTTTTCTTGGTGTGCCTCTGAGGCGATTGCGGAAGGTTGGAGTGCATACAGGCCAAAGTTTGGCACGAACGAGCACAGGTGTTCTCAGGCATTTTGATTTTGGAATAATGGTGTGTAATAGATCGAGTCGCCCTGGGGGTGGTCGTGGGGTTTAAATATCAGGATACGAACATTGCGCCTGGCTCAGCAAAGCGCTTAGCTCCTCAATACATTGATTGGGCACTTTGACCGCGTAGTCAGCATCGAATGATTTGAAGCTCCTAGGAGTCCTGAGGGGACGTTTTAGGCGTCCGACAAGACGGAAAGAAATGGCAGAACCCTGAGTGGCCTCGGTGGGATTAGCGCACTCCTAGGAACTATATTGATCCGAGTTCGGTTTGGATTTTGGATACCCAGATTGCAATGACCAGCCTAATCTCCTTTCCCCGTTTCAAGTATGCTAATGGATATGCGAGATCTCATTTTGTTGTTATTATGGCAAAACTAATGCATGGTCTAACAATCGCCTTTGTTGAGGTCCGCAGCTTTAAGATCGCTCCCTACTGTCTATTTGTCTTGCTTGCTGGAGACCGTACAGGCCTAATACAGAAGCTATTTTTGAGCTGTTATTTACGTCTGTACTGAAATACTGCCAAGAAAGGGGTTTCAGGGGCACAGTAACCGTAGTAGGAATAGCGTGGTTTGAAAGAGGGTTCGAGAAAGAGTCTCTGTGAATAAATGGTGAAACTGATTTCGATCCATCCTGTACTGCATATCTCTTCGGAAGTTGGAATCTAAACCACAACCCACTAGGCTGCGTACGGATTCGTATTTTAGTCTAGTTGGGAAGTCAACTTCGGCGAGGAGTTAGTGTAAATGAATTCTACTACTACCACTACTACTACTACTACTACTACTACTACTACTACTACTACTACTACTACTACTACTACTACTACTACTACTACTACTACTACTACTACTACTACTACTACTACTACTACTACTACTACTACTACTACTACTACTACTACTACTACTACTACTACTACTACTACTACTACTACTACTACTACTACTACTACTGCTACGTCTGTAGGGTATTTGGTATTTCACCAGAGTTGTGGTCATGATTGATGCTTTACAATGGGTTATTCACTTCGAGTCTTTTAGAAAGTTATTCTAGCACCAACCAGCCGGGTCACCATCATCCTCTCAGCCCATCCCAAGGGAGCATAAAAAGTAATTCCTCCTGATCTCCCCATTTCAATGGTCAGTCTTCACATCATTTTTATGGTAGAAGTGGCGAGGCGCTCCTCAACCCCCTTGAAGCTCTTTCCCCCTTCATTTTCCACTTCCAGGTCATCCATGCGGAGAGACCAACGCAGAAGCTAAGCATTACGGCTATTTGTGCTGCCTTGAATATGCTCATCCCTCGTGAGTTTTTACTGGAATACCAGCAAGCCATTCCGGCAACGTACTCTGCAATTGACATATCAAGGAGCATCAATGGCAACCATGCGACAGCGAGATCCCCCCGAGTCATTTTTGTGCTGCCTTCAAATTGAAAAAGCAGCATAGTTGCCGAAACTGCAGCTATCATGGGTGACTGCGGAACTGCAAATGAAGCCCTCTGGTACTTGAGCCAATCGAGAACTTGTCGGGTGAAACTCGCTGAATGTTAATGCGCCCACTGAAAGCCCACTGGTCAGAGCTGCAAGACCAACAAACGTTTTATACAGCGGATGCAGTCTCTGGACAACCAAAGTTGCCCCAAGTCTCAGCGAACTGTCATACTGTAGCGCATTCATTGTCTGTCGGAGTTAGTACGACCATTCAATCAATTTCTACCCCCTTTACTTACATCAAAGAGGAACAATAGACAGAATCTAGTCTCTCGCCAAGTTCAGATAATCAATGTAATCAAGTAGGAATTCCCTGGCTCTAGAAGGCTGTCAGCGATTCGTCTTCAGAAATGCCACCAATTATTAAAGACCTTCTGGGCCTGTTCCATCGAGAATATTCCCTAGAAACTCATATGCAAGGTCGATTAAGCAGAACGCGTGTTGCTCAGGGGAGGAATAATGCTAGATCTCGAGCCTGATGGAGAAATGGTTCCCTGATATAAGGCCGCGAGCGAAGGAAAGGGACAATCATAAGAAGATAGAGGTTCGAAGTTTTCAACATCATTGAGTCCAACGTTGAATAAAAAACTTGAACGACACCGAAAATTAGTTGATCAGTATGAAGCAGTCTAAAATTGCAGACCTAATGACCATGAACCAGCTTTCATTAAGTCAACCACACCGAGGACCGTGTAATAGCTCTGAGCCGAGATATGATACAGCCCTTTTCTTCGTCGCACCATATATTTGGGGTAAGAGATTTCCACAAAAGCTGTGACCAGAGAGATTACAGGAACATGAGTACGCCCGTTTGCCCCTCGTTTAATGGCACGCAATGATTGAGTTGATGCAGCTCGGATAACTTGACCGGAGACCAGAGATCGCATAAACAAGAAGGTATAGTCAAAACTAGTTTAGAGACCGTCGGGTAAGATTATAGGTGTATGTACGAAATAAATTTCCCTGAAAAGGAGGAAACAATTGTTATCCATCATTACAATATGTTCTTCTTTCCCTTTCGCAGTCAATATATGCGGTCTTCTCAATCGCGCTATCACGTATATTGAACAAGTTGTACGCAAATCCAAGAATCTCATCTCTTGTAGCCTACAATTTGAGAACTAGAGTTGGCTATTGAGACTGGCCTAAGCGGGCCCACGCCAGTTATTGAGAAATGGGCAAACCTAAATTGGAAAGTACCACGACCTGGGTATCTCTAACATTCCTTCAAGCTCAGATCTCTTCTTTAGACGAACTTTGGGCAAATGTTACACATGAGGCAATTTTTGACGGGCGCATACAATTTTCGGTACGCGTGCTAGCTGGCTGGTGATCTGCCCAATTGGTTATCCCCACTAAATGGCCAGGCAAACAGCCAAAAATAACCCCAATATAGTAAAATCAGTTAGTTTTGTTCTTTAATATTTCCCGACCCATTACTGTATTAGCTCCGTACTGTTCAAATCTCGGGTAACACCACCCATTTGTTGTAAAATAATGTATAAATAGAATTAGACAATAAAAAGAACGATGATCGCGACTGTTGCATAGGCACAGATCACCAATATAAAATTATAAAATTGAGGCAGCTCCGTTCCTCCAGCCACTCCAGCACTTGAATGCCCAGTTAATTCTTTCAGACATCTCGGTTCTCCAAGTTTTGAAGTGATGTTTTACCCCCCACGCGACTTTTATCGAGGGAACCATCGGTTGCTGCCAATTTCGACTGGCAACATTTTCCCTGCCTCTTATACATCACCATACCCGGTGGGCACCATGAATATGCAAAACGATCCTGGTATACGTTGTCACCTTTCGAGAGTACAGAAGCCGTCCTTCGCAGCCTCAAAACTGGGCTGGTTAGCAGAAGAAGACAGAACAATTGTTCACCTCCGAAATCAAGGAAAGGGGTGGTTGGCCATCAGCAAGCATCTTCCTGGGAGAAGCTTGAATGCCTGTCGCCTCCGATATCAAAACTATTTGGACGTTGGGACATTTGGGATGATGATAGAAAGACCCACCTGGCGCAACAGTATCTTAGGTATGCCGTAAGTATGTCCCAGGTAATGCCATCATTCTAACAGCTTCATTACCTTTTTAGACACAAATCGGAGCTGTGGTTAAAGGTGGCCAAGGAAATGGGTGTTCCTCCGCGCGCAGCAGAGGGTATGTTTTGGGAGCTTGGGGAGAAAGAGATAGCTAGTCGCGCTGGCACCATACACTCTTCACATCGTCTCGAGAATCCTCTACCAGCTGGGAGCATTCCTGTCAATGACCAATCAAAAAGAAGTGACTTGACCAATTTCAAAAAGAAATCAACAATCCAACTTCCTTCGTTAAGGAAAGTTCTCTCGAACCTTTCTGCTTGTCAAATGGTGGAGGAGCTCCCCGCGATCCAGTCTTCGGTCACTTGAGAAAACCGTCTCAGAGAGATGTCTTCCTTGGTCCATTTAAGTGAGAATTAAGCCAAAGTCTCGATACTGAGTCGAAAGACTTCTATAGGGCTTTGGGCGAAGATAGATTGGGATGTAATGGGTATTGAGGGATGAATGACCATTCGATGATATATCATGTTGATTGTCCAATATGTTGTGATATGAGGCTGGTGCAGATCAGGAACAAAACCGTAACATCGGAATCGAAGTATCTATACGAAGAACCAAGTTTATTTGCAATCAACTTGATCTTCTCATTGTATATATAGCCTCAGCTATTCCCTCTAGTACAATAAGAATAACAATCAATCTTCCTTGAAACTATAACACAATATTCAAGATTTGAGAGACGACAACCAGCGCCGGTATTTAGATTTCACCAGATAAACCACACCTTGTACTGTAATGAATGAGAAATTTGAACGTATTGGATAATTTTTTCTCTAGTCATTTTCGCATTGTTGTTACGCGGTGCTAACTGGTCACAGTGAGTATCGCTCGTAGTGGTCGTATACGTACGTCGTAGCTCGTCCTCAAGTCTCAGTCGCAATCGTACCGTTGCCTGTAGGCCTTACACGGGCTCGGATCTATAGAATAGATTCTTGTTGGGCGGTGCCAGATAGTGCGCCTAGTCAAGCTATGCTTAGGGTCTGTGTCGAGTGACAGGAGACTAAGTAAACCTCTCCTAGTAGGGTGGTTGTCTTAAGTACGAAACAAGTGTGAAGCTAGAACTGTAGGTTCCAAGTAACAATGTATAATTGAACACGAAGAACTAAATACATGTGTGGTAATGACCGTCCTTATATATCCTAGTTCCTGTAGTCCCGGTATACCCCCTGGTATACCGCTTCCTGTCACGTGCGTGTCCTAACCGTCCCGTAGGGATTTAGAGTAATAGGGGTCATAAAAAGTATAAGCTCTTTCAATTGCGAATATACAACCGAGGTAGAGCTTTGCACAAATTTCTCGAAACATCAGAACTTTTGAAATTGGCACTGCAGTTTTCCAATGAATTTCCGGCCCTACTTCTGTGCCCGGCCAAAGGCTGTCGAGAGGCACACTTTCAACCCTCCGGGCACTTTGTGGTTGAAGAATGCGTCGTACATCTGTGCGATGTTTTCCAACTTGTCTGGAAAAGAAGAAGAGTTAGTTGAGGGTGCCAATGACTGATACGGATACAATAGGGAACGAGGAACGGGGCCAGAGCCCTATGCTCAGCTTTGACTACCTTCGTGCGTAAACATGAATGACGGGTCGTATTTGCCTTGGACAACGATGTCTAGGAGGTATGGGAAGTACTAGAAGATGTACGCGGCAATTGTTAGTGGCATATCACAGCAGGGGGGGCATGAGAATCTTACCCTCATGGCGTAGAGCTGCCCACCGCGCAGGGTGAGCGCTTTTTCCATCAACATTCCAATTGGGAAGTTATTGGTCGTAAAGAAGAAGTCGCCAATGAGAGCGATATTTCCGCCTTTCCGCGTTGCCTTGATCACCGCGTAGGCAGTGTCCGAGCTGTCGCCCTCAACATTCAGTGCTCTCATGGTAGCGTGAGCGGCCGTGTTCGTACTCCGGAAACCGCTCGCTTCGATGCCGCGGTCCAGGCCGTGCGGTTCAACAGATAGAATGTAATCTGCCACATCCGGGTGCTCATCCACATTGATGGGAATCATGCCAAAAGACTTCGCGAGTTTGAGCCGGTTCACGTCTTTGTCAACTGCGTAAACCTTGCGGGCTCCACGAAACTTCGCCAGACGTTGGATTGAGAGGCCGACTGCACCACAACCCCAGACGCCAACGACGTCGCCTTCACGCACTTCCGCCAGCTCGCAGCCATGCCACGCAGTCGGTGTCACATCGCAAAGGCCAACCAGTTTCTTGGCATCGATATCCTTTGGAGCATTCACGCAGGTGAGATCCGCGTTCGGAACGCGGCAGTACTCCGCCTGGTCGCCAGGGTATCCTCCGGTGATCATGGAATAGCCAAAGATGCCCGATAAGCGATGGCCATACATCTGCTCCAAGTCCTTGGACGGGTTGGTTCGGTCGCAGAGAGAATACTCCTTGTTCTTGCAGTAGAAGCATTCGCCGCACGCAATGACCGGCATGATGATCACCCGGTCTCCTGCCTTCACGTCCTTGACTTCCTTCCCAACTTCTTCGACGATGCCGATGGCCTCGTGGCCCATGATTAACCCCTTTTGCATAACCTTGTTCAGATCGCCAGCATACATATGCAGGTCCGAGCCACAGATGGTGCAGTGGGTGATGTGCACAATGGCATCCTTGGGCGCGGTGATAGTGGGCTTGGGGACCTCACCCAGCTCGATCGATTTCGTGCCCTTCCAGAGAGCGGCCTTCATCTTCTCACTGGCATGAGGCTTGTACGCCGTGGTATACACTGGGCTGTGGACTCATGTGAGACTCGTGATAGATATGCAGTTGAAGGCAGGAGACTTACTCTACAGGTAGTGCTTCCGTCATTATGGAGTCTGGATGTTCTTCCGAAGGTTAATCGATAAAATGGTCGTCCTAATTGTATTAGGGATTTCGTGTCGTGTTCGAGATATGCTATGAACGGCGGGCTGAGCAAACTTACTGCCTGCCATTTTCTTCGACAGTCTAGACTTTATAGCCAGCGGACACGGGGATGAGTCTTTGCCGAATCTGATGTCATTGCAATGTCACGATGTCATATGTGAGATATCAATGTCCCCATCGTACGTGCGATTGGACCTGAAAAAAATACCGAAAAGGCGACAGCAAGAGAGGACTGTATGCACTGTTTGCAAGTTTGACGCTAATTCTATGTCACAAACCTTAAAAACTTAAATTTGTGCGGGAAGTCGCCTCTTTCCGACTTGGGACTTTGTATGCGCCATCAACTATCGCCTCAAAATTATTTGTGTGCATGCCCCCGGGAAAGTGGGCTCGCCTTTCCTTTCCCTGACAAGTGGCGAGGACTATGATGGAGAGGTCACCAAAGCGGATGCGGTTCACCACAAGCTCCAGATGCAGCCAAACGCCAAACGCTGGAAAGTCCCCTCTCCATCAAAACATGGAGAGAAGCCCTGGCCACTGCCCTGGTCAAGAAAGATGGTTCGAAGGAAGATGCTGAGAAGGGCTTGAACGATGCCGCAGCTTCAGTCAAGACTGGAAAATTTTATATTTTGGAACTATGATAGATTGTCAATGCAACAAATCTACGAACTGAACCAAATAGAGCAAATTCAACAGCTTTCTATTGAAGTAGACACCGTTGCGATTTCTAACCTATTGCGGTTTTTAAAGTAGCCTGAAAAGCCAGACCATTTGCGGTGTGTTTTGTTTGGTTTTGCGGGTTTGCGGTTTTTGGCGTCTACCCCTAACTAGTGTAGTGGAGAACCCCCTGTTACTCGGTATTACAGAAGAGGTCGGATGAGGTTTTTCCGGGCTGTATCGGAACAGCGATTTTACAATACACCTGTATGCCTGGCACGGATATCTAGCGTTTCGAGGATAGTATGGAATAACACGCTTCTACCACTCTCTCATACACGTATAGGGCATGGGCCCATAAGGTCTCTCGTACAACCTGCGGTGCTGGTGTGGTTGTTGTTGTGCTGCTGGATCGACCCGCACATCTCCGAGTGTGCTGCCTTCGAGCGTTCCCCTCTTCACTAGCTAGTATTTGGAGCACGCTCTATAAAACAAACTTAAGTAGAAGATCAAGGCTATCAAGATTATAGTCGAACTACTAGCAAGGTAGACAGTTTGATTGTTCGCCGACTTGGCCGCTAAGGCGCTAAGGCTAGTATACTACTATACTACCTCTCCTCCTATAGGGGAATTGATCAGGACACAACAGAATTTTTACTCAGGGCACAACATTTTCTTATGTAATCACGTGTTAGATACCTAGCTACCGCACTATTTTCTCTACCCTTTCACTAAACTACCCACACCGCCTTCTTAGTATAGGAAGGCAGTATAGATAGTTCAAATATCCCCCTAAAACTTACACTAAGATTTTAGAATAACCTCCTACTACTAATACTAGATAGATTATACCTAAAATTAATATAGGGGTAGGGGAGTATCTTAATTAGAACCTCCTAAAATCTAAAAGGAATACGACCACTAGAAAGGTAGTAGTAACTAGAAAGAGTGGGAGTGTAGAGGGAATATAATTATATTAACACGTCATTACATAATAAAATGTTGTGCCCTGAGTAAAAAACCTGTTGTGTCCTGATCAATTCCCCTCCTATAGCTCTAGCTTATCTAACGTGCCTCGGGGCGGTAAAATCAGGCTATCCTGATTACAGCTTTACCCTGCATCGTCCCATTCTCAATTTCCTTCAAGATCTCCTCAATATCCTCCAGCCTCCTCTCATTTAGCTGTGGCTTTACCTGGCCCTTGGCGACAAAGGCGAGGGCCTCCACTGTGTCCTGGCGGTCCCCCGTGGATGTGCCCATGACCTTGATGCCACGGGCGACGAAGTCCGCGGGGCCCAGGGGGAGCGGTGCCGGCTTCGGGGGGAGGCCGATACACACCAGGGTACCGGTCCGTCGCAGGAATTTGACTGCATCGGCATAGGCCTGGCCGGACGAGGCACAGATGAGTGCGCCATGAGCTCCCCCATCCGTGATCTTGATCACCTCGTCCACGCAGTCGTCCGTCTCGAGCACGTCGATGTACGATTCCGCGCCCAGGCTCAGGCAGAGATCCCGTTTCTTCGCATCCAGGGCCACAACCTTGAGCCCCATGGCACGGGCATATTGAATCGCCAGATGACCCAAGCCGCCACCAGCCCCCGCCACCGCGACCCACGAGCCCGCCCGGAGGTTGGCGATCTTGAGCGCCTTGTAGACGGTGACACCCGCGCACAGGATCGGAGCGGCATCGGCGTCGCTCACCCCAGCTGGCAGGCGGACCATGTACGCGCTGTCTGCGATGGCGTACTCGGCAAAGGTGCCCTCGACGTCCTTGCCCGCGAGCTTCCGGCTCTGGCAAAGGTTCTCATAGCCGGTCGTGCACACCTCGCACTTCCCGCAGACGATGTGCACCCACCGCACTGCTACCCGGTCACCGACGTGCCACTCCGCGGTGTCCGCGTCGGGGCCGAGGCTGGCGATCACGCCCGTGCCCTCATGGCCGCCTACTGTGACCGTGGGCTGCAGATAGGGGACGCTGCCACGGGCCAGATGGAGATCTGTGGCACAGACCCCGGAGTAGTGTAGCTTGACGAGGACTTGAGTGCCGATGGGGACTGGAGTTGGGCGTTTGGCGACGGAGATGGCCTTGGTGTCCTTATCTTGGATCGCCGCAAGAGACGTCTCTGGTGGAGATAGCGAGCCCATGATGGCGTGGGGGAAGGAAGGAAAAAGGATTGTCGAGGGCCGAGTGTGGGGAAAGACAATTTGATTCCGTCGTGGAAGAAAGCAACGGCCTGCAAGCAAGATGTGATCGTGATCTTATTAAACACCCTTCATATCTCCCGACGTCCCCTCTCCACCCTCGCGGCGAACGGCGAAATCAACATCATGCCATGCTCGGGACTCTTCGACGGATCTCCGCAGGAGCTGTTGTGTATTTTGCCAAGATGACTTATATCCGATCGGAGCCAACCATCCGATATTCGTGGGGTTTCCCCGGAAAGCCGGATCCACTTCTCCGCGTGGAATCCGGGGTTTGGGTTGGACCCCTTCGGACAACTTCCGGCACCAACAACTTCACGGGCTCTGGGCCCCTAAAGAGACCCTACTCAATTGGCTGATAGCATTGATCTTCCATCATGTGTTCAGTGAGACCATGCCCCTGGGTCGTTCGAACTCCACTCCCGAAAAAAGAAGGTGCTGGGGGTGTATTTTGCCTATAATTGGACAACATTTCTTCCATCTGGGGAAATTTCCACAGTTGATGCCTGTGGACAACTTCTCACCATGAGCACGAAAAAAGAAGCTATCCCGCGTGAGTCCACCCGTACTAGACGAAAAAGGCCTCAGGAGTGTCTAGCATTTACCATTTACCCTCGCCGGCGCGGACAATATGCTGACCCCATCAGATACAGACAGCGAGATGGTGGAGGACCCAGAGAAGCATCAGAAGAATCTCTCGGAGTGCGAGGATGCCGTCTCCATTGAGCCCAAACTCAAGATGCGCGACGGCGTCGTCCTGATGCCGCAGCCGTCCGACGACCCCAACGACCCGCTCAACTGGTCCTGGTTCCGCAAGCACGCCGCCATGTTCACCATCTCGTATCTGGCCCTCGTCTGCTACGTGGCCGTGACCACACTGGTAACAGGGACAGTGCCCCTGGCCAAGTCCATGCACGTCCCCAAGTCGACGGCCGTTTACCTGGGCAACACACCCGTCGCTCTCTACGCCGTGGCGCCCTGGCTCTGGAGCCCCCTGAGCCACTTTATAGGCCGTCGCCCGGTGCTGCTCATGAGCAATATCATGGCCATTGTTGGGGCTGCCGTTGTGACGACATCCAAGACATATGCGACTTGCATGGTTGGCCGTGTCATCCTCGGTGCCGGTGGTTCGGCGTTCTGGACACTGGGGCCGGCGAGTATCGGGGACATTGTAATTATCTCCTTGCACCCATGATATTACTGCTACTCGGATGAGCCTACGGAAAGAGCTGACCATGCTATCCCGCAGTTCTTCCGTCACGAGAAGGGCAAGAAGATTGGTGTATCGACCTTGGCCATTGTGGTCTCGCCATTCTTGGGGACAATGTATGTAATCGTAAAGACATGTTCCCATACCCTCTGGAGAAGCAACAGCTGACTTGAACCCTCCTGATAGCATCGGCGGACCCATTATAGAGAACAAAAAGCTGGGCTGGCCGGCCTCCCAGTGGATCCCACTGATTTTCATGGGCGTCGGCCTCCTCATGCAGGTCTTCTTCCTCCCGGAGACTATCTACATCCGAGAGACACGCGCGCATCCTGCAACCATCTCCACTTCCACATCCACGCCAAGTAAGCCAACGTTCTGGGATCGCTACGGGATCCACATCCCCAAGCGCTCAGAGGAGAAGCAGCACAGCTTCTTCTTCATCGCGACGCGACCCTTCGTCCTCTTCAAGTTCCCCGCAGTGATCCTGTCAGCCTTCTGGTTTGGCATCGGCTACATGATGCACGTAGGCATCACATCCGAGATCCCGCTCATCTTCGAGTCGCAGTACAATTTCTCCGTGCTCGGCGTCGGGCTGTCCGGCTTCTCGGGGCTCATCGGCGCCCTACTCGGCGAGGTGTATGCGGGACCCATGCTGGATTTCGTTGCAAAGCGGGCCATGAAGCAGGGTCGCGAGTGGCGCCCTGAGTACCGCCTGACGGTGATCTGGCCGGCGCTTATTACCGTGCCGGCCGGCTTGATCATGTTCGGCACGTCGATCCAGTTTGGAAGCGCTTGGATCACTCCTCTGATCGGGCAGACCATTTACATCTTCGGCATTGAGGTTGCCACCACGGTTATGTATGCAGCCCTGTCTTTTACTACACCCCTGGCTACGAACTACGAAATAGGCTGACAAGAAGTGTTTTGCTAGTCAAACTTACATCCTAGAATGTTACCCTCGCCAGGGCGCCGAGGCGAACTTGGTCTTTAACCTCATCCGCAACCTGTTCTCCTATACAAGTCCGTTCTTTGTGCAGCCGATGGTTGCCAACGTCGGATTCGCCTCTCCATTTGCCCTCTTTGGTGCCTTGACTGTCTTCTTCTTCCCTTTCACGGTGGGTGTCTTGATGTGGCGGGGCAAACAGATCCGGGACAAAGGAGGTGACCCGGGCTGGAGTAGGGATTAAAGATGGGTTATTATACGGGCATCTGTTGTTGGACTTCCGGTCTTCTGGGAATATTTGGTTCTGAAACCATAACTTGCGGGAAACCTAGTAATGCGATCCTTGGAAACAGCCCCCGAAAGACCGGTCTGAAGTCTGTAAGGTACTCACTGCATCGCATTCGAGAAATGGTTATAGGGGAATCTTTGCTCTTGGGACGTCCTGCGTCAAGTTCTGTTGTAGAACGGGTCTATTCTGTTCCATAGATGATGATAGTTCTATGTAGATGAATCTGGACAAGAAATGTTGATTTCAACCAGTTTATACAGACGAGTGGCTATCTAGAACGCATACTTCATCCCCGGTCTCGCTAAGCTCACAATCTGCCTCTCCGTAAACTCCTCGATGCCCGCCACACCGCCGAACCGGCCGTAGCCGCTCGCACCGCCGACGCCCCCGTTGGGCAGCGGCGCCTCAATGTACACGGTGGGCCCGTTGACGTGGCAGCTTCCCGTCCGGATCCGCTTAGCCGTGTCCATGGCACGCAGGACGTCACGCGAGAAGACACTAGCACACAGCGAGAACTCGCTGTCATTGGCCTGCGCGACGGCCTCGTCATCTGTGTCGAACTCAGACACGAAGAGCACAGGGCCGAACGTCTCCCGGTGGAAGAGGTCCATATCCCGCGTGACGTCTGTGAGGACGTGAGGGGCCAGGATCGTCCGGCACGGTCCGTGAAGAGCCAGGTCGCCCGCCAGGAGCGTGGCACCCGCGTCGACGGCGCCCTTGATCAGGCCGAGCACGCGCTCGGCAGAGGCGGCCGTGAAGAGGCCCGAGAGCTGCACGTCCGGATCCTCCAGGTGGTTCCCTACCCGCAGGCTCTCTACCCGTTTCACCAACCGGGCCTTGAAGTCCGCTGCCAGGGAGCGATGCACGATCGCACGCTCCGTGGACATACAGATCTGCCCGCTGTTAGACATCGCGCCATATACCACTGCCTCCACGGCGGCCTCCACATCGGCATCCTCCAGGACTACGACGGGCGCCTTGCCGCCCAGCTCCAGCACACACGGCTTCAGACATGATGCCGACAGCCCGGCGATGATGCGGCCAACGCGGTCGCTGCCCGTGAAGTTTGCGCGGCTCACCTTCGGGTGCCGGATTGCAAACTCGATCGCCTGCGGCGTGTCGGCGGCGCTGGTGGGCAGGAACTGCAGGCACCCCGCTGGCAGTCCAGCCTCGGTCAGAGCGCGCACGACGAGGTGCTGCGACTTGGGGCTGAACTCGGAGGGCCTCAGGATCACGCTATTACCGCAGATCAGCGGGCAGCAGACTGCCCTGGCCGTCAGCGTGACAGGCATGTTCCAGGGGCTGATGGCCAGGACCACGCCGACGGGCTCACGGCTCACCATAATCGTCGTGCCGGGCCGGTCCGCGGGGACGATCTCTCCTTTGATATGCGTCGCCAGGGCGGCGGTCTCGCGGAAGACGCCGGCTGTGGACAGAATGTTGGCCCTGACCCATCCCCTGGTGGCCGAGACCTCGGCTGAAAGGATGGCCGGCGCGTCCTTGTCGATGTACGTCTCCATTATGTCGGCGGCCTTGAGAAGAATCAACCGCCGGGCCGACGGGCCGAGGCGGGCCCACGAAGGTTGGGCTGCGTATGCTTCCTCGATGGCGCCGGCGTAGTCATCCAGCGATGCTGAAACGCACTCGTATATGGTCTCGCCCGTCATGGGGTTTTTCACGGGGAAGGTCCCTTCATTCTGGCTGTTCTGGTATTTTCCCGAGATGAATAACTGTTGCGGAGCTGCCAGTGAAGTATCAGACTTGCTGACATGGACGCCGTCGGTTTGAGACATTGTGAACGATCAATTTGTGCCCGCAATCAGTAATTGTGTAGCGAGCAGGATGGTTTTGAAAGGTTTCAAGTTCTGTCCTTTCAGAATAGGTAGTCCCAGGGAATGGCGCGGAGGGCGCTGTAAAAAAGAATGCGGATTTCCGGCTCGCATATTGTGCAAGTTACCCACTACAGCACCGTATCGGCTAACTGATCGAGTCCGACGTGAATGAGGTGGATGCTGACGGACTTGCCTCCGGGTGTTAGAAAATGTGATCGACATTCCTTGTGATGCATTTCCATTGTATCCACATCTCATGTGGGGAAGTCCGGAGTAAGTGGTCGTTTGCGGCAGAGTCATCCCGACGGATACTTGGTTCCGAACAACGTGGGGGTTTACACAGTATACACTATTGCCTCAAGGCAGTGCACCTTGGCCAAGCCACTATTGGCCCGGATTCCGTGACAAGAGGGACTCAATATCGCCCCAGTCCACAACGCCGGTCCCGTCCATCGCGAGGAATGGGTCCATGATCCAACCATTTGCCTCCGGCTCCCCATCAAAGGACGTCAATAAGTTTGGCTGCCAGAAGGGATCTGAGATACCGAACCTCGGCACAATTCCGAGACCATGTCCGTGCTGGAAGTTAAGGGGCTCTTGCTGCGAGACTGAGAGGGAGGAGGACGTGTCCAGCGATGCTCCTGCACCCGGAAAGATTGCCAGGTTGCTCGCCCGCCCGCCATCTAAGGCGGCGTGGATAGAATCGTTGAACCGGCCCCGAGGGCCGCGAGATGCCTGCCGAGCCGTTCCCATCTCAGTCAGATCGCCGTTAGCCGTTGACCGATTGGTAGAACCATCAGCAGGCCTGATGTTATCCTGCCTTGATCCATCCTCGAAGGTAGCCACGACGCGCGCGAACCGCTTCATCGTACTGCACTTGTTCACACGCATGAGCACTTCTCTCACTTGTGCGATCAGCTTGCGCAACTCCAGCTGCAAGTGCGGCTCGCGCTGGTCATGGTAGTGGTTTGCAGAGCTAGAAATCCGTAGCGACCGCAATATGAGCACCATAACGCCGCAGTAGGCATAGAAGACGTCCATGGCCGATATGCCATTTACCAAGCCAAAGGAGTCTGCAAGCAAGATGAGCCGACATAGCTGCACGGCGTGCGTGACGCAGATGTCCGATAGCCGTTCCCCTGAGGAGCCGTTATACGGGTCGGTTGTGGCCTCGGTTCGGCTGAGCAGGGCTGTGTGGTCTGGTTCACCCCGTTGCGCAGACGCGACATATCGCAGCAAAGAAGACCGTGTCACGAGGACGGCAATGTACCTGTATTGGAGGTGCAAGACCAGGGCAGCCCGAAGTCGAGGTCGGCTTTGCCAACCCATCATGGCCTTGAGATCTTGAAGTGACATTCGCGGCATCTCCTCGACGTCCTGGCAAAGCGGATCATCTGTCTCGCTGATCAACGGGATGTTTAACATGTGGTGGGAAGCCAGATCGTCCCTCCACGCCTTCAAGATCCGCAGCGTCTCCCTCGAAGACTGCTCTTGCCGAGCCAGACCGTCGATGTTGCTCCTCTCATTGGCCACAGTCAGCGTCTTGACGGCAAGGGATACCCTGGCCTTGGCCAGGATAATTTGCAGCCTCAGCGAAAGTTTCATGACCTCGTCGTCCTCATCCTGCCCACTGTCCAGCACTCCCTCGCGCGGAGGGACTATCTCCACATCCTCGAAATCGTAGAACCCGCTTGGTCTCCCAAGGCTGGACGCGAGGAATTGCTCAAAGCCGTAGAGCGTGCAGAAGACGCGCTTGCGCACCTCCCTTTCCATGGGCCGAAAGTGCGATCCGTTGTCCCTGGCCCGGTGCAGACCCATGGCGAAGGAAAGCCGCATGGCAGTCCCAACCAGGTTCCAAGCCGCATTACGCTCATTGTGATTATGAAGGAAAAGGGACAGCAGTAGGAGGGCTCGGACGTTGGAGAGGGTGCACTTTGAGATAAACTGAGGCAGGAGCTGGCGGGTAAGGCTGGCACAATGGCGACAAAGGGAAGTAAGATCCAGGTCGGTAGCGACATCGACTGAGCCAGTTAGCGAGGCGAAGGCAATCATCATGTGCAAACAGCCTAACCAGCCGGGTTCAGGTAAGGTTGGAGAAGGTAAATGTACACCCGCTCGAGCGTGCTGATGATAGTACCGCCCCGTGGACATGAAGGTCTCATATTCTTCCTCAAAGGTACCGCGGTGGAATAAGGGAAAGTCTGGATGGACGTTCTTGAAATAGACTCGCATCAGAGAATCGAGAACGTGGCGAGGCGGAAGCTGCCTTCTTATCTCGTCGATGTCATTGACGGGAATGCTGGAAAAATCCCGGACAAGAGCAGAACTCAAGGAGGCAGGGGAGCGCTTGTCAATGTCCTGGCTTTCATTGGCACCATTTCCAGTGCCTCCGGAAGGCAAAGCGGCAAGCTCACTCGGGTCACCGTCTGCTTCCAGGGCTTGCGCTGCATCTTCATCGGTGAATGTGGCCGTGAGGCGAGTGGGCGCCCGGGACCCTATGGCATCCTCGCTGCGGGATATAAGAAGCAACCTCCGGAGCTGGCCCAGAAACTGCAGGCTTCCAGACGGGCCGATGAAATGTTCTCGCCCGGTGGTGTCTCTAATGAGTCCGACTGATTCATCTGTACAGGAGTTGTTTTCCTGGACTTGGCTGGAAGAGTGCCTTCTTTCATTCTCGGGATGGACATTCACGGCATCTGTTCTTGGTGGCGGTGAAGAGGCACACTGTGTGGGCGGAGCAAGGCCCTGGTCTGCAGCTTCGGTGGAGAAGTCTCTCACCAGCTCCTCTATCCGCGGTGATTCCCCTGACTTCTGAGATAGGTCCGGCATGACATATCCCATGCGCTCTCCCAGCCGGATGAGCTCCGGAACGGTGGAGATGCCATCATTGGGAAATGCACCACGTACGATGGCCTCTAAGCATTTGTATCTAAGGTGGGATTGCAGACATGGTCAATACGGGCTGGCCGCAGGAGAAGGTTGCCTCGATGTCTTCTTACCGATCACTCAGATCATCTACGCTGCCGTAGAACCTGGTCTTTCGCGGAAGTGTATAAGAGCATTCCCGGTGGTGGTCCTGGCACATGACACATCCGTGCCCTGATGGCAGTGGAACACACTTGCAGCGTCGCTGTCGGCATCATCGTAGAGAGAGGCGTTAGCTTACAGCCCTTGCATGTATGGGAGGCAACAGGGGTTTGACCCTGATCCTCCTGCATCACGACACGGTGAGCGTACCTTTCGACAGAAGTCGCCTAGCGCAGATCTTAGTATCGGGTCACTTCATACTCGCCTACAATAAGGCGAGCGGCAAATGGACTTACAGCTATACGCAGATCGCTTCCTTGATGCGTCTGGGATCCTCCTCAGCCGGCGTTTCGGCGCTGCTGCCGATACCTCAGCCATCGCGTAGAAATGGGGTTGTGGTCCTCCGCTACTTCCGTCTCGCGTCCGATAACATGATCGTCGACTCGGTCTCTCTTTTGCGGAGATGGTAGGATAGATGACAAGGACCCTCTGTGAGTACTGCGGAGTCAAAGAAGCGTCGGAGCAATGAACCGGATGCACGTTGGAAGAGGGGGATGACACGGACTTATATTTCCGGTTCCGGTTCCTGCCCCGCTTATCCGCCCCAAGAACTGCGGGGAGACGGGGGCAGCTTCCCCCGCATGGCCCACTCTCGGTGACAACATGGAAATATGGAAATATCCGGCAAAGTGGCCGACTGGTAATCGAGTCTGGATCCGTTTCTAATCGTCAAACTCACACCTTCGTAGAATTTTCTGTGATTACAACCTCTCACGTTTTTTTGGCTCTTCTCTTCAGCTGGACGCAGCGTCAATTGCCATGTCGTCTACCAGCGAGTCCTTCACGCTTCCAAACGGGCGACAGATGGCCTATACCCTGTCGTCCGGCGGTTCCTCCGATCGCGTGGTCCTTCTCTCCAATTCATTGGCCGAAGATCTGACCTCCTGGGATCGCGTCATGCCTGTGCTGGAAAACCAAGGGTTTCGCGTCCTCCGCTACGACCAACCAGGCCATGGACGCTCGGATGCACCTATTGGAGCCGAATTGACCTCCATGACATTCGAGACCTTGGCGGACGACGTCTACCACCTTCTCAAACACCTCAAAATCAACAAGTTGCATGCCTGGGTCGGCGTCTCGATGGGCGGAATCAAGGCCGTGTACTTCACCGCGCGCCACCCGGGCATCGTGAACAAGATCGTCGTGGCCGACGCCATCGCCGCGTCCCCAGCCGTGGCCGGCAACCCCGATAACTTCGCCGCGCGGGTAAGCGCCGTCAAGCAGTCAGGTTCCATCTCGGAGGACCTGTCAAACACTCGGAAGCGGTGGTTCGGTGAAGACTGGATGGCGAAGTATCCGGAGGAGACGGCGAGGATGGAGAAGTCCATGGCGACCACTACAATTCCCGGGCTTGAGGCGTGCTGTGCTGCCCTTAGCAGCCCGTCTTTCGACCTGAGGCCGCTATATCCGAAGGTGGGACACGGCTGCGAAGAGGCGCTCATTGTCGCCGGGGAGAAGGATGCGGACCTTCCAGCCAAGATGCAGGAGATGCGGCAGGCCATCGAGGACAGCCTCGGGAGCTGTGGAAAGAAGGTGCCCGTGAGGATGGAGATTATCAAGGATGCCGGGCATGTTCCCTACGTTAATGGTTTCGAGGACTTCTGCGAAGTTATCACCAAATTCCTTGCCTAGATAGCACTCGTTCTGCTTCACAATTATAGAATTTCTTTGAATTTCTTGTCCTTTTAGACTTTGCATTCAACCGAATTTTGACATAAATCATTCGTCAGAGCAATAAATTGCTTTGATTTTCTTGCCAATCTAGACTGTGCATTAGTGCATTAGAACCAATTTTGACACAAGTCATTCTTCAGCCGCATTCCCGGAGTGTGTGATGTCCTGGTCCCATATTGCTCGCCTCCGCTGTGGCTGGTCCGGGGTAGCAAGTGCGCACTAGTAGGAAAATAGTTAGAAGCAACCGTCGGGAGTTGGCGCCAACTAGGATGCTCTCCGACGACCAAATGCGGCGAGGGTGGTTCGAGAGCGACACCCGTCGGGTGCAGTCTTCCGATGCCCAACCTCGACCCAGGGGAGCAGATCCGCGAATGCAGAGGATGGCGGTCGGAGAAACAAGACGGCTTCAGAGGCGCGGATCTCCGTCGAATTTGCCATCATGAGTTCTATAAAGTGATCTTGTTTGAGATAGGAATCGAGACATTGGAAGACCTACTTGAACAGACCGGGAGACAACCATCCTTTCCGACGAAATAAACAAGATGACTCGCGCGTCCAGATCATTGAACGTTCTCATTGTCGGCGCCGGCTTGGGCGGCCTCGCGGCGGGACTGGCTTTGCAGACGGACGGCCACAAGGTCACAGTCATCGATGCAGCTCCTGAGTTCGCAGAGGTAAGGTATCCCACAGCAGATGCTGTTTGAACATGCGAGATCTCATAGAAGAAATCAATTGACTAACGGAGGTTCGCACAGGCCGGAGCGGGGATCAGGATCCCACCCAACTCGAGCCGCCTGCTCATGCGATGGGGCGTTGAACTGGAGAGGATGAAGAAGTCGACTTCGCAGAGATATCACTTTATTCGCTGGAAGGATGGCAGCACCATCTTCAACTTGCCCTTCAACAAGATCGTCGAGACACACGGAGCGCCTTACTGGCTTGTCCATCGAGCGGACCTGCACGCCGCTCTGCTGGATGCGGCCCACAAGGCCGGCGTCAAGGTCCTTGCCAACAAGCGTGTCACTTCCTACAACTTCGAGGCGCCGAGCGCCACCACACACGATGGCGAGACCTTCAAGGCCGATCTGATCGTCGGCGCGGACGGCATCAAGTCCATTTGCCGGCCCCTTCTTACCGGTCAGCCGGATATCCCGCGGGACACGGGCGACGTCGCCTACCGGATCCTCATCCCTGGCGAGAAGCTGCTGGCCGACCCGGACCTGGCCCATCTGATCCGTGACCCCTGCACGACCTCGTGGTGTGGCCCGGACGCGCACCTGGTCGGCTACCCGATCCGCAGCGGCGAGATGTACAACATCGTCGTGTGTGCCACCTCCTACGCCGAGACCACGGACGAGGTCTGGGTCGTCAAGGGCGACAACAGCGAGCTGTGCAAGCGCTTCGCCAGCTGGGAACCCCAGGTGCAGAAGCTCTGCGCCCTCACGGGCGACTTCATGAAGTGGCGCCTGTGCGACCTGCCCAACCTCACCCGCTGGACGCACCCCTCGGGCAAGGCCGTGCTGCTGGGCGACAGCTGCCACCCGATGCTGCCTTACCTGGCTCAGGGCGCTGCCCAGGCCTTCGAGGACGCCGCCGTCCTGCGCCAGGTGCTCGCCCAGGACGTGCCCATGGCCGATGCCCTCAAGCAGTATGAGCAGATCCGCATGCCGCGGGCGAGCCTGGTGCAGGCCAAGACTCGGGAGCACCAGTACATCCTCCATGTCGACGATGGTCAGGAGCAGCAGGACCGGGACGAGAAGATGGCGCTCGATGCGGCGGAGAACCCGGTCTTCTGGGGCTATGGCGACCGGAGAAAGTGGCTCTTTAGTCATGATGCAGAGGTGATCCAGAAAGAAGGGGCGAACTGGAGGCTTGGGTCCAACACGGATGGCGTGCATGTTTCTTAGATTTCTTAGATTACTGTGGCAATTTCTTGGGCTCTTTTATTCTTCAACCATATATCAGGTTAATAGAGTATTATCATTATCATCAATATCACGTCGCAAGTAGGGTTGCTATCGTGACCACTCCGAAGCGGAAAGAAGCTATAGCCCATCGGATAGGTAACTACGGCCAACTTAGCCGAGCCACCAACAACAGATAGACTTCTTCAAGGTTATATCCAGTACATTTGATCTGCAACCAGCAATTGACATCGGATTGATCTATATCCCGCAATTGAGGCCGAAGGACTAGAGACAGGCTACGGTATAGGTGAGGCTCTAATAAGGTTACCTATTCAGCGATAGTATTCCGGCTCTCCTTAGATAGGAGAGATTGAAGGCTGAATTAATAGGTTTTAATTAGATATTTTTATAATACTATTACTCGCCTAGATTGTTCCTAGTTAGTTCTATAGCTTAATTATTATAGCCTAGTTATTTAATAAGAATAGACTTGATTTTTTGCAATATGGATATATCCACTACCCAGTCCGGTAGGTAGGGTAGTATGTGCAAAGCTGAGGGTGTCGAACGGGTAGCAGTCTCTTGCAAGATAGGGAAGGTGAAGATGAATTGCACCAACTTCGGATCGATCCGTTTGGGCTTGGGATTTCGAGCGAAAAAGGTAGCGAATTGAGAGCCCAGCAAATTTTCGTTGGGATTGGTCGGTGTCATCATGTGGACATAGTAGTCAGACGCAGTGAACGCATCTTCCACAGTGTGCGTGTTGTGATATTCCATACACCGTTCGTTGGACGGGAGAAACTGTCGAAACTCTTTGATCTCGTCGGCGATGACGGGAGGAAAACAACACGACGGGGGAAAACCCGCACTCATCGTCTTCATTACTCCACTGCCTCACCTCGTCTGCATCGACGTCGAGATAATTCACTCTGCGAGAGCCTGCACCATCGTTGGTGGGCGGTGCCTGAATTGGGTCCGTAGCAGCTAGTCTCGCTTGCTGCTCACGAGCCAGTGTCTGGGACAAGTGAGGATCGCGGCGGCCAATCTCGGCCTTGGCATCACGGCGTGCAATATCGGCGTTCCTGATCTTTTGCTGCTCGGCGAAAGGTAATGGTTCATTGCGGCAAACTGGGCTTCGGTGGCCCATTTGGCCACACTTCCAGCATGTAATATATGCGTCCATATCCTGCGTGGATGAGGACGATGGGCTGGCTGTGGGTGGCGGATTTCCCGCTCGACGAGGTGCAAGAGGGTTGGACGTACTTTTGAGCGCAGTCTTGACCGTCAAGGTCAAATCCTCGATGGCCTCCACCTTCCAACTGACAGGAAAGAACTGACATACCACCAACCAGGTCCGTAAGACCCCTGGAGATGGCTGCACTAAAGTGGAGATGAAACTGAGAGTCTGATTCAATGAAAAACTGGCTATGGAGACATATGAAAAGGGGCAAGTGTAGCGGGAAGTCACCATTGGGCTTTGAGAGACGAGAGGCAGCAGAGCAGAGATCTGCGGATGGAGGTCTGGAGAACACGAATGTCCGGTCGAATAACGATGGACTCGTCCCTGCAGAC
The DNA here is from genome assembly GCA_028828865.1 of Penicillium sp. IBT 16267x. Lineage (NCBI taxonomy): Eukaryota > Fungi > Ascomycota > Eurotiomycetes > Eurotiales > Aspergillaceae > Penicillium > Penicillium sp. IBT 16267x. The sequence goes on along the minus strand of JAQJZQ010000005.1, from coordinate 706,022 downwards.
CGAGCAAAAGGTCGTTCAGGGCGTCCAGTTAGCTTGCTCGTGTGGAGTGCGTGAGTGGTGTAATATATAATTAAGCTAAATCTAAGAGCCTTACCTCTTACTTATCTCTTATTTTATAGAAGAAAACTAATAGTATTCGTCGTGTCGGCGAATGGCAGGCCAGAAACGGCCTCTGGGCGGTGAGTCCTGGGATCCAGTCCATATAGCTGCATATAGTCATGCACCATCACAGATTTCGACCAGGCCATCCCTACCAGGCCCCGCCACATAGCGTTCTAGCCTAAAGTAAATTATCCTTCACATCCTCTGGCCTTCCTCGTCTTTTTAGCTACAAACCCGTATATACAATACCTTCTATTCTTCCTAGAATCCCATACTTGACTAAATCACTTCCGCCATGCCATCAAATAAATGCTTCCCGGCAATTCTTCACATCCGCGATTTTATCGAGCATGTCGAACCAGATCCAACGCGCCCCTGGTAAAGGACTTTCCATGCCATTGCGTATCTCACTCAATATCCCGGACAAAGATGTACGATCAGACGATGTTGAACAAGATGATATCCCCACCCTGGTTCGATTTTTTAATGAGGGCAACCAACCTAAGCTATACCAACCGAACGCGTTTATCTATGCATGGGGCTCTTTCCTCACAAACTACTCTGACAGTGAGAACTTCCACATTCTTCTTCATGCTACTAGCGTTGACCGGTTAGTAACTTCGATTCCCCTCAAGAACAAACCTGACATGATCTAGACACTCTGGTGATCAAGAAGACACAGATTCATATTTCATGCACTGCCCCGAAGCGGCTCAGCCTATCGTCACCGTTCTTGGAACTGTTCTTGAACGCGAGGGTCAGCTAAACGATGGCCCAACCCTATTACACTATCGTCTCCAATCTACAGTTTACAACAGTTCGTCCCGAGCCCATCACACATTCCTTCTGACCGCATATTTCAAGAATGGACCCAGCTGGGCAAACTTCCCACCACTAAGCATCAACACCAGCATTTTTCTGACTGGGCGTATTTTTGGCGTCACTAAAGAGAATCGCCAACTAGCTGTGATTACGGACGATATACATTTCCTTCCAACCATATCGCAGTCTCTGCCCCCCACCCCATCTTCAACAACTGGTAAACGAAAACGCTAGGACCGCTGGTCCCAAAGGGCTAACGCTCGGTCTCCGTTCAAGTCTGCGTTGGAAGGAAATTCGACCTCAACCATCCAACTATCGCACACACCCACTGAAACTGATTCTCTAAATGACTACGACGAGGAAACCCAGATAATTTGGCCAGACACATCCGATGATACTCAATCCTCACCACAACCCTATACTCCTACGCCAGGGAGACGTTCCCAAAGACCACGAAAAACATCCTAAACTATTGCTCAATCAAAACACAACAGTTGACGTCTTTATATAACAAGTTCAATCCTCCTTTTCCATGATCCGGGTATTAGTCATGCTAGTGTCTCCCTCATTGGGTTACCTCATTGAATATGCATGTTATCTTACGATTCACCAATTCAACTCTCTATTTACGCTCTACTATCTTACCACCCACTTCTTTTCATCGTTTCAGGGCGATGCGCGCAATGCGCGCGTCTTCCAGTTATTCTTGGCAAATGGTAAAAGCAGAGTTTCCATTAAGCCTAATATAGACTAGCGTGTTTTGGAACAGGGTTCGGGAAACAATCTGTGAGTGTATGTAGGGGAATCTGTTTTCGAATATGGCTGTACTTTTCCATCAGATATGCCTTCCAATTTCGAAACGTTCCCCAAAATACCAGCAACCTTTGGGGTCATCCTTTCTTGCTTGCCCATTATCCAACCATGTAATTTCGTTTCTCAACTGGAGCATGCACTTTGTCAACTCATCGAGCCGCCCCCCGTCTGTACATTCCACCCTTTCCACCGTCATATCTAGCCCCAGGAGCGTTGGTATTAGGCTTTCTTCAAAATGCCCATCAATCTTCAAATTGACCACAAATATCTAAGTCTGACACCATATCTCGTTCAACCGCTTCAGGAAATGCAAAAATGAGTTCCTTTCGGAACCAGGACGGGTGAACTCGTTTGCGAACTTGATGATAGTACACCCCATGCCACTTAGAGCCTTTTGGTAGTGCGAACCTTATGGTCTTCTCTAGGCGCCCGATTTGGTCAAGTCACCTATCTCTTAATTACAAATTAATGTAATAATATTATAAGCAGATTAATGTAACATCTATTTTGTTCGAGGTGACCCCATGTTTTCTACCAATAACATGGACGTAGTGAACCATCTTTTGATAAAGATAGCCCAAGGGATTGTTATCGGGTAGTGGATCTAGAAGGATAGCGCTAGATTTATATGAAAGGAGATGCAGACGCACAAACAGTGCTGCAGCCACATAGAGGTGCTGTAGACACGTAAACAGTGCTGCAGGTACAATCACTAGCGAAATCTGCCTCCTCCCCAACGACTGATTTCCCTTCTCTCGGGCCCCACTGCCTAGGCCTTTGCGAAGGATATTCATTGATCAGGCCATTCTAAATTAAGGGGTGTTGTGAAAATGCGCCGCGTATGGTACTGTATCTCCCTCAGGAATATTGTATCCGATACTTTGAATGATAGAGAATAAACGTTAATGGCCAAGGTATTAGATCAGGAGCATCTTACAACGGCCCTTAATTTAGTGCCGTCCAGGCCATGAATGATCCCTGGCAGCCCTTAACTTACAATTGAAAATATATTATGATTAGGTAATCGTTTATCATTTCAATTTTGTCAGCCAAGACGGGTCAATAACTATTACTAGCTTGTAGTAGTTATATTCAGCAACAACCGGTCGCCGGAGCACCGAGACACATGACTTACACGGTGGAGCTCACAGAGCTGAGTTCCATGTATTCTATCTTCAGACGATATCTTGAGACTGGCCCCTTTCTATTGGTCAGATACCCAATACCAGTCAATGCCTCAAAATCCTCGGACCGACAAATTTTACCCGTGAATGAGGGAAAAGGGCTGATTGGGGAATTATTTTGGTCAAAAAAGCCTTGTGAGTTCTAGATCTCCTAAGCTTTGTTATCAAAAATTACAGAAACTTATCCAAGCCAAGCTTATGTGCCGAACAGAAGGGGAGGGATTCAAAGCCATAAACAGCATTAAACAGAAACATGAGGTGCGGACTATTCAGGTACTCCAACTCTATGCACTCAATTCCAAACTCTGGTTTTATAAGACAAAAGAGTTTGTCCAAGAAATCAAAAACAGCCTATCTGATCTTGGTCCAGTTCAAAGTCAAGTGCAAAACTCGCCCTCCTCATTGAAACGACTTTGAAGGTAAAGCGCAGTTCTGCAGTTGAAAGCTGCTTCAAAGGCGCTTTTCACATCACTGTCCCCTTTTTCCTGAGTGTCGCTGTAGAGGTTCTTGACGACCTGTTCATTCCATTGCGAGCTGCCTTCGGTAGCGCAGTTTCTCAAATCAGTAGCAGGAACATCCAGCCGCTTATCTTCAATCCTATAAATATTCCTAGGAACCATCAAAGGGCGAGAATTTAGACTCCTGGGAGCAAGAAGGATAAGGCGCCATGGCTACTAGGAGCTGTGTAAGGCTTATTTGGCAAAAGTTTCGGCCAGAGGCCTCATTAGAAGGGAAGCATTGCATTTGACATACGTCGCACTAGATTAGATTACCGGTGTGAGTTGTGTACTAGAAATTCATTTGGCTTCGATACCAGAAGCTGTGCTGGTTTTTTAGTTCTAGGAGCCAAGTCATCCGGGATAGGGCTTTGCTCCACTCAGAAACCGTTCCCAGGAGCCGCCAAAATCGCTTCCAGCAGCTCGTATAATACAACTTGTGGGTGATTTGACGAGCTGTCGATCTTCGTTACTTAATTACATCGGTTCAAGCGACTCATTGGGTTGTCCAGGGATGGAGGGCTGTGTACTAGTATGAGGTAGGCTCCTGGGACCAGATGAAACTTTTTGTAGGTTCACGCAAGAGAATGTATAAGAGGGCTTTGCTTTCCAATGGCAAGAGACTGACTTACTTCCATTATCGATGCTCTCAAAGCCCGTGAATAATTACCGGTATCCACACCCCAGTCATGAGCCAATTCTCCAGTCAACCCATCTTTCCTCAAGGGACTGAAGAAAATCCCATCCTTATTGACGACAGTGACGAAAACCTCGACAGTGATGACGACACCATTATTTTAGATCCTCCGAGTGCTGGGTCTGACTATGCACCTAGAATAAGCACTCATGGCCGAGAGAGAAGAGTCGCGACTGCTGACTCTTTTGTCCCTGTTCCTCTCATTGATCTAAGCATCTCAGCTGCCTCTTCTCCCTCGCTACCTTCCAGCAATCTGGTGTATGCTCTCATGGATATCGTCGATATCAAAAGGACCCCGAAATTTTTCGAGTCCCAGGCAGCGGAGGTAGTTCTAGTAGCCTTCAAGAAGAGAAACGGCAATAATCAATACGTCAAATTTCGTTCCTTGACTCGAGGGCCGAGCTCTCTCGACAAGCAGTGTCTCATTTGTCTTGATGAAAGGCAGGATGGACTAGTTCATCTGAAATGCACAAGCTGCACTCAAGTCGTGCATTTTAAGTGCATCGAAGCTTGGATTTCTCGGCGCGATAGCTTGACTAGCTACGCGTGCCCCGTATGGTATAGATAACCCCCGCCTTTACCTTCCTTTTGATGCATGTGACCAGTTACGCTAATTAAACCACAGCAAGCATTATCAAGAGCATCAGCAATTTGATGCTTTCTATTCCTCACCCGAGGAGGTGATAGAAGGAGGTGGAAGTATAGGCCAAGGAGCTGTCCCATCCAATCCGTAGAGATCCCCGGATCTCCGTTGTGCCTGTAAATGGGGTTGATATCAAGTGCTTGGGGTGCCTACAAGATGTTCCTGTTTCCATCGGAGATCTCACGATTCGTATCAACATCTTTGTGCTACCAGTTTCTCCAGGATTGATTCTTGGTAGACCATTTATGGAAGCAACCTTGTTAACCATGGAGCACTGGTCAAATGGAAGTGTACGCTGCACCGTATACAACGAGTCCCGCACGAGAAGACTTGAATTCAGCGCTACAGTCCCGAAAGAGGGAAGAGTAGTGGGTTCGTCTAGTATCTGGCCCGATGAGCCGCAGATAAGACGCCTAGACGCCCAGGATGAAGATGGGTATCTCGAGGATCAGAATGATCTTATAAAGACACCTTTAAACTAATGAGCGGGTGTCTTGTATCTGGCCCACCACCCGCTATGTTGATAAGCCAGAAATCAGAGGAGGAGAAGAGACGAGTTTGGAGGAAATCGAGGGTGAGAAGAGTCATCCTCGACCCGGTTTTGAATTGCAACCTGTCCTGTGAAGGCCCGAGTTTGGGGCCTTATGTTAATATGTTAGATGTGGTGTCTGGGAGCGTTGTTGACCTAAGAAATTGCTATTTGCCACCAGAATGGAGACTGGTGGCGCTCGAAGAAGACATGAAGGAATGGGACCTACACTTCCGGACGACAATACGAGAACTGGACGTGCTGCCTCGAGAACTTGACTGGAAAGAGCGTTTTATTCGGCCGAAAAAGGTCATCTCGGATAGGACAGTACCCATCAACACTCTATATAAGCGTGTTGCTGATAAGGTCCATCCCGTGAGCGTGCCCTTGACGGATGGGTCGGTCCCGGAGGGACAGCCTGGATGGAAAAAGGTCTGCCTGGAGAAGTACCACACAAGATTTCGAGCGAGAGACGAGCGTACCCGATTCGACCGATACCTGAAGCCTCGAATCGCTGAATTTGCCAGAGGTGCACGTCTGACCCCGGAACGAGAGGAAAAGCTGGTTGTTGGGATGGATCTCCTACCCGAAGAGAGAGAATTGCTGAGAGAGATGCTCTTTAAGCGAGAAGGGGTCCTTGCATGGTCCTGGGAGCACATTCGAAGGGTGCATCCCGAGGTTTTCAGCCCGCAGAAGATCAGAACAATAGATCATGAGCCTTGGCAGCATCCTGGATTCCAGATCCCACGTGCTCTGCACCAAACGGTCACGGAGATGCTTCAGGATCGTCTGAAGAAAGGCAGCATAGAACGTTGTCATGGGCCATATAGAAATCCCTGGTTTCTGGTCAAGAAGAAGGCAGCTGGGCAGTACCGCATTGTGATAGCTGCCATGAAGCTGAACTCGGTGACAATCAGAGACGCAAATATGCCTCCGAATGCGGACGAATTCGCTGAAGACTTTGCGGGCATGCAGATATGCTCTATGGTGGATCTGTTCTCTGGATATGACCAGATTAGCCTTGCGGAAGAGTGCAGAGACATGACGGCTATTATGACCCCGATGGGCCTATTCCGGATGGTCACAATCTTGCAAGGAGGGGCAAACTCGGTTACACAATGCCAGCGCGTCGTACAGTTTGTGCTGGCAGACATTTATGGCAAAGCTGTCCAGGCTTTCTTGGACGATTTTGGTATCAAAGGACCGAAGACGACATATAACGATGAGATGGCCTTCCCTGGAGTACGTCGATACGTGCTGGAACACCTGAAAAACCTGGATGAGACGTTGTATCTCCTTGAGCTTGCCGGTATGGTTATTTCGGCCGAAAAATCACAGTTTGCAATGAAAGGAGTCGCTGTTGTTGGATGGGTTTGTGATGGAAATGGTCGCCGTCCAGACGAGGTCAAGGTGGCCAGATTGGTCGACTGGCCGACGCCCACGACGGTCTTCGAGGTACGCTCCTTTGTGGGTCTGGCGGTCTACTTCCGGATTGTGGTTGAGAAGTTCGGTATCATCATTGCCCCGCTATACCAGCTTTTGAAAGCTGGGGCTCCATTTGTATGGGGAGCTAAGCAGCAGCTTGCTTTTGATGAGATCAAGCGGATCCTGTCTTCTTTCCCATGTGTCTTGCCCATCGATTACGACTATCAGCCCTTGGAAATTATTGTTGCCGTGGACGCATCTGGTACTGGTTGGGGCGGTGTGCTGATGCAGGTGCGGAATGGGGTCCGGAAGCCCGCAAGGTACGAATCAGGGGTCTGGTCCGAGTCCGAGCGTACATATGATGCTGGAAAAGGGAGTGTCGAGGTGTCTTGAAAGCGCTTAAGAAATTCCGCCATTGGCTATATGGCGTGCATTTTACACTGGAGATTGATGCCAAGACGCTGGTTGCCCAGCTGAACCGGTCGGCCACGGACTTACCAGGTGCATTAGTCACTAGCTGGATTGCCTGGATTAGACTATTCGATTTCGAGGTGAAGCATGTGCCTGGACAGAAACATGGAGCTGCAGATGGTCTTTCGAGACGCCCTCATACGGCAGAGGAGATTGCCGAACAAGAGAAAGAGGAGGATATTGACGAATTCATCTTGGTTGAGATCAGCGCCCTCCGGGTGATGCTGAACCCGGTGGCGATATCCGTGGAGACCCCACCCGAGGCAGAAAATGCAGATCAAGACCAGGATCAAGATCAGGACTCGAGAACAGTAAGGATCCTAGCTCTAGAATATTCTGATGAGTCTGAACAAATTGCAAAATGGTGCACCTCGTTTCGGCGACCACCAGGCATGCCGATCAGGAGATATAAGACCTTCAAGAACCATGCATGCGATTTCGTCGTACAAGGAGAGCATCTCTTCTATCGAGGAAAAGGATTGAACCTGCCGCTGCGACGAGTGCTAGGCCAGCTTGAAACTCGAAAACGGGTTATAGTAGCTGCATATGATGAGCTTGGCCATAAAGGGAGAGAGTCAACATATCATCTATTGAAGCTACGCTACTGGTGGGAAGGTATGTATTCACAGGTCTCTGAATATGTCCGTACGTGTCCAAAGTGTCAGTTTCGAGATCCAAGACGTCTCGAAGAGCCTCTACTCCCAAACCGGATTCAGTATATCTGGGAGCAGGTCTATATTGATACGGCTACGTTGCCTAATGAGGATGGATATCAGTGCATTATTCAGGCCCGAGAGGCTCTAAGTGGATGGATTGAAGCTAGACCTCTAAAAGGGAAAGCGACTGGCAGTGCTGTCTATGAATTCATATGGGATGATATCATATGCCGGTATGGGTTCCCATCGAAGATTGTCATGGACAAGGGGCCCGAGTTCAGGTCTGAAGTGCAGCTTTTCCTGGAGAAAAAGGGTATCAAGCGTGTTGCCATATCCCCATACAACCCAGGATCGAATGGGGCAATTGAACGCAGCATGCGGACCTTCAAGGATGCATTATCAAAGATGACGTCAGGTTATTCGGCCGAAAACGCTGCCTCCGAGCTCGAATCAAGAATTCTGAACCATTCTCAGAGATCTAGGAACTCGAGACAATATGCGACACCTCCATCTTGGAGATCGTGTTTTTATGCAGCATTGATGGCGGATAGGATGACGACGTGTGCAACCACGGGCATGACCCCATATAGGTTCTTGTATGGGAAGGATGCTGTCTTACCCTTGGAGATGGAAGTTCCTACCTGGAGCACGTTGCCCTGGGAGACCATATCGAGTACGGAAGACCTGATCAGTTTGAGAGCCAGACAGATTCTCCAGAAGGAAGCGGATATTGCAGAGGCTCTCCACCGTTATGAGCGTATTCGAGAACGCAACAAAGAGTATTTCGACAGCACGAGAGCCATTAGATTAAAGCCACTGGAAGTTGGCAACCTGGTTTTGGTGCATGATACCCAGATGCAAGAGGATGTGCGTGCACTGCAAAAGCTTCGATTCAGGTGGCATGGACCATATCGGATTCGAGAGGTGGTTGGAAATGGGTCATACAAGCTTAAGGAGCTTGATGGAACGCCCATGAGACACTTCTTCTCAGCAGGAGAAGGTATGGGTCAAAGCGCCGTCAATGGAGATCGCTTGAAGAGGTTTTGGTTGCACAGGGATACAGGTGTGAGGCAGCAGTCGTTTCCACTAAGGGACGCTGATCTCGAGGATCTCGAGGATGAGAATGGATAGGTGATCTTGCAGTTTTTGTTATTTGTGCAGGCGTTCCGAGCTGTGATTTCCGCAGAAAAGGCAGCGTATGGCAAGAGATCCTTCTTCTACTAGAAGAAGGCAGGATTGCCTATTCCAGACCCTCACCTCTAGTACCAGAAAGACCTTGGGTCTGATGCTGGCAGCGACTTAACTGATATGGACGATGGCCTCTTGGATGGACTCGAAGACGAAGTGGAAGGACTCGAAGATGGATTATTCTAGGGTGCTATTGCCGTTCTCTCTCTTACACTTTTCTTATGTTGTCTTGCCCTGTTTATATGTGCTTCTTGATCTTGATTACACACTCTCTTTTGATACGTTTCCTATGTGTGCTGTTGTCTGTTTTTGGCGTGTTCTAGTCGACCAGGGGACGGTCGACTGTTAGGTGGGGTGGTATGTAGTGGGGAACCCCCTGTTACTCGGTATTACAGAAGAGGTCGGATGAGGTTTTTCCGGGCTGTATCGGAACAGCGATTTTACAGTAAACCTGTATGCCTGGCACGGATATCTAGCGTTTCGAGGATAGTATGGAATAACACGCTTCTACCACTCTCTCATACACGTATAAGGCATGGGCCCATAAGGTCTCTCGTACAACCTGCGGTGCTGGTGTGGTTGTTGTTGTGCTGCTGGATCGACCCGCACATCTCCGAGTGTGCTGCCTTCGAGCGTTCCCCTCTTCAATAACTAGTTAGATCACATGATCTTAGTAAGCACACAGATAAAAGCGTGTGCCCAGAGATAGAAGAATAATCAGACAGATGCATATACACGATCGGACACCCATTGGTTGTTGATCCACCGCCCTGATTACGTGTTCCGACAGTTATGAGCCCGGAATTACTCTGATATCACTAGATTGGTGCTATTTGAGGCTATTCAGACAATATCTGGACTGCCTACCCCTGAACTGACCTGCGAAGGACACGTTTGAATCAGACCGGATCTGGACAACATGGAATCGATTGGCTCTCGTCATGGAAAGGAGAGAAGTTGACGAGCCCTGCCCAGTGGCACTCATGGTATATGGCCATGAGACGTCTTGGACAGAGCTTGCGAGTATGGGATATGTGTAATCCGGAGCTTGGCAGGAACACGGTAGTTCAACCTGGGGAATTACCTACCATGCCTGCACAGCCTGCTCTGGATATCCCGGAAGAGATCACACCTGCTGAGTTGAGGTCTCTGAAAGAAGTGTTCAAGGAGAATCAGTCAATCTGGAGAGATGAAATGGACATCTATAGGCTCCGGTTGGCCGAATTCGAACGGCAAGAGAAGGGTCTACGGACGATCGATTTGGCGATCTCTGCATCCGTAGAGCCACAGATGAATCGTGTACTCGACCGTATGGATACTGCGTATGAACGGATGCGTTACCTAGCGAGTCGTTTCTCAAGGACCAATGCGTATGGCGTCGAGGTGTTCTTGAGATGGAGAGATGAAGCGACGAAGGGACCGGGGCCGGGCGAAGACGTTCTGAAGTGGCTGAACAACTGGGAATCACTACGTGAGGAGGTTGTCAGCTTGAACTATGAGAATGCAACGTTCCACCCACTGTTGTTCCTGAAAGCCGTGAAGGAGGTTCTGCCGTCATGGTGGGAGAACCGATTCCAACAGATCGTGCTCAATCGGGAGACGATCAACATGAATTCCATGATAGAATCATTCCGTGCGAGGTATGCTGAGATCCCGAAGAAGGCGGAAGGGTCGAACTCGAAACCTGCCTTTGCAACGTCAACCTGGCAAGGGCACCAAGAGGCGAAACCTGCCAGTAAACCCTCTAGACCTACCGATTTCTCAAAGCGTACGAACTGCCCATATGGAGGCACTCACCGTGCAATCTGGTGCTGGGTTTTCAACGACAAGAAGCGTCCGGAAGGATGGGTGGCTAGCCGGAAGCGACAGGAGTCGGTCGAGAAGGCTTTCAAAGAGGAGCCGGAATGGAAGACCTGGATTGAAGCAAAAGTCAGCGAGATATCCAGGGAGAAAACGGTCAATTATACCACTAACCAGGTCGCCTACGCGACTGCGCTGTCGACGATCAAAGAGCATCATCGCAGTAAATGGATTCTGGACTCGGGAGCGAGCGTACACGTATGCAATGATCGCTCCATGTTCACGGAATTGCGCGAAGGCATATCTGCCCTCCAGACCGGAGAGAGCCAGACGCCTACGATGGGTGTCGGAACAGCGGTTATGGAAGGTGTCAACCCAATCACAAAGAAGACATGCACGGTGACGCTGTCAGAGTGTCATTTTGCACCATCGTTCCACTGTAATCTGGTGTCCCTCGGACGACTGGAGCAGAAAGGATCAGTGTGGGACATGAAGAAGGGGCATATAGTGCATAAGGGAGAGTCAATTCTTGAGGTCTACCGGGAACGTGATATATACGTACTCACCCAGCAGAAGACGAAGAGTTCTAAGCCTGTGCACGTCGTACATGCCACGAAGAAGTCCGGAAGGCAACAGACGTCTACTGCAACTGCCGAGATATGGCATAGACGTCTAGGACACGTCTACCAGGGAGCGATTAAGCAACTCCCAGAGATGGTTAATGGGGTAGAGATCGAGACTAGGGAAGAGCGACCGGACGGACCGGATAGCCAGGTATGCGAGGTGTGTAGCTTGGTGAATGCCCCCCGGCAGATATCTCGGAGACCTATTGGAAAACATTATGGACGTTGTGGACGGGTCTATTTCGACCTGATCCAGATGACGATGGGGTATAACCAGCACTGCTGGATCACACACTTCTATGTGGAAGGCATACGATTCCACTGGACCATGACCCATGTCAGCAAGAACGGGTGTCAGGACGCTATCAGAAGCTTTATTGCCTTCGCAATCAAGTGGCTACAGCTCCCGATCAGGGTATGGCATTCGGATAACGAGAAGACCGTGGATGACCGGATCCATAAGGTCCTGGACGATATGGGATTCGTCCATACCTTCACGGTTCCATATTCCCCGGAAATGAATGGGCCTGGAGAGCGGTCTAGAGGTGTGCTTACGCTCCGAGCTCGAGCGCTCATCAAGGAGGGTAAGCTGCCAGCCAAGCTCTGGCCCGAGGCTATCGCAGCGGCTGTTTATCTGTTGAATCGTACGCCGACGAGGTTGGAAGATGGAACATGGATTGTTCCGTGGGAGGAGGCACGGCAGTTCGGAAATCAAGAGGAGCAACCGCAGACGTCATTGGCAAATCTGCGTCTGTACGGATCTCTTGCATACTGTCGAATTCCCAATCTACCACGGTTGGACAAGATGCGATCGCGTGCGGAGATAGGGTATCTAGTAGGGTATGTGGCATCGAATATCTGGAAGATCTGGATGCCTCACCGCGGCCAAGTACGGATGGTCAGGGATGCTGTCTTTGACGAATCACGACGGTATTCGGCCGAAAAACAGCCGGACAAAGACGTCCAGATGCCACTGCCACAGGGTCCACAACCAACAATTATAGCTGAAAAGGATGAGGTTGAGGCCATTCTACAGGGGCTTAACGAGCAAGTGGAGAATAATGGTTCAACTAATGACGCTCTAGGACTATCTCCAACGGCAGGGGGTGCGGACGAACCGCAAGACCCGGCCAAGGATGTGCTAGACGTACCACCACCTACCGACGGGGATAGTTCTGAGCAGGAAGAGATACAGGACTTGAGTTATACAAATGGTGGGGAAAAGGATCCGTACGGACACGGGAATGCATCGAAGACCCCGCCGAGATCTCCTGGCAACGTCTCTGCCGCAGATCAGGGGGTGGGGGTAGATGCAGAAGAAAATGGAAATAGAGGGGATCTGACGCCAGAGACCCCCATATCAATGCGAGAGGAGAGCCCACGAGTAGGGCCGGATCCGGACGAGGTCGAAGATGTCGATCAAGCAGCTCTGGATATCCGGAATATCGTGGACAGACCGAGGGTGCGCAGACCGCGGAGAGATGAGGATTATGCCTATCGGACGACGACGTTAGCAGATGATGATACTACGTCAGTTTCTCTCCAAGCCTTCGCAACTGGCCTATATGCTCCGAAACCATCGCACAGGCAACACAGAGACGACCTTCCACCGCCGCCGGAGCGTTTCAAAGACGTCTGGACACATCCGCTGAGCGACGGATTCAGCAAGGCAATGAGGGTGGAATTAGACGCTTTACAAGCGAAGGAAACATACCAGGAAGTGGAGATACCGAAGGATCGAGCGATACAGGTGCTGCCCTTGATGTGGGTGTACGCATACAAATTCGATCAAGATGGATTTCTCATCAAGTGCAAGGCACGGATATGCGTACGCGGAGACTTACAGACTATTTCGGCCGAAGAGAAACGGGCAGCAACGCTAGCTGCTCGGACAGCGAGGACGTTATTCGCCTTATGTGCGGCGTACGACCTAGACCTCCGTCAGCGGGATGCAGTAACCGCTTTTCTCAACAGCAAGCTCCAATCGCGCGTGTATACCTTGATGCCGGAAGGGTTCAAGACCCAAGGGAGGTGCTGGTTGCTGCTGAGGGCCCTATACGGACTGAGGATTGCCCCTCGGCTCTGGCAGCAGGATGCGACGAGGGTATTGAGAGACCTCGGATTAGAACAGGTCGCAGAGGATCCGTGCGTGTTCGTGGGAGAGGGAATCATTGTGTTTTTCTATGTTGATGATATCCTCATAGCGAGTCATCATATGGCCAAGGAACGGGCACGTCAGCTCGAGCAAGAACTCGAGAAGCACTGGGAGCTTACGGATCAAGGTGATGCTGAATGGTTTCTCGGGATCAGAATCCTACGGAATCGTGCAGAACGGAAGCTCTGGCTGGTTCAAGACAGCTACTTTACGAGCGTTGCTGAGCGGTATAACCTCACCGGACGAGCCCCAGTATGGACGCCAGGGACCATGGAAAAGCTTGACCCATATGAGGGGCAAGCGACCCCGCAGAGCATACATGACTATCAACAGAGGGTGGGATCTGTGCAGTATGGCACGACGATCACCCGACCGGACGCTGCGAAGAAGGCGTCTATCCTTGCCCAATTCATGCAGAACCCAGGACCCAAGCATCATGCCGCCATCGAACGCCTCATCTGTTACCTGTATACGACGAGATACTGGGGGATCCAGTATGGTCCGGTCGAGGAGGACAGCGAGGTGGTCAGGCTATCGAGTGACGCTTCGTATGCGGACAACGGTGATCGGACAAGCTCTGCCGGTTACATATGTCAGATATTTGGAGGCCCAGTTGACTGGGAAGCAACGAGGCAGAGAACAGTTACCACATCCACTACCGAGGCCGAGTTATTGGGTCTATCAGATGCCGGAAAGGCGCTGCAGTGGTGGGATAGACTGTTCAGGAGAATCGGGTTCGAATACCCAGGAAAGCTCACGATCGAGTGCGACAACGCCCGTACGGTGGACTTAATCAATGCGGAAGACACACCGTTCGATACCAAGCTTCGTCATGTGGATATACACGGCCACTGGCTGAGGCAAGAGGTCAGAGAGGGTCGAATTCGTATCCGATGGGTTCCGACCGGGCAGATGGTGGCAGATGGACTCACAAAGGTGCTGCCGAGGCAGAAACATGAGGCATTTGTCAAATTGCTAGGCCTGGTGGATGTGAAGCATTTGATCATGGAATGAGATGGGAGAAGTGATGATTAAGCATGACCTAATCAGGTAATGGAGGCTGATTGGAGAGACTGCAGAATTGGCAGAATTGGCAGGTTACAGGTCCAGCTTGACCAGCAGAAGGCTGCCCAAGCTGAGGGGGTGTGTCAGTAGTTATATTAGATGATGTAAGCTAGATAACGTAATCCACGGTTAACCTGGTCACCCGGTTAACCTGGTCACCCCCCACCATCAGGAATTTTTGAATCAGGATATCTCAATCAAAATATATCGAATAATCTCAAACTAGCGTTTATTACATTGATTAATCTTATGCCCAATATCCCCACACCCACTACACCTTGGCGGAGCCCTCTTGCGTGGCTGATCTTGCTGAGTAGGCAAATCGCACTGCGCATGCGATACTACCCCGTCACCTTCAACTGGCTGATTTAGCTGCTGAGCTAGCTGTAGGCCCTCTTCGACGGTTAAACCCTCTTCGCAGGGCATCTGCTTAGTCGACCGAGTACGCTTCTTTATCACCTTCTCATTCGCTATGCGTAGATTCGCGTTTTCTTCCGCTAGCAGCGCGGTGTTGTGTAGCGCTATACAGTGACCCTTAATAATCTGATCTAGCATAGTCTTTGATGGGCTCGGAGGGCTATTCGACCGCTGCTTTAGCAGATCTTTGAGCATCGAAGCTTGCTTCTTGAGCTGAATCACGGTTCTGGGTGTTTTTGGCGTGAATTGACTAGAGCTGCTATTTGGCCGGCTGCTTGGTGGTGTAGGCGTTCGTAGAGAGATATTAAGCTTCGAAAGCACTCTTTCTGCATCGACTGGTACTAGGCCACTACCTGCGAAGCTATTCTGAATAATAGCTGGCTTATGGAAGGCCTCTAGCCGCGCGCGTTGGTAGTCATCTAAGAAATCGAACTTATCGATATGGTTATATCCTCTACGCGCAAGATCGCTTATAAAGCGACCGTACGCGCGCTTAAGCACTGCAAAGCACCCAACATCAAGCGGTTGTAGTAGGTGCGATGAATGCGAAGGCATACAAAGAGGAATAATATCGTTCTCTGCGCAAATTTGGTCGAATTGGGGCGTAAGGTGGCTACCATGGCCATCAAGAATTAATAGCCGAAACCGGCCGTGTGCGCGCGAATTCGTTAATGGGATAAATAGCTTTTGTAGCCAACGTAGGCCAATCTCATCGGTAGTCCAGCCGTTATTCGAGACCTCAATCCGCCAGTCTTTTGGTAGGTTATCAAACCAACCAGCGATAGCAACTTTGCCTTTAAAAATCACACATGGCGGTAGCGAATAGCCATCTGCGCAAATCGCTTCGATCGCAGTAACCCATTCGCGATTTCCTGGCTGTAGGAGACGACGCCGACCGTAGTACTCTGCTCGCGTAACTACCTTCTGCGTAGATATAAGCCCCATTGCAAATCCTGTCTCATCAAAGTTGTAGATATCCTGCGGTTGTATACCGTTCTCTTCGATAACCCGCTGTACGGTCGTAAACCACGCACGTAGGGATTTAGGGTCTTCGTTTAGGGCGCGCTGGTAGTCATAACGCGTCGAGGAGCGTGTACGAAGCTCATCACGACGGTTGATAAAGGTTGATGCCCAATTGACGCCAACGGTTAATAGGGGGGTTATTCCACGCGCAGCGAGTAGGATATTCGCCATTTCTCGTACGGTAGACGGCCTAGGCGCTGCTCCACGAGAATCCATAGAGAGGATCCACTCAGTAAGCGAATCCTCTTCGAGTTGAGTTAATTTCTGGCGATGATGGTATTTATCGACGCGTGAGGACACGCCTGTAGCGCGTAGCTGTAGCGTTGAGAACGGTATATCGTATAGCTTTGCTGCGGCGCGTAGAGATTTGATTTGTCCCTTCTGAACGCCCTGAAGGGCTAATAGGATCTTGCCCTCCTGGTTGGCTAATTTCTGCCAGGATTTAGAGCGTTTTGGTGGCATAGCTACTAGGTGAAGAGGAAGGTGTAGTGGTAGAGACGCGATTTTGAGTGGGTGACCAGGTTAACCGGGTGACCAGGTTAACCGTGAATTACGTTAGATCACATGATCTTAGTAAGCACACAGATAAAAGCGTGTGCCCAGAGATAGAAGAATAATCAGACAGCTGCATATATACGATCGGACCCATTGGTTGTTGATCCACCGCCCTGATTACGTGTTCCGACACTTTGTTTATCTACATGTTAGATCCTGATCCCGATTGTAGCTCTTCGAGCTACGTCTTGTATAATAGCTTATGCTAGTCTGCTCACTGCCTGCTATCTGATTAATTAGAATCCGCCTGAACACGTTCTGATCCTGTCGATCTCCTCCTATTATAACCCCGCCAGCCCGCACCCTGACAATAACCATTGAATCAGATCAACACACAGGGGCCGTGAATAAAACAATTGGTATTCCTCTGCGTTATTTCTGATCCTCTTTACACCCCAGAGGTTTGATCAGCCTTCGCAGCTAGATAAAAGCTTACATTGAATCAACAGGCAATTTCGCAGGTAGCTTGTACTAATTTCCTTACTTCTAGGTTACTTCTAGCGTATCGCATCATGAATCGAATTCAGATGGAGACAGAATGGGCAATGACAGGAGAACAACCATGATCTTCCCAAGACCGTGATCTTCATAAACCGTGATCTTCATAAACCGTGATCTTCATAAACCGTGATCCTTAGATGACCTATTAAATTTACTTCAGAGAAGCTACACAGACATCTCATTCGAATTCTAATCAACTACAATGTCTCTGTCCAAGCGTGCTCCTATGAATCTTAGGCAAATTCTAGCCGCTCTCTATCTAGATTATTTCTAGGATACGGAAGAAAAGTTAAAAGCAGAGGAAGCTTTTGAAAGTAAGTAGAAAAAAGAGGGGTACAGTTAGGCAAAGGCTTCTAAGATCTATACAGAGCTACGAGGCATTCTAGATGATTTGGAAGACCAGCACGGGCGCGAGCCGGGAAACGTGAAGCCTCGGGGAGGTCACAAGGCTAACTACCCAGAAGGACAGAAAGTCTAGAGCTACTTCCATATCATCAAGAGGCTTATAACGAAGCGACACAATATCTCCGCACGCTCTATTTTGAAATAGAAAAGAATCCAACGGTTACCCTTTATAACCCCACTAAATTTAACGGACCGTCCCCGGCAGCAAAAGAGGCTATTAATAAGATTGATGAGATAAATGGTCGCTTGTTGACTATAAATAGTTTCAGCGACTTAGACATAGCGACGGGCCAAATCATGCGGGACCGCTTTGTTCACACGTGGAAGTTGTTTATTTACGCATCAAAAGAGCGAAAAGAAAGACAAATGTCTACACTGGCAAATATATGCAAAGAGCTCCGGTATCCCAGCGGATAGGCGAATATTCCCCCTGGTCCAAGCAATCGATGAGCGCAACGATCGGTAACTTACCGTGTATAATAGGGAGTGGTCAAATACCACTAAGACCTTTTTGGGATATGCCATGGAGCATTTTTGGTCTAGCGGTATTGAGAAAGCAACGCTGAAAAACGGGCTTCCCTTCTTGAACTCAAGTTATTGAACTAGACCTGCAACACGATATACATACTTTATCCTGCAAAAGGGTAACATCTAACAAATCCTGTGACTGGTGCTCGACAGATAGGACAGGTCTGTGGTGATTTGAGATTTCCTGCGCATAAATCGCAGACCATGTGTCCACATAGAATTGTCACCCAGCGATCTGGCTGCATATGATGATATATCGACCACTTCAATACCTAGGTAATTGAATTACCTTGGAAGAGGGACTTTTGGCGGCGATTGGGCAAGAAAACGGACCGGAGCCCCACTTAGATCACTTCCAAATGGCGTACAAAGCTTGATCTCACCCGGGGCTCTTTCTTGGATTCTTCCCTTTACATGAATCACAGGCTCACACAACACCAATCAGCCATCCCGACGGTACCGAGTACCACTCCAAAATAATCTCCACGATGGCGTCCCAACACATTCAGGTAGCCACGCCGCCCTCCAAAGACGCCATCCTCGAATCCCTCGTCGAAAATGTCCGCGCCTGCAATGCGCGCCTACCGCCCGGACGCGACAAGATCGTCTTTGGCGCGTGCGAACTCGAGGCGGAAATGCCGCTGCTTCTCAACCGGCCTGGCGCGCCCCTCCCGTGTAGGGAGCCGCCCGCCGAGTTCGATACCGTCAACGCCCACTTTTCAGCCCAAATGCACGCTTTCTTCAACGCACTGCACGACCTCGAGGACATGGCAGACAAACCGTCCTCGGACGACCTGGACCTCTGCCGTCCAGACGAATGCCTTCGGCCCGTCATATGCGTTTCCAACCAGTCCTTCGAACCCCACCTAGACTGCTTGCACCGCGCCTTCCACACTCGCCGCCTCACCGTCCAGAACCCGGACAGCCTGCCCCTCCTCAACCGCGTCACTCAACTGCGCATCCTCCCCGACCGGGATTCCACCTTTGACCCAATCAACATGCGGCCCGTCTCCTTACGCACGCCCCTCGAACTCGCCACCCGCCTCCCTCAACTCCGCGAGCTGGACTGCCCCTGACTGTGGGAGCGCCTTCCCGTTGCCTTCACATCCAAGGCACTGCGCATAATTTCCCGCGTCTGGGCAGGTCCTTGGCGCGATGACCGCGCCGAGTTCGCGCGGGCTGTGCGTCATGCCATGCCCTTGTTGCCGTCCTCCCTCACCAAGGTCCGTCTCTGGTTCTGGAGGCCCAGCTCCCATTGGGACGAGGTGGACCAAGCGGCGCAGATGCCCGACCTTGTTGGCGCGTCGTCGTCGTCCTCGACCAACGAGTTTGAAGGCATGGACCCTGTGTCTCTTGGCCTGCGGGACCTGGGAAGTCGCCTGGAGGAACTAGACGTCTGCGCGCTCATCACCCCCGATCTTTTCCCTTCCGGTGGCGACGGTTTGTCATGGCCACACATGCGGCACCTCAACGTGGAATTCCACCCGTGCGCGCCCGATGGCAGCTGGTACTTTTCCGGCCCGCGAGGGGAAGATCCCCACGCGACAGGGCTCGCCATCACGAGAGAGGAGCACTACCCGCCCGGCCAGGAAGACGACGACGAGACGCACGAGTTGATGTCCGACGAGGAGGAAGAGTACCGGGGCGACGCACCGGACATATACGACCTCCGCAACCCCGACATGTTCCGTCTGCGCCCCATCGCGGAACGCATCAACCCTTTGCTCTTGGCGTTTGCCTCGTCTCTGCAACGGCAAAAGATGCCCGCCCTTCGAGACGCCGAGCTGTTTACGTGGCTTACGTGGCGGCCCTCCAAGGAGAGGGTGAAGGATTATGAAGGGAGTGATGACGTGCCTCCAACTTCGTATGAGGAGGAGACGGTTATGTTCCGATGGGGGGTGAGATACGAGGCGCCTGCCGTTGGAGGAGATGGGAATGGCAAAGTGACGTGGCAGGTCGGTGAGGACTGGAGGCCGGAGGACGGAGTCATCAAGGCGTTTGAGGATCTTGTGGGCGGAGACGGGGAGAACATGGAGTGGAAAGCGTTTGAGTTTGTGGAAGAGAGGGAGCAGGATCCGGAGGACTATATCTGATTCTCATCAGATTAATGTACAGAATCAACAATCCTGGCCGGTAGACCTCTATCCTAGTCTTCCCCTCGAGCCATACCATATAACGTCAACTACGGACTACGGTCCAGGACCAGCAGAAAGATATACTTACAATGCTTCCCCTACACGCAAAGCTATCGATTGCACTAGACTGCTGGACCTCACCATTTCAGCAAGCCTTTATAGCAATTACTGGCTATTTCCTTGATCAATATTGGGAGTATCGGCAGGTACTACTTGGTTTTAAGCCTCTAGAGGGAGCATATACTGGGGAAAACCTTGGTTTAGTCCTATGTGATGTGCTTATAAAACATCAGATATCAGACAAGATTATGGCTATCACCACTGATAATGCGTCTAATAATAAGACGATGTTCGACAAGATATAGAGGGAGTGTCCAAGCCTTCCTCTCGTCCATATTCCGTGTATGGCGTATGTGATCTAGCTTAGTCTGAATGAGCTTCTCCATGGCATCAAAGCAAAGCCTACTAATGACACTGTGGACACCATTTGGACTGAGGAACATAAAAAGACCTCTAAATAGCGATCTAGGAAGGGAGATATTATAAACACCTTACATAAGGTGCGTGATCTCGCTATATATATCAATGCAAGCCCATAAAGGAGAAGGTAATTCCTTAGGCTACAAAGCAACTAGTCTAGCCCTTAGTTGGTGCTAATCCAGGATGTGCGGACGCGGTGGAACTCCACTTATCTAATGCTATAAAGGGCCAAAGGGCTATAGTCTCATCTTAATAAGTACTATCTGATGGAGCGGCTAGCCAATCTTAAGCTCGGCCAAGATGAATGGCGGCAGATCGACTACCTTCTTTGCCTTATAAAGCCTTTCTATATATACACAACCACATTCTCTAAGACTAAAGATGTGACTATCCACGAAGTGTTTAAGCTCTATAATGAGCTATTTAAGCATCTTGAATCCTTAGTCCGACAGCTTAGCCGAAAAAAGGTAGGTTTGCCTCACGCGTTTACTTTACTCTTACTTTTTTCTTACATTCCCTTTACTTTCCCTCTCGATAATCACTAACCTTTTATAGATCGTATGGAAGCAGTAAATGCTAGTAGCTCTTAAAGCAGGCTTAGAGAAACTCCGGGAGTACTATTATAAGATAGATCGTCTAGAAGCGGGCGATGTCTATGCATATGGGACGATCCTCGCCCCTAAGTACAAAGCGCAGTACTTTCGCCGCCCTAAATAGAAAGGAGGACCAGAAGGATCCGATAAAACATGGGCCAAT
The DNA here is from genome assembly GCA_028828865.1 of Penicillium sp. IBT 16267x. Classification (NCBI taxonomy): domain Eukaryota; kingdom Fungi; phylum Ascomycota; class Eurotiomycetes; order Eurotiales; family Aspergillaceae; genus Penicillium; species Penicillium sp. IBT 16267x. The sequence goes on along the minus strand of JAQJZQ010000005.1, from coordinate 684,552 downwards.
CACTACCGTGATAGCCTATATGATCGGATCCAAACATACCAGTCCGAGGATAATACAATTTCAAGACCTCAGGCATTCCCATAGGTGTCTGAGCTTAATAGAATGCTAGATGATGACACTGAAGCCGACCAGGACCAGGATGAATTCACAAGATATCTCTAAGCTAGTAAGCTATTATATTCCCCCTATAGTCCTTCTCTAACCCCCTCTTTATAGGTATTATAAGGGCTAGCCCTTAGGTATTCTGGAAAGACCATCAGCACGAGTTCCCTACCCTTACACGCGTGGCATGCGATATCTTCTCTATTCCTGCTACTAGTGCAGGTATAGAGAGGCTATTTAATTTAGCTCGCGATATATGCCATTACCGTAGGGGCCGCCTAAGCTCTATCACTATTCAGGACCTGATGATGTTTACCTACCTCACTCGATTTAAGATGGAAGAGCAGCAGCTTATATTAGCCCGTTCTTTAGAGGTTCCCGAGGAGGGTGAAACCGAGCAAGTATCAGCTGAACTAGAGGATCTTGAACCTATTAGTGACACTAAAGAAGGGGAAGAGGAAACAAGATAGTCTGTGAGAGATAGTAAGAGGCCAAGGAGCGTTGTTTTAGATGATAAGGGTGATCTTAGTGGAAGTAATGATGGTAATTTACCCCCTATAAGCCAGCTACGCTATTCTAGAAGGGTAAGAAAGGCGCCAAAGATATATGAAGGGTTTTAGTTAGGGATATAAGGTAGAATAGGTGGTTTTTACTAAAATGCATCTTCACTTTTCTCTCACTTCACCTCTAAATATGACAAGATAAATACGAAAAATACTACACAAAATGCACTAATTATGCGGAACGTAGGCCCTCTGTATTATGGGACTCTTGGCGTCCCATGGGACGGGACCACTTTTGTTGGCCCCTCCCATGGGACCAAGGTCGGTCCTATGTCCCGTCCCGCAGGTCCCATGGGACGGGAGGGACTGGTCCCATACGGGAATTCCCATGGGACCGTCACAGACTAGTTCCTACTAAGGTCGCTTAAGCTACTAATACGTAAGTTCCCTATAATCCTACCCACTAATTCTACTCCTATTTCTAATTCTCGTTATATTAATCCAAAATTAATAGTCCTTACTAGTATTATCTCTATAATCCCGCTTATATCTATTCGTTTCGTTACTCATAAGTTTTTAAGATAGTTCCTATGCATTTCCCCATATATTCGTTTTTATATGCGTCAGCGCGGCCGCTGACTTTTTCTTTATTCCCGGGATTTATTGCGTGCATGTATGCGGGCGGTCAATCACATGACCGATCCCCTTTAAGATAGTTTCAGATAGCTTCAATCAAAGCAGCTTCATCTACACCTATCAGTGACGATCTTCGTCGACTAGGACAAATTGCAGCACACGATTTGTTTCGAAGAGAATTCAAAGAACCATGGATCATTTCAACATTGTTGAGGGTATGGTCAACGTCGGCGAAAATTTTCTCGCTACAAGGACGCATATAACTTTAACGATCCGCTAAGGGGAGGCTAAATAAGAGTGTAACCTGGCTGGCTATGCGGCATATCAGACAGCTTGTGCGAAGCACTGCAGCATTGTCAAACCAGACATAATGACGTGTCCAAAGGTTGGCTCGTCCGTTTCAAGAACTTGACAACCATTGGGATCTCATTACTACATGCGAGGTATCAGGTTTCCGATGTCTAGGCTTGTGTCTACTACGAGATGTAATGGTAGATAAGCACAAGCTAAGACACAAAAAGAAGTGTGGGCCATAATCAAGGTAGGAAGCATGCTTTTGCTTTCTCAGCCCTTCTCAAGGGAAGGATTGAATCAAGCCGAAGTATTAAAAGGATACACTCATGCGATCAAGATTACTGCGGATTGGCAACCACTGGTCTCACACTCGCGGATCTTCAGTGTAGGGCTCTAATCCCGCTTCTACAAGATCTAGAATATCTTCATATGTGCCTTCAAATGCCTGCCAATTTTTGTATCTTTGATCCCTTCCCCGGCGAGCTTTTAGTAGCGGCGGTCAATATTAGGGATTTGTATGTTTCTCAATGGTATCCCTACAGGTAAAGTCCCCACCATTTTCTGGATCTCGCCCACCGTATTCGGTTTCAGAATCTCAGAGCACTTCGTCTTCATTGGATCGACATAATCAACGCGGTTTCGGAGCTTTCCTAGTATCTGCGACGCCAATACCAAAGGCTCTGACCTTGGCTTTCATCAACCTGACCGAGGGGATGGATGATATGCCATCAGTTTTGATGCCATGAAGTCCTCAATCTGTATGTCGATTGGATCAGCGGGCTGAGGCTTAATCCGTCATAGAAGATTCAAGAGGCTACTGTATCACTTTCGTGGTGAATGATTTTTCAGAATTTAGAATTGAAGTGATATTTCTAACTTGGTTTTAGTCTGGCCACCTATTGTGTTCCAATAAGGTAGCATAAGACCTTGAGCATGAACCTATTTTGTAGTACTAATGGACACTCATGGATCGATCGCAGCGATGAGCCTCGTCACATGACGTAACCCCGCGGTGTTGACATAAGTAACAGTTGCCCTAGACAACGCGTCCTGTCAATAGTCACCATAGTTAGATGTACATAATTCGGAGAGAAGGTGGACGCGACCGTGGCGCGTGGTACATCATTTTGCATTCAGCGCGTTCTAAATCACTTCCAAATTTTTTTTCTGTCATCACATCCACTGCTTTCCATTCCCCAACAATCAACCACACCGCCTCTCAAGGACGACGAGCTGCAAGGGAGAAGACTACTGCTGTTGCCACTTCAAACATACAGCTTCCTCATACCTATGCGCCCTTCACCATCATACATCCAGCCGTGGATCCAACGTCGAAATGTCTGGAATCCTCGGAAGCGCCGTTACTCCGTGTCCATCAAGATCGAGGCTCTCCGGCTACGGCGATCACAGCGGCAGCGATACATTCGACAGTTTGATTGATGGCAATACGGAATGCGAGAATACGGGACAGGTCGACTTCACCACCGAATTACGAGTGCCGACAATGACTGGAGTGCGACCCCGACGTGCTAACCGAGCCCGCTCTGGGTTCCAAATTCATGACGAGGGGATAGAGAAGCCACCCCCCGGGCCTGCTGAGAAAAGACAGAGACCAAATGGAACGATGAGACTACCCTCTGACCGTAAATCATCTTTGCTTGCCCAGCCTGCGCAGAGATTTCGCCCTAAGGTTGGCTTTGCTCCAAATCAATGCCAGACTGTGAATGTGAAACAAGAGACGGAAACACAGCAAAGACCTAAACGACTCGACTCGAACCCTAAGACGCAGCCTTCCCATAGAATGGGCTCAACTGAAAGAGAGACAACCCTAAATCATCCAGACCCTGGTCTAAAAAAAAAAGGTGCGACGGAACACTGTTTACATCCCGCCAGATGATGCAACCGTGCCTAGCGTTTTTATGGAACTGTTCAGTCCTTTGAAGAAACAACCAGGTACGGCTCAGTCGCAGGTCACCGTTGACAGAAAAATCAACACTCTTGAAGCGCGGATAGCAAACCGTCAAGCTAGAAAGTCACTGGCTGTAGGTGCTCGAAAGGCTCCGCTGCAACCAAGTACAAAGATTGTACAAGAAGCTGCATCAAGAATGGATGTGGCCGGCAAAAACGGAGGGAAGGAGAACATTCCTCCTGGCAAGCTCTTTCAACTTGAGAAAAAAACCGATCTTCAAGCTATCATCAAGCCTCGAATCAGCACCATGTCATCCTCGAAACCAAATCCTGTTCGGTCGGCTGAACTCGCTCCGGTGGCTGCCAAGCATACTCTACCCAAGCGGGGCGTACTAGGAGAAAAGCAGAACAACACGAGGTCTTCCGCAGTGCCCAACGCTCGTGTATCAGCACTTTCTGAGCGCCGCGGTCGCTCTTTGTCAAATTCTGCTTCAAGGATCCAAAATGCATCTTCGAAACTGAAGGAGCTGGACCATGACTATCCAAAGCTGAGCGAGGATCTGAAAAAGCCCGTACTCTACGAAGACGATTGGCTCTCACACCAGGAGACTGTGATTACCCAATTGGCTAATGCTTTGTTCGAGTGCTCTAATGGTGACCTGACTTTCCGTGATCAGGATTGCCTTCGATTGGAGCTTCTCGAACTGTACCATACCGATAGATTTGTCCAGCTGTACAAAAGGCTACAAGCTTCTTTGTCGTGCGGCGCCCTCAGCATTCCCAAACATGCCCTTGCTCGCAGCAGCCGCCTCAGACAAGACGTCGGCCTTCGCCGCAAGTTCCTTGATATTTGGATTCACTCATATGATCTACATGTTATGGCCGCTGCTGCGGAGACAGTCATTGGTCGAAAGATCTCCAACGATCTTGACTTGTTCCAGAACACAATGGAATCCGAAAATGGTGTAGGGTGCACGAAAGCCATTGTTCGGAAGCTAGAAAACTTCCTATACACTTTCCTGCTGTGCAACGAAGATCTTGATCAGTCCATGCTGCGTGCCAATGAGATTCCCGCAGAAACTCAGGCCAAGGTATATCGTCGTACTGTGCTCCGATGCATCATGCTGGTTGTCCTTCTAGACAAAGCAAAACAGTCTTTGGGATCTAGTCTTCCCCGCCGGCTCTTTGTGCCCTCGTCTCCTCGGAAATCCTCAATGGATGTACTTCATGAATTGACGCGGGTGTTGTTGCCATCTTGTGGTGACATTGTGAAACCATTGAGCCATCTCGGCTGCCACTTATCTTACCATCAACATCAGTTATTAGAGTACAACTACCACATGGAAAACATTGCAGTGGATCTCAGAGATGGCGTCCGGCTTACTCGAATCGTCGAAGTCCTTTTCATTACTGCTGGCCACCCTCGACGTGACACTGAAGATCAGACTGAAGTCACCCTGAACACTGGTGAGGCTCTTTCTCTACTTGGCGACCAAGCAGATGTTCCTCTTTCGAAGCATCTCAAGTACCCATGCGTCAGCCGTGCAGCCAAAATCTTCAATGTCAAGCTAGCTTTGTCTGCCTTGGAGTCTATTAAGGGCTCCAGTGCAATTGTGGACAAGGTGCGAGCTGAGGATATTGTTGATGGTTATCGTGAAAAGACAATTGCCCTCTTGTGGGCTCTTGTTGGAAAATGGGGCTTATCAGGTCTCGTTGATTGGGATGATATCAACACAGAGATTTCGCGGTTGAAACGCAAAGCTCTCTCGCAGTTTGGCCCTGAGGAAGTAAAATACAAAGCTTGGTTTACAGGCGAACAATTCAGTGACGATGATCAACATGAATACCTTCTTCAGCACTGGGCCGGGCTCTTGGCTGGCCTCAAAGGTCTGCAGATTAACAACATGTCAACTACTTTTGCCAATGGACGAATCTACGAAAGTATTGTCGACGAGTATGAGCCCTACATCACTGGCAAGCAAAACTTGGATGCAGACGGGCGATCTGCTTCCGTGTCCTTGGAGAAACGCCTCGGGCTACTTGGCTGCAGCTCTCAGTTTGCACACCTTGTTTCTCCTAGTTCAACATCTTCACACGTTCTCAATCGAGACTTTACACTCGGTGCACTCGCCTTCCTTTGCTCTCGATTGCTTTCGGGCTCAAAGCGCGCTCGCGCGGCAACCGTCTTGCAACGTGCATGGCGAACACGCCTGGAAGACCTGGCTTATCTACGCCGCAGAATGGCAAAGAATCTTGCTACGCATTGTGCCGCCATTGTCCAGACCAGAAATGAGATCCTGTGGGCAAAGGAGGTGATCACTCGCTGGTGGAGACAGGTCAAATCACGAAATCTGGAGAGCGCCGCGCGGCCTCGGTCTTTACGCAAGCCTGGTCGGAGACCCGCCGGCCTCCTGTGATATCAGATCTTCTTCCCCACACATTAGCCTCGCCACCTGACGACGATCACAGTGGATTCGATTGGTGACATCATGATATTATGAAAGCGTTGAAACATTCACTTCATATTCTTTGTTCTTTGTTATGGAGTCTATTCCCTACGGGTAGGCATTGGGGTGGTCGATTTTGAGTCTATTATTTTGTTTCATTGCAGCACAATACCCTCGTTGTACTCTGTACAGCCCGTCATTCTTTTACTGATATTACATAAGTTCTTCAAGGCTTGTTTTGAGCATGAATCAATTACCATTGCAAAATTGCCAGAGCATTAAGAAGAATATGTGTAGGCAAAGAAGCTTGGTCCGAACCTTTGACATTGATAGACTGATCCTATAAAAAAAAATAAGGTTCTATAATAACTTTGAGCCGCGTGGTAATGTAGAACCCAGTAAACAAGCTTGTTGACCCGTAGGGCTAATAGACAGTCTGAAAATCCAACTTCCACTCATATGATTTCGTCTCGTATAGATGTTCGTCACATTTACCAGCCGCCACCGCCGTTCTGTTAGACTGTTAGCGATTATTGCAATAATTACGAGATCAAAAGGAATACATACGTGACCGCCAGGTCCTCCGTGACCACCACCGGGGCCTCCAGGGCCGCATTGGGGACCGCCGAAACCACCGGGACCTCCAGGGCCTCCGTGGGGACCACCCTCATGGCCACCAGGATCACCGGGACCCCCGTGACCGCCAGGGCCGCAGGACCTCCGTGGGAACCACCTTCATGACCGCCAGGACCACCAGGACCTCCCTGGGGACCTCCCTGGGGACCGCCAGGGCCTCCGTGAGGCTGATCGTGATGGTGGTGGAAAAGACCCATTGTGATATGTGCGTGTAGATGTGTGTTGTATAGGTGAATTTGATTGATGTAATGAAGCTTGGAGAAGATAGCTACAGGAATGCGGGGTGCAACTCGTTTATATACGAGAGTGCCAAGGTTCCAAGAATGAGTTTCGGAGCTTCTATTGCTACGTGGATGAATCATGATCGTCACAGCCCTCTTTTCTATGATCTACCCTGCCCAGATGGCTCCCTGGTGGCTCTCAGGTGGCGTGGTTAGCTAAATCGGGGATGTGCCAAGCCACACTTATCACTCATTCAGATTGAGTATTGAATAGCTGTGATGCCAAGGACCTTGGTGCAGAAGAGGCAATGATTGCCTAGACTGAGCAGACTATTTAGACGGAGTTTTCAGAATTGGATCTCGGGCTATATGTTTTGCCTGCCTTTTAGCTACCGCCGATCATAGACTTTAGGGTTAAATGGCATTTCCAACGTCTCCATCCGTTGCAAAAGTACACAACTCCTCTCTGATAATAAGGTGCATCTTTTCAACCTGAAGCCTACGATTGTGAGAAACAATAAATCCCCGGTTGTGCAATTATGTCCACGCAAGCGCTCAACAAGCGGCGAATCCGGCCCAGCCCTACCCGTAAAATTAGCTTGGCACTACTCCACTCGGCATCAAACGTGGCGCTGACTTACGCGTCCCTAGTAGCCACAGAAGCTATCGAGACTATTGATTTCGTTGTGACGATTAAATTATATTCCGGATAGTACCCATACCTAGACACGATAATGCAATTGGGGCTGCGCAGCGTGTAGATTTAAAAGGGTCGTTGAAACTCCCCAGTATTTTTTCTGTAGTTTTCACCCCAGATCACCTTCACATCTCCACAATGTTTGAAACAATTAAGAGCTGGTTCCAGGGAGCTGATGAGCCTATTAATGAGAATAAGTGGGACGCAAACACCGTCACCATGCAACAACCTAATAGCCCTGCTGCCCCTTCGATGAATCAGATCGTCACTCAGCAACCGGTACACTTCCCTCTATTATCGTTTCTGATATCATTGATCGACAATCATGAGACTAATTTAGATCAAAGGGTGGCGTTGAATCCATGGGTGTTCACATGCGGGGTGGTGATGGTGGCGATATTTGCTGTGGAATGTGAGTACTGACAATTCTCCAAGGGTTTGATCTGAGATATGGTCGATAAGTCGGGTATCAATAGAAGAACAGCTTAGTTCTGAGTGTTCCTCGATTCTTCCTCTTGAACGAGGCGAATTTCGTCAAGAAGCTCTCGTCCACCACCATCCTCAAGGCATTTTGCAAGCAACTTCCCAAGCGCCTCCGCTTCGTCATCACTGGTCACATCCGCAACAGCGCTTTTCGAAATCTGGCTTGAGCCATGGGGATGAATGATGGTGCCTTCAAGTCGTAGACGACCACCGGGAACAGATTTGCTATCTTCGTTCTCAATTGTGGAGTTGACAGCAACCGGAGAAGAGCATCCTCCCTGCAGGCTACGCAATAGTGATCGCTCAGCCATACATACCCATCGCGTGAGAGGATCTTCAATGGCTTGCACGATCTTTAAGGTCTGAGTGTCTTTTCCACGAAGCTCGATACCCAAAGCCCCTTGCCCGATGGCATAGGGAAATTCGGATGGAGGTAAATGCTTCGTGATGCGACTAGTCATATTGATCCGGTTTAAGCCAGCAGTTGCGATGATGATAGCTGAGAAAGGCCCCTCTGGGTCATCGAGTTTCCGCAGTCGAGTATCACTGAAACAATCAGCTTATATTATTCATATTCGAACGGGAGTGCAACTCAAAGGGAGATAATCTCACATGTTTCCACGGCATTCCTGCACTTTCAAATGAGGATACTTGTATCTGAGAAGCGCCTTTCGCCGAGTGGAGCTGGTACCAACCACCGACCCAGCAGGCAACTGGTCTAGATCGGTATACCGTCCTCGCAAATTTTCCTTTATAACAAGTGCATCGGTAGGATCCTCACGGTGGATAATTGCACCTAGGACACATCCGCTCGGTAGCCGTGTCGGCATGTCTTTCAGACAATGCACGAGCAGGTCGAGCTCGCCAGTGCAGAGCTTGGCCTCCATCTCCTCCGCCCAAATATTTTTGGCTGCATCGGAGGGACCCCCGAACTTCAGAAACGGGCTTGTTTTATCCACGTCTCCACTGACGGAGACGGTTTGCCATGGAAATTTGATCTGGGGGTGAGCGCTGGATAAGGCATTGGAGACCCGCTCGGCTTGGACCAATGCCAATTTGGAATTACGAGTTCCAATTATTAGCTCTTGACCAATTGAAGTACTGTCTGTCATGATTGAGGTTTTGGAGTTGAGTATGTGTATTTGAAGTGGTGGGAATGGTGGTGGGAAAGCTGTGGATGGCACTATCGCTAGTTAGTAACTACTTATCGGTAAGATCTTGGCGTAAGCACCTCATTCGTTCAAAAACTATTCGTGCTGCCTGTTAGAATGTCCACGAATATGCTGGATCTCAAGTGGAATGTCGTCTAGAGTTTAAAATTGAGTTTACATACTAAGTTGGGGTGGATGAATGAAGGGATATAGTTCTTGGAAGGTTCTTTCGAAGGGCTACCTATTATCACCTGACCACCCTTTCTACGATAGCTATGCTTTCTCTGATCGACTGAGATGATTAGTTTAATTGCAACCGCATGTCTGTACTTAATTTATGGTAATTGTATTGCTTTTCAAACTCAGGTGCCAACAGATTACCAATAAATTACCAATGTGATTGAAGAATTTCATCTCTGATCGGTGGGGCAAATAGCCAATTGATAGATCGAGCTATTTCGGCGCTTACTTCGGTCTTAGTGGGCAAGAAGTTCACTGATGATTGGTTGATGCATCACGGTATGATGCTTTGCAATCATGCTATTCAAGCTTTTGCTGCCTTAATACCGCACACTGGGCTTCCAGTTCAGGAGGTACTTTGTGCCAATGTTATTCTGGCTCGTCATGAGAAGTCTCTCAAGAACTTTCCAACATGCTGCTTTGGCAATTGAAATTTCCAAACTTGTGTACATATGCCACATTTCTTGTTACTGGTTATAACTTCCGAAGCTATATCACGCCGTTGGAAATCCCAGTCGGCCCTCTCTTTCTTTCCGAAGTGGAAAGCGCTATCACCAGCAAAGGCAGACCCATTGGACGAGATTGTCGATATTCTTATGGAATGTATCGGCAATTGAAGAAACGGGCAACGTATGATCTGGTCGGGATGCACTCAGTGTAATCAACTCATGCTTGAGCCTAAAAGACCAAGCAGAATAATGGGAAATACGACTCGAAACAGAATTCCTCGATGCTCTTCATATGCTAGTTCCTGACGAAGCCAATATCCCACACTCAAATAGAACAGACCTCATCTTCCCTGAGAGATATGAGTTTGTATCCGTTGATATAGCAGAAGTTTACATGCTCTATTGGACCGCACTGTTGTTAATTAATTCCATTTTATATGAATCTGAGCGACGAAGAAACATTTCAATAGATCCATTCGATTTGAACAGTCCCGAGCATAGCGAAATCAAAAATGACACAATAATGGGCGCGTTCTTCACCGATGCCCTGTTTTACGCCGACCAGATCTGCCGTGGCTTTGGCTACTTTGTCCAGCCACACATGCACATTGTCGGTGTGCATAATTTGCTCTTTCCTGCGGCAATGTCCCATCGATTTTTCTACAGGAGGTGTCAGGATGTTTCTACTAGTTTTACTACTCTGGAATCCATGGGATTGGGAACAGCCGTTCTTTTACGAGGCACTCCGTGGATCAGTTACAATTCTGGAGAAACTCAGAGATCAATGTTAATGATACTCCCGAATGATAGCGGTGGTCGGCTTCAATACTCACAGGGTTGATTGAGACGAACATTGGGCGTGCCTTTTCCAAAGCAATATCTGCTGGTGTGTTACAGCTGCATATCTCCCTAGGTCGGCGATATGATTTACATACGCTCCAGTGATGGAGTGACCTTCTCTCTTGTTTGAGTCCACAGCGACTACAAGTGAAGAATAATTGAGATCTTTTTGTTTCACGCCATTCATACCTGCCACTCGGCAATGCTCACTCTACATAATTTCTCTCGCAAAATACTTACCCAGCAGCACTACGAATGCGGCATTCATGGAGGATATGAGAATTATTGTCATACACCCCGATGAACGTGAGGCCCGGATGCCGCGACATATCCCACTAGGACGACCAGATGGAGGACTAAGTGGCCATAAGGGCCCAACAAGTAACGGAAGCGACCGAGCACACCTACGAAAGGAAGCCACCCACGCGAGGCCAGGGCCCATGCTCTAAGAACTGTCCAGGCAAGACGACACCCACCAAGCTGAACACCAGCCCAAAGGAGTTCCTACACGACGGCAGCTTCTGACGCTATTATGTACGAGCCGAAGATGCAGTGCAAGCGAGCCGGAACGAACACTCGAAATGACCCTATTGCCGACCTGTTCCAATCTCTACCAGAGCTATCCAGCTACTATGACCGTATTGCCCTCATTTGTCCAAATCGGGAAAACAACCAGTATTTTTCCATTTGCGATCAGACAGCGATTATCGTCTATGTCACCGTGTGGCGAAGTAGAAGCCATCCAGTCGATACAATTCCTAATCAGGAAGACGAGAGAGAATCTTAAAAAGTTTCTGGTAACCGAAAAGCAGCGGTGAGATGCGCTTGCGATTTTGCAGAAAGTATAGATTAGACATTAGATCTATTTCTTAACTGTGACATCAGCGGGAAGGTTACACTCCCTGCATACATATATATACCAGTACTAAATCCCTCAACCCTTTTCCCAGACCGCTGGATCGTATATCCGAGCCCTATGTAAATCGTCATGCCAGGAGGACCCGACGCACCAAGGATATGAATGGTACAGTAACCAGGCGAATAAGAAAACGACGGGTACAATGCCACTGGTTAAAGGCCGTATTCAGTATCCCGAACCAAACTTACACCATTGATTCCTTCTGCAATACTCCTGCACCAGACCGGAGCATTTCCAAAAGAAAATGACAATCGTCGACATCTGATATGCTCATTAGATCGTATACGTACAGGTATCCACAGAAGGTAGCGACGACCAAATAAAGTAAAACATAGGGCTGTGACTACATTTCAGCCACATCGGTGGCCACTTTACTTTTCCGGAAGGGAGATAGATGATATCACACATGATATCACGGGTCCTTACTACACGCCACCACAACTCGATTCATATCCCATTACATGATCATCGTTGCTCAGGCGATAACGATAACGTGGTCCCGATGTATTCAAATGACTGGGCTTCTAGAATAAAAACTGATGACATCTGTTCCCACCAGGGTCGTGATGGTGATCATGATCCTTTTGCGCGTACGTGATGAAGATCCAAAGAATCACGCTCCGGTGTTATCCGAATTGTGTTCGCGTAGGTACACTATTGTTTTGTGCTGCTGACGGGATACGGTGTTGTTATTGGTGTCCCAGTGACCACGCCGGCCAACCATGTTTTGTTCCCGATTTGTGTCGATCGGTGACCTGTGTTTGAAATGTTCATGTTCCAAGGGCCAAAGCACGATTTTACTTGATTGATATTTTTATGGTTCTTTGTACTGATACATAGATGTTATTTTACATGTATCAGGGTTTCAGCTTTTTTAAACTTTGTGTTCGGGTTGATCGTGCCGAATGTGTACATATCCATGGATGGAGTTAGTACAAATGAGGATTGTTGCGAGGATTCGATGCAGGGATTATTAATTAAATGGAAAATATATCCGCCCTTTCACAGAGCTGTACTCGGGCTGGGCGCAGGAAACCGGCATTACCGACCTTCGAAGCTGAGTACTTCCAAGATCAGTCAAACAGAGTTGTGTTGTATATAGCTGTTGGGGGCATCATTTACACATCTAGACAACCTTAACCACCTGGGCAGTGACCATTATTGGTGCGATAAACACACAATGCAGGGGACGTAAACATCGGGCGCAGCATCGCTAAGCCCCAGCGATCCTCCAGGGCTGACACCAGCACCGCAGATCAAGGGCCGAAATACGCAATCACTCCCAAGACAAGGCTGCAGCAATCCGTATCGCGCGATAAGCACGGAGTAACCAGCACCTGGGTAGTAAGCAGAGCAGCACAAAGCCGACCGCAATATATTAATCGATCGGTCCGTACCGAATCCTAGCCAAGCCTATAACCTGGAGCCGGTCGATCCCGGGGGCCGAGTATCATCACACTGCTACTGCATGGCTTCATACTCAATCCGCTCCTCCCCTTCCTCCTTTCTCACCGGAGTTGGGCAACATCTTGGCGCCACCCCCAATAGTCCTCCTGATAGTTCCTGTACTTGCCAAGACCCTCCCTTTATGCGCGCAGACAGAGTCGGATCGCCATGATCGCCCTTGGCGCAGGACTATTTACAATTGCACTGCCGAGCCTCAGGCGGTTGCGGGTCGTGGTTGTGGTCTTTTGAACTGAATTGAGGAATTGCTTGGCGCCGAGAGTGTCCTTACGTATGTTCAGATTGGGCTTTTGCGGTAGCATTGCCCCTGAAACTTTCTCCAGAAATAGGATAGGAGATGATCTGGAGGGATCAAGGGGGAAAGCCAAGAACTGGTGTTCGTCCACTTCCTTCACCCCGGAATATTATTGTGGAGCTGGAGCTTGACTATTGTTCCACCCCCTTGTTTTTCTTCTTTTTGTTTTTCTTCTTGGCGGGTTTGTGATTCTGACACCTCCATCCTCGAATCGCGTCGGGCGTATTCTGAAGCCTGCTTTGATTTGATGTACAAGGCTTGGCAGTCCCGAATTATTGTCTTTTGCCAAGCATTGTTGCGGAAATGGGTTCAGTCTGTTTCTGCGTTGTCCTTCTCCTGACTTTTGGTTTAGTTTGAATCCCTTATTATGATCGAAGCACGCATGTTGTTTCATGGAATTTCTTGGCATATGTTGTGGTTTGATTTGAGTCCCCTTATTGTGATCGAAGCAAGGATGTGGTTTCATGGAGTTTCTTGGCATATGTTGCGGGATGGGATTGGTTCAGAGTTCGTGAGTGTTAGCTGGTTATTTCGTCGATCGATGTGAAACCATTTGTCATTTCGCTGACTGTACGGAGTATTCTGTAAGATAGAGTCCTGGAAAATTCCACGATTCAGCTTACTGTATGTAAGCTGTACCTTTGATCAGGTACAATCTTCCCGAGATGCCTGTAGGTACCATTCGCCACAGTAAGCTTGTGGCAATGGCAGCGACAAGTACGTGCCCGAGATAATACCTTGGAAGATGGGTGAATTCAACAAGAACCCAATAATAGACCGATGGTAACGTGGAATATGTTGGCTTATGGCTACTGCAGCGCCGAGAAAGCGGGCAATTAGGATCCCGTGTCTCGTCGAGGCCAAGGTATCACCAACACAAGTACGGGAATTGAAGTATTTCCCCTCTGAGACTAAGTACTGGAGAAACTAGGAACAGCCAACTCCGCGATAACGGATTCGCCAAGAAATTGGCAATCCCATTGCCAATCAAGGACGGAAAAATAGAAGGTCCCCAAGCCAAGCGAGACAACCGCTGTCAAATAATGATCGCTGTTACTAAAGTCAAGCCAGGTTAGCTCAACTTCCAGCCAGCTTAACCACATTCGGCGCTCGTCGCATCGTAAGTGGAGAGCGGTTAAAATGCCTCATATTAGAGAACGCCAATCCATGCACGACTAACTAGTGTTTCTGCCAATTCAACCGCACGATCCCTAATACGTTCCAAGCTCGTCTCCACTTCCCCGGTTGATGCTGCCGGTCAACAGTTGCCTTGTTTATGCAGTGTATATCGTATGCTCTGTAGGATCGCGGACATCGTGCCGCTCGTGCCAGTCTTACAGTAGCGCCGCCTCCACCTGCACAGTTCACACCTTATTGCGCTGCACGGCGGGTTTAGTCTACGTTGCGGATCCTCAGGACGGCTTGGTCGTCGAATCCCCATGAACTAACACTGTCCCGTTCTGGTGCCACGAGAGCAACACTGGGGCATTATGAATCCACGACTTGAAGTGGGGGCTGATAGGAGTTCTTGGCCCCTGCTTTCTCCGTTAGTGGCTTTTTTCTCTCCCTTCGAACGGAGTCCCCGGCTGAATACAGTATGGAAAGCCCCCGAGTAAGATTGGTCCCCAAGTCATGTGGGGACACCGAGGAGTGCATTACGGAATATTATGCTCTGCTAATGTACTGTATTCCGGCATATGCAATGAGACGTGAGCAAGGATAGAAGAAAAACAAAATGACTGGCGGCTTAAGCCCGCCGGACCTACTCCAATGAGAAATAGCTGACACGCGGGCAAAAGAGAAAAGGCCCGATCGACACTCTCATGGCACGGTGCATCCTAATTTCACCGGACCCTCAAGTGTTTTGATCGCTCGCGAAACTTTCCATTCCCCAAAATGGGGTTGAGAGATGGGATCGCAACGTGGGACATCCCAGCAGAATCGCCGTTCTGTCGACAACAAGCTTTCGCCCGTGATTTCAAACCCGTCTGCACGGCTGCACCTTTTAACCTGTTCATGGGCAGAACCCTGCAGCCCAGTGAGCTTGCCTCTCTGCTTACAGGGGGTATGCCTGCTCGCGACCGATGTGCTGCAGTGTGGGGTTACGATCCAAGGATTCGCGAAGCTTGTCCGATCTAACCGCTGAAGTGTTTTGAAACTGCTTTTTTAATACTTTGATCTAGGATCCTGGTTCACATTTACGAACTTTGGCTTCCCTGCATTATTACTGGTTTGGAGGAATTGCCGTTTCTTTGAACTTCTCCCGAGTACTTACCCATTGTTACTGGGTCCGCAGGTATTCGGGGAGGACCCGAGTTGCAATCGTGACTGACCGCCCCTCTTAACCCCAGCGCGGGCCTCCTCGTCAGCAAGCTCCTATGCAAGCGATTGGTGCGCGATTCGTGCCTCTACCTATAGAAGCAATAAAACCAAGAGTATGAGTGGTTTTTTTCCAAGGTTCATGTCTTCTTTCCTGTGAAGATTTTTTTTTTCGCCTTACGGTGGGGATTGAGGTACCCGTTTCACCGCAGATTGGGGGTACAGCGTAGGATAAGGAGGATTTTCCTTTTTGTTGACCACGCGACTCCTTATGCATGTGAGTTACTGTAGGTACCTGAAGCTGAAGTACTGCGCCTCTCAACATGACGAACTCCCAACCAAAATAAGATCAATGCCCTTGAGTTGGGCTCATGGTAGATCAATAAAGAACGGTGCTGCCTTTCAGACTTGGCATACTTGGGGCAGGCAATGCATTGAGGATCATACACTTGAGCACAGCCGTATACCAAGACCGATCTACCCGGACATACAGAAGGTACAGCTTGCTATGTGGGGGATATGCCAGATTGAGGGTTAAGTATGTGCTGTACATCCACCAAAGGATAGAACTACTCTATAGGGGAGACTAGTCCCCCTACGTTCACAGTAAAGATCCACTCCAAACCCGACTACCCGTTTATTTACGTCAGAAGAAGGTCCCAGAGGTGTATCCGCATCGAGAGTGCAAGGACTACCCCGGACAATTTCATATAGAAAACCAAGCATTCCAATAGACCAAAGCAGCTACCAATTCATACGAGGGAGGGATTTGCAAGACAAAGCGCGCAGAGCGCGTTTATAGTTTGAGACGTGTTTGGGGGGTTTTGGCTTCGGTTCAGGTTCGTTACTATTACCTGGTTGGTTATAGTGGACACGGTCATTGCAGATTAGGGCCACTCTAGGGTTTGGCCAAGAGGGTTCAGGCACAGGTACGAGCACTGCGGTACCGGTCGATACGGTGGATCAGCGCCGAGAGCGGTAGCTGTGACGTGAGGATTACGATACCGTACGAGGTGGATGAAACCATCGATTTCAAGTTTGACCGTTTGAAGAAGAATTTCGTATGGGAGAATCTCGTGAATAAGAGAAAGAGAGTATGAAAAGCAGTAATAATCGAGAGTAATATAATATAAGCTTATATAGAATTTGATGCTATTGCCTATTATAACTCATCTATAGGTGAAAGTATGATGTAGCGTTGAGTATCATACGGTAAGAACGGCAGGTTTTTTTGAGCGGCAGCCCTGATCTGGGTTAGGAGCAACAAAATCCCTCATAGTGATCAAAGCGGTTGACCAGCAACTCGACACACAATAGTCATCAGCCGCTCCACTAAGAAAATCAAAATGAAACCAATTGTGCCACGGATGAGATTATTTAAGGCGTCCTATAGAAAAAAAAAAAAAAGGTGAAACTGATGCAGAAAAATCATGAGAGACGTTGTATCATTTTTGTACTATGTAATAATTTATTCTGTTACTGTAGCGACTATTACTATTTCGAGGTGCAGGTACTGCATAATGGTGGGTCTTTAGAATCAGAGTGGAAGAGTGTATAGTGGCGGAAACGGGAAAAAGATTTTTTTTTTTTTTTTTATTTTTTCAACTTTTTTTTAAATAAAAAGAACCCAAAATTCTCTCCACGCTAAGCCTAAGCCGATCGTGCCGCCCATCGTCACTCTCCCACCCTACTTCATTTCCCCCTCTCCACTACTATACTATACCACTTTCTCTACTCTTCTACTCTCCCCTCTTCCTTTTACTCTTCCTTTCCTTTTCATCCAACATTGCTTTTTCTTATCTATATCCAAAGCCCCCAACTTCGGGGGTAAAACCTCTTGGCAAGCGAAGAACTATTCGTGCCACCCTACGGCATCATTGAAGTGGCTATTCGTGAAAGGCAATTATCGTTCTTGGCAGTCTGATCTTCGTCACCTACTACCTCTGACGCCCCCCAAACATGTCCTGTATATCATGACGAGCTGTCCTGCGTGGGACTGAGTGTTCATCGCCCTCTAGGTCGATCCTACTTCGTGATCGATATCGAGAGAGCATCTAACTTTTCAACTATCTGAACTTTTTTTGGTGAACCTCGCGCCACTGCGATCAACACTGCTTCGAATGTATTCTCTGTTTTTGGATTGATACGACATGGCTCAATCTCGTGGAGATCGATTTTCTTTTCATAACCTGGTGAAGATGCTTCTCGCGCCCAGCTCTTCCAACCACCCGGCACATGACGAAGCCGACATGGCTGAGGACCCGGACGAACCCCCTGATCAACATATTTTGCACGCTACACCGATGAATGCCGATGTGATCTTTACTCGGCCGGCTATGGTCGACCGGAAGGAATCCCTGCTCAC
The DNA here is from genome assembly GCA_028828865.1 of Penicillium sp. IBT 16267x. NCBI lineage: Eukaryota > Fungi > Ascomycota > Eurotiomycetes > Eurotiales > Aspergillaceae > Penicillium > Penicillium sp. IBT 16267x. Next base: position 666,583 of record JAQJZQ010000005.1, on the reverse strand, counting down.
TCGCGCCTTGAAGAGCAGCCCGGAAATGTCGCCTGTAGAACAACACCACCACTCTATCCACGACTCTGCCTACTCCTATCGCTCCTACCCGCACAGCAACATCTCTGGAATCTCCACCGCCGAGCTGACCAGCGATGGCGGTCTCACCAGCCCTTCCCTCTCCAACACACCTAGTCCGCCACTCCCTCCGCAGATGATGGGCAAAGCTGCCATGGCCGGCAAGAACGATTTGACTCAACGCGTAAAGGTTGTTGATACCAATGAGAACTCCGTGGAGGCCAACCTTGGACGTAAGCGGTGTATTAGCTTCGCCTGTGGCAAGGCTCAGGAATCAGCTCAGTCCAAGGCTCCTACGCCCGAGAAGACACAGACGACTATGCCTCAGCCTCAAAAAGATACTCTCGAACCCCCGATACGCAAATCTACTCTTACCTTCGCCTGCCCAGGTCGTCAGTCTGTAATTCAAAGAGAACGCTCGCCAGGTCGCAAGGCTGCATTCCGGACACGGTGCCGGGGTTCTCCAGCCCCTGCTACTCGCAAGGCTTCTTCCTCCGCCAAGGCCCCTGAAGAGACTAAGGCGCCTATGACGGATTCGCCCAAGGGCGTCCCCACAAGTGGTCTAGGCAAGTTTGAGGAATCCGAGGCGACTCGGTTCCATGAGTTTGCCAGCTCCGTGGATGACGATGATGAGTGGGTGAAGAAGGAGACTGAGTTCACTGAGAAGATCACCTTAAACGACTGTATGAAGAAGGAGAACGCCATTCGCCGTCTCGCTGAAGAAGCCGATCAGGAAGAAGACGAGGAGGACGATATCGAGGATCTCGCCGACGATGACTCAACTGTCCACGACTTCTCTTCCGACGACGGTAATGAGTCAGACAACGAGGAGGGCTTTGCGGATTCGGATGAGAGCGACGATGATGGTTCGGACTACGAATTCTGGGCCCCCTCCGCCACTGTATCCGAAAGCGATGTTCCCTCCATCGATATCTTCCCTCCGACCATGCAACGTCGGGCTTCAAACAACTCCTTTGACTCCATGACCGACGACCAAAAGTGGCTGCCGGCGCCCGTGCAGAAGATTGGCGCACGCCGTGGTGCAACCAAGCCAATCAAGATGCGCCCGGGTACCCCTAATCTGCCTGACAGCACCGATTTCGTCTGTGGAACTCTGGATGAGGATCGTCCTCTCGAGGCTGCCTACAAGTCATGCCTCGAACAGCGCCGCATTTCCAAGCATGTTCCGATCCCTCAAGACATTGACCCTAGCTTCCCCACCAGCGACCCCGAGGCCGAAGAAGACCTCGAGGATATTTCTGAGGATGAAGTGGAGTCTGATGTTGAGCCAGTCCGCGGCCGGACAGAAGCCTCGACCCACTCTTCTCCACGACACTCGCCGAAGCGCATGATGTCCCCGCCCCCTCCTCGCGCTGGTCGTGCCTCTCCCAAGCGTCTCAAGTCCCCGCCTCCCCGTGCGCGAGCCAAATCCCCCTCGCCTAAGAAGTGGAAGGAGATCCCGGCCATGGAGTCGCCTCGCGGTCTCAACATCAGCCACTTGGTTCAACATCGCCAGCCTTTGGTGCGCACCAAGTCGTTGCCTCGTATGCCAAACCCATTCTTTGCTACCGACCAGTCACATCGGTGGCATGGAATCCCGCCTTTCTCCGAGTCTCCAGAGGATGAACACTCCCGCGCTCGTGAGGTATTGCACACTCGTGGCCCCATCGACATTGTCGAGGGCCTCGAAAAGAAGCGCCAGAAACGAAAAGAAAAGTTCTGGCGCCAACATTGCCGCAAGCAAGCCGCTAAGGGACAAACAACCCAGCGAAAGACTCCCGGCAAGGGAGCCAAACGGATGAAGGAGCTTGGCCTCGAAGTTGCTGAGAGGTGCAGAGCTTATGGTGTCGCTGAAGACACCCAGCTCGTCCTATCTGTTTAGGCTTTCCCATACATTCAAGGACTTAATTGTCTTCCCCATACCCTTTTTCGAATTGTACATAATACATTTCACCCCCTTCGCTTGGTCTGTGACCCAAGTCCTTCGCTGATACATACTTTTAACCAACTTCCGGTCATCCACTGTGACTTTCTTTTCTCTTTTCTTTCTTTTTTTTAATTAAACCTTTTCTAATCATCCTGGGGAGGATCAGTTCTCGCATTCCTTCTTTACCGGTAGTGTGTTAATCTCCTGGGGGGTCTTCTGTCCTTTTGAGTTTGCATGGTTGCGGTGCTTATACCCCTTATCTGATTTTGCTGCATTGTGGATAAAGCGGAGTGGGTTCAATGAACAATAGATATATAACAAATAACAAATAACAACTGTCAATACTTAAACTGTCTCTTTGAAATTTGTAAATCAAAGCGTCAGACCACTGGATTCAAGTGGCGCGTTATCTTTGCTAATTCTCAATTCTGACTCGTTTCAGTCAAGTCCGCCACAGTTAGTGCCTTGTTGCCTTAGGCACCAATATTTGGCCGATCCCGAAAACAACATCAACCTGGCTTCTGTTCTCTTCCCCCTCCATCCACCTCGTCGCCCTCTCGCCTGCGATACCGTGCATTCGCATTCCTCGATCCGATAACGTCACACACATCCCCTTTCTCCAGTTTTACCATGTGGATTATCAACTGGTGTAAGTGCTCCCCCGAATCCGACCCCCGGCCCAACCACCTATCCGCATCAAACAGCATCGGCAAGAACAGACTCAGGAGAGAAGAACGGGCTTCACTGATGGTAGTTTCGGCTCGAAGGAGCTAGACGGAGCTCTTTCATGTTGTTGTGGATTCAGAAAAGCCTGGTTCGCTGGATTCGAAATGCCGCGGTCCCTGTGCGGCTTGTGATTCCGGTCCTGTAATTTCAGCTTTACTGATGTGATTTCTCTCTTTGTTTGTAGTCTACGATGTGCTCGCCTCTCTTGGCTTGCTGAACAAGCACGCCAAGCTTCTTTTCCTCGGTTTGGACAATGCCGGAAAGACCACCCTGCTCCACATGTTGAAGGTGAGTCGGTCGTGTGACAATAGACCTGCGCCGATTGGGAGTGGGACTAGATTGGTCTTGAAACTTTGAAGCTTGATCGGGGATCTGGGGAATATTTGGAATGGTTGATTTGGATAAAGCGGCTTGGAACATTGACACTCTCTCGGCGCGGGATCTCAGCATATGGCATGATGATGGCTAACAAGGTAATTCGCCGACGTATAGAACGACCGTGTTGCTGTCCTCTCACCGACTGCACACCCCACCTCTGAGGAGCTGGCTATCGGCAACAACCGTTTCACTACCTTCGATCTGGGTGGTCACCAGCAGGGTGAGTTGAGCACCACCGACCCGCGGAACCATTTCCGGAAGTTCCTAGTCTAGTGGAGCAGCTCCGCTAATCAATGCTATCTATCTAGCTCGCCGTCTGTGGAAAGACTACTTCCCCGAGGTCAGCGGTATCGTCTTCCTTGTCGATGCCAAGGACTACGAGCGTTTCCCGGAGTCCAAGGCTGAGCTCGACGCTCTCCTCGCCATGGAGGACCTCGCCAAGGTTCCCTTCCTCGTCCTCGGAAACAAGATCGATCACCCCGATGCCGTGAGCGAGGATGAGCTGCGCCATCAGCTTGGTCTGTACCAGACCACCGGCAAGGGCAAGGTTCCTCTCGAGGGCATCCGGCCCATCGAGCTGTTCATGTGCAGTGTTGTCATGAGACAGGGTGAGTACAGTCTCGCTTATGGTTATATCTTGTGGTTCCACATGCTAATAAATTCCATTAGGTTACGGCGAGGGTATCCGCTGGCTGTCCCAGTACGTTTAAAGCGCTCCGCTTTAGAACAAATTCCATCCCTTACCCCCCACCCATCTCATCCACTTGGCCCCCATTTTCCTCCCTTCCTCTCCATTGAATCTGGATAGGGTAGAAGGATAATGGCCCATTCCACATAACAAACCCCACCGCTCCCCAAATAATCACCCACGCCACGATACCTCTAGATAGCTACCATAATGGTATCTACCACTCTTCAACACGTTTAACGTCTTGATATGTCCTTTGACTCCGCTTGTACCCCACTCAGTGCATGTTCTTTGGCTCAGTCTCAGCCCTATATCGTTCCCATTCGTCTATGTTTTGCTCCCACTTTCGTGTTTACACTGCTGCCCGTTAGCCGGTGACTTTGCCTTTTTCTCTATACGATAGTTCTAAAATAGTGGATGGCTCTTCTATATCATAGAACTGACTCGTGTCTTGTATGGAGTAACCTTTGGAAGGTAATTGTCGTGTTCTTTCACAAACCGAAGGTTCTTGTACCCTCAATTTGATACCGAGTAAACTGTTCTCAGTAAACTTTGCGACGAGGCCGGCGACAAAAATTTATATTCAAAAGTGCCCAACTTGAACATAAGCCAGAAACTATATGGAGGTATTATGCACAGAACGTGTAAGCATAAGCCATCATCATAAATAACCCTGAATGCCGAGCTTCAGACTAAGAGGTCTTGCAGCGTAGATCATGGCTCAGCGGAAAAGTCAACATCTGCGCCAGCCAAATTTGAAACGAGAAAATGGGGGACTTCTGCCTCTTACAAAAATGATTGGTCCAGGTACCAGTCCACCAATCAAGAACACACTTCTGGACATGCAGAATGCATTTCTCAAGGCTGTGCTTACCTATGTGATGAGTAATAAAGGCATCGAATGAGACAGTCTTAGATCTAACAGTATAAATATACTTCTCCTACTGCCTGAACTAAACTAAAGGTGGGAGAATTGGAACTCTGGAGATGCTGTCGATAGGGGCATCCAGCTACGTAAATCGCATAGGGCCTACATAGCCACGATTCGCCCCTGAGATAATCCACGAAATATGTGCATCTAGATTTCAGACTCGAGGAAATGAGGATGTACATATCCCAACATTATATAGACCCTGGGCACGAAATGTACCTAATAACTATCCCGCTAAGTCCACTGACTGACTTTCTATCTTTTGCTTCTTGAATTAATGGTTGGCTAAATAAATGGGAATGACACTCGCTAGGTTGAAGTAAGCGTATAGATAGTAAATACCCAGGGAGTTTGTAGAAGAATCAAGGTTATATCTATTTGACTTGATACTTGGTGTACATTTAGAGAAAAGCTCATATTCTGCTCATTAGGACCTTCCAAAGTTATATAATCTGCTTATCACGATATGCCTCTAATCACTATCGCCTAGAATTAACACACAAAAGATTTCTCATTTCAGCTGTAGATGTTATACACTCTTATACTTGCCCATCTTCTAATAAAAGCTATAGAAAAAGCCAAATTTTCAAAGACCCAGGAGAATAAATACAGTCTCTGGCCACGGAATATATTATAATTATCAGGTAAGCACTGTAGCCTAGGGTATCAGTACCACGCATGGTAGATAGTTGCCACTTGATGAATGAGAAAATCAAACCCTGGAAAGATGGAAAGTCAGCTACCATAGATGTGTAGCATAACCATTTCGTGGCTAGGAACTATATGATGTACAAATGTACATGGGAGATTCAAATCAATCAGGTTAGATCATATACGCCGAGAAAGACAGAGGTACTTGCGATTCTCTATCTCTTCTGCCTCTAGTGCTAGAACTAAAGCCAAGCTAAATAAAGATACTATGCACCTAGTACCTCCAGCTAGGTAGATGGCATAATAGTATTACTAAACATAGCCACGATTCATCCTCCGGTGATTTCCCCAAGATTCTAGAATGGGCAAACTAATGCCTTTGCAGACTCGATTATGACTCAATTCTATTCAATATCGCTCGTCCTTTACCTTAGGACACCTGGGTTGAATTGAAAGAGGGGAACTCTAGGGCCTCTCGGCGTGATTGGCTACGGCAAACCAATGATTTCCCAACATAACTGACCCGAGCCGGGCGAACGTAGGTGGCGTCCAATGAAATGCACTTGGGACTATGACGCGCTTGTGTTCCTGACCATTCGACTAGGGCTGAATGCATAGGAACGAATACGGATTTTATACGTTCTTATCTAAGGACCATAATCTCGCGACAAAGATAATGCAGTTCCTATTATCAAACGAGTCTAAGATCTGTGTCTAAGACCTGTCAGGTACGCAGTTGCAGGACACCTAGGTGGAGAACATGGATCAATTGAATTCAGAACACAAGACCAATAAACAGAAACAAGATAAGAATAAGATAGACCAGGTTTCCCAACCCCCTTTCCAGGATGCCGAGATACACATTCCATCCAGATGGTAAGAAACTAAGCGGGAAGCGAAAAGAAAAAGAAAAATGGGGGCAAAGAAAGGGGAAAAAAACAGGTCAAGAGTTCCGCTCCGGAAGTAACAAAGGTCGCGCGAGTCGGCCAGGAATGATGAAGACGGGTTTTCGCATATCGCACGGGGGCGCGTCCGGGAGTCGAGAGAGAGGGGGGGGGGGTTCACAGGGTTATCACGGAGGTTGAGGAGCGGGAGTAGGATGTATTGGTGTGGGCTGCCCCGGGGTGAATGAGGGCTCCTCGGTCGTTCATCGCTTCGTGGGTCTGCGGAGGTCGTAGGAAGGGTGATTGAGGGTCATATGGCGAGGGGGTTTTCTGTCAATGCGTTGAAATGGCTTATCTCCGCCCGAACCTGCTGCACACGGGGAAGCTCGTATCGAATTCTTTATTTCTTCTTTTGCTTTCGCTGTGGGGTGTTGGGTCCGCCGGAGCTCATGCTACCGTAAACGTACTTTTGTTTCTTTTCGGCTGGTTTCAAGATCTAGGGAAAAAGCAAGAAATATCAGTATCGGTGGAATGGTGATAATTGAAAAAAAAACAACTCACCTGGAACGAGCAGAGCAAACTCTCGTCGACACTCATCATTGCACCCGCATTGTCGAATTCACCACAGTAGTTGGGTGCGCTGAAAAGCGTAACCAGCTGGCGTTTGGAGAAGAATTCGTAACCGTCCTCAACAACTTGATGCGCACGACATATCAAGTCCATATCGTGTTTCTGGAGGAAGCGTGAAACCACATCGGGTCCGAATGTGAACGAAACACCGCGGTCATTTTCGCTCCAGCCAGTGATATCCTTGTCGGGATCGGACCACAAGAGATCGCACAGAAGACCGCAGTCGGGAATCTATTTCAGTCAGCGAATTTGGCTCTCAGCCGGAGGAGCTCTGACACCAAGTTCTGGCCACATTCTCGAGTCCAACACAACCGCATGTGATAGGAAATCCAAACGAGAAAATGAAAAAAAAAAACTTACATCGGTGGGGCGCATAACACGGCGGATCTGCTCCATCGAGTTCAGGTCGGGGCTCAGACCACCGTGCATGGTGAAAATCTTCTCATCAATGATGGCGGCAATAGGCAGACAGTTGAAGCAATCAGTGAAAGTCTTCCACAGCTTAATGTTGTAGCGGCGCTTGCACTCGTCGTAGAAACCATAGATACGGTTGATAGAGGCGCACTCGTGGTTACCACGCAGAATGAAGAAGTTCTCGGGGTACTTGATCTTGTAGGCGAGCAGGAGGCAGATGGTCTCGAGCGACTGCTTGCCACGGTCGACGTAATCACCGAGGAACAGGTAGTTGGCCTCCGGGGGGAAACCGCCGTATTCGAAAAGGCGCAAAAGGTCGTAGTATTGACCGTGGATGTCACCGCAAATCTAAACAAGAGCCCAACGCGTCAGAAACACGATTTGCCCGTGGGGATGGAATGCTGGGGAAGAAGCCACAAACCTTGATGGGAGCTTCAAGCTCCAGGAGAATAGGCTGAGAGATGAAAATCTCACGAGCTTTGGTGCAGAGGAAACGGATCTCCGACTCGAGCAGCTGAACCTGCTTGCCCGGCCGACTGCCCCTCACCTCCAGCAGCCGGTCAATAATGGAGTCCAAGTCCACTTCCTGGTCGGCCATATCGGGCGGCCCCTAAAGGAACAGAAAGAAAGGAAAGAGAAAAAAAAACACCAAGCGAACCGGAAAAAGCACGCGCGGGGAAGGGATGGCTTCCGGAGCGGTTGAAGTCTTGATGACGCGGTGATTATGTTCTGCAAATAATACACAGATTAGCAATCAGTCCAAGGATGACAATGGAGACAGTCCGGTCCCCAAATCCCGAATCAGTGCCAACCGGGACAAGCGCGTTCCCGATGACGAGATTTTTTTTTCACCAAGACAAAGTTTTTTCTCCAACCCCGATTCACCCCTTGGTAAAAGCTGGAACCGACGAGCAAGGAAAGGCAGACCTACTAGAAAGGCGCTCAAGGAGACCAAAGACTCAAGGATCTAAAGGCCCTTGCGGCCGCGAGGTATTGGAAAGACTTGGTCTGGCTGTAATGCCGAAAGACGATTTCGGGAAAGCGCTCCAACAGAAGATTTTATGTATGACTGAACAAAGGATACCAGGTGGATAAAACCGTTTGTTCGGCGCCTCGAGTCGAGTGGAAAGAAACCACGAGGGTTGAATTCGAGGGGATAGGAGGGGGGAGATCCGGAAGCGATGAAGTTTTCCGAAAGTGAAAAGTGAGGAAGAGAGTTCAATCAGGTGAAAAAGAGAATCGAATTCTCTCACGAGAGCAGATGCGAAAACTGTGGACGCGATGAAATCAAATCTCGACGGGTTGAGGAGAGGAGAATCTTGCACAGGGAGAGAAAGCGGGAAGGCAAGTGTGTTTGCAGTTGTTTGGCTTTGCGATCAACGCCATAACTATTTATATACCATTTTTCTTCTTATAACTTCATGATGGGTTTAGATTGTAGTTTCTTATTATATTGTTCATTCATTTACTTGCTAGCTTTCATTTTCGATGTTCTTGATATTCATGGAAAATTTTTCCTATTTTATTTGCCACGATTCCGGTCTCGCCGTGGAGGGGCTGCGTTGCCGCCGGTCGAGACCCATCTGTAAATAGCTAACAAAGTACTGTGTACGTACTGGGCCCCAACGTCATCACTCAGTGAGATAGTAGAAACACACCAAATATACTCCGTGCTATAGCAATATAACGCTAGAATCACCATAAAGTCATTGTTCCCAGCACAGTCCCGAATGTCCTTGAAGCCCACCCGTGTTTTCTATTGGACCCCTACCTGGACCCTGACTATGACCAAGTTACCTTACGATGCAGCAGCCCTGGAGGTCTAAACCAGAAAAGGATGAAGTTTTGAAATAACGATTGAGGTTTTGGACTGGCTCATAGCATCATGCCACATACCCATCATGAACAGAGGAATTCGCAGAAACATGCCCACGAGGCACAGAACAGAAACAAGAGGGGAATAAGAACGTGAGAAAAACCGAAACATCATAGAAGCAGAATCATACCACCAACGCCAACTTGCCCAGGAAAAAAAAACAGCAGAAAACAGACATAAAAGTACACGCGCTCTAGAACTCGGTCTTTCACGATAGCCTCCGAAAGGACGGAACGGAAAGAAGTGCCGCAGGATCATTTTGATGGGAAACATGCTGCAAATCAAATGGAGGGTGACGAAAAATCAACAAGAACAAAAAAGACGGCCGTAAATGATCATACATCCAACCCACCATATCTCATAAGTAATTCAAACGCCATACGCGATGCAAAGGGGAGCAGCTCAGATGGCATGCTCAGAGAATATCGATCCAAAAAATGTGGCAAGAGTTGTTGTTGAGAAGTCTGAAGGCTCAAAACGGAGGATTCGGAGGCCGATGAAGAGGGTCGATATTTGCAGAGTAGTGACAATGGGGGCCCTCAAGGTTCTCTTCGAGGATATGTATTCATCCACCCAACGTATGGCCGGCGCTCAAAATGGCATGGCTATTAGTTCGGATGGGTGTAGCTGGGAGGGAATGATCCAAGCCGGGTCTAGCAAGATGAGCTTGCAGCTCATTTTGTGGACCGTCCCAAGGGTGGTCCCCCAAGACTGTAAGCCAGCTTTGACCTACATCCTGACGGAGGGCTTCCAGCTGCTGGCGGCAGAGCTCTTGATCCAAGACCCAGTCTTGAGTGGGGGGAGGTTGCGCTGCAGTCGCTTGCAGTAGAGGAGGACTGGAGGAATTTCCCTGCTTTGGGAGGCCCAGGAGGCTGGAAGATCCGGACTGTGCGGCACTGTCCAGCTTCCATTGGTCATGTGGAACCACGAAAGATGATTGAGTTGGAGCATGGATTTGCTGGGTGGGAGAGACTGGAAGGACTGCGGGACCTTGAGTACCTAGGCCATCCGTAGTAAAAGGGTTATCTGTTGATAGATCGACAATTCGGCGTCGCTGAGTCTTCTTTCGACGATTGGTTCCTTCCATTTCATGCGGTGCCACAGCCTTCGCTGGCAACGGTGACTCAGCCTCCTCATCAGGAATCTTGGGCAACGGTTTTCCCTGAACGATCGCAGCAATAGGTTTCTGCACTACGGGCACTTCGTCAGCTACGCTGGAACGCACCACGGGAGCGGCGTCAGGCTCCGCGACTCGGTCAACAAGTTGCTTGCGCTCGGTGTAGCCAGGTCCGCGGCCATCAATGATGATGTCCTCGGCATAGCCAGGAGTGCGACGGAAAAGATTCATGATCACGACACGGTAATTGGAGTGGGTCTTGACGAACGGATTGCCGGACACCCAGATCTCCCGTATCTCAGGGAGACTGGTCAGGCGCGCCATTTCCGTCGGGTCCATGAGGTTGTTATCCCGAAGGTCCAACCGTTCCAGAGACAGGAGTCGCTCAATGCCAGCCAAGGAGCGAAGTCGGTTGCCGCGAAGGTTCAGAGCGGTGATGGCTGGAAGGGGGTTCCGGGAAAGAGAATGCATCGAATCGATCATGCAGTGAGACAGATTAAGAGCGCGAAGTGACATAAGGGAGGCCAAGCTATCAGGGATTTCAGTGAGAAGATTGGACGAAAGGTCCAGAGAATTCAGAGTATTGGCCACCGGGGCCAGGCTCTCCGCTGAAATGGAAGTCAAGGAGTTCTCTGGGAGGCCAAGGTGACGCAGGAACCGCCATTTTGTTGGAGGAAGGACCCCCGGCAACAGCGTCGAAGAGCTTCCAGCCCGGCCGCCACCAGATGTATCGCTGGAGTTGGAACTTCCGGAGCCGGTGCGTCGGATGCGGGCCGACTGACCTCGACGGTGGCCGTGCTTGGTCGTCGGACGCTGCGGCGAAATGCTATCCGCCCTCACACGGCGGACCTTTGCGCCCTCGGACTCGGCTCGAATCATGGAGACAGCCTTGGGGCTGGTGCTGCTCGCAAGTGCCGTGTCAGCGACAGGGGAACCGGGAGCAGAGAGGGAAGTATGATCCGGAGCGTGAACGGGCTGTGTACTGGAACTGTTGCTCCACCCAAGTGGTGGGGACTGTTGGGACTTTGCGGAGCGCCGTCGACGCTTGTCCATATCGTCCAGCACAATTCTTGTCAGAATATCCGCCGGGTCATCCAGGTGAGCCCGCTTGATTGACAGAGTGCGCAGCTGCTCCGACATTCGGTCCCAGCCATAGAAAGAGCGATAATCTATATCAATGATCTCTAAAGCACTCAGGTTTTTGAATGAATGGAGCGGTACGGCCGTGTCGAAGGGAAACTCTTCATAACCGCGTATCAGACAGGCACGGTGATCCGGGGCCAAGCGCAGACAGGGGATTTTAGTGAAAGCAGAGTAAAGATACTTCAGGTCCCCCTCTAGGGCCAACTTGGCCCTCTCAGACTTGGAGGCCGAGTCCTTAGATCCAAGGCCGAATGAGGACCAGAGGCCACTCATACCGGACATAACGCTACGCACGCTGGATACAGAGTGGATGGAAGCCCCATCACCACCCTTGGACCGCTGGGGCTTGTTCAAGAAGGAAACATAGGACTGAGAGACCTCGGTATGGATGTTCTCCAGTCGGACATTCATGGGCCCCACGGCAATGGACAGGTCTTCGAAGCGAGATAGGAGGTAGAAGAGGTGATGAGGGGTGAGAGTCAGCTTAGCGGGCTTAATGTTCTGCGATGCGAATCTCAATGCCCCAAAGGAGAGCGCTGAGGCTAATGAAGTGGAGGAGAAGGCCCCGGCGGCGGTCGTCGCGCCGGTGGGCGACTGTAGGGTTCCGGCATTGGACTGGCGCCGAAGTTGCAAAGCGTTGGCGAGCGCCTTTTCGTGAGTGCGGACGAAGCTTGCCAAGTTCTAGAGGTAAAATGATGTCTCAGTAACCACGCGAAACTTTCATGTTGATGTTGTTGTACAAAAGTGGGTCGGAAAAAAAAAGACCTCAAAAACTCTCACCTTTATGAAGATTTGTCCATCTTCAGTGTTCAGCTTCTCCATGGTGGGGATGAGGGGGGTATGAGTTCAAAGGAGATCCTCGCCTGAAGAACTCAGAAGATTCAACAGATGCCAAAAGGGACGGTCGACATTGTGCTGTTGCGACCAGAGAAGGAGTGTCGCCTAGGCGATGCGAGGAGTTAGCGCGGGCCAGTAAGGTGGAGAGGTCAGGGAAGGGGCTTACGGGTAATGAGTGAACAGACTTGATAGATCAAATTGGAGATCTCAAGTCTAACGGTGTTTTTGGATTTTCCCTTTGGAGATGAAGGAGAGTAGGAGGAGAGGGAGGAAGGGAAATTGGTGACACGGGGTAACCGCTAAATAAGACTTTGTCTGATGATCGGAAAGATAACCATACAAAACCCATTATCAAACCACACGATAAAAAATTCCTCCTAAACCTTGGAACCATATAATTAAAAAATTCTAATTCTAATTCTAATTCTAATTCTGATTCTGATTTGATTTGGTGATTTGACACTCCGTAACTCCTCTCCTCACATCCCATACGAGTTTTGACTTCCCCATAACTTCAAACAAATTACATGGTTAACATAACATACACATGCGAACAATACGAAAGGCAAAAGACCGAAATTACACCATCAGCCATAAGATACCTCTAAAAGCTCCCGGGCAATATTTGTTGCTAATCTCCTGCATCTACTAAACCCAGATAGGCGTAAGTGGCGACCCATGGAGGGGTCAGTCTAGGTTTTAGTCTGATTTGTTCTTGGCCGCGTCTATCAGACCCTTCGGTTGGATCGTCCGAATCTCTCCTATGACGGGATAGCAACCATTGGGAATGCTCGATGAGTGGTGTGAATCCCGCATTCGACTTCAACTCCTCGGTTTGGTATCATACTTCTGAGTCGATCCCCGAGCAAGGCCCCCATCAGTGGGTCCCTCCGAGTTGTGCCGCCCCTCCTTGTCCTCCGATCGACATACAAAACTTTGACGAAAGGAAAGAGGGAAAAAATTTCAGCAAGTCGCAGATTGTCTGCACCAGCAATCTATCTCAGCCGGCATCGATCTAAACTCGAAGCAGCCACAACCTCCAGCCGCCCATGCAGCCCGGGTAGGAATGCCGAGAATCAACGAGCGCAATGACTTGCCCCGTGCTCTTTACTTAGATCCACTTTTTTTGTTATTTACTTTTTCTTTTTTAATGCAAAGGTAAAGCACGCTTTTTCTTACTCGTTCCCGAGTGGTCCTGACCGGATCCTACGGTTGGTCATCTGCAAGTCTACGCTTTTCTCGTGCAGCAGATCAAGCCTCTGTGTCCTTTTCGGGAACATGATTGGCTTAAGACAACCTTTCCCATATCGCAATTTGACGATGAATGGGAGAAAAATGTCTATTTTAGAAAATAATCCGGGTCACGCATAACAGAGAATGAAGACCAACACGGGCCGTTTACGTTGATGGTGACTCCAATGAACCATCCTGTCAGCCAATGACAAGGCGGGGCCGACCAATGCGCACGCTATCTGGGATCCTCCGAGTCAGCTCGCACTGACATCTGACATTCCACTGGGTCAAGAAGTGGAGTCAACCCGATTTTAGGAGAATCTCCAAAACATCTTCAGGAAAGATGACATCAAAAGGAAATTCTACATGAGATGGTGGGATGTGAAGCATTCCACATTTGCTTCCCCCGCTATCAACACATACACACACACACCGCTTCGTACATTCTTGCGGTTCACCTAGCGGGCGTCAGTTGAGCCATGGTTCGACGTGACCCCTTCATCTCGGGTCGAATGAATTCAATTAATGTGACGGGGGCCGCGCCAGTAGATTTGGATACATCGTACATGCTTCCAACGTTGCTCACCTTACCCCCTTGACCCGGGTGTTTTGAGACGTTTCAGAATAGAGAAACCTATACATTGTGAAATTGTGTTCTGTCTTGAATCATTGAGAGAAGCGCCCCCGGAGGCGGGGGGTTTATCTAGGAGATAAATGTATGTGCTACAGTACACACATTCCGCACCCCAGATGTTGCAGACGCTCGGTTCAACATATGATCCTAGCCTTGCCTGCAGTTGCAAGGAGTTTGCATGCAGCTATCCTTGCAGGTTTAACTCCGCATGCCCCTCTCCATGCCGCCCTCAGCTTGCCGCTTTTTTGTATCTTTCTACGCTCAGCTTCCCCCTTGGACAATGTTTGAAGCACATGGGGATCTGTGAATTAGGAATTGGAGATCGGAATCAAGGAGGGGTTAGCCACATGAGAATGCGATCGACCAGTTGCCCCGCCCCCTTGAATGCGTACTGTACGCAGGGGAATTCAGAACAAATTTGATGTTTCTCGGACGTGGACCGGACTTTCTCCACTCCGTCGATCCAGCACGAGGAGTCGATAACTCACTTGAATCGTGGGCGGCATCCTCATTTGGTAAGATGCAGAGTCCTTTGTTGCAGTGCCAAGGCCGGTAGCTTGACTGAACCTGCATCTTTGCTTTTTGACATCGGGGAGTACTCACGCCACAGATACTTCGAGTGTATCGATCTGCAGAGAGCCAAATACAGATGGGGGCTACAGGATGGGTTCATGTTTTTTCCTCTTGGCTGAGTTATTTTTTGCACATCTTCGTTAACGCGGGCACTAAAGTTGTTCTTGGAGGGTGACACTCGCTTCCCTATTTAGTGCTGATTGTCAACATAACTAAGGCAACCTAAAAGATGCCGGCGGCTACCGCGCATTACATTCTAATTAAATGCGACGCGTACCACCCATGATCTCTGCCACTTGCCACTCGTAATGGCTGTAGCAGGCATCTGAAATATGATCGAGGTGACCGACAATGTACATGCAAGAGGCTGGGGCAAAAGAGAAAGCGAAGCCACGGTGTTTGCTTTTTGTTGCCTTTTTCCTTTTCGTACTTGGTCGATCGGCATGATCAGCAACAGGGGGGGGGGGAAGGGGCACAAGTTTGACTGGGAGAGGGAAAGGCTAATCACTAGTAATCCAGAGGTTAATTAGCCCCTAACCCGCACATCATCGGGGTTAACAGTCAGGTGATTCGCCCATAGCTCGGTTTTATGCCGATGTCGTCTTATCCTGTGGGCGGCTAAAAGAGGAGCCTTGACCAACCCATAGGGTGCATTCCTACACCTCCTTCACGGCTCCGATCAAACCTATAAAAAAAGGGTTTCAGCCAATCACCATCCTTGTTCAGCCCGGTGTTACGAGATCTGAACGCCTCGCATCTAGCGGTGAAGCTTTGCCCTGCGCGCCGGACGTTTTAACTTTCTACTTCCATGGTAAATGTTGATATAGCTTCTTTTTCTATGGTACGTATGGTGTAGAGATGGAGCAGTTCAGAGGTTCAATGGCATGAGAGAAGTCAGACCTGTTACACAGCCCGGTGTACTAAATTGATTTAGCGTCGTACGATCGATCGATAAAAATTTCGGAGAAAAGAGGAAGACTGGAGCAGTGAATGTGCTAACGGACCCCGCGGTCGAAAGGAAGATAAAAAAAATATTTTGACTTCAATTATTTGAATTGACCTGATAAACCCCGCCATAACGATTTTGATCCTGGTAGCTGAACCATGGATCCTTTTTCCTTATCTCTGCGGGGCAGTCTAACCAGCCACAACCCAGTTACCGTCAGCCACAGTCCCCACTAAATGTGGCTAACACGTCTTTGTAAATACTAGTCATGTGATGCTGACGTCGACGTTGAAAGCTGTCCCAACCGGATTCGGTTGCTTCAACTCAGCAGCTGTACCTGGATCTAGACTTGGAACCCATTATGCCCTAAACATGTCGGCCCTAAACATGTCGGCGGAGAAGGCATCATCTTTTGATCAATACGATCCGGCCGGATTACCAGACTTCGACAATGATTTTATAGATCCCGACGAGCTTGACCGCTTCGAGAAGGCGTTGAATGCCCCGGAAGCTTCCCCACTGGTAGCCATCAACGACTGGCGCCCGATCAACCAACGAGTACGAAAAACACGCGGTCGGCGCAAGAACCCCAAGCGAAGCAAGGACGAAACGAGAGAAGGCATCCTGTACACACTACTCAAGTGGCCATTTCTGTTCACCGTGTTCGCATGGATCGCCTTCTTGAGCTGTGGTTACGTGCTGGTACGGGTGTACATCTTTCTATACGAGCAATGGGTCACATGGCGGGGCAAGAGAGAGCGGCTCCGCCGAGAGTTGTCTTCGAAGACAAATTATCCAGACTGGCGGAAAGCGGCCCAGGCGCTGGATGCCCATCTTGGGAATGAAGAGTGGAAAGAGGCGGACGCTTACGCTTACTATGACTCTGAGACTATCACCAGGGTGGTATCGGAGCTAAAGAAAGAAAGGAAGCGGGCTGAGGCTGAGTTGCAGCACGGCCGCACGGGCGCCGCAGAGCCTCCAGCTGTCGAGGACCTTCGCTCGTTGTTGGAGGCCTGTGTCAAGAACAATTTCGCCGGAGTGGAAAATCCTCGCATCTATAGTCAGACCTATTCAGGGACCAAGAACTTGGTTCAGGAGTACATCGACGAGGCACATGCCTGCATCCAATTAGTGTTGGATAGCAAGCAGATCGACCGAGACACCAAGAAACAACATTTCAGACAACTCGATACCAACTTCGGACGCACGGCGCTTTGTCTGTCGGGGGGCGCTACATTTGCTTACTATCATTTTGGGGTCGTTAGGGCGTTACTGGATAATGATATCTTACCAGAGATCATTACGGGGACGTCAGGCGGAGCACTGGTGGCCGGACTGGTGGCTACTCGAACCGATGACGAGCTGAAGCAGCTGCTGGTTCCTGCCCTAGCCCATCGCATCCGCGCTTGTCATGAAGGGTGGACCACCTGGATTCATCGTTGGTGGAGAACGGGCGCTCGGTTCGATACCCTAGATTGGGCCAAGCAATGCAGCTGGTTCTGTAGAGGCTCGACTACGTTTCGAGAAGCCTATGAACGAACAGGGCGCATCTTGAATGTCTCTTGCGTTCCCTCTGATCCTCACTCCCCGTCTATTTTGGCAAATTATCTTACTTCTCCGGATTGCGTCATTTGGAGTGCGGTGCTCGCTTCTGCGGCAGTTCCCGGTATTCTGAACCCGGTTGTGCTGATGTACAAAAAGCGCGATGGTACTCTTGCACCTTACTCCTTCGGGCATAAGTGGAAGGATGGGAGTTTGAGGACCGATATACCAATCAAGGCACTAAATTTGCATTTCAACGTGAACTTTACCATCGTCTCGCAGGTATGACCAGTCAGCCAATTCATTTGGGTTCAACTATTAACATCATGTTTAGGTCAACCCGCATGTGAATTTGTTCTTTTTCAGTTCTCGGGGAACTGTGGGTCGACCAGTCACGCACCGCAAGGGCCGTGGCTGGCGTGGCGGCTTTCTTGGTACCGCGATTGAACAATATATCAAACTAGACCTCAACAAGTGGCTCCGCGTGCTTCGACACCTTGAGCTTCTGCCGAGACCTTTGGGTCAAGACTGGAGTGAGATCTGGCTACAGAAATTCAGTGGCACAGTTACCATCTGGCCGAAGACTGTAGCATCCGATTTCTACCACATTCTCTCTGACCCGACGCCGGAGCGGCTTGCGCGCATGATCCACGTTGGTCAGCAAAGCGCTTTCCCGAAAATTCAGTTCATTAAAAATCGGCTGAACATTGAATACACTATTATGAGAGGCCTCCAGCAATGCTCCGCCACTGGACGCTCCTTATCCCCGATTCTATCGCGCCGGTTACCAATTCCAGACAACGAGGACCCGCTAGTCGAGCGATTGGATGACAACTTTCCCGAACGCCATGACTACAAAGGCGATTCGACGGACGATACTATGTCCCAATCAACCGCCTCGCGCCCACATACCCCAACCTCAAACCTTAGGAGGGGTAGCCTTATGGAGGAAATGCGCCGCCAGTCAGCCGTCTTCTTTGACGATGACCTTTACGGTACTGACTACGCTGCCGTCACCTGAGATTAGTTGGCGGCTCATGCGCCCGAATATTATCTAGCAGTCCCCATGACGTCGAGCGATGTCTTACTCATTCCGGACACATGCAGCCCCGCTTTCCGTCATGGTTTTTCCGCCCGATGTAATATTCGATATAACAGGCGGCTTGTGCTGATCTCATTCTAAGCTGCGGGTACTCTCGGGCTTTTCTTTCTATTTCTCTGATGTCGTGGTTTTATCCTTTTGCGCCCCGCTTTTCATACCCCCAAGGAGTCCTCTCAGCCAAGCCTGGATACACGTTCTGCCTTAAACTTAGATTTTTGTATTTTGGGACTGTATTTACGACGTTACGATTATCTTCTAGTTTTGTTTTTAGCTTTTATGGTGCGGGACGGGGCGGGAAGTCCTATGTCATTATACATATCTTCGGCCATTCTTATCAACCCGCGTGTACCAATATATTGTCGATCTCCATGGATATTTCAAGGCTTAATCCAATAACATCGGCCCCGCTATGAACCTATCATATGTCATTATAACCTATTTGCATGATTGACGCTCGCAGTAGTGCAGACGCGGCCAATATATTTCATGAGATACCATTCATAGAAGCCACGATGACATCAGTCCACAATATATAATATTTGCATTCGCACGTAATTTCATCAAATAAAGTAGTTGGCGCTAATATTCTGCGAGATGCTGTCATTTAATTTATGTTAGTCCCCGGGCCATCGCTGTTTATAGTCGATCTTCTACCCAGGCGAACATAAATTATGGTAAATTTATTGATCGTCGGGCTAGGTTGACCTACCTGCCCACGTAACCTCGTTGATCGTCGATGTGTGTACATGAGTTATGACGAACCTTTTGTATTAAAGCACCCTCCAGGGCTCCAGGCTTGGAACCTTAGAATTTTGGAAGTAGAAAGTGTATCCATGGCTTTTGATGTTCCAAATTCGTCTTTTCAACCATGGAGGTTTCTTTACACGGGCTACCTCTCACTCTTCAAGGCTTATCGACTACAAATTTCGTATTGTTGCATTCCAACCCCAACCTTGGAACCACCTGCACATAATAATATAGAAGGCATACTAGATTGCTGAGCTACTAGTACCTGCAAAATGATGAGACCTCAGTATTTGATATTCGGCATAATATACGACCAAGTTCATCTATATAAACACATGCCCTGAGCCTCCACCTTGCCTCGAAATACCCTAATCTTCACCACCTGGTAAATACGGCACTGCTCAATAAAGACCCTCGGACTTCTTACTTTGAGGCACATCCAGATTTTCACTCTGATACTTAGCCTGCGTCGGGTACGGCCATGTAGGACGCTGATGCACGACCCCATCATGTGTAGTATCGTCAGTATACTTGTTCGCGATGATACAGCCAGGTGCAGTCCCGATCTCAACCCAGTTTGTCAAAGCCAGGATCATATCGTGCTTAGAATCACGGTAGCCCGACACCCCGCTGATATTATCACCAAGCTCGGCGGCTTGGTTTGCACCGGGGATCTACGAACCTTGGAAGGAGCGTTCATTGTTCTTGCTTGATATGGACATGCAGTGCCTGACTCAACTTAGTGAGTGCTGTTACGTGGTAGGTATAATATGGAGCAAAGTGGGGACTTCGGCCAATCATGTCGACCTTTATCCACTCCTGTAATGGACTAGCGCCAAGAAACAATGCCTTCGTACTTTCTATCTGATCTTTACCACCTTTTCTCTCTTCATTTTTTTTTCCTTCTGCAGGTAGACTCACTATCAAACATGGACAGAGAAATGTTGTCTTCCGAGGAGGGGGCATTTCGAATGTTTGTTTAAGCAAATCATCGGATGCCTCTGGTATTCTAATGAATCTGTCATCTACCATTGCGATTGATTACACTGTATTGCCGATGCAAGGTTGAATCAGGGATACTGGGAAGAGGTTCCATTTTTGGCCTCCAACCCCACCGCCATCTGGTGTGATGGGAACGTCCACTAGGACACGTGAGAAGGGATTAGAGGCCTTTAACCCTCATGATCTTCCAACAAATGAGCTCACAGCTTTGCAGCAAATATGTCGGATCAAAAGACAGCATATGGTCCACTTTTGAGGGCGGGAATGCCCATTTTGGCCCTTACTCAAAGGTTTACGGTGTTTGGTCATGAAAGTACAAACTCCACGTTCTAGGTTACAATAGGTAAGAACTCAATTAAGGACATATTATCGTACATCTTATTAACACAATGAAAACTTGTCGTAACCAGCGTTACTAAACTAGATAACAAGCCATGTATCGGTGACAGCTTTTGCGGCCCGTTCATCGCCACCGAGTGTATGAAGACATTGGAGGGCGTAGGCAGCTTCACGCGTGAAGTCTTCTACAAACTTTCGTGAGACCTCAGCTTGATGTGAGGATTGGTCAACTTCACTCATTACCACATCAGCTCCATCTCCTGGAACCGATGCTTCATCACCCTGTTCCTGGATCTTTTGCCCGAGCTTGAGCACCTTTTCGTATCCCTCAATGGCCAGGTGACCCAATCCAAGTCCATGGTATGCTCGTGCAAAATTGAACTCCATCTCTTGTTGCTCTTGGAGCAAAGTTCCAGGCTTCATTCGCACCCGGCGGTATTCATTGAGGAAGGAAAGCCCTTGCATAATCAAGTAGTGTCGGTTCTCAGACTGTCGCTTGAGAGAGTGGTGGATGAAGCAAAGCCCGATAGAAAGAAGCAAGACTGGATTTTGATCATCAAGAGCATATGCGCGGAAAAAGTAGTTCAGAGCTGGGTAGAAGCTACCTCCTGAGTAAAGGATATGCCCGTAAAGGATAAGAAGGGCGATGTCGAGTGACTCTGCGGGGATTCGCTCCCCAGATTGGTCTTTGGTTGTGAGAGAGGCACGTTCCTTCCAAAGAGATGGCCGAGCGACATTAGGTTTGTTCGGGTCTTCTGGAAGAGTAAAGTCCATTGCCTTGATCTGACGGAGCATGAATTTCATGTTGGGAGAATTGAAAAATTGTGGCTTGTGCGCATCACCAGAAATACGACTCAACATGGAGAAAAGGCGATATGTGTCAGTGACAAATTGGTATTCCTTGATGAACCACCGTGCTTCATGCGCCAGGGCTTCCTCATCATTCGCCCGAAGGGCACAGGTAAACCAGCAGACATGGATCAGACGTGATTTTGGCTTGGAATGGAACCAGATACTGGCCACAGCTGCAGAATTGAGCGCGTCATATGCTTCTTCAACCTCTCCCTGTGAGGTTAGGAGGAGCGCATATTGAAGAAATAGATCAAGCCACTCATCAAATGGAATGCCATAGTATTCGTCAGGTATCGTATCTAATAAAGGTTCATCGGGACGATCATCGCCTATACAAGGATATCAGCTCAGAGCCATAGCGAACTTGTGAGGAATTGACTTACCTATGCTTTTCTGGAGACGACCGGCTAGTTCGTGAGCTTCGTCTAGCAAAGTGGCACCCTTGCCTTTGTCTTTCCTGTGGTATCCCTGGAATTCCATCTGCCGTGTCATGGGATAAAAGATTCGATTTGATCGGAAATCACGAAGTAAAGCATCAGCAATGTCAAGCCAATCCTCGGTGGCTTCATATACGCCGTCCTTGACTTGGGGTTCAAGCTCCTGCAACTTGTGGTACAAGAATCGAACATCCTCTATTCGCTGACCTTCTTCCCCGGCGAGCGTTTCTCGGTCAGGACTCAAGGGTGCCAGACCTGTAAATGTTGTAGCTGGTTTTGGTGCAATTGGTATAGGAGCCCCGGATTCGGCTTCCCTAAATTCAGCTGCAAGTTGCTCGAGCCTTGCGTCTTGCCTACGCCGGGATCTGCCTTCCTGTCGCCCAAGTACAACTGCCTCGTTGATGTACTTCAATGCCTGGTCGCCCATGCCAAGGCTTTCATACAGCTTGGCGAGCGCAACTCGCGATTCCATATGTCTCGGGTCATGCTCAGCAACAGTGAGATAGCCAGTTTCAGCCTCTTCCAATTTACCGAGCTGCATGCAGCAATCAGCCATCGCCATGAAATAGCCGATATCGGCATGCTCATCGGTCTCCTGGATCGGGAGGTAAAAACGAAAGGCTTCTTCTGGCAATCCGCTTTCCTTCAAGGCGTCTGCGACCTCGCGGAAGAGATCACCAAAATCAAAGATACGGGCACCTTCCGACGTATCATCCGGATTCAGCCATTCGAAATGATGAAGAGCTTCTTGATGGTGCTTGTGGCCCATTTTCAGCCGAAAGAGCCCCATTTTGATGCGAAGTTCGAGGGGCAACCCAAGTCCATATGAGTCTACGGGCCATTGGCCAGGCACATATCCATTGGTCTTGATACGACGAGGAGCATCATTGGAGTCCCATTCTCGATCATCGTCTTCAAAATCATCCCATAGCACATCATCCCCGCGACCCAGCAGCCATCTGGAAACGGACTTTAGGGCATGGAGTCCTTGAACAGGTTGACCGGTAATGCTGAAAAGCTCGACATAAATATTGATCTCAGACCAACTGAGACGAGTATCCTGAGGATCGAGAGACAGGTAGTATTCAATGCTATTCACCCAGTGGTCGATGGCTTTTTGGACTTCATTGAGGTCGATGTAGATTTCTGCCAAGTGTCGCAGGGCTCTTGCATTGTGCGGCCGATCTCTCAAAATGCGCTCATACTCACCAGCTGCCCTGCCGTTGTACATGAGTTCACGGTAGATTGCGGCCCTCTGATACCGAATGTTGTAGTTCTTGGGCTCGATTTCAAGTACACGGCTGTAGCAATAAATGACATCATGTAATGCCCTTTTGCGGTCTTGGCCAGCACGCTGCAAAATAAGCCGAGCGACCTTGAGCCAGACAGTGGAATCCTTGGGCCGTGTGTGAGCGCCGTTGAAGAGAGCTGCCAAAGCCTTATCCTTTTGGCCTTGGGCCAGGAAGATTTCAGACAACAGGGAATGAGCCGGGAACATTTCAGGGTTATTCTGGATTGCACGCATCACGCGATCCATCGCTCGATCATAATCGCCATCGATAAATGCTTCAGTAGCTTCTGAGTGCAGTATCTTGAATTCTGGGCCAGGTTCCAGAGGTTTACGGGGGCCTCGTTTGATACCCTTCCCACCACGGGCTCCCCAACGACCTGAAAAGCGTCCCCCACCTCGACGTTGGCGTCGACGTCTTGCATCAGAATCAGAATCATCATCTTCCGGCTCCTCACTGTTACTGGAAATTCCATTAGTCACTGAGAATTTTGAGAGCAGAAGTAACATACCTCTCGCTTTGGTCTTCGTATGCCACATAGTCTGAATCATCATCTCCCTCGTCCAACCCTCGAAGCTCCGGGGTCATATCTTGGCTATCTTCAGAGATGTCACTGTAGTCATACTCTTGGGCTTGATACTGAGCCTGATCTTGGGCTGGAGTAACATGCTCTGCACCCTGAGAGGGCAGGGCAGTTCCAAAGAGTCGAGGATCAATTGCTGCAGCAAAGACATCCTCAGGGTCGAAGGGTCGATTTTCGACCCCCTGCCATGGGTACTGCACCTCTTCATCGATTTCTGGATAGGCGGCATAGTCGTTTGGATGACCCATCGGAATATCTGAGTCTGCCATGGCGACCAATGACGCGAGAAAACGACTAATGCATAGAACCAGGGCGTATCAATAAAAAATAATCAGGGTCTTTCTCTCCCCTCCATTAAAAGGTAGAAGAAACGGTGTATGGCAAGTGTGGTGCGATCAAGCCTAGGCTGGCGCTGAGACCATGGCCCAGACCGCGTATAGAAGCTCGAAGCGCGCGCACTTGGAGGTCTTGTCGCGGGCGGTTCAACTGCAGGGGCGAATACCCATAGTAACCAAAGCTCCACCCAAGGCGACTAATTGCACGTTGTAAGTGAATGAGGAAAAGTGAATATCTTGGAAGATGATAAGAAAATCAAATCCAGTTGGTTTTCCCTTACCATTCCAGATTTCGCGGGAACCCGTGATCGCCTTGAAACCGAGACACACTCGCTTTTTCTGCCGCAATTTCTCTTCTTTCTCATCTTCTCCACCCCCATCTCTTTCTCGACCTCTCCTCCCCTTTCATCCCCGTTTTTTTTCCTTTTCTTTTGGTACCGGGACCAACAGGGCTTGCTGTGTTTGACACACTATTGCCTTCCTGGTCCTGACTTTCCTTCGTTCGGACCTAATACCGATCGCAAATCTCCAGCTGTCTTTCTGGCTTCCGCTTCCTCCTGAGGTGCAGCCCACTGGACTGGTCTGTGCCCCATTACTTGTCGCCTAAAACTCGAGATTTGGGCTTTGCGGGTCTCCGTCGAGTCTTCCGGTCCAGGATATTTGATTCTTGTTCATTACGCAAACTCAGCAGGTGCTGCAGGTGTTTTGCAGTAATCTTTTCCATCCCACTGTATTTACTATTCAGACCTTTCAACCGAAATCCCGAATCCAGTAGGTATGGCCAGCCATATCATTGGAAATCGCAACAGCACCCCGGAAGCCGCTCCGAACTCCACTTTGCGTCCTCCATCGTCCGCTCGAAACCTCGGATCGCATCAGTTGCGAGCGTCGGCCGACATGTCCGGATTCCCCTCGCCGCTGTCCTCCCGCAGTATGCGTCCGTCCTCGGAGGTTTTCTTCAACCAACAGGGTCAGAATTCGACGGAAGATGCGTTGGACCGGGCAGCTCAGCAGTGGCTGGCGGACATTGACCAGAACGAGACCACACTAGAGGAGATGGCAGCCGCTACGCTCGATCAGGACTTCAAGGATGAGCTCAGCGCTATTGAGCAGTGGTTCCGTGTTCTGAGCGAGGCGGAGCGGACGGCCGCCCTATATGCTTTGCTACAACAGACTACCCAGGTGCAGATTCGCTTCTTCATTCAGGTTTTGCAGCAGATGTCCCAGGGCCACCCGATGTCCGGGATTCTCTCTCCGGCCAACTTCGGCGAGAAAGGTATGTCCATCTTTCCCGATTTGCCCTTAGAGGAAAAATTTAGTTAACATTTGCTCCAATTTCTAGATGCCATGTCTAGTCGCTTAAGTGATGCCATGTCTAAACTCAACATGGATACATCACGAAGTTCCCTGGGCCGGCCCCCACCATCTCCAGGCGCCAAACGTAACTCGGCTCTCGATTCCTCTACTATTAATGCCATGTTCCCCGATGCCGCAGCTGCGATTGCGAAGAAGAAGGCGGAATTTACTCAGCAAACAGGAAACGCACCTCCCTCGAACCGCAACAGTTTGGTCTTCGGTGATCGTACCTCGTTTGTTGCCCCCACCATTTCGGCCCCCGATAACAATGACAACTTGAGCCAGCCTCCGGCGTCTCCATGGGCCCAGCGTGGTGGTCTTTCGGATACTCAGCCCCCCATTGCCCGGCCGAAGTCATCCTCGGGCCACCAGCCCATGGGTCAGTTCAGCCAGCCCTCTGCCTCCGGCCTCCGCTCTCCTCTTCCTCAGACCGCCACAATCCCTGCCCCGGATATCGAGCCTCCTTTGCTCTCGCCATACAATGTTGGAAACCACAGCTGGGCGTCGATGACCAACACCCCAATGACTGCAACCTTTGGCCAGCAGCAGAACCAGGGCAACTCCCAAGCTGATATGGTGGCAAATGCGACAGCTATGAAGCTAGCCGCTTTGTCGACAGTGAACAACCGTATTGCTCTCGATGATGCCCGCAAATACCGCCGGTCCCGGTCCAATGATGGTCAAGGGCGAAACGCTGTCAACCAGGGCATTTCGCAGGGCTTGGTAAGCCCCGGTCTGCCTGGGTCCAATCCTATGGCCGGACAGTTCCTGAATGCGCAGCAACTCGCCGCTCTGCAGGCCCAGCAGCAAGCTGCCATGGCTGGTCGCCGGTCTCGGCCGACGTCTCCCGGTATTGCCATGCAGGGTGCTGGGGCACTCGGTGGCATGAGCTTTACCTCGCCCCAGAATAATGGATTCCTCGCGGCTTACGACCCGAACAACCCGTTGATGGGTAACGGATTAAGCTCTCTGGGTATTGGACAGTTTGGTCTGGGTGGTGAAGGTTATCTGTCTGATCATTCTGAGGTCACCCGTGGACGCTCGCCCCGTGGTCGCCGTGGGAGCTCGAAGCCGCCGGAGGACCCCACGGACCCGACTCTTCTGAAGGATATCCCCAGCTGGCTGCGATCCCTTCGGCTGCACAAGTACACGGACAATCTGAAGGACCTCAAGTGGACAGAGTTGGTTGAGCTTGATGAAAAGGCATTGGAGGACCGCGGAGTCAACGCACTGGGTGCCCGGAACAAGATGCTGAAGGTAAGACTTTGCTTCTTCAGGTCTTGAAGATAAGAATACTAATCCAAATTTTTTTAGGTCTTCGAGCAAGTCAGAGAAGCTCAGACTGATGGCAAGCTTGAGAACATTATGTGATGACAGCCTTTTATGCATGAAGCATGGCATTGCGACTATTTTCGAGTTTCCTGTGGAAACCAAATCGGGCCTATGCCCAGCGAATTCATGGAATTGGCAATTATATTCCATTGTGCTTTTTTCTTTCTCCTTTTTTTTCAATTTTTTATCATTCGTTCTGTGATCTTTGGGTTCACCCTAATATGATGATGGATGTGGGATTCGGCATGTATCAAACGCAGTGATGTCAAGAAACGGATTCATGAGGGAAATTCGGGCTACTGAACATTGAAAATGGCTGGGGTAATCGTAGATATGAACATGATTTTGTTCCATTGTTCCGTCCAATTGTTTTCCGGTATATAATCTCAATGTGGTTTATTTGAAGCGAATACTCTTGTACTCTCGTATGTATCTCGTATGTAGCTGTCGTACTCACTGGTGGCCCGTGCACCTTCTAGAAACCCGCGCCAACCCTCCGCTCCGACCTCGTCTGTCCACGTCGACCCCCATCTCTCCCCACCAACTTTGGACAGACCCATTGCCACTCCAGACTACACCTTTTAGCTGGGTGGAATAATTGGGACAACTTGTTATCACCTCAGGCCACCATATCCCATACCAGCGGTCGAGCACGAGCAACCACATCCCCGAATCTCAGAACACGACTCGGACAAGAAGAATCCCAAGAACAAATTTCCACCGGAGAAAGACGTCTAGTTCGCAAAGATGGCTCCTACAAAGCAGGAACTATCCCTGATTATCAACCCTCTTGTTCCAGAGGCCGTCCAACATAACAACCGGGTACGTTACGTTACACCCCCCTCTCAACTGCCTACAAGTCCGACCCAATCCTCATCAGCATTTACAATCCCAAACCAACTTATCCCACACTCCAAATTCCAGTCAAAGCACTAACACATCACAGGTCCTCTCCTCCATCCACAGCTTAAGCGCCTTCCTCCTCGGACTCAGCGCCGGAATCCTCGCCCTCCAATCCGCAGCAGGCTTCATCTTCTACTTCACCGGCACAGTCCTCCTATCCGGCCTCTTCCACCTACTTCTCATCAAGCGCTCCGGCGGCGCAGGAGCAGGCGCCTTCTTCCCCCGGCGCCGGGGGCGAGATTGATGGTAGCATTGAGATGAATCCTAAGACGGGTGTTGTGAGTATGGATCTTGGGGGCAGGAAGGATCGGAGACGGTTTGTGCTTCGCAAGGGGGCTTGGAGGGATGTTTGGTTTGGGGGCGGTGTTTTTTCTGAGGCTTTGAGTGGGTTTGTGCTTGGGTGGGCAGGTGTTGGAGGCGTTTTGAGGTGATTTTGGTTTCTTTTTGGATTAGATTGAGGGATGTTGGGGTTGGTATCCATCACTTTCAATGGAAGATGGTTCTTTTCTGTACATGAGTTGTGGAATAAATAGCACTTCTATGTTTGTGATCCCGCTATAGTTGTTTAATGGGACATATTGATCAACCAAACGCAGATCTGGATCAAGACCAAGATCTCCAGTCCGTGGGCTTAGGTTTGTATGGTTAAACCGAGAAACGATGATACTACCTACGATTAAAGACTACGAGTGGCACAATTTGAAATAATCAACGCGATCTATTGTATTCAAGTTGAAAGGGTATCCCTAGTAAACATTCAGAGAGCATCTAGGCAAAAGCCCGTCGGCCCGAAAATCCGTCCATATTCCTAACCAAACAAACGCCGGGGTAGATCATAACCAGAAAATCAAGACCAGACGTAGTTCGGGCAAGATAGCAGATAAGTGGTTGTGAAATGGGGTGAGAAAAAAATTAACGGGTTATAAATGCGGGCATATCATATGGACTCCAAGCCAGGGATGGTCCATGAGTGATGCAATACAATATGCAATGAAGATGTTCAATGGCATGTGCAAGAAAAAAGATTATAGAGAACATTTAGTAAATCTCTGGGATCACGTCCGACGAGTTCGCAACGGCACTTTGCAGGGCGCTGGTCAAGTCGATGTGGAAGAAGGGTCTGTTCATACCCTGGACCAGAGCGACCTTGCGGCGACCACGGTAGGCCTTGCTGTCTTTCAGATCGTGCTGCAACTGTTTGTCCTCGACGATGATATCAGTGTTCTGGGAGGAGGTGGACTCGATCGTCTCTGTTTCGCGCTCGGTAGTTGAGCCAGTCTTGTGGAAGTTGGCTTCGATATCCTGCTTGTGAAGGGCCTGTTCGCGCTGGTTGTTGATCATCTCAGCGTGAGCGGCGGCGGAGGCACTGCCCTCAATCTCTGCGACACTGAAGATGGGTTTCCAGCGGTGGAAACCGTCGCTGGAGGTAGGGGTGGGGAAACCGAAGCCGCCGGCGGCGAGGGCCCGCTTGGTCCAGCGGTTGTTGATGTGGGCGAAATGCCACTGCACAGTGCGAGGGGAGGCGTACAGATCCAGCTGGTTGCGCACGTCGATCAGGTTCTGGATGGAGGTGGTGTCGACGTTGTTGACGGAGGAGAAATCCAGGATAACGGCTTGCAGGAGAGGGCGGTCGTCTTCAGTCTCCTTCGCTTCCTGGCCAGGGCGTGGGCCCGGGTCATTCCAGGGACGGTCGCCACGACGAGCGTAGGCATGCGGGTTGGTGCGACGAGTGCTCTTGAAGATGGTTTGCACCAGGGCGTCGGTGTAGTGGTTGGCGTTGGGGTAGTTGAAGCCCTCGGAGAAGCGGTAGATGAAAATACCGGGGTGGGGCTGCTCAAGCTCGATATCGGGGTTGGAACCATCGGCATGGTTGACGGGAAGGAAGATCGAGCGGTGGTGGTGCTCGTCGTGATCGGGAGGATGCTGGTCTGTTCCGAGAGAGCCGTATTTGCCATCGTTGTCCAACAGGTGATCACCAACAACGGAATGAATCGTAACCCGGCCGAGGAATTGACCGCGGGCCTTGGCGGCGCGGAACAGCAGTACAGCGAGGGACACACAGATGGTGCAGTAGATACCATCCTCAATAGAAGAGAAAACGGTGACGATAACACCAATGAAGAAGATCACAACATCAAGCGGGGAGACACGCCAGAACTGGTAGACGGTGTTGGGCGAAGTAATCAGATCACCCACGGCGTGGATGATGACACCAGCCAACGAGGCCGAGGGGATGTAGTAGAAGACCGCAGTCAGGGCATAGATAGCCAGGAGCACAACGAGAGCGGTAATCAAACCAGCCAACGGGGTCCGGACACCGGCCTTGGACTTGATAGCAGTTCGGGAGAAGGATCCAGTCGAGGGGTAGCCACCCAAAAAGGGACCGAGCAAGTTGGTAACACCAATTCCAATGAACTCCTGGGAAGGGTTAATGGTGTAGTTATTGACACGACCAAAGGACTTGGAGATGGCAATGTGTTCAATCAAGAGAACGATCACGGCAGCTGGGAGCTGGTTGGCAAAGGCGCTAATAATATAGCGGTCCATTTTCGGCACACCCGCGCCCTGGAAGCCTCGAGGCACCTCGCCGAGCATAGCGAACAGAGGTTTCTTACGATGCAAGTTCACGGCTGCGGAAATCATGGTGTAGAATAGAATGACAAAAACGGTGCGGAGAGTTGAGACGAAGAACCAAATCTTCGCCTTGGCCGGGTACTTCTTAGCCGCGTAGGTGCAGCCAGAGCGGATGATGTACAGCATGGCACATGCAGTGACACCCATAGCGGCATCCAAATTCGCAGATGGGAGGTATTTCAGAGTGTTAATGATGACCAGATAGGTCGCATCACGGGTAGAAAAGTTGGCGGTCTCTCCGAGCATGGTCTTGACCTGTCCAGCGGCAATGTTAATGGCAGAGCCAGTCATGAACGCAGAGATAGCTGGGAGCGGAATGAAATCCACAATAAAACCCAGACGAATCAGACCCAAGAAGCAAACGATACCACCCAAAATCACAGCAAGAGTTGAAGCAATCATATGAGCGGGATAATCGGGGTATTCAGCCCGGACCTGAAGCACGATGGTACCAGTTAAGGTAGACATGACAGCCACGGGACCAATAGTAATATCCTTGGAAGTCGCAAAGAACCAATAAACCAAGACACCCATGAACGAAGAGTATAGTCCATATTGCACGGGGACCTCAGCCAACTTAGCGTAGGCCATACCCTGAGGCACGACAACAGCACCAACAGTAATGCCTATCAAGGTTTGTCAGATGACGGTTGGAGATAAGATAAATCATTTGGTCACTTACCAGCTACCAAGTCACCCACAAGCCATTGCAAATTGTATCGAGTAATCCAACTAAGAAAGGGGAACAGGCTGATGAAGTAGTTGGCCACCTGTTTGCCAGACGGAGCAATCTCGCAGAGCCAATCGATGCTGTTGGGCTCTGGTTCGTTGTAGGCACAGGTATCGACGGTACCAACAGAGAAAGTTGACTCGCCTCTGGTGACAGGGTCATTAGGAAGGCCCATGGGGTCTGTGTAGGCGACCTTGATACCAAGGCCCTTGGCCAGGCCATGGCCGATCTTGGTGGCTCGTTCACCCATAATGAAACCACCGGTGTGTACAAAGGATGAAAGGTATATCAACCGAAGCAAGCAACGGTGACGGAAGTGAGCCGGACGGACCGGGGGGATTGAAGGTGAGAAAGTCGAGTGACAGCTC
Organism: Penicillium sp. IBT 16267x; assembly: GCA_028828865.1. Classification (NCBI taxonomy): domain Eukaryota; kingdom Fungi; phylum Ascomycota; class Eurotiomycetes; order Eurotiales; family Aspergillaceae; genus Penicillium; species Penicillium sp. IBT 16267x. The sequence continues at coordinate 635,387 of JAQJZQ010000005.1, read as the reverse complement.
GTTCAAACGTAGTGAGGACTTCCAGAATATTAATGTCAAATGTCAGACGATCACGCACTAGCCATGTCGACCACACAAAAGCAAGGTAAAGTTAAAAACGTGGATAAGGGGCAGCTTGTTGGTCGAATCAGATTGTGGAGGTAAAAGGTGTGATCCGGGTGTCGATGGCGTAATATCGAGCTCACCAGATTTCGATCAATTGCAGTTAGAAAGGCCACGCACAGGTCGCTTTTTAAGTAAAGAACCTTCAGGGATTCATACGGGAGAAGAAAAAGCAAAACGATAGAAGCGAACAGAATGTCCGCAGCATGTTCCCACCGATGATCTCAACTCCCACAGTCAACCCGGAGTGGAACCGGTCGATGGGCCTGGAAGCGATGGTGAATGACGAAGGAGCGTGGAGCCTTTTTCGGTTCTTCATACAAATCTTATTATTCTGGTACAATAGGTACGAGAGATTAAGCGATACCGGAGCATGGTTCCTTCTTCATAACCCTTGATTTTGTACAATTCTGACTTGGATCTCTCTACCATCGTGAAATTTTATCAATAACCATCTCGTTGTGATATTTTCCCTCACATTAGCAGCTGATAATCACGAATTACATAAGAAATCTGAAAATTCGCATGCAGGGAAGCATGACATAAGCTATCCGCCAAGCCTCTGCGGTGACGAATCCCGCATCCACGCGGGCGTAGTAGATGATCGGCCATGGAGCTCGCCCACCAATCATATCCTCGGATGATGGTGAAATCACTCGTGCTGATGGTGACAGCAAGAGGAAATTTTGACCAGTTCCACGTTTCGACTGACTACGAATTATACTGCGACGCTCGATTTCCCTTCTCCACAGAGGACCGCTCACCTCTGCCAGGGCATTGCTTTTTTTGAGTGGGTTCACTGTCCATGGCATTGTCCCTTGGCCTCGCTCGTATACCTTTATCCATCGGACAGCAGGAACGAAAATATGAAACGAAAATATGATTGTGGGGCCCTTGTTGCCGCGTCCCCTGTCCGCGTTAGCTCTTTTGCCATCAAAACAGATTCACCCACACAACTTCCAGTCCGCCCTTGCTAGGAGGTGGAGGGAAAAAGCGAGATTGGGGTTGTCGGTGCTTCCTACTCTATTTGTTAGGTCCCTCGGATTGTGAGGGGCTTCCCCATGGCTCTTCGGTATTTACTGTAGTACGTCCTTCTGCATGAGTTAGCTTATTCTGGTCTCGTGCACACCTAGACTACCGTGTCCAAGACTTTGACCAAGATTTTAACGCGCGGTTTCTATGGATATTTCGTGCACGGTTAGCCTAGGAAGCTAAACCCTGCTCGGCACACCCTGGAACACACTGGGTTTCCAGCTGGGTCAAACTGCGTCAGATAGAGCAACCCGAAGATCCTGGTTTCTTGGGCCAAGCTCACGCAACCTGTTTACAAAGCTGTCCGAACCTGTAGATGTTCCACTTCGGAATTAGTCTCGTACCGTACTCTAGATTCTTGGAAATTTACTCCGCAAGCAATAAGCAATATGTATGTAGCTACGCCCCCCACTAATCTCGCAATACAGATCCAAATCACGTCATCTAGCTTAATATGGCTGCGGCCCATAACTTAAAAGTAACGAGACAAGCCGCTGGGTCTAGTGCGAGTCAGGCCAAGCTTGAAGTTATTAATCTGGTGGCTGCTCCGAGACCTCGTTACGCCCGACTCAGGCCACGCCATGGCATGGTTCATGCTTTGAGTTTGATCTTATGTTTTGTTGCTTTTCTCATCTCGTGTTTCTTTCTCATAGCATTACAGTACTCTTTGGATGTCCTAAATTTGGTATTCCAAAAACTCAGCTTAAGGCAAACCGTTATACATTAACCTCGTCTATAGATCCCGCGTGGCTTACTCGCGTGGCAGACAAGTACATGTTTCCCGAGATCAACCAACCAATTACACACCGATCCCAACGCTCGAATGCAACATCAAAGTGCCTTTTGCGGCTTGCGTCGACATACGAATATTTCAGCCATCCGAGGCGCCATCGTGTGCCTAGTCGTTCGCTTGACCGAAGCGAACTGAACACACCATCTGCCTACCGAATGGCGTATATCCTGCTGCTATCGGGGCGACCTCGGTTCACCGGATTATCCCCGCTACAGAACATAGGGTCTATTGGCTCTTCCACTGGCTGACTAGATTGTGTTTCTGCTCACTTTTAGCTTTTCTCTTCTTCATCCTTCTTACTAACATTACGACGGCCATTTTGATCTTGGTCTTTCTATCCTCCGCATAAATCGGGCCCAAAATCAGGATCTCATATGCTCCTTCTACACAGATTCCTTAATCGGTCCCCGTTCCAGGGTTCTCGAGGTCTGGATCACGGTTGTGTGTCATGATGTCAGCCATGGCGGGTTGATCTCGGTTCGGCATAATGCATATGCAGGGCCCGGACGCGCGACTCATTTTTCGCAGGGATGAATAAACTTATAAGGTTTCCACTGGCGTCACAAGACCTCCTACGAGCCCCAAGCGCGCTGTTACACTGCTGGCGATAATCAATTTCCAGCGATCCTCTTATGTCGCGTGAATTGGGCATAGACGGGGGTTGGGCATGAAGTTTCTGGAGCCCTGGCATATAGCAACAGAGGTGCGGGGTATTTTGGTGGGATTAGATCATCTAGCATGCGGCATGCGGATGGGCACATAATCTTGTAACATTGAGTTGCAATAACTGACGTGAGTTCTGGGGTGGTGGACCTTTGATAGGTTGCTAGCATCGTGGTTTTTTGATTGGGTATAGTCTTGGTGTGTCCGTACCGGGAACTCTAATCTATCTGGGCGGTTGCGTGCCAATCGACAAATATCACTCGATCGAAAAACATCATTCCAGGGCTCTAGTGATAATGCTTTTCTATTCCAAGGGTGAGCAAATTGGATTATGACCTAGATTGGGATTGAGTTCAATGAACCGCAATTGGGGAAAGCCCAGGTCGGATCTGGCTGCTACTACGTTTTCCAGGCATATTCTAAGACGAAGATTCCAAGATTATAACAAGACTCAAGAGATTCTTTAGCTCTTCAGGTCATCAGGTGGCTAGTCAGTAAAAACTAAAGCATTTTTTTGAGCTCGTCGGGTCGTCAGGTCATGCAGCCACCTGATGACCTGATGAGCTTGAAATTCTCGTTAAAATCTTGGTTTCTTTTCGCCATCGACTAAGACTGGCCCGACCAATATCTACATGCGCCAATCATACATTATATACTAGGCACCATTCTTGTGCTGGTATGGTAGGCAAGAATTCACATATAAAATGTTCATTAAACTAGATTGAATTCAAGTCTGCATTATCTATGTGCCTCCTTCTTTATCCACCAAATCATTGTTCCCATTGAAATTGTAGGGTCCCCTGGTGGCGTGGAGATGCCCAGGTGTTTACTCGCAGGCCTCAGGAGACAATGAAAATCTGTCGTGATGTCAGGTTGAGAACCCAGAAGAAAAGACACAATATATGCGGTCCTGGAGAGCGTCAGTGCTGGCTTTCAACTGGGTGTTCAATATTCCAAAAGTATTGAAGGTTAGGTAGTTCTTACGTATGGGTGATTCATGCCTACTCAGTTGTAGATATATAGTTCCCCCGAGCCGCTGTCCAGGTGACGGCGCTCCGACGGACTGCACGGTGGACTGCAACTCGAACATTTGTAAACCTGGAGGTGACGCGGCCCATACACTATCGATTAATAGTTGTTTCTTAGTAAAGAGGGCCGGTGGGATTAGACTCTGCAAAATAATCTTGGAGTGTCTCAAGCTTTCAACCTTGGAAGGTCCGTGGATTCACCACCAAGGTCAGGTCCCAAGGGTCCTCCAATTTCACGCACGAGCATTGGGATTTCTAAGGTTGTCTCTTACATCTATCCATTAATTCATTATCGACCTCGGAAACCAGGTGCCTGGAACACTGAAGTCCTGCCCAGGTGGAGGTTATGCACTGTCAATGAATCACTGGTGCATGATGCATCTGGGTTGAATGGTGCAATCTCATCAACCCAAGTCGCGATTACGGTTTACAGTATCTTACAACTAAAGCAAGATCCATGCTAATGAACAATGCATTCAAGTCAAAATCAACGCAATGTCTATTCAGGTCGTCATCAGTGCAGGCTAGAAAAAAAGGGACAAAAAAGAAACCCATCATGAATCACCCCAAGATCCCGTCCGAAACCGAGGCCGAAATCATGGAAAGAGTGTGGGGGAAAGAGAAGGCAACATTCATTTTGAGGGCTCCCTTCACAATCTAGGGCTGCTGCATCGTGGTCTCATCACGCCTCTTTCTCTTTGTCGTCGCAAATCCTGCCGCCACCCGTCCAAGTCCCCCATGGCAAAAGCAGATATAAGAGCGCGGAAAACGTGGAATCAAAAGGAAAGGGAAAATAGTATAACGGATGAATGGAGTCAAGGTTAAGTGCAAATGGAGAGGTAAGGATTACACACGAAACAAAGAGAAGGGGGGAGAAAGAAAAACCCGAGAAGATGCAAATGGGCATATGGCATCTTCCAAGTCTTCAGAGCAAACGCCATCGCAAAGCAAAAGGGGGAAAATAAACGAGTCAAAGCAATTCCACATGATCAGAAGAAAGAGAAACTAGTGATCAGGTAAGGATTTACCTGTCCTCAACCCTTTTGCATGGTATCATAAGCAAAGTTTCATCAGAGGACCTGGTATTTTGGCCTTTTCCAATCACGGCGTTTTGTGGCCCCACGCTTACTGCGAAGCGCACTGCACCCGCTCAGCACCGCCGGGAACTCCATCTTCATCATCCTCATCCATGGCGGCACCGTGGGCACGGGCCTGGGAAGGCTCGCTGCCATCAATACCCTCGAGCTCAAAATCCTCAACCATGGCATCGACCGGGGGCTGGTTCTGCTGCATACGGGGAGGGAGAACCTTCTCGAGGAGGTCGAGGTTCTGGAGCTGATCCTTCTGGGGGAACTTGACGTCGAACTTGATGTACAGATTACCGTGGTCGTGGTGACGGAAAGAGGGCATACCCTGACCCGGGATAACCTTGATGGCGTCTAAAGGAAGAAGAAAAAAGTCAGTAACATATCCCGCAGAAATACTAGGGAAATGAGGAAAACATACCAGGAACGATAACCTCGCCAGCGGCGATGTTGACAGTCATCCATCGGTCGTCGAGGTGCTCAATGTGGATAGTGCCACCGGCAAGTGCGGTGAGCAGATCGATCTCGGCCTGGTAGAACAGGTCGTCGCCCTTGCGCTGGAAGCGGGGGTGGGGCTTCTGCTCGATCTCGAAGACCACATCACCGGGGAGGACACCAGGCATCTGGTCACCTTCACCGCGGAACTCAATCTTGTGGCCATCACGGACACCCTTGTCGACGTGGACGTGGAGCACCTTGCGCTCAACAACAGTCTTCTTTCCGTTGCAGCGCTTGCAGCGGTCCTTGTCGCGGATAATCTCGCCCTCACCGTTACAGTCGGGGCAGACAGTCTGGAAGCGCTGGATCATGGGACCCATTTGGCGCATCATAGTCTTCATACCGGAACCGTTACAGCCAGTGCACTCCTTGACGGCACCTTCCTTGCCACCGCGGCCATCACAGCCAGCACAGATGACCGACTTCTGCAGAGCCAACTTCGAGACCTTGCCTTTGTAGATGTCCTCCAGGTTGACCTTGTGAACGTGGTGGATTGTGCGGGCCTTCTTTGGGCCAGTGTCACGCATGCCGCCGCCGAACATACCGCCGAAGGAACCACCACCGCCACCACCGAAGAACTGGGAGAACAGATCCTCGGCGTTCATACCACCGCCGCCACCTCCGTGCTCCAGACCCTCCTCACCATATTGGTCGTAGATCTGACGCTTCTCAGGGTCGGACAGAATCTCGTAGGCGTGGGACAGCTCCTTGAACTTCTCCGCGGCTTCCGGGTTATCGGCGTTCTTATCTGAATGAGACAAAAAAGTCTATGTTAGTTTGATGATTTCAGGCGCAGTCTTCGGATAATCAGTCACGTACCAGGGTGGTACCTAAGAGCACCCTTCTTGTAGGCAGTCTTCAGTTGAGCCTCAGTGGCCGTAGGGGCAACCTATCAAGAAAAAAGACACTCGGTTAGTTTTCAACCAGATCAATCAAGAAACAAAGTTATCCGACATACCCCCAGGAAATCATAGAGCTTGGTATCGTGGACCATTGTTGAGGAATATTAAGCGAAAGAGAGAGGAGAGAGGTCGAGGAAGCGTCAGGATCAAGAAAAACGAAAAAGTGACCCAAGGGAGATGACACAAATCAACACAGATGTTGCAGATGTGGGCGGAGAAGGAGGGGATGGGAGATTTGATCAAGGAAGATTGAATATCGCGGGATAAGAAATCAGGAGCCCGAACTTGGCTGAGTAACTTTTCTCAATTCAGGTACTGTACGGCGATTGTAAAATAACCAAGAATAGATTACCAGGGCAAAAAGGTCTCGAACCGTAATAACTTTGACGCGGGAGATTTACGGTCTATATCAACAGCCAGAGGTTTTCTTTCACAGGAAAATTTCAATTTTCTATTCTCATTGATGGCGGCAATACTCACTCTTCTGGCGGTTTCTATGCTTCTTTTTTTGAAAGAACTAGGCCCGAGCGTCGATTCGACGGGATTCTGTGGCCTTCGATCTGCTTCTTTGGCTTTCTATGCGCTTCCGCTGTTTCACGGCTGTAAAATACCGCTGAGTAAGGCAAATCAATGAAAGGCCATGGTAGCCTTGCTTAAAAAAAGGAAAGGGCAGTGGAGGCGAATAATCGTTGATGATCCTGTAGTCGGTTCCAAGGTTGCCTCCTTGAAGAAAGTGCTTCGATGGCAAATCGTGTATAAACTTTTGAAGATTGAAAGAAGCTAACTGTTTCATCGAGATGGACAAAAGTCGGATCTGAATTTTCATTTCCAATGCTGTTATCCCCGCCACACTTTGATAAGCCACAGTCCTTATCGATAAGTAGGAGGGGAAAAGTTCTGCGATCCACTTCCTCTATCGTCATGAAGCGGGACTCGCCTAATGGAATAGATAGCGTAGAGATAAGCCAATGTTCTGCTAGTTGCCAACTTACAATTTCCCTCATTTAACTCTCCAACCTCCATACCTATACCCATGATGGAACAGGACCCCGGATTCATTGCTGCTGTGGAGGAGGCGACTAAGAGCGCCGCGGAGGGCGGCGTTCCCATTGGTGCTTGCCTTGTCTCTAAGGATGGCAAGGTCCTCGGCCGCGGTCATAATATGCGGGTGCAGAAAGGAAGCCCCGTCCTGCATGTGAGTACCCCTATTTTAGATGAAATTCCTCCTGATCTTATACCAATGCTGACCGGCAAACTCCGCTAGGCCGAGATGTCCGCGCTTGAAAACTCCGGTCGTCTCCCCGCATCCGCTTACGAGGGTGCCACTATGTACACCACCCTGTCTCCCTGTGACATGTGCACCGGAGCGTGCCTTCTCTACAAGATCAATCGCGTGGTCATCGGCGAGAACATTAACTTCATGGGTGGTGAGGAGCTACTGCGCAGCCGTGGTAAGGAGGTGGTCGTGCTGGATAACCACGAGTGCAAGACTTTGATGTCCACATTTATGAAGGAGAAGCCGGAGGTCTGGTAAGTTTCTGTGCTCTTCTTGATTTTTTTTTTTTTTCATATCGTTGCGCAGGAGATGTCTCTGCGAAGATTGTTTTCATAAGTCATGCTGATTGTCTGCTGTGCAGGAACGAGGATATTGGTGTCTAAGACTATAGAAGTTGCACATAAGTAGCCCAAATAAAATTTGGAATATCCTATGAATCCAGCAAGATCATTCCCATATTACAATCAACAGGAGATGTCCTGATATGCTATGAAATTTTTAATGCTCGCTGAAGTGGTTTAGAAGCCACAGGGAGTTGTGCGAGGATTGTTTATTTGCAGAGACGGTGGATCTCCTCAAAGAAGAACTTGAGGTTATCGGGGTCCACGAAAGGAGTGACACCTATTCGAACGGTAGTTAGTATTATGACATGGGATATAATGAGCTTTTCGCGTACCGTGTCCGAGGTTGCAGATCCAGCCTTGCTTGCCCTTCTTGAATCCCTCGACCATCTTCTCCACAGTAGGAGTGATGGCAGAGGGTCCGCCGTAAAGCATACCGGGGTCAGCATTACCCTGAATGGTGACCCGGCCGTTGGCAATGCGCATGGCCTCAGCAGGGTCGTGCAGCCAATCCAGACCCACAACATTATAGCCAGAGTTGCAAAGGTCATCCAGGGCGTACCAAGCGCCCTTGGCAAAGACAGTCATAGAGACTGGCTCCAGGCCCATCTCCTGCAGACGCTTGGGAAGGTTGGCGGAGATGTGACGCAGGTAAGGAAGTGAGTGCGAGGCGAAAGTAGCAGGCGAAAGTTCACCAGCCCACGAGTCAAAGACTTGGATCATCTGCGCACCAGCCGCAACTTGGAGCGCCAGGTACTCTACACAGATCTCGGCGATCTTCTGCAGCAATGCCTGGGACTCCTTCGGGTACTTGTAAACCCACTTCTTGGACTGGACGAAGAGCTTGCTGCCACCGCCCTCGACCATGTAGCACAGCAGGGTCCACGGCGCACCGCAGAAGCCGATGAGCGGAACACGGCCCTTGAGCTTGAAGCGTGTGAGCGAAATTGCCTTGTAGACGTAGTCCAGCTCCGCCTTGACGTCGACCTTCTTTGCCATCACCTTCTCGTACTGTCCGTCGTCCGGTGATTGAAGGGGCTCGGGGAAGTGCGGGCCCTTCTTATCAAGCATTTCCACTGTCATTCCCATGGCCTGGGGGATAACCAGAATATCAGAGAAGATGATGGCCGCATCGATGAGGCCATCGTATCGATCAATGGGCTGGAGGGTCAAGGTCGATGCGATTTCGGGCGAGCGGCAGCATTCGAAGAAGTCACGGCCACCCTTGGCTTCGTGGTACTCAGGGAGATAGCGACCGGCTATGAATGAGAAATACAGTCAGAGTACACTATTTAAACGAGAATTGTAATGGGGGAGGAAGTGTTCAACTCACCCTGTCGCATCACCCAGATTGGAGGGCGCTCAACCTTCTCGCCTGCGATTATCAGTAGTCTGTCAAAACATCGGAACGCAAGACTGAAATACCGCGAGCAGCTCTCAACAACAGATCATTCTTCATCGGCTCAAATTGTTCCTGCATGATGGTGATTGATTGCAGGCTGGAGGAGGGGAAGTGGAATCCTTCGGGGACCCGCGGGGCTGCCGAGAACCTTGAGTACGTGTTACACACCTTGAGGGACTCCCGAGCTGTCACGCCGCTCGGAGATCATGAGGACTTGGCACAAATCTGAACGTAGACCTCAGGATACAATCCAGGATACAATGACATGTATCTATAACAATCATGTATGTTCCATGAACTTAAACCAAACATCTTAGTTTCGGCTTAATATTATCTATTTTAAGCAAATTGCTCGACTTTCATTCAATATTCAAAAGTCGGACTTTCATCTATACAGTATATCCACTCTTCTTTACTCTTCATGGGATTTCTTTTTCATGTTCCCCAGATTGTACAGGGAATCATTAAACTCCTTCTGCTGTTTCTCGTTCAACTCAGTGGGGAGACCACTGGTGCCGACCGAGTTAATGTTGGCCACCATTGCGTCTTCAGTCGGAACACACTTCAGGCCGTCAGGACCAAGTTTAATCTGGAATGACTCGAGAAGGGCTCCGGAACTAGATTTCCAGATGTCAGTCGAGCCAGCCTCGCGGACGGTGTCCACGGAGACAATAACAGAGCCCCGTGAATCGATTCCAACTAAACCGAGGACGTTTCCAGAAAGCTGAATGGTATCCTGGGCTCGGAGACCATTGTCCTCGATTGTGTAGCAGAGAACCTGTGAAGATCTATTTCATATGTCAGATAAAGTTTCATCTTATGCAGGCTGCGACACATACCCTTCCAAGCTGACCAGGATTACGTTTACTGGGCCCGAAGCACCCGACTGCTCCAGGGAAACGTCCCAAATCCCGCGTACCATAGCTTCCGATTGCAGAACCTCCCCAAGAGAGATATTCTGGTGGATCTCCGCATTCCTCCAGTCCCACACGAATAAGTTACCGTCAGTGTCACCGGACACGAGAAGGTGAGGTGCCCAAGAGGGGACACAGAGCTTGCTAACAAGGGAAGTGTGGCCCAGGCAGAACTGCTCAATCACATGCGCCTGTGGAATACCACGAGACACACGAATATGCTCATCACGATCTCCAGTTAGGATATAGTTCCGTCCAGACACAGATACGGAGATCAGGTCCGAGAGCACTGATACGTGGCCAATGATGTTGTGGTGCTCAAAGTTGAGCGCGGCCGTATCATGCTTTGCAGTCTGGGCTTTCTTCTCTGCCTGGAGTCTCTGCATCTCCAGGGTTCGCAAATTACCCTTGGTGTGAACAGTCAGTGAGGTGGCAGACGGGATAGCCGGTTGCTCCACGACCCTCCTCACATACTCGCCAGGAATCAATGGCAGTGAGTAGACATCACCAAACTTGTCACCACAAAGGATGGTTTGACCATCAGGAGTCAAGGCCAGAGCACTTGGTCGCTTGGGCATCATTCTATGTATAATCAGTACTTGCAGGCCTGAGAGCAATCTAAAAAGGTACTTACCGGGAGCTCAGTTCTTTCAGCTTTCCATCATCACTCAGTTCAAATACCCGGATTGTCTTGCCGTCGCCAGTCGTAGCAATTACATATTTCCCGTCGGATGAAGTCACCAGGAGGGGTATGGTGGTACCCGTGAGAGGCTTCTTGCTTGCGGGCTTCTGCTCCTGCTGACCCTCAGAGGCGGGAGACAGCTTTCTTCTTTTTTCAGGGGGTGCATCGTCCTCTGTAGTGGGCACTGCACCAGGAACAGGCTCCACAGTCGACTCTACATCTTGAGGCCAGACGTCCAGGCGCTTGCCACTGGTGGCATCATAGGAGTAGAGATGACGCCCCGCAGCGGCGACTAGCAAATTTGACAGGCCCTGTGAGTTGCGCTTGGCATATTGCAAGCACTGAAATGGGTGTTGTAGGCTAGCCATGGCGCAGTGCGGGGAGCTATATTTCTTGTATGATCCCAAGGCAAAATTTTGACAAGGCGGACGGATAGTAGATATACGCGGGTTAACTAGGTGCAAATAGCAAAATCACCACCACTCTATCACAACAAATTTAGGCTATTCAAAATAAAGATAAATTGAAATTTTTACTGAGGAGCAGCTTTCGGAAGCAATAAATAATTCAAAAATTGTATTTTGCGCCCCCAATGCCTATTCTCCTCTATCACGCTCGCTCCAAGGCGGTGACCCACTTTATATACCACGTGACCCACTAGCGAACGCACCGAAAAAAGAAATTGGAAATCGGAACTTTTCTCCTCCCTAACCAACCTCAACAACAACCATTTGCCCTTAAATAACCTCTCTTCAGAGACGTAAAAGAAGAAATGGGGGGCAGATCCGATTCCAAGGCCGCTTACTTCGATAAGCTGAAGGCCCTTGTATGTATCTCATTTTCTCGCTTATGCGGCTGCTGCTCTGGATCATGATGCTAATTTTCCAATCATTTAGCTTGACACCTACAAGACCGCCTTCATTGTTGGTATTGACAATGTCGCTTCCCAGCAGATGCACGAGATCCGTATCTCGCTGCGTGGCGAGGGTGTCGTCCTGATGGGAAAGAACACCATGGTTCGTCGTGCCCTTAAGGGTTTCGTTGCTGAGAACCCCGAGTACGAGCGTCTGCTGCCCTTCGTCCGCGGTAAGTTCTTATCAGACTGGGAAGGAAATATTTTGCGAGGTTCAATTACTGACATGAATTTTTTCCAGGCAACGTTGGTTTCATCTTCACCAACGGTGACATGAAGGCTATTAAGGAGAAGATCCTTGCTAACCGTGTCGCTGCTCCCGCTCGTGCCGGTGCTATTGCTCCCAACGACGTCTGGGTCCCTGCCGGTAACACTGGTATGGAGCCCGGTAAGACCTCGTTCTTCCAGGCTCTTGGTGTCCCCACCAAGATTGCTCGTGGTACCATCGAGATTGTTTCCGACCTCAAGCTCATTGAGGGTGGCAACAAGGTCGGTGCCTCCGAGGCCTCCCTGCTGAACTTGCTGAACATCTCTCCCTTCACCTACGGAATGACCATCACCCAGGTGTACGATGCCGGCCAGGTCTTCAGCGCCGATGTCCTTGACATTGATGACGAGACTCTCCTGAAGACCTTCTCCCAGGCCATTCAGACCGTCACCTGCATCTCTCTGGGTGCCAACTTCCCCACCGTCCCTGCCACCATCCACTCCCTCATCAACTCCTACAAGAAGGTTCTTGCTGTCGCCATCTCCACCGACTACAGCTGGGAGGGTATTGAGGAGCTTAAGGACCGCATCGCTAACCCCGATGCTTACGCTTCCTCTGCTCCTGTTGCCGCCGCTGCTGCCACCTCCGGTGGTGATGCCCCCGCCGCCGAGGAGGCCGCCGCCGAGGAGGAGGAGTCCGATGACGACATGGGCTTCGGTCTCTTCGACTAAGCACCTTTTCTTCAAAAGGCTACGATCGCCATGTATTAGATTGTTCTCTACTTAACCCAGTCCTGAAACGGATGGGGAATGAAAATGACTATGATGGCTACGAGACGCTTGTCTTGCCTTTTTTTCAGACCGTAATGGACGTAGATCTACGATCCATTACTTGTCCTGACTTGAAAGAGTGAGTTTGAACACCTTTTTCCTTTTTGTTTCACCTGCTTGCTTTTTTCTGCATCCCAATCAATCCTGGCGGATGATTAAACATTTTTAACCCCGAGCAAACGGTCTCCGCGACCGCGCTGAAGATTAAAAACGCAACAACAACACTCTAATTTTTTGCTGACGCCATTATCCAATTTTGCTTTTGTCTTTCACTTCACTTTTTGATTATGTTCTGGAAGCAATTGCTAACCTAAACAGTTTACAGATACTCCTTTCCAGACTTGGCATAGTCCTCGCCGTAGATAAATGCGTAGATGAGGCCCTTGGGCACAATGCTGGCCTTCTGTCAGCTCGTCGCATAGTGAAGACGTCCCAGTGTCTGTCATGGAGCGAACGTCTTGAATCAGGCGTTGTCCTTGGAAAACACTTGGGGATGCTTCTCAAACGGCCGCATGATCGAGATCGCCATCTAACCCCAGCACTTGCCTATGAATTTGGCGTGCTTACGGACAGAAGCTGATGAACAGTCGTCTTGACCTGGTGTCAGGTAAGCCTTGCATAGTACGCTAGTGAAACACCATTAAATCTACTCACTCCCTACGTCCCTTGTTCTGAGTTGCGTCCCGTAAGAGATTCTGTTAGACCGTCCAGCTCCCGTGTGGACACGCCGGTGTATGTTCGGTCTACAGTCAATCGTGGGTGGTGTCCTTTCACGCAGCTAAGACTGTATATAAGGTGACAGATTGAGATGTCAGTCTACCTGGGCATGCTAGCATTGCCGTCTACTTTCCTCGGTGTCGGGTATGTGCCAGGTTGGTAATATCATCTCTAGACCAATGCTCGCGTACCTACCTACATGTATAGGCAACGGGAGTGCTCTGGCTACGATACAGACTGGAATACACGGAGTCTCCTACCCAATTAGCAGGAGATATACTTATTCCAGTACACATCCAAACGGATCTATTCCTGGTATCCAGCTCAAAAATGAAGTATATAATTATGGACAGGCGCTCAGGTATAATCAACTTCTCACACATCACTCATCGGCACCACGCCCAAATCGACCTCCAAATCCACCAAGATCACGACGGAAGAACTTCCCGATATTTTTGAGGTTCTCGTTAAGATTGTTCGCAGCACTGCTTTCAGTCGGACTTTGTAAATGGCCGACTTGTTGTCCCGAGTTACCTGGTGCAGGCGACGAGATACCAGATGTACCTATCGCCCCGGCGGATGTTGTCCCAGTAATGCCTGCTACACCAGAAGCCAGGCTGGGGTTTCCGAAGCGGTCGACGCCATCTTTAGCGGCGGAGATGATGGCCGAGCCGAGCATCGAGGCGTCGAAGCGGGATGGCATCGATGAGGTGCTACCCAATCCAAGGCCCTTGGGTACGGAGCCGGTTGATGTGGTTGCTACGGGGGTTTGGAGGGCAGTGAGCATTGGGTTGCTTTGTTGGAGATTAGCGGCGTAACGGTCTGAAGCGCGGTGGAGCTGGAACAGTTCCACCAGATGGTTTTGTTCTTGGCGGCTGCGGATACCCTTTATATCGAGGATTTTGCGGAAATTGTTGTTGTTGCGGTCCGCGATGTGGATTAGGTATGCTTGGACGAGGGCCTCGGGTGGGGATGGTCGGACTTGGAGGGTTTTGAGGAGCGTTTCGATTTTGTAGAAGCTGGCGTTCACTCGCTTTACGAAGCCTGCCGGGGCTGGGGCGGGGAGAAGGGATGTGAGGCCACTCTTGAGGGTGAAGGAGTCAAGAAGCATCTGATGAATGTTAGAAACGAGAAAATGAGGGTGAAGATGTTGGCAAATTTACCTGTTCAGCGCCAGTTTCTGCAACCAGTCTGCATTGGAAGACGTTGGCAATGAATAAGCTTGACATCAATTCGACCAGATGATCGGAGAAAGCTCGCGCATATTGCTGCTTGTGCAGCAATTGTAAAATTTCGGCTGCCTTGTCTTTTGTTCGAGAGAGCAATTCGCCCACATAGGAACTCTGGTCACTGACGGCCTCGATCTTACTCCAGGGTGTGTTACGCATTTCGCGCCAGGATGGCTCCAATTCGATCTCCACCTGGCGGACAAGGCCTCGTACTGCCGCAGATGCAATGCCCATAAAAGAATCCGCTTGACTTTGCAGATCCACTGACTGCTTGAGGTTCTCATCCAGTCGCCCCTTGATCTTCTCTTCCAACTGATTACAAGTGGTGTAGCAGTAATCAGCGGTATTGAGAACAGACACCAGGTCTTCGATCGACGGGACTTTAGACGGAGTTTGACCAGTAGGGCGTTCACTGATATAGGCGAGAAGAACTTGCTGTGCATATTGATCCAGGTATTTTGCAAATACCTTGGCCAGGTCAGCAAGTCTAGGCCCTGTGGATAGCTTAGAGCATTGCTGCAGGGCATGTCGGTAGAAAGTAAAGAGTTCGGTCGATGAGGAGATCACAATGTGTGAATTGAACTCATCGTCCGGCGGTCTAAGCGGTTGTTGGCGGTATTTGGGCAAGAGGGCAGCCAGCTGCTTGTCCTGTGCTTCCACCCAGACACTCAAATACGGCTCAAAGGCTTCGGAAATGGACTGGCCGAACACGGGGTTCTCTGTTGAAGCAAAGGTATCCGTGGATGGGCGTGACGGAGGAGCAAAGCGACGCTCGAGAGAATGTTCGAATTCTAGGGTTTCCTGCAAACAAGAGAGCAACATGTTGACATCAATCGTTTGACCGCTGCGCACCGAACGAGATAAAATGCCTTTGAAGTCATCCCGAGTGCCTTCACAAAAGACATTGGCCAAAATTTCGTTGACACGCCACGCAGCGGGGAAGATTGCGGCGTTCTCTTCATCGTAGGTCTTCAGAATGCGTCGGAACCACGCGTATCGTCGAGAAATGTTGTCCAAAGATCCAGCCTCTTCGTTGTTTCGGAAGATCTGACGGTACTCTCGAAGCTGAGTATTGCAGTACCAGGTGACTAGCCTAGACCGCGCATGCTCGCCCAACGCATCAATAACCAGACAAGCCTCCGACAGCATTCCCCGCTTCTGAGCGACCTCGCCCTTCGTAAAGATGATCTCAAAGTCCTCACAGACCTGTTCTAGAAGATCCCGCTGGATATCCGCTACATTCCTACTCAGTATCGCAATCTGGTCAATCGATCGGTACGACTTGAAGTGGGCCATGAGCTGGATCACCGCCTGGAGCAGCTGCGCACAATCGCGGTACTGTCGTGTCCGGCTGAGGGCCATGAGCTGATCGTAGGCGGTGGTCAGCATCTGTAGCCGCTTGAGCGCCGTCATTGATAAGGTCAAGTTCTTCTTCGCATTGTCCAATTGCTTGATGTCAGCGGTCATGTCGGTGATGGCCTGTTCCGTCTTCATTGCGCGCTCGCGCACGTCATCGATCTTCTTGAACAGCTCCGACAGGTCGGATTTGGCGGCCTGGATACGTTCCACGCTCTCCGCATTGGAGGTGACCTGCTCCTCCACCAGAGTGCCAATATCGTTGTCCAATTCATCTTCGTAGGTGTGGAGGCCGTCGGAGATCTGCGAGACTGAAGCGAGGGTGGAGGGATGCGAGAAGATGGCATTCAGGTGGTCGATCGGGTCGTAGTCCACTAGAGAGATCTGGAGTCAGCGTCCATGTGAGCGTTTGGAGAGCTTGGATCCTCCATACCTGCATCCAAGGCGTCGAGGGGCTCCTCGTCTGGCGGCGTTAAGCCGGTCGGAATAGTAATTGCAGTCATCCCATTAGTTTCACCAAGGTCATCCTGCGGCCAAAAAGGGGCAATTTGGGACAAGGCGCATTCGAGGGATGTTCACAGGAAGTTGACGCGGGCCGCATCTCTCGGGTGCTACTCGGGCCAGCTTGGCGTTTTACCCACCGCACTACCAACGTCTATAGAGCTTCCAAATGACTTTGGTACCGCAACGTGTTATAGAAGTAAATGAAATAAAGGATCAGGCATCTATAGAATCTCAATAACAATTATTACCTACCTGGAGCAACTTAATGCCTTTGATAGCTCTCGCATGGCCAATTGGCCCCTAATGAATATGGATAGCGGAGGCGTAAAGTGGACCCCGAAGGATAGATAGAGAAATATGTGTAGTCGTACATGTAAGGTATTCACATAGATCAAAACTTCTATGGATTGCGTCTAATCTTCCAAATGTCAAATATTAGAAACTTTAGACAACCAGCTCATCGCTGCAATAGAGATCAGGTAAAACATGAGAGTGCAACGTTCCAGGAAAGTATGTGGACTACAGAGAAATGGAAGAGGAAGGGGAAGGATCAGCGAGTGTTCCCTTATAATGCAAGATATGGGGGCTATTTCAATGGCCGTTGCCCAGCTGGTCTAGTGGTTTGTGGTACTGGAGAGGTGTCTCAGTGCGGTTCCGGCCCTAGACATCGGCGTTCGGCGAACAAGAGGGTGGGTGGGCATCCGGCGGCAAAACCGGGGCAGTAGACCGGTTGAGGTCTTCTTTTTTATCTTCTTTTTGAAACCAAATTGATGGTTTTTTATGAGGGTGTAAAGTTGGCGAGTACTGGAGAAGGAGCGGAGGTGCGCCGTGAAGGAGGTATTTTGAAGCCATTCAGAGATTTTTCCCCGAAATTCCCAATTTTTCTATTAGCGCAAGGCTGGAAGTTCAACCCTGGTTGTATTGATTCTTTTTTCTTCTTTTTTTTGATTTGATGCTCCTTTTCATGTTACTTCCCACGCTTGCCACTTGATTTAGAATCTTCAAGATGGGCTCAAAAGATTCCCGACCCAACGTGTCCTTTCACCCCATTGATTGTTGTTTTGGCGCCTATCTGAAAAATCCGTGGTAAGTTGCAAACGCCCCCCAAAAAAAAAAACAAGACTTGAGCCAAGGGACTAGTCAGGAGCCAAATGATACTGTGGAATTGACTAGTGTATCGCCGTTTGCCTATGTCGAATTCTGATTCTCAACTTTAGAAGACTGCGTGTCGTACCGAGAATTCAAATTAATGTGGGAAAAGAGCAGTTCTAGCCGTTCAGAAGTAGAGTCTGTAGATACAACTCAGGTGGAAATCACCTACTGTAGAGTACTACTCGAAATCCTTACGCTTCTTCACAATCAACAACACCCCCATCGAGCCCCCTCGAATGACTTCCTTCCCCTCCTCGACACCCGCCTCATGCAAAAGTTTCTCCACGGCCCTACGACACACCCGAATAACATCCTTCTCCGTACCCACGGCCCCGGGATTCGCCTCTCGCCAGCGCGTAACCGGGCTTCCCACACCCATCATCTTCTCCACATGATCCAAGGTCAGAACAGGCTCTCTATCAAAAAACCCCTCGTCCACACCCCATTCTCGGTGGAGGAAAGACTCCTTGTCAAACGCAGCAAGCGGCTCGTCCATATCCCACGGGAGAGGGAAACCAGTATACCGGTTCTGAGTCAAGAGGTTGCCCGGCTCATAGAATGGGGCGAGATACTCCTCTTGGATATTTTCCATTGCTACTTGGATGGCCAATGAGTTCGGGGTGGAGGGGTGTATCGCTGGACCACAGGGTGCCCATATTGCGACCGTACCGCTCGGTTTGAGGACTCGGGCAGCAGCGGACCAGAAAGCAGGGATGTTGAACCAGTGGGCTGCGTTTGCGGAGATGATGAGGTCCACGCTGGAGTCTTGGATTGGTGGGGACAGGTTCGAGCCCAGATCCTCAGCGGTTGAAACCTCGAAGCGCACGTTCGTGGTCGGTTTTCCTTCGCTGTGTTCGCGGGCTGTTGCTACCATGCCTTCGGATGGATCGAGGCCGAGGACGTGGGAGAATTTCGGGGCTAGTGCATGGGTGGCAATGCCTGGTCCACACCCAACATCGAGGAGGATATCAAGCTGACCACCGGTGGTATTGTGGTGGTCCATGACCATTTGGTATATACTGGGATGGTATCTGGGGCGGAGATTGGCGTACGCTTCACCTTTGGCTTGGTTGAAGTTACTGTATGTCTTCTCCGGGGTGAAGGGGGCCTTGGTGGACATGATGGGCAGATTTCTGATAAACCGGGGATGATAGTTAGATGAATTGAATAAAAGATCAACAGCAGGAGAAATCACCATTTTTATAGCCTGGCGGTACCTGTCGAAGTATAGACGGAAATAAACCTCGTATCAACCGACCAATTAAGCTTCATGGGATCCACCAACGCTAAACCTAATTTAGGCCACGACTGCGAATGAATCCCGAATCCCGAGCAAGTACGGCATTCACAAGAAATCCGTTAACATTCTCCTTGACTCACTCAGCAGACTCATTAGCTGGTCCTTGGGTTCCTTCCTACAGAAACCGGATATAGGCTCGTGAATTTCGGTTCATTGCGTCGTCATGGTCTACTACGGCAAGATTAGCCTGGGCTGCCAGCGCTGTCGCCAGCGAAAAGTCAAGGTATGACGCATATCCACTCTATTGCCAAGCGCAAATTAAGCCAGTCTCTAGTGTGACCAGCGAAAACCAGTCTGTGTGAAATGCGAAAACTCAGCCACGAAATGCCCAGGCTACCGCAACTTATCCGAGATCTTATTCCGTGATGAATCAAACAGAATCATCCGCAAGGCCCACCAGAAATACTCCCATCCTAAGATTCCTGCTTCTCATCTGAGGGCATTAATGTTATCCGGAAGTTGCGTCCCGTCCATATCGGCCCCGCTTTCACTCTCTATAAATGATCTCGGTGCTAGTTTCTTTTTCTCAAAGTACCTTCCTAGAGAAACAGTTGTTTCTAGGAACTTCTATGATTGGCTTAGCGAAGTATACTCTACCGAGAACTCAAATCATGCACTACAAGCTACTATCCAGGCGGTTGGTATCGCAGGTCTTTTTAATGTTTCACCGTCTCAGGGGAAGGCAGTGGAATCCCAGAAATTATATTCACAGGCTATATCCGCTTTGCAGAGACTATTCGATGATCCGATTCATGCTACTTCAGATGCTACTCTCACGGCTGTGATATTGCTTGCTCTCTATGAGGTATGGGTGTCATATCCACCTACCAGATCTACTCTACTAAAAACTGTTTAGATCGTCACTTTCCAGACGAGGGAGGACCAGTGCTCACTCCCTTTGACATCAATGTCTCTAACGCACATTGAAGGAGCCATTGCTCTCCTCGAATCACGGGGCCAAGAACAATTTACCCATGAGCGTGGGGGTCACCTGCTTGGACAAGTGTGTACGAGAATGGTACTAACAAATCCGTGACCAAAAACGACATACTAAACTGAGCTAATCTGATCCAGCTCCCTATGTGTCTACACTACGGCCTCGCCGTCCCACCAGCTCTCGTTCAAGCGACATACAACTTCCACACAAGCGCTCTATGGTATCATAGGTCCTCACACCCAGGTTCCCTGACTGAAATCGCTTTCCGGTTGGTAAATCTACACGCAGCGATCAAAAGCGGCTATCTCACGCAGCCACTGATTCGCAACGTGGCACTCGAAATTGATCGCGACCTCGAAGTGTGGAGAGAAGGCGTCCCGCCAGGATGGAGATATACAATTATACACAACAAGGAAAATAATCGAACTATCAATACCTGCCTTGACGGGAGATATCATGTCTATGCTAACCACAGGATAGCGGAGACATGGAACAGTTGGCGGAGTCAGAGAATAGCTATTAACCAACTGATTCTGAGGAATGAGCTTTTGTCAGGTCCTGGAACCGGATCCATTGCCGCGATTTCGGCTATTCGACGGTTTTCAGAGGATGTTTGCTTGTCAATTGGGTATTTGGTGGATTCTCCTCGTGTGTCTTGTCTCCCTGGACGCTCTAGTTTACTGATATTGGGTCTTATGTTGATGGGTATGCAGGTAGCCTCTCGCTCGTTCAACCACTATACGTCATCTCGATCGAGGAACTGAATCCGTCTGCACTACGTCTTTTTGCTATCTCTGAGCTGCGTCGCATGAGTACTTTTATGGGTATTCGACAGGCTGGGCTACTGGCTGAGAACTCTTCGAAGAGGATTGGTTTATTGGACCTTGATAGCGAAAGTTACTGTTCTTCGCAGTAACAAAATGATCAACGCAGTCTGTGCAGTTTGACAAAGCATAATTGATCTACATACAAACAAAATGAAGAATTGAACAGCAGCCTTGAAGGATTGTAAAGCTACCCATTGCGCCGGCCAATCTGTAACTCCAGTTGATGCGCAATGCAAGATATGAGCGAGTAAAGGGTTCAAAACAGAGTAGAACCAGGAGAGGGACTTATGTAGTCCGCCGTAGGTCTAGATCTAACAGGAACGATGCAGATGTGACGAAAAGTGATTACCAGAAAACGGAAAGACCGAGAGAAGGTAGGTAGGACAAATAGGAAAGAAAATAAAGCAAAAGGAGGGATGCTAGTGATGCATGACGTTGGGGTTGCCGGGGTACCCTCCGTGTTGAGCATATGTTTGGCTTTGTTGGTAGTTTGGCAAGATATGTGGTGCCGAACCAAGCTGGCCGTACCAGGATTGACGGCGAGGTTCTTCAGGTGGATTCATTTGGTGAACAGCATCCCAGGTGCGATTTGCACCTGCCAGGTTGTACATGGCGTTTGGGCGAAACTGTGGCTGGTGCTGGGCCTGAGACTGAGCCGGGTACATTGAGCCATAATAACGGGCATCAGCTTGCTGGTTATTCATGTGATGCTGGCGTTGGTTGATCGCACTCTGAACCATCTGGTTGGAAAATCCCTCTCTCATCTCACGCCTCTCTCGTTCGCGGGCATCAATAGTTGACACCAGACCTACGGGGTTAACAGGAGCCTGTGGCCGGCGGTTGTCTTGTGACATATTGAAAAACGGAGAATTGGTCACTCGTGCAACGTGTTCTTGTTCCCGGGCCGAAAGATGATTCGAAATGTCGTAGTTGAGCATTGGGCTTGTAGCCCGCGAAGAGGGCCGGTAGTTGGCGTCATGGCTGTTCATACGGGAACCAGTGCGGGTGTACTGGGTCCAATCACCGGAAGCCGGACGTTGTGGTGGAGGAGTGCTGTTAGATGAAGATCGATTGTGCATGTGCACTGGGGGGCTAGGCGCCGCGCGTTGCTGGACATACTGCTCCGGGGTAAGACCTCCGCCAGGAGTGGTAGGACGGTTGGAAGCCATTCCGGGCTGCCAAGGCAGATTCCGTCCAATATCCATGGTGTTTGAGTGCATCGAAAGCCTGTACCGTTCAGCTTCTGAATCCTTCCTTTGGTGAGACTCTCTGCGTAAAGCGTCGCCAGTACTTGGGCGTCCAGTGGTAGGCATGTAAGTCATCGTGGGTCCAAAATCAACAGCAGGAATATCCGGATTGGCTTCTTTGGGCTTCTCGGTTGAGTAATGAGCATCGCCAATGACGAGATCGCGTTTGGCAGGCTCTCCCACGGTCTTCATGACACCCATCCGCGGTTTGGTTGATTTTTGGGACTTCTTACTATAAACCGAGCCATGGGTGCTTGCGTAATCAGGCGAAACTGTAGAAGCAGCATCATCGTAAACGCTCTCTTCCTCCATTGCCTGGTTTCCAGTCGGGGTTACAGGAGGTGACAGATGCGGAGCGATGCGATCGAGTGCATCTTCGTCCAGAGTGTGGCGAAGATCATCCAGACTGGGCTCTCCGGGAGACAGGGGCTCTCCATTGAATATTCGTCTTTGAGGAAGTGGCTTCCGTTTCAATGGCTTGGACGAGCCGATTGGAACGTTGCGTTGCGGTGACAGGGAATCCGTAGTGCTGGACGTTGAAGGCCGATCGTCCATATTGAGCGAAGCTCGCATCGCGACAGCAAGACGGATTGCTTCGTCACTGGACTGATTGGCGAGCTGCGGGTTCGGCGAGCTTGTAGGCCCCGCAAATTGCACAGCAGGGGCGGGAGATGGCGCTTGGAATTCCTGGGGTTGGGACTGCTGATCGCTGCTGACTGGGGACGAGTAGTCATGTACAGCCAACGTGGTTCCACCCGTTCGACCAATTGATCTTAGCTGCGTTAAGGTCGCATTGGACATGCGGTTGTTGGCCAATCGCTGCGCCGTAGTTGCATAAGGGCGATTTGGAGGCATCTCTCGGGGGCCGTGTGCGAAGGCCGGGGGGTTTGCGACAGGAGAAGGTGGCGTGCGCGGTGGAAGCTGCTCTTCATTGACCAGAGCAGGGTGTCGTTCCATCTGAGAATTGTAGTGCTCCATGATAGGAGCTGCCAGAGCAGCTTGTCTGTCGCGTTGCACCAAATCCTGGGCGGACGAATCAGGTGAGCTTGAATCCAGGGATGGATAGCCAGGCCTAGGCCCTGTCTGCATTCCTGTAATGTCTGACATCCCGCGATTATGATAGGCGGGAGGTTCACCTCTAGGGACTTCGCGAAATACTGCTTCTGTATTGTTGAACTCGGGCTTGCTTTCCGCCAGGAAAGGCCGACGCGGGGATTCGGTCGGTGTGTAGTGGTTCACAGATATACTCGAGCGATATCGTGGCCGAGCGCTGTTGACGCTGTTAGTTCTGCTTCGGCCCGTAGAAGACCTTTTCTGGGTCGCTTCTTTCAGCTGTCGTCTCCACTCGGCTTCACTCCATCCCTGGCTCCCAGGGGTCTGAAGAAGGCTGGTGATGTCCATGAGATCCAGATAACCAAATCGGCGCTCCTGAGGGAAAGCAAACATGATGCTTTTGATATGATTGGTGTCGGCTACGAGACGAGTCGGGCGGCCATAGAGGTTGAAGGTATCGAACGTCGGGAAAAGGAATCGCAACATCATTTCAAACCCAGATATCGCCGCATGCAACTCGGGCATGACATATACAAAACCCTCCGTGGTGGACTGATTCTGCCCGTGTATCGTGATCCGGCCTTCCAATTTCACCAGAGAGGATTGGTCGATTAAAGCCTTCGATTGGGGATAGATCGCATATGCCGAATATACATTGGTCATTGTTGCAATCGGGATTGCTTTTTTGGTCTTCCGGGTCTCGAAAAACTGAATATTTCCCGTAACGGGGATGGACAAGCGATCGTATGCTGATTTTTTCAAGGCCTTTCGAGCTTTCGCGACCTGCTTCTCGTCTGGGGGGTTGATCACAAACCAGCATCGTCTCCACGGAGTCCCTGCGCCAAACCGTACCCGCGCCCAGTCTTCATGTCGGAATTTCGATGGGGCTAATATTGCTTGAATTCCATTGAGATGCTTTCCTTTGGCCGCAATGAGGGAGCCTGTGTATGCTTCATATAAGGAGGTGTGCTCGAACATGGCTAGACGGACTGCTGCAGTCCACTCGCACATGGAATGGAACGAGCGGAAATGGAGCAGGTATCGGTTTTTTCCTGCAGATGAGATACTTAGGACATTATTTAACGGTGTTGCCGCCCCATTTCTGATCGGTAGCGTTTCGATCTATGAAAACCGAGTTAGCGCTCGGCCAATTCAAAGGGAATGGAGGTTCCAATGCAGGTACCATCTTGATCGACGCGTCTGCGATGTTGATAAAGGTCGCCGGGACCTCTTGTCCGCCAGCTCCGTCCAGCGCAGTGGCATCCCATAGTGAAAGAACTGTCCCAACGAGTTGAGCATAGCATTCTATCCATTGCCGATCAAGACACGGCCGCCCCTCTGCAAGAATATGGTTAGCCCATGTTTGTCCCGCACTGCAGCCATCTTTCACATACGGGTATCTTGGTCGTTCAGTTTCAAGAAATAGCCTTCGTGATAGACTTTATTGTTGTGAATGTTGAGGAAGGAAAAGATCGGCGATAGCTCCGGTGGGATTCCATCCACCTGCGCCATTAGCGGCGGGTGATTTGAGACGATCATCGATGCAGGTCGCGACCCAATTTCACCCCCTCTTGGAGTTGAACCACCTACAGGGGAAAGCTCCGAGGGTGGTGACGGGGTACCGGGTGACGGGGTCTGCCCCCGAGGTGGAGTTTCAACGGGCAAGGCATTATTCGAGCCTTTGCGACTCAACTTTCCGGAAGCATTGTTTTTGGGACCTCCGAATGTTGATATAAATGAGCGAACTAAAATAGATGCAAGGGCGAGGTCAATCCACATGTTCCGATGGGTCCTGCCTGTTTCCGTTATCCCCGGGTCGACTTACCACGTGAACCACCCATGACGCCGAAAAGCGATCAATCACCTCACTGCAGCAGTCCCTGAGGAGTTGTGGAACGTGTCTTTGGAGAAGTGCTTAAATGAATTTGAAGAGACCCAGGGGCACTTAGGGGAAAGGGTCCCAAAAGAACACGGTAGGGCAGTGCACGGTCTGGTCCGCTGTGGAGTAGGTTGAAACGAGGGAATAGGCCACAAGGACTTGGAGAGTTGGCGGACGTAGGTTACCCCATGGAGAGAGAATCAGGTATACCCGGGATACCGGGAGAAAAAAAAGATACAAGAATTTTGGTAACGACTGGACACAACGGAAAGGTTGGCAGGAGCACAGCCGAGTGGGTGGATGACGTTGCTAACGGGGTTCTCCAAGTGGAGGTGTCATTCACCAGGACAAGTTAATTTTAGTTTGACTTGAAAGAGAAAGATCCGTAGAATCGATAGAAGGGTAAAAAAGAAAGGGAAAATGACGGAAGGTTAGGAAGAGGCGAGCAAATAGGACCGTGGGTCTGCCATCTGGTCCCATATGGGAGACCATCACCCGCCATTGGTAAATGACGAGGATTCTATTGTCAAATCTAGCCGCCCAAAAGAGGCTAGAGGACTATGTGGGACAAACAGGACAAGTTACGTGTTGCTTATATGCTACCTAATTGATAGAGAGAGAAAAGACAAATGGCAAGTCCAATAAGAATACATGATACCAACGTCTTGGGGCGCCTGCGTCATCCCGGACCCTCTTCAATACGTGTGATCGGCGGTGGAGAGTACAGTAGTGAGTCCTTTGTCTCAGCCAATTTTAGCACAGAACTATGTAATCATACTGTATGGGAAACTTTGTTTCACTTGATCTACTCCGTAAGGTTCGAATATATTATTCTCATTCCATTATACGCCACTTTTCAGTCTTCTTGCCACTTTTGCCCAGTGACCGGGTCAGCGGTCAGCGGGATACTTTTCTGCCGGGCCGCGTACTTAAATCTATGGATCACACCGCTCTCCTCTTATTAATTTGAATAGGATCTGGGAAAAACAAAACAAAAAAAAAATCTCATATGCATGGCGGATCTATCTAACCAATCCAGATTGCGCTTATAATTCACATGCCTGGATAACCCCGTTTCTGTATTGCCCAGAGCCTTGCCCAGAGTCCTGTCCCTGTGGCGGTTCAAAGCATACGTACCCCTCTCGTGCTGGGCAGATTTAGGCGTGCCCCAGTTCTCAGCCACAGGGAACCTGAACCCTGTTTAACTACTTCTGGTCGCAAGCGATGCTTGGCAAGGGCCAACGGCATTTGGGGAGACTGGGTCCACCGATGGCCACGGTCGTTATTCCAATATTGGGCTAATTATCAATTTTGCACTGGTGTGCTGGCAAACAATGCCGGTGCATATATTGACACCTGGACAGCTCAAGGGTTCGGGATTAAGCATGGTCAAACAGGGGCAGACCTGGGCATTCAGGGTCAATCCCCGCAACTCACACTTATAGCGCCACGTTCATCCCGTTCCAGTTAGCTTGGTCGATAAGACGGCTCCTTAGTATTTCCATCCCATGCAGCTAAGACACCACTAGTCGCGTCTATAGGTGGGGCACCGGATTGCTTTGTCTCCTGGATTGGGGTTCGTAACTGAAGAATACTTAGTAGTATAGTTTATAGATATCTTCTTTCCCTGATATATTGGGCTAAATGTGCAAATGCTTAGTATCAAGTTAATCACCATCACAACTTAGAAATCTAGCATGCACATGGCCTAGATCTACACACTTCACCTTATCGTATTTTAAAAATCTCTCCTAGGCATATCTCCATGATAATAATCACGTTCCCAACCTAAAGTATGACGAGGCAGAATCTGATCGAATGGAAAGAAACGAGACCATTCGACGAATTACTATGCTAGAGAGGAAGAGAAGAACCTTGGAAGGACGAAGGGAAACAGGGGAAGAAAATCCTTTATGGTCGGTTCTCGGCGCCTCAGGTTCTTCAGTCAGGTCCTGACTCTTGCTAACTACCCTCTCTTCTCCTAGTCTGGTTTACTTATATGTCGCCAACTATTACTTTGGGTCACGTCCTTCTTGGCCTATCTCATCGGATAAAGACATAATTCCTATACCTATAGCTAATCTTCTAACTTATCTGTATCCAAAGTTCAAAAGTTGTAATATACGAGTCACTTTCTCTTCGTTCTGTTAAGGTTATATTCAGACTCAACAGTATGCTTACGGACATTATCGTTATGAAATATCCATACATAGACCTCTATATCCCTATTTTCAATCCAAACTAATAACTTTCACAAATATGTATCCCCAGCAGATAAACCTTCCTACATCCTTCTTACATGAAATCCAAAAGGTAGACAAAATCAATCAGTTATTCATCACATATACTACCAGGTAGCAGCATATAGGTGCCTAGGCGGCCACCTAACCCTGATGGACTATACAAACAAACCTTGGAAGATGTAGAAAACCCAAGTGAGCTCACGACCGAAGCCTCCAGAATGTCATATCGATTCACGCACTAATGGTCTCACAACAGCTTCGAGGACGCGAAATATTTCATTCCCCCGTTAAATCCATTCTAGCCCCGTCCTTGTTCCTTCAAGTTTCTTTGCCATACCATGTTCATACAAATTTGCCTCAAACTTGAGCACAGTGAGTAAAATGGATATCGCTTTGGAGCCTCTCCCTTCCTCGCGGGGCTCTCAAAAGGATACCGACAGCATCTTCCAGCTCACGGACGATGATGGGTGGGTCAATATTTCTTCGCTCAGACGCTCTAAGTCCATGAGCGCGCTAGATGACCCGAATGATCTGATTGTCCCAATCTTTATACCCTCCTCGCCCATTCCTGTTCCCATGCCCAAGGGCGGCTGGAGTAAAGGTCGTCGTGAGATTGGGGCTGCAAGCCGTGAAATGCTAATCGAGGCTATCGAGAATCACACCATCGGATTTGAGCTTGATCGGCTTTGCGAAAATATCAGGCCATGGACAAGCCCTGATCTGAAGCGCGATACGCCTCTTCCTGGCTCGTATGGCCAACTCCTCGTCCTCATGTTCGGCGCCGAGACTGACTACATCAAACTGCAAACGTTAATGGCCAACCGCTGTGAGGAATGGGATTATGTTCAGACTCATCGTGAGGAAATTATTCGCGTGGACAAAACTCGCAACTTCAAACTGCCGTGGAATATGTTGCCGCGTGAGTCTGCCACCCTTCGGGCTGACCTACGAACAACTCCCACCAGCCGCCGTATGGATGAAATGTTTTTCGAATTTGAGCTCCGTGTTCTAAGAGACTTGGTTGCTCCTCTTAGAGGGGATTCTCATAATATCTTCTGGGTCTCATCCCGCCAGGAGAACAGCAAGGAGATGCTCGATGAGTGGGAGTGGTCGATGGAACTCATTGAGGAGTTCAGGAATCGCATCGTCAGGACAGAGTGGCGTCGTGAGGATAACTGTGTGTTTGCTTCCCCTTTGATCCAATTTCTCATTTGCCTTCGAGATCAGTTCTCGGCACATTTGCCCCATTTGCTCGCTTCGGACTAATATTCAAACTCATTAGGGACGATCTATGATCCTGCTCCTGTGGCCAGTCAGAGACGGGAGATCAACATGACTCTGCATCAATGTCGAATTGACGCATGCAAAGGCACCATGATCTGGAATGAATACCTCCCTAATAAGCTCATGTATGAAGACATGGCCCGTGATGTCCAGGAATACTGCTCCACGGGTACTTGTACCCCAAAGCTCACTGAAATTAACGGATATGAACCACCCCCATACATTCGCATACCTCCAGTCCAAATTTCGAATCAAGGGGGCTATGATCTCAAGGATGACATAGCATTTGATTCAGAAAACGGATGGCTGCTTAACCTGCTTGTCCAGGTAGCTGAGTGGCTTGCTCTTGCTCGCGGCTTTCCCGCAGTCCACCTTTTTACTGACATCTGTCGCTTGTTCACCGTCTACGGTGTGGATGTTGCCAATGCAACCCAGGTTCGGTTCTGCAAATTCATGGCTCATATGAGTCTTCCAGACGACAGCAACTATCCAACCCGCGACAGGATACATTCGCTTTTCCCGGACCAAGTTAGCATCCACCCGTATTTTTACCTGGATGCCAGATATCACAACGGCATAATGCGCTATTCTGCCAACGACCAATTTAATAGCCTCCTGGCTCGGGACAACAACTCTATTTCGTGGACCTTCCCCCTCCAGATTTTGGAATGGGGGTCACGGGGCGAAAGAAGGAGATACCTGGAGCTGAAGACACCTTTCCCGAGACGTCGTCATGGACCAACGGATTTTGTTGACAAGGACGAGGACGATCAACTCCTGGAGGAGTTGCAGGCCGAGGATCTAAGCTACGAGCAAACTTCCAAGTCTGCCGAGTCTCCCAAACCTCCGTGTTCGAAAAAGTACCCTCTGTTTGACGATGATGAACTTGCAATTCTTTTGGGTTGGCAGGACCTGAATGGATACAACGAGAAAATTCGCAACAAAATTGCTCGCGAGGCATATTCTCGTGAGGGAGAAGTTGACCTTCTCTTTGACGGCACTTTTGAGCAAGTAACTCGAAGTGTGTGATAACATCCATCTATGCAGACGTGTTCCCTGTTAATGAGCTCGTCTGCAGTGTTGAACAAGTGTTATGTGGATTATTCTTATGTGGTGAAATATCATTTTGTTATGTGGATTGAGAATTTCAGCGGTCAATAAGTATCAGTGGTTGTGTCAGTGATCTAAAATATTAGAAAAACTTGAGAAAATATTTGAAGCAAAAAAAGAACGAATGAAAAAGAATGATAAAGTTACGAATTCGGTTTGCACTACCTGTAGATAAGTACATGTAGGAAATACTTGAAGTAATAAATCTTTCAAAGACAAGAGAAATAGTACAATCACGCTGGACATATCGTAACGGCGTAAGTATTGGCATTTGGGCATTTACTTCAGCTCTCCATCAGATGGTAGGCCAGAACCGGGTCAATCAATGCCATGTCGTTGCGGTTGGGTATCATAGCGTCGGCATCACGATTGACATTCGGAGAAAATGCGTCTTGCATCATAATATCAGAATCGGGACCAGACTGCGAAGCTAGAGCCAAGGTATCATGGGACTGGGAAGCAATTCCCTGCCCAGCAGTCGACTCATGTGAGAAGCCCATGTTGGCATCATCAAACTCGAGCCCATAAATTCCAAGTGAGTTTCCACCAGGACCAGACTGGTCTCCCAGCAAAGCACGTTGCATGAATAAGCCTTGAACTTCGTCTTCAGAACAGCCATGCTTGGCAGTCATATGGACCCATAAGTCATAGTCACGGTGGAATCGGTGTTCACAGGAATCATATATACATGCAATATGCCTACCGGACTCCTCAACATAGCCCTGGCCAGTTAGTGCCGCTAACGTGGACATTTGGTTGTTAACACAGGCCTTCTTGCTGAGACCAAGTCGCTGGCGCCGCTCTGCTTTGGCATTTTGGAAGCCCAAATGCGCTGTGCGAATGTGTTCTTCAAGCGCCAGTTTGCTTCCGTATCTCTTCCCGCAGCCAATCCCGTCCCAGCCGGTAACTTTCTTCGAGGCTGAGAGGTCGGTCTCGCCACAACCAAATCGCTTCTCTCCTTCGTGTACAGTTCGAATATGAACAGTCAAATTGCCCTTCTTAGTGAAGCTGCGATTACACCCGGGGAATGCGCAATCAAAGACCTTCCTGTCCTCCAGGCTCGCATCTCCGTGCGCGACTTCAAGGTGGCGTCGTAGCTCTCGTGAGGTTGAACAGACAATAGGGCAGTGGGGACATTTTGGGGGATGAACGGTCCGGATATGTTCTTGCAGGACAGCATATGTGGGAAAGTAAAGGGTAGCATTCTCCGAGTCCTGCAAATTTCCCGTGCACTCAGCGCAGCTGAATCTCTTCTCAGCATGAACTCTGCTCTGGTGCGATCGGAGATGTCCAGCAGTTTCAAACGCCATTTGACATTTTTGTCCGGTAGTTTCATCAATATGTGTGCAAGGAAAGGGTTTCTGGTGCAGATGCACTGTCAGAACGTGTTTCTGTAGGGTCGAATGTTTTCGGAATGTCTCCTCGCAGGGTGAATATTCAGTGCAGCGGTATTTGTCGCTTCCATCGTGTGCAGCAATGTGGCGACGAAGGCGAGAGCCTGTCACAAAACTCTTGTCGCAGCCTGGTCGCGGACACACATAGTCCCGAGTTCCGGTATGAGCACTCTTGACGTGGTGGTTGAGATGAGAGGCTCGTAGGAAGGTCTTGTCGCAGTCGTCGAAGGTACACGCAAAGATTCGTTCATTATTGTGGGATCGGATGTGTTCCTGGAGCCGAGCAGGACGATTGAAAGCCTTATCACAGCCGTCGAATGGGCAGCGATGGGTCTTCAGTTCAGATGGGTATCGAGAGGATGTGGTGGAGATTGGTGTTGCTGGAGTGTCGTTCATGTCATCACTGGCGAGACTGGGAGTTGCTGGAGCCGAGTATTCCATATCAGAGTGGGCTTCTTCGTAAATCGTATCTTCAAAAATCGGTCAGTATGCTGCAATTGGGCTTGCAAGGCCGCATAGTAACGGCTCACCATCGCTGGGCAAATCTCTCATGTGGTGTCGCTTTGATGACGACACCACATCATCAGAAGCCTTCCGCTTTGAGGCCATGATTAGATGTCCTCTGAAAAGTAGGCATTCGCCAGAAAAGCGAAAGTCACAATCAAGAAAAGTTACGCTGACGTGAATTAAAAATATTTTGCCGCAGCCAAAGGGCGGTCAGGACGAAGACGGACTAGCGTGGTGGAAGATTTTCCGCTTTTTTGCATTCACGAGTTCAACAACTTCGGTCCCGCGCTTTGGGTTTCTCTCTCCTTGGTTTCCTCGGTCTTCATTTACAGCGATCACATCATGTCTGACTACGGCGGCGATGACCACGAGCCCGAGGCGTAAGCTCCCCAATGGCGATAATGAGGTCGGCGCATGAAAAGCTTGAAGGTCCTTGCAGATCTAGAGCTCGCGCATCATGACCACACTGCTATTGTGATGACAAGCTATTCTAACATCCAATTTTTTATACAGCTACGACTACGAGCCCCACGAGGAGGTCTTCGATGATGCCGAGCCCGAGGATTTCCTCGACAATGAAGGTCTCGAGGGTGACGATGGTATCGAAGGAGAATCGTACCAGCCGGCCGTGAACGGCGAGAACGTCATCGTCTCCGGCGACCCCAACTCTGGACAATCGGCGAAGGTGATGGAACAGTCACGCGAGAAGAAGGTCCCCAATGACCAGCGCACCACCACCCCGTACCTCACTAAATACGAGCGCGCCCGTGTGCTGGGCACCCGAGCTCTGCAGATTAGGTGGGTAGCCTCTGGAGATGAATTGCGCATGCACAACTGAATTTAGAGAGACAATTGAGACAATTGACTGACAATCTGCATAGTATGAACGCCCCTGTGCTTGTTGATCTTGAGGGTGAAACCGATCCCCTGCAGATCGCCATGAAGGAATTGAACCAAAAGAAGATCCCCTTGATCGTGCGGCGATACTTGCCTGATGGATGGTAAGGAAATCTTGCGGATTAGTGAAGATTGAACTGCAGACTAATGTCATATAGGTACGAGGATTGGACTTGCGAGGAACTCCTGTAGGCAGGCCATCATTCGTCCTTCTGGATATTAGGGGGGTTTATCTTTCTGCTTTTGGGTGGATATCAGCATAGCGTTCGGAGTTTGGGATATTGAACCGTGGCTCCAAAAGAATAAAAAAAGGGCGTGAACAATCTCGGAAACAACCATCGACACGATCCAACTGTACATGAATCTAGACAGACCCAAAAAAAAAATTTAATGACGGTTTCTGCAGTAATGCCTAACGACCTGTAAAATGAGTCATGAAATGCATGAGAGCAGCGATTATGATGGAGTTACGTACTTGCATACTTGTGTATACTTCGCCACGTGAGTTTATCTCCGGGTCCCAGTCCTCCCCGAAGTCCCACTTTTATGCCCCTAATTGGTAATTGGAGAGTCGGGAAACTTACACTATTTACTCGCAATCATTCAGGCACATGAGCGCACAGGTCCTTTCTTGGCCCCTCACCTGGGTAATCGGCACGACTCTCAGTGATCTTCATTGGCCGCCCTCTACTTGACCTCCCACCGCTATTACAGTACAGGCGTTTGATAGATATGGCTCTCCAACGATTCCAGTGGATGCTTGCCGGTGCCTGTGGGCCCGCAGTACCCAATTTGTGGCTTAAGATTCGGTCTCTTCCGCCAGAGCTTTTACCAAGGTCCCGCTTGCTCGGCCTTTGGTCGTGGTTTATAATCAATCCAAAATTTTCTTGTTTTTTCTGGATGTTGGAGAGAATTGACCCCAGACTGTCTGTACTCCACCGTGCCCCGTGTTTTCGGCCCTCGAGTACTTTCTTTCCCACTCGGGTTTTCGTTCAGTCTGTCCGCTGCGAGCGCGCGAACGCCAAAGATGGGCTCGACTAATCTGCAAGTAGAGCAAAAAGTCCTTGCCGATATTCCTGTGGCCGCAGACGAGGAAAATATGAACGGCTCTACGACTGAGTCACCGGCTGAGACGCCGGCTGAGAAGCCAATAGATGAGTTCAAATTCGATCACGGCCTTGTCTCATGGCTCCAGGTCCTGGGATCGTTCTTCCTCTTCTTTAATTCATGGTAAGGAATCACCCGAAATGCGCGTACAAGAAAATACATGCGCTAACAATATATCTTCGGACAGGGGTGTAATTAATACATGGGGTGCATATCAAACGTACTACGAGTCGAATCAACTTTCCGGGACATCGTCGTCTACAATCGCCTGGATTGGCTCCCTCCAGTCGTTCCTTCTGATGCTTGTCGGAGTCATCACCGGCCCACTGTTCGATGCAGGCTACTTTCGAGTAATGATTGGTGTCGCCAATGTCATGCTTCCTTTTGGTCTGATGATGACCAGTCTTGCCACTGAATACTGGCAGTTGATTCTTGCACAGGGTGTTGTCGTTGGTATTGCAGCCGGGTGTCTATTCGTGCCCTCGGTGGCCCTCTTACCGCAGTATTTTCGAGAAAAGAGAGGTTTGGCCAACGGCCTGGCCGCCAGCGGTAGCAGTATTGGCGGCGTCATATACCCAATCATGTTCGACCAACTGGAAAAGCAGGTTGGTTTCGCTTGGGCTACCCGGGCCATCGGTTTCCTCGCTTTTGGAACCATCTTCATCTCGTTCAGCATCATGCGCGTTCGTATCAAACCCAGAGAGAAGCGTAAGCTATACCAGCTTTCCGCTTTCAAAGATCTGGGTTACTGCATCTTTTGCGCCGCCATGTTCCTGGGCTTCCTTGGATTCTACAACTTCCTCTTCTACGTCCAGTCCTACGCCATTGACACAGGTATTGTGGATGATAACCTAGGATTCTATCTGCTGTCCATACTGAACGCGGCCTCGACCTTCGGTCGTATTGGACCGAACTTCATTGCTGACCACACTGGTCCCCTGAACATGCTCACCCCGGCGGTGACCATCACTGCAATTCTGGCCTTTGTATGGATCCGCGTCCACACTGTTCCCGGGATCATCATCCTTTCCGTCTTTTATGGTTTCTTCTCTGGTGGATTTGTGTCGTTGCCCCCGGTTGTCATGGCGTACATGACTCCCGATGTGCGTAATCTCGGCACTCGTCTTGGTCAAGTCTTTGCCATTACCTCGTTCGGTCTGTTGATCGGTACTCCCATTGGTGGTGCTATTCTTAGCAGCACTGGTAGTTACTTCGGCGTGCAGCTCTTTACAGCCTGCTGCCTCATTTCCTCTGCGGTCCTTATGGCAGCCCTGAGATTTGTGCGGTCAGGCCCGCACCTGATTTCTAAGACTTGAGTTCGTCTATTGGGCCCAGTCTGCATAATTTGATCTCATTTTGACCCAAGGGATACGCATACATTGCATTTCAAAGTTTCAGGCATTCACGCTCCAGCTCATCGGCGCATCACATGAAATCACTATTAAAAGTTTCGCATATAGAGGGCGTTTTTATTTGGGCTGAGGTTTAAATTAGCCTCTTCATTCCCCAACGCTATAAAGGCGGGTTATTATTTCAAGAATCAATAGATAATAGAATCATGAATGAAAGTAAATGATATTTCTCCTCTGCAGTCATATGGGTGTACCTGCATGTAATGCACAAAAAACTCCTTCATAAAAAATGCTAAACACAAAGGTTCCCGGGAGCTTTGTTCCTGTGATGTATTTCCGGGGGGAAAATGGGGCTAAACATGGGTAAACGGGGTTGCAAACGTTGGTGTAAACATGCATAGGCGTAAACCATGCATGGGAGTAAAAATGCACTATACACCTGGGTAGCTCATTGTCGTCGGACTATGAGACATCATCGGGGTTAACGCGGAAGTTTTCACCATTGTCGCGTACATGTTGCAGATTTTTGTCCCGACTGCATGGCTTGCGCATGTCAAAAGCATCCTCTCCGGTATTCGACATGCCGGTTGGATCATCGCTGTAGTAGTTGACTACTCGTCGGAATACCGAGTACCTATAGGGTAACATGTTAGCACGTGACGTACTATTCGTCGCATGTCTATATATACTTACCCCATGCCTTTGTACATATCGATCGCAACTTTGTTGCCGGCACGGACATACAGGTCCACGAACCAGGCATTGTTGATGTCGGAGCCACTCTCCAGCTGCTCGGTCAACCGGCTTGCATAGCCTAGTCGGCGCCAGGCTGGCGCAACGGTCAACACTGTAATATGACCGTGCCAAGGGGTATAGTGCGAGGAGTCTAGCATAGACTTGTGCTGCTCTTCGAGTTTGCCCATGACTATAACATGTAATTAGTGTCAGACTGCCAATTCCAAAAACACCAATTACTCACTGTAGCCAACGACGCCCGCATCGCGATCTTTCACCGCGCTAAACAGGGACGGCCACTTCGTCAGGTAATTGAGATAGAATCCGAGGTCATAATTCTCAGTCAATGGGTCGAGGTTGGTCAGGTTCAAGGATAGGAGATCCAGCGGGGTCATGCGAGTAATCGCGCTCATCTTGAATCAGCCACCAAACATGGTATCGAGGGGAAAGAATGTGGGGTTGGGTGATTTCAGTTGAAACGCCTTTTTTCTGCCTAGGCGGTGGCTCCACATAAGCAACAGGACCTCGGACTTTTTGGTGTTTCACTGTATCCTACACAACTTGCGGGCTGAGCTGGTCTACGTCGGTTCTTGCTTTTTACATTTTGCGCTGGTTGACCAATGTACTTTGCATGGGCCATGACGCTATAGACTTTGCATTCCGAGACATCCTTTGGCATTGAAACAACAACTGCCCCATCACCACCCCGGGACCCCAATACTGTGTGTTGTTGGTCTACTTCTTTCTTTTATTCTTAGTATTCTCAAAAGCAGGAACTCCTCGTTCATTTTCATCTACAAAGACACATATCTTGTATATCTTTCGTTTTACTTGGAGACTCAGAGCTCCTGTCCTTCCGATGCCCCCTCCGTCTCCCCTGAAACTCGCTCACCGCTACCCCTCCAACATGGACGACTCTCCAATCTCACCAAGAGCACCAGGAGTCAATGTGTTTGCCCCTGAGAGTCCCACGGCGCCTCAAACACCCCGACTCTCGGCACCACCGTCCCCGGTCACACCCCGACATAACATAAACGGCATGAATGGGTCCCATCGGGAGTCGGTAGATTTCTCCGCTGATACAGGTGGGGGTGGGCTGGGGAACCTTGCCGATGAGTTAGCAGATGCATGGGAACAGGAAGAAGATGGTTATGGATACGCTTCCGGTCAGGATAACACGACGGGGTCCCAACAAACGGATCAGAGCGACGGCGAGGACGCATATCTACAGTCTGTTCGTGACATGCGCTCCCAATCACCGACAGACTCCCCAGCCAGAAACAGACTACGAACCAGTCAGATTCGACAGCACCGGCGGCAGGAGTCCCAGTATGATGGCTCGGACTATGGGAATGATTCAGATCTGGAGGAGGCGGCCGATCTCTCCCCCGCATTGGAAAGCCAGATGGCGGATATTGAGAGCCTTGCGCGGCGGGGTATTGAGAATAATGGCAGCGAAAACGACCATGTCATTCAAAGGACGGTAGAGTCGCTCAAGGATTTAGGTGGACAGAGTGGAATTGAGAACAGTGCCATGCGGTATGTGCTCCTGAATGACAATGGCTGCAAAATTACAGAATCTAATTATTTCCAGGTTGATCACTGCCCACTCCTCTATTACATCTCACCTCACTCACCAAACCCGTATCCTTCAATCCCTCATCCATCCACTTTTATTTTCTCCGTTTCCTCTCCTCTCCGACGACGCCATTGACTCCCTTATGCCTTTGATTGACGAAGGCCTCTTGCCCAATCTCCCCTATCCTTTCCCCGAACAAACCCACCGGGACTCCAGACCGAATACTCCATCACAAACGCCCGCCCTCAACCCGCTTGTGTCTCTCCAAGCTCTCATTTCCCAAACCGCAGACATTACCCACACCCTCCGCAGTCTAAGCGACACCCTCTACGAATCGCGCCAGCTGACTTCCACCGCATCGCGTCGACTACGGTCCGCACGGGAACTCGTTTCCGATATTCGGCGCGAGGAAGAAAGCCGAGAGGAGGGTTCAAGGTGGATCGAGCTAGGCGAGTGGGATCGCCGACTTCAAGATCGCGAAGCTGGGAAGGAGTGTCGAGACGTCGTCAGTGGCTTTGAAGCTGTCTGCGGCGAATGGCGTGAGAAGCTATTTGGAGCTGCTGAGGTTGCTGCCGCATAACCCTAACATGACGTCTTTACTGGTTTGTTTTTTGAATGGCTTGGAATGTCCTTCAGAATGCCACTAGACTGTTATAGAGCTTATCCTTTGGGCTCGGCCCTTTTTTCTTGTCAGATATCCACTTGATTCTTTTCATATGTTTCTCATCTTGTCCAATCCCAGGTGGTTTTTTTATATCCCTGATTTATCAATGAATTGATCTGCACATGGCCTCAGGACTAATCGACATCAATCATTAAATTATCATCATCGAATCTTGAAACATATACTCGTGCTCATCTTACCCGATCTTTGAAGTGCTGGGTATATACTGTTATGCTCATTGACTACCGTCTTATCATGTTTGAAAATGTGAGGAAATATGACTTGCAAGTCTAATTTCAGGCAGTTTCGGGGTACATCGGGCCGGATGTTTGAAAAGTGGTGTTCCAAGGCTCTAGAAATATAATTCCTCCATACAGTAATCAAATGCTCTTAGGTGCGAGTGGCTCCCGAGGTCATTCCCAGTAAGTCCCTTTTTCCTTCAGAAGGCCAGCCCTGTCTTCCAGAAACCCTTTATATGGCGCTGTCGGGAAGCCCTTTCTCCATCCTCCCATACTTGATATCCGACATATTCCCAGACTTGAAGTTGACGAGTAAGGTCCGGGCTCGGTCTGACTTTTTATTTGATTTGAACATAATCACATGCTTCCACTTGCTTGATACGGAGCTTGCGCATGAGACAGGCAATGGTGATTGTTGGCGAGCGTGATATCACAAGTTTACAGTGGATTAATATCGCCTCCGAAGGTATACTACATACTACACGACTCATCGGGCGTGTGATCGATGGGTAACGCGGATAATAAGACAAGAGCAGGGGACGCCATTTGGTCGATAAAGTCGCAAATATCACTCATATGAACCAGGAGGTCTTATGTTGAGGAGTCCGCACACTGAATCCATTTATGGCGATGCTCTGGAATGCCTGCCTCTCTTGTAGCGGTTTTCCACCATATCCATCGGGCATGAGTAAGGGATATTATTGCTTGGTTCGATCCCCTTGGAGCATGTCTTGTTTGTATGACGCCTCGGCACAATCTGCCTCATCCGGGCTGCAATGCCATCTCCCACTTCTTGTTCCTGTCATGCTCTGTACCCTTTCCTGTTACGTTATCACCCATTTTGATCTGCCGATTCTTATTTCCTTCTTTTAAAGCCGAGAACAATGGATGGTGGTAGTTTAGGGATTGTGGGTTTATGGGGTTAAAGCCAATGTTCAACCCCGCTTTCCAATGATAGAAAAAAGGTTATTTTATGCTTGAAAATTTTAAGCTTCAGCACCCTAAATCAATGGTCGATAATCCTAGGGCTAGAAGTAGTCTTTCGGACTGCTCAGCTTTAGGAACGAAAGGCAACGGGAAGTGATGGCAAGGTATCATCTAGCTCTATTCCGCAAGAACAACAACCTTCCTCGCAGAAACCCCCTTCCTCAACACATCATAACCCTTCTGAATCCCTTTCAGTCCTCTCGTCTCCATAACCAGCGACTCCGGCACAGCGTGATACGTTCCATCCGCTAGAGCTTTAGGCAAAAACTCCCGCCACAACCCAAGGATAACATCCTGGTTATTCCCAAAAAGCATCTTCGCACGCACACCTTCCGGGACCACACCCTCCTGCAATGGCATAGTGGTCACCACAAACACATCAGACTTGATCAGGCTCGCAACCTCCAAAATAGGACCCAAAGATGCCGCAAATCCAGCCGCTTGGAACATCCCCACGCAGTCTGAGCGTGCGTCCAACTCACGGACAATTTGAGATACAACATCCGGAGCGGTATAATCGAAGACCATATCCGCACCAAGCTTCTTCAAACTCTCAAAGTTCCTAGGCGATGCAGTAGTAAGGACTTCCAGTCCAGCCGCACCAGCCAATTGAATAGCATTACTTCCAACAGAAGAACTCCCACCCCAAATCAGCACAGATTTCTTTTCGCCCCCCCCGATCCTGGCGTGTATCCCCAGAAGCAGAAGAATTTCCAGACACCGGCACTTTCATCCCAAAATACTCCTCGCTCACAAGCGCATAAGCAGCAGTCGAAAATCCCAAAGGCAAAACAACACCCTGCTCAAACAACATCGAATCCGGAATCCGACACACAAGGCCCGATTCTACGACGACATACTCCTGGAATCCACCCATAGATGGACCCTTCGTCGCACCCTGCGCGAATCCGATTACGCGGTCGTTAACTGCGAACCTGGTTGCGTTGCCTAGTGCTACTATCGTGCCGGCGATGTCTTCGCCTAGGATGACCGGATAGCTGACGAAGGCCATTTCAGTGTCTTGGAGGATATGGTCTGCTGGATTTATGGCCCATGCGTGAACTTTTATCAGGACTTGCGTTGGGGTGAGGGCTTCTTGGTAAGGGGTCTTTTTGATTTCGAGGGGAGTATGGCATTTTAGTTGCCAGGCGGCGTGGTTGGAAGGCATCATTAGGATCGGTGGTAGTATAGTCTTGAGTAAATGAGAATTGTAAGATATTTCAGTTGTTTTATTGGAGTTGAGTGGGTTGGGGGAAAGTAGAGGGGGTTTTATAGGGTGGCAGATGGGTACAAAGTGCCGGATAGTATCTCTGAGAGGTACTTCGGAGTGCTTCCTCTCCGTTGTGAATATGGTTATGCTAGGTCGCGCTTTATCCATTGGGTGCATTATTTGCCTTCCAAGGTTTACGACAGATAATGCTGTATATCTTTTTGGTTCGCTTGCAACCTTGGAAGGCTCCATTTGCGAAGGGCTGCATATAGGCTTGATCTGCGTAAAGACTAGCCCTAACATGATTAAATCCGCTAAGTCCGTATGCTTGGGCGTTATCACCGCTATAAACTCCGCCAACATAAAGCATCAGTATCTAAGAGAGCGTATCTGACATATGCCAGACATACATTTATGAAATAAGGTGATATATGTACGTTGTAAGTCAAAGTCTAGAGATGATTTCAATCCTATTCACTGGATCCCGACCAATTCGGGACCAAAAGCATGGAGCAGAGCATGATATTGGCATCACGGATGACAAGATGATCCGAAGGGATAAAGGAAATTAAACTGGGGAACGCGGAAAAACAAGTGAAAAGACCAGGGGGCCCGAACAGAGCCACGAATGGCCGATGATACAGGGTCATTGCGAGAAGGGGGTTCGTGAAAAACATGCGCCGGATATAGAAATGAGAAAAAACATCCGATGCCACTTTTTGATGCCCTCCCTAGAGTTGTAGGTGAAAAGAAGAAAGTAGAGTCATCCACCCGTAAAGCCGCTTATTGCTGCTGCTTCCACTTAGGCACCCAACGGCCACCGCTGGGCTTGGCCTCCTCGGGCTTGGCAGCCGGGGGAGCAGAGCCCTGAGCAGAGGGCTCACGAGCGTGACGGGGCGTCCAGCGCTCAGAGGGGGAATCACGGGAATCACGGGGCTCACGGGGCTCACGGGGCTCACGGGGGGGGGGGCGGATCCAGAGCCAGCGGAGGCTCCGGCACGGAGGTGAGGGGGGACATATCCACTCTTGCGGGCGGGGGGCTCCTCCCGGGAGGGGGCAGGAGCGGGGGCATCCGCAGAGTCTCCACGGGCAGCCAAGCGGTCTCTCCAGCCAGATCCAGCACTGGGACGAGCGAGGTTGAGACGGGGCGCAGTACGCTCAGTCGATTCGTAAGAAGAAGCACCGCCACCGGTTCTGCGAGCAGCTTGGCGGGCTTCAGCCTCTTCCTCGCGCTGCTTTTGGCGAGCAGCAATCTCGTCGAGCTTGCCACGCTCCTCTTCGCGACGGACCTTCTCCTCGGCCAGAACACGACGGCGCTCCTCGTCGCGGGCAGCACGCTCCTGCTCCTCGCGCTGAGCACGCTCCTCCTCTTCCTTGCGGCGGGCCTCCTCCTCCTCGCGCTCCTGCTTTTCGCGACGGCGGCGGTCCTGGACCTCCTTGATACGCTGCTTCTTCTTGGCCTCGAACTCGCGCTCGGCGGCCTTGCGGCGCTTCTCGAACTCCTCGTGGCGCTTTTCCGAAACCTCCTTGCGGAAGTTGGTGAAAGCGGGCACCAGGCGACTCAGACGGTGCTTGAGGGCAACAGCCTCGGCGTGCTTCTGCTTGGCCTCCTTGAGGGTCTCGGCCTTCTGGGCCTCGTAAAGCTCCAAGTCGTGCTTCTTCTGGGCCTCGTAGTCGGCAGGGACGTGCTTGATCTCCTCGCGACGGAAGGCACGCTCCAAGTGATCGATACGCTTGGCGGTAGTGCGAACGCGGTCGTTCAGCTCGTTCTTCTCCTTCTCCAGCTGAGCAAGCTTGATGGCACGCAGACGGTTTCCATCCAGCTCATCCATGTCGAATTCGCTGATATCGATGCCCTTGACACCGGTCTTGAGCTCCTCGAGCTGCTTCTTCAGCTCCTCCTGGCGGATGCGGTCCTGCTCATCCTTGATGCGCTTGCGCTCACGCTCAAGCTGCTCATCAGCCAGACGCTTCTTCTCGGCATCCTGCAGCTGCTGAGTGCGGATACGCTTGCGAGTCTCCTCCTCACGCTGCTTGCGGTTAAGGGCATCGGTGGCAGCCTCCTTCTTCTTGTCGATGATAACACGGCGAGCCAGAGTCTCCTCGTGCTCCTTGGCGGTACCAGCCAAGGCGCGGGCCTGGGCGGCCTGCTTGGCCTGCAGACGAGCCTCGTTGTAGGAGGGGTCAACGTACATGCAAGTAGTGTGCAGGGTCTTGGCCAGGCGGGAAAGCTGGAAGCGAGCAATCTCGGCGGGGGTGTGCTGAAGACGTTGAACGGATGCGACATCGGACTCGGCAGAGCCAGCACCACTGCCAGCGTGCATGGCCTTGGAAGAAGAGAAGACATCAGAGTCAAAGGTGAGGACACCGGAGATGTGGTCCACGCGGATGGCAAGGTCACCCTTCTTGCAACCATTCATGATGAACTTCTCGATCATGGCGGGGGTGATCTGGAAGGGGTCGGGGAACTGGGCGAGCTCGTAGACGAACTTGAGCTCAACGGACTCGTAGACCTGGGACAGCTGCTGGAACAGACGAGTAAGAATGACCTGCTGGAGAGGAATAACGTACTTCTCCATCTCAGGGTCGGCACCAATTTGCTTCAGGATAGGGGTGATCTTCTTGCAGATGGAGAGCGGGTGGAAGTCGACCTCGAGAATGTTGTATAGGTCACGGATCTCGGGACGGACACGCTTGAGGAGACCCTTGTTCAGGGCATCACGGAACAGCACGGAACGAGTGGGAGGCTGGGCCATACCAAGCAAGTTGGTGAGGCGAGTGTTCTTGTTCTTGCGAGCCTCATCCACATCGACCAGGGCACCGCGGGAACGGGTAGTGCTGATCACAGGGATGGACAGAGCAGAAAGAAGCACGAAAGAAGCGGCCTTGGTGACCTCGGGCTCGGTGACGGAGGGGTTCTCCTTCTTGGTGCTCTGGCCGGTAGCCAGGGCCACGGTCGAGAGACGGAGCAAGTTGTAGTAACGGTTCCAGGCGGCAGCGTGGAAGAGGTAGTTCTCGCTGACCAGGAAGATGCGAGCCAACTTCTCGTAGTAGTTAGCCATCATGACGTTCTTGGCCGGGCGCTTGCTCAGGTTGAGCAAGGTGTGAATATCCTCGATGCTGCGGAAGGCCTCCTGCCACAGCTCCAGCTCGACGGCAACGTTCAGCTGCTGGAAGCGGGTGTCCAAGTGACGCTGGAGGGTATCGGCATCGCTGAGGTTGATGGCGTGCATCTGGGAGGAGTACTTGGCGGCATTCTGGACGTGGTTGCGCAGAAGCTCACACAGACGGCGGAACTCGGTCTTGCGGGCGTACTTGAGGCAGAACTGGAAGGCCTGCAGAGCGGTCGACTGGTACATAATCTCGAGACGGGCGTTGTTCTTCAGGATCTCGAGGACGGTACGGTAGGTCTCCCACAGGAACTTGAGCCAGGGAGTAACGACGGCGCGGTCGGTGCGGTCCCGGGACTGCTCGCCGGAGACGGTGGCCAGCAGAATGGTCTCGGGGGTCTCGATAGCCTCCAGATCGTCGACGTTGGAGGAGGGGGCAGCGGATTCGAGGGAGGACTGGATCTCGTCGGCCTTAGCCTGGGCCTCGGTGACCTTCTGCTCAGCGAGCTCGATGAAGCGCTTCAGGACGACCTCGATGGTGCCAACGTTGGTGTTCTGGGCGATGTTCTTGTACTGGTACAGGCCATCCTTGGCCGCCTTTCCCTTGCGCAAGTCGACAGACAGCTCGACGAAGAGCAGCATAACCGGCTCGAGCGAAGCAATGGGGCTGCTGCGGGTACGCTTGGAGGTGACATGTTCGTGCAGGACGGTCAGGGCAGCGGGGGCCTGACCGACGGCGATGAGTTCCTGGGCCCTCTGTTCAAGTTAAGAAAAGAAGTAAGTATCAAATTGGGAACCTAAATTTCTTATCAGGTCGATCATGATCACCTACCTTGAGGACATTCTCAGGCTTGATATGCGGTGGTGGCGGCATGATGGATAATCCACCCCTTTGAGGGTTTTCCGGTGTTTTAGGTGTTTTTTGGCGGATACGAAAATGGTAAAAATCGTCCGGCGTCTCACAAACGGGCAGGGGTCCAAGAACCGAGTTAAAAAGCTGCCACGCGAAGTCCCGATAGACCTGGAGGGGAAGAAGGGCCTGTTGTGCGTAAACCGAAAATTCGCGGGTAACTGTTCCCACTTAGGACTAAGCGATGGGGCAGTCACGTGAGACCATCCCAATCACTGGGGCCGACACCTTGACACCTGAAGTACCTGTAAGTTCAATAGCTGCATACTACGATCGACATCAAATATAGAGCTTGTGTATATCATTTTTGATGCTTGGGCCTTGACAAAAAAAAATTCAAAGTCAAGATTTCTTAATAACAATTGATTTAACCAGGTCTCTCTAAATTTCATACCTCCCTTAAATTACACTTGGG
Source organism: Penicillium sp. IBT 16267x (assembly GCA_028828865.1). Lineage (NCBI taxonomy): Eukaryota > Fungi > Ascomycota > Eurotiomycetes > Eurotiales > Aspergillaceae > Penicillium > Penicillium sp. IBT 16267x. The sequence continues at coordinate 590,774 of JAQJZQ010000005.1, read as the reverse complement.
GCCGTCTTACTCCCATTTCCATTAGGACTCCCAGCTGGATGGGTCAGATTTAGTCGATTTAGTCTCCCAAAGTATCGGTACTTCTGAAACTATTGAAGATATCCGTTAAATAGTATGGTTGCAAAGTACCTGTACGGAGAGCGATGAATAAGCTACCCACGGACCGCCCCCAGTAACAAATCAAAGCAAAAATAACGGGGGAAGCCCTCTTAACACGCATCCAACGACCCTTCAATCCCTTCCTTTGGTCCTGCACGTATTCTCTCTTTTCCTTTCCTTTCTTTGTTACGGTGCGAAAGCGCTTAAATTCGAAATTACCAACTAAACCTTGTGTGGACACTTGGTCCCCCTCGTACACAGTTGACCGGTTTCTAAGTTCAAACCCCCTCTGATCCGAAAACCCCCCTTTCTCTCTCTCCTACGCGAACCTCGTTTCTCATACCCACGCCACAATGCCCGCCTACGAACTGCGATCTGGGGGTGATGTCAAGAACAAGAAGCAGAGTGTTGCCGACTTGAAGTACCGTCGATTGACTGAGCTTAATGCTCGTCTGAAGGAGGACCTGGACCGTCCCCGGGTTAAGGTGTCCGAGGCGGCGCTCTCGTGAGTGATGCCCCCTTTGTCGCATCAGAACCACCCAAAACGATTCCCCCCCTAACGCTAAATTCCTTTGTTTCTTCTAGCCTTATCTCTTACTGCAACAATACTCGCGACTTCATGGTGCCCTCCGTATGGGGTCAGGTATGCGACCGTGCTTTTTCTTCCCGGGCGCACACGCGCAAATGGCTGACCTTTCACTCTTCCAGGTCGACAAGCGCGAAGATCCTTACGCTCCTCAGCAGCAAGGAAACGGCTGCTGCACTGTTATGTAATGGTCTTATGACGATAGCCTCCCATCGCCACGACACGATTTTTGTTTTTTTGTCACTTCTTTCCCCCAACTCTTAATCCCCGGATCTACCGCCCCCTGATGATCGACTTCTCCCAACTCAACACATCCTTTGGATTCACCCAAAGCCGCAATCGCTCACTCGCCGGGTGTGGATCAGCGACCCGTGGCCCTCCCTGAAGGAATCGTCTGCTGGCCTTGCACGACCACTTCGACTGCGCCAAGTTCCTACAGGCACATCACCAAGGTTGCTTCTTAGCTGTTCAACTTCAACGCTGGCTGCAGTGACGCGTGACGATGCGCACTGTGTAGCCCTGTCTCTTTTACTTTTCTTCTTCTGGACCTCTTCACCATCAATTTCTACTTCTACTTTTCGTCGTACCATTCCCCCTTTGTCGCCTCTGTTTTGAAGCCAATTTCCTATGTTTCTGGGTTCCTCAAAATCATTTCCGTCTGAAAGGACAAGAGCCGGTTGCCATTCGTGTATCATAGATTCGATTTGCATCCAATGACCAATACAATATTGTTCTAATTACCATTTTATGCCTCGTTAAAGGCGCAAGTCTACGAGTTCGAAAATCAGATGATATACCCATAGTTCTCAACACATTCTAGACCCCAAATTCATTTCAGCCTCATGTAATCATGTAAGTCGACTACCGTGCATAGCATCAACTCTGCAACCCTGCTACTGCCAGGACCCGAGATGCAGCGCAGAGCCGAATCAGGCAATCCCGCTGACATCATCCCACCACCGAATTCATCGCTTGATATCATACAAGTATACCAGTCTTCAAGCAGTGAGCCGGATAACTTCGATTTAGAATTGAAGAATCTTCCATCTGGAATTCTCCACCGCTGCCCCCCTCTTCTCATCTTATCAAGCACACCCCCTCTTGAATTCTCAATCTTGAGCCACCACCATGACTGAACCAACCGCTAAAGTCGATAACTCGGCGGTTGCAGGAGCTGCTAAGCAGACAAAGCCTGCTGCAGATGCTGGACTCACGACTCTGGAACGGGTGCATCTTCCGCGTATCTCTATCAAGTTCTGTACGCAGTGTCGGTGGATGTTGCGGGCTGCTTATGTATGTTCTTCTACCCTTTGTTCTTCCCTTGCCCCCTTTCGAGGTTGATCTTATCCTGTTGTATCTTTCAAATTCGATTTTGCTTGATTCTACTGTCATTGAACTTGGATTTCATCTATATTGATGTGTGGCTGAAAATACGCCATGATATGCCATAAATGCTGTCATAAATATAGACGAGAGCTAATGATAGTATAGTTCGCCCAAGAGCTCCTCTCAACCTTCGGCACAGATCTCGGCGAAGTGGCCCTCGTCCCTATGACAGGTGGAGTCTTCACCGTGACAATCTGGCATGCTGAAAAAGAGGCAGCAGTGGATGGAGGGGAGGTGAAGACGCAAGAGATTATTCTTTGGGATCGGAAGAGGGATGGGGGATTCCCTGGTATGTTATTGCATCCTGCCGTGGATACCTATTCCATTCATACATATATCCATGTGCTTCTATGGCTTCATTGTTTCTGTGCTAATGGGCTTTTCTTCTGCAGAAGTTAAGGCTCTCAAGTCTCTTGTGAGAAATGTTATTGCCCCCGAAAGAGATCTGGGACATACAGATCGGGCTTTGAAGCAACAGGCGGAGAAGAAGGTGGAAAAAGAGGAAAAGAAGGAAGAACCGGGAGAGAAAAAAGAGAAATGTGAAGATTGTGTGTAATATCTGAGCGAGTTGAATGTTTACGTAGCCTTGAACCCTCTGGATATTGAGCACTCGAGGGTTCCAGTTGACATTGTATCTACCAAGATGGTTTCTCTACGAGCATGAAGACATTCAATACAGTATAGACATATATTGGGAAAGGATAGAAAGAATACAGGTTACTATCTCAGATCCCATAAGCGTAAAAGGTCCCCCAGACAGAACTGTCAACGCCACCAGCCCCGGATCCAAGTTCTAAAATGACCACCCAAAAGCTAATTGTAGCCTCCAAAACAAAGAAAAAAACAGAACGTCGAGCATGTCCATGATCATCACATAGAGAAGCGGGTTGCAGGGACCCGATGCAAAGTACAAAGTACTAAGAAGTAAGAGCAGAAGCGGAAGAAATAAGATACGGAGAAGAGAACAAGCCGCCAGCGCCGGATCCATATTTTGGACGGTCGTCCACTTTCATTTTGAAAGAAAATGCGCAGTATAAACATCCACTGGGCTTGTCTATGACTGTGCATATCAGACAAACCCATCGAATTCGCCATCTTGTGTCGGAGCTGGGGCCCGACGTGGTCGTGCCAACAATTCCATCATTGATATCATTTGGATCGTAGGAGAAAGGAGGGAAAGGAAGACCAGAGGAGTCCAGTATACGCATTTGGATATACCACCAGAGCATATAACGGAGGATTGCCAAGGTCGAGTCGTGAAATTCAGCGCTCATTACAAAAAATGCACCGTTCATGAGACCGTGATCGCATAACACAGCAGGGAAACAATCAGAAAGAACCAAGGAAACAGGGATCAGCTCTCGCCGTGGACTTCCTGTTGATGGTGATTACGGCGCTTCCAGAATGCAAGACGTAGTCGACTGCGTTTCTTTGGAAGCCGCCGCGTTCCATGTCCATTCTGTTCACCACCGTTTCCTTGGGGATGCTCGTTCTTGATACTCTCGCCGGTCGTTGTAGACTGGGAACGGCTTGTAATACCATTGAGAGCATCGTTATAGTCCTTGCCATCCTCTGATCGGGCGATGCCAGAGCTATGGTCGGGGCTGTAATTGCTGCTTTCATGATCTCCTGAGTGCGAAGCATACGAGGTGCTTGGCCGAGTGCTGCTATCATCTGGACCACCAGCGTCGCTCTGAGGAGCACTATCATCCGAAATACGATGCTTGCCCTCGTCGCCGCTGTCTACTGCCAAGAAGCTGGTAGCGTTGGTCGCAGGAGAGATAGGAGTCATATTGTTGCTGTAAGCGCCGATGCTTTGGGTACACGTACAGCTGTTGCGGTTGGAGCTAGAAGGTCCAGAAGTGCGAACAGAAGAGCTGTGGTGTGCGTGGTGCTGGGAGCCCTGCGGGCCTTGACGGGAGCTGCTCGGTCGCTCGACAGCAGAATCAGCTGTGTTGTCGCGCTCGGTGGGCAACGAGACACTACCGTGATTAGACGCCGAATTGGCATAATACACGGCAGCTAAAACGGCCGGGTCTGCTGGAGCGGCGCTCGAGTCTGCAAGCGGAGCCCGAACCGATTGAGCCCCCGGGATAGGACGAGAAAAGTATGAGAGGTCTGGCACGGCACTGGAGGACTTTCGGGACGACATATCAGGGTCAATCGGAGTTCCAGTGATCTCAATCTGCGGACCTGGGGTGTCTGGGGATACAACTGGCTCAATATTGTTCTCGTTGTAAGCACGATCTGCCAATACCGTCTCTTCTGAGGACCCGGACGGAGGATCGCCTGAACTATCCTCTGATTCCGCCAAGGCCCTCACAGTGTCGTTAGAGTTGGTTGGTCGGACTGGGCTTGTAGAGCGGGGAGAAACCGCCTCTGAGGCGGGACCCTCGACCGACAGACCCCGTCGCCGCAGCTCATCGTTGGCATGTTGTTGCCATTGGCTTTGGTTGTCGCGAATATAATCGGCAGTGAATTGCAGCTGGGGCATAAGATCGGAGACACCCTCGAACAGCGGAAGGGCAAAGATAGACATGAAACCAATCTGACCCGTTGCAAGCTTATAAATGTTGCCCAACTCCGGCGGCCCACCAAAGAGCGCAGTCTCCATGCCTACTTCCTTCTCCATTTCGCCTTGATTAGCGAACTCCTCCTGCAGAATCTGAGTCCATTTCTCGGCGACCCCCCAGGGTCGAGCAACGTTGCTGATGTCAGCGCACTTGATCAAGAGGCCACAAACAAGCGTTTTATACATCTCGACGTCCTGAGGCTTCCAGAGATCGACAGACATGTCGCTCTCAGAGTATTTCTCCTGCAGAAAGCCCATCCGTTCCATGAACTTTTGGTGAACGCCCATATCCGTCGCCAGAATGGAGCTGATCAACAGCTTTCGGAGTTGTTTGTCCTTGAAAGCGGCAGGCCAGTGACGGCGAAGGATCTGAGAAAAGGCTGCGCAGTGGAATGCTTCGAGAACGGAGTTGTCGTTGTATAGTTGTGCCAAGGGAGCGTTGAGTTTGACAAGGAAAAAGTTGTTGACACCGGGGTGGCCGACGTCATGTCCAATAGCGGATATAAGTAGAGTAAGAGAATCAAAAGGAGAGAGTAGAGTGGCAATAGGAGATTTCTCTTCAACAGACAGGCCAGAGGGCCCGTACGGAGGCAAAGCCCCGATTTGAGTTAAGAAAGTAAAGACCGACTGCAGCACATCAATGGCGTGGCGGAAGTTGTGGTAAAGGACGAAGGAGTTGTAGGCTGCACGGCATGCAAGTAAGAATGTCTGGAGTTCACCTGACGTCAAGTACCACTGTTCCAGTCCGGGAAGATTAAAGGCATGTTGAATCATTTGGCAAGCCGCATAGACCAATTCATCCTCGGAGAATTCATGAGCGGAGAAATTCCACTCGCCTATCTGCTCTTTGATGAAGGCTTCTCGTTCCGGCTTGATATCGAGATCCCGTTCTTGAAATTCATCGACAATCTCCTCGGGATTGCAAATTCCCTTCATCAGCTTTGCCACCATTGCCTCTCGTAGGTATGAATATGGTTCTTCATCATGCACACCCACCCAAGATAACTTGCGTAGCTTCTTTCGGGCCAAGAATCGCGACATCTCCTTCTGTGCCGAGCGACGGGTGCGATACGCATGTACCACCAGTCCTTGAATGCGGGACCGATCGAGCGGGGTGGTCAGTACATCGATAGCGCCTGCATCGAGGCATCGAGCGATCTGCTTGTGTTCCAATGTCACCGGGTTCCGAGTTTGCGGGTCGCTCGTCACATCCACGGGAACCTCCGGCTCTGCGCTCGAATCGCGCAGGATGGCGACTGGTATGACCAGATTGGGACCGTCCTGGACTTGAATATCGTTTGAAACACCAGAGAGCAGCCCTAAGCCCGCGGCTTCGTCGTTATGGGAGGAAAAGGTGAAAGTGCGCTGAATTGAGCCAGGCGACGGCGGCCCGTTCTCCATCCATGAGGCCCGACTGGCTTTCCGCCGGGCGACATTTAATTCGTCGCTACCAAAATCAATACCAAAGAAGGCAAATATAGGGGTGCAATCGCTGCCTGAGCGGTCGCTGAGCTCAGCCAGTTTTGTCGCAAAAGAAGCTCCGCTCTGGCAAAGGTAGACTTGATTGATGTTAGCCGATTTTCCCCCAAGCGACCCGACACAAATTTGAGGGGGCGGGGGACGTACTCTTTTTGCAGACATCTAGTAATTGTTCTACATCGGCCTTAAGAGCCTCAGGTTCTTCGGGCGCGGTAAAGGATGACGCTTCGGAGATGGTCGACGTTGCGATGGAGTTCCGGCGCACCCATCGCTCCGACCGAACTCGGTCGTCGATATAGACGCCCGAGCATTCCACACGGTCCACCATCATATTACCGAGAGTCGGGGAAGCCACCGGCGTCATAAGAGCGCAACCAGGAAATCAGAGAAAAGGAAAGTGAAGAGACCCGACCTAGTCTGGTTTGCATATGGCTCACCGGACCGGGGGAAGAGCGAGTAAGAAAGGGTGGAAAAGTTGGATGGGATCAAAAAAAAATTGACCAGGTAATGAAATCGGTGTGAGAAGATCACGGGTCAGGATCGTCGAGTCTCAGGAAGGTGATATAGGAAGGGGGAGGGGCGGACGAGAGAAGGGAAAGAACGAGCGGCGAGAGAGAGGTCGAGAAATTCGATGAGGTTGTGGTAGACGGAGCGACCCAAGAAAAAAAACCCGTTGACAGAAAGAACGACTAGAAGACGACTAGAAGGGCTCTAGAAAGCGAACAATGCAGTTGTGTCCTGCAGCAAACCCGAGTCGCGTTGGCGGACTGCACGTTCCGAGACAACCCCCAACGTTAGATTGCGCGCGTCGTTCAGGGCCGGGGGTGCACTGGGAAGGAAAATCGACGCCACAGATGGCACGTGAGGGTGAAAGGAGATGAGAGTGTAGAAAGGGGGAATTAAAAGAGGGGAGATTAGGACGACATGATGCCAAGTGGATCAAGAAAGGGAAAGGGAAAAATGGGGAATGAGAAGGGCTTCTTTCCTTCCAGAAGAAACCGGGTCTTTGAAAGCGACCACACAGAAGAGGGGGGCGGCACGGGATGATCCCTTCTCGGTGCAACAGTGCAACACTTCTTTCACTTCATCCCTGTCTCTTCTTTCTTCTGTATCGTGTGGCTTCTACTGCTCTTCTCTATCCTCTGTCATCTGTCTCTCTGTAATTTCCCTTCCTTCTTTTTTCATTTCATGCCTAGAGCCTCGATCACTGGTGGATCCCACATGACGCCTCTTCTTAATTTTTAATTTGCGGTGATTTTTTTTTCTAGAAGGTCCACCACCCTTACATAAGCCATGTCGCGGGGTCTCTACGATCTCTAATTGGTGAGATGCCTGCAGGATCCCGTCGAGGCTCCGGGGAGTCCGCCGGGCGCTGAAAGGGATTGCAGGCATTGCGATCCGATCGGTTCCAAAGTTTTCAACATTTCTGATCTCATTGACTCCCCCTTTACCAATCTCGTCCTAGTTTCTTTGATCTCTAGGTTTTTTTTTGCCATTCGCCTCTTCCTTCAAAGCGGGGAAGGCTACCGTTCATGGTCGATCAGATGGATCATTGGGGGGCAAATCCATAATGCTTGTTCAGTTTCTTTTTCCCTTTAGCGAGAACTAACTTTCCGGCCCCGTTCTTTTGTACTTTAGAAACCCGAGGAAATTTGACTTTACTCAATCACACAGATGATCTTTCCCTTGGTGGTGTTGCTCTCCAACAACTGGTGGGCCTCCACAATTTTCTCAAAAGGCAACACCTTTTCCACAAATACCTTGAACGTTCCATCCGCAAATCGGGGCATCGCATGGGACACCAGGGTATCCCGCAACTTCTGCTGATACTCAACATCCCGGCTACGCAAGGTACTTCCCTCCACCCGAATCCGCTTAAACAACAAAGGCGCAATGTTCACGCCGTCAGGCAACTTGCCTCCACCCATCAGACCCAACAGCACTACTCGACCATCTCGCGCTGCCACATCCAAATTGCCCTGGAAGTAAGTGGCTCCGATAAAATCCACGGTCAGGTCGACACCTGCGCCGCCGGTGGCCTTGAGAATCTCCGCAGCCCAATCTTGGGTCTTGTAGTTGAAAGCTTTGGTCACTCCCAACTCCTTCTCCAGGAAGTCGATCTTCTCCTGTGAACCCGCTGTGGCGTAGATTGCTTTGGCACCCTCGGCCTTGGCGAGCTGAATACCCGAGATGGAAACTGATGAAGCTCCGGCGTGCCACAATACGGATTGGCCAGATTGGAAGTCACCAATCAGGAAGAGCGCCTGCGAAGCAGTAATCCAGGTCTAGTGCAGGCATTAACACGCTGCCCGGCTATAATCGTAGGAATAAGCGCCATAACATACCTCGGGAATACCAGCTGCGACTTCCCACGACAGATGAGCCGGTTTGTGAACCAGCATCTTCGTTGACACAACAATGTACTCCGCGTAAGCACCTACCCATAATCAGCAACCATTTCCCCAACAGTGAAATGAGTAGAATAATCACATACCTCCATATGCAAGTCCAAAGACCTCATCCCCAGCCTTAAAATCACAAGCTCCATCGCCCCCAAGCCCCTCCACAACACCCGAAAACTCAACGCCAAGAGTAGCGGGCGCCTGCGGGGGAAGAGGATACAGTCCCTCACGCTGCAACAAGTCCATCCGGTTTAATCCGAAGGCCTTGATCTTGACGAGCGCCTGCCCAGGCACAGGGACAGGCTTGGCGATTTCATCTACGAAGAGGGAGGTGGCGGGGCCTTTGCCGCCTTTCACACCTATACACGGATCGGCATTAGCTAGTAAATCACGGCGAAATAGCGAAATCTGAGTTCGGTATGCAATCGAGACATGGCATGATCATTCTCGACTCATTCAAATTAAATTCCATCAAGTTCGATTTCACGTCTCGCATGATGTGTATGATGTAAATGAAGAGGGGGGGGTTGAAGTGGGGCACGTACCGATCGCGCGCATCGTCGACATTTTGGGGGAATGAAATATGGTATTATGTGAGGTGTAAGGAGTAGAATTTCCCTTAGCTTGGAAGCAAGGGATGATGCGTTTTTTCTTTTTCTTATAAACCTTGTCCCCGCTCAAAAGTGTGGAGTTGTCTGTTAAGCAGGAATTGATTGCCTGCAGAACGCGGTGGATTAAGCTTGCATTTGTCAGCTGAGCTGATCCACTGGTTTACCGTTTTCTATGCATCACGTTCCACTGTTGAGAATGACGCGGTTAATCGGCATCGAGGCGTTTACCGAGGCTGCTTCTACATCTATAACTGAAGAATGAATAGAATGATTGAGAATTCTTCGTTCGGCTATACGGAATGGGTAATGGTTAAACTTCCTGGCCTTTTTAATCAAACAAAAAAAAGAAAAAGACAAAAAGAAAATAATGATTTGGGGGGAATCGAACTCGGGTCTTATTACTCTGCCATCCCTCACCGAGTACTTAGGAGTTACATTGCGAATAGCGACGCTTCATCAACATCGGCCAGAAATCTGACCCCAAACTTCTTTTGTAGACAACACACCACATACTCAGAAATCGAGAATTCTAACTACATTTTAGAATTCAGCGTGTTAAGATCTAGCCAATTATTATAAAAAAGTAGCAAACATCAAGCCCCGAATCAAGGGGCCCTTCAGCGGCCTGATGCTTACCCGGTCCATTGACACCGTCCAGCTCAGGTCCCTCTGGATAGCCTGGCTGTCCCCATAAAATGGGCTAGCTGATATGGGAGGGCTTTGCCACTCGACCACACGGATGTCAATTCATACCATGATTCCACATAAGTCCTACATAAGGGAAGATTGCTAACCTGACCATTTTGGATTAATGGCATCCCCTTCGGTGCCCAGATTGAAACTTTCTGATGCTTAAGCTGAAGGTTTAAACTTACACCCCTCCATTCCCGGAATATTCTTTCACCCTTTACCACCAGAATAATACCATCTACAGTATCTCAACAGTGTAATAGTATAGCAATGCAATCAATTCTTCTAGCCGTGAACAAAGGGGGAATGTAAATCATCAAAGTCCAGCCTACTCCATGCAATCCATCGATACGATTCCTTCCATTGTGCGCAACCGTTCGACTCCGCAGCTTTTCCGTAATCGAGACGCCGAGATTCCAGAATGAAATAGAAGAGTAAGAAAAATGAGAAAGAGAAAGAAAAGAAAGGTAAAAGTAGGAGGTCAAAGGATAAAAAGTCATAAGGCAAAAAGAAGCAAACAGCCTAGATACGGCACCCAACCCACCCATTGGAGGGCCTGAACTCGAGACATGCAGTGGCGAGGAAAATACCTCGGATGCGATTTCATTCCTGGACCGCGCATATGCAATGAAACAGGGAGAAAAGAAAGAAAAGAAAGACATAGCTATCATACAATTATGGGACCTCAACCCAGAGTCATTAAGAGAATGAGAAACGTGATAAAGTCCATTATCAAGAAAGGAGGTTCTTCAATGATGGACTTGCGCTTGCGCCTGACCCTGCACTTGTACCGTTTACACCTGAGTGTCTACTCGCGCTCGTGGGTGCCATGTGCGATGGGGGGGTGTTCTCAGGCCGAACAGGCGGCGTAGGTCCTCGCGGATCAAGACGAGCCTGGGCAACTGGGGGCGAGTGAGATAGTGCGCCCATGCCACGGTCGACAGAGTACATACGTGGCGGTGGACCGCCATTCAGCGCGCTCAATGAGGTTTGCGGAGACCGGTTGATCGTCGCCTGCACGATGGGTGGAGACGCAGATGCGGCATATGAGCGCGGAGGAGGTTGTGACAGGTGAGGTGAGCGCGCTGGCATCGGGCCATATGGACTCTGATGTGTTGAATAGGCTTGTGTGGGCGGACCCGGATGACCAGGAGGGTAGTGTGACGGAGACGGAGCTGGAGGGTGATGGTTTGAAGGATGAGCTGGAGGGTGATGGTTTGAAGGATGAGCTGGAGGGTAGTTGCCCATGTGATGTGGGGGCGGAGGAGGCTGAGGCGCAGCAGGATAGGCACGAGGCGACATGCCATTGCGCAAGCTAGGGTCATTTGGTGGTGGTGGTCGTTGCTCGTAGCGCGGCGGGTATCCTGGATGAGCACCGTGCGAGTGGGAGTGAGCTGGGGGAAGAGGCCGCCCGAGAACAGCAGTTGGGGGAGGTGGAGGATGGCTGTGCTGCACGAATGGGTGCGGGGCACCCATGCTCGAAATCATGGGACGTTGAGGTTGAGCTTGAGGCTGAGCTGGAGCTGGAGCTGGCGGTGGTGCCGGAACTGGCGCTGGAGCCTGGACAGGAGGATAGGGTGAGGGTCGGGGTTCTGGCACAGGATCTGGGGCCGGGGGGTTCTTCAAATGGCATTTGTGACATTCATATGCCGGCTCAGCATCTCCATTGACATGTGCAAATGGAGAGCCATTTACAAACATTGGAAAGCTCGCGCTTGCTCCATTCGACAAAGGTCCTCGATGGTTCCGTGCGTTCGGCCACCATCTGGGGCTGAAATCGCTCGCACAGCGAACACATTTCCGGGTAGTTGCTGCGGCCGTAATCCCAGAAATCGGTCGGGGTGCAGGACGTTCCTCCGTGTCAATATCCATCTCATCGGGTCGAGGCTCACTAGGCGCCGGCTGTGGCTTCTGAGCATCCTTGGGTGTTGGTGGCTGTCCATTGCTGGTGGAAGCTCGGCGGTATGCAGTGTTGAGTGCGTAAGGCTGTGGACCCGCGACCGACTGCTGTACATATGCTGCCTTTCTAGACGTGCCAGTGAGTGTAAGGTCGGCCTGCTTGTATGTTTGAGCAAACAATTGGAGAGCATTGAGACCATCCTGTCCAGTCAATTCACCAAGGTCGTGGAGCGTAGGGGACACGGTATGGTTAGGACAGTAGAAAGCCGGCGTAGCTGCACCAACCTCACCACCAAGTTTAATGGTCTGGACATTGTCTTTTCTTGAGCCCTTGACAGGCGTGACATCAAGACCGAATCGGTACTGGGCTTGGAAAGCACAGCCAACATGGAAATGAGCATTACATCCAGCAAAGTGACAGCCAACGCACGCGCCTTTAGACGTCTTGCAGATCTTGCACACCTGTCGCCACCGGTCCTTTGGAATAGAGCCAAATCCCTCAGCAGGCTCCAGCTCCTTCGCATCTCCAAATTTGACCTCTGGGGTCCACAAAGAACACAAAACGTGAGCCCAATTGTTGCCAGCGGTGCGCTTCAAAGGCTCCCGAGGTCCGGTTGGCTTGCCGACGGCTTCTTGTCGCTGGCGATAGAGCTTGATAGCTTCCGCAACCATTTCCTTCTCCAGTCGTTCTTTCTCCTTGTCGCGGTCTGACTTCTTGCGGCTGGTATTCTTGGTGGTCTCCATGAGTTCATGCTCGGTCCAGGACACCGGACAAAGCACGCATTCATAGGTGGTTGAGATCGAAGGACTGCGGTCGTTAGAACACATATCGCAAAGCCACTTGTTACCGGCCCGAGAGCCCTGCACTCCGTAACAGTTGCGATGAACGGTCAGGCGACAATCACGGCAAGAGAGGTGCTCCTCTCCCGTGGGTTCAACCTTGTTGCACACGGCGCATGGGAGAGTCTTTGCCCGGGGGGGATCAGGAACAATTGGAGGGCCCTCAGATATCTTCTCGATCCCGGGCTTCTTCTTTGGCGGCATTGGTTCCACTGACGATGTTGCCGTGGAGGTCGCAGTGCTTGGGATATCCGGACGAATCGGCTTCTTCTTGGACGGGTCGAGCTTGTTTTCATGTTGCAGTTGCGGATTGCTATCCACAGCAATGCCCATTGAGGTTGCGGTAGCAGCCGTGGTACTGTTGATGGTGAACGGGGTCTCGGTAGCTAAGATCAGCTGAGCTAGCAATTCCTCGTCAATCCGGCGTCTCCATGACTTGTTTCCACTGGTCGCAATCCTCTTGCCAAGTTCATCAACATCCTCGTACTGAATGCTGTACTTTCGCCACAGGAGGGCACACCGGAGACAAAGAGCCACAGTCAACATGGGTCCTTTATCCTTCTTCGCTGAGGGGTCGGAAGGAACGACAGTCCCAGGTGGCACAAGAGGAGCGCGTCGCCATTGTCGAGAGTGACGTGTCGAGCAAAACTTGCACTGGAATCCCTTTTTCAGCACCATTGCTTTGTCGTTGTCGAATGCAGAGTCATCATGATCATCGGCGACATCGTCAACCAGTTTCGATGAGATAACGCTCTGTCTTCGGACCTCCTTTTTACCGCGCCTCCCTTCGTAGCTACCCCAGATCTGTTTTCCGCGAGGAGTCTTCTTCCACATATAATAGAACCGAACAATTTGGTAGATGTGAACCGTTTTGACGTGTTTTGCGATGTTGCGCCACTCGGATCCGTATTTTTGGACACCTTGTTCAAACGCCTTCAGCTCCTCCGGGCGGAGCTGAGGCTCATTAAGATCCTTGTATTTGTTAACCTTCTTCAGCTTTGCGAGTGCTGCCTCGACGTTGAAGCTCTCAGAGTACAGAAGCCCCAAAGCCTTATCCAAGAAGTTGGTGCAATACTTCTCAACTCCGAGTTCAGGAGCCAGTTCCTTCGCTTGGCGCATATAATCCTCGATAAAGTTTTCCCGCTCCACGTCGCTTAAGTGGGCGCCTGGTGCATCGTCTTCGCCACGAGAAGGAATTTGTTCAGCTGTCGGCATTATGAATAAAGGCTCGGCGGTGCGCACTTGCTTTCCGTTGACGGTCACAGGCTCATCTTCACCACGTGTGATATAGCCTGGGGGCTCATCTTGAACCCATTTCGGTCGGGTGGCGCGTTCGATCTTCGCGGCATCCAGCGCCGCCTGCGATTCCTTGGTAAGCTTCATGACATTCCGTCCGCCCGCTACCTTGACAGCCTTCTTTTTCAACAACGGAGGCTTTACATATTCCACAGTGCGTCCGGGCCAAGGGTTAACAACCGCTTGGTGTCGCGGTCCAAGGCGGGAACTTGCACGGGGATAAATCCGATCATCGTAGTCCAGAGCGTCCTCCACTCGGCAATGAATACCCAGGTAGCGATAAGGCCACATCTTCGCCTGTGCCATCTGTTCTGCTGTTTCGGGCTTCGGCATAGAGTCCTCGGCTGCACCTGGGGTGCTATCGCCAGTTCCGTTCGCCACTCCATTGGCATGATGCTCCTCCTCTTCCTCCTCGACAATCTCATCTTCGCCTTCCGGTCGAGCCTCACCCATGTGCGGGGTGTTCCGCGCCTCTAGTTTACGCTCTTGAGCACGGCTGCAAGCGGCGCATGCCCAGGCGAATCCTCGAGCCGGCTTCTTGGTCAGGGCAGGTCGAACACAATGCATGTGATAAGTCGAGTCGCAGACGGCACAATCAACTGATTCAGAATTTGCCGCAAACTGACGGCATCGCTTGCATGTCTTGACAGCGCCCGTCAGTTCCTTTCCTTTGCCGATTTCTACCAAAATGAATTTCCAGCGATCATCAAGGACTTTCTTCACATTTGCAGGCACATTGATCACATCCTTTGTTGGGATTACATCGTACAATCGGTGGATGTATCGGTCGAACATCTTGTCGTACCAGAAGGAGTCGCGAGTCTTCTTGTATGCATTTATATCGTCAATTTCTGAAACATGGCGGATTTCGCATTTCCCACGCAGGGAAGAAAGCGGACAGGTATCCGAATGCATAGATGCGAACACAAATCGTGTGTCTGGGCTGTGTCGTTGAATGTCTCGTGGACGGTAGTACCAGTTGACTCTCAACGCTTCAATCACACCGTCACCCTTAGTCTTGGATGGTAAGAACTCCATGATTCGAGCCAAATAATAAGGCTCACCCGGAGGCTCACAAATTAAATACACATGATCTGGATGCTGTTAATAATTTGGCCCCATCTCGTTGATGAAAATAGGTTAAACTAGATAACAGGCAAAAGAGCGGGGAAACTAACCATTGACAGCAAATGTAGTGCCATCATCTGCTTTTAATTGACCATCTTTGAGATACGGGGTAGTTGCCTCAAAGCTGACCATATTGGTAAAATAACCGCCGTCAGGATCTCCCGGGGCGGACGTGAAGATCTTTTTCGCGGGATTGCCAGTGGAACCTGAATTGGGAGTGCTTGCGGGTTGCTTCCGCTTCCTCAATGCAGATCCATTCTCTTCTGGTCGTGCGGAAAATGATGAGGTACCTGGAATTGACTCCTTGGGGATTGGATTGGCATTGGCATTCGCATTGCCATTAGTCGCGGTGCCATTGGTCAGAGGCTTGCGTGATTGAGTAGGCGAGGCCTTTTCACTGTCTGATTTGGAGCCGTTGGTGATGTTGTTCAGGCCCACGCCGCTAGTTCGCTTGGCAGTTTTGGGAAGTGCCGTTTCATACTCCATTTCAATGTCTCGGTCTTCTGCGTAGTTGGGCCGAGGGGCGTTGCGGCCTCTCGATCGCGTGCCATAAGGGGCCGCGGCGGAGGCGCTGGCCGGATCGGCCACTTCCTCCGGAGAGTTGCTGGCGGTCATCGAGAACGACCCTTAGTCATCCAAGGCAGGCATGCAACAAATGATGGGGAGATGAGCCCTGGAGAATAGAGTTGAAGCCCCGATACACGTGAGAATAAGTAAGATGCTGGGTGGTGTCAGTTGGAAAAAAGCCTCAAGGATGCAAAGTGGCGCGATGCATGTACGTGGATAGTGTGGGTTGGTAGTGTGGAAACACTAGGGCCCGCGGGGGGCGAAAATCTCACAGGAACGGGTAAAGTGGGAAAATGCGAAAGTGGGCAAATGATATGAAACAATGCCGAAAGGGGGTGGACACGATGAACACAAGGACGAATTTGGGGTGGAATGGGAAAAGAGATGGGAGTGGAAGGAAGGAAGAAAGAGAAAGTGTGTCAGATCTAATGCTGATTTCACTGCAGGGGTGGAAAGGAAGAAGGGCGGACGGGGCAGCAGATATCAAGGTGGTCAGGTCCAGTGAAGGCCCAAATTCAATGATAGGGGATTTGATGG
This sequence comes from Penicillium sp. IBT 16267x, assembly GCA_028828865.1. Classification (NCBI taxonomy): domain Eukaryota; kingdom Fungi; phylum Ascomycota; class Eurotiomycetes; order Eurotiales; family Aspergillaceae; genus Penicillium; species Penicillium sp. IBT 16267x. Next base: position 574,682 of record JAQJZQ010000005.1, on the reverse strand, counting down.
GGGGAAAGAGGGACACTAGTCGCTATAAAACCCGTCGAACACGAGAATGGAAAGATGAAAATCAAGAAAATGAAGGATACATACCACCGTCTGCAAATTACTTAGTGGAATATAGAAAGAGAAAAACGGACTCCAATCTTGGAGGGAAGGGAGGGGGAAGAAAGAAGAATGACGAGAGGCGAAAGATCTGGAAGCGCGAAATGGGCGAAGGGGAAATAGAGAAGCGCACTCGGGCGAAACCAAACAAGCGCGCAGCCACCCGGGGCAAGGTAGAAGGAAAAGACCCAAAATATAGGCAACTTCCCAAGGTGTGGATATTCTAGAATACGTTTTGCAGAAGAAATGGGGAAGAAGAAAGGAACTGATGATGTGGAAAGGAAAAAAGCGTCGAGGATCCCGAGCGTGCTGGCCCCTAGTCCCGATATGTTAATATGACGGATCCTCAGGACATTGGAACCAAGGGAAAATGCTCCTCGATCCGATTGCTTCCCAAATGATGGTAAAATAAATTAAAAATGTTCATGATCATTGGTCCAGTTAAACGAGATCCCTGCTGATCGTCTTGGATTTACATCTGAGGCTTCTACATTCCGTTTTCGATTTCGATTACTATTCTAGGGGGAAGGTGGGAACCATAACATGGATTGAAACGCAGAGGGAAAAGAGAGAGAAAAATGATGCCAGCAAATCCATAAAAAAACGGGCCGGGAACGGTCCAGAGTGATGAAACTCTGGTAATGCCGATTAGGAATGTTGTCACGGTACAGCACCAAAGGCGCGTATGGAACAGAAGACAGATGGGGGGAAGGAGGAATGGAAGATTATGGGAAATAATAACCCATCCACGCTACAGTATGGGGGGAAAAGAAAAGCTAATAATGCACGGCGCTTCAAACAGTGACCGCCAGGGCCTCTCTGATCTTGTGTCGATTCCTACATTGGAAATCATGTTGTGCAAGGGTACTTGCAAGTTCTACACGTTACGTCCCCAGGGTACCGATTCATATCGGGGTGGAACCTCATAAGAATTTCCAATCAAGACTGGGCCGGATCAGACGGGGTGTGTTCATGATATCGGAAAGCGTCAGGTTGTGGTAAACGTAGCGTGGTTGAGGAAAAGGGCACTAGTAGCCGGACTCCACAGCTCCATCCACGATCCCTGCGGAAATATTACTGTACCGGAACGGTACCTTGGGTACACCTTCCTCCCTCTAATGTGTCAGTTGGCCAGAAATGGGGCGTTTTCACCGTTCTTTGTTACACCTGTCTCTCTCCGTAAGCGAGGGCTTTCCAGGTGAATACTGATCAAATCCTGTATTATACCAAGATTCCAGAGTATGATTCGGAGTTTTATACTGCTATAGAGATAATGATCCTGGGAAAAATGATGTGGCCCCGGCGCGTGCATGATAGGACAGAATCCGGGGGGGCGAAAAAGAGACTATTTAATAAGTATTGCATGCCGCGGCAGATCAGTCGCCAGGATTCGTTTTGCGTCCAAAAAGAAAAGCATATCTGTGAATCGACGCAAGGGAAAGTTTGTTAGACCTAAGCCCCCACGAAAACACGAAAGACGAAAAACATGAAAAATGGCACCAAAAAAAAAAAGGACGTGGTAAAACGCTGGGCTCTAGGTCATTTAAACTTCTACCGCCCATTCGGTCCAATGACGATCCAAGGCGCCGAGAGATGCCCGCAGTTGGCCGAGGATGATTTGCTCCCGGCGGCTGTTGCGCGTCGCCACCTTGCATAGGTCTAAGCTCAGAACGTGCCGCACTACCCAACCCTTGAACCAACCTATATCAGAACTTCACTTGAAATACCTTGTTATATACCTATATTTCTATACCGATTTTTCATATTTGAACCACGTCATCTGCTGAAAATGAAATTATACAGTATGTTCAAAATAGTATTTTCGCGGGGGAGTTTATTGTCTTGTGACTGCTATCGGATCAGGGGATATATATCCAGGAATATGCTACTGGGCAACTCTAACACACGACCACTTTTCCAGTCTGTGTTTGCCTATATGAGTTGCGCACGTTGCTCCTAGCAGATTCATCTCCAGGGCTGGACCAATACTGTCGTTATCTCGAATTCTAGGTACAAAATCTAGCCATCATGCTGTATTTCTACATATATCCTAGTCTCCTGGATCTAAGTAGCCCCCCGGATTGCGGGATGTCCATGGATATCTCACATTCCTGACAAGCACCTGGCACAATCAACCAAATTCCAGTCTGCCGATCTGCATATTGGCTACTCGCCTATAGGAGGTTGTGCTCTTAAGTTTAGTGGGGACCAGTATTTGGGTTCACAAACGGTCTCGGTACTTAACATGTAAAGGTCCTGGGTAGCTACCTACTGTAGGTACACATGGCGATTTCTGTCCTACAATACATAACCGTACGGCCTGTGAAAAAGGAGTAAACCTCAAATGTTTTGTATCGCAGAAAAGTTGGACTCGCCACCAGATCATTTCTATTACGCACTCTTCAGGACACCTGGATCTGGGGCCTCCACCCGACCGGGATCCAGGCATGCGCAAGCCCACCACAATTTGTTCCAGATTTTGCATATAGGCAACAGTCCGACACAAATTTTTAAAGATGGTTGCTTAAGGTTGAAATTTGCACTGCTAATTTTTGTCTATGTTTTTGCCCTTTTGACATAGGCAGCACCGCGTTATCGTCAGACGACCCATCGCACTACACTCCGTGGACTGAACCTGACTTGTTGGTCATGCCAGCTTTCCAGTCTATGCACCATATACTTACAAATGTACCTACTGTACCGTAGCTAAATTTTTGTTTGGGCAAGGAGTTCCCAGCCACGTCCCTGGCGCTGATTCCACGTATGGGAATGAATTTCATCCTTACATAACTCTTACATCCGACCAGGAACCAGCTTAACTTAATATTGATTACGTAATACCGATGACGACTGCGGCCTCAGGTGTCAAGAGTGACCCAAACGCGGTGGTCGCGTAGAAACAACAAAGGTGAAAGATGGAACATAAATTTTGACTCAACAAAAATTTCTCTTAAGTCATCCATGACTGGCTCTTGGATCTCAGCACCCATGACGTTGGAATCATGTCGATGAAGTCTCACGGGTTTGAGACCTCAATGGACGTTGCGCGCCGACAACAATACCATGTAGCGCAACTGGCAGGTCACAAAAGGCCCTCCACCGAGCTAGAGACTACTAACACAGAGTCTGAGGTGAGAGCTCTCCCGATACCTCGGTACCAACCACCTGGCGAATTGGACATCGAATCCACTCCGTTGGAGTCCGCTCGAGCCTCTTTGGTGGCCCCTCCAAATAGATTTACCGCCAGCAAGATCCACACAGGTCCGGGCGCAGGCATAACGGACCAAGCGGATGAGCAAAATAAGGCCTCCATAGCGGCACCGAGGTCGACTCAGAACCCTTTGCTTTCGCTATCCAACCCGAAGTACGGACTTCCTGCGGCGCTCACGGCCAATTTTGCTGCTCTAGGCGTCACCAGTATCTATGCTTGGCAGGCATCATGTCTGTTATCTCGGGGTCTACTCTCTGGTGAGCGACATTTGGTTTATACAGCCCCCACTGGAGGCGGGAAGTCCATGGTGGCAGATGTCTTGTTATTGAAGCGTATCATTGAGACTGAACGCAAAGCTATTCTGGTCTTACCGTATGTGGCTTTAGTTCAGGAGAAGTTAAAGTGGATGCGTCGGATTGTCCAAGGTGTGGAGAAGAATGTTCCGGATGACGAAGATGAAGATGATTCGAGCTTTCCTCGCAAGCGATGGAAGAAACTTCAGAAACAGATCCGCGTTACCGGATTCTTTGGTGGTAGTCGGACTACTAATACTTGGGCCGACACTGACATTGCGATCTGTACGATCGAGAAGGTGTGATTTCCATCCTTGGTGCCCGCTAGAACTGATCTAATGCAGGTTCAATAGGCGAATTCATTAATCAACACTGCGATTGAGGAGTGTAGCATTGGGAATCTAGGAGTGGTCGTGCTCGATGAGTTACACATGCTCGACGATGAACATCGTGGATATCTGTTGGAGCTGATGGTCACGAAGTTGCTCCTACTACAGCAAGATATCCAAATCGTGGGAATGAGTGCCACGCTTTCGAATACTGAGATGCTGGCTGAATGGATGAACGCCAGGTTTTTCATCTCAACATACCGACCAGTGCCCATTGATGAATACCTGGTGTATGAAAATGCGATTTATCCAGCTGCAACATCCAGGCAATTATTTCAGACAGCCACCAAACTAGCTTCGACATTGACTCCTATTCCGCCCCATAGAATTATTGAGCCCTCAACCTACAAAGAGTTCGGCAATGCCGCGACCAACGCGATGGTAGCATTGGCTGTGGAAACTGCTTCGGCGGGGTACGGAGCTTTGGTCTTCTGTGGAAGTCGCAATGCATGCCAGATCAATGCTGCGACGATTGGTGAAGCTATGCCTCATGCAGAAGATAAAGAAGAGCTGAATAAGCGACTTGATTTGCTTGCCGACCTAAGAAGCCTCACATGTGGTCTAGATCCTGTGCTCGGAAAGACAGTCATTAAAGGAACAGGATTTCACCATGCTGGGATGACATTTGAAGAACGGGAACTGATTGCAGCAGCCTATGACTCAGGTGTGCTCAAAGTGCTCATCGCCACATGTAGCCTAGCTGCTGGAGTGAACCTCCCCGCCCGACGGGTCATTATCAATGGAGCTCGGATGGGCCGAGAATTGGTCGGACCTGCAATGTTGCGGCAAATGTGTGGACGGGCTGGGCGCAAAGGGAAAGACGATGCTGGGGAGACATACTTGATATGTGTTAAGGCTGATCTGGAAGCCGTATGTGACCTATTGGATGCCGATATGCCTGCCATCGAAAGTTCCCTTGTCCCCGAAAAACGAGGTCTGAAACGAGCTTTGCTAGAGGCTATCGCAACAGGCCTAGTGTCCGGTTGCGAGGCGATCAAGGAATACGTACGATGTACGCTTCTGTACCGTACCCTCGACAAGAAGCTTGCGTATAGCATTATGAACTCAGCTCTAAAAGAATTGGTCGACGAAGAGCTCTTGGTTTTGAAAGAAGACGAGGCATATGGAGCAACTCTGCTAGGCCAAGCCGTCGTAGCCTCAGCATTCGCCCCCGAAGATGGCTTGTTTGTGCACGAGGAGCTCAAGAAAGCTCTTCAGGCCTTCGTGATGGATGGTGACATGCACATTTTCTACATGTTCACACCCCTACAGGTATCCATGAGCACGCCAATTGACTGGCAAATATTCCGCGATAAACTCGACCAATTGGACGAGAGTGGTATTCGCGCATTACAATTCGTAGGTGTGCAGCCGGGCTTTGTCAATACAATGTGAGTCTCGCTGCCTTTATCCTTGATATGAACTCCAAACTAACACCTGAAGGGTCAAATCTGGTGCATCGTTGAAAGAAACAACCCCAGAACAGATCCAGAAAGCGCGGATCTACCGACGCGCTTATACAGCCTTTCAGCTCCGCGATCTAAGCAACGAAGTCCCCTTAGCGGTCGTTGCCCAGCGCTACCGTATCCCCCGTGGCACGGTCCAGACACTAGCACAACAATGCCATGGCTTCGCGGCTAGCATTGTCAAGTTTTGCCAGCGAATGAACTGGGGTATGCTAGCCGCTGTGCTAGATCACATGCGCGATCGACTTGAAGCGGGTGCTCGAGCTGACCTGCTTGAGATGGCGCAGGTGACTTTTGTTCAGAGTTGGACTGCACGGTTACTAAGGGAAAATGGATTCCGAAATCTGCGCGCCTTGGCCGAGGCTGATCCGAAGGATCTGGTGCCTGTGCTTATGATGGTATACCTACCCCCTTCACTCTCTTGTCTTAGGCTGTATTAGAATGCTGACAGGAAGTTTGTTTTAGGTGAACGCCCGTAAGACGCAGAAGAGCCAGCTCCACCCGACGGAGGCAGAGAGGTATGCCGCAAAGTTGTTGGCGAAGGCTGAGATTATTGTAACTTCTGCAAATAATATCTGGGGTATGTATTCATCCACACGTGCCTTCGAGCATTCGCTGACAATGCGGTTGAATTTAGAACGAGAGCTGCAGGTGGACATAGAAGCATAAGCTTCCCTGTGAGAGACTTAGCTCGAGATATCGATTTGACATAGACACATGATACCTACTGAGCACATGCATTATAGCGTTGACCTCCATTACATAAACGCCTACAATGGCATATTGGTGCCACGGCTCTATTTGAAAAGATGCCCGAAAATCAGGTTAAAGTCATATTTACTCCAAGTATTCAAACTAAATAGGACGCAATAGGTACTCGACCTCAGATAGCCGCATTAGGGAGTAGGTGCTTAGATAGGTACTTGTCTAAGTACCTAGCAGAGTAGGGGGCCCTTAAGGATGGCGCCATGTAGCTTCTCTACTATCAAAACCACATTTTTACCAATTTACAGCAGAATCTACCAATAAAATGTCCATGGATAACCAGTGAGCTTCCAAGAGGGTTATATAGGGTGCTTCAAATCAATAACTGGAAGGCATTTTTTTCGAAATGAATTGTGGCACCTATATGCCACCGTAACCGCAAGTTTGGAATCTTTCTCATTGTAATCGTGACTATCTACTTATCCAACCAGCCCGTAGGATACTGTACCACCTGAATAGGCAGGTGTATTATATATAATTCACGAGGTAAACCCATTCAGATCATTCTGCGCCTCAATAACCTCTCCTTTATCCACAAAGTCTGCCAACATCACATTCGGTGCGTGGCCATACAGCGCTTCACACTCTGTTGCCTGTGCACCAAGGCTGCCCTTTCCAGTTGCGGCATTCGTAGTGGCTGCTGCGCCGCGGTCCGGAATATCAATACCAAAAATATCCAGATCTAGGTAGTGGTTTACGAGGTACATACGACCCGAGGCGGAGGCACCGGCGGGTCGGTCAATGCTGCAGCTCGAGAAGGTCGCGTCTGTGACATCGTAGGGTGTTTCGAAGTAGTAGGCGAATTCATCAAGAATGTAGTCTACTCTGCTGGTATCGGCACCGTAATCTAGATATATGTGTTAGCTCTTTGCTTCTCCGCTCGACGAAGAAAAGAAAGGAAGCAAACTAACCCAGGAACGCGACTAGTCTCTTTCCACTGTCAATCAGATCACCTAGTGTAGGCCAATCGGCGTAAGCTAAGGGCTCAGACGAGGGAACGAACGCGTAGTTATCAATCCCGGCGCTGACGAACGTGCTGCCGAAGAGAGAGATATCCAACGAGTCACCGTTCGTCAAAAGAATTGTCACCACTTCGTTGGGATTGTTATCTAGCCAGCCCTTGATCGTGGTAAGGTATGCCTCAAGCGTCCCTGCGTCCTCGAGCAGACAAGACGTGTGGCACAGTTCTATGACATTGTCGTCGAGCAGTGACTTGTGTGTTTGCGCCTGTAGATACCGGATGCCCATGTCTAGCTGCGCAGTGATGCCGATATTCTGGTTCTGCTGGGGGAGGTCTCCGACGAAGGCTGAATCATGCGAGCCTATGAATGTGATATTAGAGTAGGAGCGCATGCAATACTCCGTGCGGCCGTTACAGGTGGTTGCCGCGTCGGCCGCTGTGGTGGTTGTCGATGCGGTGTCTCGTCCGAATATCTGGGAGAAATTTGGCATTCCGAGAACTGGCTCTAGCATCAGGGTGCTGAGCAGAGCTCGTACTAGGCCACGATTGATGGGACTCATGGTGATTATCTTGCGATCCCGACGGAAGGCACAACAGGTGGGCTTTTAGGTCAAAAAGATATAAACAAGATAAACTACCAAGGATTTTGTGCTTTTTCAAGAGGCTCGAAAACACTTTCAACCCAGTGGCTCGTGGTGATCACTCAACCACCATATTCACGGGGCCCTCCATAGCAATATATATGTGTGGCCGCCAGCCACGCAGGCAGGGACGGATATGCCCCTCAGGACCACAACATTCCACAGACCGACGATCGTTTTCCAGAAAGGAAAACACACGACCGATGCAGATGACGGACCTCATGTCTGTATCGCCCACATTGATAGGGCGGCATCCTTGTGACTCGATGTAACCACAGCCCCGCACTAGCACGGTACAGGATCACCAGGAACCAGGAACATCTTTGTTCTGCAGATCAAAATAAGCTAGAGCTAAGCCGTAGCTGATTTTCAATATAAATGTGTCGGCTGCTCTGGTCCATTTGGCATGGCTGCTCCGTTGTCACATTCGGGCTTGCTAGTTCCCGCCAATGATGGGCTTTATCGTACGCAGGAGGATCACTCGGGCGGCAGGGGCACTGTATTTCGGACTTGCCGCGACGAGCGTATTTGGAGATCCAATGGGCTCAGAGGTTTTTATTTTGTTTTTATTGTCGGGATTTAGTCGAGAAAAAGGTTGTTAGTAAGGGTGTGCCAACTATATGGTCTGTGAATGGTTAGATGGAGATGGATGTTGGGCGATCTCAGATGTAGGAACAATAACGTGCAGTGAGCAGCAGCCATACAGTGACCAAGGCGCTTTTTCAACTGAATGTCATACAAAATAACAGAAGAAAAATAACGGATGAAATATACTCAAAAATTTGACCATTTTGACTCACAAAGTCCAAAAAGAAAGAAATCCGAGCACACATTGTAACTGCATGTAAATGATGTTGCCACAGTGGCTGGAGGCTCTCCAGCCCCCCAAACGGCCCGATCCAGGCAACGGAGCTCAGGAACTCTCGCTATCTCCACATGTACATCGAGCTCAACTTCAACTCAAGACCCTTGCCCGCTTTATCCGATCGCTCTTGTACTTGTACCGAATACGAGCTGATTGAATCCTGCGACTAAATCTGCCAACTCGGAGCACCTCGCTGGTCCGGACACGCCCCCTCCTGACCCGCCGCCAGCAATGATCTTTCGAGGCCGCTCATGAGCTCGATGGCAGAGGCCAGTGAGGGCTGGGAACGAGAGGATGAGCTTGATTTGGATCCGGAGGACGACGATTCCCAACTTCCCGACCATGACGCTCTCCAAAATCCCGGACCTTCCCAGGAGCCACTCGACGAATTGGACACAATAGACACAATAGAAGACCATGCGCAGGACCATGCATCAGAGACGACCATCCAAGAGGTCAGGGATAGTCTTCCGCAAACTCCACCAAATCGAAGCATCGAATTCAATGGGACCCCAGGGAGTTTGGATGAGACAGCTTCGACTCCAGATGACTCTCCATCGTTACATGTAAGTGATGCGATAGGCGCGCCTTGACGAAGCAGCATTCTGATTGTTCGCAGGATTCCATAATCTCGTCGCAGGACAGCAGCGCATTACTACCCCGAGGCTCCCCGCGAGTCAGTCCCAGTCCAGTCCACCGTCCGTTCGACCTCCGCTTTCAATCCCGGTTATCATCGTTGCCTCTAAGCATATCACGATCGGGCTCGCCATATCTAGCCCAAATCCATTCCCGACAGTCCTCGATCACGAGCCAGGTATCGCCAACACCGGAATCGGAACCAGAATCACCCCCGAGCCCGTGGGATGTAGTGCGATGGACAAAGCTGCGAAAGATTACCGGACAGGCGTTCTCGGAAATTGGGAGGCGCAATTTTGGGCGACCAACCTGTTTGGCGGTGTCTACCAGCATTGTGGTAGGCACCTCCAAAGGTATAATTCTTGTGTTTGATTACCAGCAAAGTCTGAAAACCATTATCGGAACAGGGACAAAAGCTGTGGAATGCGGTCCAATCACTGCTCTAGCATTGTCTGCAGACCATTCTACCGTCGCAGGTGGCCATGGATCTGGCGATATCTACACCTGGGAGATATCTCGCTCAGCACGACCTTTTCTCCATATCCCTCCAATTCCAGCAAACCAAGTGGAAACTCGAACCTCTGATGGCCATATCGCGGGTTCGGCTGTCATTCATATTGGATTCTTAGGAACACGGCGTACTGCGATAGTGTCCGCGGATACGAGTGGAATGGCATTCTCTCATTTGGCAACGCGTGGGATGGGAGCTGTTGCAAGAACAGTGAAAACAACTCGAATTCTTGGCAGATACCCTCCTACTACTTTAAAAGAAGTACGGCCGCGAAAGCCCAGCTCAGTTCTGGCTTTTTCTCCTTTGCCACTTGGCAATGTAGAGCAACCGTCCGACTCTTTAGGCCTAGTTGCCATGTTGACACCTTATCTACTGGTAATAGTGTCTACCACACCTGTCGCACAGACCCAGCACAAAGCGCCGAGGCCAAAGGAAGTTCCGGCTCACAGCGCTATGACTGGCGCTCTCGCTTGGTTCCCTGCAATTCGACTCAAAGGGAAAGACAGCCAGACCTCCAATAACAAGCTCGTTTATTGCTGGTCAAATGTGTTGACTGTGCTGGAAGTGACCGAAGCGGAAACGGAAGAACCTGTGGATAGGGACAAGCCGCCCAACCTGGTCTTCAGAGCACGTAGTAGATGGAAGGCGGATGAGCCCATCGTCGCCGTGCAATGGCTGAGTCGCTCAGTCCTTGCAGTCTTCACCATCACCCAGCGACTTCTCATCCTTGAAGACAATTCCATGCATGTAACAGACTCGATCGACCTTGTGAGTCGACATGTCTACCACGCTGATCTGTTTTCAGCTAGGCTTCACACTTTGGTCGAGCAGTTGGATGAGGAAGACACTTCGATGCATGGTGTAGTGGCAGATGCATTCTATATGAGCTTTCGTGCTTATAAAGGACGTTTGTTTCTGCTTGGGTATAATGAAGCCCTAGTCGGTAGTCTTTCGAACTGGGCTGATCGACTTCTCGCACTTATGGAAGCGGGTGATTTCATTGGTGCCATTCGATTAGCCACTTCTTTCTACACGGGTGCCGCAGAGAAGCTGACAGTCGGTCTTCCCGAAGAAGATTCCTTGAGACAGCCGATTGTCCAGGAGAAGCTGCTAGAGATGATCTCTGCTTCTCTCAAATATGCATTCGGTCGCAATACCGAGGCAGATAACGAGAGAGTGGACAACCAGCAACTGGGAGAACTGGCCGAGGTGTCAATCATGGCCTGTATCTACATGGCGGATTATGAGTTCCTCTGGGAGGAAATATTCACCTGGTTCGAGGAGAATGATTCCGCAGGAATTTTCATGGACGTTCTTGAACCACGTATTATCGACGGAACCACTCGTTCTCTACCTCCGATTGCGGTAAAAGCTCTGATCAATCACTTCGTGGTCACCCATCCGCCTGGCCGCCTAGAGGAGATTATTTGCCTTCTTGACACAACTACCATGGACATTGACCAAGTCACGACGTTATGCAAGCAACACAATCTGTACGATGCGTTTATATACGTGTGGAACCGCTGTTTACAAGACTACGTGGGCCCTCTGGAGGAGCTTCTACGTATGATCCCATCCCAGCCCGAACCTCTCGTCAACGGCGATCGCGCCAACGAGGTGACCCGGCATACAAATGCAATGAAAATATTCCCCTATTTATCATTCGTCTTGACGAGTCGCATCTACCCAACAGGGGACGAGATGGAAGAAACCGAGGCCTTCCGTGCAAAAACCTCCTTGTACCAATATCTTTTCTCAGGCCAACTGTCTGGCACAGTGCCAAGCAATGATTCCGATGGTGCTGACTCGTTCTCACCACTGAGGGCTATGCTGAAGTATGACGCGTCCAGCTTCATGAGCATGTTTAACGAAGCATTTGAAGATAGTTTCCTGAATGAGCCCGAATCTGAAGAGGCTCTCACCTCTGGCGTCTCGATCAACCGACAATACCTGATTACCATTTTGCTTCAAGTTATGGATGCATCTTTCTTTTCTCCTTCTGATACCATTTACTTGGACATGTTTGTTGCGCGCAATCTTCCGAAATACCCCCAGTACATTCTTCTTTCGGGCACGACTCTTCATCAGGTTCTCGTCCGGCTGTGCCAGTATCCTGAGCCGGACATGGCTGACGACTGTGAGCTGAGTGCGGAGTACTTGCTATCTTTCTATCACCCACCAGACGTTCAGAGCATGGTGTCCTTGTTCAAGGAAGCTCGGTTTTTCCGCATTCTCAAATCGACCTACCGCTCAGAGAAACAATATCCGGAATGGATTTTGGCGTATCTCGAGGATCCAAATGACAAAGAAGCCATTTTTACATCCTTACACGACTGTCTACGTCCGGGTGCTCCCCTTGGTAAGAAGCAACGCAAAGATGTTGTGGAAGTGGTGAAAAAGCACGCTACTGAAATCGCCGATATCGATGTCAAACAAGCAGCAGAGACAATGCAAAACCTGGCCCCTGAAACACATCCTACGTTTCTACAGGCACTGGAGCAGAATCCACAGAGCCAGTATAAGTATCTTCTGGAGCTCGTTGAGCCCTCTGTCCAAAGCGGAGAAAGTCGAGCTCCGCCGCCCGTTGACAACTGGATGATTGAACGCTACGTGCAGCTTCTCTGCAAATACAATCCCTCTCATATCGCGGACTTTGTCGACGGCCTCCGCGTCGGCGATTTTCACCTCGATCAACTGCTTCCGGCCATTGAGGAGAGCGGGGCGATCGATGCCGCGGTGATTCTACTTGCCCGACAAGGCCAGCTGCGACCGGCCTTGAACCGTCTTGTCGCTCACCTGAATACACTCGAGTCTGGCTTAGTTGGAATTCTCCAGAGCATGGGAGAGGCCCCAGACTCATCCAGTGCGACCGAGGCCATTGATGATCTTCTGGAATCGCTAAACAAGTACTCTGGTGTTGGAACATGGCTCTGCCAAGGCCAAACCAAGACTGCTTTGCAGTCTAGACCGAGCACCAATGGCCAGCGTGGTGTGCCTCCGCTTGAACAACCCCTGACATTTGACGAGGTTCTCTGGCTCGATCTCATCGAGGCGGTGGTTCGGATCGCGAGCAATGTCTTTACCGTGATGAGGGAGCACCACATCGAGGAGTCAGAGCAATCCCAATTCGCCCCTACTCCCATGGGCGGGAACGTCGGCCCATTGACCATGTCCTTCCGCACACTGGTCCAGCAGGTGTTTACCTCCTTGCTGGCCAGCACTGTGAAAAGCGGCGGGGGATCAAGTAGTGAACGTACTGACATGTCCTTCCTTCGGATCCTCCGCGCATTTCTCACCCAGGCGGCCCGCTGGTCACCTTCCCTGCTTGAGTTGCGCGCAGTGCTTGCTTCCGTCTTCTCAGCCTACTCATACGAGAAGTCCCTCTTGACCCTCGCAAATGGCATGTTAGACCGCGACTTGTTCGTGCATGTGGACGAGGTCAGCCGCCTCCGGCAACAAGGGTGGCGCCCCCGCGGACAAGTTTGTGAGATCTGCCGTCGGCGGATCTGGGGCCCCGGTGTTGGCCCATCACACTGGACATCCTGGCAGACCAAGCAGACAGACGACCACCAGCGTCGCACCGCTAAACGTGTTGAAGAGAGTTATGACCCGGCCACGGAGCGGGGTAAAGGGAAGGCAGCTGCTGTGGGGGCGGGTCACGCGGTGATTACCCACCATGCCCCCAATCCTATCGACCATGAGCATGAGCACGAGCCCGATACAGGGGCTGCCGGCCCGGGGGTGGATGGTCCCCCTGAGCCGATTGTAGTATTCTCCTGTCGACATCTCTATCACCGACAGTGCGTTCTAGACGCTATTCCTATTCACGGTCGCTCCGGCCCTGTATTTCGGCATGAACGTGCCGACTGGTCGGGGGTCGATTTGTTCTGCCTGGCTTGTACATAATTGACGGTAGTCTTTTCGTTCCTTTTTTTTTTTTTTTTTTTTTTTTTCATGATTTCTTTTATGTTTCTAGTTGTGAGGCCGAGTCACCATCAGACGTGTCATATAGTCCAATTCCCTTTCATTTCCGATCACCGAAATCCTTGCATTTCCGATATCTACAGTCTAGTTTGAGACGATATTCCCGTCTCCGTCTATGGTAGTATTGTCCTATTCTTGTCTCCTTCCAACCCCGACCCCTAACCCCCTCCATTTATCTCGCATGATACTAATGCATGGCCCCCGGGTAAACCACTCATTCTTGTATTCCTATTATCCCTACCTATTGAGTTGAATGTTTGATCCTCCGATTTGGACCCCTGGTTGGTTCTTATGCCCGTGCAGCATGGCTTTCCTGCAGGAACGGGACGCATGAATTAGAGTAAACGCATCCCGAGGGGTGGCTGTTTATCTGTGACACGTCTGTGGGGTCACCTTGAAGGATTTTAGATAGTGTTACAGAGGGGGCGCAGCCGATCCGCCATAAGATTGACCTAAGAGGAATGTTGCAAGCAGAAGATCACGGAGATCCATCGGGGCTTATGGAAGATGGCCGAGAGCAATGAAGAATTTGATTAGGACGGGATCGTCTATGTTACTTTGTTTTACTTGTTTTATCAGGTGGAAGTATACATTTACCGTCAGCACGATAAATCCTGCGAACATGGAAACTACCGGGTACCTGTATGACTGCCATCAGATTCGCAGCCCCTGAGACTAACCATGGAAGAACAAACAGGAACTTCCTTCTAGAATGTGATTCCTCATCCTGCTTACGCACATCCGACAGAACCGAATTGAATTTTTTTGGTCGAGGAAAAAGATACAGACTCGAGTTTCCTTGGTTAAAGTGGAACTTTCAGGGAAAAGCTTAAAGTGAATGGGCGCGTACTACGCGCCCATTGGTTGATCATTCGCCACGATGAAACCAATGGATCCCAACAATTGGATCGACGTAAGCACCATCCAAGAACACTCCGCCAGTGAGCTTCGTCGCCCCAACTCTCGTACATCCGTGGAGTCGTCAACCTGACGAGTCAGCTCTTTCTCCCCTGATCACCCTTGCGGTTCCGAAACACCCAGCCAAAGTGTCTTCTTCTGCGGTCTCGACTCGACTGCTGATTCGTGGCTGGTCGATTCGGCTTGCCGCTCTGAAACCGTCTTCTCCAACCTCTTGAGAAGGGATCGACTTGTCCACTATTCAGAGACTGGAATCCGGTGAAGAGAGTAAGGAATTTCCAATAAAACATCAATTTAAAGAATAAAGCACAAAGCCACATGGTATGGAGTACAAAGTATAATCTCAAACCAAACAATAAATACTCCGTGACCAAGTGTGGTCTCTCTGGGGATTCTTGATGCCTGCGGTTGATGTATTAGCTGTCGCCGCGTGGACGATCCAGGCCTTCTCTTTCTTCAAATCATGGATCTCTGTCAAAGAACCAAAGAAAGTGGAAAGCTGAGTCTGGAACATTGGACCCTTGATCGGGTTGGTTCCGTGTCTCCACATCGTTCCTTGGTAACATGCGGTTATCAATTCCTCCCAGTCTACGGAGTAACAATGCAGTGGAAAAGGTCTCATCCTCAAGAAGGGACCCGCCGTTCGCCCCTGATCCTTCTTTTTCCCCGCTTGGAATCTCTCACATGGGCGCTGTCACAGGAGTCTCAAGATCGGGTCGGGTGGATGCAGGCCCCCCACCGTGGATCACTCTTTTTTTTGTCAAGCCCCCAGGGATATAATGCATCGTGTCTCGCCCTTTTGTCTCTTTCTCTCTTTCATCCCCAGTCTTTCCTTGCTGTGTGTTAAATCGCCGTGACTTTCTCTACATTCTTTTGCAGGCCAAATTACAATCCTTCTACAGGCTAGAACATTGTCTTTCCCTGCACTTCATTCTTTTTTATCGGATTTGATTCGATTTCGGAAATCAGATCATATCTCGAGACCAGTCTTTGACAGACCAATTTTCAATCCTTTTACCGGTATTTTATAGAAATCACGGCAACCATGCACGCTTCTACATTCCTTCCGGCTTTGGGTCTTTTCGCCCAGCTTAGCATCGCAGGATACACTCTGGTGGATGACTATGGCACCGACACGTCGTTTTTCGATAAGTTCGACTTTTACACGGTACGTCGCTCCGCCATATGCCTTATCTGGGACGGGCGCTAATTTAATGTTTCAGGAAACCGACCCCACCAACGGCTACGTGAACTATGTCGATAGCTCTACCGCCTCTTCCGACGGTCTGATTGGTGCCGACGGTAGCTCCGTCTACATGGGTGTAGACCACAGCAATGTCGCCAGCGGTAACGGTCGCAACAGCCTCCGTCTGACCAGCAAGGACAGCTACACTGAGGGTCTGGTGATCCTGGATCTGGCACACATGCCCGCTAGCACCTGCGGCACCTGGCCCGCATTCTGGATGCTCGGCTCCAACTGGCCCAACAATGGCGAAATCGATATCATCGAGGGCGTCAACCAGGGTACCACCAACCAGATGACCCTGCACACCAGTGACGGTTGCTCAATCTCCAACTCCGGCTTCACCGGTACCCTCGACACGGGCAACTGCTACGTCGAGGCTTCGGACCAGTCCCCCAACTCCGGCTGCGCTATCGTCAACACGGACAAATCGTCCTACGGGGACGGATTCAACAATGCTGATGGCGGTGTCTATGCGACAGAGTGGACCGGCGATGCTATTAACATCTGGTACTTCGCCAATGCAAGCATCCCCTCCGACATCAGCAGCGGTAGCCCCGATCCTTCGGGCTGGGGTACCCCCGCCGCCAGTTTCTCCGGAGACTGCGACATCAGCTCGCACTTTAGTAACCTCCAGATCGTATGTTCATGCCCCCCGGTAAAACAGCCCGCGAAACGATAACTAACATTATTCAGGTCTTCGACATCACCTTCTGCGGCGACTGGGCCGGCGACGACAACGTCTGGTCCAGCAGCTCCTGCTCCTCCTACGCTAGCACCTGCGACTCGTACGTCCAGAACAACCCCTCTGCTTTCGAGGGTACCTACTGGAGCATCAACTCCCTCAAGGTCTACCAGGAAAGCTCTAGCTCTTCCATGCACGATGAAGTTCCCCAGGCCCAGGGCCAGGACCACGGCCACGGCCACGCTGCTGCTCACGCCAACTCCCGTCGCACAGCACACCACATCCGCCCTGCTCCCCGTCCGGCCTGGAAACACCGCCGTGATGGATACAAGCACGGATCTGGATTCTAGATGTTACCATCTTGATTGGCTTGGGATTGATTCGGTTCGGTTCAATTGATTTGAATAGAATCAGGATATGAATGACCATCTAGATCGATGGACTGTATCTGATCTGTATCTAAGATATTGAGATCTGAGATCTCCTCGTTTTATACTTTCTTCTCCGCTGGAATCGGTTTTGCATGGCGCCTAAGAGCGTTAGGGCTGATTTGATGTTTGATGAAATCTGGCATGTTTACGTTGATGGTGTGATGTTTGCGCTTTTGAAATATACCCCTTCCACTCGTTAAGCCTTATTTGCACTGCAATTTATATTGTATTGCATTCGATTAGAAAGTTATGATCATTGTAATTGTATATTGTTCTTCCGGGATCCGTCACCATCTATGTCTGTACAGTCTTCTATTGTTGCTCGAAACGTGATTACTATGTAAAACACACCAGTAGGAACACCGTCTTTGCGAATGGGAACCCCATCAGATGGATACCTATACAGAGGGACAATCCAAGTCGGAACCCGATCTGGAGGGGCGAGATCTTGAGACTCTCGAAAAAAATTCTTTCGACAAGATCCGAGAAACCTCTGGATCATAGTCAGGCCATGCTACCAGTTGTTACGAGAAGGAAATGTCACTGGGGAAAACTCTCTCTGATTCTTCTAAGAAGGAAGGAGATCCAGGCCTCATAAGGAGTCCTGGCTCATGTGACCGTGGTCATATGACCTCAGCGGCAATTGTATTGTGCTTTGTAACTAGTGAAGCAGGGTGTATGTACGTATCCAATCGTATCATCAATACACAGCGCACCTCACTACCCCGCCTATCAATCATGGTACTTTGGCTCAGAGGGGTTGGGCATCGACTTTTGCTTCGCTGTACTTGACGACGTTCACTGCACAAACCTAGCGCACTGGAGCTATGGAACCTGCGATATCTTTCGGTGGCTGAAACACTGGAATTCAAGTGGCAGAAAATCATGGCCAAATCAACATCTCAGGTAAGAAGAAGCCTTGTTAGAGAGATGTGAACTGATCGCCTCTTCCTGTCTCAGAGAAAGTGTCATTGGACCAAGCATGCCTACGGGATCTACAGACAACGAATCCTCGCCACGACAAGGGTCGTATCGAGACAGCCAAGGGCGGGCTACTGAAAGACGCGTATAACTGGATTCTCGAACATGCTGATTTCAAACGATGGCGCTATGGGCAACAAAGTCAGCTGCTCTGGATCAGAGGAGACCCTGGAAAAGGCAAAACAATGCTCTTGTGTGGAATCATTGATGAGCTGACCAAGTCCGCTCTGGATACCACTATCATCTCCTTCTTTTTCTGCCAAGGCACCGACGCACGGATAAACCACGCTACTGCGGTCCTTCGCGGCCTGATCTTTATGCTGGTTGACAGGCAGCCATCCCTTATCTCCCATGTAAGGCGCTTATACGATAAGACTGGGAAACAGGTCTTTGAGGATGTTAATGCGTGGGTAGCTTTGTCAGAAATACTCACTTGCATCCTCGAGGACCCACTCTTGTTGTTGAACGCACATGGTACCTTTCTCTGGGTAGCGTTGGTTTGTGAGCAACTCACTGGCGTCCCAAAAAGAAATGTTCGGAAGAAATTGGAAGAATTCCCTCCTGGTCTTGACAAGCTTTACGAGCGGATGCTGAATCAAATTAGCGACTCTGATGATGCCGAACACTGCAAGTCCGTTCTTAGTGTTATGACGACCGTTTACCGCCCTATTACATTGGACGAATTGACATCTTGCATCGACTTATCTGAAGAAGCTACAGACAATTCCGATCTAGCAGAGATCATAAGGCTTTGTGGCTCTTTTTTGACGCTCCGAGGATGCACAATCTCTCTAGTCCATCAGTCAGCCAAGGACTTTCTGCATCGGAGAGCAGACGATAAGATTTTTTCCGACGGAAAAGACAGCATACACTATGTCATATTCTCAAACTCTTTGCAGGCTATTACCAGGATCCTACGACGCGATATATACAGCTTGGTTTCTCCCGGATATTCAATTGACCAGGTTCCCCAGCTAGATCCGGACCCGCTAGCTGCCATCCGGTACGCTTGTGTGTACTGGGTTAATCACCTAGACTCGTGCTCTCCTATCCAGGAAGCGAACGAAGACCTCCAGGATGGCGGCTTAGTCGACAATTTCTTCCATAACAAGTACCTTCAATGGCTCGAGGCTCTTAGCCTATTAAAAAGCTTGCCGGACGGTATTGCTTCAATACTAAAGCTAGAGAGTTTACTAAAGGTCTGTTTCAATTTATGCAATTAGGGAACTATTCTAATATTTTCTATTTTAGACAACAGCAGAGGACTCGCAGCTACTTAATAGAGTCCGAGATGCATACCGCTTTCTCCTATATCATAAAACAGCGATCGAAAATCATCCACTTCAAGTATACGCCTCAGGGCTGATATTCAGCCCAGCTAGGAGCTTGACAAGGATTCAATTTGAGTCACAAGGACCAGGGTGGATAGTTGGAAAACCAACGATGAAGAATGATTGGGATGCATGCCTACAGACCCTCGAGGGCCATAGTGAAGAGGTTAACTCGGCCTCCTTTTCCCATGATTCTAAGCTCCTCGCCTCATCCTCGGACGATGGAACTATCAAGGTTTGGGATACCAGCGGTGGCCAATGCCTTCGAACACATAAGGGCCATGATGGCAGGGTTTTCTCAGTCGCCTTTTCCCATGATTCTGAGCTTCTCGCCTCATCCTCGCACGATGGAACTATCAAGGTTTGGGATACCAGCGGTGGCCAATGCATACAGACACTGAAGGGCCATAATACCGTGGTTTACTCGGCCACGTTTTCCCATGATTCTAAGCTCCTCGTCTCAGCTTCGCACGATGAGTTGATCAAGGTATGGGATACCAGCAGTGGCCAATGCATACAGACCCTCAAGGGGTGGAGGTGCGAGGTTCACTCGGTTACCTTTTCCCATGATTCCAAGCTCCTCGCCTCAGCTTCCGGTTTTCCTTTCGGAAAATATTCCATCAAAATTTGGGATGTCAGTAGTGGCCAATGCCTACAGACTTTAAGGGACCTAGAAGAGGTTAACTCGGTTACCTTTTCCTATGATTCCAAGCTCCTCGCCTCAGCTTCGGTTGACTCGCTTTCAGGAGATTCTTCCATCATGGTTTGGGATGCCAGTAGTGGCAAATGCATACAGACCCTCCACATTGAAGGACGTATTTACGTGAAGTCATTCGATATTACTAGTTCATATCTCAATACCGACATTGGTTCCATTTTTTTAACTTCATTTTCAGAGGAAGGACCAATCAAGACTGACCTGGAAGCGCCGCGATTTGAAGGATACAATATCAGCTCCGATTGTTCATGGATCACTCGGAATTTGGAAAATCTGCTGTGGTTACCACCGGAGTACCGCCCACAATCCTTTGCCGTGTCACAATCGACAATATGTCTTGGTTGCCATTCAGAACGGGTGCTGTTCTTTACCTTTGATCCCCTAAGGCATTAGCTCTCTTTAGTTGGTTTCATCATATCTTCAGGATTTCATTTTTCACATTCTTCTATTCTATATCCCTTTGCAAAAGTAGGGCCCAAGAGCAGACATATAAGAAGAATGCAAAGTCAGTCACGGTGAACTTGTTTGTTACATAAGTAAACAAGGCGGGTTAGTGATTTTCTGTATCCCATGGCCAGGGGCTGTATCATTTTAAGCTCTGCAAAAATTACTTGAGCAGCTGAATAACCCGAGGTTCGAAGCTGGTAGAAAGACGGTTTGTGAGAATCGTTGGTTGTGCTGATATGCCAGACTTGCGCTCTGCCCTTCATTTCTCATAAAGAGGGTCCGAATAGTGACACGAAGGCCAAGTAAACTCTTCAACAATTGCCAGATTGATCAACAAAAGAGCGCTTTGCAGGTAGGGTTCCATTGACCATGTTCTTAGCCTGAGAAAGAAGGCACCCAACAGGGCACCTGACCCCTGATTGGCGTTGTTGATGAAGATGCCTAACTGAGGGCAGATGTTGGAAATTCATCCCATGGGAAGCTCCGACAGGTCAAAATGGCACAACATCTGACGCCGAAGACCATCGCTTGCACCTGGTTTAGATCATGGTTGTCGAATGCAGCTCCAGATATAGGGATGTATTAAAACTTTCATGTAATATATCGATTAGCCGCACATGTGGAGGTTTGTTACGTTAAATACCGTAACAGGAAAACCA
The DNA here is from genome assembly GCA_028828865.1 of Penicillium sp. IBT 16267x. Taxonomy (NCBI): domain Eukaryota; kingdom Fungi; phylum Ascomycota; class Eurotiomycetes; order Eurotiales; family Aspergillaceae; genus Penicillium; species Penicillium sp. IBT 16267x. Next base: position 553,451 of record JAQJZQ010000005.1, on the reverse strand, counting down.
AGATATGGTGAATTGTAGTAAGTGCTCCTGTCCATGACTAATTGCCTATAAACCTTCTAAGCAGAATGATTTAGATGCCTCTTATTCCTTCATGGCTTTTGGACCATTTAAATCTGGAGATAAAGCGTCCCAGGTTAATATTCAGTTCTCCATTAATCTCATGCAAGGAGAGTACCGGGAACCACATCCACATCCACGGGAGCTGTCATCCATGGAACGTTTGTGGGGTAGACCACGTACCCCATTGACTTCGTACCTAGTTCTACCTTCTCATACCTCGGAATGAGAAGGTATAGGGACTTGGGTTCATGTTAAAGTAGAACTTTTGAATGCTACATGACCAATCAAATATTCCAATCGTATTGGCTCCGCCCATCGGCAGCATTTTCACGATCTCACTTGCATGAGTTCCTCGGTCCCTCCACGAGTTTAGCGCACGGATACAATCCTCCTTGTCTTGTAAACCACTTGGACCAATGGGAATTTTCCAAGACAGAAACCATCTGAGCAGCCTCTGTGACAGGACTAGACCCACGGACTGGCCGATAAGGAAGGGAGGGCCCACTGGTGCCCTATCAAGTCCAATCGTGATTCTCTTAATTATGGCGCCATAGCACATACATGGTAACAGGGAAAGAAAATCTATAATTTAATGAAGTTAAATGTCAAAAACATGAAAAGGACTCGGACCTCTCCTTCACCGTGTTTTTTGGATGTGACTTTCCTCTAACCCTGCAGGGTCCATCCCACTCTTTCCCTTATTTTCCTATCTCCCCCCACTTGTTCTATATCAGCTCCATTGTCACGGCTATCTTTTTACGCGAACTCTCATAATGGCGACCAGGACGGATGAAGTCGAGGAGAAAAAGCAGGGTGGCTACGCTCTGGGGACAGAGGTGGATGCGTCGACCTCTTTTGACACGATCAATGCACTAGTCGCTGAAGGTGCGCACCGCCCTTGCCTATCTTAAAAACCGCCCAGATGGCCTGTGACGGGACTAACAGCGAGAACAGATCACCAACATGACATCAAGCTGCGCACTATGTCCTGGCAGAAAACGGCCGTTCTGCTGGCCGGAGAGCAGGTGTGCTTGGCCATTATGGCGCAATCGTGGTCTCTCAGTGTGCTTGGCTGGGTCCCTGGCATCATCACAATGGTGCTTTCCGGTATTTTGTTCTGGATTACCTCGATCACGATGCACAAGTATATCATGAAGAACCCTCAGATCAAGGATATCTGTATGTGAAGCGCTCCCACCTCGTGTACAAAACTTATTCTAATTCATTGGCTCTGGGCAGGTGATTTTGGATACTATGTGTTTGGGCAGAGCAAAGCTGCCTACGGCTTCTCTGCATTCATGCTGCTGGCAAACAACATTCTCCTGGTCGGGTTCCATGTCCTCACTGGTGCTAAAGTCCTGAATACCTTGTCCGACCATTCCTTGTGCACTGCAGTCTTTTCTGTTATTACGACCATCATGGGTGTCATCATGTCTACTCCACGGACTCTGCACCACATCAGTTTCATGTCTATGTTCTCCTGTGAGACCTCTCCAGCCTGATATCACTTTGATCGGATCCTTATGCTAAGCTTACGTTGTAGCTGCCTGCATGGGAATCGCAATCCTCCTCTTCCTCATTTTCGCCGGCATCGAAACGGCTCCCCTATACGGATACTTCGGCGATTACCCAACCGCTGGACCCGTGGAAACATACGCATTTCCCCTCCCGGGTACCACATTCGTCAACTGCATGAATGCCGTGTTGAACATCACCTTTCTCTGGGTTCCGCAGATTCTCTTCCCGTCCTTCATCGCCGAAATGGAACGGCCCCAGGACTTCCCCAAAGCCCTGGCTGTGCTCGGAGTAATCTCAACCATTCTATTTATTGTCCCTCCCGCCATCGGATTCCGTTATCTAGGTCAGTACGCCACGGCTCCGGCCTTTGGCAGTCTGGGCGTTGCATCGTACAAGAAGGCATCTTTCGGCTTTGTCATCGTTCCGACACTCATCATTGGCGTGATATATGCTAATGTAACGGCGAAATTCATCTACCTCCGCTTAATGGGAACATCCAGACATGCGCACAGCAATACTGTCATCGGCTGGGGTGTATGGGTCCTCGTCATGGTTGTCATCTGGCTTATCGCATTCGTCTTCTCCGAGGTTGTGCCTAGCATGGGTGATTTCCTCTCTCTGCTAGGTGCAGCATTCGATTCGTTTTTCGGATTCATCTTTTTCGCTGTCGCTTATTGGCAGCTGAATCGGGGAAGGCTTTTTGCTGGCCTGAAACAGACGGCTATGACTTTGATCAATGTCTTCATCCTGTTTGTGGGACTGTTTCTACTGGGACCTGGTCTTTATGCTGCTGTAGAGGCTATCATTACGGATTACTCGGGGAGCGTGACGCCCGCTTTTACCTGTGCTAATATGGCTATTTAACATGTAGTGTGAGGCCTCTGCTACATTCTTATACACTATTATATTTGATCTAGCCTTCGAATGACATTAATATAATATTAATGAGAGTTTGTATCATGTTTATTCACATTGAATTTGGAATCTCACCTTTGGAAGGACCAATGGAATCGACGCCGAATCATCGCCTTTGAAAATCCATTCATGAGAGGATCACCACTATTCCACGAGACAGAGTAGTGCACGCCATGAGTAAAGAATACCAATAAGACCGAATAAAATCCATAAGAATGTACGGAGGAGTCCATTCTCATTCATAATTGTCTAAAGAGCTGTCATGGTCGGGGCGCCAATGGACTTGAAACGTTGCTTTTATAACTGCTCTCATATACATTCGCTAGAAATCATGAAAATAATGTTGATCCTATTGAGACACAAGCTGCATCTCATATCATGTGACGACCAGCGCTACACTAGAGTTGCTTCCCAGGTGCAACAAAGTGCTCCGCTGCTCCTGCTCCACCCTCAAATGTTTACATGCGTAGTTGTTATTTATACTCTCTTTATCCAAATTGACCACCTACATATCCACTACCATGGCTAGCCTCGCTGACTGCTCCTTGATCGATAAGAAGGCTTGCTATAGCCTCGTGGCCTTTTTTCAAGGCCCCTGAAAGTGGAGTGCACCCCGCTCCATTGCTCATATTGACGTCTGCTCCTCGGTCGATGAGAAGTCTCGCCAAATCCAAATGACCATGCTCAATAGCTCGCGAGAGTGGTGTCCATCCAGTCTCCCCGTTAGCACCGTTAACATTCACTCCTCGGTCGATGAGAAGTCTCGCAATATCCAAATAACCATGCGCAGCAGCTTGCGAGAGTGGTGTCCATCCAATCGAATCGCTAGTGTTAACATCCGCTCCTCGGTCGATGAGAAGGCTCGCAATGTCCAAATGACCATGCTCAGTAGCGAGCGAGAGTGGTGTCCATCCAATCGAATCGCTAGCGTTGACATCTGCCCCTCGGTTGATGAGAAGTCTGGCAAAATCCAAATGACCATGCCTAGCAGCTCGCGAGAGTGGTGTCCATCCAGTCACATCGTTAGTAGCGTTGACATTTGCTCCTCGGTCGATGAGAAGTCTCGCAATATCCAAATGACCATGCTCAGCAGCTCGTGAGAGTGGTTTCCATCTAGTCGAATTGCTAGCGTTAACATCCGCTCCTCGGTCGATGAGAAGTCTCGCAATATCCAAATGACCATGCTCAGCAGCTCGTGAGAGTGGTGTCCTTCCAGTCGAATCGCTAGCGTTGACATCTGCCCCTTGGTCGATGAGAAGTCTTGCTATAGATACGAACTTCAATGAACCCAACAAGCTAGGTTTAAATTCTGGGTCATTAAGAAAAGAAAGCCCGACGGTAGCCTCATATCCACTCACAACCAGTGAAAGTAAGGTATGGCCGTCTGGTTCGATGATATTATTAACGGGTGTTTCTCTTGGAAGCAGAAGCTTAACCATTTCTGTTTGGCCGGTCTGCACAGCCCAAGAAAGAGGTGTTCGATATTTGTATTCCCCCAGGTCTTTTCTGTGCTTCAGACCTTCCGTGATATCAACTCCGTCATAAATGGTTGAAGGCAAATCCAACAGAGCGGCGCAAGTGGCTTTGTCTCCACGGGCTAAGGCGGCAAACAACGGATACTTGTATCTTTCACCAATAACATGGATTTCCGGGTCTTGTTTAAGCCATGTGCGGATCAGGTTAGGATGTCCCTTGTCTGCGAGAACATAGATTAGTTTCGCGTCTGGTGTATATTGACGTATCTTGATCTTTTCGAAAAAATTGTTCATTTCAATCCAGTCTCGGATGCAGAAGTTGGAAAGAAAATCGGTTTGAAGGACCACTTTCTCTGCAGCGTCGGCATGATAGAGGACATTCTGGCAGGCGTACTGTAAAAATGGGTACTCGAACAAATTTTCTGTCTGATCCTGACCCTTGAGACCAGACAGACTTAACCCGCTCAGCGAGGCCTTTATATGCGGATGCGTCATATAGATGTTGCAGCAATGTTTAAGCTTATCATGGCCTCTGCTTTCCCAGTCAAAGCCAAGTTCAGGCCATAACTCATATAGGCCGTTGTCTCTAATGAGAAAGTCCCGAACAGACTCGTGAATAAATTGAACAATTGGCTCCTTAGAGTTTGTAATCTCAGCTAATCCCTTGGAGCAGCTGATAACATAGATATGAGTTCTAGGGACGCCGTCGCTAGTATCCTGGACCGAAGTGTTCGGAGGCTTACTCCCGACTAGACCACCTGAATTTAATGACAAGCCAGACCAAAGGGCGTGGTAGAATTCTCCGGGCTGTAAAGGTCGCCGGTTGCCTAGCACAAAGAATCCACAGAAAGCAAAAGAGGACCTCCTCCATGTTCTCTTTGTCACGCCGTAAGATGTCCTTGAACAATTCACTCAAGCCAGTTGGTATTTCTTCAAGTCTCCTGTGGAGGAACATCGCGCCCCGTGCGTACTCCCTGTTGAGGATTTCAACAACCAGAACTACCCATATAAAAACACCCGCACCTTTATCGAGGAGCTTTTGGATAATTTCAGGGTCATCCGCTCGGAGTTGGGACCGAACGTAAGCCGCCAAGTCTTTTGTATGACCTAGCTCATGCTCTAGTGTAAGTCGTGTTCCCCGCCGTATGATAATGTAGGGATGATGCCGACTAGAGAAGCAGACTCGGAGAGGTATCTGTTTGACCGTAGATTGTTCCGCTAAATCCTCAAAATATTGGATCATATCTCGAACTTGCTGTTCATCACACTCGTCGAGCGCGTCGACAAAGCATGTAAACGGGCGTTGACCGGGAGCGGTAACCGCCTTAAGAAGCAGTTCCTTGAGGATATTCAGGGCTGAGACTTGTACCCTGGCTCTGGGTGGAGATGAGCTCAGGATTGTGCAATACAGATTGTAGATCAGGGTACCCTTCAAGCAACTGGAGTAGTAATGATCGATACATTCCTGAGATGGACTTCTCGAGATGTCCACCACGGGCGTTGAAGAAGAATGAAGCGATGACGGTACCCTTATACTTGGTTCTCTTCTGTAAGTTCAAGTAGGCAAATTTCATGATTGTCGACTTGCCGGCCCCGGGTTTACCGCTGATCCATAGGAAGCCATGATGTTGTGGTAATTTTTCCGGATCCAGCCATGCTTCGAAGCCAGGATGGCTAAGAAGCCATTGACATGTTGCTTTAAGAGCTGTTTTAATATCCAATTTACGAGCATCGATCCTTTTAAACCGGAGGCAATCTAGTAGACGCCTCCGGCGCTCCTGCGATGGAGACTGGTCGTCTTATCGGGTGCGAGAGTTAGCCGATTTGCTTCCCACCTCACTAAAGAACAATGATAAGATTACTTACTAGAATGAGGATTCTGTGCTCGTCTAGCATGTGCTTCGGCCTTAGGCAACTCTTCGATCAATTCCCTTGCATACGCGGCCGCAGTCCCGGCGGCATATTTTTGCCAATCTTTGCTCTTATGGGAGTCAGAGTAGTCACAGATACCGCGAATTCGGAGGCAAGGGAGAATATCCATTAGGCCAGCAGCCTCCATTTCGAAACATATGACATTCAGCTGTCGTGCGACTTCGTCACGAAAGACACTGTTTTTGATGACCTGGCTCCCCGAAGCGACGGCGCCATAATGGACCACTGGATCGTTTGAGACTCGCAGGCTTCGTACTATGAGCTTCGAATGATCGCATTCATCACAGTCAGATGTTGAATCTTGGTGATGATAGGTCGGTAAAAAAAGGCGATCTGGCGAGTTCGGGCGACCATATCCGTAGCTTTCGAGCTTCTGCTGTAGGATGGACGGAACTCGACTCGGCTCCAAGTCATGTTTCGCGCGGAGGGCAGAAACAGCTGTCCCAAGTGATTGGTCGGGGATCCTAAAAATCCCTGTTCGATCTAGCTGCCCTCCATTTCCCATGATTTTCCCAAGATCGGTTTGCATTACTCTCGTTCCGACGACAATATCCCCAAGCCGTATGTCTCCCTTGCTCGGCACGCCGCCAGCAATTCCGACCATCAGACCCACTCTGATTGCAGTGAATGTGCGCTTCATGTTTGTGACCACGGTTGCTGCATTTATGAGTCCATACAAGTCTGCTGGTAGACACGCTATGACAATATCATGCCCCTTGATACTTCCTAGGACGTATGTGTTCTTGTCACCAGTAGAGGTAGGCAGGGTTTCATGAATCTCATCCAACACGGCCCGAGCCGCTGACATTTCGATAGAAAGCGCGCATATCCAGGCAATGGTATAGTCTTCGTGTCGTAAGTTCAGCTTTCCACTATCGTTCGCAATCTTTCGTCGCTTTGGGAAGCGAGATGAGCTCGCCTCAGCTTGTTCATCGCTCGAAGAGATATCTATTTCCATCTGGATCCAACAACTTGAAAATGAAAATACAGATTGGCAGATGTTCAAGACTTGAAAAGAAGAGGTCCGAGGAGAAGGGCTTAGCGTAGGCAGCATTGCACAGCCTCCAGCCCGGAAATTACCCTCTTATTCAGCCTAAAGCCTTGGGCAGCTATGTACATATACTCATGTACAGTAAAAACACGTGATTGGATATGGATGATTCTTAGTAATGTAATCTACTTACTGTGAAGCCTACTGTAAGGTTTGTCACAGCCTGACATTATTTGCGACGCATGTACAACAGCTTTGAATACTCCTGCAAGTCTGCGGGCAAGCTAAGCAGACTGGTTGAACTTGGGCCCTATGGGGCGTGGGCCCATGGGTAGTATCAGTCGTCGTTAAATTTGGATTCGCAAGGGGTTCTTCCACGCCGAAAAATTATAAAGAAACACATAAATCGTCGATTTGTTGTACAGAACATTATCAAATAGGTGATCCCTAGATCATGGCTTAAACCCTAGTTCTTCTCTTTGGTCATCGGTCAGACGACCCCATTCGAGTAGAATGCGGAAGAAATAGATCTCCATATCTTCTTTACGGAGGGCGATTCCAGCCCACTTTCGCCCTTGCTCGGCAATCCACCGACCATCCTCGTCATGGGCTTTCATTCTCATTGGACCGGCATGGGGATCATGGTCATCAGTGATCGGGCCTGACACGCCGGCAAAATATGCCATGGTACTCCAGAAGCCATGGAGACGGATGTCAATAGGTACAAAATGGAACCATGAGACAATCCGTGAGTCGAACCACTGGCGGAAAAGGCCGGTCTTGAATGGTACGCTATTACTCTGCAGGAAGGGCAGGAATCGACCGCTGAAACCGGCGCCATCAAGGTCGAAGAGGAATCGATGGGACCAGTGTTCCTGAAAATCGACTTTCTCACTCAGTCCCAGTTCTTCTTGTTGCTCATCACAGTCCCCGCAGCGGGTGATTTGGTCGGCGAGATGGACATCAGCACGAAGACCAAGCCTTTCTGAGGGTTCGTTTCCATTCATGATCTCGTACTTGTAAGATCTTGGACCTGTTTCCAGAAGCACAGACACTTTATTATCGGTATTGTTGTTGACCAGATGTGCGAACCGCTGTCGTGGCATTCCCTTCCATTCTCCAAAGCGGCTCATACCTTCGGACGTGCCACCAATCCAGTACAGGGAGTTGTCTTTGTCATTGTACTCTGGATCAGGGTGCTCACGAGTTGGCTCATACTTCACTTTGTCAATATAGTTCCAGGGACTGGGGAAGAGGATATCGTTGAACCCCTTAAGTGCGCTTTGACTGAAAATCGGCACCAACTCCTGAGACACTTTGAAAGACGCAGGGGAGATCAAAAGCCCATGAAGGAAAGCCAGATCAGGCTGGTGACAGATATCCGTCGCAACATCAAAGTCCTTTGGGAACTGACCCATACTATGGGGATCCGTGCAATCCAAACAAAGGTCGTGCCGGTTCCAGACTCGACGTGTGCGTGCTTTGGATGAAGCTGGACAAATGGCGCTCACATATGGATCAAAAACACCTCGCCAAGCGCCATCGGTAAAAACGGTTTCGTTCGTTTGGTCAGCTGGTTCAATGAGTCCCCAGCCATCCTTTCGGTTCACAGACCAAGTGCTTAGCACATCTGATTCAGGATTGAAATAAAATTCCATTTCCTTTGCTTTGCGCTTATATGGCCATATCCTTTCCCACGGGACCGCGACACGGGGCTCATCATTTAAGTTGAAAACAAGGTCCATGTCTGGTAGGTGCTCAGAGAACTTTTCGATCATTTGAGCTGCGGCTTGAACCATCCACGCATGTGTTGGCTTGATTCCTTCCTGAACCTTTGGCTTGCCATCACGAATACTTATGCCCCCAAGGTCGTTAAAAGGATTCGTTGCTAGTTTCTGGGTCGCTTCGCGCAGTTCATGGGGTGGGACAGATCGAAAAGGAAGGAGATTTTTGTGAAGTTCATCAAAATCGTCGATGATCACCGATGATCGATTCGTGGAATACTCGTACCACTTGTCGAAACCACTGGACAAGAATTAGGTAAACAAGCAATAGCCAAACCTTACGGGATCCAATGCTTACGGAGGTGGGTGCTGGTGATATCGGTTTCGATATTCAAACACAGCTTCTTCCAGAGATTTGCTCGTGGCAGCTTGTTCAGTAAAACGATCAAATTGAATTGTCGCTTTGTGAACCAATAGGTCGATAGGATGAGTATGTGAGAAGTGATGCTTAGTCGAGGCGAATATGAGGCCCATGCTGCAAAGGATAATGAATGTAACCTGCAAGGTAATATTTGCACGATACAATGACTTCGACTCTTCCTGCGAGACTATGCGTGCCAAGAGGAAGAGCACCACACCTGCCGTAGATGTTGCGAAAGGGAAAATGGCATGATTCATGGAGATAAATGGGAAGGGCAATTGTCGAAAAAGTAAGGTCGATACAGCGGGGAAGTAGATAAACATGAACCCGGCTAGAATAGATATCCCCAACACGCCATAAGTTGGCAACTGTAGCTGTCAGAACTCAAAAGATTTGCTACGGAAGATTATAAAAGTATTACACACCATCTGCCAAGCTGATAGAATGAAGAACAGAACCAGTAGGGCTTGGCCAAAAGCACTTCGTGTGTACTCTGCATCCAAGAATGGCTGGCCCCTATGCTCGGGGCGGCTCTGTTCGACAAAGTTTCCGATGATTGTCCAAATAAATGCAATAGCCTGATAAATCAATGTCAGAAAGTCATTTCCAGCGTTCAGTCTTGCCACTTACGAGGAAGCCAGCTCCCAAAGACATGAGCGCTCGCTGCTGCTTTCGCGTTTCAGTTCTCTCGGCACCAAATTCAAATAGCTCAGCAACTCCCATTAAAATAAGCGAGTCAAAGAGCAGACTTATCAATCCAATAATTCGCATCCAAAATGCTGTATCAAGAATGATTGGACAAATATATGTAGATTGACTCCCAGCCAAAAAGGACGAGGCCGAATACCCGCCGATAGAAACCAAGGCAGCGGCGATAATACTTCTGAGACCGCTTTTTGTCATATAATAGACGCCTCGTCGATAGACTGACTCAGCCACCTGGATAGGTACGCTCTGAAATCGGTGGGAAGAGACATATTCCTCTGTCGGCTGTAATCGCCGATAGCGCCAATAGTCATAGAGGGAAACAATAAATGGAATAGCATACTATGAGTCCGATTGTCAGCCATAATAAATAAATATTATCCGGGTAAGGGAGATGTCATCTTACCGAATATCCGGCGGGCACACATTCGCTGTTGAGGCTGACTCGGCGGAACAATTCAACTCGCAAACAGCAGATGCTCAACAGGAGGCCAAGCTTATACCAATATCGGGATCGAACTGGCGGCGCTGGCTCGTCAAATGCCAATATTGGTGATGAAATTGAAGAGCGCGAAAGTGAGGAGCGCGACGAGGATGGCGATGCAAGTTCAAATTGGTCGGCGAGTGGAACTCTAGATCGTTTAGATATTGGCAAGGAGGGTCGTGATGCCGACGGAAGGAAGCGACCAAAACCCAAGAAGACTGCTCCAGTGAGGAAGGAGGTCAAGACAACCGTATTGACCGGGCGATCTCGAGGTCGAAGTCAGCGCGCGCGTTACCCCGCTTGGAAAGGCAACTTACCGAAGGCAAAGGTCGTATTGTAGGTCGCGTGCAGAAAAAAGGAGCACAGAAAGAAGACCCTAGATAGAATGCCGCCGTTAGATTTCGGTTCCCCTTTCCAGATGAATCGGTATGGGATGGCGTCGATGGCAGGCTACTTACCCCACCGAAACCTTGAGCCCGGTATCAGCTGAGAGCTGGAGCATCGTGCGTCCAAAACGGTAAATTATCCTCGTACAGTATTACTGCCCATCGCGCCGTTTCAAAAAGTGTAAGTCGGATCGCAGGGGAAGCAGGCGCACAGAAACAGGGACACAGGAAGGGACCGACCAAGCCAAGGCGAAGGAACCCAGACGCCCCAGGATCCCGCAGCCGGTGGAGCTCCGGTGGGTGGAGACCTCAGGGGATTGACAGTCCAACCACGGCCTGATTCAGGCTTTGGGAGGAAGTGCCGGACTCGTGGCCAGTAAGAGACTCGCGGCCAGTCAGAATGGAGCGCACTGGCGATCAAGTTGCGTCAACAGTGGGTGGTTGGATTTTTCCGACCAATGAGACGGGATATAATCTGAGCAATATCCGCCTTGGGCCTCTCGCGCCCTTGATTGCCGTCCACAGGCATGCCTCTACAGTACAATACAACAGGATACAGTGTGCTGGGCGATCGACGCCCAGAAGCAGGACTTGGCTCCGCGCGCTCCCCTTAGTCCTGGGCACTGCCCATCGTCATAACCCTTGCCATTTTCCTTGGCTCTAATTATAGCACCATTTTGGTTAATTCTATACTTCCCCATAAGGGCCTTGGAACATAGCAAATGAGACATCACAACGTAACGCCATAAACGCTCATCATACAGTACAGTACTCAGCCAAGTGGAGTCGTTTGGCTTCTCGAAGCGGATCAAGGTTCTCCCTTCTTGAATCCACTTTAGGAAGGAATCGACAGGGCCCGATAGTCATGTGACAGGGTACCACCTGCTCAGATCATGTGATACATGGGAAATGAGCTTCAGGGCGGTGACGATTGCCAGAAAAATAAGGTAGGCGGTATAGGCCAGCAATATGATTTTTTTTTCTTCATTGCGGTCCGAATTGGGAATGTTAGCGACTTGGAGGGTTCTTTTTGTCTCTGATCAACGTCCCTATATATCGGGCCATTCATTGAGGGACTAGAGAATTTGACTCTTGATATCAAGTCGACAACTTACCCATTATTTCTCCACGGGAATTTGACAACAAGCTAACCCACCCCCCGTTTCCTCGCGGCCAGCTCCGCACCCTCATCATGCCGCGCAAGGCGATTGACTCGCGAATTCCCGCCCTCATCCGAAATGGCGTCCAGGAGAAGAAGCGCAGCTTCTTTGTGGTGGTCGGTGACCGCGCCAAAGATGTGATCGTGCATCTCCATTATATCATGTCCAGCGTCGATGTGAAGCAGAACAAATCTGTGCTGTGGGCCTACAAGAAGGATCTTCTGGGCTTTACCAGTCACCGCAAGAAGCGTGAAGCAAAGATCAAGAAGGAAGTCAAGTACGGTATTCGGGAAGCCAACCAGGAGGATCCCTTCGAGCTGTTCATCACCCTCAACCAAATCCGCTATGTCTACTACAAGGAAACAGAGAAGATCCTGGGTAACACCTACGGCATGTGTATTCTGCAGGACTTTGAAGCCATGACCCCGAACCTTTTGGCGCGCACAGTTGAGACGGTCGAGGGTGGTGGTATGGTGTTGCTGCTGCTCAAGAGCATGAGCAGTTTGAAGCAGCTCTACACTTTGTCCATGGATATTCACTCCCGATACCGAACGGAGGCGCACGATGATGTTGTTGCTCGCTTCAATGAGCGCTTCATTTTGTCTCTGGGAAGCTGTGATTCCTGCTTGGTTGTGGATGACGAGTTGAACGTGCTGCCTATCTCCGGCGGCAAAAGCGTTAAGCCGCTTCCTCCCCCCGAATCCCCCGACGAGTCAAGCTCCGGCACAAAGAAAGAACTGAAGGAAATTAAGGAGAATCTGGTGGACGCAAAGCCTATTGGCCCACTTGTGAACCTTGCTAAAACGGTGGATCAAGCGAAGGCGCTCTTGACATTCGCCGACGCAATCGCCGAGAAGACACTGAAGAGTACGGTTACCCTGACCGCCGGTCGTGGACGAGGAAAGTCGGCTGCTCTTGGTGTTGCGATCGCGGCAGCCATTGCCCACGGATATAGCAACGTCTTCATCACCTCACCGAGCCCCGAGAACTTGAAGACACTGTTTGAGTTCGTCTTCAAGGGATTCGATGCGCTTGGCTACCTTGACCACGTCGACTACACCATTCTCCAGTCGACCAACCCCGATTTCAACAAAGCCATCGTCAGAGTTAACATTCACCGCAACCACCGCCAGACTATTCAGTACATTCAGCCGCAGGACGCACATGTCCTCGGACAGGCCGAGCTCTTGGTCATCGATGAGGCCGCTGCTATTCCCCTGCCTCTGGTTCGCAAGTTGATGGGACCTTACTTGATCTTCATGGCCTCCACCATCAACGGTTACGAAGGAACCGGTCGTTCGCTCTCTCTGAAGTTGATTCAACAGCTTCGTGAGCAATCTCGAGGTGGTATCAAGAGCAACGACACCGATGTGGCAGACCGCAGCACTGGAAAGTCCTCAAAATCTTCGGACAAGAACCTCGGTGGCCGAACCCTTCGAGAGATCACCCTCGCAGAGCCCATTCGTTACGCCCCAGGAGATTCTGTTGAGAAGTGGTTGAACAAGGTCCTGTGCCTGGATGCGACTCTCCCCAAGTCGCGCATGAACACGCAAGGTTGCCCACATCCCTCCAAGTGTCAGCTGCTCCAGGTCAACCGAGATACCCTGTTCTCGTTCCACCCTGTTTCCGAGAAGTTCTTGCAGCAGATGATGGCGCTTTATGTCGCTAGTCATTACAAGAATACTCCCAATGATCTCCAGCTCATGAGTGACGCACCCGCACACCAGCTCTATGTGCTTGTCCCTCCAATTGACGAGGAAGCTACAAAGCTACCCGAGCCGCTTTGTGTTATTCAGGTTGCTCTTGAGGGCCGTATCAGCAGACAGAGTGTCCTTAACAGCCTTAGCCGTGGCCAGCGCGCCGGCGGTGATCTGATCCCCTGGTTGGTTAGCCAGCAGTTCCAGGATGAAGACTTTGCCAGTCTGTCTGGAGCCCGAATCGTTCGTATTGCCACAAATCCCGAGTACGTCGGCATGGGATACGGTTCGCGTGCCATGGAGCTCCTGGTCGATTTCTTCGAGGGCAAGTTCACTAGCCTGGATGAAGACATGGTTGCTCCTCAGGAAGAGATGGTCCGTGTTACGGATGAAGAGCTCGCCAACGCGAATCTTCTGGACGACGATGTGCACGTTCGCGATATCCGCACCATGCCTCCTCTGTTCGGCAAGCTGACAGAGCGTCGCCCTGATGCCCTCGACTATGTTGGTGTCAGCTACGGTCTTACACCAGCTCTCCACAAATTCTGGAAGCGCTCTTCCTTCCATCCAGTCTACCTGCGTCAAACTCCTAATGAGCTGACCGGAGAGCACTCATGCGTGATGCTTCGCACTCTGGCTGCCGGTACCAACGATGCCGGTTGGTTGGGATCTTTCTCCCGTGACTTCCACCGCCGATTCCTTGCTCTGCTCTCTTACCAGTTCCGCCAATTCCCCTCGGTCCTTTCTCTCAGCATTTGTGAATCTGCCAACGCTGGTGCCAAGCTTGACCCAGCAGCCGTTCTGCGCACCTTGAAAAAGGCTGATCTTGATGCCGCTTTCTCGCCTTTCGACTTGAAGCGTTTGGATAGCTACGCAAACAACCTCCTGGACTACCACGTCATTCTGGATATGATTCCTCTGATTGCTGAGTACTACTTTTCCAACCGTCTGGCTGGCAAGGTGAGCCTTTCGGGTGTGCAGCAGTCGATCTTGCTCGCTATTGGTTTGCAGCGCAAGACTCTGGATGACGTCGAGAAGGAGCTGAACCTTCCCGCCCCCCAGCTTCTTGCCATGTTCCTCAAGATCATGCGCAAGGTTTCCACTCATTTCCGTGGTATTGTTGAGGGTGCCGTTGCCGAGTCCATGCCGGCAGAGCAAAAGCCTGCTGAGCCCGCAGGTGGTGCTCACGATGACGATATCATCGAGGACCGTTTCAAACCGCTGGATACCGGCCTGGACGAGGAGCTCAAGGAGGGTGGCCAGCAGATCGACGACGAGATGCGCGAGAAGCAGCGTGCGCTGATTGATTCTCTCCCCCTGGACAAGTAAGTCAACACCCGGGTTCATTTCCACCCTTGCGAGGTCTGAATGAACAATAACTGATTTCTAGCCTCCAGATACGCAATTGATAGCGGGTCCGCAGCTTGGGAAGATGCTGAAAAGCAAATCCGCAATGGCGGCGCTGCTACTGTCAGCGTGAAGTCTAAGCCGTCGAAGCGGAAGAAGGGCGAGACTGCTCGTGAGATTTTCGACAAGGAGGTTGATGCTAAGAGACAGAAGATGATCAAGAAGGGCACTGAGGGCCGCAAAAAATAGAGCTGAGGCTCTGACAGTTTGGTGGCGTTACTTTGCATTTTATACGGTGTTTCTGCGGCTTCTCCCAAGGTTATTCTTTTCTATTTAAAATTCATGTGCAATGCTTGACCCTTGTACATATTCAGTTGTACCAATATGACCAGCCTGGGTCTTGTGTGCAAAGATATCATGGAGCCATGGAAATCCGCTGTTAATGAGTCCTACCTAGTGTACTCCGTATCGTATTGATTGTACACTTTGCTGTGGAATATTCATGAGGAATTCACGCTGGTCCAGCCTTTTTTCATTGCACTGTACAGACACATAACAAAAATACCACAGAGCCGCGGCTATTGTCTATTCATTGAAGTTGGATAATCACGTTGAGTAGCCTATATATGTGAATGCTCAATATTCTTGTTTGGAGCTTAAAGCTCCAGTATGTACAAGGAAATTGCAATTCTAGTCAACATAAAGTCCAGTCTAAATATTGATCGCCTAAATCACCCACCATTTCCAGGGCCACGTATAACGAAATTCGTTCTCGCATCATTTCGTATCTTGGCAATCGACGAGAATCAATATCTTTCATCAATAAATTCTCTCAGTGAACTTAATGCTACACTTATCCTTGGGCTGACAAGTAAGCTGGTCGTTATAATTCGGCACGGGGGGTGCCTCCATCTTTTTAAGTTGCTCATCAACCATTGACAACTCGAACCTTAGAAGCAAAGAAGCTGTCAAAAGCTTCATTGTCAACATCGCAAGTCTCTGCCCCTTGCAAAGATGATTGCCCATGCCCCACCCAATAGATGGTACGTCTTTCTGAAGTAGCCGGGAGGGATCCCAACGAGTTGGATCGGCATAGTACGAGGGATTCAAAGTTGTATCCAAAAACGAATACGCAACAAAGGCTCCAGAGGGGATAGTGTATTCCCCGGCAGAAAAATCCGGACGTGTTTTTGCGAAGGGCTGTGTGTGGTTGGGCAATTCGCATAGTCTCCCGGATGCAGAGATCTAGAGAAGGCATCTTGGTTTCCCAGGCTGTGAGGGGGATTTGGGATAGTGTGTTGGTGAGATCTTCGTGGGACGGGTTGTACGGTAGAGAGATGTTGGCGGTTGATAAAAGGCCTTCAACTTCTTGGCGAACTGCTGTAGCCCAGGCTGGGTCAGATGAGAGGAACATGATGAGCCATTTCCCTGCAAATAGAGTTAACTTCTATAATCATGCCTGGAGAATGATATTCGGCACGTACCAATTGTTCCTGTGGAACGAGCCCCCGCCAAAGGAAGCGCTATCATGAACTTGAAAGAAGAAAGTTAGCGTAAATGTCTCTTATAATTGGCAAGACTCAGGCCTTCAAAGAGGTGATATTTTTACCCTGGTCATATATTCCTCTGTCTGATTGCTGTCTATGAGCTTCTGGAGCACATCTGGTCTTGCAGTTCCACCATTAACTCTCTTGCGAACAAAGCTTTTGAAGGTTACATAGAGATTTGTTGCAGCCCAAAGTCTTCGAAATTTAGCAGGGCCATATATCCAAGGGAAATAGACTGAGAATGGCTCGGTAGAGGAATCAAGAACATCGAACCACCCCTTTAGGCGAGACAGAAGGGCTAAGTCGTCGGTGATATCGAACGAATTGAGAACCCGCATGACCATAATAAATGTAATCTAAAGAGGTGTTGTTAGCTTTAGGAGTATTACCAACGATTGAATTCATAGAGAGATCAAGGCAGTAATGACCCACCTCATAGATGGCCGAGTTGGGATCCAACAGACCTTGGCTAGCCCACGTGTCGATCTTGCGCTGACAATCGGACAAAAGGTAGGGGATCACTAGGCATGTATTAGAACAAAGCTGTGAGTTTCCTTGGAGAGGGCTGCGAACTTACTAAAACTCAAGTTATCACTTTTCTGGAGATATAAGAGGCGCTTATAAAATGAATTGACTCGATGATGATCATAACCTTTAGGAATCTGACATGGTTTAGGGTTTAGTCAGTGCCCCAAGCCAGCGGCGGGTATGCAGCCAAGCGATCATTGACTTACAGACTCTAGAACAATCTGGAAACCTTCATAAACATCAAGACCGGACTCTCGTAAAAGCATATTTCGCCCTTCTTCTCCCGAAATGGCGACTATGCGGTGCTTGAGCAGGTTAAATTGAAACGCCCATGACCCTGTCTGTTTAAAGCCGTCTCTTAGGAAGTCGGCACGCTTCCTGTAAAATGACTTTACAGTTTGCGCTTTTGGCAGTTTGAGATTCGGAGCTTGTTTCCCATCGTCGTAATTGGAGGACATTTTTCCATTCCACAATGAAGTCGGATAGGAAAAAGCGAGGAGGAAGAGGGCTGTAGCAGCCAGGGTAACGAATTCCCGGATGTTGATTGAGGCACAGGCCGAGGCTATGGACACTGGTATCAAATCAAACCCCATTCTTTAGGAATTAAGTAGGGAACTTGTAGAAAGGTATTTGGACTCGGATAGATACTAGGAATGAACCTCGAGATTATGAGAGCTTTGAGTGAAATTCAAGCACTATATATACTTATATCTAGACAAACTGCTCCGGCGGTATCATCTTGGTATCTACATTGGTACATCAACCCCAGCGCATTTTCAAGTTCCCAAGCATATGAGGCCAGAATAGTATCGATAGGGTATTGCTAATACTTGGGCAGCAAGGCGTACTCAATTACTTTGGATAAATAAACCCGGGTCATCGGTGCCTATGGGCGTAACGGAATCAACATTAGTGTGGCTGTACCTTACCATTTAGCGTCCTGAATTCTTCATCCATGGATGTTTCGAATAGTCATGGCTATAATGCGCTAGCTAATCCAATACAGTGCATATTCCTCATGCAGTATTGTTGAATTATTTGCAATATTAGCTTCGGAACCTTGGGAATCTTCCGGCTGGGGTTTCTCTGGCTTCTCCTCCACCTACCTGCTAGTGCTTATCACATCGTATTATACCCTCGCTTCCATGCTACGTTGAGTCATCGGAACCTCTGGATGCATCTGACCTTTTCAGGTGAGGTCACCTAGATGTAAACCCCCAATGGTGTGATGGGGGTGGAGTCGATCACATTAGGGCATACATGGCAAGATGTTGGGTCCTTCCTTATCGGGTGTCCGGCCGGACGATCGCTGTCAGATCTCTTTTTCCCCATATGCGGCTCTAAGTGAAATTTAAAGAAATCCAAACAGTTTGACCTTTGTGCTGCAATTCTCCACCGTCTCAGTTCCATAGAGATATGTCAGGGCTATGTGAATAAATATTAATCTAATGGATCGCTTGACAGTATATTCTCCCGCGCCAGGAGCGCCTTACCACATGGGCATTGCTAGCGCCATTTCCCATTGAGTTCAGCTTTACAGCATGCATAACCACAACATCTGTGAGGGGTTCGATGGGTGCAATGGCTGCTCGGATACACTTAATAAAAGCCATCTATTAGGCAACCCTCGCTTAGTATCCTGGGTGGAGTATTCGGCCCTAAGATACTGTTTAATTCACGAAACAATTTCCATTTATGACTCTTATCAAGGTGCCGAGCTGATGAGATGACATTTGAACTAATACGCCGCCTACTCAACGTCCTGTACTTGAGCATTCAAATGCATTGGTTCCCGATAAGAGACTGATGACTAGTGCTCATGTCACTTTTTAAGTCTCAGTACTTTGGAGCGAAAATTGCTGTATCATTACAGATCGAGAATGATGCATTGCCTGAAAAGGCTCGGCCAAGACCGTGCGAATCATTATGAATATGCAGCCTTAGCCAACGGTCCCGGGTGCCCTGGCATTGCGTACGCAGCCCTGTCAGGGGCCCATGGAAAGCCCAACAATTTCTCCGGATGTATGCAATCTTCACATGCGCAGTCTTTCTGGTTCTGGAAACTTTACATCTTCTGCCCAGTTTCAAGGCATAATCGTCGTTCTCAAACTCCATGGTATCAACACCCTCGGGCGCTGGTCCAGAATTCCCCTCAATCGAAATCCTGGTCGACCAAATGCGTCAAAGTCAATGATACCTGCCTCATCGCTCTCTTGAGTTCGAAACATGACGTTACAGTTACGAATGCCGTTATGGGTGAGAATGAGGGAATGAAAATGCGGAAGACCCGCCTCAATCTGCTGGTAACGACCGTCGATCTCAACAAGGCGACCGGCCACTGCACGCTCTGTGAGCAGTTCCGCGGACTTCCATAAGATGGACTCTCGGGTTACACTGCATGAAGCGATCAGCTTTGATCAAGAGACCTTGGGCATGGTGAAAGCAGATGGTTATCTGCGCACCTACACTGCTACTCTCTCGCGTCTGAAGTCTAGGCTGTGTACAGTATAAGGACAAACAATTTGATATGTACCAGTTCAGGCCTGCACTTGGACTTTCCCCACTATTTGGAATGTCCCCATTAGTATACCGGAATCAATAGGCAGACTGGTGATCTCTATCGACTTCTGAAAAGGCGATTAGAGCAAATCGAGACAGTGGGGTAGGCAATAATCAGAGAGCAATCAGAGCACTCTGATCAGCAGCAGAGTGGATCAGACTATGTACGCAGATCTACGAGCATAAAGCGGCGAATACTTGTACTGCACACTAATCCAAAACGGATAAAATCAACCTCTCAAGGCTGGTGAACAAATTCAATCCAAAATATGAAATACATAGCTGCAAGATGCAATGACTGTCGGGGTAGAAACAGGTAATGATCCCGAATATCCCAGTCTCCGAATCTTACAGCTCATCATGCTCAACTTCTTCGGGCTTCTCAGCCTCGGGCTCGGGCTCAGTTCCGCCGACAATACCCTCGGGCAGCTTCTCCTTAGCACCCTCGCCAAGTCGAATAGAATCAATCCAAGATTCAACGGCGGTGATGCCGAACTCCCCCTCAGCGCTGTACCGACGCCACCAGCCGCGACGAGCGTTGACAGCGATGATTTCCACTTCCTGGCTACCCTCGAGACCCAATGCGGTGCGCAGGGCCTTGGAGGCGGTGTTGGTTTCGGGGACGGCGTACACCGGGAACATGTTCACACCGCGGAGGGAGTGCTTGTGCGCGATCTCGGCGAGGCTGGACAGCGCGTCGGTGGCAGTGGAGGGAAGCGCTGCGTCCGCTTCACTAGTCTCGGGGAGAAGGGCGAGCACACAGGTGTTTGACTTGGGCTCTAGACAGGCAGACTCGAGAGATTCGGGGGTAGCGAGGGTAGGTGCTGGGGGTGCGACGGGTACCTCGACAGGCTTGGATTCGGGAGTGACGATGGGTTCCTCCGCCTCCTCCGCCTCCTCCGCGACAGATGTCGGCTTGGTCTTGGGCTTGGGCTTAGACTTCCGCTTAGAGTCGGCGGGGGCGGCCTTTCCAGTAGCGTCTGGGTTGGCCTCGGCGAACTGGCTCAGGAACTCGAGGATGGGCTGCTTCTTCAGCTCGCCCTCGTACACCGTAGGCTCTGCGTCACCGCCAGGAACCACGACCAGTGTTGGGAACTGTTTCACGCCGAACTTCTCCACGGAGCTGGTTTCCTTGTTGCGGACCTGGGCGACGTCAATCGCGCCCAGGAAGTCAATTGCCAGCGCGCGAATAAGCGAGCTGGTTGTTCCCTTCTCGGTGAAGAGGATTGCCTTAGGGCGTTCCTCATTTTGTCCCAGCCAGTTGTCCAAGTCCTTGTCCGTTGCGCGCTTCACGTGGTTGGGGATGCGATCGACCACCGCGTCGACGATGCCCTTAGCGGTACGCGCGCCCTGATAATCCTCCACACGTGGTTTTCCGGGTTTCTTCGAGGGGGTCACGATCTTGAGGGTCGGGAAGCCTTGGACACCCATTTGTCCGCAGAAAGGCTTGTTCTCGTCATCATCGCAGTTGATCGCGGCAACCTTGGCCAGGCCATTCAAGTTTTGTGCGGCCTTCTCGTAGGCGGGTTTGAGGTTCTGGCAGTGACCGCACCAGGGAGCGTAGAATCTGGTGAGCGTTAAAGGTCAGTGTGAGGTGAGGGTCTTGGAGAAGTTAATTGACGGTGCGGGGATGGCTTACTCGACGATCTAGAAGAATGTTAGCGCATTCGACAAGAAACTGCATTTTAATGGCTGCGTAGGAACTATCATCTCACCGAAGTGTGATTTGAGTTCGCAATAAGCGATTCGTAAGTCTTTGCGTTCACCTGGAGCACCGGCGACTTTTTGGTGTAGATGCCGTCGGCGTTGGTGGGAACAGCTGCCAGCAGCGAGGCAGCGAGCAGGAAGGAGCTCGGAGGCAACATGGTGAGGATGTAAGAATGTTAGAACAAACAGCAAGGCGCTCAGTAGAGCATCATCAAATAAGTAGGGTCAAAGAAGCCAGATTGATTGAAAAGACAATTACGCAAGGTGTCCTGAAGCTCTTGGCATGCGGAGGGAAAAGCTACTCCAATAAAAAGCTTCCGACTCTCTATTCCTTTCCGCCGCAGCACAGTTATGACCACGCAGCCTTGCACTCGTATTCAGAATACTAATGACCTGGCCTTTTTGCCTCGGGACATTTTCTGGTTGATTCTAGTCTACTTGGCCCCAAGTGATCTCGTCCGTTGTCGCCGTGTCTCTCGATCATGGAACGAGGCGTTCGACAACCCGGCCATCCTGGTCCCACTCATGAAAAGACACTTCCCTTGGGCGGAGGAAGTCAAAACACTGCCCGCTAGGTTCATGAATTCAAAGGATAGCGGGGCTCGCCGTCTCTTTGATCAAGTCACTGCGCGATATCACTATTTGGAACACGGGAAGCCCCGCTCTATGCGAAAGTACCGCCTGTGTGACGACTTCGGAGGTGTGGGAGACCGAGAATGGTACCAGGTGCAGCCGTGGGAGTCGCACGCAAGCTATGTCCGACAGACTGTGGATCGCCAGTTCTCCGAGGCGTTCTGGACGCACGAAGATGGGCTGCTAGTCTATCCTAGTGCCCATCACCAATGCCTGGTGTTGATGGACCTGAGCAATGACCGGCACTTTATGGTTCCTTTCATTGTTCGCGGCAAGGTCGTCCGTAGAGTACGGTTGCAGAAGCGACTACTGGTTGTGGAATGGGCAGAACCGAAAGCTTTCCACTGGCTCAATGATAGCGATGGGGTGCATCGCCATTTTGCTTCATCATTCGACCTGAAGCGAAACCCAGATAGTGGATGGAGTATCGTTCCACGAAACCAATGGAAGATCATGTTTTCGGGACATCCGCTCAGTGAACGAGATCGATTCTTCTCCGCACATAGTGACACCTACTACGTGATATATATCTGGCAACCCAACCGCAGCTTGTATACTGCTGACGAAGATGCTCCCATTGAATCGTTGTTTGTGTGGGATATTTCCAAGCCATCTTCGTATCAACCATCATTAGATCCTACTGGACGCCAAACAGGCCCGGACGTCGACCAGTCTCCATCTATCGTGGCTCGGTTCGGCTTCCGGGACCTCGAATTCTTCGGCGTGCGCCAACGTGGTTGCCCAAGCATCCAGCGACTCGAAGTTACCGACGACGGTGAATCAATCATAATAACAGAGAACCTCAACACATGGCTAACAGCCCCTGACCCTCTAAGCCTGCCTCTGGCCATAAGCACTTGCATTCCATTGCAAGGCCATGGTCCCCATCTGCGACGCGAAAGTAACCTCCTCCTACCGCCCTACCGTGGTAACTGCAGCCTACAGACACCACCAATGAGCACCATGGCTTTGTTTGTTGACAACTGGTACGGTATTATTTCACAGGTGACCGACCCGAATGCTGGGATCAGCTTCTGCTTGCATTTTGATCCAGTTCAGTGGAATTCAGATGGCAGAGATAATGAACATAAGGATCAGACAATACATTTGTCGATTCAGACCATGGTTTCCAAGGTGACAAAGGAGAATCAAGATTTTACAGGTCGAGGCAAGATCAGTGGTTGCGAGAAATATCTAATAGGCGAGAACCGTAATCGTGAACTGGTCATTTATAGATTTGATCGATGAGGCAAGACCGCGGGACTAAGAGGTCATTTCTCACTAGTAACTGAGCCTTCAAAATCGATCTAGGTATATCTATATAGGTTTGAAAGAAGATTTTTTTCGGAATTTCTAATTGACGAGCTAAACTATCCATAAAACATCAGAAGCAAAGAAGAAATGGGCTCGCAAAAAGCCATAAGCGCGCATCAACTAGGCGCGGGGTATGTCATTTACCCCAAGACATCAGCTTTTCTCTTTTTAGAGAATTGGCGAGTAGCTTCATAGTCCTGCTCGTCATCGCTGAGATCTATAAAGCAGCCAGTGCTGCCAGTCGTCGAGTCTGCATCCTGATCATCAGTTGCAATAACATCGAACATTTCAGTCTCCTTGGGGGAATCTTCATTGTCGGTGGCAGGCTTGGAATTATCAGGGAGCTTGGTTTCGTTCTCATTGAAGGAGTTGGGACTAGCTTCATAGTCCTGCTCGTCATCACTCAGATCAATGAGAGGGCCCGCATTGTTAGTCGCCAAGTGATATTCTGGACCTGCCTCGCTTTCAGCGTCATAGAAGTAGTCTTTGTATTGCGTCTTCCAAAGACCATCTGCGTCGCGATGGTTTCCCCACCACGCATTGCTTGCATCTCCAGAAGCTCCCTGGGGCAGGGAATTTTCATCATCTGAAGGAACCCCACCTTTCATACCATACGCATAAAGCTTTTCGTTTGACTTTTGCACTTCAGGGTCAATATGGCCATGCTCCCGGCCATCTTTATTGGCCTCTTCAGTCTTTTTCCACGAGCTCATCCCTGGGCAGCCATATTCACTTGCATCCTCATTGATCATCGCTTCTCCGTCTAGTGATGATTGGCCTTCCTTGGACTGTCTGGGGTACTCATTTTTCGCCTTCTGGACCTCAGGATCGATCCCCGCATATCTCATCTCCCACTCATCCATTTCCTTCGCGTGCCGAGCCATCTCTGCCTGTGCCCACTCGGAGTCCAGGTTCATGTGGACAGACGATCCCCATGTGTACATGTACTCTTCCGGTGGGGGCTTAGAATTCCAAGGTGTATCACTTTCCTGTTCGGGGGTCTCACTTTCATTCCGATTTCGCGGGGTATCATATGGCTTGTATCGTTTGCGGTAGCCATGAGAGATTGAGGTCAACTGCAGGCCTAATGTCTTGTCATAGAGGCTGCGGCGTTTTGGATCACGGAGAACCTCTCCCGCTTCCTGAATCTGTATATGCGAATTAGCAAAATGATAATGACTAAAGTGAATTTAGATTCACGACTGAAGTGAGATGAATATTGTACCTGGTAGAAACGATTGGGGACGAATTTGTCGCCGCTTTTCTTGTC
Source organism: Penicillium sp. IBT 16267x (assembly GCA_028828865.1). Taxonomy (NCBI): domain Eukaryota; kingdom Fungi; phylum Ascomycota; class Eurotiomycetes; order Eurotiales; family Aspergillaceae; genus Penicillium; species Penicillium sp. IBT 16267x. The sequence continues at coordinate 529,078 of JAQJZQ010000005.1, read as the reverse complement.
AGGATGATGCAGGAGTGTCAGCCTCTTATAGGAAGCACTGATTTCCTTCTGAGTGCAGTCACGCGGGAGCTCGAGAGCTCTGTAGTGGTCTGTCGTGTCTTTCTTAGACGTCATTCTGGTGGTTTGACGCGAATGTGTCGGTAGTGAAGATGGTGGGCAGAACAGGAGGGAGTTGCCGCAGTTTAGATAGTCGAGTTGTTGAGGAGTTGGTGAGCGTAATAAGGGAAGGATGAATGAATGCCAAAGGTGGGATGTGGAAGAATATTAGAAGTTCAGGGCTTCAGTCGTTGTTGTGGTATTGAGATATTGAAGTTTTTTAAGTTTTGATTCGTCGAGAAGTTGACGAATGTAAGAAGAGAAGAATGAATTGTAGTAGGAAATTGAATGTAAACCTCGAGAAGAAAGTCAGAAATGAATTCCAAGCTTTGATTGTTGGCTGAAATATTGAATTGAACTGTCCAGTAATCGAGAAGTTGATGAATGTAAGAAGAGAAGAATGAATTGACGTAAGAAGTGAATGTAGACCTTGGGAAGAAGATTTGAAGGAAATTCTTCACTTCGATCGTTGGTTCGGATATCGAGGTGTTAGAGCAGCTCAGATAGCTTGACAAACAGTCAAGGATGTATACCTAGGTCAATGTAGGAAGTGGAATATGAAAGAAGATTAGAAGGTTAGGGTTTTAGTCGCCGGCTGCCCTGATATCGAGATGCTAAAGCAATTTAATTATTGAGATGTCAAGAAGTTGATAAGTGTAAGAAGCCAAGGAAAATATGTTGCCCAGGTGGAAGTTGAATTTGGAAGAAGATTAGAATCTAGTTCAAGACTTCCATCGTTAGCTTCCTACTTAGGACATCGAGGTGTTGAACCACTTCAGACAGCTTGATAAATAGTCAAGTTACCGAGGAGTCGATGAGGGTAAGAAGTCAAGGATGAACAGAGGTCGGAAGCTGAAAGTTGAAAGTCCAAAGATTAAAGTGGAAGTTGGAAGAAAGCCCTTAGGAGTACGCGGAAGAGAGGAACATCAAGGTATTTATTATTTTGGAGGGGGGTATCATGTAGCTCTTTCTATTGAGGATGGAGTATTGAGCTGAAGATACATATATCAAGTACCTCCAAGAAGCCGGTTTGATGATCTGGTCCCATTCGGATTCGTAGTATAGAGATGATCATTTGCCAGCCCCGTTCCTAGTACAGTATATCCATCCTAGACTATAGCTGTTCCTTATATCAGAAGACATGTCATGCTGGACATGGATGCATCAATGTAAGTTTAGAGGTAAATTCTAAGCTTCGGTCGTTGGCTGGTATATTGCAATGTTGAAGCAGCTCAAAAAGTCAGTCAAGCTGTCGAGGAGTTAACGAGGTTAAGAAGTCAAGGATGAATATACGTAGGAAACTGCGTATGGAAGAAGGTCAGAAGTAAGTTGTAGACGTCAGTCGTTGGCTGTGACTTTGGGGTGTGAAGCAGAATCGATCCAAGTGAAGAGACAGCTTCACTGTCCTGAGACGTCGTCATGAAATCTAAATTGTAGATAGCGAAGACCAGCTAACATGAAAAGAGTAAGCAGGAAGTTTGAGGAAGGCTGAGGGTGAGATGGTGAAGTTGGCAGATTTCTCCAGTGGTCACATTCAATAAGGATGAACTACGAGGATTAGAGCGACGATACATAGTAAGTGAAGCCGGTTATACCGGAACCACATAGGAAAATGGAATGGATTGACACTGATTTTACAAAAAACGGAGGGTCGATCTAAATATCAACAGAGTCTACGCCGAGGGAGACTTCATCCCGTGAAAGCCCGTGAGAAGGCTCTTACATATCCTCAGAGGCGGTGGCACCGGTGATAATCTCAACCAGCTCACCAGTAATGGTAGCTTGACGCTGACGGTTGTACAGAATCTGGAACCTGTTAAATTTGTTAGAGTCAAATAGCAGGAAATATGCAATAACGGCGGAAACACATACTTGTTGATCATCTCACCAGCGTTCTTGGAGGCGTTCTCCATGGCGTTGCGACGAGCCTGGGAACCGTGTTAGTAAGGACATCATAAATCGTTGCAAGATGGGGATAATCATACAGAGATCTCACAAGCGTGGCCCTCAGCCATGGCCCAGAAGATGTTGTTGGCAAGAGCGTACTCGCGGAGACCAGCCAGAGCCTCATCGTCAATCTCGAAAGCGGCGATGTTGGCTAGAGATAATATTAGTATTGCCGATTTTGAAATTCTCCTTAGGGAAAGGTAAAATCGTACCGGACTGGGTGATAGCCTCCTCAGAGTAGGCCTCAATGACGGTAGCCTCGTAGGTCTGAGCGTTGACGAACTTGTTGTAGACGACCTTGACGCTGCTGTAGTCGGTAGGCAGCAGAGCGATCTGGTCGGCAATAGCCTGAGCATCGGCGAAGGTGGGGATATCCTTGCAGACGTTCGAGAAGGAGAGGAGGATCTTCTCGGGAGCGAAACGGGACATCTGGGCCTTGCCCTTCTCACCAAGAATGACGAGGTCGGCGTTAGGGTCGGAGGCCAAGAAACGGCGAGTAGCCTTGCCCAGACTGGAGTGGATACCACCGCAAAGACCCTTGTCGGAGCTAGCAACGACGTACAGAGTCTTCTTGTCCTCCAGCGGCTTGGTCTCGGCCTTCTCGAAGACAGTGTTGGAGGTCTCACCGTAGATGCGAGACTCGTCCATAGCTCTCTGGGCGCGAGTGAGACGGGTGGAGGCAACGACCTTCATGGTGTTGGTGATCTTCTGGATGTTCTTGATGGACTTGAGGCGGCCCTCAATCTCACGCAGAGTCGCGAAGTTGGCGGCATTGGGCGGGGCAGTGCTTGGGTGGAAGTCAGCAATGGACGACAAATTGATTGATTGTCGAGGCGATTGAGCTTAGTTCCTCTTTGGGGGCAGGACTGGTATGCGTGGTGGTGATGTTGAACTCGGCGGGTGAAAGGACCGAAACACCTGAGCGGGCATCGGAAGAAGACTTACCGGGTGACAGCAGCACTGCCAGCCCTGAGGACCGGGCGGGCGGCACGGGAGAACATTGCGAGAGTAGTATTAGGGAGGTTTACGAACGGAGAAGTTCGTAACGGGCGAGAGATGCAGAAAGGAGCAGGGTATGCCAGAAGACCTCACTGGTTGCTGGGAGTTGCGATGGTCGGGAAGTGCGAAGTTGAACTCCTGGCCGTCCCATGCGCGCTAAACCGTAATGGGGAGTAATCTACGGCGTGCCATTCCGGCTTCCGGCGCACTTTGATGCCTTGGTGCCTGTATTATGGGGCACAACACAGCCATCCCTGGCCTCAGGCAGTCCATGAGGTAACGAATCTCGTTTTCCATTCCATTCCCTCCATTCCCCCAAACTTACCTTTACTCGTGAACTTGGGTGCTTCTGTGTTCTTGTTTGCCCCCCCCCCCCCCCCCCAATCTTCTTACTTGTCCATTTACCCCCATCTAAGCCTTACTTCATTTCTCGCATCATTGATGCATCATTCCTCTTAACATTTGTTAGCCTCTAGTTCATTGGTCAGAATTGCTTTGACTTCGTCGTTCTATCAAGCGGCTCGTTTTGTCCGACTCGGCGCACGAGGACACCTGCCCTCGATCATCCCTCGTTTCTTTCATTCTCGCCCCCATCTTCCAATTCCAGTACTTCAAACCACAATGAGTTCCTCGGAGGATGACATGCCTCTGGCTCGCGCAAATGGGCGCGCAAAGGGTAAGTCAGCTCCCGGGTAATTCGGTTCGATGTACTACGCCCTCGGCTCTTATTCTCTTAGTCGAGGACTCTGTGCTATGCTCAGAACTCCTTACCATCACTTCTCCCTTCACCTTTCAACCCCATATTTCTATTTGCATAACTTTCGCATTGTGCTTGCCTCTCTCCGTGTCGTCTCTACCTCGCGCTTATCTAACGTGGGATAATCCTAGCAACCTCCGCCTCGACTACCCAAAATACGAACGGTAACGGTGATCTTGCGCCTGGCATCTCGGTTCGATTCGGTGCAGTGCAGGACAAGGACGTCGAGATGGAGGATGTGGATGCGGCGCACAGCGCGGGGAAGCGCAAATCTCGTACTAGCATTGACAACAAAAAGTCATATGTCGAGCCGGAAAGCAGTGAGGGAGAGGACGAGCCCCTGGTACGCCATACCCTGCTCCGATGAGCACGTTTTGGATCGCAACTTTTTTCGCATTTGGTTTCAGCGACTGACCACTCGACAGAGCAAACGCCGGCGAACATCAGTGAAACATGAGGACTACGAGTCCGATGACGAGGTTCCTCTGGCTTTGAACGGACGGAAACTTCCTAAAGCTTCGGAAACCGCCATTGGAGAGGAGTCCGACTCCGATGTCCCGATTGAGAGGAAACTCTCTGCGCAGAAGAAGAAGATTGAACAAAAAGCCACCAAAGAGGCTCGCGCTGCCCGCAAGCCGGCTCCGAAGAAGGAGACCAAGCCTGCTGCTGCTGCAGTAGCCAAGAAGCAGACTAATGGTGTCAAGAAGGAGCCTGCCGAAGACAAGTCTACTGTCAAGAAGGTGAAGGCTGAATCTGCCACCCCGAAGAAGGGTATTAAGGCGAAAGCGGAAAGTGAGGATGCTGAGGTGAAGGACGACGACGAGGAAGAATACAAGTGGTGGGAGGACCCTACTAAGGGCGACGGTACTAAGAAGTGGACAACCTTGGAGCACAACGGTGTTGTTTTCCCGCCACCATATGAGCCCTTGCCAAAGAACGTCAAGCTCAAGTATGACGGAGTTCCGGTGACACTACACCCGGATGCTGAAGAAGTTGCTGGGTTCTTTGGTAGCATGCTCAACTCCACTCACAATGTCGAAAACCCTGTCTTCCAGAAAAATTTCTTCACAGATTTCAAGGAAATCCTCAAGAAGACAGGTGGTGCCAAGGATGCTCAAGGCAAGAAGGTGGACATCAAGGAGTTCACCAAGTGCGATTTCAAGCCCATCTTTGAATACTATGATGCTCAGCGCGAGGAGAAAAAGAGCGCCACTCCCGCCGAGAAGAAGGCGTTAAAGGCCGAAAAAGATGAGCTAGAAGCCCCCTACCAGTACTGCATGTGGGATGGTCGCAAACAGAAAGTCGGCAACTTCCGGGTCGAACCACCTTCGCTTTTCCGTGGACGAGGCGAGCATCCTAAGACTGGTCGCGTTAAGACTCGTGTACAGCCAGAACAAATCACCATCAACATTGGCAAGGAAGCCACCGTACCGCCACCTCCGCCCGGTCACCAGTGGAAGGAGGTCAAACATGACCAAGAAGGAACGTGGCTTGCCATGTGGCAGGAGAACATTAACGGCAACTACAAGTATGTGATGCTAGCCGCCAATTCCGATGTCAAGGGCCAGAGCGATTACAAGAAGTTTGAAAAGGCTCGAGAGCTCAAGAAGTATATTGAGAAGATCCGTAAGGATTACCAGAAGGCCTTGAAGCACGACCTGATGGTGGAGCGCCAGAAGGCTACGGCCGTCTACCTGATTGATCAGTTCGCTCTGCGTGCTGGAAACGAGAAAGGCGAGGATGAGGCCGAGACGGTCGGTTGTTGCTCACTCAAATACGAGAACATTAGTTTGAAGCCTCCGAACACCGTTGTCTTCGATTTCCTGGGTAAAGATAGTATCCGGTTCTACGACGAAGTCAAGGTTGATCCTCAGGTCTTCAAGAACCTGAAGATCTTCAAGAAGGCACCCAAGAAGAATGGTGACGAGGTTTTCGACCGATTAACTGTATGAAATATTCCCCTTGTCATGAAAAATCACTTAGCTAACAGCTACCAGACCTCTGCTCTCAACAAACACCTGCAAAACTACATGAACGGTCTTACTGCCAAGGTCTTCCGTACTTATAACGCCTCCTTCACTATGAGCGAGGTGCTTAAGGAAATGAAGCCCACAGGTACAATCCCAGAAAAGATCAAGGCCTACAACGATGCCAACCGCAAGGTGGCTATTCTGTGTAACCATAAGCGAACGGTCACTGCTAGCCATGCCAATCAGATGGAGAAGATGGGCGAACGAGTAGGTTTCATCGCATCTAAATTGGGGTACACAAAAACTGACATATCTCGTTCCACAGATCAAAGGACTTCGTTATCAGAAGTGGCGGTTGAGACAGCAGATGCTTGACTTGGAGCCCAGTCTGAAAAAGAAGAAGGAAGCTTCGTTCTTTGAGCTAGACGAGGACCTTACAATGGATTGGATCAAGGATCACCAGGCCTATCTACTGGAGGAGCAGACCCAGAAGATCAAGAAGAAGTTCGAGAAGGACAACGAAAAACGCGTTGCCGACGGTGAGAAAGAGATGAAGATTACCGAGCTGCATGAACGCCTTGAGCCCGTCAAGGAGATGGAGAAGAAGTTCAACAAGGAAAACAAGACTGGCAAGGTCGAAGCTGAAGGAAAGGGTCCAACCGTAGAGAAGATCGAGGCCGCTATTGCGAGGCTCGAGCAGCGCGTTGAGACGATGTCCCTCCAGGCTCAGGACAAGGAAGACAACAAGGAGGTGGCTCTTGGAACCTCAAAGATCGTGAGTCTTCTGCTCAAAAAGACGAATTGTTTACATGCTGACAGTGATTTCCAGAACTACATCGATCCCCGTCTTACTGTTGTCTTCAGTAAGAAGTTCAATGTCCCTATAGAGAAATTCTTCTCCAAGGCACTGCGTGAGAAGTTTGAGTGGGCTATCAAGTCTGTTGAGGAGGATTGGGAGTTCTAATTGACGTACCGCTCATCCACATCATCAGTCAGCGTACATGTCCGTTGATACAATTTCGCTCCTTTCTTTTTTTTTAATTACTTGAACAGTTGCGCTTTTATACTGTTCTGCTTTGCGTCATTGGCATTTTTATTTTCTGCTTCCGTTTTCAAAGCTCTTTTCCTTCTCCTAGGTCAGTGCGGGCTTCAAAGCATCCGTGCATAGGCGACGGCGTCGGCCCGTAGCTTCTTGCGGGTAACTTTTTTACGCCGAAAAGACATGAAAAGCAAGAGAACAAAGAGGCACAAGATGGCGAAAAAGATGCATTTTTACTGTTTCGATTTACATTAGCGATCTACTCTGTTCACATCTAGTGTTGACATTGTCGATATACAGACGCGATACAGGAATTGGAAGATCACTGTATTCTATTTAGCCAGCTCCAGCTACATTTATAGTTTTAAAAAACAAAAATCCGTAGCTTTCAAGACCTTTTTCTTTTTAAGAAAATTTGCCCATCTGGCAGGTGAATAGGATAGTACGTCATAATCTTCCAGGGTTAGCTTCTGGAACTTCGAAGAGAACACTGGCCCACTCTCTCCCACTATGTAACTGATCAACATCACTTAGTCCAATGTCAGAGCTGTGAATATAATATTTCTCGGCTAACCCTGGCGGAAGGAACTTTACTCCGGAGTACAGTATGCGTTGCCTGTTTCTCCGGTCTACCTTTCACAGATTATATATGTTTTAAGTCGGTTTCTGAAGGCTTCGAGTACCTCCGCTTCGCTAACAGATCTCAGATCATAGACTTGCCACATCTCTTGACTAGGTATAGATTGGCTTTCCTCAATAGGAAAGATGGAGCAGAGCTTCGCCACAAAGGCGTCCCAGATTACAGTATGCATCTTTTGCAGGAAGCTTTACTTACATTGATGTTAGTCCAGATTAACTTTGACTAAGGTGCAAATACACGTAATTAGTGGTAATTTACGAAGTCTATTCTACTGTACTATAGAAAATATCCATCATTTTATCTTACTGCGTAGCTCACTATCAACGGGATATTTTCATGACATACAAGGCTGTTCGCTTCACTCAAGGCTAGAGGGATTATACATCCAAATCAGCTCCTGTCAGATTAAACCCAGCATTAAGATGTGAGAATAAGTCAATACTAATGGTTATAGTGCGGGGTTACCTCAAGTCCGAAACTCACACGGTGGATATTTACTATTTTAAGGTTTATACCTAAATAGGAAGGTACCCACCCACCTGGGTAAGGTCAGGTCGATCATTAGCCGCCTAAAACAGCAGATAAAGAAGAATATTATGACGTGAACCGGGCAGTGAGTAACCTCTTTAGGATACTGACTATTTGTTGACATGGCTTAAATGTACTTAAGCGCGCGGAGCTGCACCTCGTCTGTTTTGATTTCGTTGTCATGATGGCCTCTTGTTTAACTCACCAACCTTCTGACCACCGCTCTAGTCATCTTACTATACTAGTACCTCTCCAGCCTCATTGCTACCTTTTCAGTCTTTTCCACCCCTCCATTCTTCTGACCACCTCTTCCACTTCTAATGATCTCCCCTCTCGTTCTTCAATTTTGCACCAGACATCCTTCGAACGAATCTACGCTACGGCTGAACATTGAGGCTTTCCTTAGCTACGACCTTTAATTTCTACTGAAAAGCACCATTGAAAGAAGTTTTGAACAAAAGAAAATGGTATTTCAAGAAGCGGATTTTAAATTCTAATCATGTACAGTTGAAGGTTCGTTCACACATTTCCCAACGGAGTTCATACCACAATCTACCGTGGCGACTCTAACACAAATCTTCCCTTGCCGACGTGGACCAGCCAAATCCAGCTTCCAACTTCATCAAAGCCTCTCTAGCCAGGTTATTGACATCACTAAGTTGTTTTAACCCAATAATCAAATTTTGAACACCATCCTGTCTATGACCCGTCGGATTGGCAAGTTGAGACGTGGCGATAGTCAAGAATTTAGCGACCAGACAGATTGAGTTTGGAAGGAAAGGATGCATCTTGAAGAATGCAACACGAGGCAACTTTTGTATGAGATGGACGACGTCGTTTGCGGCCTGGTAGGCTGCTTGTTTATATGCCAATGCTAGCATGTGGTCATTGACGTTTTGCCAGAGTCTTTCCTCGGCTGTTTCGCTAAGCGAAATGCATGCGCTGTAGGCGAGAATGTGGTTAAAGAAATCCATCGCGTCACATTTTATTGAGGCGTCGCGTTTGCTAGATTGTGTTGGGAGGGGTGTCATTGTTGCGGCTGTGGCGGCTGAGGCTAGCCATTCGTGTCTTGTCCAGAAGTCTTGGGATGGGGACTCTGCACCTGGGGGTGGAATTGATTGTTCCATTCGTCGGTGTGATAGGCAGTGGCCATATAGGTTTGCCAGCACGACGCACTGAGCGAATGATGGGAGTGATGCATATTCGTTGGTGTTACTCATTGTTTCGGCAAGGAATCCCATGGGAACTGGGAATTGGCCATTTTGGAAATCCGTCTCAGGCATTGGAAGACGTGTTTGAATCTGGAGAGTCAATCAGTGATATGTCTTACTAGGTACTGCAGGGTCAGGAGAACTCACAATTTCCTCATGAAGCATCGATGGTCGGTCGTTGAGCATACTGGACAATCGGTCGAAGACGAATGCAGCCCAGAGCGTCCGTCGCTTCTCCTCGGTCTCCATCCAGGTTTCATCTGACATGGCCTTGGGGATATATGGAGATGTACCGGAATTTGAGCCTGCATACTCACTCGGCGGCGAGGCCTCGACATTAGGCATATCAATTTCAATTATGTGGGAGAACTGAAGAAGGGTAAATGCATGTCCGGCTGTGAGCAGAGCTTCCTGCTCTGACTTGCGCATGAGCTCGCAGTGGGCAAGGAGAAGCCATGCTGCAATGACCTCGTGATCCACTCCACTGCTGGGATCCCTGGGCAGTGTCATCCAGGGGAAGCCGTTCTCGCTCGGTCCTTCCTGCATCTCTAGCATGCGGCGGGTCCGCGCATACAGGGGCTCGGTGAAGGTGCAGAATTGAGAGGACATTGCCGCAGCAATGGTTCGCATAGCTGATCGTAAGCACATACGAGAAGGCGAGGCATTTTCATCATTGGCCCATGAGAAATACCGCTCCTTGTGGATGATGGGGACGATAGGATGCACTCGCTCAAAATACAGTAGGTCCCTATTGGTGCAGATTATTAGCTTTTGTTTTGTTCTTCTCCGGCCTAAGTTTGGGATGCATCATACAGATCAGCAAGCATAAGATCTGACATCTTTAAATCTTCTCCTATAGTCATTTGGTTTATAGGCGTCTGAGCAGGTGACATTGGTGACAGAACGCCTAATCCGAGGCCGTGCAAATTCTTTGGGTTGGAGGCAAAGCTCCCATTTGCAGTCCACGAGTTCGCCCGACAGGACGCCAGCGTCCAATCTGTCGGTCGTTTTAATTCGGTTATATTGTCAATGGAAACTGCGCGCGGCGGCATTTGATACGCATCCATGTCAATCCCGATCGGGACATCGTAGGAGAGCTCGCTCGGATCCTCAAGTTCTGGAGTTGACATGCCATCATCGAGAGGTCGGTCCTGGCTGATCAATCGTTGTTCGATTTCCGCTGGAATGGACCTACATGTCAGCGAATGCTCTCTTGGTTTAGAGACGGGAACCTGACTTACCCACTCGAGACCGCAAATCCTTCAACTGACCCTTCTTAGGTCCTCTGGGAGCCCGCTTGTCCACAAAAATACATTCCCGCCCCGCATCAGCGCAGATCCCACATTGTGGGCGCCCACGATCACATCTTGCCTTCCGTCGGCGACATTCCTCACAGGCCAGCCCCGGTTGCTGCCTTGCCATGGCGTCTGAATGTGGAATAGAATCTAGATGCGTATTCGATATAGAAGTAAGCAACAGTAAACCGAAGATCGTTTTTCGTCTTTCGTATTTGCGTGAGGATCCGTGTAGGTGCGTATCAGCGTATTTGAAGATCGGCGAGGTAGATGAGGAGATCTTATATTCGAGCAATAATTAGAAACAAACCTCAAATCTACCGCGTGGGAACAGGTGGATCGGAGATCGCCAGTGCCAACTCCTTTCCTGCCCGTATATTCTAAGCCTCTGGGGCGCTAGTACTGGCATTGGCCTACTACTACGACTATTTAGGGGCCGAATGCATTGACTGTAGAGCCACTCAGGACCCCCACATCAGGATTCAAACAGTTGAATTTGTCGGAGTTTTTTTTATCGTTTCTTTTTTTTAAAAAGCCAAAAATAAAAAATTATTGTTAAGCACGTTTAGCTCATATGTAAATTTAGTTGGGCATCTTCTTTATATCAACCCCTTTTCTTGGTCCCGCAGGTGGGATCCTGTACGAGTGGGTTGGAAGTTGAATAACTCGATAGGATCCCGTTGACTAGCTTTGGGTAACCTAAAAAGTCTTGGTTCCTTTGCCTCTGATCGTGACGTATCTACACAGGGTACCGGTGAAGTCTCACGATAGCCCCTACATTATGACATTGTAGCTATGTCATATGCGCAAGGATTTGAATTCATGTACATGGACCCTTAGTAGAAGCTTCCATCGCCCATGAGCTATTCCACAGAACTGCAGAAAGTGGCAAATTCCAGGTTCCTTAATGTGGGGCAAGAATCCTGTCATCGTTACAGTACAGGTCATCCTCGGGGCCAGAAATGTATCAGCGCTACTCTTCACCCCCACAATCCGGCCCCCTAATGCATAGTCCAGTAGGGGAAAATACTCGCGAGAGTTCGTCACCATTGGCCGCTCCAAAAGAACCTTGGTGAATCGGCTTCAACCCTCTTCTGATACACCCGAATTTGCTTACATTACGCTATACCTCATAAGCAGATCCAGAGGCGCGGGTTAAACTCTCTATACGGTAGACACGTTGATAAAACCGTATCCTGAAACATCCCTATGATTTGAAATCTTACTAGTGATTGCATCTCAGTCAGCCCGATTTTAGCCCCTCGATCATGTAAGGAAGACCCCGCTGGTGCGACTGAGGTAGATGAGGAAGGAATCGCTATCAAGCCACCGCGCAATGGCATATTCGATATGTCGTGCTTCAGTGGCTCGTTCGAAATATCTCGTAGACTACGCCAGAAAGGGCAGGTTGTCCACGAGACACGGTTGTCATAAATAGCAATGCATAAGACTGGGGTGTTATTGGCTATACACGTCCGGATGTGAATATCATAACCACCCTAACCTGTGAGGCTGAATTGAGAATTATAATTATCCCTATACTAGCAGGGATTGTAATGCAGGATCTCAGAACCATAATTAGAAGGACAAGGGTGTTGAAAACCAGGGGTGCATTGCACTTGCAGTCACTAAGCCGAAATAATCGGGTTTAACCGCTTACACGTGGGCCCTAGTGCACAACTGCAAGCGTTTACCAACCTTGCGCTCCACCATTTCTGCCCCGGAGTTATCATGTCACTAGAACCTTGAAAGATCATACACACTGCGTCGTTATAAATGCTTTTAAAAATACCTTCCGCATTTTATGGAGTACTACATTTGAATGTAAGCTTAAACCAGCAGGAATTTTGGGTACAAAATGAATCAAGGACATCAGTGAAAGGAGGAGAACTGTTGGTAAGCTAATAACGATGTTCTTCACAACCAAACAATCTACGTCTTTCAGCCCCCTGGTCTCTGCAAATTTAACGTTCATCTGGCTGTAAACTAAACATGCAAGTGGTTCCAAAAATACCTGACCACAGAAACTTTCAACCAATCAGCGCATCCAAATCCAGAGCTCCTCCTTCATATGGATATCCGCTTACGACTTAGCAATCTCTTCTCCTTTGGGGGCTAAAGGATCCAACGACCAAACCCGGTTCATGCACCCAACCAGTTAAAGAACCTCTACTCGAGCTTCTATCATCGGTCCAAAAGATGAAACAGCCACCGATGTTTGAACTTAGTTCCAAATCATGCCCACGCTTGATCCCGCGGCGTTGGGTCGGCAATTCACATGGCCAAGCATCCTACGCGCACCGCTGCATGCTACCTACCCCATCTAAGCAACGCCATGTGACAATCGTTTTAGCCCAAAGATGAAACAGCCACAGGGATCCGAGGCATTCGCCTTGAACTATTTTCACCGCGGGACCACAAAGCTGTGAACGCTACGGGTACCCACCCACTATGTAGACCTACAACGAACGTATAATGTGATGGGAACTAGTCAATAGTCCTTGTCGCATGCTCCCTAATGCCAAAGTGACTACGGAGGACGTGTTGTAAATTGGAATGGGTCCCTGACCTGCGGGTGAGAATCTTCGTCTCGCCATGGGGCAACTAAGAATTTACAGTAGTCAACAACAGGCCCCTCCACCCCACCGACAACACATTAACACACCGCAGACTTGGACTTGGAGTAGGATCTCGAGGGATCTGACCTAGAAATTGCAGTTACATCGGGATTCTAGGAGGTTTGATCTCATCCCTGTAAGCTGGGGGTCTTCTATGTAAATAGTAAGAGAACTCAAATTAGAAATGTAAATTTAGCTCATATGATGTGCTCCACAGCTCGGGGGATGTCCGAGGTCCATCTTGACCTATACTTATGTAACCCCGATCCAACCAGAATTTAAACTTGTCTGGGCCTTGCTGCGGGTATGATGGCCCTACATTAGCTTTTCTGTTGTACGAGTCTTATATTTAGAACAAGCCGTTTGCTTTTATAGACGGTTTGTGGGGAATTTACTAGGGGTCCAAATTTTATGCTGGTCGAATTGAACAGAGTAACTGATGATATTGATTCTGTCAAGCGTTGTCGAAGTCGGCGAACGCGTTAATCAGGGAAAATGTGCGAAGTTGAACATATGTTCTAGAGGGTATTAACATTAGCTCTAGGATAGGAGTGACTTTTGGTCTGTGAAAACAGTGGACAGTGGCCTACCTACCGTACGCAGTCAATGCTGTCAGATGATTATTAATATTTGTATGATGCTCAGGCCTTATATCCCACTCCATATCTTCTTTTACCTAGTCTGCATATGTATCACGTCGTATCCTTGGGACTCTTAATATTGAAATAGCATTCCGAATACTTGAAGATCATTGAACCAGAAAGACCCTGCATTTTTGAAGGATTATGTTGACCCAGAACTTGGATGTCAAGTTGTAAGACGCACCCAGTGAAATTGACTAATCCTGCAACTCTTGAAATTGATTCCTACCTTCTGCTACAACAATATATCTTGAACCAGGGTGACTGACTATTGGGGCACATTCTAGGTGAAACCACATGGATGTTTTGTACCACAGTACCTCTCGAAACTACGTAATATCGTTTTGAATGACTTCGGCCTTAAAACCGGAAAACCCCCATTTCGGAGCTAGCCTTTTGGAATTGACATTGTTTCGTTTTCCAAGATTTATTTAGGTACATAAGTAACCAGTTGGAGGCTTGCTCGAAACTTGAACAAATTTTGGAATCTTGAAGCTTCAAAATGACTGATGCGGTACGTCACCCTCGACAACTATTTCAAGTATGTTTGATGAATGTTCCAAAAGAATTAAACAAAGATGGGTCTGGTTTGAAATGAACTCGATAACAATTTCTGGACCTTGAATGCGGAACAGGGGCGTGGAGATCCCGAGGTCAATATGAATGACTGTCGCGGCTGTATCGGTCATATCGACTCAGCTGTCCAGCCCTGCACCGTGAGGAATTCACCTTGAAAACTTCTCCAGACCAAATTGCCGAACATCCGTTCGTAGATCTGTGATTCAGCCTGCAATTTGATGAAGTCTTGTTTCTAGCGATCTCATCTATAAGCTCATTGGCTGTTGACGTCATAAGCAAGATGATCTCTCAGCTCCACTGGTTTTATCAGATGATTCGGCTTGGAGATCATCCGAGAGAGGGCTTCATGCAATATACCAGAATTCTGGAAGTTCTGTACAATACAGCACAATCTGATCACTACAGGAAAGGAAACAAATTGCCCCTGCTGGGGAGTTGATCCGCAGTCAAGCATTGCAACTCGCGGGATCTACCAGAACAAGGCGGGGAACTAATGAAAACAGGATGATACATGCCAATCTTTTCTCCTCAATCAATTTGCTGGTTGGTCATCCCGTCGGTTCCAGACTAGGCGAGCGGCACTTGGTCATTGATCACTATCGTCGACTGCCGTTCCCCTTCCAGTGACGGAAGCTGTATAGTCGACCTATCATAGCTTCATCATAATCCACCTTTGTACCTGCATCGTGCACCAATACCTGTAATATTCCTAGTTAGCTGTACAAGCACAAACAAGGGAGCACACGGTCAAGAGTGTTGGGAACGCCCATATAAACCAGCTCTCGTTCCACGGAAGTGGTGCTATACTCCAAGTTTTCATTTCGAATTCTAGCCTTTAGTAAACAATGGCGAGTTGGAACTCTGCACTCTGGCTAGGAGTCTTGGGCCTCATGCCCTTGGCTTCTGCATCGCCACTTGGTCTATCCGCGCCTTCAGCTGCTCCAACTGCAAGCCACCCAGCCTCTCAGCCCCATACTCCGTTTACCGGAACACCGACAACCACCGGCGCCCTGACAGCCTCTTCGATCGGAACGGGTATCGTTGCATCTGCCAGCGTAGATCCCGCAGAAACAACTTACGCAAGCAACGGACAGCTTCAAAACGCCGAGCCAGCACCCTACGTCCCAGCCGGAGGCGTCGGAACCCAAGGCCAGATCCCAGTATACAACGCTAAAAGCGACTTCGACTATGAGTCCCTGGTAAACATCACTCCCTCCATCCACAGCCAAAACAACCACGCTAACTTAGTCCAGGCACTAGCCCTCTACCAAGAATGGATCGAACTCGACCTATTCCAAGACGGTCTCAACCGTTTCTCAGCCCAAGACTTCCAAGCCGCAGGCCTCAACGCCGCAGACCGCGAGCTAATTGCCTTCATGGCGGAGCAGGAAGTCGGTCACGCAACGCTCATCAGCAACATGCTCGGTGCTGAGGCGCCCAAACAATGTCAATACAACTACCCCTACACCAATGTCCAGGAATACCTAGACTTCTGTCAGAAACTTACTCGATTCGGCGAGTCGGGTGTGTACGGGTTCCTCGGTCATCTCGATTCCCGTGAGGCTGCTACTTTGCTCACACAATCTATTACCACTGAGGCGCGTCAGCAGATGATCTTCAGACAGTTCGAGGGGTTATTCCCCATGCCTGTTTGGTTTGAGGTTGGAGTTCCGCAGTCGTGGGCTTGGACGCTCCTCGCGCCGTATATCAGTTCTTGTCCTGCGAACGAGACTCGTTTGGTTTGGCAGAATTTCCCTGCGTTGTGGATTGAGAATCAGCCTACTTTGGCTGCTGCTGGGAACCCTAATAATGGGACTGTGTTTAATAATACGTTGGGTCCTGGTACGAATGTGGCTAATGCTTCCAGTGCGGAGAACCCTAACTCGGGCAATGGTGCTTCTGGAGCGAGTGTCACGCCTGAGAAATATTCGCCTCTTTCCTTCCCTGGGAGACGGGTTGATTTGAGGTGGGAGGCGCCTGGGAAGGCTGTTGGTCCTAATAACAGCTATGTTACTTCGACGCAGGCTGGCACCCCGAAGTTTGTTGCTTGGGCTTCGCAGTTAAATCTCACTTATACCCCGTTGCTTGGGGTTGGAAATGGTTCGCGTGGGTATACTATTCAGCCTGATATGGAGACTTATCAGGGGGATCCGGCTGTCAATGGTACCATGTTTATCGCTATCACTGATTCGGATCCTTTCTTGACTCCTTTCAATTTGAGTATGATCAATCCTCATGTCGTTGCTGGTCCGGCTTTGTACCAGGCTGGTTAGATTGGGTTGGAATTGAGTGTTGGGTATATCGAGGCTGTTGATCTACGTATGTCGGTTTCATGAGTGGACACAACAATATTGCTTATCACTTGAATTTCCCGGAGTTCTTTTTGCTTTTGCTTGTTTCATGCTGTAGACTGGCGTTTTAAAGCAACCAAGCGACTGGTACCGTGGCATATAGGTGCCATCGCAGATTGGCTACGCAGCCAAATTAACTACGAATAACCTCTAGAAAAGTCTCCTCCGAAATAGAGGGGTTAACTAGTATAACCTCCCGGTGGGGGGCCTAGTCTAGGGCGAGATTTCGGTGAAATCTTAGAAACGAGGGCTCATAATCTATTAGCACCGCTAGTGCTGGGGAAATCGGAGGATCGGAGGAGATCTAGAAAGAGAAGGGAAGAGAAGCATAAGCTAGGATAGCTTACTAGTACGAGAAAGAAAACGAATAGATAGAATAATATGTGTATTATGAAAGTATGTAGAAGAGAGAAAGAGAACAGAAGAGAAGAAGCGCTGATCTACTGCAGAAGGAGGTCACCTAACTTCTAATAAAAGCTCCTCCGCGCAGGTGAGCCAATAGTATATACGGGCGTCGGGGAGCGGGAACGTACTAGGGCATATACCGAGTTAGGCAGGTGACATAACAAAATGGGATGGGAGGGTAAGGAGTGACCTCATGAAATTTGTTATCGTGGAGGGCCAGGCTGTGAAGAGTGTGGATGCTACTTCCTTAGTCGGTTTCTTCGGAGAACTTAGTTAAGTGTATAAAGGCAATTTTGAATATTTATGAATGAGACGACATTTAGTACAAAATTGGTCCTTTAGATCGCATATAGCATATAGATATATTACTGGTAGTCTTTACTTAATCATTCTGCGAAATCATGATGAGACGAATGGACCTTATCCTCAGAGCTTTCAGCCTGAGGAAGCCCTCGAAGTGCCTCTTCTGCCAGTTTCTCGCGTTCCTCCTCTGTCGCATCGTACCAGTGAACGGCAACATTAGCGTCATCACCAAACAGAGCACCAATCTCCTCGAGCGCTCGTCCCTTTGTTTCGCAGATTGGCTACGCAGCCAAATTAACTACAAATATATCCCAGTTAATGAATGATGGGCTATAGAGTAAACGAATATTATCCAGGATTTTAAGTCTAAAATACATATCCATCAGGATGTTCCAGCATTAACCGATGCCATTCATCGAAAGGTTAGAAAGATAAAGAATGATTAAGAAAAAGGCTCATAATGCAAGATCAGATGCAGACTCAATTGAACGAAAGAAATGGTGGGGATATATGCATAAGAATAGAAACAAAAAGGGGGGAAAATTAAACCCAAGACGAGAGGATCATTACAGTACAGAACCAGTTCCAGCATGCTGGATTGGTCTGCCAAACCTCAAAAGAGATGACGAGATAGAAGGGAAGGGGGAAGGTTCGGAGGAAGGTATATAGGAGACTAGAGGTATCATCAAGGGTCGTTGGGTGGGTTGTGCAGCAGATGATGTAATGCGATGAGATGTCGAGAATGGAGAAGGGAAGGGGCTCTCAAAAGAGACCGTGGACAATCGGTTGAGATAAAAATGAAAAAGAAGAAATTGTGACTAATTCCCTTTTATGTTGCGAAGTTTCGAGTTCACGGCCACCAGCCCATGCGCTTGTAGCTCTCCACTATCTCACGGATGCTGTCGGCGTCAAACTTCTCGTACTTGGGCTTCCACCCTGTTGTCTTCTCGAACAACGTGCCGTCGATAGACATGTCCTCGTCCTTAAGAACTTCGAGCTCAAGGAAAGGACTTATAGGACCGGGGCGCTCGATCTTGCTCCTCTCGAGCAGATCCGCCCACTCTTGCAGACTGATCTCGTTCATGTCGTCAACCGCATCATCCAGGCTCATCTTAGCTAGAGTCGAGACGATCGAGCCGAGGAACTTGACCTTGAGATTGAACACCTCGGCCAAGGCATTGGCCAAATGCTCCTGTTGTGTATCGTTGTGGTCCACCACGTTGAACGCGACTGGCATCTTGGGGTCCCTGAACAATTCCGGCACCTTTGGGTCGCTCCTGTCCAGCTTTCCAAGGGCCGCACGCCATTCCGCCGCCCGCCACAGCGCGCTGGCGGCATCGCGCACATGCAACGTGTTCACCTTCACATCCTTGGTGTACAGCAGCTCGAGATCCTGTCCCAGTTCCAAATGCACACGGGCCAAGCAAATTGCCATGGCGAAGTAGCCCGCGTTATATTCACCATAGACGTGGGGCATCCGCAGCGCGCAGTACTGCAGGTCCGGAATCTTGAGCAGTTCCTCCGCGGCCTTCAACTTCCACTTGGCCAATTTGTGCCACGCTTGCATCTTGTCGGTCTCCTTGCGCGGGGACGAGCCGCTCTTGTAGACATGGGCGGTGGAGGTTTCCACGAAAGCGCGAATGCCACGTCGGGCGCATTCTTTGCCGAGGGAAATACTGAGGCCGCAGCTGCGTTCTTCGTACACGTCGTCGGGCTGGCCGTGGCGGGTCTCGCCGCCACAGTTGATCACATAGTCGAATTGTTCACCATTGGCTCGATCGAAGATTCGCGGTAAGTGTTCTGTACAAGATTATGGTGAATAAGAAACCGGTATTCTTTGCTTTGTTTTGTTGCTTCAACTGCTATTTCCGGGGAGGAGAGCGCCACTTACGTTCACGACTGGCATCCGCTTGAACAAATTTGTCTTGAGAGCATGCCTCTTCAAATTCGGGGGCCAGGCGAGCCAGCTGGGGGAGGACTTTGTCGACTAAGCGGACCTCGGAGGCCAAGTTATTTTGATGGATGTACAGCGCCAAGTGGCGGCCGATGAAGCCTAGGATGGTTAGAGCCGGTTAAGAGATGGGGGGAGTTTCACATACCGAGACCACCAATAATCAGCACGGTGGGCTTAGCGTCAGCCATAGGGACAAGACCAAGAAGAAAGTACCGAAAAGCCAATTGCTTTGTTTCAAAGGGGGAGGGGGAAAGATGAGAAAAGGGAAAGGTTAAAAAAGGAGGCGGGGGAAAAGGGCTCTCTCCACTGTAGAAAATTCGCGTAACGCAGTTCCTTCTCTCCCCTGCCAAGCCATAGCGCCCTAGTGACGCCGTCGATCTATAGTTCCGTAAGTGGATTGATTCTAGTGGAGTTCTACTGTAATGTCCTATGAGCATACGAAAAATATGAAATCGCTGACGTCGTGGAACTGCTGGTATCGGAGGTCCACGGAAGCGCCATGGTACTGGGAAGTGATCGCCCCGAGACCCATTGTTCCGATCTGGGGTCTAACTCTTTGTGCATCGAATAGGTTATTGCTTCTTTCATCGTTCTATTCTGTTCTATTCTGCATGACTTGCCCTGACCTCGATTAAATAAGCGGTCGGATTATTTCCAACTGATCGCCCTTCTCTAGTGCTGCTAGCGGGGCTCGCTTATGATCTTAGCATAAATCGGCCGCCTACAGAAAGCGGTAATTATGAGAGAATTCCCTCCAATAAAATGTTTTACTACTTGATTGGCGAAAAATATGTACTCGCATTGTTAGCAAAGGGGACGGTATGTTGGATCAAGGGTGAAACAAGACTTTCGGGCAGGAAATTCTTCATCCGCGTCCGCTCCCGTTTCTCCGGACTATAGACCACCCAACCCACTCAGATAGCTACCTAAGCAATTCCTTCCGACTAGTGCCCTAGGTGTCTGCTATAGTCCTATAGTTTCTAATGTCTTAAATATGACTTGCCAAATTTTCGGTCACCTTTTTCAAAACGAGCGTTGTCACCTATGATGCCACCGTACCCTGATATAATCGTCCCAGATTATATCGATTTATACAACCTTAGAAGCAAAAGCAAGTGTGAATAGGTAGCCATGATAGATACAAAGACCTCCTGGCCTGGTGCAGAGATAAAGGTATCGCAATTGACTACTTAACACCTGGAAAGTGCATATGACCAAGGTATATTCACGCTATTGGATTAACATATTGATGTAAAAGCAGTTAATACCCATGATCAAGTCCATCACTCTTCTCCCAGATATTTGAGAGAGTTCTTCAATTCCTTAATCGCCGTGTGGACGTCGTCAAATGTCAGCGCCGACACTGCCCATCTGGCATGTTTCTGAGCAAGGGTAATAGCATTATCATCGACGGTGTGGGAAGGCTGGCTCGAGGCGGCCGGTGCTGGAGCCACAGGGGGAGTAAATGAAGGCGGTCCGGTTGGGGCAGCTGCTGGAGCAGGAATATGGGCACTGGCAGTCGATGCGTCGTAGAATGAAGCTGGGTCGGGACCGGCGACAGATGGACTCGAGGGAGGGGGAAAGGATCGGAAGGCATTTGACGGAGCTCTGTTCTTGTTGATAGATCCAGGCGTGTCCGGTAGCTGCGGGAGAGAGGCTGAGTTCCCAATTGTGCCCGGGGTTGAGGGGAGCTCAAGGCCACTGGACTGGCTATCAAGGTCCATTCTCTGTGGCGGAGAGCCCGGTGCATTTTGTGGAACCGAAGGAATCTCGGGTGGTGCTGCGGCAGCAGAGGGTGGCAGAGAAGATGTTCGAGAAGGGTGAAGAGACTCATCTAGCGATGATTGATGAGCCATATGCCGCCCAAGACGATCGGACTCGTCGGGGATCTCCTCCACAGATGCTTGTCTCGGTTTAGCTGCCTGTTCTGCCACGGATTCGTCGAAGGCCTGAATATCCGAGCTCTCAACTTGAGCTTCGTCCTCTTCCTCCTGTGGTGCGGGATTCGAAGCATTGGGGTCTTCTCCCGCTTTAATAGCTTTCGTGATGCGAATTGCATGGTATTTGGCAAATTTGATGCGCCCGGCAATCTCTGGGTCCATATCTCCCCATATCTGGCACAACTCAAGGAACGTAGCCGCTGCTAGAAATGTATCACCTGTTTGCCTGAGAAGGAAAATATGAGTGTTGTTCTCGATGGGTAGGGCGCCATAGAAGCTCACTTGGTGACTTTATTAGCAGTCATGGCTGCCTGGGCGCGATCGAAGACTTCCACCCCAAACTGCTCCACGTATGCATTCGCGGCGACACTATCCGTAACAGTTTCATTCTCTGGGTTCTCGTTCTTGAACTATTCTCAACGTCCGGGGTCAGCACGTAGAAACCACTGGTGAGAAGTGGGGGAGCGGGGAGGGCAGCGGTGCGACGGACCTGTTCCAACTTGTCCATCAGATCAGCGGTATATAGTTTAACTTCCTCGCTGGAAGTGTGAAGCCCTCGGGCAATTATCTGGTTCACGATGTGGTAGTTACCTGTATTGGTGACTGGGGTTAGCTCAGTGGCTTCGTCGCGGGGGCCAACACTCACACCAGTAGGCAATCACCGGCTTCGCCTTCTCAAGCTGCGCCGCGCGCAAAGCGAAGCGCCCAATATCAGCGGATCGCACGCCTGCTGGAATACTGCTTGCCATTGTCAAGTTGGCTGGAGAAAGGGGAAGTAGGAGTGGGGAAAGCAGCCTGGACCAGATGACGTTTGAAGCTCGGGATAATCCCACCGCCCACGGTACTCGTGCGGAGATGAAAACAGCTTATCTACTTCGGGCGATCTACTTAGATGTGAAATAGATCAACTTTTTCACTTTCAGATGTTTGATTTTAATTGTGTTCTCCAAAGAAACTTGGGTATGTTATGCCTAAATCAGGCATCTTCCACCATCCATTCACCAATCTCCACTCGCTCCTCAGCAAGGGCCTCAACCTCAAAATGGTCTTCCACCTGGCCTCCGGGTCCTCCGACCCTCTCAATGACGATCCACACCCTGGTCTGGGAGTCAGATAAATCAAATTCTTCAATGCGAACACCTGAAGCAGCATCACAGTGTGTGCCGTCTTCCGAGGCGGCAAGAGTCTCTTTATAAGGTCCTTGTCCCCGTTCCACGGTCATCAATACAGGCGAAGGCGCGACAGACCTAGAGTCGATCGTGGACCGTTTATTCCTTGCAATAAGCTTGATCCGTGTCAGACGGGGTACTTGTAGCGACGCCAGCATCCGGTCTTTCCCCGGAAGGAGAACCCCGACCCTAGATAAGGTGATCCGGCGACCGGCAGATTCCGAAGCCAATGGTTGTACCACACAAGGAATATCAGACGATATCCAAAGTGTGAAGCGACCGAGCTGGTCGGGGGCAAAGGTGGAGCAAACGACAGTGTAAATACCCTTTTCTAGGGATCTTGTTGCAGCCAAAGCGCATCCTCGACGGTAGTCACCGCTATCAGCGATCATGTCTCGACTGCGAACTCTTGAGATACGTTGGCCATTGGACCAAAATATTTTGATATGGGTTGCAAGTTCAGAGTTATCGGATTCGAGGACGATAGAAACATCGGTCCTTTCTGAAATCTGGAGACTGAATTGGGGATTTGACGAGTATCGAGCCGACTCTGCGTTACCGCCAGCGGTCAAGGCAGTCCAGGAGCCACTTGCTTTGTTGAGACACATGAACTTGTCCCTCGAGGATGCGAGCGACACGGGAGAATTCGATAGCGCCGAGAGTGTGAAGTTTTGACTAGCTGATGGTAGTGATTGTTCCGAAACGACCACCGTATAAATTGTCCTTGGAGGCATGTCTAGTCTCATAAGGGTATTTGGTGAGTCCACATAAGGTCCACGGTGGAGTGCTCCATCGCTGAGGGAGACTCTCTTGCCATCTGCCTTGAATATATAGATGCTGATGAAACCCTGTCCATGGTGCAACTCCCCACCTTCGAAAGTATGATGATCGGCGTTCTTGAAATGCTTTCCTAAGAGAAGCCACACTTTGCCGCCAGTTTCACTGTATATTGAAAATTGTGGGTTCTTGACAAAGCATCCAGCAATGACGCGACCCTGTGAAAGATCCCAGGTGAAATGGATGTCCTCGCGATACTTGAACAGGCCCGGGTTCCAATTCAGATAGAGATGCTCGAAATTCTGCAATACTTGCTCACAGTCCATCCAGAATGTACCTGGGGTTAGAGTCGACGATGAACTTGATATTTTCAATGGATCAATGCTCCTACTCTGCACGGTCGGCTCGGCCCCCGCCCAAGGATTTTTCAATAAGAACTGGCGACGTCCATGTACCTCTTTCATGTCTAGAATTGCATAGTCATGTTCGCTCACCAAGCCCAGACCCTGCTGTTCTAACTCGGTCAGCTTGCCCGTCCCGATCGTCAACACGACGTCGCCATTGGAAAAAGATGGGTACACCCGCCCCCAGATTTCATCGGAGGTAGCGTCGTCATGGTGTAGGAAAACCTGCTCGGGAATCCATCCAGTAAGTACCCAAAGATCTGTCCCTGAGTTGCTTCCAGGAAAGTCATAACCGCCACGGATCTTAAGGTAGGCTTTCTCTACCAGGGCAGGCCACAGAAAATTGGGGTTGTTGCGGTCAATTACGTGCAATGATCTTGCGGTATTGGAGGATGGGAGTCGGTCATCGATTACCACTTTCCGGAACACTCCATTGAAGTAGAACGAAAAAATGTATTTTCCGGAAGGTGAAAGCTTCGGTACAGCCGAGTCACTTTCACATGGATACATCACCGGGGAGGCGTGCTGATTTCGTCAGTCTCAGTCCTATCAAATTTGAAAGGTAGCACATACCATACCCAGACCACGCTCTGATCGCGAAGTGGTTGCGCAAAGACTGGCGACTACGGAGCAATCGGTTAGGACATCTTGTACCAGATCGGTGGTTTTCGTCACTGCCATAACCGGTTCAACTGAATGAGACTGGTCTGCCTTGTGTCTTGTACGAAGCAAATCTGCTGGTCTCCTCCATCCTGCGAAAATATTATGCTGGCACTCGGAGAGGTGCAGATCGGGCGAATCCCTTTGTCGAGTCAGAATTGATCTTGACACGGCATTGTCAGTACTTACGTGAACGGCCCACCCTCGTCAATCACAAATTCTTGTGGGGATGGTGGGCTCTTCCATGGTGGGAAAATAAAGCCATTCAGCTTCGCACCCTCTAGAATAATGATTTCTTCACGGGTGGTGAGTTTCCGCTTGGACGTCGGGGCCCGCAGACTGGTAATGTTTCTTGCGCGGGCAGCCGATTGCCAGTCCTCCGCGGCTTTGATCTTTTCAGCCCGCGTGAGGAGCTCCTTGCATTTAGAATCAAGGATCTTTTTATCTTCCACCGAGGCAAGGTTCAAAGCTCGCATATAATGTTCAGCGGCATCGATGGCGGCCTCGAGTGCCGCCTTTCGAGACGTCGCGGAAGCTATGGCTCCTTCGGCTGTCTAAATGCCGGTTAGCCGCTCCGCGGGGTTACAAACAATTTGAGGGCCTCCCCTACCCGCGCTTTCGAGACATGAGATCCCTGCGTCGGACCGCTGGGTCTAGACATGCTGGATCTTCGGATCGAGATCGAACGAAACCTTGCGCGACCTTGGGTTGTGGTTGGAGGCAAACGCGCCCCGCATATTCGGATCCGGCAACGGTCCACTCCGTCCAAGCCTTGTCAACACTCCAGAACTCTCAACACCATGTTTTCGGAGGTTACCTGGGCTCTTATATTTATTTTTTGCCCCCGCCTTTACTTGCCCAGGCTCAGGTATTTGCATGTATATTGCACTACCTCATTTTCAATATTTGGGAATCGGTCAATCAATGAATATGTAATTATACAGTATTAAAGTCAGTAGGCCCCACCGGCAAAGAACATCGGCTATCTTCGCTGTAGATACTCCACGCTTGCCTCAACCAATATTTATTTCTCTAACAAAAGCGTGGCCTGCAATAAAGTTGCTTCTTGTGCTCCTAATCAATAAATCTAGGGTTAGTCAACCCCCAATCCCAAGCTCCACCATGTCCGCCTCCACAAGGCAATCTTGTGCCGGCTGACTAAAGGAGCCGAGTGGACCTCGGCTCGTTGGTCGATTCGTCACTCCCAAAAGCGCCTCGGCGCTGTAGGATGATCTTGTGGTCCGGTTATCAGGGTCGTGTACCCGTGCACTTCGGGTGTCGTCGGTTACTATGTGCTAAACTCTGAATATTCCGAGATCTTTCTGTAAATCCCAATCCTCCGAATCCTTGTCCATCTCAACTCGTCTACATTTGAACTCACCGGTCTTCGGACGGAACAAGCGTGGTCCTAGGTCCATAGGCCCCGCCCGGTCTCCCCTTTCACTCGTGTCGAAGCTCGACCGTTTTTTCCCCGTCTTCAGCTCAGGCGTCGCCTTGATTCCGCTACAAAAACAAACACCATGGCAGGTCAATCAAAGCTTTCCCCGTGGGGCAGCGCTGTCGCAGGTGCGACGGGCGCGGTGTTGGCGAATACTCTTGTATACCCATTGGATCTGTAAGGACGGACCCCCGAAGTCGGTAATTCAATTAGCTGATGCCGTCATTCCAAAAAAAAAACAGAGTTAAGACGAAATTACAAGTCCAAGTCAAGGCGAAAGATGGCGAGGAGGACGACGGCGAACACTACGAGTCGACTCTAGATGCTATTACCAAGATTGCGGAGAAGGAGGGTATCAGCGGCCTGTACTCTGGAATGGCGGGCGCACTCCTAGGTGTCGCATCCACCAACTTTGCCTATTTCTACTGGTACAGCGTCGTACGCACTTTGTACATGGCCTCCAGCAAAGCATCGAAGACCCCCGGAACGGCCGTCGAGCTGAGTCTTGGCGCCGTCGCGGGCGCTGTGGCTCAAATCTTCACTATCCCCGTTGCTGTCATTACCACTCGGCAGCAGACACAACCAAAGAATGATAAGAAGGGTCTGATTGAGACCGGTCGGGAGGTGGTGGAGAGCGAGGACGGCTGGTCTGGTCTGTGGCGTGGTCTGAAGGCTAGCTTGATCCTGGTCGTCAACCCTGCTATTACCTATGGCGCATACCAGCGATTGAAGGAGATTATCTTCCCCGGCAAGAACAATTTGAAGCCCTGGGAGGCATTCCGTTAGTAGCACCGGTCGTTGTTACCATTTGTCCATGCACGCTAACAATTGCAGTACTGGGTGCCATGTCCAAGGCTCTTGCCACTATCGCTACTCAGCCTTTGATTGTTGCCAAGGTTGGTCTGCAGTCTCGTCCGCCGCCCGCTCGCAAAGGCAAGCCTTTCAAGACTTTTGGAGAGGTCATGAAGTACATCGTTGAGAATGAGGGTGTGCTTTCCCTATTCAAGGGTATTGGACCGCAAATCACAAAGGGCCTTTTGGTGCAAGGTCTGCTGATGATGACCAAGGAGAGGTATGTTCTGGCCTATTTTGTCTTCCATGCAATGTTGCTAACAATAACCCCAGAATGGAATTGGCTTTCATCGTTCTTTTCGCCTACCTCCAGAAGATCAGAAGGGAGAAGTTGAAGAAGGTGGCAGAGACTGTTGCGGAGACTGCCAAGACAAGCATGCCTGCAACTATGAAATAAATTGTCTGCTTATGCCTTTACTGTACGCCAACTTCCCCTTTTTTGATTATTTTTACGGCGTGATGGTTCATTTTACTGCAATGTTCTTGGACAGTCTAGAAATTCTTCATCAACTGTCTTTCGGGGGCTGCATCTCGTGTTGGACCTTTATGATAGACTTGATTGTACATAAACGCACGGTTATTTTCGTTCGGCCTGGTCTATAAATCCATTTGACACCAGAGGCAGTCTTAAGTAATTGTGCCTCTCTTCCCCGTCTACTTCGCTTGAGAAATTCCAAGATTTGGATACATCGTCAGGTTGCAAGGTCTTCTTACCCAATTGTCTAGTATATCAGGCCCTGAAATCCTACCATGCGAGTTGTCATACCCCTGTTAGCTGACTGGAATGATTTCAATTCCTGGTACTCAATGCTGTACATCACACATGAGAAAAAAGACAACGATTACGATAGCTTCTATACAAGAGTTGCCTTTATCGCCAAGAAAGCAAGTGGACAGATCGGGGTCGAGCAGCATGACCTGGCGCCAAAACTTGCTCCGCTTCTGCGAAGTCTCATTGAGCTTAACAGAAGGCTTGCTATCTGTTCTTTTGTCCGCTGCATATTCGACCAATGCTTGGAAGGCGCGTGGGTGGACCTTCTAATAGATAGGCCGAGGAATTTCATCAAGAGCCATACACTGTTACGCTTTCACCACGAGATTTGAAGAAGAGGCATCTCTCCAAACGAGGTTGAATCACAGGGGGAAAAGTCTGATATTTCTGCCATGGGGAGCATGCAGCTCTGCTATCAAACCATGGGTCGCTCGGGAGGCAACAGCCCTAGAGCCTTACCAAGAGTCGATCGCTCAGATGTGAAAGATCGTCAAATTGGATTGAACTCCGACTTTACAGCCTCTGGACCATGAGATTGCCTGGCCAGAACCACATCCAGGCTGAAGGTGCCATTACAGAGTCTGGCGCTGCTTGGACTATCACATTGAACCAGTTGTTTGCAAGAGGGTCGTATCACGCCTGTTCAATCCTGATCAGGAATGGTGGACTTGGTAAGTGAGTCGAAGGCATTTATGTCATTCGATTGAAGATAGACTTGGGAACAAAGCTTGTATATACTTTGTCAATCATCGAGGATGCGGTTCGTCTTCTGAAGGTATATAGCATGTCATCTTTGGGTCTGTGATATGTTAAAATTGAATATTGAAAGAGTATTGGTGATCCATCTTCATATCATCATATGTTGTGTGTAGCTGTAGCGTGTGGGTCCAAAGGCTGAATTAGCTTGCAATTAGGGGCAGGAGGTTCCAAGGTTTGACCGCAGTCCTTTTGTCGCACGTGATCATGGCGGCGGCCCCGCCTTCCGGTATTATAAGAGACGCTTGGCGCACATTACTATTGCTGAGGAACCATAGAGATCTCAGCTTGGCATTTCAAGCGTTCGTACGGAGTAGAGACGCCAGAGTACGAATCTGCACGCTAGTGGTTCTAGACTGACTGCAATTTTTGCGTTTTTCTTTGCTTGGCGTCTCGTATCTTGCTAGGGACAAGCCACCTGCACGGCTAGTGGACAATAGCGGTGGGGCACCTGCACTTGTAATAATCCTTCGTCGATCGATGTCACCACTTCCTCGTTCCAGGTTTAACTTGGAGTGGAGGCTCTATCCACCCTTTGTGATTCGCCAAAGCCGACTTCCGTCCTTCGGCAGCAAATCAACTAACGGTTCCAACAATTTCCCTAGTCTAGACTACACCAACCAAGTCATGGTAAGCGACGCAGGTTTCCGGGAAATTATTCGGTCCAGAGACGGCGTATTTCAGAATGCCATATCTCCACGACTTCATCCGCGTCTCAACATTGTTTTCCGTCTACTGCAGTCTCCTGAAATAGAATTAGTGCTAAACGCTAGGTGGAGCTCAGGTCAGGGGAAGACCCGCCTGTTTACAACAAAAAGTCCACAGTTCCCCTCTCCACGTTGACTCAGGTCAATGTTCTGAAACATTGAGTTCGAATTCTGCAGTTGACTTCGCTCTCAACCTTCACACAATGGCCATCTACACCGATGCTGCCCCGTCTTTGGCGGGCAGTACGATAATGTTAACTACATTGGCTTTACTGACCTACGGCTTGCGAGTCTACTGCAGACTGACCCGCAAGTCATGGGGAGTGGAAGATTGGATCATGACGATAGCATTGGTTTGTACCACTCGAGAAAAATTTCAAACCCCAACTAACTCGCTATCGAAAGATACCATTTTCCGTGCTAGCGGCAGGATGTATTGGAGGAGCTTTCAATGGGATTGGAATTCGTAATGCAACCCTTGCTGAACCTGGAAATGGAAAGTACACGGTAGAGGGAAAAAAGGTGAGTGTAGCTTTCATCATGTCGACCGACATAGCACTGATCAATCATCAAGTTCTTCCTGGTCTTCGAAGTTGGCTACTGCGCGGCCATTATTCCGATTAAGCTTAGCATCAGTTGGATGTTGATTCGAGTGGCAGGTGGTCGCAAGACGTACCTCTACGTACAATATGCTGTCATTACCATGTTCGTGATCATGAACATTATCGCTTTGGTCTTCATTCTGATCAACTGCGTCCCCGTGGAGTAAGTCTCCCCCAAACGACCGTATTAAGCAAAGTGGGTGCTAACCTAGTCAAAGAGCTGCTTGGAGCGATGAAGTTCTCGCGAATGGAGGCCATTGCCAGCCAGGCTACGTCCTCGCCGATGTGTACTATGCGTGCACCGCTGTCAATATCCTTACCGATTGGGTGACAGCTTTCCTGTATGCACCCATTACCTATTTATACAGGGTGAAAGATAAGAATCTGACATCAGCAATAGGCCGGTACCTCTACTTTGGAACGTGCAGCTCAATCGCAACACAAAAATCTCGATTGTTGCCTTGATGGGCCTCGGTATCTTGTACGTGATTATGCAGTTGCTTCCTTCTGTCCATGGCTAATATACATTACCTGTAGTGCATCGATGTCAGCTTGTGTTCGACTCAAGTACACTGTCGCTCTCACCAACGAAAGCGATTATCTCTACGCGGTCGCAGATGTCGTCATCTGGGGATTCGCAGAGAACGGCATCGGTATGATCGTCGGAAATGTGGCAACCCTCCGCCCGCTATTTCGCATCCTTCGCGACCGCAAGAACTCCGACTACAAAAACTACCAACAGACACCCCGGTTCAAAAGCTCCCACCGCAGCGAGGGGGCTATCTTCTCCGGAAACTACGAGCTTAACGACCACGATAAGAACCGGATCACCACCACCTCCGTTGCGGACCACACAAGGCGTGGCAGTCTGAGCGATGGAGATAGCCAGAAAGACATCCTCGAAAATGGCCAACGACCTGGCCAAGCCGATATTCTTGTCAGTCGACACGTTGTTGTGGCCTATGAATAGATTTTCTCGACTGGGCGGGTGCCCCAAGGTTTCTGGAAGTATACATATTCACTTAATAATATTTAGGGACCCCTGTGCATCATTCTTTTGTTTTTATCCTTGTTTATATTTTTTTGAGCGAAGCTTCTACATATGCATGGATACTGTGCTGATCTCCCATGCTGATAAAAAAATTCGCGCACACGGCCTTTACGAATCTAGAATCCATACCTCCTCGCTAAGAGATAAGGAAATCTAACATACATGTACCAATAATATTGAACCAATTCAAGTACAGTAGGCAAAACTACTGGCCCCGGGAATTTATTGAGACGGCAGCATAGATAACTTCACTATGACAAATATGGAGAGATTGAGCCAAGAATTTTCGAAGGCTGATCCTCATTACAGAGTGGATACGTGTAATTTAATTTCCGCTCGTCCGAAAATTAAGAAAATTGGGTTTTATGGTTATCCCGGGGAGGAACCTTAAAACCGCCCCATAATATATGTCACGTGATTGCAGTTTGTTGTCAGTAGTTAGTTAGTTAGTTAACTAACTAACTAGTGTAGTGGGGGAACCCCCTGTTACTCGGTATTACAGAAGAGGTCGGATGAGGTTTTTCCGGGCTGTATCGGAACAGCGATTTTACAGTACACCTGTATGCCGGGCACGGATATCTAGCGCTTCGAGGATAGTATTGAATAACACGCTTCTACCACTCTCTCATACACGTATAAGGCATGGGCCCATAAGGTCTCTCGTACAACCTGCGGTGCTGGTGTGGTTGTTGTTGTGCTGCTGGATCGACCCGCACATCTCCGAGTGTGCTGCCTTCGAGCGTTCCCCTCTTCACTAACTAGTTAACTATATTAGATGATGTAAGCTAGATAGATCACATGATCTTAGTAAGCACACAGATAAAAGCGTGTGCCCAGAGATAGAAGAATAATCAGACAGATGCATGTATCCACGCCCACGAAATTTCGCGAAACCCCACGTGACCCCTAGGATATCTCATATATCTGCCCCCCCCCCCCTATTTGACCCCCATCCCGCGCGAGATATCTGACCGCAGATCGGACCTGCGAAATCTTGGCAGTAATCCTGAAGCCAGGGATAGCTTCGTACGTGCGCGTACAGGCCTATGACAGTACCCTTACCTTCCC
This sequence comes from Penicillium sp. IBT 16267x, assembly GCA_028828865.1. Lineage (NCBI taxonomy): Eukaryota > Fungi > Ascomycota > Eurotiomycetes > Eurotiales > Aspergillaceae > Penicillium > Penicillium sp. IBT 16267x. The sequence goes on along the minus strand of JAQJZQ010000005.1, from coordinate 497,549 downwards.
GTAGGGCCTCTCTTCGATGAATCAAGGGATAGGCGGTAGAAAGGGTGGTAGAAAGGGAGCTGGTTACTGTGTGAATTCCGCGTCGCGTTCCTATCTTCGTTGTTATTCCTACCTACACGCATCTTATCATCAAGAGAGAGAGAATACTATTTCGAACCTGATAAAAAATGGCTCTATCATTACCTTTAACTCCCTGCTCCTCTCCTCCATCATCACAGACCCAGGAGCTCGCGCAGATTGAGCTCCAGGACCGGTTGAATCTCCATAGTATTAAGGCCCTACACTATATGCGAAGCCAGCGGCTTAAGAATACATCAAAGGCTTATGTTAACAAGCATAAGGAATGGCAGGTAAAGGAACACTACACCCCTTCGTCTCTAGCTCGTACGAGAAGCTAAGGGATACCACAGAGCTTCTGCAAAAAGCAGGGCTTCCCAGATGGCGAATTGGTCACAGAGAAGAAGCTTATCTACTTTCTCGATACTGAGGTCCTTAATCGGCCCCTCCGGTCCTGTCAATACAAGAAAGATCGCACACGGCCAGATGGATCAAAGGTTGAACAAACCCTAGGGACTAATTCTATCACGTAATATATTAATGCTATTGTGGACCTGTGGAAGTTCTAAAAAAGCATTAGGACGAATAGCTTCCCTAACCCCCGTGGATATGCTGTTTCGGCCTTGATGACCGGCCGACTATATAAGGAAAGCGAGCGAAAGCGCGAGTAATATCTTAACCGAGCTGTAGGCACCCTATAGGATGGATATTCTAAGGACAAGATTAAGGACTTCGTACGATACTGTTGGCAAGGATGGCGAACAAAAGATCTTAAGCATCGAAAGCCTTAAGCTCAGGAGTCCTATCTTCGTACAGCCGTGGATTCCCTTTTCAGTCACGATATGCTCCTTCGTGGAGAATCGCGCCGGCGCCTCCAGTTTCCTGACCTATTTACTATCTCCTTGCCTAACGAAGGCCCGACCCCCTATTAGCCAATGATTATGATTATGAATAACGGAAAGACTAATCAGTTTGGCCGCTTATAGTATATAGGGGTAATGCGCCATCAGGATCCACTCCTTTATACGATGAGCCAGGCGGCTTTTTATCTCTTTTATCGCTGGTAGATAGTAGGAGAGTCGCCACCGTAGTTTCGGAGCCGACCATAGTGGTATAATTTCCACTTCTTTAAGGGCTCAGATCGAGAGAAACCTATCTCGTACGAGATCCAGCTGAAATGGGCCAATGAGGTCTACGAGGCAATCAATCTCTCTACCGATAAGAAGACGCATACTGGCCGATCCTAGGGGTCAAAACAGGCTGAGCTAGAAGGCGTGGAAGAGAACCAGATCCGCCGCGCTGGTTAATGGAATCAGGATGCATTAACTAACTACTATCTAACGTATCTACCACGGAAATTCCTTCGTTTAATGGCTGGTGTCCAGCCTGATGCAATTAGGAACTACTATCTTCCTCGAGCCAAAATTCAACCTCCAGACTCTCTCGTACGAGCTCTCTGGCCATGGATCGATTAGTGGCTTACCTGGTTCCAGTCCAACGAGCCTATAAATAAGCTACCTAGCGAGACTACTAGTCAGGAAACACTAGTCAGGAACAGGAAGATCGAGATGATATGGCAGCGTAAGGCTTCTTATAGCTACTTAATCAACTACGGATAATCCTCCTTTAGGACTCGGTTCTCCTATAGGCGCAATTCCCCCGGCATTCAATGTGGGATGACCCTATTTTCGCACGAGAAGACTATACTACATTTACAGAGTAAATACGGCAGTCCCTTCTTTATACAGAGACCCCTTAGGAGATTCAGCTCCGATAAACCCTTCCAATTATTGCCGATCGCCTTAGTATCCTCTAGAAGGATATATATCAGGCGGTTAATCTTCATGGCTATTAGGCTCATAAGCAGCTTGGGAAGATTGCTCGTCAGCTTCATGATCTCCTTTCTGGCCACGTTACCTTCGCCGTACGAGCTATAGATGCCTCTATTACTAGAGCGCGGACACTAGACTCACCTATACCTTCTTCTTAGCTAGCAGAATATCTATCGGAGGCGTCATCTTTGCAGCCTCCTATAGATAAGCAGCAGCTTCTCCCGTAGGGGATCGATACTCCGTCCTCTTTATCATCCCCCTCTTAATCTCTCTACTCGCTCTCTCGTACGATCTAGACTATGCCTGAGGTCTGGAGAGAGTGGATATATGGGTTAGGTGCAAATCCATCAGTCTAGTCATTAGAGAGATCGTATAGTGCGACCTGGCGACCTTCCTCTCGCGAAAGGGTCATGTTTTGCCGCCGAAAGGCTATTATCGACGAGATCTACTCTTTAACAATATGGGTTTACCGAATGGCAGCCATTTTCGGCGTCGAGGGACGCGTTTTTCGGCCGCCATCTGGTAACACGTGACGGTGTCGTCCCGACACGTCCCCCGACCAGCTACCACCACGCACCAGTCACGCCCCACTCGCAAGCTCTCGCCCTGCCCCCTTGTTTCCCTGGCAAGCTCGGTCACTGTATCCTCAGCGAAGGCCAGGCGTGTTGGCTCGGCGTTACGTGAGGGCGCCAAAAATGGCTTCACTGTCGCAGCACCTAGTCACGATGGTGCCTTCCTATCGTGGCCCCTTTTTCATCTCTATATCTTCTTCGTTCCCCCAGCTTTCCCCCTCCCTCGCCTCAAACTGTGGCCTCTTCTCTTCTATTCTTCGTGCTCCCTCCATCTGTCGTTTCTGCGCGCCCAGTCCTGGGTCTGTCTTCCCAAAGAAAGTCACCGGCCGATTCATTCGTGCGCCCATATCGTGGTCTTGTAGTCTCGCTTCCCTGTTGCATCCTCCGCACCTTCGCCGTCCCTTACCTCCCGCCGACTTCGACCATGAAGCGTTCCCGACTCCGGCGGAATAGAAAGCTGGAAAGCGACTGCGGAGAGGATGATATAAGTGCTAGTACTCCTAGCGACTCAGAGCAGGGCGATGCTACGTACGAGACTGATCTGACGGAGCTGGAGGACGCCCAAAGCTCACGAAAACGTCTTCGATCGGACGAGAATCTTGTTCTGGAGCCAGAGATCCCTTGTGACGCCAGAGAATTGTACGATGACCCATTAGATGAGGGCGGAGTTGATCTCTCTGAGATACCCGAGGATTTCGACAAAGCACCAGGTACCATTGAACGACGAGAGCGAATTGAGAGCCGGTGGAAAAGGTGAGTGAACCGTTGGGGTTCGTATCGTTTCATGGTCTCCTAATGCAGGCATAGGTACTGTGCCAGCCAAGTGCGAAATAGGCCCAACGAGCCAAAATGGCGGAAGGCCGAGGAAGCGCTACGCCAGGCGTCAAACAATGATATGTATCGGTTCCTACGCTGGTGTCTTCAGCTCGAGCGGGGCGAGGACGGTCGACATATAAAAGGCATCAACAAAGCTAGCACACTCGAGACCGACTGGAAAAACCTTCGCTGTTACTATCAGAAGCTCACTAAGATTGTGATCAATGATGAAGATGGCTCAGAGGTACGAAGGGTCAGTATACCTCGAATGTATCCCAATTTAGCCTGATTGCCTGGACTTACCGTTCAATACAGGGTATGAAGTACTTGGTCCGAGAGTTTGGTTTGGACACGCAGCCTGGAAGGAAGACGCCTGTGTATATTGAGGATATCGGCCCATTTAATGAAACGATCTTATCGACGCAGGAGAAAAAGTTCCATCTGGGCTTCCAACGCATCCAAGTGTGTCTGTTCAATTCCCTCGGTATCTTTACGGTGCACCGGAAAAGCGCCCTGTTGGGTCTGCAGTTCAAAGACCTGCAGATCTCCCTCCAGAAGGATCCCCGTGGGGGCCCACCCGTTCCTATGATCGAACTTACTCCCGAGGGGACTAAAAAGTTCCTCGGTCTGACCAAATTGTACGGCAAGCTCAATTCCTGTCTCTCCGTCTCTCAATTCCCCTAACTGCCTCCCGATACCTAATATCTTTTGAGATCCTTGTTGTCGTCTCCGGACTTTCTGACCTAGGCCATGCAGCTAACCAACCAACAGAACTACTTTCGCACTTCCCGAGATCGTTTACGGGCCTTCGCTGGTGATATGCCCGCACACATTGCTTTTTGGCATCCTTTTTCACGCGCGAGCGTTCCGGAATCAGGGGCTGACCTCGAAGGCTCAGCTGCGGAAACTTTTTATCAGCAAAGGCTGTGAACAGCTCCTGGTGCCTTTAGACCCGAAAAAGTCTGATTGGTATGTTTTCTGCAAAACGGAGTTGGTCAAGGGCGTTCCAACTATTCAGCGGACTACGCAGATGTCCAAGTCTGTGATTGCCACCTTGCTGGTCACATTTGGCGAGATTCGCGGGTGGAAAGGGGCGTTTCACGCCCATCAGTTCCGATATGGAAGTGGTAAAGTAATTAACGAAAGTGGTAAGTTTCCCCGTGGACGGCTATGGACTTGATTTATCTGGTTAGCTTGGTGGCTGATGTCGTCCGTAGGATGGGTGAGCAAGGAGCAACATATGTTGATCATGAAGCATGCCAGCCCCCGCACCTTTCTCAACCACTACCATCCCTTGCAACTCGACACCGACATGATCCGCGTTATCTGTGGTCTTGACCCGGATGTAGAACTGATGCGAGCCGTCACACGGCAAAGCCGCTGGCGAGACACGCGACGCCCACGCTACTTGACTGATCAACAAAGGGCACAGGTTGAAGACCATCCCGAGTTGGAGGAGGCCCGGCGCAACCTCAGCAAAATCCGCGCGCAATACGAAGAGACCCAGCAACCCGGCCTGCTTCCCCGACTCCAGCAACGGGAGAAGGAGGTGAGAAACACGCGAAAAAGGTTGCACCGGAGCTTACGGCATCAGATCCGTGAAAAATTTGATGAAGAGCAAGCCTTTCTGGATATCGAGGCGCAGCTGTCGGGCACCGTGGTCAAGGAAGCGAGCGAAGACAAATCATCCTTGGAGGACACCATGCACCCCCTTCAGTTACATCTTGTGCAGAGTCTTCTTTCCTACCCAGTTTCCAACTCGTTAGAGGATGAGTGGCATCGGCGCGATACCGGTACTCTAGCAGTGGTGCAGTACTGTGATGTCCTAGAAGGAGGCCCGCTAAGGGGCCGGCCTAAACAGAAAGCACCTGAATCTCCTCCACCGGCTGGACCTACAGCTCAGCCGCCGGGTTTACACCGGACCAAAAGTGATATTGACTCATGCGAGGTACCTGTCTCGATACGTGGCAAGCCGTTACGTGCTACCAGGGAATACCTTGAAACTGCTAAGCAGCCAGAGGCATGCTTCCAATGCTTCGCGAATGAGGGACTCCCAGAAGATGTTCGCTTTCGGATGTTTCATGACGCCGGATGTGTTACGCGTCATTTTGACACGATTCATCTAAACGAAGAGCCACTCGAGTGCAAATGGTGTGAAGTAGCCTTGCTACATAAGATGGCTTTCCAGCGCCATGCTTTTGATGCGCATCATGTGCGCAGTCGCTGGCGTTGTCCGAATCCGGTGCAGGAACTTCAGAGACAAGGATGAGCGGGCCATGATCCACTGAACCGCAGTTACGTGGGGCGTTATTCTTGGGATAGAAATGGGCATGCACTGTCTGCCTCGTCGGGCAGCGCATGCAACGCTATAGCCTAGACTTACACCATCACAGCTTGACGTCCAATCGTGCAATGCAGCTTGGAATTCTGCGATCGCACTAGTGTCCAATGACTTGTCTGGGCTGACTTCGTCACTGTTGGTTCTCAAGTATATAAAGGGCCTTCTTCCCCCGGCCGGTTGCAGGCTCTGATATTCTCTTTTCCTTTTCCCAGGCCGGCTTGTACTCCCCTGAGCGTGGTGACTAAGATCACGATGGCAAGCCCTTCCGATACGATTGTTATAGCCGATGACGAGGAATTTTCAAGCCTCGAGCCAAACAGCTCACGGCCTCAGAGGGCCCCTCGCCGTGATTACAGTTACCAGGACTTTGAGAGCATGATTATTGAATCAGTCAATGCGGAGGCGGATCCGACACCATCGCGCAAACGCAGAAGAACCGAAATGAAGGAGCCGTCTGCTTTGGTACCAGTTCCTCACAAGATATTGGTCATCTTCAACTAATAATGGACTAGGACGACGCTTTTGGGGGGCTCCGAAAGGCGCTTGACCGTGAAATTCAGCTGTTGCAAGAGAAGAATCGAATGCTTCGAGATGAACTTCGCCTGGAGAGGGAGGGGCATCAAAAGACGCAAGGGGAACTTTCCCAGCAAAGAGAAAGGCGTATTTTAGACTGCGGGATCTGCTACATGCAACCAGATCGCTGGGTGACTATTCTATGTGGGCACATGATTTGCAAGTCGTGCGCAGGAAACCTTGGAACGCCGAAGAAGTGTCCTATCTGTCGGGCGCCATTCACAGGTTATGTCGAATGCTACCCTTTTGCAGGATGAAGCATGTATATTGTGTCACAGGTCCAGTTCAATGACTTTCAGCGGGATAGCCAAATACTATCATCATGGGAAGAAGCTACGGGCATCGTTTCGGAATCCCATCCAAACCGGCAAAGTAAAAGCCTATCCTTCCAAGAGTTGTTTCTCCTTCATTGGGTTTAGTGCTTCAGCTGATTATAGAAGTAAACTCCAGAGCCTATCTGTCACCGCAGTCTCTTGATGATCACCTACAGTTTTGCTACCCTTACAAACCAACTTCAATGAAAAAAGGATTTGGAATGCCTGTTAAAAGAGGAGCTTCGACTTAAACAATTCTTTGACATTTGTCGATAGATATCCAAAACAATTGACCGTGAACAATGGGCTACTTTTGTGGATGGCTCTTCGCCCACTTTCAACACGCGATAGACGTCCACCGAAACCCTCGATGCCAATGTCTGCGGACGAAACTACTATCAACCTCCCGAATCACTTCACTTTGAGCACAACGGAGGCATGCGAAAAATCAAAACAAAGGGGTCGGTTTGTACATGACAAGCTGAAACATTTTCCAGCCGATGTTTTTGAGGAGTTTGACGAGATCTTTGCTGGAAGTTCCCAAAGACAGAATGGAAGAAACTTTCTTATTGGATGTTGCCGGTCTGCGAGGGTGCTTCCCAGAGGTCAGAGCAAGCCCGGATCAATATTTCTGAAGACATTCACGCAGCTAAAAGGGCTAAGAAGGCTGTCATATCCAAAGTGGGTGACCTCCTTTCGGCCAAGGAAATCACAGCAGATGCGCATTCAGAACAAACTTAAGGGCAAGTGAGCCACTCTCCGTTTGTGCACTCCAATGACCGAGGCCTAATGAAAAAACCCACACAGCAAAAAGCCCACACAGCAGAGTCCAATCCGTAGCAGCCAAGATACGAACGAGGGCTATTAATCAGGGGAAAGGGTTACTAGGAAAAATGAAAGCGTCCACTATCAAACCTACGCCTCGTCGGTCTCCTACTATGTATCCAACGCCAATTCAGAGAACCGAAAGAACCTCTGAATGGCATGAAATATTCTGTAACTTGGGGCTCCTTTTGCTCTATGCCAAGTTTTATTACAGATTGGGATCTGGGGAAGACTAGTAAACGTGAAATTGTAGACAAGCACTTTGCTAGCGACTGCCACCTTCAAGGACTTGGGAGGAGGTAGAGGATCTACCGTTACAAAACAAACATATGCTGTGTTTATTAGCGATACAAAATTACCTATCTCTTCATACCAGTTGGATTAATGCAAGGCTTCATAAACTGTATACTTTGGGGGAAAGCTCCTTCCAATCGACGGATTACTTTGACCAGACCAGCACAAGACAGAAAAACACAGTTAAGTGCGGCAACGCTGAGAATTTGAACGGCCGCTCATCTTCGATGGCGTTGGAGGTTCAACGTTTTCGAGCTCTCGGCTTGATAGAGTGAGAAAACGGACGTCCTCCAGGAAATTTAATGTGGAGATCGGGTGGGTTGGTTTATCCTGGACGTGGGTTGTACACGATAGACTCAATAAACGTTTGAGTAAATGGGAAGTCAACAATTTTTGACGACAAGTATTCATGATCACGGACTTTATTCTTTATGCGCATGACAAACGTAAAGGAAGTCATTGGTGAATGTTTACTTGTTCGGGGAAGTCATTTATTGAATTATTGGATGGGCGGCTGATCACCACCTTAGCAACGAAGGAAGGACGGTGTTTATTAAACGCCATTGGCTTATTTGTCTCCATTTGCTCTGATACGCGTATATTCCCTAATACACTGCCACCCTCAAAGTCTTCCGGTGATACTTTTTTGACCCCGGTGTTCTTAGCCAAACTCCAATGGTCAGAGTAAATAAACATATTAGTCCCGTGAACGAATATGTAATTGCGCATTATTCAATCAGTTTCAAAGCTATTTCCTTGCACAACAGCCTCAAGGAACTCTTCTTCTGAGTCCAGTAATTCTTGGTATACAGTCACCATTTTTTCCTTTCCCTTGCGTTCTATTGGCTCGTTTGAGTCTGCTGTTTGTCTTGGATTAAGCTTTTCAACCAATTTTTCGAGACCCTCTCCTATATCCCTTAGATTTTGCAGGTCCTCGAGCACTATAGTCTCTTTTGCTGTTTTCTCCCATTTATCCAGCTCAGTTCTTTTGACGCGTATTTCTTTGAGTTGCACGAGTAACCTACCTTCTAGGAGATCTTTGCTGCGTTTGAGCTCTTCAATTGTTGATCGGATCTCTCTTCGGAGTAGCATAACTTTTTCAGATCGGAGTGAACCGTTCAGAGCTTCAAGAAAAATCTGAGCATTTTCGGCAAGTCGCTCAATTCCAGCCGCAGTCTTTCGAAGTCTGTGGACGGCCGAGTGCCTCAGCTCTCGAAGGAGGCTGATGACCTCATCTAATGGCCTCGACAAATTTTCCTTCAGCTGTGTGGAATGCTGACAAAATAACTTGGTCCATTCGGTAAGCTCTACAGCCTCTGTACAGTCCCAGCCGTGTTCTTTCAAGATTTGGGGAAAGTGCTGCTGAGCGAACTCGAAGCAACCTTGCTCCAAAAGTCTTTGAAAGGCTGTCAGGACAACATGTTGACCTCGGTAGTGTATGTACACTGGGTAGAGCGATGGAACTGCAGGGGTTATTTCCGAATTTAGGCCGGCAGAATAAACTGGATTGGGTCAGCACTCAATGCAGAGGACTCACGACGACGAAAGCTCACCTTTAGTTTCCACGTCTGTTTCCCGTTGACAAGTAGCCCAAGGGATAATTTCATTTTCTCCTGTTGTCTCTCTCCGGGAGATTTTTTAAACTGTGTTTGCCTCATATCTCGCTGCTTCCGCCTCCGAAGCTTCCCTTTCGGCGCTTTGAGTAGGCGAAACATCGAATAACTCTGGGAATGGAATTTTGGCTTTCAGTGTAGAGTCAAACACCCGATTCTCTAAGAGCTTCTTGGCAACGTTGCTGGTTCGTTCGATATTGTACTCCCGCAGAATATCTGCCAATGCAATTTTGTTCTGTTCAATCAATCCTTTGACTGTCTTCAATTTTCGCACCTGGGAGTTCGAGCCACGAAAGATATGCTGGCATGCGAGGTAAACCAACCTCTCACCAGGGTCATTTTCTGCCATGACGTAGCAGAAGCTTGTTGTGTCCTACATCTTTGCCTTAAGTGCCAATTAGCGAATATTTATAAACAGCAGTTTGCTGGAATTTCTGTGATGTGGACGCAAGCAGCGTTTCCAATTAGAATACACCTGAACTTGTAACCTTGGAGGCACCTTCGCCTCTTCATCCAGTGTTATAATGCTGATCTTCATTTCACTAGGACTGGCGGCCATAATCCAATTCTGAGGGTAGAAAAGATCAATCTTTTCACATATTTCGAAGCTGCTTTTAAATGCGACCTTTTCCTCAAAATTGAATTGTCTGCTGTGCTTTTTGGGGGTTTTTTCACTTGATCTTAGGGCATGTCTTAATAATGTTCTTCCGTGCCTGGAATGCTTGTTCGACACAATACCCGCAAACAACCTTTTATCGCCAGCGACTTGGCCTACGCACTGAGACAGATCGCAGAATCACGGTGCATCATATAATCGTCGACTTTTTGATCGCTTTCATTGACTGATCGAGGATTGTGCAAGCGTTTTTTGTGCACGGGCTTTTCTTGCAATGCCCAGAACTGAGGATGCTGAATTGGATAGAAAAATCTAATTTTGAGTTCCCAGGTATGGGAGGGCATTGATGGCAAAGCTGGTGAACACATCCAGTTCAGTATTACCTCCCCCCAATAACATCATTCGACAGTTGCCTAATTTGGACTAGTGGCACTCTGAACGATGTTGCCAGAGAAGCTATTACATCACGTCAGCCAACTGTCGGCTTAACTAATTTCCGAGTAGTCTCTCTTGGCTAAATAAGGGCACTATAACCTCCTGGATTATCAGGATGCGCCCCTTATCAAGATGTACCCATTAAAACTGCAGCCTTACTTTCATGAGGTTAGAGGAAGCTTCTCCGGTCCAGCCCTTGCCCGCCTTCTAGTAGTCTACGGAAGTAATGCTATAGTGATTCTTAAATCATCTTGCCCTTGTGGAGTTCCCCCGCACGATCCGTGTGCATCCTGGGAAGCGTATCCACAGTTCCCAGAAGACTAATTAGGTGGGCAGATAGACCAAAGTGGGGTCAGACAACTGGCAAGGGGTCGGTGCTAGGTACATATATTTATAGGCAGGCCTGTGATTAGGTGCCCGACATGGATGACTAATGATATCGTGTTACTCTAAGGCAATTGGCTTCTTCACTCCGATGGAAAGTACGCACACGCCCTCACCGCGACGCATCTCGCTGCTCCGAGGACATATGCTTAAAAAGGGCATCTTTTATTCTATCCAATCTGAGAAAGCAAAACCGACAACAAATCATGAGCTCGGAATTTGATTGGTTCAGGATGTTGACTCAGCATACTGAACCAATCACATCAAGTTGATCATCTGTCTCACGTGATCATCTCCGTCTACTTATTGCCTGTCCTTGTTGTCGACCCGAAAATGATTGCTCTTCGAACGAGCATCTCTATCGAGTGGTGAGCAATACTCACCATTCAAATTCTATTTCACTTATGGAATCCTTTGATAATCAGGAATAACTTGGAAAAAATCTACGTATAGAAAGCTCAATAGAATAGTTTTAAAATTGACCCAATGAACCTCTGGAGTACTGTATTGACTTGTTGATTTAAACGGGGTTCTTGTCGTTTTTTCTGTTGTCTTGCAAAGAAAGCTGACTCTTAGTCTTCTCAGTGAGGTCGTCAACTTCAGAGCATTCACTAGCATCGCGAAAAAGTACCTTAATCATCGACCTCATCTTGTGAGGTCTGAAAGCGTCACTTTCAAGAGGTCTATAGCCTTGATCCAATGCCTCCTTTATCATTTCGCGCCAGATTTCTGCGTACGTTTCTTTCCAATCTTCAATGAAAGCTTCGGCTTGGGCCATCGTTCTGAATCGTTTATGGCATGAACCCTCCTCTCCCACGACTTCTTTCTCAGCACCGTTTTCGCCGCTGAATCTCATAAGCTGCCATGAACATTGAAATGGGGGGACTTTGAGAATGCCTACTAATAACGCGGATAAATACCGGGGCCTTTTCCATTCGCGACCGCATAATATCCGTATGCACCCAAAGGTGTCGTTTCTCCCGCTCCGCTCTTGATAACCTCCTTCACATTCTTGGCGCCCTTAAGTTCCATATAGGTGCGTGCTTGTTGAAGGGTGAAGCAGCTTTTATATTCCGATATACACCCGGTTATGCGAGGATGAGCATCGCCCCTGCGATGCCGGTCATGTCAAGCTCCAATGTACTGTCAATGAAAGGGAAGCTAACCACGATGAGAATATTGTCGGCTCCTTGACACGCCCGGTATAGATCGCATAGTATTCTTTGTTTTTTTGATGTCGTGGCATGGCTCGGTTGTTCGGTGCAAGGCACGTTTGGAAGACTTTTTCGACGGGTGAGAGCCCTTAAGTATAAGAAGGGAATATCGCGACCCAGTCTAACCCGAGTCAGATCAACTTGCATGAGGCATGTGATGCAACATAAGGCTACCAGATTCTTCAATTCGCCCAGCTGCTGCATGGTTGCCTTCGCGCTACCTAGCAAAGCAAAGAGGTAGCAAGGATCTATCAAAGTAGTAAAAATTGTTCTTGAGCGGCTAGGTTCGGACCGTACGTATATTAATTTTAGAAACCATTCCAATTTATATCCAGTTTGCTAATTCGGAGGGCAATGTCTCGCTTCAGCTCCGAGTGATCATGGAAAATCCTTACCTAATTTGTTGGAGGTCTATGTCACCCGGCAAGTGCGGCTGTGAATAATGGTTGCATTGTTGAGGCTGAAATATTCTGCTCTTATTGGGACTTGAATTTCTTGGGCATTCATGCATCCGAATGATGCAAGCTGGGTACACCGTCATTTGAATTGCCTATATTGTGTTTTCTCGGAATCTCCCCTTGAATTATATAAACTCTCTTAGTTTCAAATAATGTTATACAGGATGGATCGAAATCAGTTTCACCGCTTTGCTTTCATAGAATCTTTCTCGAACCCTACTGTGAAACACACTGATCTATAACTGGCTTAGCTTTATTTCAAGTATCGTTTTGTATCGAAAAGTCTAGATGATATGAGACTAGGTCGCGTAAATTACCGGAAACGCTCGATAATCAATACTGCCGCTTTGTTGCCCCCTCATTCGTGTGGCCTTATGCTATCACCGTCCCCACTCTTGGTAGCAAAGTTGGATCAGGTGGTAAGGTCTATTCTTTTCGCATAGTGTGCATTAGGCTTAGCCATGATGGAAGAATGAGTTATGGGGAATTAAATCGCAGGGCAGTAATAACTATGTACATATTTTTGAATTCGAGTATTTCGCTTATCTAGCCATTCATATCCAGCTTCTCCGTTTCCCATTCCAGCAATGCTTCGGAATCAGAAAAAGTATCCGGATGGTTTTGCCCTAATGTTTGCTGCTGTTTGACTAGGCAGTCCCCAAGTAAATTGACGGCCTTGGCATCATGACCCGATGATTTCTAGGTAAAAGGCGAGATTTTCCATACTCGTCAGCGTGTCGGGATGATCCTCGCCGAGCTTCGTCTTGCTCGTCTCCATCACCTGCACCTGGAGCTGCTTGGCTTCTTCCCACAGGCCCTGCTTCTAATACGTTAATGCTAGGTTGGCCATACTTGTCAGCGTGTCGGGATGATTCTCGCCGAGCTTCGTCTTGCTCGTCTCCATCACCTGCACCTCGAGCTGCTCTCCCACTGGCCCTCAAGCCAGTATGCTGTTGCTAACATAGCCGTGCTATTAAGGACCCCTTTATGCTCTTCACCTAGTAAAATCACTCTTTGATCTCTTGATTTTGCTGCCATTTCTCTTATATTCGCGACGTTGCCGCTTTGCGACGTATACCATGCACCTCTATAAAGCAAAGTAGCCTATTGTTGTAGACAATTAGGTGATGCTGGTCGTTGTGACATTGCGGATTTCACGTAAGGAAAGAGCGACCGGCACCTCCCCCAGTTTTCGTATTCAGCCGTGGGAAACTCCTCGCATAGTGTGCTAATGAATCTCTGCCGCCATTGTTTTATTTGTCTATGAGATTTCAACCACGCGCGTATAGTCAGTTGCACTAGCCGATGCATCGTAAAAAAGTGTTATTCTCACTAATAGTTATAAATGAAATATCCCTCAGTGTTGTGATATTATCTTCAAAATCGGGGCCCATATCAGATTTAGGTATCTCCCCGTCACTTAAGTCGTTCAGAGGCTCTGAACTTGATGGGTAGTTGGCCTTAGACTGATGCCGAATAAGGTTCTCCGGTATGCCTTGCTGATTGAAAAAGCTTATGAGAGAAAGTAACTCCGCTGTAGATGGCTTTTTTTGGCGTATATAATCGAATGATATTTGCTATGTCACCAGAATTGAATTCTTTGCTTCCCAGTCTCGGTAGGAGTGGCCTGCCTCTTTTTTAGTAACTTTGTTGCTTCACGGTCACTCCCTTGAAAGTCTCTTAGGTATCGTGATACCGAATAGCGAGGCGCCCAAATTTGAATATAGCTAGCGGCCTGTACAATCGCTAGCGGTATAAACTCCAACGTGCCTACTAATTGTCGACTCTCTTGGCTCTCCCCTGCTTGTCGAATCTTTCTTTGGAAAAGCTCCAGCGCCTCGTAGCTTTCCATCGGTTTAACGTCAATGAGGTCCTTATGGTCGACTATTTGTAGTGCAATTTCTCTGGTGCGGCTCGTCAGAATGAGAGATCCATTGCCCCTTCTAGCAAAGTATTCCAACAGTGGTTTTCTCGAGGCGTTCATTGGGCCGCTAAGCCGCCGGAAACAAGCAAAGAAGCTGGTCCTCATCGACATTATCAAGGATACACACCCATTTCCCTATCTTCTCGTCCCGAAGCCGGGTTTCGACCAATTTGAACATATTGACTTCAGGATCCTGACGACCCGGAATTTCGACCTGGTCCGCGATATCCCGGAAACTCTGCTCGAACCGGGCTTCGTTACTCGTATGGATCTAGAAGACCCATGTTGCCGGCGATTCGGACCGAACCCGATAGGCGTATTCGATGGCAAGTTGCGATTTTCTTCGAGTTATAAGCAATAAGCAGTAAACCACATACTAGTCGCTCTACACTTACCTAACACCGCCGAGGCCGACCAGCGCTATTCCCGACCCTGGCACTGAGCTTTTCTTATGAATCCGGTTAAGCAACGTGTCGCGAGTAACAAAGTCTGGATCGCGCGCGAACGGGACGGTTGATAACGGGTTGGGTGGAGTTTCCGGTCGCTCTAGTTTGGGAACGGTGGTTAGTCGCAGACCGTGAGCTTGTCCCGTTCCTCTAACTTACCCGGAGGCAGATGGAGCTCTGCCGTGATTGAGCCACGGTTATCTCCGACCTAGATCCCATGGTTGTTGCCAGGGAACGATATCGATGCCATGATAACTGTGTCGTGTTAGTATCTATGGAGGGACACTGCCTGACTAGCTGAAGGAGGGGCACACGTCTTTAGCTTCACCATCAGGTGACTACGCAGCGCTAAGACAGGAAACCAGATTGGCACTCACATCGAGCAGTGACTTAGTCCTGCGTGAGGTGGGATTAGCACCTTCCCTGGAACTAAATGGACCCGAGCCCGAACACCCAGATCAAGTGCAGCACGCGATACGCGATAACCGGCATAATCCCATCCACTTTCCCCCGATCAGTATATGGACACGCTTCCACCTTGCCACTGTACTTTGAGAGCATATTGCTGCCGGCTGATTTTAGTGCATGAATGGACAATACGAGGTCGTATTTTGTTGTTGCTACAGTACCTTGCAAAATTGCCATGCGCGATATCACTCACGAATTATTTCCCAAGCCCTAGTGCCAAGA
Source organism: Penicillium sp. IBT 16267x (assembly GCA_028828865.1). NCBI lineage: Eukaryota > Fungi > Ascomycota > Eurotiomycetes > Eurotiales > Aspergillaceae > Penicillium > Penicillium sp. IBT 16267x. Next base: position 482,145 of record JAQJZQ010000005.1, on the reverse strand, counting down.
CCAGACCAAGCCCCCTGTATCCAACACGTGGATCCTAATATTACGAAACTGGTGAGTGACAATACAGGCGTGATCTTGATGCCCCTCTTTCGAGCAACGCCTGTCGCAGCACGCTTCATTCTTCAGTACCCCTCTTTGCCCACTACTGATAACGTTGTACTTAACATCCTCAACTCCAAGGCTCATCTGGAATGTGGTCGGGAGCGTCCTGAAATCAAAAATTGTTCCAAATCGCCGATTTATAAGGCCGGATGCAGCGGGTATATCTGATTTAACATGGAGCATGGAATCGGAAGTAAGTCGGACTGGGAGCGGGCTAGCACCATCTTTGCCAACATCAGGAATATTATTCTGAGCAAGCTACCGCAGATGAAGATATCATTGAGGTTTTCGAGCTAAATCATCTCGGCAGATAGGACTGGTGTCAAATTGACCTCTGGAGCGAACAAAATCCAGCAAGCGTACTGGAATCAACCCCGCACCACATACCTCGCCACAGCAACCAGAGGTGAGCTTTGCGAGCTATATAGCTGTAAGTCTGCGCAAACTCGGGAACAGGTATATCGCTAGCTGATATAACGACAGACTCTCAACCCCAGCCCACCGCTATCCTCTGGTACTGTGTGAGTAGTCAGTCTACTTCCTAATTTATGGAATTCTCATTAAATGCTTGTATGTTAATGCTTTACTAGTGTTCTTGCAGCTTTGGCCCAATGAATTCGGCAAAATACAATGCCTGTATCAATTGTGGCCAACATAGGTGTTCCATGTGCGTCGCTGAAGAGGCCTAAAATGCAATTGGAAGATGGTAGGTGGCAAAGCCTCAGATATAGAATTAACATGTGTCGTGTGATCCAGTCATTCAATGTAAAATACCTAGCCTTGAATACCTGTCATGTCTCGGCCTGCAACCCTTGCCATCTCCACAATTTTGGTGTAAAGTGAGGAGTTCAAGGCGTTGCAAAGCTGACCAGGCGTGAATTCATCAGTAGCCACTCTTTCCGAAAATAGCAGTGGCCGTCTTCCTCCTTTGATATCAAAACGAGCTCCCTTTTCGAGAAAAAAGCGAATCTTCTGCAGAGATTTCGGACAAGAAGGATTAAGGTATGCAGCGACGATGGCGTAATGTAGCGGTGTCCATCCCCACATATCTTGTCGGTTCAAATCTTCCGAGCAAGCTGCAGCATATAAATGTTCCAGAACACTAACGTCGTCGGCAAGCTCTGCTGCTAAATGAAGAGGTGACCTGCCATCACTGAGAATCCTCCCTATGTTCACACCGGCTCTCGCAAGCAACTGCAGCGCTTGTGACGAGCTCCCCCTGGTTCGAATAGCTGTCAACAGCGCAGACCAACCAGCTTCGTGAACGGTCTCCCAATATGTGTAGTTTTCTGATATAAGAAGCCTGAAAAACTCTAGGGTTTGTTCATTTCCAGAAGCATGGTTAATATTGAGCATGCTCAGCGTCTTTTCACCGACCGCTTCATGCACAGAAGCTCCATGCTGTACAAGGAGCTGTAAAGCTTGGATCCACGAAGCCCACTTTGGGGGCAATTGCGGGAAAACCTTTTTTTGGCCAGAAGTCGTCCCTGAGACCGCAAAAACTGGCAGACTGTATTTTCGTGTTTCGAGACATTAAGTAACGGTTCGTCAAAAAGTAAACTCACTTCACTCACATTTGATAATCGTCTCCAATATTCGGATCGGCGCCTGCTTCAAGCAGATACCTAATCGCATCTAAGTGTTCTCCTTGGATCGCAAGCTGATACGTCAACGTTGGTAGCTCTTTGCACTTTTCGGGGATGACACTTAACATACGAGGAGAGGCGTTTTCCCGCAGCAAATGGCTCTATCTCCCAAATTGCCCGTCCTGTCGATCAAATGCTGGGAAATTAACTTGACATCCCCTTTCGCACAGGCCACCATGAACGGTGAGTCCAAGGGCACTTGGTTCTGGAATTGTAATATTCCAGGAAGGATCCGTATTCCTCCGCCCGGAAATGTGGCGTTGGCGAATTGGAGATCAAATGTAATAGACTTTGAGCACATCCAGGCAGGTGGCTTGAAGCCCACGCAGACTCGAGACTTCCACTTATAATTGTCATCCTCAGAAACGACCGACAAAAAGCCATATAATCCACATTTTCGAAGCCACGAGTCGGCTGTCACGATTGCTGTTCGAAGATGTACCTTTGAGACCAAGGATTGGGTGGGCGAATTATTTTCCCACCTAGATTTGGCACTGGTTTGTTTGAATCCCTTTTGTGCCGAGTAGACAAGTAAAGATAGTCGACTAAAAAGAAGAAGCTTATCAGTGACCTATAGTCAATTTCGGTTATTCGCGCTTACAAATTGATCAGTTGCAGTACACATGTTAGTGTACTCTCAGAGCCTCTTAAGCGGTCAAGCAGATTTCCAACAACACGACGCTCTATCAAAGCCCATTTCAAACGCCCACGTACAGCAGTACAGTCAGAATCCGCGTAGTGTTGACATCTTTGTTTCAATGAAACAACATCATCATGAATGGAAGTGATCGCATTTTGCAGAACATAACGCAGATCTGACGGTAGGAGTTCATCATCATTGAATTCTCCGATCTGGCTCTGCATGCTCTCCAGGGCCATTTTAATGGCCAAGAGCTTATCATTGATTCGGCGTACCTCATCAGGTGCATCTTTCACCGCATGGCAGATGGTGACAATCCCCTCGGTTGTCTTGAGGACAAGGCCAAGGAGCTGCGAAAACGATGCGACGCTTCCAACTATCGAGAGAGGATCAGCCATAATGGAGGGCGGAGACGAAGTCACCAAGCGGTGGAAGGGTGGGCGGAACAGAAAGGACGTGTGGAATAACCCTCCTGGCCAATGCTGGCAAGATTAATAATCGGGCGAGGCTGAGCCTGCATAGATCGGCGATCATGGACTCGGCCAATTGGAGTGGAGTAAAATAAAGTTTTCTGAACAAGAATGTTGAAACACGTGATCGAAGTTGGAAAAGGGCATAGCGGAACAGTCAAACACCATATAAGTACAAAATGTTTCATATGCAAAGGAAAATCCATCAGTAACGTACACAAGCACAAGATCATATCCCCGCATCGGGCCTCCACGACTCAGCTTGATAGAATCAAAAAAGTATAAGCTTACCAAGCTTGATCTGCGATGAATTCATCATTTGTGCTGTAAGAGAACCTATTTATAGTGGCAACTACATGAAACTAACATCAAGCGTTCACCACACACATTTATACTACTCAACGTCATAAGGAATTTGTCGTCAATTGTCAGGCCTGCGTGCCGAAAGTGACCCTCCGCGCTGTCCTGCCTTGCGCCTACCGCATCTACGCACCACTCGAGGAAATCTTTGAAATCGCGGTCAGGGCCTTCTTTAAAGCGTTGCCAATGTCGCTTGATGAAGGACCTCAGCTCAGCGAATAACTCCTAATAGCATTCAAGTCGGGAGAATAAGGTGTAAGATAAACCAACTTCACCCCGGAATCTAAGCACATACGCTCTATGCGGTCAGAGCGGTGAAAGGATGCATTGTCCATCACCAATACTGACATTGGCTCTGGCCATCTCTCACAATGCTGCAGAAGCTGCTCAATGAAATCCTCGAACACGGGAGCGTCAGTTAAGCCTTGGAAGTCTCGTGCAGGAAGGACACCATCCTGGCAATACGCAGGCAAAATCTGATAACGTTGACCACGATGAAATTTGGTCACTTGGACCGGTTCTACTCCCAGTGGAGACCAACCCTTCCGCCGGAAACCTATCCGCTTATCACATCCAGACTCATCCACGTAGACAAGATGATACGATCGAAAGTTGGCCAAGTTGTGGAGGTAGTAATCTCGTAAATCCGCGTTTCGCTCTTCCGCTCTCCGTCGAGTTGACTTCTTGGAGGCTGATTGTAGAGTTGATAGTGTGGATATTGAACTCGTCCCATAGGAAAATAGCTATCTCATCTAAGTATAAGCCGGGTTTCTCGAGCAGATGATCACGAAGGGCTTGTAGCATAAGCGGTGTGATACTCCCGAGGACGGCCGGCAGGAATAAAAGGAGCTCTGGGACTGCCAAACATCAGCAGATTGGTGCGGATATAGCGAAGTGACTGCTTGCTGCAATTTGCGACATCAGCGATCTGGGCTGTTGTTAGTGGCGGGCTGCTCTCAACCATTACACAAATGAGACGAAGCGTTGAGTGGTAAGTTTGGCGCCATTTATCGTGCTGTGAGGGAGGGGAAAAGGTGAGACTGCTGAGGGAAAAAAACTGTGTTTCGATGGGAAGATGCACTAAGGAGGGGGCATAGAGGTACAACCTGTGCTATCGTATACATGTTTTGTACCTTACCATTCATGTCTTAAGGGTGGGGGTCTTCTTCTAGGCTAGCTTATTAAGGTTGGTTTGGTCTTGGCATTAGGGCTTGGGAAATGAACAATGAGTGTAAAAGCGCAAGGCGATTTTGCAAGGCACTGTATGGCGAAACTATCTCATGGTTTTCCAGCCTAGCACCGACCTTTTTGAGGTCCGCAGCTTTGAGATGGCCCCCAAGCTCCCAGGAACTTCGAGATCGTCAAGTCACGTGCATTTCCTAATACCTAGCGTCCCCCAGACTTTCCAGCCAAAATCATTTCACCTGCTCACTGAGAAGAGGGGTGGGCAAGGGTGAGCAAATGGAGTCGCTCCACTCCCCCTCGGCGGTCGGCCACTGCCCTGCCAAAACTCTCTTCCATCAACGTCCAGACTTCTCTTCGCAATATGGCGCCAAGACTCCCTCTCTCAAAGCTCGAAATGATTCAGGATATGATACTTACCAAATCACTGACTACCTCGCAAATGGCTGAAGCTGCTGAATGTAGTAAGCGTTCCATCATCAACATCAGCAACAACCTCCGCCGGTTCGGAAATGTCAGAGCACCCCAGAACCGAGTCGGTCGACAACGAAGCATAAATACCTCCGATGATAGAAGCACTGTGTGATCGCCTTCTCGAGAAGCCCGGGCTGTATGTGGACGAGATGGCAATATCTTTATGGGACGAATTCCGTGTTCAGGTCACAAATTCGAGTCTCAAACAGGCTCTTGCTTCGGTGGGTTGGTCGAAGGAGGTGGCTCGACAGAGAGCAAAGGAACAGAATGCGGATTTACGAGATTTCTATATGCATAACCGTTCGGACTTTCAGTCGTATCACTTGGTCTATGTGGATGAGTCTGGATGTGATAAACGAATTGGGTTCAGACGGACAGGCTGGTCTCCGTTCGGCACGGCACCATTGCAGGTAGCCAACTTCCATCGCGACCAGCGGTACCAGATACTGCCCGCATATTGCCAAGATGAAATAGTGCTCTCCCGTATATTTCAGGGCTCCACGGATGCTGCAGTCTTCGAGGACTTCATTGATCAGCTTCTTCGATATTGTGGAAGATGGCCTGAGCCAAAGTCCGTTCTAGTTATGGACAACGCATCTTTCCATCGTTCTGATCGTATCGATAAAATGTGCACTGAAGCAGGAGTAAAGCTGGTGTATCTGCCACCTTACTCACCTGATTTGAATCCTATCGAGGAGTTCTTCTCAGAATTGAAAGCATTCATTAGACGGAACTGGGTGCGGTATGAAGAAGACCCAGAACAAGGGTTTCCAAATTTCCTCGAGTGGTGTATAGAGGTTGTTGGGTCTCGAAAACAGAGTGCTTTAGGTCATTTCCGACATGCTGGCGTGGTCATTGGGACTCACGACTAGTTGATAGGGTTGAAGAGTTATGGCTTTGGGTCGTAACATTACAGTACATATCACAAAATCTGAGAACCCAATTTTTGCAAGACTTTTGTGAGGTGGGAAAGTCGGTATGTGTTGGCTGAATAGAGGCTGTGCTTGCGCGCAGCCTACACCGCCTCAGAGCGGGGAATGACTGAATTGTATCTTGCCCGATCTTCCATCTCCCTGAACAACTTTGTAGGCTCACTTTTCATTTCTCAAATCACTCTGTTTATACACCTGACTGCGGCTTTCGTGATGAGTTTCGGCTTCAGTATAGGGGATTTCATCGCTGCTATAGGGATTGTCAATCAGCTCCGAAAGGACTTCGCCAGGGCACCCTCTGGATTCAAGGCACTTTCAGATGAGTATGAGACTCTGCACTCCACGAGAAATGACTAGATAATGAATATTCTCCCAGACTCAGGGAACTCGAAATTTTGGTTCGAGATATGGACGTTGATCAACACAACAAAAGTCTCAGCACTCAGCAAAGAAGCCAGCTAGAAGATGTTGCAAAATCATGTCGTGATTTGTTCGCCGATATCAAAAAAATGGTTTCTCGATACTGCGATGTCAATAAATCTCATGGCATAAGAAAAACATGGAAGCGTCTCACTTGGGAACCTGAAGACGCGCGTGATCTCCGAACTCGCTTGATCAGCAACATTAGCACTCTCAACGCATTCAATGGGCGAATTATTCGAGAGGACTTGTCAACACTGTTGAGGCACAAGACCAATCAGAAATATCGGACCTGTCTCGACTGGCTGTCGCCAACTACACATGCAACACGGCAATCCGCAAATATTCGTTTGCGAGAACCAGGAACAGGACAATGGCTTCTTGAATCCCATGAATTTCAATCATGGACTGACAGTATTGTGGAAAAAACGATGTTCTGTCCCGGCATTCCCGGTGCTGGCAAAACTATCCTCTCATCAGTGGTGATCGATGAACTCGAAAATCGGTACTCTAATGATCCCCAGATTGGTATTGCGTACATTTACTGTAGCTTTCAAAACATCTGCGATGGTAGTCAGGATCCGGAGGTATTTCTGTCTGCGATTCTCAGGCAGCTACTTTGTCATACATCTCCAATGCCCGCAGTTGTTCAAGCGTTATATGATAAGCATGAGGCGAAAGGCACTCGGCCTATAATGACTGAGCTCCTTCCGGCTCTCAGTTGTGTCGCTTCGTCATTTAGACGCTGGTTCCTAGTGATCGATGCACTGGACGAATGCAGTCTCACTGATATGACACGATTTCTGGATGCATTATCTTCTTTTCGCACATCGGACTCCAATATGAGCCTTTTTGCCACATCTAGATTGATCCCGGAGATCATGACCAAATTCCAAAGCAATGCCCTAGTCAAAGAAATCCGTGCACAAAAGTCAGATATCATCAAGTATCTGGAAGCAAACTTAGATGGACTGCCCCCATCTGTGTTACGGAACCCAAATTTACGGCAAGAAATTGTCTTTGGAATCACCGATGCCGTGGATGGAATGTGAGTTTCAGACTTTGAGATGATGTCTAGGAGAGGATTCGACTAACTATGAGGGAGGTTCCTGCTTGCAAAGTTTTCTCTCAGCTCCTTGAAGGAGCAGAACACACCGAGAGACGTACGATCCTCGTTGAAAGAATTGATGAATGGGTCCGCAAACTATCAACAGGCTTATGATGATGCCATGCAACGGATCGACAGCCAGAAGTTTGGCCAGAAAACCCTGGCGCGGAGGGTTCTGTCATGGATTACATGTGCAAGACGTCCCCTCACGACAGCTGAGCTCCTACATGCCCTTGCGGTAGACTTGGACGATTCAGACCTCGACGAAGACAATGTACCCCATTTAGACTTCGTTGTGTCGATCTGTGCTGGACTAGTCGTTGTTACGGGAGACAATACATCTAACGACATAATACGATTGGTACACTACACAGCCCAGGAATACTTTGAACGAACCTCAAATCGCTGGTTTCCCAATGCAAATGAAGCCATTGCAGCCACTTGTCCGACTTATATTTCCTTCGAGGCTTTCCAATCGGGGATTTGCCATAGCGACACGGAATTCGAAGCCCGGCTTGATAGCTACCCACTTTACTCCTATGCCGTAAAGAGTTGGGCACGTCATGTTTCGGGAGAAGCTACAACTCAGGATCTCATAATGACTTTTTTGAAATCTTCTTCCAAGGCCCAAGCGTCAGTTCAAGCGATATTTGCGATGAAAGGACCTTCAAACAGAGGCGACTACTGCAGGCGGACCCCCGAAGGATTCACGGGACTACATCTTGCTGCATACCTGGGACTAGAAAATGTGGTCAGATCTCTCATTCAAACGGGTGATCTGTCTCCAACGACTTCATCAGATAGGAGTCCACTGGGGTGGGCCGCGTACGCTGGCCATGCTTCAGTTGTCGATCTTCTCCTTCGTGGTGGATCTGACCCACGCCAAGTCGATGTCAATGGTCGAGCACCTATGTCATTAGCGGCCTATAAGGGTCAGGCGAGAGTCATAGCTCTTCTCATTCACTACCAAGTTGACCCAAACTATTGTGACGCGGACGGGCAAACACCTCTCTTGCACTCTTGCTAGCAGTTGAACAGGGCCACGAAGAAGCTGCTCGCGTTCTCCTGGAAAACAACGCATCTCCACAATGTAGGGATCATGATGGCCGGACCCCACTGTTGTGCGCGGCCTCATATGGCTGGGTGGGAATAGCACAGCTTCTTCTGACAAGATCGGCCGACCCCAACTCTCAGGACATCAGCGGTCAAACTCCCCTCTTCTCGGCTGTACATAATGGTCATGATGCACTTATCAAAGTTCTGTTGAATCATGGTGCTCTAGTGGAATTATCAAACGTGGCGAGCAACTCTCCCGCATTCTGCGCAGGTCAAATATATCATCATGACCTCGCTGTTCCATTCCAGGACAACAAACTTACGGTGGGCGTGCATCAAGAACAAATGAGGAAATTTGAGGAACAAAAGCGGCAGTTGAAGTGTCCCTTTTGTACCGGTGATATACAGAGAGTGCATGTCGTGTTTGCTTCACTAAGACTTCATATACTTTCTGTTCACTTTTTTCAATCTCGCTATGTGTGTCCCGAGCCATCTTGCATTAATGACACCAAGCGCAAAATGTTCGGAAGGAGGGACCATTTTGCTGAGCATCTCAGGATCTCTCATGGGCGAGTTGGGCTAACTACTAAAGATCTTTTCCAGCTCCGGGAGACTTTCCCATCCCCTCAAAGTTGCCCTGTTTGTAAAGCTTTGCTTTCATCGTGGGATGACTTTTGGAAATGTGTCCTCAATCATGCCTAGAATCCGTCACCATCGTCTCACCCAACCCAACGCCCTGGCTCCGGTGAGACCAAAGTTGAAGGGCCTTCCTGTATCAAATCAGGATCGTTATCAAAGTCATGTACCGGGTAGAGGAAGGCAGTCTATTCTTCCATTCTGTATAGACAGTACCAGTTGGAAAGTTACACTTGTGGCATTTTCACGCAAGCAAAGACAATAGCAGTACAGGCCTGGTCACTTTCTCTCTTAGCAAACATGAAAATTATAAGGCACTGCATGTTTCCCAATATTTTGTTCACCGAGGCAGGTAAAAGAAGGTCTGAGCCAAAAGTGGAAAAAGGGGAAAAAAAAAAGCCATGCAACGGCGTAATCCTGGCCGCTGCGTCTGCAGAGTCTTTGAGCAAGTCGCTGATATACTCCATAGCCCAGCCACTAGAAATGCGGTTATCTAAGAAACATCTGCGCATGAGCTTCCTGTCAACAATCGCTGCTATCGTCTCATGATCCTTCGTATTAGATATCGCTCTACTTGCCAACGTCCCACTGTCATGAGTACATCTAGCCAAGTATGCTATGAAAGTCTCATGACCCAGAATGAACGAGGATGAACCGACGAGGGTTAAGATGGGGATATCTTACTACATGCATTGACTAAGATTGTTTGCGCTCGACAGTCAGGCTCGAGATTGGAGTTGGGTAAAATTGCCGAGCTGCCACGCACGCATTCAGCCAGCTCTGTTTTATTTGAAGAATCATAACCCCACCCATGCACAAGATCACCTGTTTTATTTGCTTTGATCTATTGCCGGGATCATTCAATCGCGATGAACGGACAATGCTATCTATACAGTAGAAACCTCAGCTATGTATCTGAAAGACCCAATTTTGCACATGCAGAATTACAATACTCACTAGTACTGTCTCTATACAAGTGGCTGGCAGAATGGGGATCCGAATTCCTGCCACGTCTCCAAACCTGCAGGCATCCGTCTGTTGGGCTTGTTTGCTTGATCAACGTCTAGAACCCCTGAAAACCTTACGAGTCTAATACAGAAGCTATTTTTAAGCTGTTATTTACAACTGTAATGGAATACTGCCAAGAAAGGGGTTCAGGGGCAGAGTAACCGTAACAGGTATAGCGTGTTTCGGGACAGGGGTTCGAGAAAGAATCTCTGTGTGCAAGTGGTGAAACTGATTTCGATCCTCCCTGTACGATACAAATCACTGTTCTCAGTATGGAAAAAACCGATTACTTCTTCCGTTTTCCTACCTTCAAGAGAACCCCTATGGCGTCTTTGAGTTCCGAATTTAATCGTCTCGCACGTCAAATGAATTGGAAGACGGACTCGAAGAAGTATAAAAGGGAAAAGTCATTATTTTATGCTTCTGAATTCAACATCCATTATGGTTCCAACGCCACAAAGTTAGAAAATTGGCAGGCACTGTGCTTCGAACTGGACATTTGTTATTCGATTGAGAGCATTTCTAAGTGCCGCAAGGTATTGAATCTAGCTATACGCATCCCGTCCATCATTTCGCGCTTCAGAAACTGACCTCATAGGCGCTTGGCAGTGTCCACGTCAATTTGGTTGACCTAGTTGATTCTCGGCGAACCGGTCAAAAGGTCGAACAATTCCCAAGTGTCGCTGCGCTTAGGAAATATACAAGGGAAATGAACAAAGTTTTCCCCAGATCAGCTGCTAAAGAAGATGGCTTTCTGAAGGCGCTATTACGCGTGATATACTAGCCAATCGTGGGCTCTGCAATGGTAACCAGGGGCAGGCCATGGGAAACATGCATTAGTGATTTAGCTCAATTTATAATTTTCCGTCCCGTCATCCGAAATCCACATTGATCATTGATCCAACTATCTTCATATTGCTATTAAAAGCGTCTCATATGTAATATCGTCATCCTGACAAGTCCTAGACAAACCGAGTGGGCGCTGTATACATCTGATACTAGCGGTAACTTATCGCCTCTCAGATCGACATTCTCTACCGCGCTGCCATGTTGGCAAATCATCGCCATCTGGCTGATGATTGGTTCACAGTATGGCCCATCATGACAGCCCCTACACTGCCACGTAATAAATTGAGTTTGCGGGAGAAGGGAAGAATCTAAAGAAGAAACAGGATCAACGCTCACAAGGAATCACATAGATGGGCAAACAGGCGGTAACTGAGATTATGATCTTCCTCCAAGAACGAAACAAAACTAGAACAACGTATAAGAGTTTTCAGGTGCAATGACACATAATGAATCATGAGCTCATTGATGGCACCTGTTCCATTGGAAATCCGTAGAAGCTCGACAATTGCGTTCACTTCTTCTAAATCCAATGGAATGTCTGAGAGAGCCCAGTAAAGCTTCTGCAAACTCACATCCTTAAGTCGATACAACCCATGTCTAGTAGCGAAGACATACAAACGAGCATGTATGAGGAGTGTCTGGGGATGTTTGCACAGGTAGTCTCCATCTCCACACCGCGGCAAAGATACAGTTATCGAATTTTCAGGCTTCTCCTCGACATCTTTATGACTCGTAAAAAAATTTTCTTTCAAGGGAAGCAGATCTCGCGTTGCAGCGTCAATTACATCTTCGCATGCAATATGACTCGGTTCATAGACTGCTGGAACAAGGACAGAGTAGTCTCCACTGTGAAGGTACTGGAGGATATGGCCAAAAATATCCTCAACATCGTCGTCAACAACGTAAATCATTTCGGGTGAATCTTTGTAACGGCATCGGAGGCTTTGTATTATCCCGCTAGGCGCAGTGAATTTTGTCCCGTTTGGGCCCACCTCCAGGTATGCCAGGGGGGAGATATAATCTCTGGTTGATTTCAGACAACGAAGGCCTCCAGAGTAAAGGGGAAGGTACTTACTCTGGCCGTACTTGAATCATATTCATAATGAAATGGTTCATCAGTCTTATCACTTAAACTTAAGGTACCATTATATACCGGAGCGTCAGAAGAAGTGGGCTGCATGGGTTTAAATAAGTGATCAGTCGCTAACCAACGGAGTGTCCTCATCTTGGTGTTGCTTCAGTGTGATTGGTTCAGGATGCTGACTCAGCCTACTGAACCAATTTCCATCACGTCAATCTCGTGGTCTGAGGCTTCCTACGCCCAGCTCAGCTACCGTCGTCATGTCGGGTAGCGGGCAAAGGGGTACCTAGGATTCATCTAAGCAGTAGAGATCAAGACTGTTCTCGGTGTGAGAGGCTCACCGTATACAGTATTACTCTCCAATACCTCGCGTAGACGACCTTCAAGCCCATTTCAACGTGGGGGCTTAAGAGCCCTATGTCTGAGTACCTGGGGCCGCCCTAGATTTATGAAGAGCGTTTTCTGGCCTGTGTGGTCTTTAGGCCGGAAGAGGCCCATATCTAGTGCCTGATGGCTGGTCATGTAATGAATCAGTGGAATCGTGTCCAGGGGGGCTTCGGGTCTGGAGATGGGGGTCCTTAGTTGGACAGCTATAGTGGTAAGGCTATGGCCTTACCACCCGTGATCCAGAACAGTTGATTCGAGGCTACAGTCTGGAGGCTGCGGACGTGGATCCACTATGGACGTACGTCCACAGCTCGGGGTCTAAAGAGGCCTTCAATCTGTCAACTGGCGGCCTGCATGGCTGGGTAACCACACGGGCCACGAGTCCGCTGACTACAGTCTAGATGGGACACAAATCTTTAGTCAAGATAGATGCATTACTACTTTTTGCGTTTTGCTAGCCGATCATCATCGGGGTCGGCTTGGAGTATCCGTGTGATCGAGTCCACCGTCTCCTCACTTACAGCCAGATCCTCGCCCAACGTCATAAAGATCGTGTTCGTGCCATCCTCAATCGCCGCATCGAAGCACTGCCCGGGGGGTACCTGTCGTAGGTTCTGGTCATAATATGTTGCCTTCTGTGCACGCGCCTGCTTGGCTGCCATGCGCTCCACAGGAGACGGGTCTGATGGGTCGACCACTATTTTCTCAACCAAGCGATTCCACTCGCCATGTTGATCACGTGCACGGAACATGATTGTTACCGCAGAACGCTTGGCTGCATCGCTCGCTCCTGAGCGGTCTTGTTCCTCGGGCAATTTCTCGGAACTTGTTATGTCCATTCGTGCGCCCACATCAGTTTGCGTAGAGGACTCTCGTGGTGGTGACAACGAGGGACGCTCCGCCACGGTGTCCTGCTGGGTCGCGTCTGCTACGTGACCGTTCGGGGATGCGTCCGGCGGCACAGACTCTGACCGCAATGCGTCCGGTTCCGACCGGATATTCGCTACCCCAACGCCTCTAAAGTCCTGACTGTTATGGCTCGGAGATCCTGGCTGCGGGGCGACTGGCTCTAACGTTTCTTCCAAGGCCTGTTGGTGGTCCTGAGTCAGGCCAACTTGACTGGCCACAGGCCGTGAGCTCAGCCCTTCGTTCATTCTTGGCAAGGGACCACGCTGTGCCTCGAGGAAATTGATCTGAGTAATAGGTCTTGCTGTCTGTTCCCGAGCAGCCGTTTGTAAAAGTTCGTTTATTTCCTGCTCCAGAGTCTCCTGGGGCGGGGTCGACAGTTTCGTGGTTCGCTGGCGCCGCTGTGTCCGGTCGTATGGTTTGAACTTGGCCGTCTCTCGCAACGCCACGCTTTTTCTGTCCATGACCCTAGAGGGCCCCGATGCGGTCTTCGATGGCCCACGTCCTTCTAACATATCCAGTGCCCTTTGAACTTCTTCCGCCGGAGAAGATTGCGCTGCTAATTCTATTGTTTCGTCCTCTTGTTCGCTCACATGCTCTTCCATGTGGGCATCTTCCAAGTCCTCCACCCCAGTGATGCTCTCTCTACTAATTCCTCGTGCACGGTCGCTGAAACTTTGCTCCTCCGCAATAGGCGCAACCGGCTCGAGTTCATCAGCTCCCGTCGGTTCTATATCAGGAAGACCACCCCCATGTCCGCTTATTATACCCCTACTTCCAGATGATCTGGACTCGCTCTCGGCTCTCGGCTCCAATGTCTCGTCTAGGACGCTGCCTTCTGGATAATTGCGCGCGATTTCCATGCCAGAGTTTCTGGAAGAAGATGTCGAAGGACGGTCGGCACGCAGGGATTGGTGCCTTCGTTGCTCTCGCTGCTCTCGTCGCTGTCGCCTCCGCAACTTCTTCGCGCGCTTCTGCTGGCGTCGCTCTTGGCGTGCATCCTTCGACCGTTGCCGCTCTAAGCTGCTTCCCTGTTCGGCTCCTGTACCCGCGGCCCCTATCTCCTCTACCCCTTCATTTTGCGGCGAACGGTTGATCGGGACAAAAAGCGGAGACATCGGCAAGTCAGGACTGGGAGATCCACTTGTTGTGTCGCCATTTACACTAGGCATTGGCAGCTTGCCAAAGAAGGTGAAATAGACAATTCTCCTCACCCAAGCAGAAGTAGCCTTGCGTTCTCTTTGAGAGGAATTACCATGGAGTTGGTCGATGAAAAGAAACCGGCAATCGTGCAATTGTGCTTCGGTTTGCGGATGCCCACACCGAGTTTCTTTCTTGGTTTCCCTTCCACCAACGCCTTTCACTGGAGGCTGATGGTCAAACGGGATGGCCCTTAAGAAGCACTCGGTGATGTTATCAATCAGAGACTCGACTTCTTCCTCATTGTACCGATAACTGTCTGGTCGACGGGCTCTCAAAAGAGCCTCTTGCGCGATTTTCCGATCTGGCGACTGCTGGAGGAGCTGCGCAATTTGCGGCGATTGAAACCCCAGTCTCTTCGCGAGTGTAGCCATATCATACAGTATCCTAGGCTCTGCCAGCTCGCGAGTTGCCTTCGCCGTCGGGTCTCTCTTCTGTGGCGCTTTGGACAGATTCGGGTAGTGACGCATAGCATAAAGCCAGAGCTGTCGGTAACCAAGCTCCGCAGGGTCTTCCTGCGAGTACGAATAAGACTGAAAACCGGTTTCGGATGTTTGTATCGACAATTGCTCACGGGCGGGATCGAAGGACAAAAAGGCTGCGCGCACAGCACTTCTGATCGTTGGGAAACTTCTGGAAGGTGCGATAACTCGTTTGATGCAGTTGGCGCAAGATTCTAGGTACCAAAGATCTTTGAAGAAAGTATACAGAGATGGAATAATGCTCTCCGTCCTCTTCAATCGTTTCCAAATCGATGACCTTTCTGACTCCGTGAAATTTGAAAAAACTTCGCCGCTGTGTAAGAAGCCTTTCACAGCGGTTCTATCCTTCGAGGAGACTCCCGGTGCCAGAAGTTGCAGTGTTTCCACGGTATGGGTGTCAATTACAAGCATTTTAGCACGATCATGTCCCACAAGTGAAGACCAGAATTGGAGTAGCCGAGTTAGTGCATGGACTATCTCCTACGGCCAGAATCAGCATCTCATTTGTCTTAAGAGTCGGATGTTCCTACCTCGTCGCAGCCAATTGCAAGAGCCTGGGGAAGAGACCCAATTTGCATTCCGTGTATCAGCAACGAGGGCAAGGCGAGTAACGAATCAAAAGCAGCTCGAACGGTAGGATGAGACTCTAGTCCGCGAAGCCGCCTTGCTTTGTTGTCTGTCAGCCGCGCCAACCATCGATTCTCGAAGTGTGCATTTGCTTGATCTCGATACTTGCGAACTTTCACGTAAATTTCGCCATCGCTTGGAACCCTCTCGTTGGAATATTCGTCAACGAGACTAGTTTGAAGATTCGGACTGATGTCTTGGGGTTGTCAAGAGGGGCTTTGTATGAGATGAACGTGGTAGATTTCTGGCTTACCATCCAAATATAGGTCAACAGTCCACCATTGGTCGATCGATGGCAAATAGTGTTCTGCAGCCTTTAGTCGATGTTGACCATGAAGGCACTTTATGGACCCGGCGAGGAAATGGAGATGTGGGAAGCGACTCGGTTGATCAGTCAGCAAGTCAGTAGTGTTTACTCCTGCTGCTTGAAGAGCCTCGTGGAGATGCTGCATTGACACAACAGCACTCACGTGGTTGTAGAGATCGAGTCTCCGACAACCTTCTTTGTCGAATACTTCACACAATCTCTCCACATTCTTCTTATTTATTTGTTGCGAGACAGACGGATGGGGGGTGATTTGATTAATGTTAATCTTGGCTGTCCCTTGGTATTTCCGACACTTTTCGGTCAGAATGTGCAGCTCGGGATCTGGGTATGTAAACTCGTCCATGGTTATTAATGAAGCAGAATTAGGTATCTGTAAAGCAGGAGAGCTTTATATTTAAGGCTTGACCTAACGAAAGAAAAGAGCTACCTACTCTCTGCTGACTCAGCGTCCTGGTGACCAATACGACCGCAAGCTGAGAGGGTCACCCAAAACATAATCTATGCCATGATTACTACAATCGAATTATAAATAGCACCCCTTTTGTCTTCAAGTGCTGTTTTTTTCTTTCTACCTTTTTCTTCCTGGGCCTTTCAACTTGATCCAAATATGTCAAAACAAGATAAGCACTGTACAGAGATTGACTTCGCGAGCTACAAAGAACGGTTAGCGAATAGTCCATCACCAGAGGCAATTTCGAGCAAACAGCCACACCAGCCGGGTGTGCCCACCCAATTGCACAGTGATCCCAGTTTGAAAAAAAGAGCGCTGTCTCCCCAGAGAGACTACCCTCGAAAAATCGTGACTGGAGGCCTAAAATCTTTTGGCTTACCTCAGGTGTGTCAGGAAAGTACATCTCGCCAGTTGATCGTGAGGGAGGAATCACCTTGGGATACTTACCGTCGGGCACTCAGGTGTAATCTGGCAGGCAATGTATTCATCGCAGCTCGCCGCTCCCATCCATGCCAGGTAGTAGCCATTCGGGAGTACACCAGAGGGGACGGGGCTAAAATGCGACGACTGTATGATATCCTTGACCACGATAATGTATTGACAGCCCGAGAGTGCTTCGTCGATGAAGGGTCCATGTATGCTCTCGTCAACGATCTCCCTCTCACCTTGGAGCAACTTGTGGGATGTCGGTCTCTCTATCCCACGGAGACGGAATTGGCTTCAATGATTTGGCAGGTATGTACAGTAGCTCTTGACACTGCAGCTATCCGGAGCTCATGAGAGTGCAGATTTTGGATGGCTTATGTTACCTCAACGATACCGGATTAGAACATCAGTCTCTGACATGCCGAAATATTCTTCTCGGCCTCGATGGCGTCATCAAGATCGGTGAGTGACAATTTCTCCGTTCGTCATGATTCTTCTGACGCAATACAGCCAGCTTGGAGATGTGCATAGAACGCCAGCCAGGTCAGGTACAGAACATATACACCGTACCCCTCGCTTCTATCACCATGGAAATCATGCAAAAGTACGTGAAAGATGATGGAATGGTGGGAGTAGATGATGTGGAACGTTGGCCCGTCGACTCCGATGCTTTCAACTTTCTTTCCGCCCTGTCGACAGCAAAGTCCATTGAATTCTTAAAAGAGGTACCCAAGTTACCAGATCAATGAACATATGAAAAGACGGCTAACCTTGGTCAGCAACCCCTCGTTCGCAAAAAAAGTCAACTGGTAGGAGAATTGGTGCTTCTTGCTCGGTCTATTTTAGTCTCTGCAAGAATGTTCTATTCCTACGAGAAGTAGGTGGGGACGGTCCCTTTCAAGAAGTTGCGAGTATTCATTATGGTTTTCAGTTCATTGCATTCTCGGAATAGTTGTCAATACTTGCATCAATCGTGTTCAGAAAAGTACTGCGTGATATAATCCCTTACTTTCTGAATAAAAGGAAATTAATGAACCGTAAGAATATAATTGACTCAACATGGTCTAGACTCTCTGGATAGAGATCAATTGCGAAGCAGCAAGCCTAGACAGAGACACGAGATTCGGAATCAGCCATCTCTCTTGATTGCATGACATAAGTGCTTTCCCCTCTCCTAGAGTCTCTAGGGAGATGTCTAATTGGTCCCGGGAAGACACACTGTCACCCCCAAGCATGAGGCCTGCAACTATAGGCTCAAGAGATCGGCAAAGTGTCATCATATCCGGGTAGCGATTGAGAACATAAATGACCAACATATCTACCATTTTATTCTGAAAGGCTGTACTTCTGCCTCTATTCAAAGTCAGCAAATAATACCGTAGCTTAGAGCATGAATGAGCATACATTTGATTTGCCAAGTCATCGCTGGCTAGTAAAATTACACCAAGCCCCATGCAAGCAGCAACTTTCCACCAACGCTCACCCCAGCGGCATTGATTGCTCAAAAAGTCGCGGCCTGCTTTTTGGGGCACGTATTGGGCCCCATGAAAAGCCTGTAAGATAGAATCTCTGGCTATCGTAGAAATTGTCCGACCTTTTCGGTTTAGCGGAAGGCCATTTTTTTCACTTTCCATCAAATCATTGACATGGTTTTCGAAATGAACATAAATCCAAATCTGGGCAAGGCGACGATTCACATCGTTTGACCTCGAACGCGAACCGGCGATTGAATTCAGATAACTCAAATAGGTCACGCATGCCGTCAGAGACGAATTCGGGCCATTAATGTCAATACTCGGTAACGTATGCAGGTGACAATTGACTGAAAAAGCCTTCAACGCGGGAATGGGGAGTTCGGGTTGTATATTCGCGATCAAACTATCACCGCAGTTTTTGACTTTTTGAGCTTGTTTTTTGCTCAATGTCTCGCCAGTTGCAATCTGACATGTTGCCTGAATGCGCTCAACAAACTCATCTACCTGGGGCCAATTATTGATTGGCTTGTAATTTTGAAGGGCTTCCCTTTCGATATCTTGTACTTCCAGAAACTTGAATTCTGGTGAAGAGAGAACTCTTCTCTGGTTGTGATTTTCGAAGCTGGGAGCAGCCCTGGGCTTTGAGGATTTGAGATGTTCTTTTTCTTTTATCACGAAAGGAAGGTTCTTTGTGGTTTCACGCCTCGCAAAGGCATGTTCGCCTGGAATCGACGTTCGAAGATGTGTTGTCATGGAATTTTGTTTGCCATCTATGGGCTGCGTTACCTTTGAATTCTCATCCGATGACCGAGAAACTTCTGGCAGTCTTGACTTTTCGAGACTAATAAAGCTCCCCTGTGAGGTAGCCGCACACTTTTCATCGTGGAATGCCTCTGGTGTGAGCCAAGCATCCCAATCAACAGGGTCGTTCTCGGAAATATCGAGTCCAAGAACGTCGTGAGAGGGCACAGCGTCTGGGTCAGATGATAACATCATTCGTATGTTGGCCAGCGACAATAAAAAGGTAAAAGTCAAGTTCTAGCAAGGCGGGTTTCGAGGGGGCCTCATAGATAAACAAAGAATTACCTCAGGTGTCGTCAACTAAAGTGTGAAGAGGAACATACACTGAATGCCAGATAGCTAGAAAATAAAAGCCACAAATTGCTAGACTTTGAAATGAAAATAAAAATGGCACAAAGGGGTTTTAAGCGCTCTCAAAAAGCGCATCTTGAAAGGCGACAACTCTGCGCCGTTTTGGGTGTCGCAATCAAAACGGCAACTAAAACGACGATCAATTTGACACGGTTTTCCTCGCATGCCCACGGTTTTCCGAACCCGCAAAAATTTGCATCGTTGATGTATAGTTCACCAATTACAGTATTTTAATCAAACTCTTCGGGTCAGAATGGAATACACGCTTTCCAAACCGTGACATGAACCAAGACTGAAACAGAAGCTGATTAGGCAATTGAAGTACACGGTTTAGAAAACGTGAGGTGGGCCCGGCAATGGAATAAACAGTAACTGACCACATATCCATGGGGTACACGCTATTCCAAGGGCTACTGAATACATCGATGAGTTGAAAGGCGTGCATGGTGACGGCGAAGAACAACCAGCTTCAACATACTCTGGAGGTCGGTGAATTGATTTAGTGGCGGACCATTTGCGGGGCCCACCTGCCCACCTCCCTCCCCACCTCTGTCGTTACGAAGGTTGAAACTCCGTCTCATACAACCTTACTCTCTGCTCGAGGTGTTTACAAACTATTTTCCTCGAGAGATCCCGTACCTCATGAGATGCAGAGACTAGGTAGTAAGCTTTTATTCTGTGTGCTGTATTCAAGACGAAGAACTTACCCATCACTAAAACCTCACCGCGGGCTTCATGCGTGTTTGCTAGGCGTTTGATGTTTCGCCCGGAAGCCTCTTCTGAAATTATCTCATCATATCGAGGTTTTCCATTGAAAACTGTGGCACGGCGGTGTTGGCCGAAAGGCTTGCCATGTTCTATCATCTGGTTTGATGACACATAAAAGGACATTTCGAGTATCTTTTCCACATAATCAGCACAAGGGTGTTCAAATCAAAAGACCCAACCCACATAGCCATCATCTAAGACATCATCGCTTAGCAAGCTGTTCAGAAGTGGTTGCGCTGCAACCGCAATATCTGGTAGAATCAGTATCGCGTTGGTCTGCGCCGTGAACATGTAGGTTGAACTTACCCAAAGTTTGGATTTCCCACACGAAATGTACCCGACGCACTTGTGAGGTACAAGTGTTATATCCGTAGAGAAGCTTTTTTAGGTAAGCGATAACTCCTGCTATGCCAAAATCGGTCGCAATTGCCAGGATACATTCGTAATGGTCCACGGATTTGCTGACTCCATACGGCCCGGTAACAAATGCTGTCAAGGATGTATAGCCATCCAGGGCTGTACGGCGGTAAATGGACTCTGTGAGTCCTTTTCGAGGTTGAACGAAAAGCTCCAGAACATCTTGCTTTCCTGGTGACCAAGATGTCACCATAAATGGGTGTGTCTGAACCCAAGAAAAGAGGCTTGCCGCAGGTATCCAGAGGTTTATGTATTGACCCGCCTGGATATGTAAAGGACGTGCAAGTGCAACCCTTACTTTCAGTGGTGCTAACTCTCTGTCCTGTATCGACATTTGTTCCACCTTATCACACCTGATAGAGGCACGAGAATAGGGACGTGAAGGGAACACACCGTTCCTAACGATGAAAAGGAAAGCCTCGACCAAAAACGCAAGTAGCATTAGGCCAAGAGGAATGTAAATATATAGCCGAGGAAGCAGAGTATCAGATGGCAGATGATACCATACAAAATATATGCACGCTATGGCCAGAACTTGGTGTAGTCGAAGGAACGGCTCGTAGAGGAAACGGTGAACGACAGGGAAGGATAGTAACAGAAGCGCGGCCATCAATACAGCGCCCTAGGAAACATCAGCCATGAAAGCTTGGCAGGGTGGAGTATGAGGACAAACAATGAACGCAAAGAGGTTGGGTTTCTCACGAAGACTCCAGTCCTTTTGCTTAACTATCATGGCCATGATGACGTGTAAAATAAGGAGAATGCCGGTCATCCAACCCACAGCCCGATGAATGCGCTTGCACGTAATCAAAGAAGCACCGATGGCATTTGCGAGGAAGCTTAAATGATGTGTCAAGAAGAGGAAACTCATGTTGATCACTGAAAGCGTTCCAGCGCGATCACGAGCAATTGTAGTTGATGGCGTATTGAAGGCAATGAAAAACACATTCGTGACAGTGTAGATAATGTACGAAAAGGCATCAGCTCGAGTGCAGGGAGAAACCAGCTTGTGGCGGTCCCAAAGGTATGGATATGTGAAGTGCTTTGTTATGAGGAATGAAAGAACTCTGAGTAAATTCAGAAACGAAGAGGTGATGCGAATGAGAAAGAGGGTTGTCAGTAAGGAACCTGTTGCAATGGCATAGATTATTGTTAGGTCCATTGTCAACCGTGTTAAGTAGTATCAGATATCTCCAATATTTGCAAGAAAGCCATGTACTTTATAGTTAAATTTCCTATGTTGACCAGTAGGCTGACATAATTTAGCTTCTCACGCTCGGGGACGTTTCACCAGGGGGATGACTCATCTTCGTACCATGCCTCTTCAGGTAAGTAACCATCTCGCAGCGGTACCATGGCTATTTCCTCAGGCACCTGTCACTGATCGAAGCCAGCTTCGTGATACCACTCATACCTCTTCTCAGAGAGAGGCTAGGTCATAATTCACACGAACTACCGGCCATGCCAATTCTATGTCAATCCTACTCTTGCCAAGCCAAAAGTGCTGAGCTTTTTCTAATATAACTATACTCAAGCATTTTTTTAACATTCTATAGACTACAGTAAATCGATTGCTTTGAATGCGGTCTTTTTGATATACTTGTTGGCCTCGCAAGTACGATATTGGAATGGCAGCGACCCAATACCCTTTATTCCCATGTTCTATGGAAGCAATCCCAAGTTGAGTATAATTTTCATTTGAGAACTTGTGCTGGCGAGAGCTTATCGCGAGTCCCGAGAAGATGTGTCTTCTCCGGCTTTCTTTAAATCGCGGTCCGTCATCACAACCGGAGTCGGGTAATAGGAGCTCTGACAAGTCAGCGTGCATTCTGATGGACAGTGCCACTTTGTTTTCCATACCAATTGCAGAGGAAGAAAAGCCCAAAAGCCCGAAGTATCCGCGGACAAAATATGTATCTGACCGGTCTCCCGTATGCGGATACCTACGCACACATCCGCCCCACACATCTTGCTATATTCAGACGCCTTCTTCATCATATTCGTCTTGCGACGGTACTGCCTTTGACGGATCAACTTTTTTGTGGAGGGTTTATCGGACTGGGCTCTTTCTGAAACAGCCATTGGAAATTGATGTCTTGCTCTTTGAAGTTTTTTGAATGGAACAGACTTATCAGATAGTGGGCTGGATGATGTTTTTCAAGACTGGTTGAAAGGAGAAGCTCAATAAAACAGGTCCTAAGATCCAAAAGCGAAAAGCCGAATATTTGAACCTTTGATCTGCAAAAAAAAGACATGATTATCTCAAGAAAAACCGTAGCCTTGTGTTAATTCACGTTATGAAGACAAAACTGTCACGCTAACCGCCCTCATAAAATTACCGTCACCAGCTCATTTTCACAAATGGGGCGGGCAACAAAATCTTTCTGAACAAATAGGTTGAATCAGTATTCCAAGGGTTGTTGGTTATTGACCATAGTAGATTGGTGAACAAGATGGTCTACAATGTGGTTTTGGTTCAAATCGCCCTAGGACTGTCGCGCATAGATGGCGAAGGCTGCGAGATCCCAAAAGAATGTCGGTGGAAAACGGCCCTACTTCGCTATTTTGGGATTATCGTCCCTAATGGTGCAGGCAGCGAGACACCAAGAGAGTGCCGCAGATACTACGTAAATGATATTGGCCATTTTTTCATCTAACAATTTTGAAGATCAACATGCTGAAATGCTGCGCTTCTATTCTTTCCCACCTCGGTATAGTAGGCTTCAGTACTGATTCAAAGTAAATTAAAGAAATGCTATGGCCCTGAAGTGATTAAGCTACAGTCGATAGCGAAAACGGCTTCTACCCTGATGACTGCTTTTCTTTTCTCGGGCCCCACTGCCAAGGGACTGGTGCGGGGCTTTTTCCCCACTACTGTGACAAAAATAGATAGAGTTCGTATATATGACGATACAAATACTGTATAATACAAGTACTTGCCAACCGATTGTATTCCTATCACAGCCTTGTAGGAATCCCTAGCATAAGTGTGACAGGAAGACAGAAATAGCTCTTAATAATGATCCTCTTTACTCCACTCATTTACAGGCAATTATTTCTGTATACATATCCAGCCAGACATATAGCCATACGTAGACAATAGCAAGTCATCGAGGTAATTTATGCCTTTACAACAGCAGCTACCTGAGCTACAGATTCCAGAGGTCATGGGACCTTTGGTGAAGGAGAAATGTGGACCAAGTAGGAACCATATGTGCTAAACTATTTACACAATCTTATCGTGCCCTCTGTAAGACGCAGCTTGAAGAGCATTTCCATGCTCTCCACCTTGGGCGTTGATCTCGGCTCCTTTCTCAAGCAGCAACTGCACGATCTTATCGTGCCCATCCAAAGACGCAGCGTAGAGAGCGTTTCCAAAGTTTCCACCTTGGGCGTTGATCTCGGCTCCGTTCTCAAGCAGCAACTGCACAGTCTTATCGTGTCCCCCGATAGACGCAGCGTGGAGAGCGTTTCCAAAGTTTCCACCTTGGGCGTTGATCTCGGCTCCGTTCTCAAGCAGCAACTGCACGATCTTATCGTGCCCGTCCAAAGACGCAGCTTGGAGAGCATTTCCATGCTCTCCACCTTGGGCGTTGATCTCGGCTCCGTTCTCAAGCAGCAACTGCACGATCTTATCGTGTCCTCGTAAAGATGCAGCTTGGAGAGCATTCCCAAAGTTTCCACCTTGGGCGTTGATCTCGGCTCCTTTCTCAAGCAGCAACTGCGCGATCTTATCGTGTCCCCCGATAGACGCAGCGTGGAGAGCATTTCCAAAGTTTCCATCTTGGGCGTTGATCTCGGCTCCGTTCTCAAGCAGCAACTGCACAGTCTTATCGTGTCCTTGTAAAGACGCAGCTTGGAGAGCATTCCCGTAGTGTCCACCTTGGGCGTTGATATCGGCTCCGCTCTCAAGCAGCAACTGCACGATCTTATCGTGTCCTTGTAAAGACGCAGCTTGGAGAGCATTCCCGTAGTGTCCACCTTGGGCGTTGATATCGGCTCCGTTCTCAAGCAGCAACTGCACAGTCTTATCGTGTCCCCCGATAGACGCAGCGTGGAGAGCATTTCCAAAGTATCCACCTTGGGCGTTGATCTCGGCTCCGTTCTCAAGCAGCAACTGCACAGTCTTATCGTGTCCTCTAACAGACGCAGCTTGGAGAGCATTCCCGTAGTGTCCACATTGGGCGTTGATATCGGCTCCGCTCTCAAGCAGCAACTGCACAGTCTTATCGTGTCCTCTAACAGACGCAGCTTGGAGAGCATTCCCGTAGTGTCCACCTTGGGCGTTGACCTCGGCTCCTTTCTCTAGCAACAACAGCACGACTTTCTCATAACCATTCAGTGAGGCCGAGATGACGGGGTAGGTTCCAGTACCATCGATGAAATTGATATCCTTTCCCCCAAGAGACAGTAGAAACTCAACCTCCCGCTCATGCCCGTTAAATGATGCCAGATGTAAAGCTGTCATTGATGGTGGAGACCTGTAAGCTTCGATAGCCTTCCAAAAAATAGGGAACCACAATGAAAATCTTTTCCCCCTCATATTGTATATTTGCTGAACTTGACCGGTCGCTTCTTGGTCTTGGGCCAGACTCATCTTACGTTTGTGGTCTGGTCAATATACTGCTGAGTAGTTGAGAAAGCTTCGAATATTAGAGCATGAGTCCTCATCACCGTGTTCCAGATCCTCCATCAATAGGTATCGTAGACATATAACTGTCATTTGATCCTCAGTGTCAGTCAAGGTCCAAGAGTATAAGTAGTTTGCACTGTCGGAATTAATTTTCTTTAAAAGAAACTCCCTGGCTGTCTGATGAATCAAATAGATCTTGGCGTTGTTAATGAAAACAAAAAGGCCACATAATCGACGCAGCTTTTTGTCGATCTGGAGTAATTCAAGTCCAGCCTTTGCTGCAATTCGGGCTCGTGGGGAGGTGGCAATACCAAGCGCCATAGCCATTTCCGCCGTTGTTAGAGGGCGCCGTGCTGCCACAATAATTTGTAAAATCTTCCTCGCATCGGCCACTTGACGGGAGGGTACTCGGCTAAGAATCTTCTCATATGCCTCCTCTACTGATCGAGGTATCAGCTGTATTGGCTCCTCAGCCGGGCGAAGGCTGTCCTCGAGTGTAGATTGAATATCGTCGATGGCTAAATGTAGCCAGAGATACGTACGGTGCTCCATTTGCAGAAGCTGTTGCTCGAGTCGCTGCTGTGTGTCCGGTGACAACGCCGCTCTTTCCGCGAGCTCTTTTACTCGCATCTTCACGACAAGATCGATTTCTTGGTGGATCTGATCATTTTCTTCCTGCCCTTTTAGATGGAGATGTGGGAAAGAGTCCGTGATCGCTCGGAACCTCTTCTGGATGTCATCATAGGGGCGACTGGTGACCAGGTATTTTAACCAGGTGTCCTCTGTGTGCGGGTGTGGTAGGCGGTGAAATGACTGGAGCTTCTCAATGAGTCGATTCTGATCAGTCTCACGGCATTCATCAAGCGCATCGAATATGCAGATTGTCTTGCAAAATTCATCAGATAATACGGCGGTCGTAAATATTTTCCACAGTTCGTCAACCTCTTGCCGGAGCTTCTCCCCATTTTTTTCCCAAGATGGTATGGCATGACGCAAGAGCTGAGGCCGTTGGCTAAAAAGCTGATGGAGTACCGAGCAAAGTGCTAAAGCAAGACGATTCTGTTCCTCGTTGTCTTTGAAGAAAAAGTAACAGATTGTTACTTCTGGACAAGAAGTTTCTAAGCAGTCTTCAATTATCGATCGGGACAGTACAGACTTCCCACAGCCTGGGTCGGCCGACACCCAGAGAAGGTTGTTGTAGCTGCTCTCCGACCATCGGGTATATTCGGCGCTCTGTAAAGCCCATAGGCAGGTTCCTTCTACTTTTCTCGGATTGATGTTCTTTTGCTCCTCGTAAGTTGATATCTTGAATGTTTGGAGACAACGGTTTTGCTGATCTGTCAAAGCAAACGCAACCTTCTCACGATGATGTTGTTCTTGCTGGCTGGATGCTTGGTCTAGGCGTTGATTTATGCCTTTGATTTCAGCCTGCAATCCGTCTACATAGACCCGTAAGAATAAGCCACCCTTAATTCAGGACTTATTTGGCTAGGATTGATCTTACTTACTGCATATATCTACTACCAAGCTCTCCTGTGAAACATGGCCAACAGGGACATAGCCCAGCAGCTCTTTTGTATATGCTGCGGCTGCTAGGGCAGCATATCCCTGCCATTCCTTGTTCTTGTGTGAGTCGGCATAATCACAAACACCGCGGATGATAACACAGGGAAAGTCCAGCATAAGACCAGCCGCCTCCATCTCGAAGCACAATGCCCCAGTCTCCAAACGAAATTGCTCTCTTGTCCGCCCGTGCTTGATGACCTTATTACCAGAAGCAATAATGCCATAATGGGGCTGTGGGTCATCGTCCTCGCGTTCACCTCTGGTCTCTTCCCACTCTGCTAGACATCCATCACAGCTGCTTGCACTAGTGGGATGATCATGTTGCCTGAAAGAGTCGATCAGACTGTGCAGTAGGCCGGCCAAAAATTTTCCGAGTTCGAGCGGTTCTTCCGATTGCGTTTTGGAGATATTCCGGGTAGCGGGGGTCATCTCTCAGCCCGGCAGCTCTCATCGTGCCAACTGCGGTTAATAGTGCCCTCGGCGGACTGTTCAACGAGCCAGTTCGTTCGAATTCACCATCTGCGATAATCTTGCCCATATCATATTGAATCACCCCACCGCAAGTGCCTTGGGGACAGCTAATCACGACATCGCCGAGGCGGATATCATGAGCAGCTGAAGGAATTCCACCCCCAATACCGACCATCAGTCCGATTCGAAGTGACTTGGAGAAGGTGCGAAGCATGTTATTTGCGACCGTGGTAGCAGAGGTGGTTCCGTACTGGCCTCCAGGGAGGCAGGCGACCACGACGTAATGTTTGCCGATTCGGCCCAACGTGTAGGTATTCGAGTCCGCTGCATCTTGCTCCTCGAGAATCCCAAAGTGCTCATCTAGCATTTCGGCGGCAGCTGCAGCCTCGATCGGAAGAGCACAGATCCAGCCAATTTGGAAGGCATCTCGCGGAGGATAGGCCATAGAGAAGGTCTAGCGTGGTTTCGCGAGAGGAATAGTGCATCGACCAGAATATCAGGACAAGTTAATTAGCGACAGAGGTTGACGAGTCATCTACTGGATTACAGGGAGAGAAGAGCCCCATTGCAAGGCAGACAGCAGCAGCCCCGCCGCCAGCAATAGAGGCTCGCCCGGGCTGAGTGAGGAGCACAGCGCGGCAATAGAGCGAATGCTATTGGAGAAAGTGACCAGCCTGTAGCTTGGGGAGTCGCACGTGACAATGCGGTCCGTGACCGACTGACATGGCACGACAGACAGAACCCGTCAGCAATGGTGGCTGCAGCACCGCCGGGTAGATATGGCACCAACACTTGAACCATGGCGACTCGAGCTCATTCGTGACATGATACAAGACTCTCAATCGTATACTAACGCAGAAATCGCCAAAGCTGCCCACTGTACCCCACGATCAATCAGCACTGCCCGCTCGAACCTACGATGCTTTGGAAGTGTCAGGGCCCCTCCCAACGGTATTGGACGACGACGGACGATCACCCCACCGATGCTTGAAGCTCTCTGTGAGCGCCTCCTCCGGAAAAGCCAGATTTATACCAAGATGAGATGGTGGTCTTCTTGTGGGATGAGTTTCGCGTCCTTGTGACTATATATAGCATTGGCAGAGCACTCGCATCGGTTGGATGGTCTAAGAAAGCCGCAAGGCGGATAGCGCGAGGACAGAATATTGAACTTCGGGACTTCTATCTTCACACCATCTCGTCTTTCCGATCCTACCACCTGGTGTACGTGGATGAGTCAGGCTGTGATAAACGAGCGGGTTTCAGACGGACGGGGTGGTCTCCACTGGGAGTGACACCCGTCCAGATTTCTCAATTTCACCGCGGGCAGCGTTACCAGATACTTCCCGCATATGCCCAGGATGGCGTCGTTCTTGCACGAGTCTTCCAGGGATCCACCGACGCTGTTGTGTTTGAGGACTTTATACGGCAACTTCTACATCATTGTGGGAAGTGGCCAGAGCCGAAATCCGTTATTGTCATGGATAATGCCTCTTTCCATCGTACGGAGGGTGTTCGGCAAATTTGCTCTGCAGCTGGGGTCAAATTGGTGTACTTGCCACCCTACTCCCCAGATCTAAATCCGATCGAGGAGTTCTTTGCTGAGCTTAAGGCGTTTATTAAACGACATTGGCTGACGTATGAAGAGAACCCGGGCCAGGGTTTTAATACTTACCTCGAATGGTGTGTTGATGTAGTCGGGACAAGAGAGAAAAGCGCGAAAGGCCATTTTCGACATGCAGGCTGGAATATTGAAGAACCGTGACAGTCGAATATAAACTTTCCATTCTATAGTCTATCCTCTACGTTGCACTTACAATGCTCGACCCAATAATTGATGTCCCCAACAAATCGACGAGCAATGCCTCTTTTGATGCCATTCCTGATGAAAAATCCCGGATCCTGATCCTTGTGGATCTGCACAAGATCCAGTCCATCTTCGAGGGCAGTATCGCGAGCTTTGCGAAACTCTGCCTTTAGTTTCTCATCATTCACTTGGGATTGCTGCCAGTCACTATATTCAGCAACAGCAAGGTCCCGCAGACCAGGGATCTCGAGAAAATCCGGAGTCGCTTTCCCTGGACCCGTAGTCGGCATCGGAGTCGGTGTAGTTGGCACAGAAGAGGAGAAGCCTGCGCAGGAAGGACGTTGGTGATGTTTATAGGGGGATACCCATTGGTGGACTGAGTGCCTCCCTTTTGCCTCTCAAATCGCTGCTGCTCCTGTATATATAGCTTTTCACGGATTGATTCAGGGACGTCATCGTGGGTTTTCAACACACCACCTTCCTCCACGTAGCTCACAAGGGCCCTCAGATTCTGTACTATCAACTTAATATGCTTCTTGCTTATAGGGTCACGCCAGCAGTGCGGTCCCAGCTCACATGCTCCACTAGAGCACCGCATCAGACTGTAAACATGGTCCCAAGTAGGAGGTTGCCCAGTGGCCTGTTCTTGTGCATTGATGTCTGCTTGCCGCTCAAGCAACATAAGCTGGGTGGCAGATGAAGTCCCTCTTTTATCTGTCCCTCTTGGGCTGGGCCTTGGGACGTGACTGCCCTCGGTATAGTTGAATGACATATTCAGTGTTAGTTTCTTCCCAGCACGGAAAAGGTCGCCCCACACCAGAAGCTGTTTCTCCACAGCAGGCCAGTCCATTTCGGTTTTGTCACAAGAGAGAGTGAGGTCTGGCTGATTACGATGATTCACCGATACAACGATGGTTGTATCATCTAATTCAACACTTTTCTGTGCAAATTTCTTGCCCGCAACTTCCTTTAACCTGGGCTCTAAAAAAAGACGCCAGTGAAACGGCGGAGCCAACACCAGGTCTTGCTCTGTATTTTTCCGGATAGTTTTGTTGTTGAGGGTTATCTTCCACACAATCGAATAGTGAATACAGGTGGGTGGAAGCTCATCGTACAATCTTCCTTCTTCCCACTCACCCAGCTGAAGTAATTGAATCTGGTTTATTTGAGGAGATCGGCGCTGCGGGGAGAAGTCGTCATCTGGGCGGTCTTCCGGGCTAATCAAACTCATCACGGAGGGTCTCTGGCAGACGCCATATCCGGGGGTCGGGGCATATTCTGGGGTCGGGCCAAAGAGCGAGGATTGATCGGGTTGGTCATACGAATCAAAAAGCAGTGGATCATTCTGAGTGCTGAATGGGCTACGGCTCATATTTGTGCAGCTATTTAGCCAATAATTAACATCACCATACACCAAGAGGCTCTCTGGGGGGTCGTTCGCTTCGGTTGATACTCGTTGATACTTACCTAGAGAAAGCGGCCGCCGAAAAGAGAGCACAGGTAAACAAGAGGTTTCGTGGAGTAAGCTGCATCGGATGACAGCGTTGTTAGGTTATACAAGCGTTCTCTTCGATCTGATCGGTGACGACGGAGCCCTGCGAGAGGCGATGAGGTTGGGACACCCGGAAAGCAGGCACAGCACAGTGTTTGCCTTGTTTGCACGTAGATCTTCCATGTTCCAAGGTATTCCATAAGCTGATCGACCACTATTCCCAATCAGGAATATATGTAAGCATCTAATATTGGAAGCCCTCACAAATCTGTTTCTTTTTGCCAACACAGAATATCATGATCAAAGAGAAAAAAATAATTTTCAATTGAGGTCGAAACAACAAGGACGCAATGATGTAGGTAATAAACATCATATTGTTGGTTTCCGTGTCGATGCTATTTACAAATGAATAATGCATGGATGAGTCTTTCAACAGTCCCGCAGTTAGTAAGTTGAGGGCCGCGCGATGGGTCTTTAGCAGCCAATTACTCTACAGGACACACTATCACGTAATCTGTTAAGCCTCAAGCATAGTTACCCTGCAAAGAGTACAGTTTCATAATATGGAGTAACTCTAATACCGTAACTCTGGGTTCTAATACCAACGAATACGATGGGGCTGTTATTCCATTACTAGTCTGCGTGCAATAATTTTACGCGCTAGTTCCTTGGCAGTGGGGCCCAAAAAAAAAAAAGCAGTCATCAGGGTAGAAGCTGTTTTCGCTATTGACTGTATCCCAAGTCGGCGAGGCCTTTAACAGCATATCTACCTTGTTGGGGGGATCTGGCGTAGAGGGAAGGAGTAAGATCAACAGTGCTTCACGGGCTAAGACAGTGGAGGCTGTCTTGGACTTTGCCGAAGCATCACAACGGTTTCAAAGCCGAGCAACGTGTAGGCAGCAGGAAAACAAACCGGCTATTGAGCCACGACAGGCCTCGGCGAGGCATCAAATTCGCTTAGGAAGTGGGGCACGGCATCTGCATGCATAGAGATATATATAGTTGTAGATCCTGCATATCGTTCGCGAGGGGTCAGGGTAAATGAAATCATCATCATCATCATCGACTGTATCCCAAGATTGATGACTTCATCATTAACGTGGGCCAAGACTCAGTACCAGCTAGCCACCTTTCACGATTCAGTCTTGGTATGTAAAGCAAAGGTAAACCTATCAATAGTAGAACACTGAAAGAATTTAACTGTATGAACTGCGCACAAACATGGGGCTGGGCAGCGAGAGAATGTCCATCTGGCCAACAGCTCCAATAGCAGTGCCATATGATGTTTAAACCAGCGCAATCGAATGCTTGCCCTCATACTCAAAGAAAGTAAAACGCTGGCAGCAGTAGGACGAATGGGTAACGTCAGCCGTCGAGTCGGTTTTCAAACGGTTATTATACTGCGGCAAGAGTCTAGACTATGAGTACAGTATGGTGAAGCATGCTACTCAAAACTCCAAATCGGTAGAAAGCACGGCGACAAAAATGTGAATAATGCACATAAAGAAGCACACGCGAGCCTGTAAAAAGTTCAACGGTGGAAGCCGTATAGAGATGAAATCAATTCACCATACACGCGGGAGTTCAACATCATGGTCAACGAAGAGGAGGCTGGTGGGCAGTGAAAACTTGACTGACGCATGAACGAGAGGCCTGGAGGACTGGTGCACAGCTTTGTTGAAGTAGGGCAAGATGGAAACGATTGGCTAGTGGGCTTGAACTCTCTCCACCTCAATGAAGGCCCGTGTGTTTCGTTATACTTTCGCACCCCCCAGATCCAGGGGTGAAAATTAATTCAACCTGCTCTCAAGGACAACGTAGAACTTCCGTGAAATTCCGAGCCTCGGATCAGACCGGAGTAA
Source organism: Penicillium sp. IBT 16267x (assembly GCA_028828865.1). Classification (NCBI taxonomy): domain Eukaryota; kingdom Fungi; phylum Ascomycota; class Eurotiomycetes; order Eurotiales; family Aspergillaceae; genus Penicillium; species Penicillium sp. IBT 16267x. The sequence continues at coordinate 449,734 of JAQJZQ010000005.1, read as the reverse complement.
TCGCTCCTTCTATCAGCGCTCTATACGTCGGACATAAGGACCGTATTGTCGCGGGAGCCTCCTTGCTTCTCTCGCCAATTTCACTCTATATGGGTTATGTAAGGAGCTCCATGCGCCATTGCATATCAAATGATTTTGAATCCAGCTTCAGCCCAATTGGCGATCCGAACCATTCAAACATGGTACTGTGAAGAGTAAGAAGACAGAGTAAGAAGACAATCGCTCTGGAAAAACGTAAGGTCAGATGGGTTTAGCGTATGTCCCGCCCTCGTAGCAGCTTCAGACATCCTGTAAGCCTTGTGCTCTCAACATGTCAGCGAACTTCATCAGCCTCCCCAGTGAACTCTGCAGCAAGATCTACAAGTAGGACCTCAACGAAATCGAACAAATTGCCATTCCAATTTCTCGGTCTGGATAAGAAATTGCAACCATATCGTTTACAAATCACCTACTAGATCACCTTTAGGTACTATTAAAGCCTACGTCAAACATGAGACTCTCGCCTTCAAGAGCATAGGGCGGTCGTGAACAGATGTAGAGCATAACGAACAATAGGCGATGGCGCGGCCTCTTCCCTTGACGTCATTCTCAAGATGCGACTCGCTCCTCTCTGATTGTTGCTCAGAATGCCACCAGCCCGAAATAGCTGGTGTATACTATGGGAGAAGGCTCCCTCGATTAACAGATTGCGTGTTGACCAGAGAAATAGCTGGGTTCTGACCTGACTAGATAGGTAAACGCACTTAGATGCGGCAACGTTGAGAAATTGAGGCCGCTTATTTTCGATGGCCTTCGAGCCCGTTTCAATGTGTGCAAGCTCGTATTGGTAAAGGTGAGGAAGCGGATGCCCTCAAGAAATGTTATTGTGGAAATCGGGTGGATGATTGATCCTAGACGTGTGTTGACCGTTGCACACGACGAACTCGATAAACGTTGAGTAAATAGGAATTCAATAGTTGTTGATGGGTAGTGTTGATCTTTTTGCCTTGTTGCCTTGTTGTTTTTCAAACAGTAATTGAGAGAACGTTTAATTGTTCGACGAAATCATATGGTTAATAGGAAGAGTGGTGTTTATTGGATGTGATTGGCTTATTTGTACCCACTTGCTCTGATGTCCGTGCATTCCCTTATACCCTGCTACCCCCCAAGTCTACTAGCAATTTTTTTTCACCTGACTCTTATCAATCTGTTCTTAGCCGATTCCCAATAACGTGACTCCTGTCTGCCATGTTTCCCCAGCAACCAATCCTCGGCCATGTGTTACGCACTGCTCCTGTGAACTGGTGAGCTGGTCTCGTATCTGGTGTACTTACCACGGTCGTGCCTTAGAGCTGTACTTGCAACCGTACCGTATCCTAGTCAGCTAGGCTTTACCCGGACTCGGGTCTATAGAGTAGTCTCTCGAAGGTGTTCTCAGGTAGAGCGCCAATGAGGTCAGGTCACTGGGGAACTGGCCCAATTGTAGGATAGGTCGTCAACGAGTCAAACAGTGAAGATACTATCGCAATAGTATGTCCAAGTAACAATGTAGGATTAATCGCGAAGAACTAAACTAGATACATGAAAGAGTGTCCTTATATGTCCTTCGCTCGATGTACCCTACGGTACGTCCTGTCGTCTCCTAGGGTTGACCTAGAGCGCCCGTCCCGTCCCGCCCAGATCTGGTTTAGCGTCCCCCTAATCGGGGATGGTGTCTCACGCTACGCCGCAACGGGAACTGCCGCCCCTCGCCGCCCCCGCTGGCCCTCGTCAGCTATATAGTCCGGCCAGTGTATAAATAGAAAAAGGATAGCCTCAGCGGATTTCAAAACCTCCAAGGTTGTAAGTGAGAGGTTTCAGAACCAAGTAGGTTGCGAAACCTACCTTCCAAGACCTGAGAGATTGTAAGACCTCCCCGAGAGGTTGTAAGTCCTCCTACCTAGCAGATTTTTGCCCATCCGCTCCGCCTTAGTCTACCGATACTCCTGTTCTCCTGTGATTCTCCTGCTGTACATAGTATTCCAGTATCAAAATGGTACAGTGGCCGTTCATTAGTATTTGGAACACGGTACTTCAGGCCACAAGCTCTTGGCGTATCGCAGCCCGTCCATCTAGCCGGGCTATTGCGGACATCTGCAGAACTCACCAGATTCACGGATATGGGGGTATATTTACAGCTCCAAGGCTTTTTGATGCTTGACTGGGAGAGGATCATAATTTTAGGACGAGTTGTTGGAGTTATCGGTCGTAGAGAATAAGCAGAAAGGCGTAAGCGTCTCTGAGCAGAGTAAAGAGAAACGCTAACCGCTTTCAGTCAATTATGCCCCACATTCGTACCTCCCCTGTGATAATCAATAACGTAGACATGCAGTCATGATGTTGCCCACAGGATCACATTCTCAAGATATAGATATGTACAAGTAATAGAACCAAGGCTTGGAAAATATTACGTTTAGATTATGTCCCCAGATGCTAACTGCGATCTGACTCCCTCGCTTCATACACTTGGGAAACGATGGACTAAATATTGACGGACTGGAACAATTTTGCTCCGACAAAGCCCCAATGGGACAAGGTGACCTCGCCTTCTGAAGAACGTTTCTCGAAATCAAACATGCCGCTTCGCGCTCTCAATATGCCAGCTAACTTCCTCAGCCTTCCATCTCTATATATACCTTAATAGCGAGCCCGTAGCTACAGCTACAGAGACCAAACCTCTATAGGCTGATACAACAGATGCAGAAGGAGGAAAAGAGTAGTGGGTCTTCAAGTGGGGTTTTCGTACAGTGCGAATCTATTAGTATTAATGCACGCCGTGATGTCCCTGATTCGTCCTAGATAGCTCCCGCTATCAACTTAGCCAAGGATATGGGTTGTAAGCTCCATATCTTAGGCAAGTCATTAGCTTTTGATGGTGTGAGTATCCTAGATGATCATGATGACGCCCGGGGGTCTGTTGTTAAAAAAGTCTCGCCATTCGCCAAGGCGTAGCTATACCTCCACACCGCCGTATTCTGCTTGCTATTACTCCCTTCTTCACTTACGTCGACAATTTTAACCCCACATGTCAAGCGACAACCTTCATACTTCCCGCCCTTCCTCCCTCTCTGTTCTCCTTCTTGAGAAAACTTAAGTCCTTCGCCTCGCTAGCTATACTAATATGGCTACTTCCCGCTTCAGGTCTATCCGACCTCCTTTGGTTGAATCTCATAAAGAGTGTCATCCCACGCAAAGCGAAGCGTTAATTCAAGGTGTTGGGAGAAAAAAGGTATCAAATGCCTGCAAAGACTGTCAGCAGAACCGGATAAAAGTTTGTCTGACCGGTCGTCCTAAATGATATTGAGAAACAAGCTTACTTCTAGTGTTCGCAACGATAGTGCAGTGGCAAGAGCCCGTGTTCAGAATGCGAAAAGCGCGAACTGGTCTGTTCTTACGACAGGCGCTCCGACAAACGACGCAAATTTCTCATAAGGGAGACTGAACAATCCCTCAGCTACTACCAGAGCTTCCTGAATGAACTTTTTGAAGCAATCCGAATTTCTAACGATACTCACATTCAACAGCTTATCAATACTATACGGTTAGGATCTTCGATTACTGAGGTTCATTGTCTGATAACTCACCTACTTGTGAGGAACAATCTCCATAGGCCCCTATTTGGTTATGCTGAGCAAGTGGACGATGCTGTCACAGATTAAGGCAGCTAAAGTTGTCGTTTGGGCAATCGCGATCACCTCGCAATTTTACCAACATGATTACTATGCCGAAAATAGCCGAGATACTTGTGTTCTCGACCTATTTGATTTCTATTTGTTTTTACTGAATTATCGGTACGAGGGCCACAGAAACACATCATCTCCAATAGGCGGGCAAACACAGGTGAGACGTGGCAATATGAGTTGCACGGATGAGGAAGAGAGAATAACGGCAGGGACTCGCACTAACAATGCGCCTTCATCAGCGAGATTATGGCTATGACAACTACCAGAACAGGTGGTCCTGAGAAGAGTAGATACTGTAGAGGGGCAAGTAGGTAGAGCGTACTGTTGAGTCAAGAGAATACTGTATTTTACGAGGATCGACCATAGGTACCTAGATGATGCAATGCTGGCGGAACCGTTTCCTAATACGGACTAGTGTACTGCAGGTGGAGCCTTGGGAGATAATGAAAGAGAGTGTGAAGGTAAAGCTGATTTCGAACATTACTGTAAACGGACTCGAAGAGAGGGCTCTGAATAGAGCGGAGGTACTCGTTCTTGCAAGCTAGCAGAAATATTTTCTTGCGAGAGACCTGGGGGCCCCCAGACTACTAGGAAATACACGGGCCCCGAGGTCTAGGTGGGGAAGCTCTTGCTGTTTGACCAATCCTAATTAATCGAACTTCCCTACAGGAGGATGGTGTTCAAACATGCACCTGTCACCACTTTCTGCGATTCCGGCACCTCGCCCTTCCACTATCCTTCGTCTAACTCACAATTAGGCAGATGTCTCCAGACTAGTTCATTAATCTGATCAACGTAGTAATGGAGACTTTTATCGATTAGTTGAACTAACAGTAGCCGTGACAGCAACCTCTCTCTCGCCTACCTCCTTGGCCCTCACAATCCAACAAAGCCGCACTAAGTTTGCCATGTGCGTGGCGGAGATGGTATTCAATTAGGAGGGTGCCTTTTTTTGGAGTGTTTTGGACTTCAATTAACTGATTTTATTTTTGATGTTTTACACCGTCCCTCTGTTGCTCGCGGTGACGGTGTTCAACGGTTATCTTTTGAATTTAATTATTGAGGTTAGTCTAATTTTGACGGCAATTATTCCGTCCCCGGTCGACCCCTCCAGAACAAATTTAATGGATTGGATGCTTTACTGCACCAAAATGACTGTCCGTGAAATACTTTGATCCGCTATTCACCGCCCTCTCTTTCCTTCCTGAATTGCTAGCAAATTGATTGATTTTCCCTGGGCCATTCTTTTCGTTGCCCTTACTTTCACCATCACATCAGCAATATCTTTTGCATACTATCGCTACCCCTGACATTTCAAGTTTTATCACAGTTATCGACCGCATAGACCGGTCAACGTTTGTCCAGCTCAGCCTCGGATGATTGATAGATGAAATCTGCGGACTAAGCAAGCTCTAACTTTCCAGGGCGCTATCTCAGCCATCACCGACTTGGCAGTCTCAATTTCTGAGACCACGTCGCTCGGGTATGATTGAGGGTCGACAATCCGCCCAGAAATGAAACGCAAATCAATCCGCTCTAACATTACCATGTCTCTCGACTGTTCCAATGAGAATCTATCAGACGACATCTCTAGTATCTACAGTCGGACGCCGGAGACTCCGAAAAGCTTTTTATCTTGGAGTTCCTCCCCGGCACCTCTTCCTCCTAGGCACGAGTTACCAGAAATAAACCCACTGGATCATCAGATTGCGTTAGCTCGTGGCTCTACTATGGCACTGGAGACAACTCGAGCGCGATTGACCGTCTCAAAATACCACAAGAAGCTATCTCTTGCTGAACTTAAAGAGGAAAAGATTTCTCAGCGTGACCAACAGGAAGAGGAGAACCAGTTCTATCGTTCTTGTTTTGAGAACTTTCGCCAGCTCGCGACCACTGCCATCGAAGCATCCGCCGTCGAGACAACGCAGGATTTATCGCTGCAGAGTCACTTTGAGCCTGAACGAGGCAATGCAAATTTGAAGCTAGCAGTTGATAGATTGCGCGTTGCTTTAGAGAATTCTCGTGTTCAAGAGGCTCAGGCCGAGCGAGAATGGAAACGAAAGTGGGAAGCTTCAAGATTCTGGAATCCAGCACCGCGGTGGATTTAGAAAGAGTCAATGGATACAGTCGCTAGCGAAATCTGCTTCCTCCCTAACGATTGCTTTTCTTTTCTCGGGACCCACTGCCAAGGCACTAGCGCCAAAATATATTTAACGGACATCAATATAAAATCCATCCTGAATGTATTGGGCCGTAATTTACAACGAAATTACTATTTCAAATGTACTAAACATATGGAGACATGGTTTTTGGTTGGGTGTTGCTCAGTATTGGATAATGCACGTGATTATGGTCTTGCAGGACGATTGGCTATGAAAGATCCATCTATAGTTGCCGCCCTTAAATTACTGACTGACCGTTGACAGGCGCGTCCATGAATAATTATCCGTTAGGGCATCTGCCGCTCTTCACTCCTTGATCGCGTCCGTTGACCGTTTGTCGTTCACCGTTTCTCGTTAACCGTTTGTCGCCAGTCACCATTAGTCTGCCACCATTCATTGATAACCATTCGTTGCTGACCATTTCTTTTTTGACCGTTCTCTACTTAGGCTTTCTACTGTTTACTGGCCCTTTCCGTTAATCGCCTCTTATTGACCACCACTCTGTTTAACCAACCACCTTTCACCACACCGTTTAACCACACCACTTAACCACACCGCTTCGTTCAATCACAACGCTGGACCACCTTCATTGAACGTCTACACTCCATAACCATTTCCATCCAGGGGTCACAGTATCAACATGGTGTTCCCCTTTTGACTTTCTCTGTCAGTATTTTCTCGTCCAATTTCTGTTCAGCAGGAACACGTAGGCTGACTCCTGAGCTCTGCTTACGGTTCATACAGGCTACCGCAGGTATAAACGCTCGTATCGGCAACTCCGTAGCTTGCGTAGGGTGCGTGGCCTGGTTTCGGCCGATCTACACAAAAGGCGGTCAAAGAGGCGGTTCCAGCAGCCTATAACCCGAGAGTTCACTAAGCGCCACCCCCTCACCAACAGCCAGGCAAAACTATCAGCAGAGTCTGACAAACTCCATGATCGACCTTGCAGACTTTTTCTTCTTCCGGGTAGGATCTTCAAAAGAAGGCCGACTCGAGATAAGCAGGTTGCGAAGACCACTTCATCGACATGACGAAGATTTGGGCATACTGCATGCAAGCGCCTACAGCTTACGGCCCCCAACGTGCGTGTCCCATTAGCGAGAGCGTATTTTTGTGGGCTGACCCCGACCTTGTCCTTTGTAGCTTGCCTCCGTCCTTCTACAGTGGGGTGCAATAAGTATGAATCTAGCTGGAAAATAGCTAGGTGATAGCGCCAGTCCTGTATAGCAGATGACAAGGTTGCGTCCTTTGACTGACAGTATCGCAGTCACGTAACCTCCGTCTCTCCGCGTGTGACTCAAGTCGAGCTTCCTCGTGGACGGAGGCGAACCGCACAACCCTATCTTTCCACCGGCCTATCTGACTGTCTCATGCGCTTTCCTCTGCACAATGGCATCCCATAACGCCCTCGACAGCCCTGATTCCTGTGCGATCGCCTGGATCGCTGCTCTTCCTATTGAGCGGGCCGCTGCAGAAGCGATGCTCGATGAGGAACATGCAGCTCCAACCGGGTTCACTCGACACCAAGCCGACGCGAACATTTATACGTGGGGTCGCCTGGGAGAGCACAACATCGTCATTGCCTCTTTGACCCCCGGAGTTTACGAAACCACCTCGGCTGCGACCACGGCCTCGAGCCTGCTTGCCTCTCTGCCATCCATCCGTGTTGGTCTCTTGGTGGGCATAGGCGGCGGCATCGCTCGACCGGACGAGGACCACGATATCCGACTAGGGGACGTTGTTGTGAGCCAGCCCTGTGGGACCACGGGCGGTGTCTGTCAGTACGACCTGATCAAAGCAAAGTCTTGTGACAAGTGTGAGCGCACAGGCTTCCTCGGACGGCCTCCCACAGTCCTCCTCAATGCGCTTACCAGTATTCAGGCCGATCACGAGCGGAAAGACTCTAAGGTTACCTGCTTCCTTCAGGAGATGCTGGAGAAAAACCCGAAGATGGGCAAGAGATCCAAGCAATCTCCTGGTTATGTTCACCAGGGCTTCGACAACGACCGTCTGTTCAAAGCTCTATGCGACCACGTTCCTGGCCCGGACTGTCGGGGCTGTGACACGGCTAATGAGGTTCAACGCGATTCTCGTGACACTACAGAGCCCGATATCCACTATGGGACCATCGCATCCGGCAACACACTCGTCAAAGACGCCGCTACGCGTGATCGGATTGTTGCTGACCTCGGTGAGGATTGCATCTGCTTTGAGATGGAAGCGGCCGGCCTGATGACCCCGCTTTTCCAATTCAGCCTCAAGCTGTGATTTCGGGTGCATAGGATGACCACGTCGACATGCAGTGCCACGCATCCTTGGAAATCGACAGACGGAGAGATCTTGAAAATCGCGCAAAGTGCGTCCATGCAGCTACGCAAATGAGGCTGAAAATGCACTCTACACACGATCGAACCTCTGGAGATTTTTGTCAGCTTACCTGGGCACTAGCTGTCAGCAGACGCCTTGAGCGAGTAGAAATGGCAGTAGTGAGTATGATCCATGGGGCACAGCAAACAAAAACCACATCTAGCCTACCAGGGTAGTTCTATACCTTAGTAGCACAGCTTTGTCATGGGAGGGGTTAGATGGAGACGAGTACTACAGGATGGAGGAAAAGAGAAGAAAGAGTGGACTGAGAGTGGATCAGCACACATCACCAGATCTCTCACCACCCTTTCGAGGACATTCTGTGGATATTTACGGTATCATACAATAACTCATTGAGCTGACTTGCATTACGATGAAAGGCGAGATACCGCAAAGCAGGAATGTTTATCGGGAAACCAAATACGGACTAGCGTGGTTTCGGGTACGAGCCCGGGAAACGATGCGTGTGTGTGCGGAGGGGAAACTGTTTTCGACTTTCACTGTATTCCCGAGCCAGAACACTGCTTGAATAGCCGTTGAGGCACCCTGACTACTATAAATAAAACCAGGAGGATTGGGAAATCCACCACCCCTCCCTAAGGTAGTCTTCCCGAACCCTATTTTGAAACACGCTAGTCCGTCTTTGATTTAGCTCATTCTAAAGTTTCGTAATGCGTCGTAACGAAACATCACATAATAACATATCCCCAAGTTACTGGAAATACTCATACGACTCGACATCGATGCCCGTGCGCCATGCCCAGCCCCACTTTGGGTATCAATCAAAGCAGCTGTGCCCTGCTCGATGAAGCTGAAGCTCAGCCATTATATTGCGGCTATTTCATCTATTTAATCGACAGCCGAATCGCCTATATACCCTGTTTTTAGAACTACTATCAATCACGATGGCCGATCCGCTCTCAATCGCATCGGGGATTGCGGGGCTGCTTTCGCTTGGCATCCAAGTCACCCAATCCTTGGTTAATTTCTACACTGCTTACAAAGACCAAGACACGGATCTGGCAAAGGTTACGCAGAATCTCGATAACCTTCAGAGCCTCTTTCGATCCCTCGATGTTGCAGTAGAGAAGCGCCGATCGCAGGCCTACACACGAGATCTACTCCAAGAAGTCGAGAAGGCCGTACAGAAATGCGAGGAAATCATCAACGAGCTACAGAGCGAGTGCGAGAAATTTCACAAAGACTCGGTCGCCGGTTTAAAAGACCGCGTTAAGGTTGCTGGGCGTCGCGCGGCCTATCCATTTCGGAAGAGTACCCTACAGAAGCTCGAAGAAGACGTCAGCGACATACGTGAAAATGTGTCGTTCGCGATCGATGTCCTGCAGCTTAAGAGCCAGGGCCATATCCAAGATGGTATATCAGAAGTCAAATCACTTGTCGAGCGAACAAATGCTAGTCAAGTCTCTCTTACGATTCGTTGCTGGCTTATGGCGCCAGATGCATCTCTCAACCACAACGCGGCGAGTGCGAAATGTCATCCAAGCACAGGTCTGTGGTTCGTCAACGGTCATCACTTCCGGACTTGGCTAGAGGAACGCAATTCCTTCCTATGGCTGAATGGGTTCGCAGGATGTGGCAAGTCGATCCTCTGCTCAACCGCAATCCAACATACGTTCCGGGAGCGGAGACATGAAGATGGAGTTGGAATCGCGTTCTTTTATTTTACCTTCAACGATGAGGCAAAGCAAGATGATAACGGCATGTTACGCACGTTGCTGTTGCAGCTGTCCGTACAGTTACCAGATGGTGAGAAACATCTAGCGCAACTACATACATTGTATAAATCCGGTTCTCCTCCAGTGGATGTGCTACTTGATTCACTTCGGCACTTCCTTGAACGATTCCATAATAGCTATATTCTGCTCGATGCGTTAGACGAGAGTCCTCGAGACAGCAGAAGGGAAGGTGTTTTAAGAGCGATACAGGGGATACGCAGTTGGTCGATACCCGGTGTCCATCTTTTGGTGACGAGTCGCAACGAGCTAGATATCCGCGAATCCTTAGGTCGTTCTCGTGACCAAGATATTTCGCTGAGGAATACGGAAGTCGACAGAGACATAGCAAACTTTGTCTCTTATCAGCTCAAGAACGACGCGAAACTCCAGAAGTGGAAAGGTCGCCACGACGAGATCGAGGCCAAATTGACAACTGGTGCACAAGGAGTGTAGGTGTTCGACGAAAACCTAGTCTCCACTATTTTGACCAAGATGACATACAGATTCAGATATGTTGAATGTCAGTTTAATGCCCTTCGGCGAGCGCGAAACCGGAAACAGCTTGACGAATGCCTGCGCACGTTGCCCCGCGGTCTAGATGAAACGTACGAGCGAATCCTGTGCAGTATTGCAGATGAATATGTTGAGGACGTGCGGCGAGTTTTGACTCTACTTTGCTTCTCCACACGACCGCTCACGGTCAATGAGCTGATCGACGCACACGCTGTTGATCTAAGTGAACCGCAACACCTTGATCGTGACGGTCGTTCGTACGAGCAAGATGACCTTGTCGACATCTGCCTCGGTCTTATCGAGATCGCAGCCACGGAGAACGACAATGGGCAGACCACCTTGACTGTTCGCATAGTGCATTTCTCAGTGCAAGAGTATCTTCAGTCAGATCGCATCTTACAACAAAACTCGCGATTATTCGCTCTGCGAAGTGCGCGTGCAAATACGGAAATAGCCCAGATATGCCTGGTCTACCTCCTGGAGCCAACACTCTTTGAGGGGCTATTAAATGAGACGAAGCTCACGAAGTTCCCATTTGCTCATTTCGCAGCTATGTATTGGTTTCATCATTATGAAAACTCAGACGAAGGGAGGTCCAAAATTGAGCAACTAGTGCTAAGGCTTTTCAAAGACAAGTCAAAGCCTTTCGCGACGTGGATACGGCTACATGACATGGACAATCCACGGAAGATACATGTGGAGTATGATCGCCCTATTGCTAGTATGGCATGTCCTCTATACTACGCAGCATTGTTAGGCTTGAAATACCCCTTAGGTGACATCTTAGCAATTGACAACGGGGATGCGGACGCATCAGATGCAGTGAACGCTCAAGGTGGGCGTCTCGGCTATGCGCTCCAGGCCGCATCATATGGAGGCCTCGCAGAGGTGGTGCAGATGCTATTGGATCGAGGCGCCGACATCAACGCCCAGAGTGGAGAATATGGGAATGCACTCCAGGCCGCATCATATGGAGGCCACGCAGAGGTGGTGCAGATGCTGCTGGATCGAGGTGCTGACGCCAACCTCCAGGGTGGAGAATATGGGAATGCACTCCAGGCCGCATCATATGGAGGCCATGCGGAGGTGGTACAGATGCTATTGAATCGAGGTGCCGACATCAACGCCCAGGGTGGAGAATATGGGAATGCACTCCAGGCCACATCATATGGAGGCCATTCAGAGGTGGTGCAGATGCTGCTGGATCGAGGTGCCGACGCCAATGCCCAGGGTGGAGAATATGGGAGTGCACTCCAGGCCGCATCACGCGGAGGCCATGAAAAGCTGGCGCAGATGCTACTAGATCGAGGTGCCGACGCCAACTCCCATGGTGGAAAATATGGGAATGCACTCCAGGCCGCATCACGCAGAGGCCATGAAAAGCTGGCGCAGATGCTACTAGATCGAGGTGCTGACGCCAACGACCAGGGTGGATTATATAGCAATGCACTCCTGGCCGCATCATGCGGAGGCCATGAAAGACTGGTGCAAATACTGTTGGATCGAGGTGCCGACGCCAACGCCCAGAGTGGAGTACATGGGAATGCACTCCAGGCCGCATCATACGAAGGCCATGAAAAGCTGGCGCAGATGCTGCTGGATCGAGGGGCAGACGTCAACCTCCAGGGTGGGCGTCTCGGCTATGCACTCCAGGCCGCGTCATACGAAGGCCATGAAAGCCTGGTGCAAATGCTGCTGGACCGAGGGGCAGGCGTCAACGCCCACGGTGGATTATATGGCAATGCACTCCAGGCCGCATCATGCGGAGGCCACGCAGAGGTGGTGCAGATGCTGCTGGATCGAGGTGCCGACGTCAACCTCCAGGGTGGAGAATATGGGAATGCACTCCAGGCCGCATCATGCGGAGGCCATGAAAGACTGGTGCAAATACTGTTGGATCGAGGTGCCGACGTCAACGCCCACGGTGGATTATATGGCAATGCACTCCTGGCCGCATCATGCGGAGGCCATGAAAGACTGGTGCAGATACTGTTGGATCGAGGTGCCGACGCCAACGCCCAGGGTGGAGAATATGGGAATGCACTCCAGGCCGCATCTTATGGAGGCCACGCAGAGGTGGTGCAGATGCTGCTGGATCGAGGTGCTGACGTCAACCTCCAGGGTGGAGAATATGGGAATGCACTCCAGGCCGCGTCACTCAGAGGCTATGGGAAGGTTGTGCAGATGCTGCTGGATCGAGGTGCCGACGTCAACCTCCAGGGTGGAGAATATGGGAATGCACTCCAGGCCACATCATATGGAGGCCATTCAGAGGTGGTGCAGATGCTGTTGGATCGAGGTGCCGACGCCAATGCCCAGGGTGGATTATATAGCAATGCACTCCTGGCCGCATCATGCGGAGGCCATGAAAGACTGGTGCAAATACTGTTGGATCGAGGTGCCGACGCCAACGCCCAGAGTGGAGTACATGGGAATGCACTCCAGGCCGCATCACGCAGAGGCCATCAAAAGGTGGTGCAGATGCTGGTGGACAGAGGAGCTGGCCTTGATGTGAGAGACTCTACATATGGGCACACGCCACTGTCACTGGCAGCAGAGGAAGGGCACGATGTTATCGTCAAACTTTTGCTCAGTACAGGGAAAGTTGGGGTCAATGCGAAAGATAACTGTGGCCGGACGCCGCTATTTGTTGCGGCCCAGTACGGACGTGACACTGTTGCAACAGCAATCCTCATCGATGATTCTGTTGATCCTGACCAGAAAGATGATTATGGCTCAACGCCGCTATCAATAGCTGTACGACACGGTCATATGGAGGTGGTAAAGGTGTTACTGGCTACGGGAATCGTCACGTGTAACTCTCACGATTGTTTTGGGCGGCCTGTGTTCTGGTGGGCTAAAAGGAGTGGAAACGCAGATATTGAGAAAATGTTGGCTGACTATTCCAAGAAGCGCGGAATACCAATGTGTTGTGATGAACCGGCTGATGTACGGTCAATACTCCATGATCACGCATCAAGACTCTGTGATGCTTGCACCCTGAACATTCCTCGGGGAAACGTCTACTATCGATGTGAAATTTGTAACGGAGGGGATTTTGATATTTGTATGGAGTGCTATGAGCTTAAGGGGCGCTGTTTGCAAGACGGTCATGGCATGATTCGGATGAAGGACGGTAGGGGTTGATATTAGACGTGTCTCCACTTCAGAAAGTATTCTTATCACTATACTAGAAGCTTCACACGTTGCATGATTGACGAGGCAGCAAGCTTACTGTCTTGATATCATTCATAATTGTCGTACAGTACCCCTTAAAGGGGTAGAGAGGCGCCCGTCCTGTTTGGCTTGTAAATTTGTTTCTACACCCAGCAGACCATACAAGACTAATACGGCTTCTTTTATTGTTATTTACGCATGTACATAAATACTGCCAAGAACAGGAGTCAGGGATAGAGTAACTGTAATAGGTTAGCGTGTTTCGGGAGAGGGGGTTCCAGAAAGAATCTATGAGAGTAAAGCGGTGAAACTAAGTTCGATCCATCCTGTATCGAGAGAGATGAAAACTATCAAGGGCTGCTCTCGAAAGATGTGGAAGAATTTGAGGAGCTTTATAGGGGCCTTCTGGAACGGAAGGGTGTTTTGGCTCATATGGAAGCTGATTTTGATGGGAATGGAGACCCCAACTTCCATAAATGCTTTCGTATTGACAGGATCCTGAGACACTTAAGTAAGTGCTGGAAGTCACTGCGTTGTAGTTTGACCTAACATCAAGAAAGAAAGTGCCGAATAAAGTATCTTAGGCCAGCAGCACGGGATGTTGATCTATATGTGATGGCAGCGGAAGGAGATGATTCATCTACACTCAACATGAACCGGGGAGGAATCTGAGCTGCAATATGGCAAGCGTGCAGTTCTGCTTCATATCCGTGGAGTGGCGAGGCCAAGAGTCTATCCCGAGACCTAAGGAACCTGTCACTAGAGGAGTTGCTGCGGGTAAGTTACGCTACCGATATCTGTGCGGTCGTGACTGATCGGAAAGAACAAACATTGGAAAAACCTGGCGACAGTTGGCCCATGAAAATGAGGTCCAGTCCGTTCATTAGCCATGATGATTACGACGTTGAACAAAGGGAACCGTTTAACCTATGGAACGATGCATCCCAATATGCACCAACACCTGGCAACTTCGATCGTTTCCCTGCCTCTCCTTCCAATATAAGCTATACCAACATCGACCCTGCCTCCCCCATCGATCAAGCCTCTCAGCACATTGACCACCTCTGCATTGTTGTCCCGCCGTCGCGCAAGTATTACGTCGCGACCCAGAAAGATCTGCATACCAGCCTCATGCGTCCGCCAAGGATCTTCGTTGATATGTCGGACTGCAGACCGGTCTTGAAGACGTGGTATAAATCTATGTTGCGATTTGTAGTAAGCCTGCCTCATATGTCAAATTAAGGATATCAAATACATCAACACTCGTCAAGAATCCACGACTTGGGTCAATTCAGCATTCTCCAGATATCATCACTGATAGGGTGGTGAAGCTTCGTATGGAGCTTCAATGCCTTTTGGTCAGGGAATACCCGTTTCGATAAACTCGTGATCGTTTTTTGACAACTCAACCAGCGCCTGGCCTTTATCAATGCGAACACGGTATTTTCCATTTTCTTGGAGCTTTGGTTCGTAATCGAAAGAACAAACAACATCTCTCCATTGAATAGAGACTTTTTCTGCTTGCTCGTTCTCCAATAACCGCGGCATTGAGGCGAAGCTATGTACTATAGATATTCACAAATTTTCTTGCTTTGAATCGAGTCTCGCCTTACAAAGAAACTACAAAAAGTAGGAGAACCTTCGTGGTCGTATTGCTCTCGTATGGGGGTAGAAGTGGTAAGAGAAAACAGTCCACTTGGTCATGTTGTCAATACGCTGGGAACAGTCATCCACGGAGAGCTGAGTTACCAAATGTTCCAAGTAACCCCAACCACTTCTAAAACTGTAAAGCTTCTGATGATTGCTGATTCAAGCTAGACAGAACACCTCGTACAAGATTCATAAGCTCGTTCGCAGGTCGGGAATTCCCAGCAATTAAAGGTTGCTTAATAAACAATTAGTAAAAACAGATTGGGCTTCAGGCCGGCCGTACCTCTTTCAAGTCTTTCAGTGAGCTTATCGACGACGTAGCAGATAGGAATTCAAATGCGTCCGAACCGACAGTATACTTTTGCTTGCGGAGAATGCATTCTCCTGCTTGATTAGCTGAACTGCATCGGGGTATTGCAACTGAATGATACCATCCGCAAGGCCCTGAATCTCTTCAACCTTCGTTGTTATAGTTGTTTGCTTGGATCGGTGTCCGTATCTTCCAAGTGGATCGTTAAGTTTTATGCAGTTAACAAGGATGTTCTCGAGAATGCTGTGTGGCGCTTTTCCGCATCGAGAGTCATTTACATTGATTGACAAGGGCGTTTCAGCTCGAGGAATGTTCATCGCTGCGTTCGTTTCTGTCATCAACGGAGGTTCGGCTGGCGTGCCCCGTTCTCGACTCTCCACAGCGTCATTCCGCTCTGGCTCCGCATCTTTGGTAGAATCTTTATCCTTCGTTTTGTTTTTGTTCTTCCTTTTCTTTTTATGAGACGGGGCGTCTAGCCTCGAGTAGTCCGCTCTACTCCGCTTCTCGGGTGTGGGCAGGAACCGGTAAGAGCCACGCGTTGCCTCGGGATTCGGACTAGCTCTGGGAGTAAGAAGAGGCGGCGGATCGGTTATCCCTATCTGCAGTCTCATTTCACGGACTATGTATATCAGTGGAAAGTAGTCTCCCGCACAGCAATCTGGGGGCTCACCGAAGTCAGAAATGCCAAGGATGTGTTGTTTGATAGGCTCATCGTTGCAATTACCGATTCCGCAAGTTACTAGCAGCTCCTGGACTTTCCCAGCTGTCAAAGACTGAAAGACATCCTCCATGATTGCGTTGTGTCGCGGAAGTCAGTTCCTACCAAGAGAAGTCGAGGGGGAGAAGTCGGGTTACCGCTATTTTCGGTTGTGCGAATGACACTAGTCCGTAACTGGAATGGGGGTATAGACCCTGGCTACCAGAATGAGATGGAAAGAAAGGGAAAGCAGGAATGTGCGGACACAAACGCACTCCTCGTAGGGACCTAGGCTTGTTTGAACCAACACCATGATTTGTGACAACCCTATCGTGCACGGTGAAGTTCCTCCCGCCACCTTAACTATATGCTCTTCACTTTGCAGCATTTTGTTTAGTTGATGGCCTGCGCATTATGCAGGTCGTTCCTGCGGCAAGACCGCAGCTTGTTTCTGCTGGGAGCCTCAAGGCACCTGCTCAGAAACCTCGTCCTTTCCGGATACGAGCCTTCACGTAGTCCTATCATGGCCTCGTTTACGAGGGAACGCTTTGTCTACTTCAGAAGAACTTCGCTGACTATTGGCTTTATTGTGTACCTTCCTCATAGCGAAATGACACAACATAATTATCCTTCGAAGTAAAGGGCCGCTATTGGAGGACGGAATGCGGGAATCGCGAGTGATGCAATTGAGACAGTGATCTCGCTATGGTGACTGGACTTGCAAAGGATTTTGAAGATGGACCGAACTTATCTATGTACTGACGAGGCACATTAGCTACCATCGAATCGGTGTATGTTTTAGAAGCAGTGATTAAAATCAATCGTGGCCAAGGATTGTCTATGCAAGAGGCACCAATCCACTGTGGAGCCAAGGAGTAAGCTGGATCCCCTCCGCGACAGTCCATTCCTCTCGCTAGCTAGCCGGCCTCCTACTATGTTGACTTCAATTTGCATCATTCGACTATCTACTGAATACTTCTTTTAACTAGGAATGGAACAAACAATCACCGAATTAAGACGTCAGCTTTGAAGAACAACGAAGGCCGCCATGGAGAGGCCGATGGAGAGGCCAAATGGAGACCCTAGCCCCGCACTCGTTTTGCCCTTTCGATCGCTGCCACATCTCCGGCTCAATCGACCCGAGTTGAGACGGATGCAACCCTCACGATTCAGCGCGAGGCGATCGACCCCCCCAGTGAGCCGACCTTGCCCCCAGTAGCCCCTTCGAAGCCTGAGAAAATCCAATTTTGGTGAGTACTGTGGCGTCTTTTGTCGATGAAGGGCATATTATGTCATAATTCGAGATGCTAAAATTAACTTACTTACCAGCGGAAACCTTGCGTCATTTCTCGGGGAAATACTTCCACCGGAAACCGCGATCAGCTGACATCAGCCTCCTGGATAAGGTACCCACCAATCGAGACCTGTCGCGGTTAAGCTACCTCCCCCTCTGACGTCTGACGGATCGATGGCAGACAACAACTCGCCAGATTACAAGGCTCTCTTTCTGCAAGAGAAGGAGAGACGCAAGCAGGAAGAAGAGAGGAGGAAGCAGGAAGAAGAGAGGAGGAAGCAGGAAGAAGAGAGGAGGAAGCAGGAAGAAGAGAGGAGGAGGCAGGAAGAAGAGAGAAGGAAACACGCAGAAGATGAAGGACGACGTGAGAAAGAGAGGCGGGAGCAGGCCGAATCACAACGAAACCAGATTGAAGAGCGCACCCGTCACACAACTTTCCTGGAATTCCTACTCCACTGCCACAACTTACTCTCCCGACCCTTGAAAGTCGCAACGCCGTCTCGCTCGACCACCGGGACGATACCTCTTCCTAAGGGCAAACATTGCCCGACACGACTGCGTCCATGGACGGATTGTGCCCGTCAACAGCAGGCCATCTACGACAGGGTATGCGCCTACCTACAATCTACTGACGAATTCCGAGCACAACTCTTCCCTCCCGTGATTGCACTTGAAGAGCTTGCTAGGCGTTTCGCTCTCCGACCTATCAGCAGTGAACAGGGCATCGAGACATACGAGCGGATTGCCGTGGAAGAT
This sequence comes from Penicillium sp. IBT 16267x, assembly GCA_028828865.1. Lineage (NCBI taxonomy): Eukaryota > Fungi > Ascomycota > Eurotiomycetes > Eurotiales > Aspergillaceae > Penicillium > Penicillium sp. IBT 16267x. The sequence continues at coordinate 431,371 of JAQJZQ010000005.1, read as the reverse complement.
CATGTGCGCGATATCATTTCAGAGCTGTGCAAGATCCCGGCTGCTCGAGAGGAGTTTATGCTTGGCGACGGTATTTGGTTCGACAACCACACCAACGCGTTGACCGAAAGCCAGGCGGAATTAGACGCAAATCATCCTCCCATTCTACGCCGTCCGCGGCCCGATCAATTTTGCATTCACCGCGTGGACGGCAGCACCAATTCTCTTCTCCTCACCGTTGAATATAAGCCACCGCATAAACTCTCCGTGGAGACCCTCCGGGCAGGACTGCGACCGATGGAACTGTGGGAAGAGATGGTCAAATGCAACACAGTGCCTACGGACCATGTGGAGAAACTTAGATACAATGCTGAGCGGCTGGTTGACTCAGCTATGGTCCAGGCATATGATGTTATGATTGAAGAAGGTCGTGCTGATGCTATTTTGACGAACGGGCTGGCTCGAGTCCTCCTCCATGTGCCATATGATGATCCGGCCACTTTATTATATCAGTTTTGTGAACCTAACGCCGAGATCGACGAAGAAGATTTGCAGAATCTACGGCAACCGACAACTTCCATCGCCAGGGTGTTGTGCCATTGCTTACGAAGTTTCCGTTCTCCCACGCGTGACCAAGAGTGGCGGAATTTTGCGCGATCGCAACTTCATATTTGGGAAACCAGCTTCGACCATACTCGCTCTTTGATTCCCGAGGAAGAGCTACGGAAAACTCCTCCGCGCTCCGAAAATACCTCAAGTCCTGGGCGGACTTCCTCAGACTACCAACCGTCGTCTTCTCCACTCGAATCGCCCACAGCAAAAGGTCGCCGAGTGCCCACAAGATCTCAAACAAGATGTACGCCACTTAGTCCCAGACATCGCTCGCAGTCACCGGACTCATCCGGCTCCGACTCAAACCAAGCGACGGGGCGCAAACGCGGCTTCAGCCAAGTCACATCTTCTCCGTCTGCTCAACGAGCTGCTCGTCAACGCGAAACTGATAATAATCAAGACAACCAGTCCCGCTACCGTGATGCGCAATTTTGCACCCAGCGATGTTTACTCGGGTTGCAGTCCGGCGGTGCTCTTGACGATCGTTGTCCAAATGTGATGCTCCATCGTCGAAGCAAAGGCGATCTCCAACATCGGATTACTTCGGAAGATTTGCTGCGTTTACTCAAAGCACAATTGGACGAAAATATTGACCGATGCACACCCCTTGGAGGTTGCGGGGCGTACGGTGCGCCATTCAAACTTACTTGCATCACATATGGCTACACTGTTGTCGGGAAAGGAACCACATCTGGGCTATGGAAAGAAGTCTCCCGCGAAGCGGAGGTGTACCGAATTCTGCAGAAGGCGCAAGGGTCCGCTGTGCCTGTTTTCTTGGGTACGATCGACTTGACGAAAATTTATTTCCTTCACGGGGCTGGAGAGATTCGCCATATGCTCGTGATGGCCTGGGGGGGAGAAAGTACGGCATCGATGGAGCTGACGCCTAAGCTTCTGCGGAGGATTCACCAATCGAACAAGAAAATCAGAGCTTTGGGAATCATCCACGAAGACCTTCGGCGTGACAATGTTCTTTGGAACGAAGAGCTTGGGCGGGCGATGATCATCGACTTTCACCGCTGCACATTGAAATGTCGACCGACTTTGCAGCGGCCGCGAGCCTCAAAACGACGACTACGTCAACCAGAGATAGTTGATGCAAAGCGTCTTCGTGTGACGTGAAGACGCGTGCTCATTTATTGGATTAGCAATTCAATTATGCATGAAGCATTCCCGGCCCGCATCCGCATGAATTAGTCAGGATTTCAATCTATTATCATTCATGATGCCCGCTTCTTCGCTGCATCTCTGGCCTCAGGCGATATACGATTCTATAGGTGTTGACAATGACGGATTGAGAAACCCCTTATAGTAGTAATATTAGCCTTTCTATCTCTAGCACTCATAGGCATAGGAACTGACCCTAGTGGCCCCAGGAAGCAACCAAAGTTCTCCAAAGCAAAGTATCTGTTCCTGGAGGCTTTAAGACTGGGTTTCAGGAGCTCAAGTGTACCGAGGAGCGCATGGCAGCGCTTCTGGAACAATTCCTGTAGTCTCCAGCTTCTCTGATTTCATCAGCATTCCCACCTACTCGGCTCCCCCTGGAAAGGAGCATTTTAACTGGCTTGGCTACCTAGGCCGGCTTAGCAGGTCGCTGGAAGCGTCTTTACTCCCAAGGATACGTAGAAGCTCCCAATTCAGGTATCTGGTGGCCGGAGGCTAGAGCAATACCAGGCTTTCCAAGATCAGATCAGAAGCTGTGCGGATCGCGGTTCCAAACCGCCGAATACCGGTGTCCAATCAGCGTTCTAGAAAACCAAAAGCGCGTCCAATCAGCCTCCCGGGGAACTTGTGGTTCCCTACTATCATGTAGTTGAGGGTCTGCTCGGGGTTCAAGAATACTTTCAAGTTCGCGGTTCAGAACAACCTCATTCAAAACCTCGGTCGTGGTCCTTCCAGTAGTCTTGCTGCCTGAGGCTTCACGAATTCTCATCTTCTATAATTCTCATCCTTGTTCAGTTCCACGTGCTTAATTATTACTGTATACAGACGGTCATGGAGGTAAAAGAACAGACCTATAAAGGATATAGTTGTCCGAGTGTGGCTGGGAATGTTTCCAAAAGGCTGGGACAGACTATGAATCAATCGATCGATCGATTGGCATGAGGCTTCTTGGATCCCAGCCTATTCCCAGGAACGCAGCATCTGTTCCCAGAAACGCAGCATCTATTCCTAGGAACGCAGCATCTTATTCCCAGGAGCTTAGCTGATGTTCCTGGAGATTCGTTAGCTCCTAGGAACACATATGCTGGCCCTAGGAGTCTTTCCACCACAGCGTATGTTTATTGCTTCTCAAGCTAAGAACACAAGTTCGATAGATGTAGTTGGATTTGCTGGCCATGAGGACAAAGTGCAGAGCTAGAGTAACCAGGTAACCACGATACTTCAGTTTACGTATTAAGGAATGAGGCTGAGTATGATATCATCGAACTCTGTATGGAAATAAACGAATTTAACTGTAGTACGCACTACATCGCGGTGTCATTATCAATACCTCCCTCGCACTCGCATCCTCTGCAGTTGAAGTTCGAGAAGAACATTCTCATCAACTTTGTTTTTAAGAACCGCAATAGCAATTGCCGGTAAATCAGTCAGAATTGCGATACTCTCATCATTGTTCAGGAATGCTTGGGCGTGGCATGAAATTGCCTTGATTAGAGCATCCCGAAGCTCAGTCTCGAAAGGTGGAAGGTTGACCCAGATCTCTCGCACAACAAATGGAAGTCTGCTGGCATTTTTGTCAATCCAGTTGATGAGGCGAGCTAGTGGACTCGTTCACGCTTTACGATAGTCATGCTGCGTCATGCTTAGCCTCCGATGGTATAGCCATTTTTGACGAGGGCCTTGGTCATGATGGGGAGAGCGATCTCAACATGGAGATTATTGGTCTCCAGGAGAACATTTTCGATCGAGAACTTATTCTCGCGCCAGGCCATATCCCAACTTGCAACACACAAGGGTTTGAACCGGTCAATATGGGCCCGCTTGATACCAGTATCGACACCGAGGGCATTACGACACCAGGGTTCTGTGCTACATTTCCCTCAACGGGTCCGAAAAAACCTGGAATAGGTCAATCTGGCTTTTATTCCGACAGTACAGCAATCAAAATGCCTCAATTCTTCGATTGCACCGACGAGTGCTTTCTATTTCCGCTTGACATAAGTACAGCTATTGATTCACCATCCATGGCAACATCGGGCAACATACTCGCCTATGGGAACTAGAAAGCCTTCAGGCATTTGGGCAATTACCTACAAGCCATCCCTGCCTCGATGAAAGTGCTTTAGTCCTTACCGATATTTTTGATATGCAGGGGTATTACGGCATGGAGACTGAAGTGCCAGATGATCCCCAAGTCGGTAAGCTGAAGCCAAAGTCACGTAATAGGTCTCTAATTAACAATTATTAGAAATAAATCAAAAGAGAGATCAAGAGGAACATTATGTTGCTATGCAAGTCAGCGAGAGTATCAGGCCGGATGTGACTGTTGAAAACGCTCTGTCGATACGTCGACGCTCACAGCGTTTGATTGAAAGGACTAGAGCCCAATGATGCTATTTTTAGCCTTATTAGTGTTTTGTTTTCATCTGGTATATCCTTTGTGTCTTTTAATATGTTAGATGTGTTTTTGTTATGTCTTTAGTAGGGACTTTGCATGTCTTTTGGAAAGCAAATGAATATAGTTGTGGGGATGTAGAAATAGCGATACAGAGAGCTTAGAGCATCTTCTAACTTCTAAGACAAAATTGCGTAAATGACCAAGGAAAGACCCCGTATCAGTCTCAGCACCGAACTGCACGGTCCAATCAAAGGCATACCATCACGTGCCATCTGGAACGACCAGCCCCCTTGCTCTTCTTCTATTTCTTCCACTCTTTTCTTCTCCTGTCCCAATTTTTATTCACCTATGATGGAAGGGCATCCTATTCTTCTGAGACCCGAAGGCACCTTGCGTATCATCACGCTTGGAGGTTCTGGGGGTATTCACCAGGATCCTAATGACCAAGTTCTCAAGGCACCTCTCAAATACAATACTCAAGGTTGCAACCGAGAGGTTATCGCATCTGTTGCAAGCAGAGAAGAGTTCTCAAAGGAGTGCATCGTTCGCGAGAAACTTGTTTATCAGGCCCTCCCAAAAGACGACCCTAATATCCTGAAATGCCTGAGTATCGCTGAAAGAGGAATCCAGCTCCCCTATTTACAGCATAGGGATGTCCGAAATTATCTCCAAAACCATGAGATTGATGTGGAGACCCGAGATCGGTGGATTCAAAATGCTGTTGACGCTATTGCTACCATTCATGCATGTGGTATCGTCCACTCCGACATCAGTCCGCGTAACTTTCTCGTTACTGATGACCTTTCAATTCAACTATGCGACTTCGCTGGATCGAGAATCAATGATCTTCACTCTTTAGTTGAGGAGGAAACTCGGTACCGGTTACCTTTGTCACCTTCGTCTCCTCGGACTGCTATCACCGATCTTTTTGCGCTTGGTTCTTTCATCTACGAAATCTCTACCGGTACAAGCCCTTTTCCCGATCTCGATGATGATGAAATTGAGAGACGGTACGCCTCGCTAGACTTCCCAAGTCTAGATGGCCTCAAATACCACAAGGTTATTTCCAAGTGCTGGAAGTCGCAATACTCTTCCGCTGATATGGTAAGGGGCGATATTCGCCGCCTCCGCAAGCCTTCTACTTTCGATACGGAACTACTTGGCCCCTCATTCATTTTTTCTGTTCTAGCGATGATTAGCATCGGCTTTACTGTCTGGACGTATAAGGGGCGGAATAGATAAGACTATCTGTTATTGATTTTCGGGATTACAATGTACAGTCGAAATACCTCAGCTCAGTTTTTACTTCAATTCTCTTAAGAACTATTCGTGCTGTCTGTCTTATATAAGTCCAATCTGATCATCTTTGGCCCCTAGACTTATCTCAAAATTTGAGAAAGATCCTTGCTGTGGTACACCGAGCAAACTCACTATGATTGCGTGTTAGTGCTTTCTCTCTATAAATGATGTCACAACTATTTACTTTGTTTTTCTTGCATTCTGAGCAAACCACCATCCTTTTGGTGGACTTCGGGATCGGTACTGTCTGCTTGATTTCTCCGCAATTTTTTTCACAGGGGATGACAGCGCTTTCGGGCTCCGTATGACCGCAACTGTATTTCACGGGGCCAACGGTGAGAGTGCACATTTTGCTTGCACATGGTGAGCAGTGTACTTCGTTGCAAAGGGGTCCTACTTACCAGGCTGATGATGCTTGTGTAGGAATTGTGTTGGGGTGAGGTTAGAGGAAGGTGGAGTCAGATGAATTGAGTGAGAGATGCCTAGATATAAATAAACCGGTCTCCGAAGTTTGCTAGACATGCGCGGCAAAGTAGAGACACTAATTGGCTATCAAGTTCTGCGTATGTTTCTCCAAATAGGATAGCCAATTAGATAGCACGCGCTATCTAGACCCCTGGAGATTGATCCTCGAACACGAGCCGTGTGACAGAAAGACAAAGTGGTGTTTGGCGATTTAGCCCTGTAGTCCTATAAGTCACACATTGCGTGTGACTGCTGAGGTCTTTACCAGCAAATCCTGGCGCAGCGCTAATGTACAAGGCATAATGTGACGAAATGTGATGAGTGTCTGTTGGTGAGCACAGATTCCAATGTTTGCGTTCGTAGTGTCCAACTGAGATTGGAGGCGTGATCTACTTACTGGCCAGACCGTGTTGCTCGGCCCTCGCTCTCTCCCCACAGCCTCCACATTTATAACGAGGCGCGGAAACCGCACAAAACAACGCAGTAATGTCGTGTCACCTGGGGTAGGTCACAAAAGATTGGTCTAAATTATGCAAAGTTGGCGCCACGGACCCACATATTGTTCTGCCAGAACAATATGTGGGTCATGAGTAAAGGTTTATAGTGTGCGACCGCAACTTCTGGTACCTTTCTCGTCATCAGTCAGTTATGGATCTTTCTTTAGCCTTAGACACACTACGGACTGCCACAGATGAAGCTCTCCAATCTCGGTTTTCAGAAACAGTCCTGACGCTCTCAATCCTCGGTCAGAGACTACAAGTCAGATTTCTTTCAACCACACCCGCTACGGTTGATACCAACACCCCCCCGCCCAGCGATTCCGGAAGGGACAGTCCTTCATCCACAACTGAATCGATCCCCGATCACCCGAGCACCTACGAAAATACTGTGGATAGTTCGTCGCCATCTCCCAATGAATGTACGAAAACATTATCAAGGTACAGAAGCGACGTGCCAAATTTCACGGTGCAACCTACTGCCAACCCCCTCCCAAAGAAAAGACATCGCCGTCAAAGCCAGAAAATCAAGAAAAGTACAGTTGAGAAACTTGCTTGTGCTATGCAGGATCACATACTTTGGCTTCGGAAAACCATCCTCATAGGCAACGAGATCGTTTCGCACAAGAGAGACCCCACAGTGGATCCCAGGATAGAGGATTACAGACGGGTAGAGGGAGATAACATGCCAAGCAATCAAAATAAGCTTCTACGGCTCTTATCGATAAGATCTCTCGCAAAAGATTTCGCACGAGAAACGCGTGGCCAGGATAGATTGGAGACCCTCACTGAATTCGTCCTTTCCATCCAAAGCGGGAAGATTGATCCCAAGGATTGCAATTCGTCTCAGTTCAAGGGCCGGTGTCGCCAGGTATCGGAATTTGTTAACCTTCATCCTAAACTCTCCTCAGCATCCGATGCAAACAGGGCCATCAATAAGGGGATCAAACATCTACTCTTTGAAAGAGTCCTCAAGAAAAGGCTCGACGATCTCAAACTGCCAAATATGTGTGAAGCAGTGTCAGCAATCCTCGGGCTATCAATGGATGATTTCAAAAGCTTGACATTTGCACAAATGCCACAACTTGTGGATGCTCTTGTGTCAGATAATTTCAGCATTTGCCTGCGAACGGAAGATGAGCCACAAGGTGAAAAATGGCATATATTAGATGTTGTACGAAGCATTGATAAGTGGTTTGCAAGTCTTCAAACTCGTTATAACAGTTAGTATAACACTCCAGATCACTCTCAAGGCTTGAACTCAGAGTCCCGCAGATGTTCGAATGAGGGAGTCAATACCCGAATTTGAATGGCCAGGTGCGAAGCGTTTTTGTTACGACAACCAAACCGCAGGCCCACAAAATTCGCCATACTCTTCTACATATCACCAAGGTGCGAGCAACTTACGTACGCTGCAATTCAATATTGGAAACACGACACTCCCAGAACCAGAAAATCAGAACCAAGTACCCGAGCTGTCACAAAATCCTTTTGATTTCGCAATCCCACCGTTACCTACTAGCGAATGTCCTCGATCAGACGTAAATCCATCACTCGAAAATACTTCGCCCGATGAACTCGATCATTCATTTGATAATACCTTTCAAGGAACGCCATACGGAAATCAACAGATTCTTGCTGATATCGAAACCCAGCCAGCAGACTACACGATCCCATGCGACCCTCTGTTTAGTGAATTGGCATCGTGTTTATCCGTGCAACTGTTTGACTCTACGCTTCCACCTATTTTTCCAACGTGATTTATTGTATGATGAATTTGGGCTAAATTTTAGTACTAAATTATGTCCTGTCTAGGGTGATTACATCGAAGGCTCTTGGTTTGACCCCATGATCATAGTGGTGTATTGTTCAAAGGGGTAACATGACATACATACAAATCATAATATGACAGAGCAGGAAAATCTTTACAGCACAAAATATCAATTTCCAAGCATGTATACCCATGCTCCCAATTTACCGTTAACGCCGGGGTTACCGTTAACGCCGGGGTTACCGTTAACGCCGGGTTGGTTCTGGACTGATAGCTGGCACTCTCCGTAGACGTGATAATGCCATCCCATTTGCACCACACAGTCCCCAAGCATGACTATTCCAGAAATATAAAAAGGTATTATAGCCATATACGGTTGTCCAACCCGGGTTTCCCCCGGAAAGTACACTTGGATTGCGGGCTTTATTCCTCGGTGTTCCAATCGACGCTCTCTTCGTAATTCGCTGCCCTAGAAAATTGTTAGTATATCAACAATAAATGAGGAGAAAAGATGTTTCTCACAGAATAGAGCTTTTCAATACGGGCAATCATTTCTCTACCACGGCCTTGTACCAAGAGCGTCGCCGATGTTCGATCTGGGGCTATCGATAAAGATCTAGCTGCGATGCGGTCATCTTCGCAGGCTTGGTTGTAAAGATCCTTTTCAGAGACTGGGATCTGCACCGAATCTATCAAATCGGCTCTTGAGCCTTCGGGTTCCATGGTTGTTAATTCGAAAGAAGACAAATTGTCTAGCGCAAGATATTGTGTGTTAGCCAGGTAGGAAATTCCTTTTGGTATAGCTACTGACCTCAAGCCACATATGCCATGGGCGGAAAAGCAGCGTGTGAAAGCATGTCTTATTACTGAAGTTCTGCGGGGCTACGTGGAGGGGTTCTGTGATGCCTAACGTTCCGGGTTGATGAGTCATGTGACGCGTATGATAAGATAGTGTTCACGTGAGTATGCCCAACTCGTCATGAAATGATTGGAATTTCTTTGTATCCCCAAATACCGCCAGACAATTTGAGTTCAGGCAAGTGGTAAGTCTTGATAGTTCATTGCATATAGAATTATGCACTTTTTATTTATTCAGAGTTATTGCTTGTGATTCACTCAAGGTAAGAAGTTATAAGTATCGTATGGTACGCTCTAACAGGACCAGCAATATGAACCATCTAATAGCTTCTATTCAGCTTACAATGAGCAATTTCTTTTCTTGCATCGCACCGAGAGCTTTAGGTTCTACACCGCAGGTCTCAAAACGCTGGATAGGTGAGTGGGTCGGTTTATCCGTCGACACCAAACAAGCAGACTTATACTTAGGACAGAAAATGTGGACGCGAACGAGTTTGACGACCGAGAATTTCAACGAACACACAAGATAATCGCCGAAGGAATCTCCGAAATTGGTTTGACATACACGATTCAACAGGAGGAAACCAGGGATTCAGGGTACGGCAAATTGATAAAGAGATCACACCAACTTAAGCTCCCTCTATCAAAGCTTGTATGCGATGAATATGGTCTCCAGCTACTTCGAGATTGGAAACCGGAACCGCCTCTCAAAAACGGATATTTCAGATACACACACCAAATAATCGACCAGATCGATTCACCTGAGGGCAAGGTCTACAAGGTTGAAAGGAAAATAAAGCATTTCGATTCTAGATGGACCCTGGTTGAACAGGCCATAGAGGAATTTTCGGTCCCTGTTCAAACTATGTTGCGCAGTGAGGCTGGAGGCGTCCTTCTCAAACAATGGGAGACGCCATCCCCGAGCAATGTGTGAAGCAGTCCTAGGAGGGGTAGGGCATACGCCGTACCTAGTGGATAGATACTGGATTGCTTTTGTCAGGACCTGCTTGTCGGCCTATTCGCAAGTATTAGGTCGACAGAAGTTGAAGGTGTGTCTCTCTATACTACACTAGCTGTAATTCAGCGTCAATTTCAAACATATAATGCAAGGCTCGACCGATACAATTGAGGTTCTTGCCATTCTATCTCATGTATTTCTCTCGAATATACCAAATCGCTCATTGCCTAGACAATCGTACATTACTCAGCCTTTTCTTTCCAGAGTCGAAAGAGACCGCCCATCAAGGAACAATATGCCAAACCATACTTCATCAGGAAGCACCGATGCTCTTAGCCTAAAGAACCTACGCGAAATCAAGCATGAACGACATATGAGCCTTAACCGATACTGCAAGGCTCAGCCCTCCGAAGGTTCTTGGTGGTATCCTGCAACACCGATATATCGACAAAATAATAAGCTCAGAATCATGAACCAATGTGAAAAGATGTGACCAACCCTATTCAATGAAATTGAAGCGGACAGATTATATGCAATGTAGGTATTTCTCCGTTATTGGAACTTCAGCAGTCTCTAAGAAATCACAGGTCATGATTTTCTATTTTCTTTTGGTATAATTAGAGGTTGCTGAGAAGAATGGCAATTTCGATTGAAAGCATATAGTCAAAGCAAAAGTAAAATTAGAAGTTCTGTTTTGCAATATTCCTAGTATTTCTATAGAGAACACATGTTAAAAAGGGTTGTTACTACGAAGGCTAGAGCATTACCGATATTCACCAAAGGCGTTGGGGTTTCCGTATAAATAGACAGCCATCATCATCAGGATTTCGCGTATAAGCTCGAGACATTTTTCTACTACTAGAGCAAGGTAAAAGGGCCCCCGAACTCTATAATAAGACTTACGCTGACTTGAACTCTTCTGTTACTAGTTCACGCGAGCAATTGCTGCCTCGTTAATCACTGCACCTAAGATCTAGGAGGTTTGTAGTACCACCATTTCATAATAGCAGGCACCGAGCTAATATACAGTGCGAATAAAACAGTCGCCTATCATGTGTCACGATATCACCTACGAATATGCATGTCCCCACGAGGAAAAGGCCATATTACGATGTGCTCCATTAATCTTCGAGGGCATATGTAAAGAGGGACTCAAACCCAGAACCAACAAATTCACTTTCAAGTGCCCAAAATGCCGACCGCCCAGCCGAAACCCCTTCGGAATGAACAAACAGAGTAGTGATGATGGAAGAACCAGCTGAAGTACAAGAAAATACATGATATAAAACAAACAAGCTTGCGTGTATCTATTTCAGACTGGAATTTTGCCTTCAAGTATCGGCTTGTGAGGTTCCAAAATTGTTGCTCATGAGTTCTGACAAAGGAATGTCGGTTCATATGATAGTCTCAGGCATTGAAGCCTTCCAGTCAGAATATACTATTCGCTTGTTAGTACTGAGCCACTGTGTAGGATGGAAGCCGGGTACCTCGCTCGAAAAACCCTTTGAAGTCGAGAAACCATTTTGAGTGCCGAGCCATAGCCCAAAGGATGAGGAGCGCCCATAGAGAATTTGCAACAATGAAAAATTTAGCTGCTATTTCCATTCACAAGGAGTCTGGGAGGAGAAGATGAAGAGAACTGATAATTTCTTGGAATGGCAGCAGATAAATGCGGTTTTTAACCCTAGCTGGTTCTTGGCTACATCGGAATTTGGCTTGATACAGGCTGGCCAGAAGCTTTGGCAAAGTATGCGCAAGACTTTGATGTACCTACTCATATTCGCCAGATGCTCGGCTCTATACCTGACAATAATATTATTATTTAATAAGCACTTTTCCTCCTTTCCATCTTCATTAGAAAAAGGTTATTCCAGAACCTGCTTCCTCTGAAATTTTCCATGCATTTCTTAAGACTGATCAGGTCCCAAGCTGTCTGACGAGTAACGCTTCTTCAACCCGGGGAAACTGCTGTTCTGGCTCCAACCAACATCTCCAAGACGCACAATCTATCGATTTAAACGAGGCACTACGGGCAGAGACACCTAAACGGACGAGATCCCATCCAAAAGTTCAGACAGTATCATTGAGCTCCACAGCATACCACCAGTTATCCAAGTCCTGGAAAAAGCAGCGTCGTGTGTCTGTCAAAGCCAATGAAATCCGAAATGTCTAGCCAGACTCGGTCAAGTACTCCAGGCCCATACCCAACGACCAAACCAAAGGGAACCAGTCCAGCCATTGAGATCGCTAGTCCCTCCGTAAGTACGCCTTCCGGCTCGCTTATTCTCGTTCCTGTCCCGATTTATCCCTAACAGCTCTCCCATGGTAGCCTAAGCTGCTAGACTTAGGTCTTCTTAAGGATGTGAGCAAATTCAACTCAGTCGATATGAGTTCTGTCTGCAAACCAGACCTTATTTTTCGTGTGGCTTACAACGACGGATCTTCTGGCATTGTGCGCTGTGGTCCATGGATCCACGGGTGCACTGAAAGCGTGCAAGAACTTTTTACGCTTCATATCAAGGTTTGCCTTGCTAAGGAAATGGTGAATTGGCCTTACTTGGGGAAAAAGTTTGGACTTAAGAAAGAGAATATGCTACGCCTTTCGTGGCCGAAAGCACAGGAAGTCCCGTGTTCTAATTAGACCTTCCATTACTAGAGCAAAGAGCCTGTTGGTCTTTTCTTATCCCAAATATCTTGTTCTATAGCTTCTCCTTATACCTTACAGCTATTGAGTAACACAATTTTGAAAACGAAGCCCCTAGATAGACGACAAAAATACTTTGACAAAGGCATTGCAAGCATAGAGGTTTTCACGGTGTGACATGTCAAAGAGTGTGAGTAAATAGGTAAAAATAATCAATTGCTATCAGGCAATCAACAAATAGTAGAGCAGGCAGTGCATCCGGACAGGGAAACGGCCCATCCGTAGAACAATAGCCTGACATCTCAAATGTGCCAAATCCAATGTATTGCAGTTATATTTTGGAGATAAATTTATTTTTGATAGTCTTAGAGCTCAATCATGCTTGATTTTGGTGGTTCTTTTGCCACTTGTAGAAAGAGCGTCGTGAAATTCCTTCAACCGAAATAGACCTGCATGTCACTACCAGGTTATTTTATGCCAAGACATTCGTCTAAGCTCGGTCACTTCATCTATAAAGTGACCGTTCTTTCCTGGACAACTCGCGCCAGCCGTCTGTATCCTGATATTCCAATCCAGTATTGTTTTGACATTGGACTCCTTAAGGCCAATAAATTATCCACAGATTTCCTGTGCTACCTAGACAGACCACAATTTGTCGATATATTGTCGCCATGGGCTCCAATGAACTAAATATCCCAACGCGTGCGATGAAGAGGTCTGCTCCGGCCTCCGAAGAGCCCCTGGGCCGTGAGGTTGCTCTTGTACGGTTGCTTTCTGTGACTGCCAAACTTGGTTTATTCTCGCTGACATTGTGATACAGCCGGCCATGCTTCATGATCACTCATCATTTCGTCTTCCTTACACTCACTACGCAATGATTTATCTCGATCACGAGGGCAAGCTCAAGACCTACGAATCTCAGTTTATTCAGAAACAAAACGCCAGTGTGTTTACTTCAGAAGTCTGCCAGAATTTTCTCGACATTCTAGGCGAACGCATCGGCTATCACCAGCCCACTCACCGTAATCAAAGCCGCATTCTGATTACGGAGCCCCTGCTAATATTATATTACAGAGGAAATGGCTTTATCTATCCGTCAGTTGAGGCACCGCAAGAGGAAAGCATCTGCCAAGTCTGCTTTCGAAAAGCCTTTGGATGAACAGGACAGCGAAAACCTTCTTACTGGTTCGACTGAACTGGTCCCTCTCAGAATTGGAGAAGAACGGAAGGTTATGGATTATTATGAAGGCGCCTTCAATTACTTTCAGCAGATCAACTGCCGCGTCATCGCCAAGGCATTCATCAGGTTAATCGAGCCGCGCAAACAAGTCAAACACCCTTACAATGGAGGCAAGCCACCCCCAGGATCCGCCCCAGGCACCAAGGGCGACCCCGAAAAGACCAAGCCCGAATGGTGGCCTCGTACTGTAATGCATAGGGAACCTGACCACTTGAGGAAAGAATGTAATTATCCGCGAGCTCGGTGGCTATGAAATTACTGCCGACAAGTTGAAGGAAGTTGCTGAAGATACCAAGCGGAACTTGAAGCACCCAAGCGACCTCGAGATCATCTATGAGATCCTTCGGGTTCGAAAGACGGAGGAACGATTTGAGCGACGTGAAGTTGGTAAGTGCCGAGTACTCCTAGAGAGTGCTTTTCGGTAGCTAACACTTATCAGATGCTAACACGGTCGAATACGTCATGTACTATAATCCTAGCCCCACGGATGATGATGATGATGAGGAGGAGGAGGAGGAGGAGGAGAAGGATTGTTTTGCTGAAGCAGCCTCAGCGGCTGTCGGAGAGCCTCTACCAAGCAAGCAGGAACTGGCTGCCCTGACCACAACAATTGACCCTCTCCATTCGACACTAGTCTACTCTCTCCCAGGTAGCCTCTCCATGCCCAACCCTCTAAACTTCGAAGTTGGCGGTCCACAAAATAATCCTTACTACACAGTGTCACCCCAATACACCAACACTTTGTCCCATCCTATCCTCGGCACTCCCATGACTTCAAATATGACTAGTTCACAGGACACTCCGGTCTTCGGATACTCCATTCAGAACTCTGTCCTAGCATCCACCTCTGTTTATGATCAAACTGGAGATCCAGGTTACTTCGGGCGCAGGGTCAATACAGATAGTGACCAGGACCTCTCCAACAGAGCGGAGTACGGCTCACCAGAAACCGGTCAAAGAGTTCCACCTCATCCGATGGTGCATGGGCCGTCACAATGGCTTGTTTAGGGTAGAAGATTTACTGTTCTATTGGTCAGAAGATCTGAGTTTCGGTCCTATTTCCACTGCTTGGTTCCAAGATCTCAAAATGTTGAGAATTCTCTTGCACCTATACCTTCTGAGCACAGTATGCATCATATTCTGACGAACTAGGGAAGCGGTCCATTACCCCTAAAACCTTTTGGGATAGGCTTGTTCATCGTTCACCCAATTTCCCCTAGTATTTGTATGGTATTCGGACTAAACTCGGTTACGGTGTCATAACACGCCAGAGCACGGACAGTAGGCCTTAGAGATCGCTCAACCGATCTACACACCTTCAATCAATCAATCATTGAATTCTATTGGACATGTTCAGTACTAGCCAGTACATCAATTCCTCATCCTGTCAGTTATGAGCCCGGATGCCAGACTGTCTGAGAGATATTAGACGACCTTGCACTGTATCTCGCAGTCTACGAACCCCTGAAGCGCTCGGTCGGATACCCCTGAACGACAGCCACCACTTGTGAGCTCTTACGTTCAGCACACAGTAGATCCGCACCGACAAGCAGCCTTTGGAATCGATGTAAGAGGAGAATTTGAGTATCTGAGCTATATCTTGTGCGAAGATGTCCGATATAATAAGGGAAGATCTGATGCAGGTCCCGCTTGACCAAAAGCTTCACTCAGAAGCGCAGTGGAGGGTCTGGATAGGCCATATCAAGTCAGCGGCTGTTGCAGAAGATGTATGGGATTACCTTGATCCTGAGAAGGCGGATGACGAGGTCCTGCAGGTGCCTAAGGCTCAGGAAGAGCCCTCGATACCACGGGATACCCGCCAACGGGAGAGAGATATCATGGAGCTAGATGATGCCGAGCTTAAGAGATATACGTTCGCTGTTCAAGCGTATGATCGCCGCGACCAACGCCGGCAGAGGGTTTTGAAGACTATGTCACGGTTGAATAACCTTATCACCCGCTCGTTGGCTACGGAACACCACTATCTTATTGTGGGAGAGGACTCGCCGCGGAAGAAGCTGATAAAGCTATCTGAAACGTTTAAACCAAAGCCTCAGAACCGCCAACAACAACTTCGCCGAGCCTGGAGAGAAATAATCAGACAGAAGCCTTCAGGTGATATCAACCACTGGTTAACTCAGTGGGTTAGTCTATTTGAAGAGGGTAAAATCGCAGGCATACCCGACTGCTCTAACGGAGATCAATTCGCGATACGTGACTTCTTGGACGCCATCCAATCAGTTGATGACACTTGGTGCACAGCCTGGCGTGAAAAGCTTGTAGATCAGGAGAAATCTATCACGTTTCATGAGGTTATAGCTAGCTACCGTAGCCGCCAGGGGGATCTAGCGGTCTCTAGCGGACGGAAGCAGCCAAAGATAGCACTTGCTTCTTTAAACGGTGAGCCCGAGGCTAAGCCTATGGAGAAGACCTACCGGAAGAAATGTCCGTGTGGTAACACTCATCCTCAACATCACTTTTCAAAGTGCTTCTATCTCAATGAGTCTATTCGACCAGAAGGATGGAAACCAAAAGAGGGTACTCTTGAACGCATTCCTGAGTCCATCAAGCAGATGAGTCCTCAAGATCAAGAGAAAATCGCCAAAATACAGCAGAAGAAGGCGGAATCAGCTCATCTAGCTAGTACGGCTCCACAAGAGGGCCAGCGCCTAGTGTTCTTCGCTAATGATACTCATGCTATCGCATCATCAGCGGTAGACGATGATCTTCTCAAAGATAGCTGGATTCTGGATTCTGGATCTAGCGTCCATATCTGCAATGATCGCGAGCAAATTCTTGACATATGCGCCGCGAAAAAGCACTGTTAAGACGGGTAAGACCGAGACACCGATGATAGGCTATGGGCAAGTCAGAATCACCGGAAGACACCCTCATACAGGCGCTACGGTGCCTGTCACCCTAGATGACGTGTGGTACTCACCCGGCTTCCATACAAACTTGATCTCACTCTCTATAATTGAGGATAAGGGCTTCTGCTTCAAATCTGATGAAAAAGCGGTCTTCAAAGGCAATGAAGCTGTTCTTGAGGTAGAGAGACATCACGGCCTCTACACAGTCATTCATAACCCGAACCATCAAGCAGCTTTTTCCGGACGGCATTCAGAAAAACCTCACCTCTCAGTAGCTTCAGCGAGGCGCTGGCATCGTCGGTTAGGCCACGCCTTTGATCAAAAGATTGAGAAGCTTCCGGAGATGGTTGATGGGGTCAAAATCGACGGAATAAGCGAGGATAATCAACACGATAACCCTGAGAGATGCGAGGTCTGTCAATTGACTAAGGCTAAGCGTCAGATCTCTCGGAGGACAACAGGCACACCGTATGGAAAGTACGGACGTATCCACTTTGACCTTGTTCAAATCGACTCAGGCTATAACGGAGATCGCTGGTTGACGCACTTTTACCTTGAAGGTGTACGTCTCCACGCGGCCTATACACATGAGAAGAAGAACGGCTGCCAAGACGCGGTCAGTCAATTTGTTGCACTAGCTAAGAAGCAGTGGAATCTTCCTATACGTGCCTTCCGATATGACAATGAACGATCTGCCGGTCGCACGGTAGAGGACTTCCTGTCAAATGAAGGCTTCATCATTGAACACAGTGTCGTGGGCACCCCAGAGCAGAACGGCTTCGCGGAGCGATCTGGGAGGGTGATAATCACTATGGCTCGAGCTCTTATAGCTGATGCAGGCCTCCCGAAGGACCTATGGCCTGAAGCTGTTAAAGCTGCTGTATGGATCATCAACAGATCGCCCACAAAGCTACCAAACGGCCAGTGGATCGTCCCTTATCAAGAGGCTTTCCTTAATCAA
Source organism: Penicillium sp. IBT 16267x (assembly GCA_028828865.1). NCBI lineage: Eukaryota > Fungi > Ascomycota > Eurotiomycetes > Eurotiales > Aspergillaceae > Penicillium > Penicillium sp. IBT 16267x. Next base: position 413,655 of record JAQJZQ010000005.1, on the reverse strand, counting down.
CCACAACTGCGTGTCAATCTCGCGAATCTAAGGATCTTCGGTTGCCGAGCGTATGTGCGGAAGCAAGGTATTCCGAACGCCGCAAAGATGGAGCCACGTGCCGAGATAGGCTATCTCGTCGGCTATGAAGCATCGAATATCTGGAGGGTGTGGTTTCCACGCAGAGGAGCCGTACGATCAGTGCGAGACGTTGTTTTTGATGAAAATGTGTTCTTCAACGCTCGAGAGCTAGAGAAGGAGCCTATCAGCGACATCTTGGAGTCTATGCCATGGGTTATTGAAGAAAATGAGGATATCGACCAGGGCATCTTTGCCTCTGGAACAAGTCTGGATATGCCTCAACCAGTCGATGCGGACTCACAGAGGACGGATCCACAGAGGTCGGTTACGCCTTCTCGGGTGAAAGAAGCCACTTCGCAACTAGCGGAGCCTCAACAGATGATATCGCCGTCACCCACGCCTTCCGTTCAGCCAGTGCAAGCCTCAGAACCTCGTATGGCACCACTGAACCATGATCCTCAAGATCAACTCACCAACCAGCCTCAGCGAGAGACTCGTACGGCATCTAGAGATATCGTGGGAGACATCTCATCTCGCAACATTGTGTCGGGCTCACGTAGGCGAAGTGCTAGAGACACTAGTAGTCTAGCCTTCTCAGTGGACGACGACGAAGAGGGTGTACTCGCTGCCTTTGCAACTGGCCTCAACGGATCCTACTCACACACGAGGACACACCGCGATGATCTACCCCCAGAGCCTCAATCGTGGAGAGAGATGATGAATCACCCTTTTAACGAAGGTTTCCTAGCAGCTGCTGGACTCGAGGTCAAGACCATCGAACGAAAGGGCACTTTTGAGGTTATACGGCGTCCGAACGACCGTGGCGTGCAGGTGCTCCCATTGAAGTGGGTCTTCAACTATAAATTCGATAGTGACGGATATCTCGTGAAATTAAAGGCGAGAATCTGTGTGCGAGGAGACCTCCAGAAAATCTCTACAGAAGAGAAGTATTCAGCTACACTCGCTGCCCGGACGGCCCGCGCCGTCCTCGCCTTGGTCCCAGCGTTTGACCTTGATACACATCAATTTGATGCTGTCAACGCCTTCCTAAATAGCTTGCTAGACGAAATGGTGATAACAGAGATGCCCGAGGGTTTTAGGCAGTCTGGCTATTGCTGGAAGCTCCTGAGAGCTCTCTATGGCCTACGGAAATCTCCGAGGCTCTGGCAGCGCGAGGCCTCAAGGATCTTGACCCAACTAGGTCTCAAAGTCGTTCAAGAAGACCTATGTCTCTTCGCAGCCGAAGGTATCATTGTGTTCTTCTATGTAGACGACATAATCGTCGTCAATCACCCATCTCAGCGCCAGCGCGCGGCTGAGATCAGAGAGAAGCTTAACATCACATGGGAATTGAGACACATGGGTGAAGCTTCATGGTTCCTTGGGATTCGTATAGTTCGTGACAGAAAGCAGATGGCCCTCTGGCTCTGTCAGGACTCATATATATCCTCTATGGCAAGCAGATATCACCTTACCACCCATCGTCGCTTTGATACACCCCTTGCACCAGCTACATTAAAGCCGTATACTGGGCAAGCCACAAAGGAACGGATTAAGGAGTATCAGGAGAAGGTAGGCTCCGCTCAATATGCAACCACCATCACACGGCCAGATGCAGCCAAAGCAACCTCCACATTAGCTCAATTCCTCACGAATCCGGGTCCGGACCATCTAGAAGCCATCAACCGCGTGATATCATACCTCTATCACACACGCTTCCACGCCCTCACTTATCGCCCACGCCGATCCGAGGAGGATGAAGCCGTTGCTCTCTTTAGTGATGCCTCGTTCGCCGATAACTCTGACCGGAAGAGCTCTGAGGGATATATCTGCACGATCTTTGGAGGACCTGTTGACTGGAGAGCTGGCAAACAGCGCACGGTGACTACTAGTACAACCGAAGCGGAGCTGCTGGCGATCTCTGAGGCTGCGAGGACCATGAGCATGTGGAAACGTCTCTTTGAGGCGATTCGCTTTGATCCAAAGCACGAGCTTGCTATCCGATGTGATAATCAACAGACAATTCGGCTTCTCACCAAGGAAGCTCCTCAGCTGCGAACGAAGCTACGTCATGTTGATATACACCACCACTGGCTCCGTCAGGAGGTCCAGGCAGGCAGGATCCTCATCAAATGGACTGAGACGAAGGATATGGCTGCGGACGGACTCACCAAGCTATTGCCGCGCCAGAAGCACACAGAATTTGTTCAAATGATGGGCATTGAGGATATTGGAAATCTGCTAAATTAACAGAAGAGGTTGGAATTGTGCAAACGCTGGGGGGTGTGACGAACTAGGGAAGCGGTCCATTACCCCTAAAACCTTTTGGGATAGGCTTGTTCATCGTTCACCCAATTTCCCCTAGTATTTGTATGGTATTCGGACTAAACTCGGTTACGGTGTCATAACACGCCAGAGCACGGACAGTAGGCCTCAGAGATCGCTCAACCGATCTACACACCTTCAATCAATCAATCATTGAATTCTATTGGACATGTTCAGTACTAGCCAGTACATCAATTCCTCATCCTGTCATATTCGTTTGCTCTCATCGCCTTACCCATGTCGAAACTGAACTTCGTGATCTTGTGACTCAACAGTCCATTATTGAGCGTGTCGGTATGGCAGCAGTCATCAGAGACTTTTGCAGCTCTAGGCGCCGTCATATCTGACGTGGCCCGGCGGCGAATTAGATCTATTCCAGTACTCGAGGATTGGACCGAACTTATGTGCTGCTGTACAGGCTTTTCGTTCGAGCAAATACTGGGTAACTGCCCCACTTTTCGGCAGCAAGACCATAACTGCAGCAAACACTACGGGGTCCCAGTATTCCTAAAGCGACTTGGTGCTGTAGCTGTCTGCTTATGGCCAATATTATGATCAAGAGAAGCGAGCAGTGCACACTCGATAGAAAAGCCAATAGAACCTCATGTGATCAATGATCATTGACAAGACCTCATTCCGCCAATATTGAACTTGTTGTGTTTGGGAAATTAATTCTATGGGAGTATTTCTCCAGTATATTATTGGCTTTTGAAGGGCAGCTGTACCCCACATTGTCTCTTGGAAACAGAACCCTGGAGAGCCCTTTTTGGCTCATGTTATGGCCGGGGGGTTCAGCAAGGTGAAAAGAATGTCCGTGCACGAACCACTCCACCTGACCACAGCAGGAAGACGCTATTCCATTTTGGGCTTTAACGATTGGCACCAAACGTTAGAGCCCAGAATGGAATACCGCCTGAGCTTTTTTGAACTCGCTCGTGGTCAAAGCTTAAAGTAATACAGTGTACATCGATATGATTGACCCGTATTTTCTTAAGAACAGCAGGTCCCGATAGATACCCGCAGACCTTCAATAGTAGTAATAGCTACGTCTGCATGGTCAAAGAATATTTGTTTCTAATCGATCTGCCTCTTTTTTTTTTCTTTTTTTATTCAACAACGTTTTATTGACATCGCTGAACGCTTACCGCAATGGTCCACAAAATGGATGCTTCCAAGTCAGTATCTCCGCCGCAATCTCGTCAAACATGTGGTACATCATATTAAAAGAGACAGTTACTTCAAAAGTAGCCCAGTATTCATTTCTACCTATCACTGAGACTCCATATCTGAGACTATGCTCTGCTTGATCATACCGGAACTTCGTTGTTTTCTTTCAAATTGTATAACCCGACTCTTCTCTCCAAGAAACTCGCGCGAGACAGTTCTGTTTGGAGGTCCAGACCCCAACCGAGATTCGTTGAGTGATCTTTCGGAAGCAGATATGCCGAAAGCGCAGCCTACCGTTTCTGCTGATTCAGGCTCTGGTGTTTCTGCCAGAAACTCAGAGCCGATTCGTTTGCATGTGTGTTACCCTTTCCTCCTCGTTGACATCAAACTCTAACCAAACAAGACCGTGCGGGTTTGGTTTTCTCCCAATGGGCTTCAAGTTATGGAAGACATCAAAAGAAACGGTCTCAATGATGTGGTTTTTGATGCCATTGCTCTTCGAGAGCTTAGCGCTCAGCATCAAGCCCATGGCATCACGAAAGAAACATTCCTAGTGGATCTTGCGGTGCTCAAGGCTGGTATTCCACGGGTTTTGGGGAAGTATGGGATTACAAAATTTGTTCCTCTAAGCAGCGACGATCCGATCATTTTGCAACAACCTGCAGAAGATCTCGGCTCAAAGAGAGCTCTTTGTTACCAGTACCTGCATTCCAAATACCTACAGGAATATGCAAAAAGGTGCAAACTTGCAAAAGTTCTCGGATACGAGGTCCACAACGTTCTAAAGGACTGGTACGAGGGACGGCTTGAAGATATTTGTAACCGCTTCAAAAATCTCGATTACTGTTGAGCAAAGCAGATATAATTCATTTCATGTTTCGCACTTATATTGGTCACTAGACAGGGCTCAATTCAGGACAAGCAAAAAGTCAAAGTTTGAAGAACCTGTTTCACATATTATGCTTCGATATCGATCCTGAAGTATTCTCTTCACTTCACTGTCGTAAGGCCATCTCAAGAAATTAATCAAGCCCTGTGATGCTTTAGAAGATGAAGCATCAAAATGCCAAGTCATCAGCGCTAGCATTAGAACAGTACCATAGCTGAGATCGGGTAATACAGTCAACTCTCGCTTATAGTAACCCCTCCCAGACAAGCAAAAGTTGTTACCATAAGTGAAAATTACAATAAGTGAAAGATGAGGTAATATTTAGCTAGATAACCCTAAGCCCTATTGCCTATTTAGGCTCCCATCCCGTCATGTCATCCAAAGTCACCTGACGCTTCTCATCGATCTGAACTCTGCTAAAGTCGCGAATTAAACCCTCAATCTGACGAATATGCTCCGGAGTACTTGATTGTTTGTTCCCCGCCCATAGCAAAATATCATGTAGATACCCTAAAATAGCTGTATTGGACGGAAGCTCGGGAGAGGGCCCAGAGTCGTCATCTAGACCCTCTGTAGCCATGGTCTCGTGGTGAGTATATATATCATTACCCTTGGGCAGCTCAGATACACTTTCGTCTGAAGGGTCCAAGAATTCATCCAATGGCATAAAATCATCATCACCAAGCTTTTTAATTACTTGGTTATACAGAGCCCCTATTTCCTCACGTAAACGGGGCTCGCTCACAAGGGGTGTAGGCTCGGTCGCGGGCTCGCTCACGGGCTCGCTCACGGGTGCAGAATTAGATCTTGGACGAATTAGAGTGCTTTTTTTGAAGCAAGTTTGAATCGTTTGATCCGATACTTGATTTCTCCAAGCCTGAGTAATCCAATGAAGTGTATGATTAAGGTTCATTTTCGTCCGAGGATCAAGCCCACGATCAAGGATAGCAATCATCCAACGTATCCATTTCTTCCGGTAATGGTGCTTCAGGTTTCGAATAATTCCTTGGTCCAAGGGTTGATAAATCGACGTTGAATTCGCAGGGAAAAAAACGACCTGAATGTGGGGTGGTGGTGGTGCTTGTTTAATACCCGCGAGATGCGGCGAAGCATTATCCATTAATAGCAAGACTCGTCTTCCTATACTTATATGCCTATAAAAGGAGCGTAACCATCTTGTCATGATGTCATAGCGCATCTATAAGGCCTCATTCGCGTTCCAAACACATCCCAGAGCTTGGTAATTAGTTGACCGGAGAGCGTGAGGAGTTTGATATCTCCCAATCAACCATAAAGCTATTCGGTCTGAACCGGTCGCATTTGTCGCAATAACAAGAGAAACTCGCGCTTTATCGAGCTTCTGCCCGGCAATCTTTTGCTTCGAGAGTCCCCCATTCGGCATTTGTCGCCAGAATAGCCCTGTTTCATCCATATTGTAGATATCCTCCGGGTTGTATTGGTCACAAATTGCTTGGATAGGCTTGATATCTTCGTGTATAGAAGATGGGACCGAAGCAGACTCTCCATCAAAATTATGATATTTGAGAGAATAGCGTTTTTTGAAGCGGGTAAGCCAACCCTCGGAGAATTGCGGTTTTGGGAGATCTCGGTATTCAGGTATTTTGGTCCAAAGTTCAGCTGCTTTAGACTGGATCAAAGGGCCGGTTATTGGGTATCCATTGTTGATATGCCCTTCTGCCCAAAAAGAGAGCTTTTGGTCCAAAATAGGCCATTGAGAGGATGATGAACGCATACCAGACCCCGTAGGACCTATATCAAGGTAGTCATATTGGGACGAAAGGATCCTTGATACAGACGCACGGGTAATCCGATGCTTGAATTGAGTCTGAAACCAATCCACACACTCTCGTTGGGTAGGGCGAGGGATACTTTGGGACGAATAAGTACGTAGGGCCTGCTTCTGAGCATCTGATATACCCTGTCGTGTACGCTTGAGGGGGCTGGGAGCGGAAGAATTCGCAGAATAAGGCATTCTGATTGGTCAATGGTGGTGATTAATCAGGGTGACTAATCAAAGACGGGAACAAAGGGGTTGCAATAAGAAGAAATTACAATAACTGGGAGATTTACTAGTAAATAGCCATAAAAGTGGGTCCAAACAAGCGAAGTATTACCATAACTGTGGATTTACCATAACCGGACGTACCATAAGCGAGAGTTGACTGTATATTCCCCACGTTGACGTCGAGACAGGGTTCCTGGGTTCTTCTGCTTCTCAAAGTGTTGCAGACATCTAGCAACATTCTAGCATCTTGGCTGAGGTTTTCCGAGGGCGTCCATCCCAGGAGTGACGGAGACGCAATTCTCAAGAAGAGCATTGCCTCCAAAGCAATTTTTGCTGGTCCATACAGGATTTGGACGGGAATCGGGGCGGGCTTCTGATGTGAGCATACCATCGTCACCAGAGAGAGGGGCGGGCACTCACCATGACTAGACCTCTGTTTTAATGACAACGTGCGATCGATGGCAGTCTTAGGAGTAGAAATAGGCCCTATATAACCCCCTCGTTCGAATAAAGAAGCCCCTACCTAAGTCTGAAACCTCTCTATCGATGCTTTTACCACATACTCGTCTACAAAATTTGAATCTCTTTGACAAATTGGCCTCATGGTTCGCTTGTCCTCTGTCTCGCTTCGATTGCTTCTACCAAACTGCCTGCAGGCATTTTGGGGACCGGCAATAGAGCAAAAGACAGACGAGAACCTTGAGCAAACGATCCCAAATGCTGTCAGCCACTATACACTGATTGAGCCTGCGGTATATGAGCCAGGAAATAATAAATCTGCATCTAGCCTCAGAAGGCCCCCACCAGTTTACAGTCCAAAGCCAGCGGAGAAGGGAGAAGCGTCAAAAATCAGTTCAATTGAAGACTGTCATAGTGGGCCTTACCTAAAAAGCGTGAAACTTTTGATATTTTCTTCTCACTCTGCAACCTTTCAGCAGACATATCCCAGACGGACTCTGTGCAATCAGATAGCAGCATGGATAGCCAAATCATTATGCTCCCTCACATCCCTCCACACCTTCGACTTGTTAAAGGCAGGATGATTGACGTGAGAGCGGGATACACCGATTTCTCCACTCCTCAATCACACGGTGGAAAGAAGATTGCCCTAGTTAGGGCACTGGGCTTCCATTAAGTCTACTTCTGGTTCTGTTGCATTTCTTGGGCGCATGAATTTCCAATTGCTTTTTAGTAGCGAAGTCTCCTCATGTAATGTACTATCTGGCAAGCAAAGAATGTTGTCAGCCAGTTTCTCATTAATCATGGGTAGTGTTCGATATAGGTACACTTGAAAGCGACATGTAGCGGACAATCAATCGCTCAGTTTCAAAACGTATGGTTATGAAAAAGAGGGGCCACTAGGCTTCGCCAGGGTTGGTTTAGAATCTCTTCCCGTTGTAGGCGATCTGGAAGGTGAAACGAGGGGTCATGGGTATTTTGATCTCGACAGAGCGATGCCACCTAACCCTTCCGTAATCAGTGAGCGAGTATGGAGTTCAATCACTATAAGTACTCCGAAGCCCCAAACCGTGAAATATCTTCCAGGGCATTCATGAATTTGTTATCGACCAAGCAATCTTCAATTTTCAACCCACATCTGACATAAACTCTCACAGTCAAAGCTTCAGAATGTCTTCTGGGTATCTCCAGCGATTGAGAGATGCAAGAAGTGTCCAAGAAGTCCCGATGGGAGGGGTACAGTTCGTTGCTTTTCAACAAAGGCAGGCAATTGGAACTTCCGGGCTTGGATCTTGTTCCGCTGTGATTATAGCCTCGAGATACGGTGCAATACTCGCCCACATACCGCCACTTCCTTCCGCAACACAAGTTCCTGGTGCGGGCGATAACAATGCTCGGTTCATGATGAGCCAAGTTCAAGCTCACTACAATGCCAATCGGAATTATTTCCCCTCGTCGGAAACACGAGTTATCTGCGCTTTCTACGAAGGCCAGCTGGCATTGCCAAGTCAAGTGGAAATTATGACGAGTTATCTTCATGCATTGGGCCTTACTCCGATTATGAAATACTATGCAGTGCCCGTGAATCCGCTCATTCCGGGCCAGGGGACGGTCGTCGTCACGAGTGGAGCGAACGGACCTTTGATGTATCATGATGATGCTCTGATTTAGGATATATGCTCTTGAAATGAAAGATTTACCGCTAATTTAAGATTATTGCAATGGGCTGTTGATAGGGCATCAAGTTCATAGAATTTTCATTCGTTTCAAGTGCTTCTAGTTGACTCCTTTTGTTTTGACTGCCTCTGGTGTTGATATTACTAAGTGCCACAATATCCTTTCTAGGTGTTTCACCTCGTTTATCACTGATATAGTATGAGGAGAATGCAATATTGAACGACATCATCTTTGTTTTCGCGGTTGTAGGACGCATATGACGAACATTTCATGCATGGTGAGGCCACACGCATTCCGCACCTCCATAGTTCCGCAAATTATCCCGAATTGGATGAACCCCGCTTCCTTTTCCTTTCGCATTGGCTAGAACCACATGACAATTGCGCGTGACTCGTCGCATCGACCGCCGTAATACGGGTATTTAAGCGACCGGGTCGCTCTATTTTCCTATTAACCCTACGGCCAACCCAGCACAATACTAAAGTCTTCTTCGTCCCCTATGGATATCCGGCTTCTTCCAGAAGCGGAACTCACCAACCATGGTGGGTTCCCAATTCCTTGTGGAACTGCAACGGCCATAATTGAGAAATTGCGTTCTTTGTGCGCCGATAATAATTTCCAAGGATTCCAGAACGCGATGTACTCCGAGATTCTCGATATAGCGGACCTTCACGATGTGATGATGGAAGCAATTCAACTAGACCGAGTCGAATTCGTTTCAATACTTCTCTCTCATGGCTTCCTGATAAAGCCTTCTTTTGCTCGAAAGGCAACAGTATGCAAGGCGAAGCGCGTTCTCGAATGTTTTCTCGGAGCTGGATGGGACATAAATGAGCCAGTTGATGTTTTAATACCTCCTGTGCTTTGGTATGTTGGTTCCGCTACCCGAAAAGACAATCCAATGACAAGAGATCTATTTTCTTAGCTACGCGGTAACAGACGCCGAGATGACCAGTTGGTTTCTGGAACGTGGTGCGAACCCGAATACGCGATGCGAGGTAGACTGCACCCCGTTGTCCTATGCTGTTCGAAATGCACCTCTGAGTGTCATCGAACTAATGCTAGATCGTGGAGGGGATGTGGGGAAAGGACAACTTCTTCAGTATGCCGTTTGTCGAGACGAGGAGCTCGAAGATGTCATGTCTCTGCTCGTCGAAAAAGGTGCCCCTTTGAACGCGACAATGTGTCAGGATGGCCCGACATTGATGCGATTCTTTCCTATGAGCCTAGGGACTGCGTTGCACGTGGCAACAGAGCAGAGAAAGACGAATGCAATCCGCCTTCTGATTCATCTCGGAGCGGACACTGAGGTGAAAGACGCGAACGGTGATACTGCTTTAGAATGGGCACAAAAATGGAATAAAGCAGAAATGGTGCGGTTGTTGAGAGACTTGGGAGGTCGTTCCTAAATATGTTCCAAAATTGAAGATAGAAATGAATTGAGACAAGTTGCAACACTATAATCTTCTTTCAAGTACGTCCGTGTGTTTGTGAGTGTTCACGGTCCCTGTCACCCTAGACGGCGTTCAAGCTTCGCCTGGCTTTCATTCTGCCGATGATGACGACGGTCTATCCAAAGACCTAAGCCATAGTAAGATAGCTTAATAGGCTCCAAAAAGCGGACAACGGCAGGAACTATATAGGTTGGAGGGAATGGATGTTTGTAAACGGCCTGATGAGGTTGCCTGGCGAGGTCTTCAGATGCAGAGATCGTTGCTGAGTTTTGATATGGCCACCGTGAAGCCATTGGACCTTCATTCAGAGAACTGGGTGACACTGTTTTTCGTCAACTCTAGCAGACCTAGCATTCACTAACTGATATGCGTAGCGCCTAAGACAGTCCAGTCGTTCATATGCGCTGACCAATTTGATCCCGCTGCTCCCTATTTCTGAAATAATGCGGACGTCATCAGCCAGGCTGCCAACGCCTTCGCCCGCGATTTGCGACCCCAAGGCAAAATTTGACCCCCAGTTTCACACACGCGATTGCCCAGAGAGGAATTCGGAATTCCGCTCGACGCGCACAGGCTCGAGAACCTGCCGACTAATTGATATGCGGCGAGGCGGGGGCCAGATTGCTTCATCTCAAGCATCATGCTAGCATTGACCGAGGTCAAAGATGTGCGGTATTTTCGCTATTGGCCGATGCCACCGAGATCTGCTTTCAAAGTTTAGGCGATTTTATGTAGATGAACCGGGGAGGCCGGCGATGACGACAATTGGGCGCCATGGTATTCGTGGCCAGGCGACAACAGCCATTCTGTGACACCGGGGCTGTGCAATGTAACCTCAGATGGGGCGGATGTAGTGGAACACGCAGTCTTGAGAATATGCCGGCAATTCGCAGGAGTGGAAGCGAGCGGAATCAGAGACGAAGAGGCTCGATTGCAGAGGTAGACGTAGAGCTTCGAAGCATAGTGCACTGGCTCTCCCTTGAGGAAGGAGGATGACCCAGAAGAAAACGATGCCGCTGTGGGCTAGATCATCCCGGCGATTCTGCTCCTGTGCGACTGCCATTCCAGCGAGAACGAGCTGGTGGCGGCGGATCGAGCGGCATCTCCAGTAACATGAAAGGGGCAGTGGGTCGGGCTGAAAGCCAAGGCGCAGCGGTCGGTGGGGGCAGAGTGCAAGAAATGGGGTGGCGATGAGTGCAAGATAGACGAGTTGAAGGGAGGGCAAAAAAGGAGGGACGGGGACGAGAGGGCAGGTTGGGTCTTTTATGTCAAGGCGACGGAGGGTCGAGGTGACAAGACGGTGTATTGGGGCGCTAAGCCGGGAACGGCAAAACTAACCGGATCTAGTAAATCACAGGTCCCAATATTACATACAAAATTGACAGGGTCTCGAATGGGGTCCCTGGCGAACCGCACAGATTGTCTATCTTCATTCGCGAATCACACGGTAGCTGATACAGACTTATTCCATCGTGGTTTTATGACGGCCACGAGTACTCCAGTACACTTGGATCGCACCAGGTTTTCTTCCCGGAAATCGAGCCAAAAACAACCTCGTCACCTCTGACCTCGGTCGTTGCTCATCTCTTCTTAACACCCGCAGAAGATCCACCTCTTCCGAAGACTACGGCAAGCGCGTCCTAGGCTTTCGCTGGGCCTTGTTGCGATCCTTCCGAGATTGCGAGTTTCGGGGCGGTTTCGTTGAGGGCCTGGCCGACCACTCATCTCCATCCTGACACGTTGTGGACATAGTTCGTTTACGACTTTCCCTGAATCCCACTTGCCGCGAGAATGTACTCTCAGAGATATCTTCAGGGCTTGAAGACGGATCAGGAGGGAACTTGGTGGGAGATGGCATGGATGGGCAGTGAGTAACCTCTGGAAGGAACGTCATGTAGTAAACATGCCGAGGGCCGTGAGCTTGAAGACGGAGAACTCCGCGACCGAAGATCTCTTGTGTTTTACCTAGGGTGACAGCAAAACCACTCTCTAAAGGGTTCGGCGACTGGCTGGTGCATTTCCCGACGGTATCACTGGTCGATGCCAGGGTGTTTTCCATTGCTCGCTTCAGTCTTTTCCGTGGGCGTCCTCTTGCTTTAGGACTGGATCCCCCCGAAAATGGTGAACTTTCCCCCATCACGGCCCGTGCTAGCCGATTGTTGTTGAGATTGTTGCTGTCGCTGTCGCCGTCGCCGTAATGGTCATAACGTCGTGCTCTGGTTAGAGGATTCGTCTTAGTACTTGCCACCAGTTTATCAGCTCGACAGGTTGGGATAACCACAGAAACGGAAGGGAATCGCTCCGGCCAGGTAGACTTCGCCTTTGATCGCGGACGAAGGGAGCGGGTGCTAGTCAGAGGATCTTTTGATTGTTCGACCGGACGAGTTTGGGGTCTACACCGGGGGGATGCAGGTGCCTGACTTTCCTCGGCGAGTCTGCCACAGTTATCAATATCCGGGCTAGCCTCTAGGACTGCGGGGCCATAAATCTGATCACTTTGTATTGTGGTCACCCCATCCCTAGGGTCTTCCTCCCGATCTGCACAGCTTTCTGGCGCAGCCTTGGTGTTGTCCACGACAGATTCATCATGCGTGATGGTTTCAGGTCCAAGCCCCGCCTGAGAGTGCTGAATTCCTAGCAAATCTGGTGAGGGTGATGGCGAGGCCCGCACGCAAGTAAATCTGACTTCGGGCGCTGTAGGATCCTTGTCGGCCTCGTCGCAAGTTCCTAACGACGGGGTCCTGTCTCGAGGCAATCCCAGCCAACCAGGTGGGGTAACGGAGGGGCCTATTACGTGTTAGGGAAATAACCCGAACAAAGAGATCATAGTCACGCCGACCTGAATGAAGCAAATCTGGTTCTGCTGGTATGGAAGCCGAATCTGAGTCGCTAGCTGCCTCTACCAACAGGCACCGGTCTGGATTCTCTGATGATAACGTAAGTTAAGCTCGCTGATCGTGGCTCCATGGGTAGTCCAACTTACCTGTAGCCAAAGACGTGCGCTGGCTTTCAGGCCCAACAGTAACAGTTCCACTTAGGAGCCCCGAGTCGCGATGCATTTCCCAGCCTGCCTCGTGGGCGACTTGGTCGTTTTGTGCCATAGCCATCTTCTCTATCTCGATATCGAATTCATTGAAGACTGTATGCAAATCAGGATCTTCCCTCGCAGAAGCCTGAGATGCCGGGGACGCATCTGGCCTAGCATCAGAAGCTAGGTTCATCGTCGTTCCACGGGAAGGGAGCCTGGGCAGGGGTGCGTGTGAAAGGGCTCGTGGAGCAAAGGCTCTTGGGGCAAGAGGAGTCTCGTATGGCTTCCAGCAGGAAACAGGGAAGGCACATGGCAGAGGCTTTGCAGGAGTGGGGTGAGAATAGAAACTAATATTATCAAGACTGATATGCATGGCGTCGAGATTCTTTGGAAGGGAGATGAAGTAGGTATGCTCAGACAGAGAAATGGCAGAAGGGCTGGGAAGTATTTATAAAGGTATCCGAACTCATTTCTCAAAACACCGCCAAGCAGCACCGCTATATCAGCGCATCGCCACACGGAGGTTACACGCACCATTGTAATCCACCTCTGAGAATGACGCTAGGCAAAAAAAAAGTCCTTTTCCATGCCGAGTTCGCATCGCTCAGCGCCATGGTCCGTCCCTTTGATTTTCCGGTGTATCAGGGCCAGCAGTTCCACGTCAGCCACACACACATCTCGAGTCGTAATCATCGTCATCTTGCGTAATTTCGCAGCGACTTCGATGGAGTCGTCGTATAGCCTGCTCCACAGCCTTGTCGCATGTGACCATTTGTAGGTAACCCAACAGGATCCTGAACGCCCATAACAGACGGAAGACCCCCTTAGGAAGACATGAGGCATTTCTCCCATTGGCGTTCACGCTGCGCAGATCCCGCGCAGCAGACAGCACACACGTCGACAAGTCATCGTCTCGTCTCAATATGAGACATGGCTCCCTGTGCGGGCCTTCGGATAGGGATGGACCACATGAGGCGATTCTGCCATTGGTGTTCATGATGCGCTGAGCAGGTGCAGGCACACCGACACGTCATCGCCCCGTCTTGGAGATGAGATACGAGCTCTATGCGGTCCCCGAATAGGAAGGAATGCTTGAAGAGGTTTGGACCGGGCTCCAGTAGGCAACTCTCAATGGCCAGGAGGCCATCTGGGGGCGGCCAATTTAGGCAGGCGCGAAAGCATTACGAGACATCTCGCATCCCTCCATCCAGAAGAGATCAGCGACTCACGCCGCGGAGGCCGAATCAGTCGCAGGATGCCAGCACGGCGTCGCAGCGTCACAAGTGGGGAAGCGAATGGGGCGAAGCACTCCTTGGTGGGAACGGTGATTTCCGAGAGGCAGGGGACCGGAGCGGTGGCGTCCGCGCTCGCGAGCTGCGCCGGGGCGAAGGAGCGTACGGCCGTGGGAAGGGAGGAAGAGGTGGTCGAGCGACGCACCGGCCGGACTATATAGCTGACGAGGGCCAGCGGGGGCGGCGAGGGGCGGCAGTTCCCGTTGCGGCGTAGCGCGAGACACCATCCCCGATCAGGCGGACGCTAAACCAGATCTGGGCGGGACGGGACGGGCGCTAAACCCAACGTAGGGGGTTGCCGGAAACGGCGGCGTCCTGGTAAATGCGACTTGTACGCTAGACATGGTAAGGGCCTGTCTCTGGATGCAGCTGTTAAGGAGATAGAGCTTGTACGGTGCAGAGGCAAGCTTTCGCTCTACCAGCTATCTCAGCTTCTCTCAAAAGCTCGTTAGCGACTCTATAGTTAATTGATTTTTGATTTTCTGCCAGCAGTAAGGAGGAGGGGTTGGAATGTAAAAAACGGACCCTTTACAAGGTCAATACAGGAATCTGACCCCCATTCCATGGTTAATGTATTGAGGACTTGGCGGTTTCGCCATAATAACGCGCGAAATTACGCGGCAAATCTGACCCCCATATATCCTCTATATACACGATCGGACACCCATTGGTTGTTGATCCACCGCCCTGATTACGTGTTCCGACATTTGTCAAAGAAGCCGGCCTCCACTCGGGGCTATGGCTATATACATAAGTGATCAACATTGGAAAAGGGGGGACCCACTGACAGATAATTCCCCTGCGCCTACGTACTATCATGCAGCTATGTGTATATAGCGGGCAGTGAATTGACCAGGCGCGGAGTTATTCTTTTCTTCCGGCGCTGCTGCACTCGACGCTCAACCAAGGCCTCGTCATTAACGCAACGCACATGAGCGGTCCGAGCCCATGGACATAGCGCCTCACTTCTAAGGGGCTCCCTTATGACGCCAATTGTATAGACATGTCAGATGGGGCTTCTATACGATGAAAATGGCATTCTGAAAATAAGAAATAATTAACTACCGACCTTTGTTGACAAATTCCATTGATACATCACCCAGCAATCGCTTACAGTAGTGCCCGAGGTCAATTTCTGCATTGCCACCTGCACAAAGATCTCGAAATTCTCCACACTAGGGCACGTGGAGCACACACCTATCAAAGATGTTCCAGGGGCCATTTGCCCCACTGTCACACGACTCACACCCACATTCGTTTGACTCGCTCATGGTAACTGTTGCGAAGTGATCGGGGACACTTCAGGCTGAGCAGGGCAATGGAGCCACAAATTTCGAATTAGAGCTCTGCTGGGATCTCTGTGTGCCATACTTCTAGTTTTTGGCGGAGGTCCTCAACCAGTGATCACCTCGTAGCTTCGCGGTGGAGCACCAGGATAAATCCTTTCATGAGGTGCCTAAGCTCATGCTTAAACGATGGCCTTTTCCTTGGATAGGGGGGTTTCTGATTTCAAGTGGATCGGGGACCACTCCAAGGACGGGCCCAGTTGGCCGTGCATCGTGCACCTTAGCGGCAGCAAGGGGATGAACCCCCCATGTAGAGGAAGTCCCACACTTGCCGCATCGTGCCGAGTCACAAAAAAATGAGAATTCTGGATTGCTGAGCGGGCAATTGGGGGGAATCACCTATCTGGCGCTGTAGGACTTCCTCCTCGCCATTATGCCTCTGTCTTGGACGTCGCTCGGGAGTTAGTCTGAAGTCAGGCTTCTCTTCTGTAATGGGTCTAGATCCGAACAGTCGACGTCCTGTAGTTCGCCTTAGCGCGTTGGGGGATTCAAACATGATTCGAAGAATGATGTACCGAGATGAAAGCGTAGGCAAGTGCTTGACATTGTGAAAATCGTGCTCTCCGAATGAAAAGGAACGGTTTAACATCCTCTGCGGAGCATCATGACTTCCGACGCGTTTTTCAATGTGCTATTAGACGCTGCCCCTCTATCCCGATGCCTCCGAGATCTCGCTATATCAGCTAGGATTGCCTTCTTTCAAGAGTCTCTGGGGTCTTGTTGTCTTGCCTCGCCCACCGGCACTGAGCTCGTGAGCCGGCGGGGCGTCTCACGGCTCGGCCTCCCACCGGATCTTAGCTTATCGATCATTAAGATTACCCTGCGGTTTCGTATCAATATCTTTCCGTAATGCCTCTACATATCGTCATATAGTTATTCATACGTGCTTACGCTTTCATAATCGTGCACACATCCGTGGACGTTGGGAGTGGGTCGGACCGGGACACCGTTGCGCTCGGTACCCGAATTAGAGTGCCCGGGTCCCGAAATGAAGTGGGGCCGGTTAATATGGTTATTGTGATTTATACCTCCTGGAGTAGATGCAATCCAAGGATATATCACCTACTCTAGACTATCCGGGTCTTGAGCACCGAAAGGCTATGAAATTGAGCCATGTCAGAAGTCAGTCGGCGTCCTGCGTAGTAAAATTCTGGTGGCGGGGAACTGTTAACCCGCCCCGGATCGGAGGGCCCTCGCCCCGGGGCCCGGTACTACAGTAATACCCCAGTCTACTGCAGCTTACAATGCAAGTGTGTGATTTGTTGATTTCGTGGCGGGCTCATGCACTTGGCACTGTATTACAGATGATAGATTCATGTAAGACGCAATCACGTTCTTTATAAGCCAAAATGAAGGGAATGCTGTACCCTGCAGCTCTCTCATCACTTACAAGGGTCACAGACTCGTATAGCTCCAACAGCAATACTTGTAAGTTATTGGAATTCCTAGCGGGGGCGGAGGATTGCATGTGCATCCATGCCAATCTTCCGCACTGCAAAATCCTTCCAATATGGCGTCCCACCACATTTTATCGGCTATTACCATAATCCGAGGGCTGACTTATGGATATGGATACCATTTATGCAACAGGGTAGGGTATGTAATTCGCACAAATCCTATATAAGCCAACCCCTGTCTGACGTAGATTGTTGAACAAAGAATGCCGACTAAAGAGTGTCCAGTTATCATGCCATCTCAGACGTCACAGCAGTCTATCAGGGCATCTTGCGACCGTTGCCGTAATAAAAAACTGGGCTGCACCATCTCCGCCTCTGAAAAGTCCCGGACAGGGACCCAGCGATGTGATCGGTGTATCCGAGCGAAATTGGATTGTGTCTTCAGCCGCCGAGCACCGACAAGGAAGATTAGTGACACTCGGAAAACGAACGGAAACTCCACCAGGAGCAAGCCATTATGGAAGTCCGAGACAAGCGGTCTGCCAACACCTACGGAGATCTCGTCCTCCCTGAGTTCGTCCGAGTCACTCTCCGGCTTCACGGACTTCTCAATGTTGGGCTCCGCTGGAGAGCATAACGGCACGGACTTTCTGAATGTGAACGAACACATCATCAATCCTAATATCAACCCTTTCTTCGATGAGGAGCTTTTCATTCGGCCGCTTTACATTCAGCCATATCCGCCCACAAATCTGTTCGACATGTCCTCTTTTCCATCAATGGCTGAGAACACATGTGGGCCAACTGCCTCGCTGCAAGATAGCTCGCCTAGGAATACGTCATCTACCTCTGATGAATCTGACAATTCTTCCTGTTTCGTACATCTCTCGGGGCTGGGAGCTGAAATTCATGAGACGATGAACGGGCTCAGCGGCGAACTACGCCATCCGATCCTGAACAGTGCCGAAGAAGACCTCGACACATATTCGATTGGCCCAATTTTGCAATTGACGCGGAGATTTTCGGCCATACTGCGAGGCTGGGCGCCCAAGACAACTCATGACTTGCAACAGCAATCCCGAGCCGGGTCTTCCTCACCTCCCATTTTCCCAATTTCTCCAAATAGTACAGACTTTTTCAACGTGACCCGAGCTCAGCTTCCCCCGTCGGACCATTCTGCTCAAGAGTCGATTTCATTGGCCATGCGGGACATGCCAACCAATCTACTGGTCTTGACGTGCTACGCTTCCCTTGTGAAGCTGTACATGATGGTACTTTTGCAGATCCACAATCATCTCAGAAGATTGCCTGGGTCCACCTCCCTTCACCGCACACCGGTCATTGCTCAAGCTGAAGTAGAGCTTCAACCAGAGGAGCTATTCTCCCTCACCAATGAGTACTACAGCAAGATTTATATAGTGGTACAAATGCTTCTCGATGAGTTTCAATCGACGGAGTATCTTCTTTGTCATTCCAACCCGCATGACTCTGTCAGTCGACAGGCGGATAGAGAGAACAACCAACCGGGGGAACTACAGCAGCAACTCGAGGCGGACCTCAGGATTAATTCTAGTTGGTTTGCTGCCCAACTGGAAATTATCAGAATGCCTTTCAATCAAGACGCAAGTCGGACATTTGGGGGTAGTGGTCAAGGTTTGGACGGGGTACTACAACGATGCTATCATCTTAAGGCGTTTCTCCGTGAGAGGATGGATGTTTAGCGACCCAACCAGACCTGCGAGCCTCTAGTCTATCATCGAGAATTCCCTGGTTTTACAATATTGATCTCTTACCTTTATTCTCCAATGACTCGCTTGCTTCCAAGTATGTTTCTTATTATTTTCTGTGACCCAAACTT
Source organism: Penicillium sp. IBT 16267x (assembly GCA_028828865.1). Lineage (NCBI taxonomy): Eukaryota > Fungi > Ascomycota > Eurotiomycetes > Eurotiales > Aspergillaceae > Penicillium > Penicillium sp. IBT 16267x. Next base: position 394,677 of record JAQJZQ010000005.1, on the reverse strand, counting down.
CTGAGATGACTTTCAATCTCTCGGGTCTAGGGCTATCTTTTTCTTGGTCTAGATCCACGCAAAATACCATACCTACTTATTCCTCTATTATGGTCAACATTACAAAATTTCCACTTTATACATACAAATACGGTCACCAAGAGTCTATAAATGCTAGATCTGAGAAAACTTGCCTAAAGGGGTTCATACATACTTCCTCAATGCTATAAATCATACATAGCATACCGCCAATATTGAATAGACACTGCTGTATTTTGTCTAAGTCGCGAGATTGATAAGACAACCTTGGACAGTGAGTTGAGTGCTTTATAACAGATCTCGCTCTAGTCGTCTAGCCAGGAAAGAGTCAATAAATTTCGTAGATACGTGGATTGGCTGTGCAGAAATATAATATGCTCGTAGTTCGCATGTCCAATAATTGTTCTCTTAGTTGATCTGAACGACTCTCATTAAGTGGCGGCACCCCGGGCGGGAAAATCGCGGCCGCGGGACATAGACGTAAGTATCTGCGGCAACGATCGACCACCCTTTGGAGCGCTTCTAAGCGTCCCCCCGACGATCACCTCGTCCCAACAACACTCACCACCTCCCCTCAACCCACTCCCCTCTCTGCAGCAAGCAGGGGCATGGGCCGATATGCGATGGCCTCCATGGAGTTCCAAGTCAAACAATGACGATCAACAACAACACAACACCCCTTCCGAAAGTTCATCCTCCCATCCAGCGCCCACACCGCAATCGCCCAGCTCTTTACTCAACTGGTCCGACTTCATAGAACCCAGGACCATCATTCCTACTATTGTCCTTACAAGCGGTATCTTATTCAGCATCCGTCTATACCGTAGCTACCTCCGCCGCGTCCCCGACGCACCTAGCATCTCGCCATCCTGGCTGCGCCGCCGCACGGTATTCGGAAAGGTAACCAGCGTTGGCGATGGAGATAATTTCAGGATCTATCACACACCTGGTGGACGCCTAGCTGGTTGGGGCTGGTTACCTTGGAAGAAGGTTCCTACTACTAAAAAGGAGCTGAAAGATAAAACGGTTCGTTTGTTTACACATTGCGCCGTGAGGCGTCAAACTTTGCTTTGGCTAAAGACACTTAATTGCTCAGATCCATATCCGTCTAGCTGGCATAGACGCCCCCGAACTTGCCCATTTCGGTCATCCTGAACAACCCTTCGCTCGCGATGCCCACGCCTGGCTTACATCGTATCTACTTGGCCGCCGCATACGCGCGTCTATCTACCGACAGGATCAATATAACCGTGTTGTAGGGAGTGTGTCTGTGCGGCGCGCATTTGATTTCCCGCCGTTTCGACGCCGGGATGTTTCTTATGAGATGCTGAAACGTGGACTCGCGACTGTTTACGAGGCAAAGGTTGGGGCCGAGTTTGGGGGTCCAGCGAATGAGAAGAAGTATCGTAAGGCCGAATGGTTGGCAAAGAAGAAGTCTAAGGGCCTCTGGAAGGATTACAAACGAATCGGGTCAGCTTGGGAGAGTCCGAGAGAATATAAGACTCGAATGGGATTGGTAGACGTGGATAACTCAGGTAAATCAAAGTGAGTTATTATGTCGGTGTGATTTATTGCCCTATGTATACGCATGACGAGATATGACTAGAGTGTATTTATAGGAGAGAGAGACTTCTGGTTCAGGGAATGTGACCCTTAGGTCTGAGTGTATGTATACAGTACACGAAATCATGGATGGCTGTCCAAAGTGCTCCAGTCGGGCGCGGGAGCATAACAGGGTATATCGAAGCCCGAAATAAACCACGAAACACGCGCGGAAAATTAGAAACGGTTCAATAAGAAGATAGGATAGGTCTTGGAAGGATCATTGGCATGCATCTTAGCAGAACCGCCTCTCGACCTCTGAGAAGAGCTGTGGAGAAATCTCATCACTGCTGTTTCCTTCGACACGCCACACGCAGCCACGACCTTCGTAGTGCTCGATCAAAGCGCGACTTGTCTCCTCAAACTGGTGCAGTCGTTGCTTCCATGTATCGATAGAGTCGTCTTGTCTTTGGGTCAACAGTTCCCCAGTGACATCGTCTTTGCCGGGAACTTTGGGAGGGTGGAAGTCCGTGTTGTATACCCGGCCAGAAGGTTCATGCACCCAGCGAGAGGCGATCCGAGAGAGAATGACAGAGGGAGGTGTAATAAGTTGCACGACAAAGTTGACGGGGACTAGTGTATCCAAGCTGGTTGCTTGCGAAGCGGTACGGGGGAATCCGTCGAGGATGAATGAAGCGGTGGGTGATAGTGTGTGGTCTCCATTGGTATTATGTGTAGAGGATGAGGTAGGATTGACAGGGGTAGATTGCGGTGACAGAGTGAGCCAGCCCTTGGATTTCAATTCGGAGGAGATGAGGTTGAGGATCATCGAGTCTGGAACCAGGTTGCCGGACTGCATTGCAGCCTCGGCTTCAATGCCTATTTGGAAGCAGTTAGCACCCATTAATCTATGGCGCATGCAGTTCAGACAGATAAACAGGCTCGCACTCACCCAGTGGTGTCCGGCGGCGAACATTCTCTCGTAAAAGATCCCCGGAGCTAATGGAGGCCAGCTGAGGGAAGCGAGACAACAAACGCTCTGCTTGTGTGCCTTTTCCTACCCCAGGTGCTCCAATCAGAATGATCCGGGCAGGCTTCTGGAGCTGCCTAGTAACCTGCGACATCCTGAGACGTATTGTGTGTTGTCGGTGTTGTGATTCCTCGTCTATGAAATTATAACCGAGCGTTCCTGGAACTGCCGCGTAGATGACAGGATGCCGAGGAATGTTGAGTACAGAAGTAATTCAACCGGAACAAATGAGCTATCGCGAGTGCATGACAAAAGGAGTGTGTATAAATAACTGAAATATGAGCACAATCATCTAGCGCATATTGCTCAAACTCCCAATTTCCCCAAATTCCTGATTCTCCGGTGAGGGGGGGGGGGGGGGGCGGTTGCACGCGGGTTATCTGTCTTTGGTTCCCGGTGAAGTCCCGAGGGAAGAACAGTTGACCTCAAATCGTAGATAGATCAACACATGTATGAGATCACGCGTAATCAGGTGGGAAGACGTTGTTTCGGCGTTTCGGCTCAAGCTCCAACTCTCACATGCATTTTACTGGAAACCAATAAAAAGAAGGATCTACTGAAGCCTGAATCCTGAGGCCTCAACAAGAATAACAAGTCACGTGGTTTTAGTCGCGTGGACCGCGTCGCGTCACACCAATTTAGTGATCGCGATAAGCTTCACGTCCCATCATTCCCACCAGGACATACACACCTAACCTGTGTATAGTCGACACAATGATTCGTCAAGACGCTCATCGGATCGACTCTAAACGCCGGGCTATCATCGATCCCAAGAAGAGACAGTTTGCCACACCAATCTACAAGCAACAGGACTACCCGCACCGTCTGAACCTGTATGACACGCCGCCCACGGCCGAGATTACGCTTGAGCAATTTGAGCAATGGGCCATTGACCGGTTGAAGGGTAGGACTGCCCTATCTATGTGCGACACTATTGCCCTTGCTAATACCTCCATGCAGTCCTCGCCGAGATCGAAGCATGCTCCTATCGCAACAAGACCCCCGCAGAGACCGCAACGCATATCACCCCCCTTCTCGACAAATACCTTCCTCTTGGCTCCAACACTTCGGCTTCCAATGGAACTGTGGACCAGCGTTTGAAAAATGAGCGCCAAAAGGACCACTACTCCCACTTCATTCTACGGCTGGCATTTTCGGCTACCGAGGATCTCCGTCGTCGATTTGCACGCGCCGAAACAATGCTCTTCCGATTTCGCTTCCAGAAGGATGACTCGCGAGAACGACGAGCATTCATTGATAGCTTGAATCTAGACTGGGAGTCCGTGAATGAAGAGGAGCGGAATGAGTTGGCCGACCACCTGATCAGCTCGACACCAGGACTGCGTCGACTGGATGAGGAGACATGGTATAAGGTGGACTGGGAAAAGGTTCCAGAGTTGGTGGAACGACGTTCGGTATTCCTGAAGAAGGGTAAGGCCTATGTACCTGGGAGAGAACAGCTTGCTATGATCATGGCCGAGTTCACTGCACGCCTAGAACGGTCCCTTGAGGTAAGTTCGAATTTTAAACCCCAAAATATCCATGAACCTAGACTGACAATACCACAAAGCTTACGAGCAGAGCCCTGCCTCGATTAGACGAGGACGACCGTCTGACTCCAATTTTAAACCACCTTTCTAAGAATTTTGGTAGCGCCGACTCTACGTTCACTGAAGGTGAGGGACATGTCGACGGAGCGGCAATCACAGCCAGCTCCATTGATCAACTCTCCCAGCACTTCCCACTATGCATGCGGAGCTTGCACATGAACTTGCGCAAGAACCACCACCTGAAGCACTTTGGACGACTCCAGTATACACTCTTTCTCAAGGGCATTGGTCTCTCATTAGAAGAGTGTATTTTGTTCTGGCGCCAGTCCTTCAGGGGCAAGACGGATGATGAGTTCAATTCTCAATATAAATACAATATCCGCCACGCCTATGGTGATGTCGGTGGTGATGCCCGTCGGGGTCGCGGATACCCGCCCTATTCATGCCAGAAGATCCTGGGTGATAACAACGTCGGCATTGGTCAATCGCACGGATGCCCATACCGTCATTATTCCGTTGATAACCTGGTTGGACTGCTTCAGTCAACGGGAGTCCATGATAAAGGCATTTTGCGTGAGGTACGAGAGGATGTAGGCAAACAACGATATCACATTGCCTGCAATCGCGTCTTCGAATTTTCGCACAAGAACGAGATCAAAAAGGTCAAGGAAGATGGGACATGGAGCCAAGCTGACCTGGACACCATTGTCCATCCAAATGTCTATTTCAAGCGCAGCTACTTGCTGAAGCAGCTGGCCAAGGCTCCCGGTCGAGACTGACAGCTTTCCGCTTCTTGTTTTTTATGACGTTATGTCGGCCTCCTATCGCGTCCAAGGCTGTTGGGCGTTGTGGGCGTCAGAAATTGTACACTTTTTTTCATTGCGCAATGCATTTAGGTAGAATTTTCCTTAATCGAAAGAAGGATAGCATGTGATTTATGTCTTTCATTGTAATGGAGTCAAATAATTCATATATTATGGGAGAGGGATGTGACCACAGCTGATTCCCAATAAATCCGAAAGTATCAGAATGACCTTTCAAAACCAGGTGCCCAGCAACGGGTCAAGTCGATCTCCGCTCGACGCGATGACAGCTACGTCATAGAGAGACAGAAGCCGTCGGATGACATAAATGCCATATTTTGTCGGCGTGGAAATTTTATGGAAAGGGAAAGGAAAAGAGCGGAAGCTCGCGAATTTAAGGATTTTGCTCCTCACGGTTACTAAGCCACATTAGGTGCCATTATTGCCTGAGGTGTAAATCTATTGCGGCCCTTGTGTTTGTACGGGTGACAACAACAACCAGTAGCGCTGCAACCTGGCCTTAGTCGGGGAACAACCACTCCTCACACAACTCCCTCCACCCGTTCGATCATTCCCCGAAAGCTGACGTCGGGGTCTTTGTTATTGGGATCTGGGTTAAGCTCCGGTGTGGTCTATTGATCTAAAATTTTCTAGTATTGTCTCATACCGAGGTTCTGTGCGCCTTGATTTCCTCTATCTACAACAATCCCCCCTCTCCCCTTGGTCAACAACCGGACCCCAGAATCCACCAACCTCTGTCCCCACCATGGATTTCGAGGCCCTGAAGGATCAATGGAGTGACGTGGAGGACCGCGATGGTATCCGGCTCAGTTGGAACACTTTCCCGAGCTCTCGCATGGTGTGTGATTGATTGGACCCTGCTCGCCCCTCAATGTCGCGCCTCTCCCACTAAACCCCGGATTTAGGAAGCCTCTCGTCTGGTTGTCCCCATTGCTGCCGTCTATACACCTCTCAAGGAGAAGCCCGATTCCCCATTGCTTCAATATGAGCCGGTCACTTGCAAGCAGCCCTGCCGGGCTGTTCTCAACCCATATGCGTATGTGCCCGTATTGTTGATCCCCGGATTGTGTGTGGAACTGACCCAATGTTTAGCACTGTCGATATCCGCGCACGGATCTGGATTTGCCCCTTCTGTCTGATGCGCAACCCTCTTCCGCCTCACTATAAGGATATCACGGAAAACACAATACCCCCCGAGCTGCACCCCTCGAGCACCACGATCGAGTACCAATTGGCACGCCCGGCCCCGGCTCCCCCTATCTTCCTCTACGTCGTCGATACCTGCCAGGAGGATGACAGCCTGCAGGCGCTGAAAGACGCGCTCATCATGAGCTTGTCTCTGCTGCCGCCCAATGCGCTCGTTGGTCTGGTCACCTATGGAACCATGGTAGGGCGAAACACCTCTAATGTATATGCATGTGTATATTGACTGGGATTTTGTAGGCTCAAGTGCATGAACTCGGCTATACCGAGTGCGCCAAATCTTATGTCTTCCGAGGAAACAAGGACTACACCGCGAAGCAAGTACAGGAGATGCTAGGCCTCGCCCACGGTGTTCGCCCTGGTGCCCCTCAACAACAACCAGCTCGCCCTCCTCTTCCTCCCGCTGCGCGCTTCCTCCTGCCCGTTCAGCAGGCCGAGTTCCAGATCACCAACATCCTCGAACAACTGCAGCACGACCCCTGGCCTGTTGCAAACGATAAGCGTCCCCTGCGCTGTACCGGTGTGGCTCTGAGTGTTGCGACTTCCTTGTTGGAGAGCTCTTTCCAGAATGCCGGTGCCCGTATCATGAACTTTGTCAGTGGTGCTGCTACTGAAGGTCCCGGCCATGTTGTTTCGCCCGAACTGAAGGAACCTATTCGTTCTCACCACGACATTGATCGCGATAACATTAAGTATTACAAGAAGGCTGTAAAGGTGGGTCTTACTGGTTCTCGAGGTCTCTTTCAACTACTGACCAGCTTAGTTCTACGACAACCTTGCCAAGCGCGCCGCCAACAACGGCCACATTGTTGATATTTTCGCTGGATGTCTTGATCAAGTTGGTCTATTGGAAATGAAGAACCTGTCCAACTACACTGGCGGACACATGCTGTTAACGGACAGCTTCACCTCATCCCAGTTCAAACAATCCTTCATCCGGGTATTTGACAAGGACGCCAACGACAACCTTCTCATGGGTTTCAATGCCTCGTTGGAGGTTCTCACAACCAAGGAGCTTAAGGTTACCGGTCTCATTGGTCACGCTATCTCTTTGAACAAGAAGTCCAGCGCTGTTGGTGAAACTGAGTGTGGTATTGGAAACACCTGCGCTTGGAAGATGTGTGGTATCGACCCGTCTTCAAGTTACGGTATTTACTTTGAGATTGCCAACCAGGGCGGTCCCACTGCTGTGCAGCCTGGTCCTCAAAGGGGCATGATGCAGTTCTTGACATACTACCAGCACTCTTCCGGCCATTACCATCTGCGTGTGACTACCACTGCTCGGCCTCTGAGTGGCCCCGCTGGTGACCCGACACTGGCACAGTCGTTCGATCAGGAGGCCGCTGCGGTGCTCATGGCTCGAATTGCTGTCTTCAAGGCGGAGGTGGATGATGGTCCTGATGTGCTCCGCTGGGTGGACCGCATGCTGATCAGGCTCTGCTCACGCTTTGCCGACTACCGAAAGGATGACCCAACATCATTCCGGTTGGAGAAGAACTTCACCCTCTACCCTCAGTTCATGTTCCACTTACGACGAAGCCAGTTCTTGCAAGTGTTCAACAACTCCCCCGATGAGACTGCATTCTACCGTCACGTTTTGAACCATGAGGATGCCGGTGACTCACTCGTCATGATCCAGCCTACCCTGGACTCATATTCTCTGGAAGTGGAAGGCGCCAATCCCGTGTTGCTGGACTCGGCATCCATTCAACCCCAGCATATCCTTCTCCTCGACACCTTCTTCCATATCCTTATCTTCCACGGCGAGACTATTGCTGAATGGCGGAAAGCTGGTTACCAGGAGCAGGAGGGATACGAGAACCTCAAGGCACTTTTGCAGCAGCCAAAGGAGGATGCCAGGGTTCGTTTTTCTTTTCCTCGATTGCTGCTTTCATGACGAATAATCAAGCTGACCAAATTTTGCAGGAACTTATTTCCGAGCGCTTCCCTCTTCCGCGATTCATTGTCTGTGATGCCGGTGGTTCTCAGGCCCGTTTCCTTTTGTCTAAGCTGAACCCATCGACTACCCACACTACTGGAGGCTACGGCGGCGGTGTGTCGTCGCAAACCATCTTCACCGATGACGTCTCTTTACAGACATTTATGGATCACCTGATGAAGTGAGTTTTCCCTTTTGCAAGATCAGATGCCTCAGGTCGCTCTAGAAATCATACTAATTGCATACTAGACTCGCGGTATCTGGCACCAGCTAGTCATTCATACATGATAGCCATGAGAGCAAAGGGCGGTCTTTGACCCCTCGGGTCTTGTGTATCTTTAGCGGTGATTTAAATTTTCAAGTGTTCGCCTCCATATAGTAGTAGATTGAATGGATTGATACCAGTATTCAGTTTACATAAACCACTACCCAGGTGGTTAACCTTGGAAACCACCTATTCAACTCCGCATGGCCAAGCAATCAACATGATACCCGAACTGGCTAGAACCTATTGGCCTCATAATATTATCACGTGATCCAACGCTAAGTAGCGGCAGGGTTTGCCCTACCTACCATATTGGGCCACTCGCTTACTAGCCCCTGTGGGTCCCCAGCTGCCGCGATAGAACTTCTCTCGTCCGTTCCGCCAAATTTTCTTTCTTCTTCTCCATCCACCCCTTCGACAACCCAAGGCAGATCGACTACCTTTCGCACTAGCCATGCGTAAGTATCATCACCTGGGTCAGCTATTCAATAGCGGCTAACGTAAATCTCTACTTACAGCTCCCAAGTTCGACCCCAGTGAGGTGAAGATCATCCACCTGCGTGTGACTGGTGGTGAAGTCGGTGCTCAGTCTGCGCTGGCTCCCAAGATCGGTCCTCTCGGTCTGTCTCCCAAGAAGATCGGTGAAGATATCGCCAAGAACACTGGTGACTGGAAGGGTCTCCGTGTGACTGTTCGTCTCACCATCCAGAACCGTCAGGCCGCCGTCTCGGTTGTGCCCTCTGCCTCTTCCCTGGTCATCAAGGCCCTCAAGGAGCCTCCTCGTGACCGCAAGAAGGAGAAGAACATCAAGCACACCAAGTCCGTCCCTCTTGACGACATCATCGAGATTGCCCGCCAGATGCGCGCTCGCTCCATGGCCAAGTCTCTCCAGGGTACCGTCCTCGAGATCCTCGGTACTGCCTTCTCCGTCGGCTGCCAGGTCGATGGCCGCAGCCCTAAGGACGTCTCCGACGATGTCAAAGCTGGCGAGATTGACAGTATGTTCCGTTCTTTTCCACACTTTAGCTCCAGTTCACTAATAATCTTCTAGTTCCTGAGGAATAAATTATCCTCTCGAGTGGAGGGAGGTAGCTGCCTTTTTTTGTGACGGTGTGGATTTTTGCGTAACAGCGGTCCTAGTTGCAGAATATGAATGTTGCCTCAACCAAAAAAAAAAAAACAAAATTGTTCATGAGTCATGACTTGATACCATTTTCTTTTGCGCTCCTGCGAGTGTTCGAAATGAACAATTGGATTACTCGCACTCCGATTCCCTTCCGTTTGTATTTGTTCCTATCTCCTTTTCCAATCTTGCATTCATGTCCACTCGCTGCATTCCAATGGCGATGTGGTTGTTTGAAGATTTCTAGATCATCTTGGCGCAAGCCCCATTTCCGGAACCCTCTGATACACTCTGGCCCTTACCGTTCTTTCCTTACGAGGTTTGAATATTACTGCGTGGTATAGGCTTATTTTAAGCAGAGGAGAGCAATTGGCCCATTACTCACCGCGGTATTCTCGGGAGTTGACCTCGTGTCAAGTCCTTGTGGATACCATGGTCCATTTCTTGGGCCTACATCTCTAGAGTCAGACTTGTCTGTTCTTGATGTAGGTTGTAGACCATTTCCAGATGGATTGTAGACGTCTTTCAGACTCAGAACGTCAAATGAAAAAAATAAATGAAACCAATTTTCTTATGTTCACTCTACTCCTTTTCCGACCCTGAGAGGCTCTGGCCTTTTCCAACTTGACCGCACATTAATAGTGGCTGGCCGCATTGCCTGTTTCGCGCCTACTTGCGTGTGATATGCCGGTCAACTGTACGACTTGCACAATCTCAAATCAAATACATGAACATGCATGATCCTTTTGATGCTAGGTCCCTACATTTACATCCATGTCACATTTCAATATAAATGAAGATAATCCTGAAACCGTTGGTCTGGTCCCAGGGTCTCCCCCGTAGAATCAAAGATATTTGCATTCGACAACTTCTCTTGTGGGCGTGGATATATATCTCTATATGCATATTTTGCGGTGCAATATAGCACGCCTGAACCTTGGAATCCTTGGTTCACGAGTAACTGGGCACTTCTATTTCTGTCCGCACAGCCCCCAAATATATGTGCAAATGTACCCCTCGGTAGATTTGGATGTACTCAGCACCGGAATCCGAAACACCTAGCGGTCGCTAACACCGTATTCCAGGTCGATACCGTGCATGAACAAACCACAGCCTTGTACCTTGAACCTTGGAATAATTGGGCCCCTTGAACTAATTTAGTATTTAAAATGGTTCAATATTAACCTAGATAATCAAATTTGAAATGAAAACCAGAAACTAAAATAGTCTTCAATGCAAACTCATCAGTTGATAGTACGTGTCCCAGAAGTGGACCTGTAAGCCCTGCACACCGAAGGACTGGAGCGCACACGGGCTTCCCAGGCACTGGCCCCAGCAGGATCCCACCGTCTCCACCATCCCGACGATCATTGCTGGTTGTCCTTGCTAGCACATAGCGGGTGATGTTCGTTGGTCCACCGAGGGGAAGTTTGGTGGAGACAAAGAAAAAGCAAGAAATGCCAGCGTTTAATTAAATTTGATTTTCAATCTGTTTTTGTTTGAGTCTCTGTATTCCCGAGGTCTGTTGGTGAATTTCGCACGGGCACTGACATGGAAAAGAGGCCATGGAACTTGAAAGTGCTGTTAATGTGGTCAGGTCGGGGAATATCGATCGTTGGACAAATGAAATGTCGGCCCCCGGTAGACTATATGAGCTTTTTTGATGTATATTTTTGGTTCTCGACCGGTGTGTGGTTCCGCTTCTGTATCACCCGACCCGCATGCCAGTTGTTGAAGCAGGATGTAACGGATTATCGGTGGAGAGAGTTTGCCGATCATGAGGAAATGGTATGTCTATAGAGAGTATCTTGATTTTGATTATTCCCCAGTGCGACCGTGGAGTATAAGGAATCTGTATACGAACTTCCCGAGACATGTCCGGTGTATAGGGAAATCAGCAGATCGGACATAGCCAATTCTGGGGTTGAATCGGCTAAGATAGGAAAGGATCGCGAGGCAAACAGGGGTGACTTTGCCCCCTATGCTTTGGTTTCCATGTATCGCATACTACAAAAAGATAGATAACATCAGCGCTTACCAAAGGGCTCGACTCGATCATCACAGCGGGGCGCGTCACCGATCCATGACTAGTCCGCCCGAGCGGAACCAATGGTCCACTGACGTTGGCCACTAGATGGGGACTGTAGGTTCAGCCGTTGGACCAAGTGGGTCGGTGGAGCTAGAGCGCGATAGAAAGAAGTGGAAAGGGGGTTCTAAGCTGGGAAGATGGGCAGTTTAAGAAGTAATAGGATACGAGAGTAGAATGTCGAGGAATAGTGCGATAGTTGAGAGGTCAATAGGAAAGGAATTAAATGAAAAAGGGACCGAATGTCTAGGATCCGCATCCTTCATAACATCCCCCACTCGTCTTGGCTTAAAGCCCCCAGAGTGTCCACTCTGCTATACATGTGGACTCGTTTTCTTTCTCTGCCCTCTTTACCTTTCCTCAATCTCCTCAACATCCTTCATTCACACTGCTTCCATCGCACAATACCTGCCAAGATCGCCCTTCATTGGCCCCGGATCCCGCATCACAGAAGCTGAACCCCCTTCTCCCTTGCGTCCGCCCGGGATCGATCATCTTTAAAACCACTTGGCCCTTTATCACCGCGTGGATCAAAATCCCTCGATGACGATATTACGAGCCTGCTGAATCTCCATTCAGCCCTGCTCTCTCTCGTCCTGTGCCCCATAATGCGGTGTCGGAAACGATACAAGGAGGATGCCTGTTGATTGCCCACGAGTTTGAATTCTCTGATTTTTTTTGATGTTGAATTCATCTTGGTAACCAATACCCCCTGTTGTTCTTGTTATTCTTCTTTTCGCTCCTTCGACCGCCCGCTCGACGAGAGAGATAGAGAGAGAGGGGGATTGTGGTGGTTGAGCAGGTGAATCAGAACCGTAAAGAAACCCCCCCCCCCCAAACCCAAGAATCGGGAAACACCACGAGGAGAAGAAAACGCTCAAAAGACGACACGATGTTTCCGACCGTCGCGCCATTCCCTCCGGTTCAGCCGCATCACCTCCACCACTATCCTACCCACGATGCCCTTCACCAGCCCCCGTACGACCTGAATGACCCGACCTTCCCCGCCCGCAACGACCCCTCCAAACCTTTCTTCAACCCATCCCGATCACGTCTCCAGTTGCCACACCCCGTACAACGCCTAGATGCTCACGATGCCTCTGGGTCTAGCTCGAACGCCCCCGGTGAACATGCGCTACGAAGGAAGACCCCGAACGGCACCCTCGCCGCCGGCTACGATGGAACCCTAGGCGAATCGACCCTCCAACCCGCGACAAAGCACATCTTGGTCTCGCCGATGGACTCGGGACAATTCTTCTCGCCTCAGGGTATGCCGATCGATAACTGGCAGCAGCAGCCCGTCGACCCATCCGCCTCGAAACACATGAACTTTCCCCCGGTCTTCAAGAACGAGGCGGGCAACCCTATAGGTCCTGGAGAGGTGGTTCAAGATGTGAACGGTACGAGCTGGGTCCGCCCGGTGAATTATCCACCCGGGATCGACTCGATGCTTAACCAAAGCTTGCCTTTACAGGCCTCACAGCGCTTTTTGTTGCAGAATGGTTCCTATATCCCGACCGTTCTGCCAGCGACCCTCCAGCCTTGCGTTGGGCCGACCGCGTCAGCAGGCACGGGCCCATTTGGTCCATATTGGCCTGATGGGGCCTATATCCCATATCGCCCTGTGGCTTTTCGGGAACCGCGCTTTGGAACGCCCGAGCCGCACGCCCGGCCATTTTTTGATCTCAGCCAGCCAGCGTTCAATCAGCCTCAAATCCCACTTGGCAGTCGGGCGGACACAGGTTTTGCCTGGGGCCAACCTCAGCCTGGGATGCCGACCCAGGACCCGATGAGGAAAGCCCATTTTCCTCCTCGCCACTCTGAACAGTTACCATATCACACCCGAGTCAGTCGACCTGTGTCATCATATTCATCAAACTCTCTACATAATGAACAAATGTCATGGAACAACACTCGTCCGGCACCCATACAAGCCCCAGGACCAACCCTCCCTGCCAATGTGGAGTTCAAAGAGAAGATCTTATCGTGGGCCCATGGGGTCTATGTCGACCTCCTTGCAACCATTCACCAGGCTCGTCGCAACAGTATGTCAAACGGGGGTGCCGATGGCCAGAACCCACGCTTCTTGAAACCAAGCATCTACCCCAAGCCACCTCGTCAGCCGGGGCTTGATTTTTCACAGAATACTCCTCCTGAAATTACTCGTCACAACAGTTACCCATCTAGCCAGCATGATCTACAACGACAGAAATTTGGCTTCCCGAGAATTAATGACCCTCACTCTAATACTATACTACCAAGTCATGGCCATAATCGACGGCCGTCATTAAATCAATTTGCTCAACACCATCGCGCATCGGATACACGCATGCATGATGCCGGACGATTCACTGGAGCACCATCACGTTTTTCAGGCTCTCTCTTTAATGAGGGTTCTCCGGTCGCCAACGCCAAGTCAGCTTTGGAAATGCTATCTCACCTCTGTCATGAAAGTCATTGGGAGTGGATCGATGGCATGCTGCTTGGAGGCTGTCTAGCTTATGGATTGGGAGATTATCACAAAGCCATGCGGTGGTATTCTCGGATTATTGCACGAGACTCATCGTAAGTATACTTTATGATCTCTCTTTCTAGAGATGATACTAATTTAGACCCAGGCACGTGGAGGCTATATCTAACCTAGCAGCAACTTTGTTCGCCCTTGACCAACGCGAAGAAGCGGAGCAACATTGGTTGCGTGCTGTCAAACTGCGTCCGAGCTTCTTTGAAGCTGTTGAGCATTTGATAGGGCTCTTCTGCAGTAGCCATCGTGGTCGAGAGGCGGTCAATATTATTGATTTCGTACAAAAGTCGCTGCGCCATCCACAGGATGGAGATTGCTTCAAGACAGATGAGCATGCCAGCGAGCCAGAGAGTGACGCGGAAAGTAACGTATCAGATGTCTGCATGTACGATAGAGCATCTTTTGACTACGATGATGACATGGGACGTGTCCAGAATTTTAATATGGGCTCTGCCGATGCGGCTCCAGTTGGCTTCGCGACCAGTGGCTATGCTATCCCTGGCTCAGATAATGGGCGGATGCTGGCACTGGTCCATGCCAAGGGCAATATGCTTTATGCCCTTGGTGACAATGCTGAAGCTGCTGGAGCCTTTGAGGATGCAGTCTTGATCGCCGCCGGCAGGAGACGGCATGGCATCCAAAGCCTCATCAAGCAAATCTTTGCTGCCTTCTCCCATGGTGCAGGCGCCGCATATCAGCCTGAGGAGGCTAATGAGAGCGTCCTCCTGTACCCGGATAGAGCTCTGCAAACATCAAAACTTGTGTTTTCTGCCAATGGGACCCCACCCGGTCTTAAGTATGTGGCAGAAGGCATTTCGCGAAATGCGGCGATTTCGACTACTAGCAACTCTCTACTTTCATTGGCAAAGATTTATCAGGATGGCATGGCGACCGTGTCATCTGGAGCGCTGAGGTCCACGCCTGGCGTTAGAGATATTTTGGCTCTGTACTACCTTTCACTTTCCCTCCAGCCAAGCCCATCTACAGCGAACAATGTTGGTATTTTGCTGGCTGGTATTCAGAACAATACCCCAGCCCGTGGACTTGTGCGTCCCAACGGGGAGAGCCAACATCCAGAGATCCCTGGAGTGGTCCCTGGAAGCGGTATCTCATTGGCATTGGCTTACTATAATTACGGACTGCATCTTGACTCTCGTCATGCACACCTGTATACCAACCTTGGTAGTCTCCTGAAGGACATTGGCCAACTTCATGCTGCTATCAAGATGTACGAGCAAGCAGTTCAATGTGATGGCAACTTCGATATCGCGTTGGCCAACCTGGCCAACGCTGTCAAGGATTCCGGCCGAGTTAACGACGCCATTACCTACTACAAGCGTGCTGTCAAGGTGAACCCAGAGTTCGCCGAAGCAGCTTGTGGTCTGGCGAACGCGTTGAACTCGGTGTGCAATTGGGTTGGTCGTGGTGGCATTGTGAATGGACGTGGCTTCCATGATCGATGGCATGTGGATGATAAAGGCATGCTTCGGGATGCCCAGGCTAATGACACGGGCGCTGGTTGGATCAAGCGTGTCGTGGACATTGTTGACCGGCAGCTCCGTGAAGGCGAATATTGGGGCCGAGGGCTATTGACTCAAAGTACGACCGAACAGCTGTGTGCGCAATTGGCGACCGCATTGGAATCGAGTTTCACAGGCAATCGGAGATCAGCTCTGGCCAAGGTTCTCAAGTCATGGGCTGGACAGAAATGGGAGGGATCTCGCATTGTTCGGCTTATTGAACGTGCCATCCGGTCTATTACATGGCAGTGGTATCAAGATCGCTATGTCTATGGCAAAGAATATCCTGCATCTAAGTACCGCCGGCCTCAACTGCCTGCTGCTTTGAGTGCGCCAAATGCGCCCACCGTTCTGCCCTTTCACACATTCACCTGTCCCCTGTCCGCGAAACAGATCCGTCAGATCTCACAGCGTAATGGTCTCCGGATCTCAACATCGACTCTGCGACTGCCCTGGCTCCCAGCTACAGTATATCGTCCTCCCGCCCCACCGAATCCAGCTCTTCGAGTTGGCTATGTGTCGTCTGACTTCAATAATCACCCCCTGGCTCACCTTATGCAGTCAGTCTTTGGGCTGCACAACCCCAAAAAGGTGACAGCATATTGCTATGCCACCACTGCTAGTGACAAGTCTATTCACCGTCAGCAAATCGAAAAAGAGGCACCAATTTTCCATGACTCCAGCGGCTGGTCAGTGGAGCGCTTGGTTCAGCAGATCGTCGATGATGGGATCCACATCCTGATCAATCTGAATGGCTATACTCGCGGTGCTCGTAATGAGGTATTTGCCGCTCGGCCTGCCCCAATTCACATGTCTTTCATGGGCTTTGCGGGGACCCTGGGTGCGGAGTGGTGTGACTACATCCTTGCCGATCAGATTTCGATTCCCACGGAGACTTTGAGTCCTGCACGGCGCACCACGCGCATTGAAGATCGTATTCTTGACGAAGACAATGGGGAGGATCTTGAGAACTGGGTTTACGGCGAGAAGATTGTCTTTACACGGGATACTTTCTTTTGCTGTGACCACCGACAGAGTGCTCCTGATGCGGGAGAACGACATCTCTCGTGGGACGATGAGCAGATGCGACGTTGGCGAATGCGGAAGGAATTGTTTCCCCAGCTCAGTGATGACACTATCATCCTTGGGAATTTCAATCAGCTCTACAAGGTAGGAATTTTCTTTCAACGAAAGCATTGATCCCGTGCTAACCAGTCTAGATTGAACCCACCACGTTTCGAACGTGGTTGCGAATTTTGGCGCGCATTCCTAACGCCGTCCTATGGCTGCTGCGATTCCCCGAAACAGGGGAACAGAATCTACGAGACATCGCTAAAGCATGGGCGGGCGAGGCAACCGCATCGCGAATTATTTTCACAGACGTGGCACCGAAGAATACGCACATTGCACGGGCAAAGGTCCTGGATCTATTCCTCGACACACCCGAGTGCAACGCACATACCACGGCCACAGATGTTCTGTGGAGCGGGACGCCGATGCTCACGTACCCACGATACAAGTATAAGATGTGCTCGCGCATGGCAAGCAGTATTCTCACGAGCGCACTCCCGAACACAGAGGATGGGAGGCGAGCCCGGGAGGAACTGATTGCCTCTTCTGATGATGACTACGAGAACAAGGCCATTCAGCTCTGCATGGATTTGCAGTACGTGGTTGGTAGTGGTGGCCGAGCTACCGGTCGACTAGCGAATATGCGACAGATGCTGTTTTTGCAGCGATACACGAACAGGCTCTTTGATACGGCGCGCTGGGTGCGTGACCTTGAATTTGCATATGAGGCTGTATGGGCGAAATGGGTGAATGGCGAAGAAGGCGATATCTGGTTATGATGTGCACAGCGATATACCCCTTGAGCGATTTTTTCTTGATTCTTGATGGTTTTGTATCACATCTACATTGTCTTGCTGTTTCATTTCATTGGCTTTGGGTTTTCATCTAATTTCCTCTTCACTTTCTCTTTCTACCTTTTTTTCTACTTTTTTTTTTTTCCCCCTTCTTCCTCGTGCGTGGAGCTAGACATGTACACGTATGCGTCGGAATACGCAGGAGTTTGCGATTCAGATAGATTTGGACCGGCTCAGCCGTGAATACATTCATTCTGTCTTGTGCAAGTGGAAATCTAGTCAACTGGTTATTCGAAGGTCGTTCACCCTACTTCTGTATACGTATACGTACTTAAATCTTAGACTCAGGATATCCAATCGTATTCCACATATTCCTTCCCAAATTTGAACAGCTTTCTCCACGGTTCCACCGAAGTACCAACTTGGATTTTACATTTGAAATCTATGATCTCCTGATCCAAGACCGAAAACAACACACTCGCTATCACCTTCTCGATCAAGACAAAGGCCGCGTCCCATCCGAGAACTCAAGGATCTGGGATCTAGAGATAGTCTTTTCAGCAGGTTTCTAACAACCTTTCTCACTGGTCGCACCACGTTTCAACTCAAAGAGCTTCTTAGACTCAAATTTTCGACGGTGGGGAATGACCATGTGGACTCGGAGAACCCAAATCTAGTGTACCCTGCTTACTGTAGCACCGTGGCACCGCGAAAACCTTGGAAAATCTCTCCAACGTATAGTTTGATCCATGGTCCAATGGTCCAGGAAAGGTTCGTAGTTTACGCCACATTGAAATACATCGTGGAGATTCGCATTGGGAAAGTGGTGGTCTATCCTTGTAATGGTCACGATATTTATGTAAACTAGGCTACCTATATGGATCTAGTGCGAACGATTACTATTTCTGGAAACTAATCGCCAGGACGTCAGGGCTGACCCAGTCCCAAGGCTCATAGCTACCATAGCTAGAGGGTAAACAAAGAAAGGATCCCAGGACCGTGGTTCTTGTCGAGTGGGAACTAATTCGCGTAAAGCGAAAAATAAGTAAAAGCAAAGACTATTTTTCTTTGTTACGATGACGATCAGATATGATAGTGGCGTTGCATGAGTGTGAAACCCCCCCTCGACCGCCTCTTTGTACCGCCCACCGTATTCAGCTGACCGCTCTCAAACGCCCTCACAAATATTCTTACTATAACACGCATATTCTATTATCTTGTAAAATTTGAAGCTATTAAATATCCTTTAGTCCGTCGAGGCTAGTGTCTTCTAAATCAATGATTATAATATGGTATATGAGCATTTAGCTGGCAGAAAATGTTGGCAGAATTACATAAACGTGGGTCCAAATCAGAGGGGGGTTTCAAACTCATGCAACGCCACTGGAAGTCGATCTCAACTCGATATTCGTTGACCGAGTGTCCCGACGGACGGGAAACTTACACACGCTAAACCGGGATAGTGATAGTGCTCAGATTGCACCGAGATCCGCCGTCAACCAATCAAAGATTTTAATCGATACATTTTTGAAGCGTATGTTACGTACCTGCTGCTCCTTTGGCGATTTGAGTTTTGTGCATCGAGTTTATCCTAGGAGCTTGTTTGATGAGAGGTATCAGGTTGATCGTGCCTAAAGTTTATATATATATATTTTTCTATATTGAATTCTACAATAAATCAGAATTCTACTCCAGTTCTGTAGTATTATTATTCGTTATTATAGATCTTTGAAAGAAAGCTCCAGCTCAAAAATGGGGTTCTCGTCAAGACTGCCATGTCGGCCGAGGGGCGACGTCGATCGTAGAATCCGGTGGATTGGGACAACGGGAGAACCGCTGTAGAATAATACCAATACCGTACGAAATTACTCAGTCCATTTCCCCCCTGATCCTTTCACGAGCCGCCCATGGTTACAGTATACAAGTTGTATAGGGGAGAACTCCACAAATCAGCCGTTGCCTGACCGTTTTTTTTTCTTTCACCCCCTTTTTGGTGGCGTTGTCTCCTGAATAAGTTTTCCCTATACGCAGCCATTTCGGGATGCAACCAGATCTCGCATCTTGGCACCCGTTTTTCCGTCAGCGCCAGTGCCGGCTGTTGGTCCTGGCGGACTAGTGGCAGGTCTAACTTTTGGGACATTTCTTTCACCTCTCAGCCCCTCCGGGAACTGTCAAAAATCCAGTAGACGCCACTACTGAATTCAACCATGGCACTGGGCTGATTTTTCTTTGTTCCCATGACCCCAGAGGTTGGGTTGGATTTCTGTTTCCTCCTCCCGTCTCCCGGAACTACCGTTCTGGATTTCTTTCTTTCAACTGATGTGCCGCTTTTTCTTCCCCGTGGACGTGTATAGTGGGGACTCGATTCCATCATGCTGGGGCGTATTATATACCGGGCATTTACAGACATTACGCAGATCCCCGTTATTCCAAATCACTTGCAACCTCGCTAACGCTTTGCAGTAAGTCCTGTAGGCACTCTAGTGCACGGTTCAAGGTTAAGAGAATTCGTGAGGTCCGATCTGCTCTTACACTATTGATTACTGTGCCCCCGATGATCAGGTATGAAATAGGTTGTGCGCTTTGTGAATCTGATTCGATCGTGGTTTATATTAGCGTTGCTATTCGGGGCGAGTCTAGAGTCTAGATGGCTGGCATATTGGTGGCGGTTATCACCGTCAGCTGAAAAACAGGGCCTATTGATTGTAATCTTTTAATTTTTTTAATTATATTTATTTTATTTTTTGGATTCTCAACTATTTGATTTCTATTTGATTTCTACTTGATTTCTACTTGAATTCTACTTGAATTCTATTTGAATTCTATTTGATTTCCTTGTTACATATCATATTCGCCTCATTATTGATTGTACTCTAGAAGTTCGAACCGAACAACTCCGTAGACATTCCGGTTTTTACAGTAGGCTTCAGCTCACCACCAGTACTCCTAACTCGGGCGAGATACACTCCTGAGATCGTAGATGTCGGTGTAAATCAGGGTTGCAACAGATTTCAGATTGATTAAGATCCACCGTAAACATAGCAAACGACAGAGCAGAACATGGTACGGCGTATTCCGTACAAAGACTACATACAGGGCTTGGAAGTACTTCTCCACACTGTACCCAACGGGTGGATTCCCCACCAAAAATACACATTCCAAAACATTTGAGAATAACAGTGACGTCGGCTACAGAATATATTATGCACCTGAGCATACTATAACGTTAGCTACAGAGTACTACTGTACCAAGAAAAAAGATAACTGCTCCGGCCCCACGGAATCCTCGCCCCGGGCTTGCATGCACGAACACCCTCCACGATCCCCAAAGCCCCGCCGTTCATACCGTCAGACATGACCAGTCCGATCGGCGCATCAGGCTATTGGCTAGGGTGGCGGGAGGGGGAAGAGGGGGCGCCACTCACGCACAGATGGTGTCACATCGGCCAGCGATCGGGGGCTTGTGGTTGGTGACGGGACCGTTGGGGGGTGATTCTCCTGCAAGTACGGACGAACCTGTTATTAGAGTTTCCAATTTGAGACCAAATTCCTATTCTGTGTATCTTATGTATGTGATTCCATTTTTTTGCTCCTAGGTAGTGATGCAGGTGTATATTTACTGTAGTTCTGTTCTTCTGTAGAGGTTAGGTATTCGGGATTGTAACTGGAGATATAACCCTAGAACCTTGGTTGACCAAGTACCTATGCTCTAGAGTAAACCACCCGCGACCGTCGTCACTGTGCAGCCGAGATCAAGAACACTCTGTATGAAAAAGGCGCCATGCAGATACAGTGGGTCCTGTGCCTCACTCTTCTCGACTTTGGCAAAACCGCGTTTTACAATCCCTTGCGTACTGTCCTCGTGAGTCGTTTTTTTCAGTGGCGCATTCCTCGGAAAAATAACCCATGCGTCCCTCGAGGGATACATGAAACAATAAGTGGTTCCAAAGTAGGAAAATCTGACAGATGAGATTAGGATGGTGTGACCTGAACCAGACTTAACCGTGGAGAATTTGGACAACTTGGAGTAGATCGAGGTACATGTACCATGGTTAGTATTATTGGGCGGAGCTGATGTACGACTTAGGGCTTAATCTATTCGATATCCTTGGACTTGTGGCCCAGACGCAAATCCCATCTGTACATGTACAGTTTCTAGTGTAATCCTTCTACTGGTTCTCAATCAAATCATACAACTGAACATTTGAATTCCTATAGCAGCAGGGGTATTGTAAAGTAGAAAAAAAAAGCTAATCCAGAGAATATGCCCATTGGTTTTTTGTGGTTCTTTCTCACGTAAAAGAAAAACTCCCCAGGACTTTTCCAGCGTCCCTGAAACGAAAATTAGGAGACCCCCAGAAATTGGGAAGATCCCTCCACATTGACCCGAAAAAATCAGATTTTTGAAGATCCAAACCCAATCATGGTGATACACATTAGGAACAAAGGAGAGAATTGTCGCCAGCGAAGGAACGAGCGAGAGGGTGGGGTTTTTTAAACACATGTACAACCTTGCAGGGGAATTGCCCGGACAAGGACGGGAATAAAGTATAGAACAGAGAAAAACCAGATTCAAGGAGAAGGTCGTACAATCATCATAAAGAAAAAAGAAAATGAGGACACAAAAAAAATAGAGGAAACTACAATCGCAGTCGTTGCGATTTCAGTTTAAGAGGTTGTTGACTCCCATGCGAGTATCGCGGGGAGCCTCGGGCGAATAGGCCTTTGGTAGATCGGTGGGCTGATGCCACGATGCCAATGTAGGCTGGTGTTCCATCCATCGCGGTTTTGAGGCAATGTCGGAAAGTGATTCCAATGATCGAGCGGGATAGCTTGGGGAATCCTCGACCACTTGTACGGATGCCACGCTGGGACGGCGAGTATCGTACTGTGCACGCATGTCGACCGGCAATGGTAGTAGCTGCGGAGAAGGGAGAGTGCGCGGGGAAGAAGAGCAGACAGAGTTGTGATCCGAAACCATGGAAGGAGGCTCAACAGAAAGGGCATTCGAAACATCGGAGAAAGCAGGCGAAGTCAAGGGGGTTTCGATGGGTCGGTTAATGGAGGGGAGAGTGTAGATGGGGGAAAGTTGACGAGCGGCGGTAATAGAGATGGATTCCCGGCGGGAAGAGTATGCATCGGAGGAAGCTGTAGACTCGGTGTCCCATGGGCGAGTGCTAAAGCGAGGTCGAGTTGGGCTCACTACTGAGGCCCGAGCATACGGTGCCTCGACCCGTCCGCTATAAGTCCGGGAGACTGTCGGTGTTGATGAGAGACCACGGCGTTTGCGGTTCATGCTTCCATTCCACCAGTTCTTCACGGCGTTGTCGCTGCGGTTTCCCAGTCGGCGGGCGATCTCGGCCCAGCGCTTGCCCATTTCGTTGACCATGCGCTCGATCATAAGCCCCTCATCTGAAGAGATGGGTTCGCGGTTCAACGAAGGCTTGAGGTTTTGGTGGAAGCGTTCCCGACATTGTTTTGGCGAGCGGTAATGCATGTGTTGGGAGATGCGCACCCAGTTATTTGGGCCTTGTTCGCGAACCAGCTGCAACAACAGTTGATCTTCTTCGGGGACCCAAGGTCCACGGCGGTGAGAAGGAGCCATGAGGGGATATGTATTGCGTGTATATGGGTATAGGTATATATAAGGTTGGAGTGTTGAGTATTGGAGGGTATAAGTTGGAAGAGGAGTTCGATATAAATGGTTGGGAGAATCAAAGTCAAGCCACAAGAGCAGCACGGCGATAATTATATCTGCACCCAGGGGGACGGGTCCAACGAAAAATGGCCAGCTCCACCCGCACACGCTATGGGAAGAAGATCACGATCCAAGATCTCGGAGCTGACAGTTCGGAACAATACAGGTATTGGTATTGGTATTGAATAAAATAAATTCTTTTTTGATACACAGGTACACGTTGCGACTCCACTTCAGTTACCCGTTTTGATCAATGAAACCATGGTTTTAGGTAAAAGATAAACATTATACATACAATACTATTACTTGCATTTATTGACTATAGAAAAGAAAGAAAAAAAAAAATAGAATGCAAGTATCCAGTCTCTGCTATGATTTTAAATCAAAGATGAAGAAAAACCAAGAAGAGAGAACATAATAAAAAGCAATAAATGCTCCGGCGATCGTCAGTACGACCCGGGAATCCGGGCTGAGGAAATACCGTAATGATCGGAGGGATCGACCCTGAGCCCCGTTGCTGGAATTCCAAATCACTGCCTGCGCTAACGGAAGCTATTTTTTTTTTTTTTTAAAAAATCGTCTGAGCACTGCGCATAGACCCAAAGCACCGGTCCAAAGGAAATCATACATATTTCTTTTTCCAGACCCTAATATGATAAACGTTTACATTGGATGAAGTTGAGCTAGTCCTAGATGTAATATCACCTTGGAACAGACCTTGGAACAGACTTTGGAATCATAGGTCATTTTAGGTAACCGTGGAAATAATCTAAAAACGGTTTTACCCCCCCCTGACAACGCCTCACTCCCTCATTCCCCACCAAAGACAGAAAGGGGCCAGGGGCAGATCGATGTCAAGCGAACAGGTTCACTGATTCCCCAATCCTCAGCCAGCCATGCACGACACTTGCTCGATCATGTCCGATCTATGAGCAATCGGCCGGATATGTCCGTTCATTGGCTTAATCGGCGGCTCTGCACTCATGGCCGGGCTTGCTAGCTCCACTATTCCAGTGGGTCCAAGCATGAAGTGGAGTTCGATCGTGACAAATTCCTTAGAACCGGGTCAGTTGAAGAAGACCATTGGAATATGGGGAAATTCAGATATTCTCATTAAAGAAAAAACGGGAGTCAGATCTGACAACCGCCACTCCGTTTTAGCTCTCCCCCTTTTGAAAAGAGCTTCGACCCCGAACAAATCCGACGGTGTGGTGCCTGACGGGAGGAATGTGGATCCCAAGTGATAGGGTAAAAGTAACTGTCAGCCTGAAGTGCCTTGCAGTCAGAGCCCCCTTTCATGGGTTTTGTGTATTTTACAGAGTCCTAGGTATAATTACTTGGCTAGATAGTATATTTTGATTCTGTCAAAGTGCTATAGGTACTCTGAACTCGTTTACCGTGTACGTTGACATGTACGGAGTACAACTCTGGGCATGCAAGGCCATTGCTCGTAAAAAAGTCCCACGCATGGACCACCTGCCACCTGTCACGGACTGCTGGGGCGATCCCGGGGAGACCGTGACATGATGGAAGTTCTGGTCGTTACGGCAGATCGTGGACGATCACTTGGCTTGCAGGCTGCGCGCAATGGGAAGATACGACCCCTGGCATCCAATCTATTTCCCGTGTCGTTTCCCACTATTTCCACCCTAACGCTTTGGTGTACCAAACTTGAACCGCGATGAGATATCACATATTTCCATTTGGTTCTTCGATCGGGGCTAGCGGGGATCGCCCTTTTTCTTTTCCTGGGTATTACCCGGTTTGGCGTCTTGCAGATGGATCCCTCCCCACAGTGGAAACCGTTGAACATGCCGTCGCAAGCCACACCTTTTTTGCTGGGTTCTGTTTGGGTGTTTTACCCTCGCATCACCCACACGCTACTGGCCCACTGTGACGAACCTCTTCCTGCCGCTATGATTGGTCCCTCCAGGTATTTGTCATTGTTGTGCGGGTCTGCCGATTTTGGGCAAGGATGCGCTGGGCGGCTATCGACGTCGAGGGCAGTAATCTGAACGATACTAAATCTATTCCAGACGGCCTATCCGACTCAAATGGGGTCCATACGTAAACTATTTCAAGTACCCATCCCGTAGTTCAAACATAGACAAGTTGTAACGGTCTGGAAATAGCAATGTGGAGCTGATTTTCCCCTCGATATTAATGTCGCCCCCTTTTTGGGGAGAAATTTGACTTTATCGAAACCAGAAACGAGGAACAAGGAACAAGGAACTTGGATAAGGAACAAGATAAAATCAATGTGCCTGTACGGAGTAATAGAAATGCTTTCTTCAACAGTGTATACGTCTTCTCTAAAAAAGCCACGCTGAGATCAGTCCTCGTGTGGCCCGATCGGGGACCATACTCCTGGGAAACAAGAAAGCCGTTGTCGACCGGATGAACCCGTCCTGGGATGCAACATTGACTAGGGTACTGTAGACCCAAGATATGACCTGTCATTCTACATTCCATCAACCCACCAATCAACAAAGCGGCAAGTATTTGAGATAAACCCCTGCTACAGTAGTCTGCAGGGATCACCGCTGATCGCGCCCGTGCACGTCCAGACCAAATTCTCCCCTGCCGTCCCCCTGTCAAGTCCGTCATAGAGAAACCCGAAAATAAACCCCGTCCAAAGTCACTAGTTCAGACAATGTAACCAGGAACCTGGGAATTTAGATGAATTTCCCCTTTTACCCCGGTTCCAGTCTCACAGAAACTAAGCGTTTATCGGGATCCAGAATACGCATATAACGGGTCCCAAAATGAATGGGAAGGATACAAAATAATGAATATCAGGAATGTAATAAATATGAAAGAAAGATTATAAACATAAAACGAAACTAGATGTCCGTCCTGACGGTCGGATAGATCACGTGTCAACCGGATCCCGAAAATCAGGATAAACTACAATCACAAACGGATTAAACTTGCTGGTCTGTGCTTTCTCGGGCTTTAGAATTAGCCTTCGGGGACCATATGGTTCCCGATCTGTGGGAAACCGTTTTGGCACGCGCTTCGGGCTTTTTCTTAGGGTTCGGGCTAGTATTCCTGGGATTTGGGGGCTTGGTGGCTTGGGGGTTTAGCATTTTGGGGGGTAAGGGATCCTGGATAACCCCCCCGCCCTTGTCCATGCTACAATTAAAAACTGTGTGGTAACAAGGATCCACCTCTTGCAGCCGTTATGGGGGTTTTACGGTACACCTGCACCACGAAGTAGGAAAAAAAAAGCAAAACATGGAAACATGGAGATATAGACATATGGAAATAAAACCGAAATACGTTTTTCCAGGTGTTGACTTCTTCTGACGCCGTCATCCGACCTGCTGTCACTTACCAATCTAGTACTATCCCCTCATCCGCTCCCCCTCTCGACTCTCCCGGCGTACAGGAGTAACAAAGAGATTCAATTCGACCCAGGTCCATTAGTGTACCGTACAACGGCCAAACCACCCCAAATCGGGCGTATAATGGATTTCCTATCCCGTGTGTGATGTGATGTGATGTTCTTGAAAAAAAAAACCCCAATGAAATAAAAGAGGGGGCGAGCGGGATGGGTTTCAACCGTTCTGGACCTCGACGATGGAGAATGGGCCAGTGGCGCCCCGCTTCATGGCCGTCACCGTCTCCTAGGACGGACGATGACTGGCTAGCTTTTGCTCAACGGATGGGTTTGACAGCGGTCCCACGAACCAGTTCGCTTGGAAGCTCTATCCCTGCGGCGTTTTCTTTCTTTCTTCATTTTTTGGCTGCCATAAACAAGGTTTCATGCCTGACGGATGGGATTAGTGAAGTTTATTTCCCATTTTAGGGCTCCATTGTGGCATTTAGTGGGTTGTTGCCTATCCATACCGTCGGAATAGAAGCGAGAAGTCGGTCTGGCCAAAAATGGTATTAGTGTAGCATAAAAAAATCTGACAGGGAGGCGGACTTGTCAATGTGTTGGCTGGGCACGCTTGACCCTTATGGGTATTTCGTTATGTCTATCAACGGGGTTCAAGTCGTGGTTTTGTCCAACCACGTTGACTTTCCGTTGTCCGGCTCAACCCTATCTACCCGGTCCAAACTCAATCGGACTTTGCTCTTACGAACTTTCCAGCACAAAGGACCCAGATGTTTCTCTATGATGCATTTAACCCCTAGTTCTAGACTTTATTGGATCAGATGGCCAAAGAAAAAGTTCAGGATTAGACCTTCGGCCGTTTAAGCCCGTTTAAAAAACCAAAGTTTCATTCTTTGCCGCCAAGATAACAAGGGGGCCATCGGCCATCTTTTATTTTTGGTTCTCCACCTGGGGCAAGAAGAAGCTCGTAAAGGGACGATTGAGTGGTGGGTGGAGGACAAGGCGGGCGAACAGGTGAAGGTGGAGTGTAGGTGCGGAGGTGCACGGCAAAGGTCATAGCAATTTAAGTCGGTCCACTCGATTCGATCCATACCGTTTTCCCTTTTAGTATGGGTACATGATGTATTCGGATATACGAGTGTATCCCCTTTTTAATCTATTTACTATTTCCTAGCATTTTCATATTCATTTTCGTAAAAGTCTTATACCGGGGGTATCATACGGAACGGAGGCCAGCGGAATACTCATACCCTGGTCTATCCAAGCTAGGTAGCTCCGTAAGGTGGCCCCTCTTCTCATCTACTATATTGCAGCCGCAGTCAGGGGTGCACCCCGGCGCTTCGAAGTTCAGTGATGCCTCGTGTGGGTATAGTGTTCAGATGCCATGTGATGCGTGCCTTCAGTCAGCCTAGTTGGGGAGTGGATTGCGAGGCTACGATACCGAGCTGACTTGCGCTCTGACCGGAGTTGCCGCAGCCTTGTTACAGGTTTCGATAGTCGCTGTGACAAAGTACTTGGAGCTACTCAACGGGTTCCACTTTAGATCCGTCTCTGTACCGTCTCCTTGGGTCCACAAGTGGAAGCGACCGCTACGGTGAGTAACCAATCAGCTGTACGTTGCTTTCTGTTTACTCCATTTGTTCTAGCACACACGTGATGGGGTTGGCCATATGTAGTTAGTGTGTTCAATATTAGGGCTCAGATCTAGGGTTAGTTTCAGGCTTGTTACTGAGGATGGCTTTGAGTCAGTATTGTATTATAGACATCTGGACTGGCAGTGGGTTCATTTGGAAATAGCTTTAATGTCTGAATTATCTTTACTTCGTATCCTATTTCTATCTGGCAGGGTTGTTTTCCCATTTCGATATATTTTATATTAAATCTCGTGTTTTCCCGCTGTCTCACCACAGAATATATACCTCGATCCGACAGACTAGAACAATCAATTCTAGAAATCAGGTTCACCAATTATTAGGACAAACAGGCCTAAAATCTTCAGGTCTCAAAAGCCCCTCAGATAACTAAACTTTTCCTAAGCAACTATTGATGCAAAGACCGACAAACCGAGCGCCATCCATTCAGATGCCACTGGTGGCGCTCAGCCCTGCACGCCACACCAGTGAGACCACAGCACAGCCGAAAAGTATGCTGCCACCCTCCACCACGACTTCAGCCATGCCGTGCATGTGCAAAATGACACCACACATTGTGAACTAATTCTTCCTAGCTCGTGGAAATCCCGATAGCTGAAAAAACTAGACAGAAACGAGGGCGTTAATGTTTAATGCAAGGGATGCATGAATTGACAGGGGCGTCGATCAGGAGATCAGGAGATCAAGTGCATGCAAGGCCTGAACATTAGGTTTGCGTTTTGACGTTATTGCTTTTGTTTCCTATGTGGTTTACGTACCATGTCGACTTATTTTGTGGTACTCTACCTACTCATGGTTCCTTGCTCGGTTCGGCTACCTGGGTATATCCTTGATGCATAAGGCCCTAAGCTGACACTCTTACCCCTCTCATATGCAGATCCAGATTAGTCTATTCTGATGCCGAATTGGAAATTCAGGACGTTTCTGAGACTAAATCTTTCCCGATTTCCAGGTTCACGGATTACTGCGGTTGCACCATGTGGCCCGAAACAGGGAACTTGCAGCTG
Source organism: Penicillium sp. IBT 16267x (assembly GCA_028828865.1). Lineage (NCBI taxonomy): Eukaryota > Fungi > Ascomycota > Eurotiomycetes > Eurotiales > Aspergillaceae > Penicillium > Penicillium sp. IBT 16267x. The sequence continues at coordinate 365,488 of JAQJZQ010000005.1, read as the reverse complement.
GTCCAAGGGTGACGGGATTCGGCTGCTGGCATGTCTCAAACAGATCTGCCCCTTAGCACAAATGCCCAGGTGTTCATGTATGTAATCATCCTGTCTCGTGCAGGCACCCCGGAGATAACCCGTTTTGCGGAGAATGACTGGTGGAATGGGTTCTTTAGAAGGTTTGGAAACGAGATGTCGAGTGCAGATACTAGTAACCCCTGCCGGCAATTGTCTAAGAGTATGAGTGATTATTAAAAGGTTTTTGTTTTTTTTTTTTTTGTATTTTCTTTTTTGTATTTTCTTTTTTTTTGTATCATCGATACTAGGAGTATCGTCAACGAAATTCTGTTCTCGTCTGTAATGGCCTCTTCCAACCTTGGAAGGATGATTTGTCCAAACTTTCGTTTGCACTACACACCATGAGACAGAGTAAGTATTCTTCGAAGCAGATTTTGAAATATACGGCATAACATATTACAAATATTGAACAAAAGAAAAATGTGCCTCGCCTAGACATTCCATCCTGGGAAAGCTCAGCTAAGGCCGTCTTCGGGGCCGGTCTCCCGTAACTCCATCAGGCCATACACACATTGCTTGAATGACTACCACTCATGAATCTGTTTTTTATTTTATTTTATTTTATTTTTTACACTAATTCTGACCCGTGTATAATTTCATACGTTCACCCTGATACGATCTGTGAACGTGGACTCAGATACAATCGACCCCAATTAGTTCTCGTTCATTGTCTTAGATAAACAGTTAGACTCAGGGCATCAGAGGAGGTGTCTCAGCTCTGACTTTTGCTCTAGCCGTTTGCCAACTGTTTTACTAACGGGGTTTCACTGAGCTCGTGGACTAGTGACGTGTGTAGCACATCGTAGCACGGTGCCCTTCTACGTGTGTTTCAAGCTGATGCTGGGGTTGATGCATGGAAGTCTAGGCATGGAGCTCTGTCGCTGCATATAATGCCGTGCGCTACTTGTACATAATTTACTGTATTCGTGAGACTTTATCCCTCGCCTTTGTCAGTTTACTGGGGCTTGGATCTCTGTTTCAAGCTCGTATTGCAAGTGTTCTGGAGGAGTCGCAGCAAGATGAGTAAGGATCACTATTGGTAGACGGAGAGTCTGCAGCGAAGTTTCTTGCTATATTCACATTCTCTCATTTGGATATGACTGAGCCATATATCGCAAAAGAGCCCTTTCTCTTGGATCTCGACCTTTAGAGAAGTTTTCACCTGAAAATCTTTGGACTGAAATTGATGTTGGCTAAGCCTGGAAATTGAACTTGAAATCCAAGAATCAAAAGTTAGACAGTAATTAGAAGAGTCAAGACATCCACTTAGGGAATGCTAACCCGATTCTCTAAAGATTCACAGGAGGAATATCGTCATCCCAGGAACGCTCATTCTGATCAAGTTCACCCGAATCAAAGGACGTTTCACCTATGTTTCAACCCAATTTTAGGCAAATTATGGGCCTTAAACCCTACGAGTATAAATAAGACAAGCTTCTTAAAACCATCTTCCAAGATTTTAATGTTAGCGTATGGGTCTGTGAATGTTCTCCAAAACCCTGTACGGAGTAGAGCATGAAGCTTTTCAAGGTTGGAGGTCTGGGACAATAGTACAATACAGACAAGTTGAGGGGATCTCTTCAAAGAGGTATGTCTAATTTACCTGAGCCCTCGATGCGCAGCTAATAAATTAAACATCTACCTTAGCTGTTTAGAATTGTGTTAGTGCATCGACCGTTGTTTCGAAATGCCACTACGGGGCACGGAGCAGCTACCGATTTGCGCTCATCTACGGCGACCCTTCAATTTGTGTAGACATCCAAAGTCCCAATTCTGGTCTTTCAGAATATTAACATGCATTCTTACCTTGGCAGAGCTCCCTCCACCAGGAGTCAGGAGTCAGGAGTCAGGAGACAGACACCAGTGATTCAAGTATTCGAACAACATTCTTAAAAGGATATCATCTCCACGAGGGCGAAAACAACCTCTTCAGCTAGTTTTATCTTCCACTCGTATCATCATGCCTTCTATACACCAGAGTATTATCCTCCTCACGGCAACAGCGGTTGGGTCCGCGAACGCCGCATTTGGTCCTGCATTCAGCACTGGCCCAACTTCTGCGAATTCTTACATCTCCGAGGCAATCTCCACACTCGTCCTACCTCGCGCTCCTAGCGGCAATAATGGCGATCTCGCCCTGTGGGTTGGAATGGGTAGATCAGCTGGCGATCTGATTCAATCCATTGCCGATAACTACCAATCCGATACCTGGAATGTTTTTGCCTACACATTGAAGGAGACAAGCTGTTAGTTTCTGTTTCGAAAGATGGTCTCTAAGGAGCACGCTAACTCTAGCTATACTTAGCCGACTCACAAGAGGTTATTCAGGGACCTGCCGAAGTTGCTACTCCTGGCAACCGTGTGACTATGCACTGTATCAAATGAGACATACCTCTAACCCTCGAGAACACATTCTAACTGTTGACAGACAAGTTCGACGAGTCTACCGGGAACTACACACAAACGGTCGTTGTAAACAACAAGAGCGTCTCAACACTGTCAACCAGCGATGGATGGGCCGAGGGCTGGGGCAGTGCGGTGGAATGCGCGACAACAGACTGTGGTACTGTTGATGCCCATTGTAAGTTGACGACTCGGCTCTAATTTCTTGGGCATCATGGCTAATACATTCGCTTTTAGATTGGATCAACACCAAGATCACCCTCTCTACCGCAGACCCCAGCTACATTGACACTTTGGCTTTGAGTGATGGTGTCAGTGGTAACATGACCACCTCCGACGGTGGCAAGACCTGGATCGTTCCCCGAATCAATATTCCCGAGTACAGCTTCTCGTCATAGATATATGCTAGGACATGCTTGACAGGCTCCAATGATAAGAAAATAAGGAATTCCTGAGGCTTGTTGAGCTCGCCAACATATTGTTTGTTATACTAGACAGAATCAATATGATTTTATGCCATTTAAATACTAGCGATAAGCTGGTTATTTTGCTGCGCTAAAGTCAACAAAAACATGCTGATAATTGCAATTCTTGATAGGAGAAGCACGGCAACAGGGTCGATTGCTCTTGAGCTTTGCGGATGCTATTCTGAATTTCCACCGATACTTCCCCAACTCGGTCCTCGACGCACTCTTTCAAAGCAGAAAGCAAAACAAGAGGACAAATTCTCAGGTTCATAAATGATATCCTGCGACAGGCAGAGAACGACAGGAACCGCTCAGGAATTCACGCGGTAGAATACCGGCATAGTGTCAATCGGACAAGCCACTTCCACCGTGGTACCACCCTGGAAGATTTTTGGAATTTCTTCATGCGGGAGATTTACTTTACCCCAAGGGGCCCAGTAAGCCCCAGCAGGAAGGTAGACAGAGACCTTGCGTTGACCAGGCTCAAAGACTGGGGCAACTAGGTACTTCGATCCAAACATGTAAGCTGTCTCAACATCCCATGCCTCCTTGTCGTGAGGAAACTCATAGAAAAGCGTACGCATCACAGGCGTCCCCTTCTCATGAGCTTCTTTCATCAGATCTCGGGTATAGTCGCGAAGCTCTTCCCGAATTCCGATGAATTTCTTGCAGATCTCGTAAACCTCATCGCCATACGACCAAATCTCATTGTCGGCTCCGCTGGTTGTTGACCCTGCAGGCTTTGGCTCACGATCCCCGTGTAGTCGCATGACAGGGCAAAATGCACCCCATTGGAACCATCGGGTAAATAGCTCTCGGAACTCAGGATCATCTGGGTTTCCTCCATGGAATCCACCGATATCAGTGGTCCACCAGGGGATCCCGGCAAGACCCATGTTCAAGCCGGCTGCTAGCTGGTTCCGGAATGAGCTCCATGAGGAAGCGATATCACCACTCCAGACAAGAGCACCAAATTTCTGGCTGCCTGCCCAGGCACAGCGCAGTAAGTTCACGATGTTTGCTTGCCCTTCCTCCTTCATGCCCTCATAGAACCCGCGCGCATATTCCTTCGGAAAGATGTTGCCAATCTGCAGGTTGCTGCCGGCGTGGTAACGGTAGATATCGAAGTCGTAGATCGAATACTCCGGCTCAGCCTCGTCGAGCCAGAAGACTTTGATGCCGAGGTCATAATAGTGCTTTTTTGCCTTGCCCCAGACGAACTTTCGTGCTTCGGGGTTCGTAGCGTCGAAATAGGTGATATCACCATCGCATTGCATTGCCACGCGCATTCCACGATCGTGTCGGATCAATAGTCCGCGCTCTACCATTTCGGAATAATTCTCGGATGCGTTTTCGACGGTTGGCCAGATTGAGACCATAAGCTCTACCTTGAGCTCTTTAAGTTCTTTGATCATGGCACCTGGACCGAGTGTTTGTTAGCCTCTGAAACCCGAGGAGAAAGTGTTAATACTCACCAACATCAGGCCAGAACTTCGGATTGAAACTCCATTCACCCTGATGCTTCCAGTGGAAGAAGTCAATTACAATCAGATCAAGAGGAACCTCACGGCGACGATATTCCCGAGCAACATTCAGTAGCTGTTCCTGGTTCCAGTAGCGAAGCTTGCACTGCCAGAATCCAAGCCCGTATTCGGGCATCATGGGGACATAGCCTGTGGCTTTCGCATATGCTTCTGCAATCTCTGCGGGTGTGTCCCCAGCTACAACCCAGTAGTCGAGCGAGCGTGTTGAGTACGCCTCGAAGCTCATCACATTTGTTCCGAACACCGCCCGTCCGATACCCGGGTTGTTCCATAGAAATCCGTAACCGCGCGACGAAACTGCAAATGGAACGCTGGCTTGGGAATTGCGGTGTGCCAGCTCCAAGTCTGCTCCTTTGAGATTCAAGTACGGTTGCTGATACTGGCCCATTCCGAATATTTTCTCTTTAGAATCTAACGATTCGAACCGTGTTGTTAGGTGAAAATCACCGCCGAGTATGGGGCGCAGCTCGCGTGCTTCAATCTCGAGCGCACTACATTTGGCATCGTGGGGGTCACGACGATTGCGAGCATATTCTTCGAGTAGCTTGGTTCCGTTCGAGTTGTAGATGATGATATTTCCCCGCTGGGAGACGGTAGCTTTGATTTTGCCATTGCTGATAGTTGCATCTTGATCCTTGGGAGTTGTGATGTCGACAGAGGAGCTCGCAGGGCTAGAAGTGAGGGCCCAGTCCTCTGTAGGCATGGATGCTAACTTGGTTGCTCGCACCCGCAGTGCATTTTCGCCCCATGGCTGGATCCAGAGACAGTGGTCATCAAAGCGGAAAAGAAGCTTATCACCCTCGGAGTAAAGCATCTTGAAATATTGTCTCAAATATTGAACGTGGAAGGTTTACCTTGGTTCACGTGGTGAGGAGTGATGTGAAGCGGGGCAGCCTCGGCCAGTTCAAAATCCGCAGGTATGACGAGGCTGACAACTGACCCCGTGTAGGAAGCAAGTTTTATCTGGCTCTGGGTATCTTTGTACTCAAATCTCGGAGGTATCACAAAAATGCCTGTTTGGGTAGATTTACTGGTACAATGTCATTAGGTTGAAACCACCTTCCTGAATGAACACGGCCGGTTCTCCGTATTTCTTTTTGTTTTTATCATAGAATAGATCAAATCAATCTACTGATTATATAATACATAATTATTATCGCTGCCAGTGCAGATGCTCATGATCTTCATTATCGGATTATGATAGTAGATGACTATGGTTATACTCATATAGCATATGGTCTACCTGAGAAATCAATGGGACTGATCTGTCCTAAGTTGAAAGGAGGCATCATGGATAATGTGAGACCGAGTCCTCCCAAATGACTAAGTATTATTGATAGAATTGAGTACCCTAGACACCTCTATGCAATGCATTCTACTGCCGGCGCTTTCCTACTGCTGTCGCATTGGTGAAGGTTCAAAGCCTCACTGAGTGAAGACCAATGCTTGGCCAAGACCTTACATTCAAGTCAGCAGTTCCTACGATCCTGGCGAATTCGATAAGCCCCGCTGCCTTATACTATAAGCAGCCCCATAAGTGAAGATCTATTAAAGGCAACAGAAGTAAGAACTCAGTGGATCGCATTTGTCCCCCACACGCTAAACTAGATCAGGCAATGGATGCGGGAAGCTCAAACCCGGGTTTTTCTCCCTCTTTCCAACCTCACCTTTACTCCCATCTCTGCTGCTCCCTTTTCATTATGGCTGTGCCTTCAAACGTGGCCAATCAGGCACCAATTGCCGATGCAACCATGGACATCGACATGGATATCGACCTGGGGCTGGAGCCTGAACCCATACCCGAACCCGAGCCCATTCAAACTGTGAGCGCTCCCGAATACCTCTGCGGGAACCATTGCTGATGCATCCTGTCCCTGGCTTAGGAGACCGTACCAGACGCTACCATCGAGCCGCTCACTGAGGAAGCTGTATACGAAAAAGTTCACGTACGCGGCGTGGATGAATTATCTACCGACGACATCAAGCAATTCGCGACCAGTCACTTCGAGCACGAGGGACCTGCACGCGTTGAATGGATCGATGACACCTCAGCAAACCTCATTTACTCTTCCCCAGATGTGGGCCTTCAGGCTCTCCTAGCTCTGACTCAGGTCAACGAGGAAGAAGATGCCTCCGCCCTCCCACCGCTGCGTCTCCGGTCGGCGAAGCTCCTTGCAAGTCACCCAGACTCCGTTTTGCAAGTGCGGTCCGCTGTCAAGTCAGACCGCAAGCAGGCACGTTCCTACGAAAAGAGTCGCTTTTACCTCATGCACCCCGAACACGACCCCCGAGAGCGTTTGCGGGAGGAGCTTGCCGAGAGGAGACAACGCGGAGACACAAATGAAGGGGATTACAGGCGTCGTCGGTTTGATGATCGGGAACTGCGTCGACGACGCGATCGTGACGGTGATGACAACTTCAGCGCCAATATGTATGACGATCAGCCCGAGAGCGTCTCGGACCCGGAGCGTGACCGCTCCGGCCGCAGACCGCGAGGACCGCGGGAGTTGTTCCCATCTGACGACCGGGCATCTGGACGGCTGCGCAATCGCAGTGCCTCCCCCGGCAGAGATACCCTTGAGGAGGGAAACCGTGTCGATCGAAACCCTGATACTCGCAGAAGATTTCGTGAACGATCGCCCCAGCTTGGGCGTCAAAACAGAGGCAAGGAGCTTTTCCCAGCCGAAGCTGGCACCCGTGAACTGTTCCCCAATAAGCCTGCGTCGAGTTATATCAAGAAGGAGCTCTTCCCAACCAAAGCGAGCGGCCACCGCCGGTCTGATGCGTTTGATGCTGCAGACGAGACTCCGGATCTTTTGGGACGAAGAATCTCTGTTCCCCTCGCCGATGGTGGGTCTGAACAGCGGATCCGTGGAATGGCCAAAGATGTGGATCAAGGCTTTGCGATTCGGGGTGCCGGTGGCATTTCGATCAAAGGACGTGGCGCGTCAGTACGGGAGCTGTTCCCATCCAAGTACGACAACAAGGCGGGACAGTCGGCCAATGCCGGAAAGGAGCTTTTCTCTGATACATTAGAGGGACGCGGGGGACGCCGGCGAAGAGCAGAGGATATGATGAATTAAAAGGAATATCTCAAACACAAAAATCTGCACCAAGGAGGTTGGGCGTTTTTGATTTCATCTCAAAGCATATTTTTATGGCGTTATTTGTTATCCGAATGGATATTCGTCTAGTGATTGCATTTGAATTATACCAGATACCCCTAGAGTGCACCTGTGGACATCAATTGTTGTCGACCAAACTTTACGTAGTAGATGGAGGCAACCCTTACCTAATATCTAGGTCACGCTACAATAGTTAGATCATTTAATTCAAATTCAGATGAATAAATGGGTATTAGAGATGCCGAGGTCCACGCGATTATCAGAGTCAAAAATCCAGGGACCGACATTCTCATTCGCCGGCGCCCTTAAATTCTCCCAACGACCCACATTGCCATGACCGTGTCAGCACCGGGTCCCAACAGAACCTCCTAATAATGTTGTAGGATCTCCGGGCACCGGATGAATTACCAGATCGGGGATATTCCCTGTACTCTGCCGGCGATTGAAACTTTCATTCCCTATATTCCCTATAGCGAAAGAGCACGGGAGGTACGAAAGAACGCGAATTTATTCCCGGGGAAAACTCGCGTCTGTCACAGTCTCTCCAAGATTCGATCCACTCCAACTTTCGATAATCTATTGTAGCACAATGGTTCCACAGCCAGTGCCATTCCCCGGCTTCACCCCGATATCAGATCGGGTCTATCTTCGCAATCACCCTGAAAATGCCGCTCCTGTCCCTGCAGACGAGCCAACAACCATCATCCTCTTCGGCTGGGGTGACGGGATGCCTAAGCATGTCTCTAAGTACAGCGACGGGTTCCATGAACTGTATCCCTCTGCCAGAATTGTGGTCATCCTATCAGGCACTTTCCAAGCCTCAAACCAGCCACTGGGTGCCAGGATCGAAGCCATGATGCCCGTTATCGACACTGTCTTCCCAACTCCTACAGGCGATGGAGCCGAGGAAGAGCGCGTCTTGTTACATGCCATGTCGAACACTGGCGGCATCTTCTTAGCCGCCGCATTCGTCGCGTACCAGCAACGACATGGCGCAGATAAAAAACTTCCGCATCAACTTCTGGTCTGCGATTCTACCCCTGGCAGTCTGGACTTTGCATCCCAGGTTGGCCGCTGGTCCCGAGCAATGGCTGTGGGTTCAGCGAAATACTTCCCTTGGCCGTTCATTGTCACCCAGGGACTATGGTATGGTTTCCTGTGGGGTAATTGGGCCTGGGAACGCCTGCGTGGTTCCGAGCCGTCGGGTGTCTGGGCTACGCGGATTTGTATGGATCATGACATCTGTCCGGTCGAACCTACTAGACTTTATCTCTACTCTAAGGAGGATGAGATTATTTGGTGGAAGGACTTGGAGGAGAGTGTTGCAAATGTTAAGGCCGCGGGCTTCCCGATTGAACTTGAGATGTTTGAGGGCTCGCCGCATGTTGGGCATATGAGGATGCATCCGGAACAATATTGGAATAGGATTTCCTCTTGCTGGAAGGCCACACAGGAGAAGAAATAATGTGATATCCACGGATTGTGTATAGATTAGGTTTATAGATAGGTTTGTATATATTTTTACCCAATTCTTTATATTAATTAATCATGCCTTGGAAGGTTTCATATTGCCATATTTTTAAGAAACTTAGTTTCCTCGGGTGATTCTGTAGTATTTTGAACAATTTAAACTACTTTTGAGAACGGAAGACGTAGACTATTGTACTGCAATTGAGGTAGTTGTCGAAGTTTGTGAAGCGTGCCATCGCCCAATCTTCCGCTGAGATATTCACGCATATCTGGCGCCCCACCCACTTCATTTTGACATCCCTCAACAACAACAATCCATGGCCTCCTCCACATCCATAGATGCGCTTGCAAGCGCTATAGTTGCGCGCTTCCTGCGGACTTATAACTACACAGAGACTCTACAAGCTTTCATCCGCGAGGCAGATCTTCCACCGGAGGTGGGGCAAGCTTCTGGTGACGATACCCACAATCTGACCATCCAGAGCTTGCTGGAAGAGAAGAAAACTTTTGACCACACCGTTAATTTCGAGCGGTATGGAAAAGATTGTAAAGAGAATGAGGGGTGGAGTGTTCCTGGTGAGTCCAACTTGTGCTGTTTGCGAGATGGTCACTGATGCCGCCTAGCACCGTCAAAGCCAACAGTGATCCAGACACCAACTTCATCAAATATTCTTTGTGCATCTGTAGAGCTTTGGAATAAATCAGATCATGATGCAGATGCACCTGACTCGGTACAGCCGTTGATTCTTTCCACAGGCGCTGACCGACAAGCGCATTTGTTCGAAACAACATCAGATCATGCCTCTCTTGCCTCCCTATCTGACTTGTCTGATTCCCCTGTGCTCTCCTATGTATCAGGCCTCCGTGGTCGATACATCCTAATGGGCAACATGTCTGGCAAACTCCTGCTCCAACAAGCGAATCGTGTCCTAGACAGTAGGAAGGACCATGCTAAATACGTTGTCAAGGTTGTCGCCCACGAGGACAAGAGCTCATCCGGCTCATCACGAAGATTATGGGTTGCCACCGCTGGCTGGGATGCAACTGTCTACTTATACCGACTCGAAATCCCAGCCGAGGAGGAGCCGAACTCTTCGCCAGTCATCGGAGAGCCCGTAGCGCATATCAAGCTGACCACGAACCCCGAATCGCTACTTTTCGTCCCGAATGTTGACACCGGCGAGTTACTTCTTCTCGTCTCGCGCCGGGACTCGACACATATTTACTATTATGAAGTCGCATCGTCCACGTCCGAGTCCCGCCTTCTTGGAAAACAGAATCTAGCTCCTCACTCCAATGCCTGGGTTGCATTCTCCCCAGCTTATATGGCGCTCAGTCCACACGACCCTGGTTTACTAGCTGTTGCCACTTCAACATTACCGCACTTGAAAGTGATGATCGTGCGCCTTTTGTTCCCATCTACAGAGTCTGTTGGTGATACAGACTCTGCCGATGCAGCAGTGACGCAGGCATCTCAGGCTCTTGCATCTTTGGCGCTGCAGAACCGCGAGGACGCGGCCATCTTGCTCCAGGCGAATACCTTTGCGCCGCAGACGGCCTACTCGACTCCACAGGTTGTGTGGAGACCTGATGGATCGGGAGTTTGGGTCAACGGGGATGATGGGGTGGTGCGGGGAATTGAGACGAAGACGGGCAGCGTGGTGGCTACGTTGAAAAATGGCCATGAGTTTGGCTCTAAGGTGCGGACTATCTGGGCTGGTTACGTAGATGTTCCAGGTGAGGATGAGAGTCGGACCCAGCAGGAATGGGTGATTAGTGGTGGATTTGACAAGAGGCTGATTGTGTGGAAAGTATGATATGTTGATTGTGTTATAAATGACTATATTTCAACAACTCCCCCGCAACCTAGTTGAAACTGAATTGACCGAGTACTACTAAGATATACTACCAATTACGAAGTTTGTAGCCGTCCATCCTCGCACCCTTTCGACCACCGAGAAGTTCGAAAGGGTGATAGAGAAAGACAAGGGCTTGTGGGGTTTTGTCTTGGCACGTTTGATAAAATCCTTCAGCAGTCGCGCATAGAAGAGCACGTTGCTGTACACACATATGCCGTGTAACGAAAGATCGAGATGATACTCGATGTGGAAAAGGAAGCAGGTCAGCCAGAGACTGACGTACGAAGTGGCAGCGGTCAACCAGAATAAGCAATATGGAAGATGGAGAAATTGCTGTCCCACTTTGGGACTGGTACCGCTGCGTGGATATCGAATTTAAGCCTGTTGATTCTTGTTTATCAAACAACCCAGGACGCTAGCGCGCAAGGAACAAGCAGAAACCAGGCCTATTCGACACAGCGAATGTTCTTTGATCATCGCACGTTATTGTAATCCCCATGTCCTTGCGCGCACTGGTTTCCTCTCCAGTTTTCATTTTTTCCCATTCAGAAAGACATTTACGCGACCTCACGCTTGCCCTCCTTGCGCTCCTTCTGCATGGTTGTCAGTATTCTGGACTTTGGCCGTGGCGAGTTCAACGTACCAGGGCCTTGGCGGTGCCTTGCATGGCGTGACGGTGGTTGCGGCGGAACTTGGCGTCAACACCACGGAGGGAGGGGTAACGGTTGGTCTTGGGCTTCTTGATACTGTATGGGAGGTGACATGTCAGTCGTTCGGTTCTCTCTGGGAAGTGTGATGCGACGCAGAGTAGAAGAGGTTCAAAACGTTTCCGGCTGACTTGAACAAATGGCCAAGATGTTCGCTTCGTCCCAAATTGTCATAATCAAGCCAGACCGGTCGGCCTCGAGATCCCCCACTCTTCAATCGTAAAAGACTTGTCGGTTTGCAGCAAAATTGTTCTCGAGGGTTGAGATGTTCAAAATCGGTGGTTCAGGGGGGTACGCACCCGTTACGGTGAGCCTTCTGGCTGCGGTGGTGCTGGGACGCGTTCTTGGACTCTGTGGAGCGCAGGCAGGTTAGCGATCGATTTTTTCAAGATAATATGGATGGCGTTGAACCAGGCGAAAAGTTTGGGGTTCACATACTGGCCATCTTGACGAATGTTGTCGCTGATTGACGTGGACGGGATAAGGAGAGTAGAGGAGAGCACTGGAGTTGGACCCAAATGAGACTCGGCTAGGGCTTGCCTCTGTGTGGGATCTCGCTTACCGCCATAGTGCACGGACCTTTTATACTGTAACTAGCAGCTATACTTCTTACTCCAGCTACGTCAGTTCAATCCACATGATAAGCTTAATGAATTCGGGATCATTATCCATGATATTTGTATTTTGCTTGACTATAAGATTTCCCCTACACATATCTATCACGTTGTGGCTTGGATTGAGGGTGCTTATAGAGTGGTAGAAACGGGCCAAAAAAACCAATTCATCACGTGAAAATGACATAATCACAAACTCCACGGGATCACAAAGTATGGATCTTTGAGCTCAAGTGAAGGTGCTCCATATCTGCATCATTTTAAGATCGGATGTTGTACAAGTCAGTGGAGTGATTCTTCCCATACAGAAAATTTTACTAGCTTCCACAAAAGCAAGCAATTGACTGGCTGAGAAAAACCCGACGGTGAGCTGTCTGATATCGTGCCACTGCATGGGCGATATTGGGTTATGAGAGTAATAAAAAAGACATACGTTGAGCTGATTTCAATCACCTTTAACAAATATCTCAACTGGTACTCAAGTATCCAGCATTATTATGCAATATCAATAAACAGTAGACTTGCCTGGTATGCCGGGTGGGCTCACCACGTGACCCGCACTAGGGAACAACCGGCGTTCCGACTTCGACCTTTGCACGGCAACTTCAAGAGGGATCACCCCCAGTCTTTGCATCCTCCCACCCCATTGCGACAATGAACTCCTTCCGCTTTGCTCGTTCCGCTCTGCGGGCTCGCCCCTCCGCTTTCAGCGCTCCTATTCAGCGCCGTGGATACGCCGAGGCTGTCGCTGACAAGATCAAGCTGTCCCTGACTCTCCCTCACAAGGTATGTTGAACCCGACCCCAGTCAAACCTCCCTAGCTTGATAGACCCCGAACTAACATCGTTTTTTTTGATAGACCATCTACCGCTCCACTGGCGTGTGCGTTGCCTCTCCTGTTGCGCTCGTGTTATCCGCGCTTTGAATACTGACGAACCTTCGACTACAGGACCCAGGTCAACATCCCCGCCGCCTCCGGTGAGATGGGTGTTCTCGCCAACCACGTTCCCTCCATTGAGCAGCTCAAGCCCGGCCTTGTCGAGATTGTTGAGGAGGGTGGTGCCACCAAGCAGTACTTCCGTATGTCCGATCCTTGCTCCCGAGCTGCATATCGAAAAAGCGCCTTCGACAAACACGAGAATATTCGCTAATATACCTTTTCTGCCTTTCCGACAGTGTCCGGTGGTTTCGCCGTTGTCCAGCCCGACTCTCAGTTGAGCATCAACGCCGTCGAGGGCTTCGCCCTTGAGGACTTCAGTGCCGAGGTAGGTTGCGTCACTCTTTTTCTGCGACAGCGCGCGGGACACTAATCTCTGATGCTCCAACTTTAGGCTATCCGCAACCAGATTGCTGAGGCCCAGAAGATCGCCAACGGCAGTGGCAGCGAGCAGGACATTGCTGAGGCCAAGATTGAGCTTGAGGTATGCATCTCCTAGTTTTTCTAGCTTGATTCAATTGTAATCACCAACTAACCATCTGCTCAATGATCAGGTTCTTGAGACCCTCCAGACCCATGTCAAATAGATGTACATATTCACTCGCGCACCATCTTGAACCTGTAGAATTATAGCAATTCTTCCTTTTGTCGATTGACATTTCAAATTCGCGCTCCTTCCCTTTTCATTACTTTTGGTAGACCACGGTCGTGTTTCCTCCCTTTTGGCAGTTTCTTGTTCCAGTGACATTTAAACCTCAACTCTTCGCACCCGTCAGCCATGCGATCCATGAAATCGCCCATGGGCCATCTCGACCCTCGTGTGATAGCTGGTCCTCCGGTAGATGTCTTACTTTCCCCTTCCTTTGCATCGGTCCTCGCTTTCGATGAGCCGAATGAACCGGAGTTCCAGGATCTTATAGCACTCGACGATGAAAACCACTGCGAGTACGCCACGGGCTGGCAGGGCCAAACTGCACCCAGTAGCACGCGTGACTCGTCTCTCAAACAGGGCAGTGTCAAGCGACCTCAATACCCCCGACTTGAATTGGATGTTGCTATGGACAGATACCATGCTCTTGACGGGCCTGCAGAGCTATTGATCCCACAGAATACCCCCGACTCAGCGAATGGTAGCCCCAGCGACGGGCGTCGAGTGTACAAAGCCGAGAATCTACGAACTCGCTCCGCTCCACAGGCACCTGTATTGACGCTAGATTGGCTCGAAGATAGGGAATCGGTCAACCCACGAAGTGAGGGAAAGGGAAAACGACAGCCGCCAAAACGCCGTTTCTCCGTCTCAGATGAACCACGTTCTACTTCACCGACTACTCAAGGAAATAACGACTGCCCGACCGTGTCTTTCTCTCCCATAAAAGACCTTGCTGAAACCATAGCTACGAGGTGTGTTCGGTTCTCTCCACCTGAGTCTCCTCGATGTCGGTCCCCTCGCTCAGGTTCACGTCCTCTTCCATCGGTGGAGCGCAAGCAAGACTACATCTCTCTTTACCGGCAGCAAAAGCAGCATGAGAAGTGGAAAACTGCAACCCGTGCTTTTGCTCCACGAGTCTCTCCACGTCGTAGCCCTGTCAAAGTACAGCCATCGATGAGTTTGGATCCTCGACCGGAAATCCGCTTTTCGTCCTTGTCCAAGGTGCTCTTCCGCCAGGATAATCTTGCAACTCGCCTCCACGGCACACAGCGGGCACAAAGCCCAGAGGCAGATCCCATGCTCGAAGACGCACGATCTGACAAAGAAGTTCTGCCCCAGGAACGAGTGGATGACCTTGTTGTTCTGAACTTCGGTCTGTACCGACCTCGACACCCCGAGCACCTTCCATGCAATTCAAAATGGGCGTTTGTGCGGGTTCGAATGAGCCCTACTTTCATACCAGCCCGCAGTCTGGTCGAGGAGGCAAAAGGGACAAAGCACATCGTATGTCGCCTACCAGCCGAGGACTTGCTTCTTCATTTCATTGTCATTGTGCCCTATTTCATTGTGCGCATCCCTCTCACTGCACTCGCCGAGGCCGGTCGACTAGTAAACTCTCGAGCAGGCCTTACAATCCTCGACATCTTCAGAATTGTCTGGGCCCTTATAGTCGCCTTCGTCAAATTTGTGGTATATCAGATTCGGGGCATGAAACTCGGTCATCGTGCAAAAGTCAGGACTAAGTACCCGGAAAAAGCTCGCCGATCTTGGTACCAACCTCAATGAGACTGCCACTTTAATCGACAGTCGGTGTGCACGTCTTGCTGCGAACGAAACACAACTATCTTTACATATCCAATTGGATAATTTGAAACCTATTGTTTACCTGTCTGACCGCGCAACCCATTTCTGTATGCCGAGGCTTGCAAAGCCCTTTAACTGGGCAGCTGTTATGATTTATGATTAGTTTTGTATTTGTGTGGGACTTGGAGATGCTATTATGGCCTTATCTTGATAGTGGAACTATGGAGGTTTATGATGTTTCGTTATGAAATCCAGCACAATAGATAATTGTTATCCCTTGCTTTATCCAGACTTTTCCGGTAAATTATTATTAGTTACGTTGAACCGGTGACAGCACATGAAGTTGACAAGATGGCGCTTTTCGCCTCAGATATCAACATCCGCTGCCGTCTTACCACGTTCAACACATAATTGACGAGGGATTTTTGTTTAAGTAATTGATCAAAAGGGAATAAAAATATAAAAAACAAAAGAATAAGAATAAGAGGAACCTATGAGATAATTATATATAATTCTAGTAGATGGTGTGCCACTCGCTTACATGCGCCGCTCGCTTACCGAATACAGTACGTTGTTGCCTGGGCTTGAGTACATTAACTACTATGATTGGTTTAACGCACAGGCCATAGAGGTCCAGCTCCACATTGAGGCTGTGTTGAGTGGATTGCGGGGATGCCTGCGCCCCTGGAAACCAAGGAATCGCATTCTACAGTATTCTCGACCCCACGGGGAAACGTGTGGCCTACTGGAATACCTTAAACGACTGTATTATCTTCTTTTTGTTGGCTTCCTCTCTGCGTGTGACTCATATCGCTTCGATTTCATAATACGACCGACATTTGATTTTGTGGACGGGTTGATCGAATCGCTTTTCACTTCCATTATGGACCCGAATGATTCATACAATCAAAGCAACGAAGTCCATCAAACACAGCCAGAATATGGTAATGGAGAATCCATAAGGATGAACGATATTCCTACAACAAAGACGCGACCTTCAATAGAAACCGAGGCCGATTCGGCACCAGGACCCGAGCCTCATTTGGAATGGCGAAGAGATACCTCAGATGGGGAATCAGTCGCCCGTGCAGCCAGTACAGGCAGTCGCTCTTTTGAAGCAGAGACCTCGTCGCAGCAGAATCTCCCAGGATCCAAAGATACAACCTATAAGTCAAGTCCCTCTATAACCTTGAAGCGTTCCTTATACATCGTGCTTTTGGTTCTGCTATATGGCGGTGCAGCCATCTATGCGTGGGTGATTATCTGTATCCTCAAAGATCGCCCTATAGGGGGAACAGGATACGGGACTGAGGCATATGAAAAGGTCCAAAATCATCCAACTGACGCTATGATGAAATCGTATCCAAATGCACACACCTATCTCGCCGCTTTGTTTGCAAAGAGCGAGAGATACCTAAGAGCAGCACGAATTATACAGTCTCTGGTATCAGTTCTCACTATCCCATTGACCTCTGCTGTCTGCTCTCAGGCAGCCGTTGCTTATATACAACGGCAACGTGGCGTTAGACGTCCGACTTTGAGGCAAACCATGGCCCTCGCAGATAAGGGATGGACAGACATTGGTCTCCTGATTAAACTATTTTTCGGAGGTTGGAACAAATACCGATCCTCACTTCTCCTTTTTGCTCTTTTCCTGAATATTTTGGGTTAGTTAATGAAAAGCGTTGGCTCTTTAGCGACGGAACAAGATGCTAATACTACACGGTTACAGGTGCTGCTATATCGCCAGTGCAGCAGATTTTCCTTTCATACAAAACAATTAAGCGTGTCATATACCCAATCGACCTCCCTAGTATCACAGACTATAAGGATCTCTTCCCCCCTATTTTGACTCGGAGTCCCCTGGTGACGGTGGGCTTATATCTACCAAGTTGAGAACAATTTTGGCTGCAGCCAGCAACACCGAAGTGCAGCCCAGACTCTGGTCTATGGATAATGCCACAGACTCAATGAACGAGCTCCAGGCAGAAACCGGGCTGTCAACACCGTTTCAAACGAAAGCCCAAAACACACTCGCCAATATCACATCTATAGATCGCCCATTTTGGGCTCAAGTTCCGTCAGGTACAAATACAGGCCTACAGCAACGACAATATGCTCCGCGCATTAATTCAACTGTCACTTGGGCAAACGACTCAGCCTCAGACCTCCCGGCTGATTGTAACTTTTCATCTGATGCATATTATATCCGCTGGGAGTACGACGATATCTTCCAGTATGTTTTCGAGATATGTATGCCAGGGAATGCGTCCCAATCCCCTTGGCAAAATATCAGGGGTCGACAAGATCTTCATGAAGAGCTCTATGTAAAGATGAACTTTTCCGGGAATTACGATGTCAATTACCCTCCGGGTGGAACGCCTATCAAGACAGGAATATACTCGAAGAAACTGACAATTGACACCACAGCGGCATATTTCGAGCTCCCCAACTATGAAAATGGCCAAGTTCCAGGACCACTGATTTCAAACAATCCATGGGACAGCAATGAAACATTTGTGGCCAATAAGAGATCAAGCTCAAACTCGTCATCTCAAGACGCCTACCTGTTCGACTCCGTTCTTAATACCACCTATGCCGTGAACATGGTGTACAACAAAGGCCCACTCCTGAATATTGCGATGGCGTTATTCGGACAGGATTCTCTGGCAGATATCCAGCACACAACCTTGGCAGCGTACGCGAAATCGGATACCGTGAATGATGACTGCATCAGCATTGCCCCATTTATTCCCCTTCTTACGACGCCAAACGCTGTCAATGAACCATTATCATACTTCAAAAGTTGCTTAAGTGGGTATGGATTATCGACCATCCTTGAGAATGAAGCCAGCATCAATAACAACCTGACGCTCCATGCAACAGTTGCATGGTATTTCTGGCTTTTCACGGGACAAGATACAGCGCCGAGTACAGATCGCGTACAGAACGCGTTTGCCTCAGCAGCATTCCTGACGATCGATACAATGATGATGAGCCCTTACTCGGGATCCAGCATTGATCTATCCTATGATATGGGGTCCGACTTACAGATTCCAAGTGTATCCCGCACTGGAGTCATTTTTATCTCAGTCCTTTTGGGGCTTGATTTACTGTGCCTCTTGGCCTTGGCCCTTTACAGTAGTTGGATACCGCGATGGACGGAGCAATTGGATTCGTTTGCCATGTTGCGTATCGGTGCTTCCATTTCTGAAAAGGTTCCTTTACTTGCAACACAGCATACTGAGCGTATCAAGGCTCTGGATAGCACGCCTGGTTGGATGGGTAACTCATCTCAGGATAATGATATTGGTGAATTATGTTTAGGTGGAGAACGGCCACTTGCGAAAACAAAGTCTTATCTTGCTTACGATACTGATGAAAGGCTCACCAGGAGGGGACCTTACTCTTTAGCACAAACTGAATGTCAATAGGCCTACGAGTGCTCTTGGTCATTTAATTTCTCTTATTTTACATACTTTCTATTAATTTCTTTTATATTTCATCTCATTTTGTAATCTTTGTCTATTTTATTCTCTATTATCCTATTTTATTTACAACCCATAGGCGAGCAAGTTTTTTATCAACCACGACAAAGGAGGGAACTCGGGACTGGATGGCCAACATGAGATTCATCCCCCCAACAGGCCCCAACCAGTCACTGATAACGTGGTCCCCGAAAGCTTCAATCCACCGATGGTCGATGTACAACAAAATATGTACGCACCATTTGACACAGACACTATCTTCAAAGCAAAAGTTCCGGAAGGGTTTAGGGATATTATGTTGATGCTGAATTTCTGGCTTCCTGCTGCCGAAGAGTTCCAAATGTTTCTACCATGACAGTGGATAGACATCGATGCCCGAAGATGCCTATGGTGCTCAGTGTATGTTATCGAGAGGTTTGTCTGCTACTATGCTTCCAGTTAACATGATTAGAATACTAATCAAAATGCATTAATCCAGGACCATGGCAATTGGTCGCCCATGTGAGCCCTTGCTACTGGTAGAACCAGATAAAAATGACCCTTATCTTCCAATGATATCTTATGGACGCAGCAAGAAAATTCCATGAGCATCAAAAGTTCCAAGGACTGGGCAATGCCGATGGAAAGTCAGGCCTCAATTCCAGAGACAGAACCGACCCTATTGTCACCGGTGACATCTCGGATGGGAAGCTTCCAGCTTCTAGTACATGCAACATATCTTCTCTCCAAGGCCATTCAGTGCGCATCTGAACGCCAACAAGGCATGCGAATTCCCGACGAAAGATACGTGCAGCTGATTCGCACTGTGGAAGCCTTGATGACTGTTCTCGAAATTGAAAGACAATCCGCAATCGTTGCTGTTGGAATGCCGCGCAATATTCTTAATAGGTTTGTGTGTTTTATCCTCCGTCATGGAAGGTTGACTAGCTGACCGACAACAGCACTGTCTTCTTCATTTATTCGCTCTTAAGTGATGCCAAAAGTCCCCTTATGGCACAACTTGAGCGTCCACGCGGGCTATCAGCTACCTTTTATCTTGAACGCACTCGAGATTTCCTAGAGGGAAATCTTGGAGATGTACGCATAGCACCGCCTTTTATTTTGCAGTGGGGCTTTCGAGTGATCCAGTTTTATTTTGAGAATACAAAGTAGAGGGGCATGATGAATCCTTGAAAGCTATCCAGGATATTGAGTGACTTTTTGAAATATTTGACCAAAGGTGGAAAATTGCTGGTTTGTCAGCCCTGGAGCCTATATTGCCCTCGTGAGAAGTACTGACACTATGTTTCAGGTATTTACATGTCACTTTTGAAGGATAAATTATGAGTAAGATATGTCCAATAGCAGCCATAACAAAGGAACTGTACGAAATGAGGAGCTGTTATGGCTTTTAATACTCAACGCATTATAAAGGGGGCTAGCGGGGAAGGCCTGACGATCGTACCAAGCGCAAACCTGGGAAACTGCAGGTGAATCAACGGTCTTAATTAACCGTATTATTTCGATCACCACCAATCAAAAGCTCTTGATGCATTTCAATCTTTCTCCCATAATAGGGAGCTCACGCTAAAGAGCAGTCCTGCCAGTCCCTCGCTTAGTAGGACGGGTGGTCTGTGCACTTCCAAAACTGTATGGCTTTTCTGAGGCTTCGAACACGAGACTCAGCCCCTGACTAGACAGTTTAGGGCACAACGGCTAATTTCATTGGCTTCTTAATATCTTGACTTTTGGGACTATCGAGAGAGACCCCCTTGTTATTAATTAGTATAACGTAAGAGGGGTCTCAGCCCCATCTCTCGCTTCTCTCATATCTTAATCCAGGAGCAGCCACGCCTACTTGTCTTAAAAAAATTGAGGGAAAATTTCATTTTTTTTTTTGAAACAAAACTACGAATTACTATCTAGCAATGGAAGCCCAAAAAGAAGACCCCCAAAATACCAACGAGTGGTCTAGTTCTTTCTGGGATTGCTTCTCGCCGTCAAAGACATGTAATTTTATCTTACTGATCTTTGCCATATTCCCACGAAGCTTGGCTAACAATTTATCCAGGTGCTCTAGCATGGTGCTGTCCGTGTGCTCTTTTAGGGAGAACCTCCTCTCGCCTCGAAGATCCTACACTCAAAGGATACAGTTATTTCAATGGTGATGTACGTATTTGCCTCTACACCTCACCTATCCCGATTCTACGAAACTAAAAAAAAGTCTCCATAAAGTGCTGTATCTACGCTGCAACTCACTACTGCTATCTATGTTGGATTCCTCTAATGTTGAAACGTCGGGAAATTCGCCGACACTTCGGTATCGGTGGCTCTACCTGCAACGACTGTATACTGGCCTGCGCTTGCCCGTGCTGTTTGCTTGTCCAGCAGGAGAAAGAAGTGGAAGCGCAATATACCCGTCTCCAGTCGGGGTACGAGGCTCCCGCTGGGATGGAATATCCTCAGTGAGCTCTGGAGGGTGTATCTATTTTTAATCTTCGTTTGCCCCCTTGTATACAATAATTACCAGATTCATTCTGTTCTGGATACAATGAAATTTTAGTTAGTCTGGGTGACCACTCAGATTTTCTTTTTCTCTTCTTTAAATTCCAGAAGCCCTGGAGGCTAACTGGATTTTCTGAGACCGTCACCTCTAGTGTGCGCCATAGAGCCAATTTGAGCGATAGCGTCGTTCTTAGGGCTTGTTGTGGCTCCGGGCGTGTTACTAGCGCTGACGGACAGGAAATGTGGTGTCAATGCCGGAATTCCCCAGTGCTTGGTTTTTTCTTAGTCTGGACAAGCAATCTGCCATGCCGTGCCAAGCCTCGTGCCAAATCGCGCAATAAATCCGTGAATTCAACTTTTTCTGTTTTTAGATGCTAAAAGTGCACGGGACAATGATAAGTAGGTCATGTGATGAAATGACCCCTTAGCTTAGAGTTAACGGCCAAGTCAAAGCTCGTAGCGGAGGCAAAACGTGTCGGGAAGATGGTCAGTGTCCGACAAAAAAACCCCTGATTTAGTGACGAATAGGCCCGGGCACCGAGCTTGTGGGGCACAATCTCGTTAGATCAGAAGCTAATTGACCTGAAAGGTTAACAAGGTGTTGCCTGTACGTTCATGGCAATTTTAACCGACCTCCTAGTCGCTACTTAATTCAGTGGACCAGGCATCTGGCATTTCTGTTTTCAGCGCTTTCATTATTTTATCCTTTTTTTTTTTTTTTTTTTCTTACTGTCATTCGTTAATAAAAGCTCAACGCGATATTCCGATATATCAATCCTTCAAAATGCAGTCTAAAGCACTCGCTACTCTGTTTCTTCTTCTGGCTCCGGCTCTAGCCATGCCACAAGCTACCTCCGTGGCCTCCTCTGAGTCTTCGGGCTCCGAATCTTCAGGCTCCTCCGATTCCTCCGGCTCTTCGGATACCACAGACACCGTCTCGGTTCCCTCACTCCCCACTGATTTCGTCAGTGTCCTAGAAACGGCCGTCCCGACTGCTTGGGAATATGAGATGATGAACTCTGCTTCTGTAGCTGCGGTCGTGAGCGCCGCTGCGGAGGGCATCTACCCAGCCTGGTACAATGACCTGCCTGCCAGCATCAAGGCTATTGTTACGTCCCTTGGCGGTTTTGACGAGGTCATGGTTGGTGAAACTGGCTCGATGACTGTGGCTATGAGCACCAGCTCCCCCGAGCCTTCTTCTCAAGCTGCCGTAGCCACCACTGCTGTCAGCTCATCTGGTTCAGTGGCTACAGAGACTCAAGCTTCGGCGACCTCGGGCATGGCTTCTAGCTCCAAGTCGACTACTAGCTCCAAGTCGACTACTCATGCATCTGTGAGCTCCACTGGCGGTGCACCCATCGCTACTGGTGATATCACTATGGGTGTGGCTGGTGCTGCTGGTCTGTTGGGCCTTGTTCTTGCCCTGTAAACACGATCTGGAAATTTTGACTGTATACATACATGTGCATGGAAACAACCCCATCAAACATCTTCTAACATATTCTACACTTGTATCCATACCTAAGTCCCCATCAATGTTGATCATTTAAAAGCCCAGGAAGAAGCCTTGCCAAGAAGAGTCCACTATCCTCTGAGCGGATACCAGGCCGATTATCACCCCCGATCCACCTATATATACCCGATAGTATGATTGAAACTTGGGCAGGGTGTTCTAGAAATGGCTTCACGGTCGTGGGATAAAATGAAATGCTAATATTGACCGTTTCAAATCAAGCCACTGGAGGCCTAACTGCATATGTGTTACATCTCCCTCGTAGATAGTTCCAACCACCACGTTCCGTGCTTTCGACTTTCTTCATTGACACAGGCTCGTAATGGAATATGCGCTAAATCTCGGTTAGAAGGTGCTTAGACCCTTGATTTAGGGGCTTTGGGGTTGAATAAACTGTGGGGGGAGAGTTGTCACCTTTTTACTCGTTGAAGTTCGTGAGTGGCGCCCGCTAGTCACGCCATGAGGGTCTGATCGTCTAGCAACTATGAGTCAGAGCTACCTGATCCTAGTAGGCAACTATATATGGAATCACTAGAGACATTTCAGTATAGCGTGACTACTGAGGGAAAGGCAACAACATTGTCCGTTGCTCGGGGCGTAGTATAAAGTCTCTTACCAGGTAGAGAGACTGGCATATATGCAGCTTCAAATTTGTTTGACTTACTCTTTTTCAAATCATACCGTCACAATACTTTATCCACTTTCCAATCAGTCAAGATGCCTCTCTGCGAAGACTGTAACACGTGGGATCTGGACATGAGTAGCGTGTTTGGCGTCGAATTGGGTATATACAATGATCTACTCGCCAAAGCAGAGAAAGGCTGCGAATCATGCAGATTTTTCTGTGCGGTTCTACAGAACTCATTTCGCCACAGACATCAACCTGATACCTTGTCCGAAAAAGTTATCGCCTTCTGCAACTTGCGTCTAGATGCAAGAGAGCCAGGAGGAATTGGCATGACAATGTCTCAGGATGATCTGTGTCTAGACATGTGTGTTGCAGGTGATTATGATGGTTTGTTGGCTCATTTTATGGTGACTGAAGACTGCAATACTGACTATGCTAGGCCCACCTGTTGACGGGCTTGATCGTCTACGAAATATTCCAGTCAACTCACAGGATGAGAAGTGTTTGAGTCAGATTTCATCCTGGATGTCTGAATGCGCAGAGCATAAGGAGTGCTGTGAACCAACGCCGGTCTCTCTGCCTGAAAGGGTCATTGAAATTTCCTCTGATCCTATGTTGGCTCCACGTATCATTTCTTCCGAGGGGCAAGACGGATTCTATGTAATCTTGAGCCATCATTATTCGGGTGAAGCTAAGATTCCCAATGTTTCGGAAATACTGGAAGACGGCCCCCCCGCCACGTTGGATATAACGGCATTTCCCAAGGAAATAGCCGATGCCATCGATGTCACTCGAAAATTGGGCTATCGGTATCTCTGGGTTAGAGAGCTTTGTATGACAGATAACGAATTCTTAGAGAAATCGTTCCGCTTCTTGAGTATCTACGCCCAAGCAGCATTGATGCTTACAGCATCTGCTGGGCCGGGAGCAAACCACGGATTATATCACGATAGAAAAGTCCTCTATTCACCCGCTCTTGGAACTGGGAAAGACAGATACTTCCGACCACGAGCCCTGCGTTGGATGGAAAATATCGACCGATCACCACTTGCGGGGCGCGGTTGGAATGTAGTGGAGAGAATGCTCACACCACGTATTGTTCATTTCACAAACCTACAAATGGTCTGGGAATGTGCGTCTGGCTGTAGTTTTGAAGCTGCAAAGATTGTCGACAATCAAGGTTCCGGTCCATCCATCAACGCTTATGAAAAACGCGCGTTCCAGCAATATGTGCGGGATGCACTCCACCGAGACTCTCTTGAGATCTATACCAAGAGCAACAATGCAAGCGAGAGATCCGTGACCCGGCTACGGAGCTGGACTCAGAGTGTCAATGCACTATCCTGGGGCGAGTTTGACAGCCCATCTGACAAGGTCCCTGTTATCGGAAAGATAGCGCAGATGATGAGCGATCATAAAATGGGAGACTACCTCGCTGGAGTCTGGAGCAATCACATTATCTCCGGACTTGCCTGGGGGCGAATGTTTTCTCTTCTCACGCCGGTGCCAGAATATGTAGCTCCAACCTGGAGCTGGGCTAGCGTGAGCGGCCCTGTGGCCATAGACGATGTTCAGCCAG
The DNA here is from genome assembly GCA_028828865.1 of Penicillium sp. IBT 16267x. Classification (NCBI taxonomy): domain Eukaryota; kingdom Fungi; phylum Ascomycota; class Eurotiomycetes; order Eurotiales; family Aspergillaceae; genus Penicillium; species Penicillium sp. IBT 16267x. The sequence continues at coordinate 340,377 of JAQJZQ010000005.1, read as the reverse complement.
GTAGTGCTGTGGAATCTGCGTGGATTCTAAAGTACAAGCCGTTGCTCGTCTCGCACCACATACTACTCGAAGACCCTTCGAATCCTTATGGTCGTGTCTTGGAAGGGTCACATATTATTCTCGACGCGGCCTGCATTGGCTTCAAAAAGCTGACAGATGGTCTCAACACGCAGGAGAGGGAATTTCAATTAAGACCAGTTCTTGACCACTCGTTGATGTTTGATTGCAGCTGCTGCAGACCCAGATCGGACGAGGTTCAAGAGTCAGATTCAAGCAACTTCAACAAAGAGATTGAGCACCATATCTGTGTTATCCTCAAGACTAGTGACTGGAGTGAAGAGAGTAAAGGAGACGAACCGTGTCTATGTCTTATTATGAAGGCTTCTGAGAAGAGCGACTCCTTTACTAGGGTTGGATTCTTGACAGTTGGACCCAATTGTTGGAAAAAGCCAGTGGATGCTAATGGCACCTTTGATGCGCTAGGCTGGGAAAGACGTACGATAAAGATGGTCTAAATGCCACCGATATATGATAGATCTAGCAAATGTCGGTACATTATGCTGCATTCTAATGGAAAAGACTATGTTTCTTGGCGCTTGGCACGAAACTAGTTCATACTAATTTCCCCTAATGTATGAGCTGGTCTTAGAGATAATCAATCTCACAGGTCCTCAGATTTGATATGTAATTCGATATCACATAACCATTGTTATGCATGACTGCAGTCGTTAAGTACATAAGGGAATCAGGAGAAAATGAGTAAGTCAGATGCGACTTGAACGAACCAAACATGACCGATAATGAAACCCATAAACTCGCTCGCCCTTAACAAAAGAGAGAAAAAACAAAAAGACAAAAAGAGAGATAACCTACCTATTCGGTTCATTCCCATGACCTTGAAATTCGTGCGTAAAATAAGAAGACATCAATCAGACATGAGACATATCAACAGGGGCTTCGAACCAGAAGACGTTTTATACAGGTCATAGAAATCCATAATAAACTAGAAAGAACAAAGGAAACAAAGAAGACGGGAATTAGCGGGATTAGTATTACTCAAACTCCACTCCGTGCTGCTGCTGCCTCTCTTGTCGTGTTCTGGCTCGCTCTGCTCGTCGGCGGCGACGATTATTCGCGTATGACCCACTGGCTTCGGTACCTGTCCATGTACCAGGTGAAGTCACACTGCCATAAGCCAGCCCGGAAGGTGCAGGGCCTGGAATAGGAGGTGGCGGTGGCATTTGGCTAATTTGAGATGCGGGAGGCATAGAGGATGCAGGGATACTGCCTGACGGTGCCATGGACAGAGGGGCGCCAGCCGGGGCGGCTGCAGCAGCGGCATGGCGTTGTTGCTCCTCTTGTTGTCGTTCCAGCTCCTCAACGCGGCGCCAGCGATCGTGACTTCGTTCGTCACCAGAGAGGGAACTTGCACTTCCAGCACGACGTCGCGAGTTTCGTCGCTCTCGGCGTCTTGCTTCACGGCTTGCGGCAGCTTCTTCCTCTGTGAGGCGACGGAGGGTGACATGACGACCATCGTTGTGCATCTTCACTTTCACGGAGACAGGCGGGGACTCGACATGGTCGTCGCGGCGTCGATTTCGGCTTTGGCTGCGGCTTTGGCTGCGGCTGTTACGACGGCGGCTGGAAGCTGCGGCGACGGCCGCCACTCCCCCTGTAAATCCGGCTGCGAGCTCAGTCCCAGTCTCTGAAGGTGGTAGCTCTGACCTCGAGTCACCGGAAAGTTCGTGGTGGATCGGAGGCCTGGGGGGAGGCAGATCTGAGGGAACCGGGTCGTGGACAGCCCCAGATGCCATGGGTTCGGCCGAGAGAAGGGATCCATGAGACGCCTGTCGAGGAGGCCGGGGAGTGAGCTCGGTCGGTGTGAGGTCACTCTCGGTGTATGAGCTCGGCCGGCGCCGGGACGGGTAGGGGCCTGGCCCGGGGGGATTGTTTTGTCGTCGCTTGCTATTGACTCGTTGGATCCGCTCATCTTCTTCCTCTTGGCGGCGGATATCATCTAATCGCCTCTTTTCTTCGTCATCCTTGTTGCGACGACCGCCAAACATCTTCTTCAGCCCAGCAAAAGCGCCTGCGCCAAGCAAAGCATCTCTAACGCCATGTGATGGGCGCCTCTCGGGTTCAGTGAGATATGTGCTATTGTAATAGTATGACGAGCCAGGGCTCTGAGGTCGGCTTGGTGGTCGACTTGGGGGTCGGTTGAGGGGTGTTCGGTGACTTGGTTCTGGTCTTCCATCTTCAAGTTGGCTGAGGGACCCCTCGGATAAACTATCAGTGCGCGAATGGGCAGGGCTATACCGTCCTGACTCGGCATCATCTTTGCGCTCCTTTCGACGATCCCACCATTTCTTCGCAAGTATACCAGCACCGGCAAGAGCTCCGATTTCTAGAAGCTTTTTACCCCAGCCGCCGCTCTTCTTCTGGGAAACTTCATCAGAATACTTCTCGTCCGAGTAAGATGTTCGTGATTCTTCATAGGCGTGGCTTGAATGACGACTTTTTGGGCGGCGTTTGAACATCGCAGCCAGTGCTGCAGCCATTCCACCGGCAGCGAGAGCCTGTCCCAGCCCACCATGGTGTTGTTCTTCAACAACAGATGACCCTGTGTAATGACTGTGACTTAAACGGCTACCACCATGCTCACTTGGAACATGATAACCTTCATCGTCGTACAAGTAGGATAGGATGAAAAGGGCCAGCAAGTATGCGAAAGCAGCCAGCGAGAACAGAATGAACAGCACCTTGGGAGAGCCATATAATGTCAGGCCCAACGGGATTTGCACAATTCCTAGAATAGCTAGTGCGCGACCGAGCCATCGGTGTAGCTATATTCCAAGTTAGCACAAGTATAAGACCGAGTCATTTGGACCGTAACGAACCACTAGCTTCAATGGAACACGGTGTCGCATCTTATTTCTTTCCACCTTGTGGACGAACCAGCCCCATAACGCTTGGAAAATAACCATGACATAGATTGCCAGACCAATTGCATGGTGTGGGTTGGTCAGACTTCTCTCGGGGCCGACAGCAAACCAACCCAACACGAAAACGACTGTTGTTAAAAGCAATGTTAAAACCTGGAACCATGCATGAAGCTTGAATGCCCAATATGGATTCCACCGGGAGTAATATCGGATGATGAGGGATGCCATTGGGACGAGGCCCAAGAACACAATGGCCGCAATAACGCCATGCGCGATAATCATCGATTGGTACCCGGTCATGTTCTTGAATCGATTTCCCATGCCTATCCACGTTCTTGTCAGTCACACTTGCAATAGGCCTATTATGTCTGCATGTCGAACGCACCATTGTATCGCATCGTCTCAAAATTTACTCCCATGAGATTGGGCAGCAAGAATGTGTCGCGCTCACTGTCCCATGTTCCATCTCCTACGTGCAGCGTATTCGAGGAATACGTGCTACTCCCCGGGGCTGCGAGCCCGGAGACCGTCATTTCGTCGGCTCGTGTGTATCTATCTCTGGAATGTTCGGGTTTATTGCCGGAGATCTGTTGAGATCCCCCGTTCCGAGGAATGCACCATGCGACGGGATCGGCGACTCAAGTGGAATATTGAATGGCAGGCTATCCGATGATGGTGGGTTTCGGATGGTTCGATGTCGTAGCGGTGAGCGTGGAAGAGGTCGTTCGAAGTCGTAGTCGTTGACAGAAGGGTAGAGATAAAAGGGCTTAAGTCGCGCAAAGGTCCGAAGAAATCCAACCAAGTTTCCAGCCTGGAAAGATTGGAAAAACAGCCACAGGAATAGCAATTAATAGGGAGAGCGACAGAGAGGAGTCGTACAGGACCAGACAACAAGCGGGCTGCGCGCAACTCATCCATGTCAACTTTCTTCCTAATGCGGTTTAGTGTGCCAGTTTATAACCGGGACAACCACGAAGGTCACGTGCCTATGTCAATACCACGACATCACCTGACCTTATCAGTGGCTAACAGTGACATGATCCAACGCTAGAATGATGCCTTGAGTCCCCCAGACCCCTATCTATTTCTCTTTCTGTTCCTCACTGTATAGACAGAGCAGGTCACGGAAATCGAGGAATTGAAATCATACGGGGCCTTAGCTGGATTGTCCATGCACGATGACTCCATCCCAGCTCCAGATCTTTATTCGGGCTCTGTCCCGGTAGGTGTCCCCCACTGTGTAGAATATTGGAATAGAAACTGATAAGAAACAGACTGTTAGGCTGGATATAGTATGTTACATCTATTCATCAGGCTCGTATAGGGCTGACGTACCTGCGCAGCATGGCCTGTTGGTCAGCATCTTTCTATCCGCAGCCCATCTATAATTTTCGGCGGGGTTCGACAGCAGGAACATCGGTCGATTTTCCCACGATCAACTGCCTGGGATTCCTGTATTACACCATATACAATGGTGCTTTCCTATACTCACCAGTGATTCGCTCCCAGTATGCAGGTCGGCATCCGCGTTCGGAAGAGCCTACGGTCCGCTTCAACGACTTCGCGTTCGCGGTTCACGCGGTGATCCTGAGTCTTATTGTCTATTCGCAATTCTGGCCAATTATCTGGGGTCTACAGGTGTCCCGTTTCCAACGGATCAGCAAGCCTATCGCGGGCCTATTTTGGGGATCTGTCTTGGCCCCACTAATCGTGATCTGGATCGTTTTGTCAAAGAGCCCTGACGGGGGTTATGATCCTTCAACCTGGGCGTGGATCGATGTGGTAAGTTCAGCCTGCAAGGCATCCCTGGATCCTCCGTGTGGCAATCTAACGCAGGAACCATATTTTTCAGATTTATACATTTTCCTACATCAAGCTCGTCATCACCATTGTGAAGTATGTGCCACAGGCGTGGATGAACTACAGGCGGCAGTCAACCTTGGGCTGGAACATCAACCAAATCTTGCTGGACTTGGCCGGCGGTGTACTGTCGCTACTTCAGCTGGTCATGGACTCGAGCCTCCAGAGTGACTGGAGCGGCATTACCGGAAATCCGGTTAAGCTTTTCCTGGGGAATATCACAATTATTTCCGATCTGATCTTTATAATTCAGCACTATATCCTCTATCCGGGGGCTGAGTCCAAGCCAGTGGATCCGCATTCGGACCCCGACTTGACCACGCCTCTGCTGGCCGAGGAGCCTTCGCAAGCCAGATGATGTAGGGGATCGTATATAGATCATATGAAGCAAACATGAAACCGCGGGGCCAAATTATCAAGACATTGTGGAGAACGAACTACTATTTTTGCAATGTAAACAATAATTCTGGCTTCGGCAGTTGCGTTGGTCACCGTGCGTTGAGACATTGGGGGCGGAAAGCCAGCCAACCTTCCACCATCTTCCCATCTTGGACATGTCTCGCGTAAATTCGGGTTTCCTGGCTTAGCAACCCGTTTTCTTGTTTGAGAGACCCTTCACATGTGCAGAAATCTTGGAAATCTTGGAAGCTGGGAGATCTTTGCGAGAACTCAAATGCATGATCGTAGGGTACATCTCACTTGCCTATTACATTATCTGGTGCGTCAGCGTCCGTTACTTGGCGAGAGAAACAGAAGCGTGGCCAAATATCAACGGGTCCTTGGCTAGCAAGTTCCCCACCAACATTACAGCTGTAGAGGAGTCGATGAATGATAAATCGATAAGTCTGCTTGATAATGTAATGCAGCCACATTTTGCGGCTCATAGGACACCGCTTCTCGCGTTTGGGGACCATTGCCCCACTTGGCCGGAGATTGGAATGTGAGTGGTTGAAGGGGCTACTAAGCACTAATTTTTTGCGAACTGACCAATCCTGAGAGATCCAGGGATGGTGACAGGGGTCCAAGTGGAGCCCCACCGGGTTCTAACCGTCGGTGTCGGGTTCAGCGGCCCCTCAGCTGACCACGCTTCCCCCCCTCGGACCATATTCTTAACACATCACTCCAATCCCTGCTTGTTTCAGGGATAGTCCTCGACACTTGAGCTGGCCTACATTTACTGGTTTGGTCGGGAAAGTCGATACTACCTGTACGCTGCCGTTGCATTGAGGCGCCCAGAGAGGAAATCGAAAGGTTATACTATACGTAGGCAAAAAGTACATTGTTTGCAGGGTTGTACAGTACCTTCTAACATAAAAGGTATATTGTTCGTACATAGATTCGTCATTGTATAACAGCATACCAGATCTGGTTTAGGGGAACTTCATTATCATAATGTCACATTAATCCAATCCCGGCAGAGTGGGAAGACGTTCTGACCGTGGCTTTGATGGCTTTGACTTAAGTGGGACCCCGCACCATAAGCCGCATGTCTACAAAGGGTTTAACTCCGCGACGCATTCCCATATGGGACTTCGTGTCTAGCTCGACCGTAGCGACGACCTATCATCGTCATGGAATGGAATATTTCTTGGCTCATATTTTCAGCCCCGTACCGCTCTATTCCATAGCCGGATTGCTCAGCCCTACTCGACCAGACCAATAAGCATCCCTCCAACACTATTCTTTGCTGCCCTTCTCCCCTCCTACGTCGATCACCTTGGCTGCCAAAAATCGTGCATAATGTGCCATGCTCCGGGCCTCGGGGTTGGGATTGATCTGAATCAATATGATTCATGCTTCTGGGAGTCCCTCGGGGCGGGTCGATCTCATCATTCCCTCCAATCTCTACTCCCCCCTTCCCTTTTTTATTATTGAAACTTGCTAACTGCAGGTTCCTTCCTACCTTCTGAGTCCACATTAATGCAGATCTCCTCTCGGTGACTTTTTTTTTTTTTTTTTAAAGCGCATTTATTTTACGGGGCACACCTGGACCAAGAAGCACTGCCTCGAAGAACATTCTTTCTTATACACAGCTCAGGCTTCCAATCCAGCACTAAATCTATGGTTCCTGAATGCAACAGCCACCATCATTCTGAAGCACTTCAATTCTCTACTGGACAGAAAAATAACCCAAGCTTATAACTCCCGCTATCTCCCGCCTGGATCGGGAGCCCACCACGATTATCCATCTATTCACGGGCCTTCATCCGCTCCTGTCTTAGCCTCGGACTTAACGGACCACAACTTATTACATATACCTTGTGTTGATTGCTATGCGTCTTAATCGTTCCCCTTCAACTACCTTATTGGACTTTGATCGGGAGATTGATACATTATCTTCACTGTCGGACTGTGCCATTTTTAATCAATGTGCAAACTCGTTGCCTAACATGTCCAACAAGCGCAATCGTTACCCTGTCGCCACTTCTAGCGGGCGGATAGCATCTAATAATACTCCGTGTAGTCTACCTCCACATCTGGTAGGCCTAACGGAGATCCCTGCCAGCTCATCGTCATCGCCCGCGCATTCGTCTGGACTGCCGCCTCCCTTGGCTTACGTGCCCGTCCACCCTGAGTCCACCGGGTCTTTCCTAGCCCCGGAAGGCTACTTATCAGATCAAAGGGCCTCCCCCGCTAGCGACGCCATGGGATCTCTCTACACTTGGTCGAGTGCCTCCGATGCAGAGATGCTACCACCTCCAGCGTCAGTCGACTCTACCATCTGCTCTGCCTCTTCTTCACCCTTCATGCCACCCTACTTCGCCTTTGACTCCACCCAGGCGTCGATGGGCCAGCTGCTTCCTCCAGAAACTGGCTACACCCATCAAGAAATCGGTCAGTGGTGCATGAATAGTCAGTCCACCGGCAACTTCCAGTCTGCAACATCCTACCCAGCCACCGGCCCACAATATCACCAGGCTGAAACACCAGAAATGTCTCAAGCAGACTACACATCTTTCAACGAGAACGTGAACACTTCCGCGCCATGGTTCAACATCCAAGCAGACGGCTACCTCTCCCCACCCTCAGTCCCCGCAGTCTCGGTTTCAACCCTCGACACGACCTCAGTAATGAGTACCTCCCCGACACCAACGACAGTCTCTGACATCGATACCCTCCAACCAAATTGCCAACCGAAAAATCGAACCGATCTAACCCACTATGGAATTCCTACTGGAGACGGCGAATGGCGCTGCGCCCACCCGGGCTGCACATCCCAGTCCTCATTCAAACGGGGCTGTGATCTGCGTAAGCATTTCAACCGTCATCAGAAACACCTCTTCTGTCGCTATGAGGGATGTCCGCAGTCCAGACATGGTGGTTTCTCTAGTAAGAAGGACCGCACTCGTCATGAGGCAAGGCACAATCCTGGTGTTGTCTGCGAGTGGGAGGGATGCGGACGTGTGTTTAGTCGAGTGGATAACATGAGAGATCATTTGAGGCGGATTCATCATCGAGGTAACAGTCGTTGAGTGTGGGCTGGTTCTCACTTTTCAGTGGTTCATTGTTTTTGTTTTACTTTTGTTTGGTTTCTCTTTTTTCGGATCTGTATACGATACGCATGGGATAGCGGGTATGTGAATTTGGCGAATTGGAAGATGGTTAGAATTACTATTTGAAAAGGAGTCAAAACGGACAATGGGAAATGGCACTTGGGAATGGATCAGGGGCTTGAAGGTTCGAAGCTATGTTTTGTGAAGTATAACGGCTGGACGGTTACTATTTCCAAGACTGAATCTCCAAATCGATTTGTTTTTTAATTACTTTGCTACATGGTTTTTCTTTGCTTAGGAAAGTTCATCACCAACCTAGCATTTATGAAATATACTTTGCATCTTGCCTAGAGTCTTGTCAAGTACCGTAATTGGACAATATGCACCCGCAAGCGAAATGCAGGAGATCTAAAAAAGGTTACAACCAACGATATTTTTCTTCAGACTGAACCATCTAGTCTGATTCCCAATCCAACTAAGATACACAGCAACCCCTAGTTCTACGCCCAGTCTGTTTCTATACAATTACCGAGACTCTATTTTTGCTTCCAGCTCCGAGTTTCTCGAGTCCTCGCAACGAAAATAGACCACACATCCTACCTTACATTCCATTTACGCCAGCTGAGTCGAGCAGAATGCGACCCGATTGCCTTAAAGTCGGGTCGCATTCTGCTCGACTCCACACTTGATTCTTGATGACTGTGTTGACACTTTGGGCGCACAAAGTCAAAGACCGTGATAAACGTCAATGCTAGACAGTCGATACCAGAGATCTATGCAGAATGAAAATAAAGGCCTCGAGCTTGGCCCCAGGGTTGAGCTTTGTCAGATTTAGCTGGGATTTTGGGCCAGGAGAGCCAACATCACACGAATATCATGGATGATGGATCATCTTTCATTGCTCCAAAATTTGAACAATCATGGATCTGTACCCTGTCTGATTCCCTTCCCCATGAGAGAGCTGCCCTGCGGCTCTTGGTTTGGTGTGAATACTGGCAAACCTTGCGGGCTATTTAGGTCGTATAGCCCTGTGATACAGTATGTATCACAACATATCTCTAACCTTGCTCCTAGGTTCGTTTCAATTCAATTCTAGGATAGTCCTGGATCTTTACGGTAGCATTGCAGCGTTTAATTGATATCGTTCTGGGTTTCCAGGTTAGTAAAGTTCTGTTTACATAATCTTGGAACTCTGGGGTATATCTGTTCGGGGCGGGCTGCATCGGCGAGATCCGAGATACCTTTTCCGAGCTCTTGTGTTTTGTTTTACCTCGGTGGGCGGCTCATGTCACCTAATATGCCAGCAAAACTTTAATTGCATATGAGAGGACTCCTAGTCGTTACAGTTATGTTGTTTCTCATTTTAGGAAATATAGAATGCGATGTGGTGGTCATGGTGGCATTGTACGTAAGTGGCGGGGACAGATCGACCCGATTATATCACCGAGAATGGAGATTGCCTTACCGCTAGTTGCATGCAGGGCAATTCAATTTTGATCTACAGTACAGCTCTACATGCATCCTTATGATGACACTAACGTATCTTGTCGGAATGAAATTCAGAATTGTCCAAATGTTTACTCGATTCTACTAGAGGCGGAATTTATTAATTCAGGTATCATATGTTCATTCAGATACGTAACTGGAACATGCTAGGCACAGCCTATGTCATTTATTTACATGAAATGTTTACCAGCCGGCACGCTCGCGGGGAACCTCGTCGATGTGCTGACGAGCCTGGTACTTAACCTTCTCACGGTCGACGAAATCAAGACCCTTGCTCTCGACCTCACGGTCGATGAAGGCACCAGCGAAACCGGCCATGATCTCCTTGGCCTTCTCGTGGCTAGCGGGCTTGCCTATATTTATTATTAGCATCTCGAGGTCTGATTTTTGGTACTGTTTCGTGTTGAGGGGCAAATTGGTTGAGAAAGAACGGGTCGAGTGGGTCTTACCCTCGCGCTCCTCGTGCTGCTCGTAGGCCTTCGCGGCCTCGTAGCTGGCGGCACCGGCGAGCAGCTCGTGGGTGAAGCTGGCCTCGTGCTCACGGGGGTCAGAGTTATTCCACTGCTGGTAGTGGGAAGCCTGATCGGAGTCGTCTGGAGAAGCCAAGATGTTAGTTAATGCTTGGGAGGCTTGGATTGCTTGGCGCAACGGGCTCCACGCAGTCTGGGATGTATATCTCAACAACTTACCGCTGAACCAACCCATTTTGATAGACTTGTTTGGAGATTGTGGATTGAGTAAGAAAGAGATGTTGATGAGAGAGGAAAAGAAAAAAGAAGATGGAGGGATAGGGGGCGAGGAGGGGTTCATATAGGTACGGATTTAGGGAGCTCCACAGGAGGTGTTGATCATGGGTTCCACTTTTGCCTCTACCCTGGGCGGGGTCACGCCACTGAGCGGGTCAACCAGGGGAGAAAGAGGTGGGAAAGGTGTTCAGAGTACGAGGATTGGATTGCTATGTATTCCCAAGGTCCTTTTCCGAATCCAAAGCGATTGACCGACTCCCGATTGCCGTGATCCTATCTGGACCCTGTTCAATTCCACAGTGAGGGAGAGGGAGAGAGAAAGAGAAACCAAAACCCAAAGCGGGAAAGAGGTAGATAGAAGACAGAGGAATAACGAGTGGATCATTTTACAATAGCGGTGACAAGCACCCACAATGACCAACGCATAACGAATGTCCCGTGTATCATCATGCTTCTAACAGTGATATGTGGTATCATCGAATCGAGTCATAAATAAAGATGAACAAAGTTGCTCAGAACGAATCAAAGGAAAGGTATCGCAGATGAAAAAGTCATTAACTCGTAAAGGGGTCGGGTTCGCAAATATGCCGAGGTGGGCTCTCGTGATATGATCTCATATCCCCTCGGTGGGTCGCAACGCTAAGAAGGGCACAGAAATCGGATATCAACAAAGGAAGACATCATCCATTTAGCCGCCTCCGACGGCCTCGTGTACTGCCGATAGGGCGCTGTGCGAGAACTCCACGGAGTATTGGGTCATCTTTGCTTTTATCAACATGATGGACGCGGACGTGTCTGTAAACAACCCTCCGAGATTAGCCAAGTGGCATTCTAAGAGCCTATGATTTCTTTTACATACCGTTGAAGATTGTCTGGTCGAGGATATTTATGTTGCTGATCCGGGCAGAACGGACAGACATAGCCAGGCGAGTTATGCACTAGGCCATGCCGCATCATCTCATTTTTACGTTTAAACCCTTTGCCACCTACACCTCGAGGACAGCCTTCTACAGGACAGAAATGTGGCCGATCTGAAGAGTGCACATTCGCATGGGAACTATCACTGGATTAGAAACTGGTTCCTTTGGCATGGCGGGCAGGCTTACTTGAGCAGGTATTGGGTTTGAAACGGGGCCGCGGTACACCCAGAATGTGTACATTTGTAGACACCTATATTCGTGATAGCCGATCCATCATCTGGTGAAGGATGCGAGTTAAAAGAAGTCCGGTCCGTAGTGGTGGGGGCCACTGGCTCCGTGGGGGTGGGATAGCTTGTCACCGGGCTTTTGGCCGTCATCGAGGAGGCATGACGAGTGGGTTCCGATGGGGGTGGGGGCGGAGGTGGTGGCGGAGGCAGTTGCTGCTCGGTTGACACGGCGGAGGTTGGCGTGCGCCAGAAAGATGGCTGTGAGGCTGGAGAAGCATTGGTGGATATATCTTTGGTACTAATAGGGGAGAAATGAGAGAGCGGACTAGGAGGGATCTGCGGTAAAAGGCTAGGTAATTGACGCTCGTGAGGGGAATCATTACGCGACGTCGCAGACGGTGGGTAAGAGTAAGGAGGAGGGGGAGGAAAGCCGTTGATCCGAGCTGCAGAGAACTCGGATTGTGACAATCCCAAGGCGGAATGGATGGAGGGTAGGCTTTGCGTGTTACCGCACGTGTCTGGGGAAGCTCCCACGCAAGAATTGGGAGGTGATGCCAGCGATTGGAGAGATGGGAGAGAGATGCGAGAGTGCAGGTCTGGCTGCTTGGAGTCGGGGGAGAGTCCTTCTGCGGTTGTTGAGGTTCTTCGATGCGGCGCTAGATGTATTGGCGGGCCTGTCGGTGGAGCGGTGAGGGATAGGAGACGGGGACGTGGCGGGGAGAAGACTGATTTGAGATCTTGCGACGGCACGGGCGGAGGGAGGGTACGCGGGGGCGATCGAGGGGATTCCTCCTTGCATTCTTTCATCGGCGATGATGTTGTTGGCGGACGGGCAGCCGGTTTTGACTGGAACTTCGGAGGCAGCAGGTCCTTGGGGAATCGATCCAAATCTTGGGCCCTGCCCTGTTTAGGGGACCAGTCCAACGGATGCTCCTGAGCATATGTCGCAACTTCCGGATTGTCTGGTCCCATGAACCTCATCAGCACACCATCGCCGTAACGTGTTTGCGGCTGGTGCGGCTTACGGGAACGGTCATTCGTTCCCTTGTCGCACTCGGCCTCGGAGGCGAACGGCGGTGGTTCCTCCCCCACCCCATAATTGATATTTTGCGGGACCAGTTGTGGGGAGCGATTATTCGCATCTTCCGAGACGTAGATATCGCACGTCATAGAGGCGGGTGGGGGTGCATGGGCATGGGCATAGGGTGATGTGATGTGTACGATGCTAGGAAACCGAGAGCACATCCATCCGGAATAATGATCTAAGGGAGGAATCGTTAGATTTTGAAACCCTTTCAACTCACACTGTATGCCCAGTAAGAGGTCCGGAAAAGCAAGATTTGAATCCGAAACACGAGCAAAACACTTGTACCCGGCGCCTAGAAGAAATGCGACCAGAGCGCTGAACCAAGTTGTCGTCACAGGAAATTCCCAATCACACACCTATGAAATACACGGAGAGAACATAGAAAGATTCCTTTTTTTTTTCTCCAAAAAAAAGGGGAAGACTGCAGGTTTGGATATAAAGAGGGGGAACAAGAAAAGAGGGGAAAGCTTGGAAGTAGGAGAGAGAAAATGAGGCTGAAAAAAGGGAAGAAAGAACAAACTTACCGAGAAAAGAACCAAAATGGAAGCTTGAACGGGTCGGGAAATGAGGCTCAACGCAGCGGCTCCATCGGACAAGATTTAGGAGGGAAAGAGAGAAGAGAAATGGAAAAAAAGAGGGGAAAAAGACAAGATATGAGCTAGCAAATCATCCGCGTCAACCGCGCGCACGGGGAGATAAAACGAGGATATGCGGCTCTTGCAGGAATTCCCAAGTGGGTCGAGGCTCCAAGGAAATTCCCCGCAGAGAAGAAACCATTTTTTTTCTATGATGCACGGAGGGTTGGATTCTTTACGTCTATCTTAATTATGATCTATGGGTTTTTAATCTGCTGACAAGGGCAGATGATTCCTCGGAGGATTAGGGGAGAAGAAGGAAAGAGGGAAAGGAAAAGAGGGGGGAATGGATGTGCCCAAGTCGTACACACCCTTTTTTTTCTCTTTTTTTTTCCCTTTTTTTCAATTTTTTTCCTTTTCTTTTTTTGGGGAACATTTCGTCCAGTAGGCTCCACTATTCTCATTTTCTCAATCCTTTCGGAATCAACAACCGGGGAAGGTATGAGTGGTGGTTCAAGTCCACTCCCCTCTCCTCTCCCCACTTTCTTCCCCCATAAACACTCTTCGACCTCCTAGAAGGGAAGCTGCACAAAGCGAGTGCTCCACCCTGCTAAATTAAGCCCATTTATACGTTGCACGTATGTCAGATATTGGGGTTCTATTCCGACTTTCTGACTTTAACCCCCTCCCGGAGCCTGCTTCTCGGAGTACGGAGTATCATTTTTTTTTATCAGATAAGGATGGGGATATTTTTCTCTCTATTCTCTATGCCAACGCACCACGTTTCAAAGAGCCTGTCCCGGCGCATTCAAAAGGGAAAATCACGCGGCCCGCGCCGAGATCACTGCTCCTAACTGGCTCTGACTAGCGAGTCTCGTACTAACCGGGGACGGTGTAGGAAGTGGATTCTTCATCCTTTTTCGGATAGTTCGATTTATTCTGACATGCACCTGTGTACATGAACGGAAATTATTATCTTTGAGATTTTTTTTTTTTTCCCACTTGTCCACTTGTCCACTTTTGCTTTTTCCATTTTCCTTCGTTTCCGACACTCTGGGTCTCAAGGTTTTTTAATTTTTATTTTTCGCCCCCTCAGCCTCACGTTTACGTAGAGCCGCAGGGCCAACGCAGCCTCATTCCTGCCGCCCCGCTTTTTCTTGACCAATCACCTGGTCACGCTGACCAGATCATTTACCCACGAGAGATTATGCCTAGGTTATGAGCTGGATCTTATTTTATGATTACTCGTTATCGGGTTCAGATTGGAATGAAATGAGGGAAATAAAGCATGATTGGGTTAAAACAATGTTCTGGCAGACACTGACGTGACGAGTGTTCCCGCAGAATTACGGGCCAGAGTCAACGTGGTTAGTGCTGACACTGCACGGACTGAGCCGTCATTGCGCCTAGTACTAATGGAGTAGGGTGAAGGGCAATCATTTTCAAGTACCCAGTACTCCTTCAAATCATCATTGCCTAGGATCTACGGTAAACTTCAGATGGCCTATGTACAGTGGAATTTCAAGACCGACCGACTCGTCATGCTAATTTATCATGGCCAAACAGAAAATCAATCAAATAATAATGTCGGGGACGTGTCAACGCCCGTGTAGGGAGAAAAGCCAGAAAAGCCCATCAAGCCCATCTTCCCTCCCGAGGTCCCAAGCCCGGTCCTTTTACAACTTACCTTTCTGCGAGAGTTGTTGCACCCGCTGCACCCGTTCCCACGCACCCAACGCAAAAGGTTTAGCCCGTTTAGCATACTCTCCCGCCCGGGCACTACTGGCCTGACGCCCTGCAAACCGGGCCGCAATGCCCTGCATGATGACGGAGCCTCGGAACGCAAAGAACGCATCTCCCCAAAGAATATCCTCAGCAGGATTATACCCGGCCACCTCACTGTACCAACGCATGCAGTCCTCGCGCGTCGGCAGCCCTGGCACCCGCCCGGTCTGGAACGTCTCCAGTTGGGAATCCGCACCCTCCAGGATCCACGGACTACTGAGGTTGCAAAAGTCCGACAGTGGGTGCCCGACCGTTGCCATCTCCCAGTCTAGAATTCCTATCACCCGCGGCTCAGTCTTGTGGAAGATCATATTGTCGATTTTGTAGTCTCCGTGTACGAGAGTTCCGCGGTCGCGTGGCTGCGTGGACTTTTGGGCGAAGAACCGAACCATATCGTCGAAGTAGGGGAGTTCGCCGACGGGTTCTTTGGTGTCGGCATCAACTACCGCTGCTTGCGCTTTCGAAATGGTGTTGAACGTGGCGATCTGACGGTCGAAGAAGTTTGTTGGCTTGCCGAATCCTTCGAGGCCTACGGATGAAGGCACCACCGAGTGAAACTTGGCGAGGGTTTGCACTGCATCCTTCCACCTACAACAGTGTAAGTTCGACGGGGAAATTGAGCACGGAGTCGCGGTTGAAACTTACAGTGCATTTCTCTCCTCTGCACTGACTCCGGGCATCGATGGGTCAGTAAAGTGCCGTCCATCGAGGAACTCCATGATGTAGAACGGTGTCCCAATCACATTGTTATCCTCACACAAGCAGAAGACCTCCGGCACCGGTACATCGGTCCCGCCCAATGCCTTGATAATCTGGTATTCTCGCTCCACGCGGTGTGCCGTCTTCGAAAGCAGCTTTCCAGGAGGCTTCTTCCGCAGCACGACCTTCTTACCATCGGCGGTGGTAAGCTGGTAGGTGGGATTGGATTGGCCGAAACCGAACTACAAGGTCTCAGCAAGGGCATTCCTGTCTCGTATAATCAACCATCAACTCACCTGTTTGATATCCAGTGGCGTCTTGAGCGCTGGGACATTCTGGTCAATATACCGCTCCAACGAGGGCAGGTCTATGGGCTGGCGCACAGCTCCCGCCATGGTTGTAGATATGGTTATATGTATTCGGGAGAAAGATAAAGACAAAAAATGCAGGAAAGTCTTCCGATAACGGCCAGGTTTGATTTCAAAGGATATATACAAGTGGCAAGTTCAAGGCATTGAGTTGGACAGCCGCGAACCTCGGCAGGAACCATTCCCCTAAACCCTCGGGCGTTCCCAGCAGAGCGGGGAGAGCTGTCCACACCGCCTTATGGTAATAGTGTTGCTACAATGGTCACTGCAGTCTGTACTACCGACGCCCGTCACGCGTTAATTGTAAAACGCGTCCCAGCGGTGAGAGTGGAAGCGCAAGGGAGAGACAAAAGATCCCCACACTGACACCGCAATTTTACGATCAATTAACCATTGGACTCATACCTGCTCCCTTTTTCTCTTCTCCTTCCCTTTGCTTTCCCCATTGATTCCATTTCCTTGCCATGACCAAAGAGACCTCCTCACCTACCGACACTACTCACCACCAACCCCCCTCCCTCCCGACCTCTCCACTCCCCAAGCGCACTAAGATCGCCGCCATGACCACCGATGCCCCCGCTGTTACTTCCATCCAGCAGCGTATGCCCCCGCTGCTGGTGAAGAAGCTCATTGCTTCTGCTCGCGCTCCGACGCGGGGCTCTGCTTTCGCTGCGGGTTACGATATGTACAGCGCCAAGGAGACTGTTATCCCTGCTAAGGGCAAGGCTATGGTTGATACTGGTATTGCTATTGCTGTGCCTGAGGGAACTTGTATGTGAATTGATCAGATTCTGAGCGTGCAGCTTGGAGCGGGACCAATTGAGTGTCGAGGCGATGGCTGATTTTATTTCTGCATAGATGGCCGTGTTGCTCCTCGTAGCGGTCTTGCTTCTAAGCACTTCATTGATACCGGTGCTGGTGTTATTGATGCCGACTATCGTGGTGAGGTGAAGGTTTTGCTGTTTAATCACTCTGATGTTGACTTTCCCGGTACGTTCGCTACTAGAGCTGCTTTTTGCAAGGCCAATGACTGATTCATGGTTCGGATAATAGTCAAGGAGGGTGATCGCATTGCTCAGCTGGTTCTTGAGAGGGTGAGTCGTGTTTGATATATTCATAGGTTGTTTCGTTGTGTTCTGACTTGTTCCGTTCCACAGATCTACACTCCTGAGGTGACTGTCGTCGAGGAGCTGGAGGAGAGTGTTCGTGGAGCCGGCGGATTTGGCAGCACTGGCATTTAATTTGCCACTATTGATACCTGATACTATGGGTTAGAAAGGCACGGAGTAGATCTAGTGGAGAAGGTTCCCTGGAAGATTTAATGATTTATATGTCGACAACGACCCAATCAACAAAGAAATTCATCACTTCAAGATTTTCGAATATGCATGTGTTGGTCTAATGGAATCTATATACAGACCCTGGTCGTCCCATCATGAGATTATTTCCGATCGTATTCTAAACTATTGTAAATGAGCGGGCATATCCTCCTTGCGCCACTCCTGGACACTGAACTGAACCAACGGGTCGCGCAAGAATCGCGCGTTCCGTACCAACCGCACTTCAGCTGCTTTGGTGCGACGCAGGTAATCTTGCTTCTCCTGCTCCTCGGGTGTCAAGCCACCATTCTGGGAGGGAGCCGCCCCCAGTTCTGCATCACGGGCTTCCATCGTCCGCTCCAGAATACTGTGCATGCTGGAGAGGACCTTGGTAGTGGCTTGTGCTAATGGGAGGTTGCTAGGTACCACATCATCTGGCGAGACCCAGGAGGCAGTGTTTCGCAAGTCTGGACTAGCGGCGTCGACGGCTTCCCGGAGTCGGGCGACGGTCAAAGCGGCGAACATGTCGCCTGTGCCGCTAAAGAAGCAGTCTAGTGCGGGAACATCAATGCGGAAGAGACGTGGGGACCCGTCGGATCGGGTCGTGGACCCGATGACGGTTAGGTAGTTCTCAGGTGGGTTTGGGGTGGAGCCTGACTGGGACAACTTGAATAATTGCACCGAAGTGATGATGACGTGGGGAACGCCGTAGATACGGTGGATGGCGGTGATAGCCTCTGCTAGTGTGGATAGAGAGGTGATCTTGACGCCGGACAGGACCCTGTGAGAGGTTAGATGGGTGCACCTTTGTGAGATATAGCACTTGTACTGGTTGAACTAACTCAGCTTCAAATTGATTGGGCAGAATCAAGTCTGCATGGTGAATGGTCTTTTTGTAAGCTGGAACGACGTCGTCATTGACATATAGTCGGCCCTGGTCTCCCATTACTGGGTCCAATACTATATTGGAGATTAGGTTTGAATCCAAAGCTGATAATTTCACGATTCTACCGGAGATGCAATACTCACCCCAAAAGAAGGAGCCAGGCTTATTCTCAGCCTTCTTCTGCAGATCAAATCCAATTGCACCAACAGCTTCCACAGCCGCCGCACTCGGGGCATAGCCTGATAGCATGACGTCAAAATCAGTGAGATTACTCTGACACAGACCCTGGTATAGTTCTGTAATCTCCTGTGCAGTTGCGCGAGTGCCCTTGAACTGCCGATAGCCAGTATGGTTGCCTATTGGAGCTAGTTAGCTCCGAACATGGGGTATCCTACCGGGTGACTTCGATGAGTCAAACCCAATGGCAATGAGATGAAAGAAACGCACTGAAATGCACAGTATTCAAGGCTGCCACTTCGCAGCCCAAGGACTGCATGACAAACTCAGCCATCGTGTTGCCCACATGGCTAGGAAGATCAGTTTGATGTCGCATGACTCTTATCATTCGAGTGGGATGTCAACGTACCCATAAACGACCTGATCCGCGTTAGTTTTTGAAGAATTTACCTGGAAATCAAACTTACATGGCTGGCGACTGCCAGTACCCGGGTTTCAGGTACGAGTAATTCGGACATTGTGAGATTGATGAGACTGAAGATGGTTGTAAGTTGTGGGGGTTTTGGACGGGGAAGTCACTGACATTCCTATTACCTAATTCTCATTGGCTTCCGTCGACTGTATGGAGCCCGATAAGAGCGATACAGGTGTGCGCAGAATGCGTAGAATCGACACAAGAGAGACAGTGTGTCATTGTTTTGCAACAGATTATTTGACATGTCCCTTTCTGATCAGGAGTTGTAACCTGTGTTTGGGCTTCTTGCATGGTGCACGAGGCCTTTAATTCCAGTCTCGCACATTTGTACTCGGACAACACCCCCGGGTCGGAATGAGTAACAATTGATCAATTGAGATAGCATTGGAATTAGGTTCAGATGAAGAGGTCCAGTATTACTCAGTCTCACATGATCGGCATCAGATATTCTAAAACTGTACCTATACGGTATACGGGGCGTTCCTATAGTTAGTTACTGTAACTTAGCGCTTACGCTTACGCTTAGTAAATCTCTTAAAGTGGCCATGTGTATCACGTGACCATATGAGGCTCCTAGGCGGTCAACAGTCGATTAGGGGGATTGGACGGAATTGTACAAACAATGGCTCTTACGTATTATTGGTCAGCACAATGGCGTCGATTAAGAAAACATATTGGATGCAATTTTTGCCGACATAATCCATCAATGGATAAAGAGTCATGGGAATGGATTGTCCCAGGGGCATATCCCCTATCAAAAGCGGCGAGAGGTGAGACCTAAAGGGAGAAGAGTTTGTGGATTCGTCACAACTTACAAGTGAAAGGTCTCGACCAAAGCTGAACATCCCCGTTAAGTGATCAGCCCCGATCTTCCCATACTTATTGTTTAAACTAATCCCTTCTGAGCAACTGTTCCTGACAATTGGTCCTTGCACCCATGCAAGTTCCCCTGAACCAGACTCTCTCCGTCGGGGTATGGGATCCACAGACCGATCTAGTCCTTGCGGTCATGTCTTTTCTTGGTCTTGGCTTGACTTGCCTGACTTTTCCAAGGTTACAAAAACCATCAGTGCGGTGCTCCGTGCTTTTGCCGGTTTTCCCGCTTATACTTGGCCTGTTTCCCTCGTGGGCAGCCGGCTTTGGTCTACATGCCTTGAGCCTCTCGTACGTGCTGTTGGGGGCCGACAACCGTCAAGGGCCATGTCGAGTTGTTAAAAGTGTGTGGTCGCGTCTTTCCCTCTTTTTTCGCCGGTTTGTGGCTTGTCACTCGTTTCTAGCTTCTTCATGGAAGCAATCCTTGGTCCTTCGCGCAACAGCCGGAGTATAGACCGTTCGCTCTCTATGAATTCCACACGACCTCGCCGGTCGCATTCCGGCCAAAACAAAAACCTTGGGTCTCTTTACCATGGCCTATTAATTCTAATTCTTATTATCTGTTTGGCGCCATCAACGTTGGCTCATCCTACTGCCATCGCGGCAGATCTAGTGAATGTCCTGCGATCGGCCTCCAACCCGAGTGGAGAGATCACCGTAGATCTCCAGGATTCGCCTCTCAAGCGCCGTGGAGACACATTATTGGACACACAGGATCGGGATGCCGTGGCAGAGTCTCTCGAACGCGATGCTAAACACGGCTTACAGCGGCGAATTCTCAATGCGAGTACCGAGACATTAACAGCGATGCCCGAGCCCTTCGATACGAGCTCGAACAACTTTGCGAACTCCAGCTGCGTCAGCTTCTTCGATAAGTTCCTGGCCAACTCCACGGTGACCAATTGCTATGCCATTTCACTCCTTCTCGAAAATTCGAATGCATTTTTCCATGATTTGAGCTCGGCGACGAAAATCTCGCGCGTGTTGGATACTACCTGCTCCGAGGACCCCACCAAATGCCAGTCGATCATGACCTCGCTAGCGGCCCAGATGCTGGATGAGGATCACTGTGGGCCTGACTATGAGGCCGGCAACCCGGTCGTCACGGATGCTTATCGACAACTGATGGCTTACGAGCCTGTATACAAGGCTACCTGCCTGACGAACCCCACTACCGATGACTATTGTTTCGTCGATGCCGTCACCAATTCTACAGCCCCGAATGATTATAATGTCTACTTTATTCCAATTGGAAACCCGCTTACCACGGGAAACCTCACCTGCAACGAGTGTCTTCAGGAGACAATGGACATATACGCTGAATGGGCCAGGGTGGATGGTCAAGCACTCGACACGACCTATCTGTCTTCGGCAAAGATCGTTAACGAATACTGTGGCTCCGGCTTCGCGACCAGTAATGTCACAATCGGCTCCAACAATGTCACGGCCGGTGCTGGGCTCACGGTTCCATTACCTAGCTCTCGATTTGCCTTGTCTATAATCACTGTCATTATCGGAGCTCTATCGTCGGGGATCTTCTAGCTCAGGCTAGATGTCTGTACCTTTGGCTGATATATATATACGTTTCTTTTTTTTGGTTTTTATATATGGGATCTCTCCTTTTTATCCATTTTTCTGGAGTTACGGTCACGCTTGATGACAGCGAATTCCCATTTTGTTAATATTTACTCAATATTGCTTATTCTTAATCAAACTACATATCCACGGCAAAGGCCAGAATTGATTTCCCCCTGAGGCAACATTGAAAATTGTGATAGAAGATCTGCAAGCTCTATTAATTATTAATAGCGATCACTATTTCCTTCCCCCTGTACTATGAAGTTCCCCTAATTCACGCGTAACAGACATAATTTCTTTAATTACAGTTCCAAGATTAAGAATATAACTCGAATTTGAAATTTCAAGCGAACTGCCGTACCCCAACCCCTTGTCCTTACATCCACATCACTTTTGGCCCCCACTCATGATGTGAAGCATTGCGGGGGCCATTCTCCATTCTCCAATCAAGGTAAAAAAACTAACCAGTCTGACTTCGACCCCAAAAAAGCAAGTCAGCGTGAATCCCAAAAATGGAATACATCACATACCGTTCGCATTCGTGACGTTGGCGAAGGAAGCACCAGCTTACCTTACCCCTCACCTGCATTAGACCTCATGATGGGTTCACCTGGGGCGCCCCGCGATCCAACAGCGCAGCTGGCTACTGTCTGCCCATTGGCTGACTTGCTTTACAACTCCACTCGTGTGTCAACCTCACTTGTGAACCAGGCAACCAGTGAACTGGATCTACTGCTTACCGTCTTGGCCTCCACGAGGACGCATGCGGTGCTGTGTACGGAAACGCCGTTGACAACTGGCTTACCGGAGATTTTGGAGCGTTGTCGTGCGGTTTTACTGGATTTACAGACTCTTTCGTCGTGTTCCGGTGGAGTCGGGTTACAGCATCAGATTACCGAGATTCGATCGCGGCTTGGGTCGATTATTTTTGAGCTTAGTATGATGAATGCTAATATGGCTATGTGAGTCTATGTTTATACGATTAAGGTTGCGTTGACTGACATTGTTAAAAGATCATTGCAGAATAATGTTAATAAGGCGACGAGGAGCTTTATTGACGATATTCATGCTGGCAATCGAGATGCCTTGATCGTCTCTAATGTTCTTGATGTTGGGCCGTCTGGTTCTCAAACAGATGAGGCATGGAAAAAATTACAGCATGAATTAAGTGATGTCGGCATTGCTCCGGAATTATCAAATCAAGACCACGACTTTATCATCAGCGTCCTTCAGAAGGCTGTCAAAGATGAAAATCTCTTACGGAGTCTCAGGCAAGCATCACAAATCAGGGACACACCACGGTCACCAAGGACTCAATCTCCAAGAAATGAATCATCAACAAATAATTATCCCGAAGTACGGTATATGGACGACACAGACAAAATAGCTCTACCCCGGGGCCTCTCAGACTTACCCATCTCCATCGCGACAGAGATACAAGCGGACACTGATAAACAAGTCCTACAAGAAGAATTCCCCGAGCCAGTACTTGCAGCAACATACAGCCCAGGCGAAGATACAGATAAAGAAGTCTTCTGCGAGAACTTTCCTATGCCCCTAGAAGCTGAGCCAGGAAGCTCAACCACCCTCTCGGGAACCTACTCAGATGCCAGTTCTTCCAGAGGAAGCTCCTCATATCCGAAGATTGTGCGAAGCAAGAAGCCTAGTATCATGCGGAAGATGAAATTCAAGTTCAAAACTGGCAAGGACGAATTCATCAGTCTTGTAAAACAGGGTGGACTATACACTGTCCAGAGCGCCCTGGATAAAGGTGCCGATGTGAATACGGTGGATTTGCACGGTCAGACGGCCTTGATGGTTGCTATCTTGTTTTCACAAGCACATATCGTTGATTTATTATTGGAGTATGATGCGGATACGGCACTGATGTCTGCCAAGGGAGACTCGGCGCTGAGTATTGCTGCTTCAAGGGGTGCTGAGAGGATTGTCCGGACGTTGCTGGTTCGTGGAGCGGCGGTTAATGGGCGAAAAAATCTTGGGAACACAGCACTATCTCAGGCTGCGGAGGGGGGACATGAGAATGTCGTTCGATTGCTGTTTAATGCGGGTGCGGATATCAACGGGCTTTCCCATACGGGGGATACTGCTCTTTCGCAAGCTGCTATGAATGGTCATGTGGATATCGTCCGGTTCTTGTTGGATAATGGGGCTATACCGGATCATACTGCCTACCCACGGAAGACTGCTCTTTATAAGGCTGTTGAGCAGGATAGGCCTGAGGTGGTGAGGGTGTTATTGCAGCGTGGAGCGGATCCTAATCTTCCGGAGTCTATTCATGCCTGGACGCCGTTGACATTGGCGGCTATGCATGGGAGGACGGGTATACTTGCTATGCTCAACCACGGGAGAGGGTTTCAACCCTACCAATACCAATACTAGGAACCAGTCAGTTCGAGCGTCGATATTGTGGATTATATGGCGTCAAATTTAGCGTGTCGATTTTTGATACAATTGTGCCTGAAATGCACTTGCGAAGACATTCATGTTGCTCACAATCCATTCAGTCTGTTGAGCCCGATTCCAAGGTCCATATAGGTATCACTGTTTACAGAGTTATGACGGAATATTTTAGGTTGTTGGCGATTAAGGTAAATAGATTTCCATTTAACACCGGTAATGTATGTCCAGAGCGACAGCAAGCGGCTAAGCGCATTAAAGAAGTATGAACAGGCAATATGCAATGAAGATCATGTTCAGAAGCAAAGACATAGCTCTTATCGTCGTCAGTGAAAGCAGGAAGATATGTGCGCAAGACATAAATAACGGAGAATCGCTCAAGTGACGTAAATCAAATCTATATATTCAACTCTGGCGTTTAAAACTGTCCCCAAGAGCGACGCCGACGAGACTCTGTGGTACACCACCAAAGCTAGTACCACTGTTGCTTGTAGGGGAGCCAGCACCGGAAACAGGGCCAGAGATAAAACTTTGTGCGGCATCGCGGTCCCGCTTCACGCGGAAAAAACCCAGCTTTGCGAATCGGCTAAGATGAGACCAGAAATGTCGTCCAGCCGGGTGTGCTCCAATGCGTTCGAGTAAATCACATGTCGCTTCACGTACGACCTGATCCGGATGAAAAAGACCCATGCTGAGGTAGAACAGGCCAGCCTGGTTCTCCGGGGCAGCTGCCAGCAGTTGACAAATGCCAGCATAGTCCTTTACTGCATGGGCGAGAGCCAGATAGATAGCACCTGCGTCGGCATGAGATAGTTTTAAAGACCGCAGTCGGTCGTGGTGATGATTCAGGTCTGGTCGCTGAATAGGGCGCGCAGGCCAGTACTTGGCTGCAATGTCTTGGATATAAGAATAATATGATCGGGTGTTTCGCCAGCCCTCGATTCGGGAAACAGATGCTGAAAGCTCACGTTGCTTAGCAACTTCGTCCGGCCATACATATCCATGGCCCCGGAGGGATGAAGGGTCCGAGGCATCTGTTTGTTGGCCCGTGGGACTGTCAGGGGACAACTCCTCGCCAGGGCCGATGATATAGAGATTGGAGGCTCCATAGACAGCTTCCTCGAAGGCGGCAGAGACCCGGACAAACTTCATAATGTAGGCACACCACTTCGCCCGAATTGCGTTCTCACCATGACGTTGACTGATGCTGCGCAAGATATCCTCCATGAATAAATTGTCCCCGGTGGGATCTTGATTGGAATTGGAAGCCTGGCTGGGCAAAAGAGAGTTCTGTTGTTGGAAGAACAGGAGACCCTCTGTTACAGGAGCGGGCTCAACGTGGCTAGAAATTTTCATTCTACCCGTGGGTAAGTCGCATAGCACATCCCACCATTCTGGGTGATTCGCAAAGGTCGGGTTTGTAACACCGGCAATAAAACCTGGGACTTTAAGAAGATCATCAATCTTAGTGAGATCTGTATAAGGGAAGGCATGGCGGGTGAATCCCCGCAGAACACCGCCAGACGCAAGTGCGCAGGCTGCAAGAACTGCTTCGGCCACTTCCCCTGACGGGCGGTTGTGTCCCAGGAAAACCACCCGCTTCTGGGTAAGAATTGCATTGACGAGGACAATAATCGGATGAGTGAGCGGGCCACTAGTGGTCAAATGAGGATGGCTCGGGAAAGGTTGAGGAGAAGTAGCATGAGGCCCGGCGAAAGTCTGAATGAGCTTGACGAGGGAGAAGTCACCCACTGTCTCGGGCCAAATGACCGTAGGAATCTTGACAGGGATGGGTATGTCATTATAGACCACTTTCGACTCGAACTCGTGGGTATCTCGCGGGAGAACGTATCGACTCATTTTCTTTGGCGATGGGGGAACATCTCCATTTTCCATCTCCTCTTCTTCCCGCTGGCGAACCATTTGTTCGAACTTTTCGATGAACATTTCTTTCGTATTGCTAGACTGCAAGATGTGGCGTTCCAAGAGGGACATTTTGGGCATCAACGAGAGGTCCATAGAGTTCACGGCATCGTACAGGGAAGCGAGAGTCTCAGGATAGGGTGATTTAAAGTAGTCTTCGAGCGCGAGGAGTAGAAGTGGCTAAGAATGTCAGTTTTGCGCCTGAAATATTGTACCGGCGACATACCTTGTATATGTGGAGAAACGAATGCCTTGTACAGATTGCCATCGCCTTAACGACTGCACCTCTGTGTTGCTATCAGTACCTGCATGCCGCTACATGGGCGAATTGACTTACCTCCGAACCGTATTGTCCTGCTTGGTATTCACCAAGTTCAGGACATACATCAAAGGCGGACCTTCTCCGCCCTCTTCGTCGTCACTGCTCTCCTCGTCCCACGCTTCGTCCGGCTGCTCTTCCTGAAGATGGGCGGCTTCCTCATTTGCATGATATTTCGACTTGCGTTTCTTCTTTTTCTTTCCATCCTCTGTCTCTTCCTCTTCTTCACCGCTAGTATCTTTATGCAAGAAGAAAATTGTCCAGTCCTGGCTTCGCACGTGCGTTTGGTCGGGCAGCATCAGCTCTGCCAGCATGCTCTCGTCACCACTGATCGCTGCCGGATACTGATGTTCCATGATCGGACCCCGATCAATGTGGAAAGACGCCACCAGGATATACTCCACATGGCGCTCCGGAGAGTCTAGCGGGTATTGTGACTTGCATCGGCGCTGCCGGTACCCCGCCGAATTTTCGGTTGATGTGCGTCGAACAGACATTTGGGAGCCGCTCGGTGAGCGGCCCACAAATGAGGGGGAAGGAGAAAGTCGAGGGAGGCCATTGGTCTTTGGATTGGAGGTGGACAGGGAGTCGTTTGACGGTCGATACGGCAGCGTTGTGGCCATATTCGGAGGGGCAATTGAGACAGGAGCTCCGGGTTAAGCGATGAGGTGGAATGGCATGCCTGGTCTAAGCAAGTCTGAACTACAAAAAGGGATATGAGAAAAAAGTGATCGATCAGGAAGTCAAAAAAGTGTGTGCTGCAAGCCAATCACCGCAGGGCCCGAGCGAGGGTTCAGGGGTCGATGCTCAGGAAATGGATGATCTCCACAGCGGGGGCGATAGGCGATAACAGCTGCAGCATACATGATATCGAGTTACATGAAGGTCTTCGTCGAATAGAATTTACAGGGATTATATTAGAGTATCTAATAAGTCTAATTGATCTATCTGTTTCACACGACAGGTTGAGAGCTCCAAACCTTAAGAAATCCATGAAATCAGTGTATCAACACATCTCCGCACGTGCCTTGACCGGGCCGACTATGTTGCCGGGGCATTGTTTACTTGCTTTCGTCACTCAGGTCTCCGCACTACTGAATCACAGCTTTTCGATCAACGATGGTATGACCAAAGCAAAATCAAAGATATGGATATTTACTGATAGATTCCAGGCAAATAACCCAACTTTCAAGCCTTCACCGCTATCTTTTGGTGGACAGAGGGCGTCGCCCTTCCGGCGACCGTCCACGCCCAACTCCCCGCCCTCAGCGTCAGGTCGCCCGGCGACCCCAGGGAGTTCCCCGAGCAGAGGCTACACTCCGATGGCGTCGCCGAGCAAGCTGAATCAAACATACACTGTGGAAGATGGGGATTCAGTTTCCCCACGAGCGGAACCGATCCCGCAACCAAATTTCACTCGTGAACTTCCTCCTTCACCCACTAAGGGAGCACGGTCACCTGGCTATGCATCGCCGATTGTGGGCAGATCGAGTGGGATGGTGGCTGCAACTATCGATGCCTCCTCAAAGATACCATCAGCCCAGCTAAGGGAGATTCGGGAGGCATTTCAGGTTCTTGACAGAGATAACGATGGACTGGTCAACAAAGATGACGTCGCTGATGTTTTGACAAACTTGGGTAGGTGTTTAGGACAGATCATAAAATCCGGCCAAAGATAAAGTGCAGTCACTTACCTCCCGTTTTTTACTAGGCCAAGATGCAAATCACTCGACACTTTCGCGATTCTTCCCATCTGGAGCTGAACGACAGATCAACTTTGCGACCTTTTTGAATACCCTGTCTCAATTGATGTCCCCGATGTCGTCGTCCCAGGAACTTCTCAACGCCCTGGCGGCATTCGACGATGACGACAACGGCCAGATTGACGTCGCGGAATTACGTGATGCCTTGTTACATACGGCACCTGAAGATGGCGTAGTCCCATTGACGGAGCGACAGATCGATGAGGTTCTCAGTGGGTTTACTGGGCGGCGCGCTTTTGGTGCAAAAACGAGCGGAATGGGCAAGAGAGCCGACGTCTTTCAGTACCATGACTTTGTTCGCAGCATAGTTGGAGGAGATAATGGGAACAATGGAAGGCGGGAGGCTGGCACCGCTCCAGCTTGAAATGCATGATGCGTAATGTGGGCGTTGGGAGGTGTTTACTTGGTTTCTATACTCCGTATTTGCGCGGGCGCTCTAGCCAAGCCCGTGTGTATGAATCTATATGTTAAATCAATCGATTGTGCATGTACCAATCAGAAA
Organism: Penicillium sp. IBT 16267x; assembly: GCA_028828865.1. NCBI lineage: Eukaryota > Fungi > Ascomycota > Eurotiomycetes > Eurotiales > Aspergillaceae > Penicillium > Penicillium sp. IBT 16267x. The sequence goes on along the minus strand of JAQJZQ010000005.1, from coordinate 311,935 downwards.
GAGATTCGAAATGTTTCAGATCTAAGCAGAATGCGTAGCTGATTGGTGTATTGACGCGTACGCTCAGGATTTCTCCAACGGCAGAAAATCACCTCCAGCCACCGGCGGCAACTTGATTTCCTTTCCAGCCCGTTACACAACCACCACTCGGTGCGTGTAGTGCCCATCAAATGCAGTCACAGCCTTAAAATGGCTCACAGTCACGCTTCCTGGGCGTTTGATGGCCCTGCTGAGGCTCCGCCATCGCCGCGGACAATGCGCACGCTGCGGAAGATCCGATCGCATCAAGTCCTAACATCCTCGAGCGCCCTCATTGCACAAACCCAGTCCTCTCAGTCTTCAGGGGCCCGCGACACTGAGAATGGAACAGCTATATTACTCGGCAACGCGACCGCGCGAACACTTACGCATCGTCGAGCACGGTCTAATAGTGACGCAGCTGCTCGCATGGCAGCTCTGACCGCACCGGCTCCCACTCGACGCCCACCACGGAAGACTGGTTCAGGAATAGGGATCAAGAGATCCCCTTTGGAAAGCTTTTTACGTGATGGACCACAGAATGGGCAAGGTCGGGAAGGGCTACAGGAACTGAAATTACTTATTCTATCATGCAGAGTGGACGCAGATGGAGATGGCATGGTAAGATCCTTTTTATTGCTCTAATGCTTGTCTAACATTGTCGCAGTCACCTTACCGAATCTACCTATGGCTTGTACTCCTTAACATTCCCCCTGTCCCCACCGACGAATACCTTGCTTTCATTCACCGCGGCGGTTCCCCAGCATACGCCAAAATTCGCAATGACACATTCCGCACTCTAGCCACCGACCCTTTGTTTAAACGCCGCGTCACCGAAGCTAGCTTGATTCGATTGCTAAATGCTGTGGCATGGAAACTGCACGACTCAAAAACAAAACGGAAGTCTCGGCCTTCTTCCAGAAGACGCGAGATGGAGCTCCTAGTTATTACACCACCGAGGATCGACGAGGAACCCAAAGACCCAGGTTCGGCGGATAGTCCGCCTGTCAATGATTCTGCAATCTACGTGCAAGGAATGAATGTCCTCTGCGCTCCATTCCTTTATGCAGCTCGCAGCGAAGTCGAAGCCTTTGCTCTATTCCACTTCTTTGTCACCAAGGAATGCCCGGGCTACATTCGAGGCGCTATGGATGGAGTACATAGGGGTCTCCGACTGGTTGATAGATGCCTGGAGATTGTGGAGCCTAAACTTGCTGCCCACCTCTTCTCCAAGGGAATGTATGCAGAGCTCTATGCTTTCCCGTCTGTCCTCACGCTCTGCGCTTGTACACCACCGCTTCCCGAGGTTCTTCACCTATGGGATTTCCTCTTCGCCTATGGATCTCATTTGAATATTGTTTGCATTGTGGCGCAACTAGTCCGTATGCGAGATACGCTTCTTGCAAGTGATAAGTGAGTACTGCCATTTTATTTCCGACTGGCGAAGCTAATAAGTGGACTAGTCCGAACAAAATTCTTCGAAATCTTCCCCCTCTCAATGCCAAGGAGATCATCGCTCTGACGGTGCTCCTGGTGCAGAGGATTCCCTCTGATTTATATGCCGAAATGGTCACCCATGCGAAATGATTACTCGACTGTTTCTTGCATTGCATTGTTTGTACTGCATTGTATTTTTGTAGTGCTTTTACGCTTCCTGGTCATGGCGTTGGTGTGTTTGCTACTGTTTATGCAGCGGATTAGGCATGAGATACGATAATTGTATCACCACGACTTAGGATATGTTTTGTTGAATGAAATGATGATTCTACATGATTTCATATGCTCTATATACCAGCAGCTTCTTCGAGTCCCGTCCATCCACGTTCCTTCTTCAACCCATTTATGAGTTCATGTGTTGGGCTTATAATAACCAGCGAGGATAGGCCTGCTCAGCGAGAAGCTCGACAAGCTGCGAACGTGGGCACTGACGACTCTGAGTCCGACGAAGGCCAACTCAAGCTCGATAACCAAGACGATTAAAGGCGAGGGAAGCACCCAGGCACTTTCAAGTCTCCCAATAACGAAGAAAGAGACTCGTTGATGAAAGAAGGACGATGCGCCTGTGCCCAAGCATTGTAGCAACATGATACCGGCGAACAGGCTATCTCTATTGAATAAATCATTGGTCTACTACCACCCAAAAACATAGCTATTCAATGGCATGGAAAGAGTGGTGCAATTGCCTATCTAATTAGGTTCCTGAGTATGTTGTAACTACCTATAGCATCTCGGATGGGCGTCATCTCAGTCCGCAGCTTCAGTATGTTCTTACAATGGATAAACCGGGACAGAATCAGCGTTGACCCAGCACACGTTGAGGAACGAATCTCGGCTCTGATTGGGATTTCGTTGAATACGAGTCTTGCTTCAGCCCTTCACACGGGAAACCTTGTTATTCCCTAACGTGAATGCCCAATAGTGATGTCTCGGATTCGCGTATATACAAATAAGACACTCAACCTTTTCGGCGGATCTCAGCAAATCAGCGAAGTCTGCGATGGACCCTGCAGAGGCAATCGGGTACGTATGGTGACCTCACGGATGTGACTCAAGAGTGGTTGAAAATCAACTGGGGTCTACGATGGAATGCTCTGTCCGGGCTGGCTGACGGCGGGTTAAGCAAATTAGTGGGCGATGTTCTGGTCTTGCCTATCACTGGATTGAGGTATGTCCGGTCGCCAGAAGTGAATCGAGGATAGTTCATTTGTTAACTTAGTCAAGCCCCGGAAGAGGTCAATATGGAAACATGGGTTCGAAGCCTATGACCGATCCTTCCGCTCGCTTAGTTCACCATGCCCACGGGTCCTGGAGAAAGACTAGCATTCTGGTTGAATACGGCAAATTTTGTCGAACCTTCTTTGGCCGCTGCAGGCATTGGCCTAAAGTGCCTCATAACTGGATCACTTGAAATTTAAGCTGGGAACGCATACGGCGAATGTAAGATTTCGGGTTGATCAACACCCGACCGGCGCCAACACATCTCCAGTGAGGTGCTTTCTTCCTTGTAATTTTTGGTCACGAGAATTATCAATTACTAGTAGTTCGCGAACATCATACTCATACATATTATTTATTATCATCAATACTATTCATACACCGTGTTACTACTTACTGGTACCCGTATGCCTGGGCCTGTTGGCCATGTGGTCCTTCTACCTTTCTCAATGATACAGGAAGCCCTCCCTGCAACCGGGTGAATGTAACTAGTACATGCTCCATCCCCAGTTTATATTTGTAGAGAGACCAGAGATAGATCGACCCAGAGTATGTCTCACGTCGCCGACTACCAGGCGTCTTTTAGAAGGCTGAAAATAGTTCCAGGCATCCTGATGGAATTTTTCCAGACCCAAAGACCCAGAAACGCATACCTAGGTCTAGGGTTGGTCTTCCCTGTCTGCAATCTGCAGATAATCACTATATTCGCCTGTTCACCGTGTCTTCATGAATCAAAGGGCTAGTCAGCATTCGCGGTCTCTGTAGCATTGTAATGAACGAGGCAATATAGTCAAGAAATAAGCATCAAAGGCAGGGACAACTCCCCGCAGGGGTCGAAAATAAGAAATGAAACTGAACGCTAACAACTATCCCAGTTGCTCCAAGCTTTCATTATATCACATTTGTTCTTTCTCCCGGTCGAGCCGCATCTCTTCTGCTCTTAGCTTTGGCTCCATCGATCGCTTCACATGGTCTAACCAAAAGGTTCCGACCCCTAGCATCCATGTTACCCTCTCCCCATCCACCCGGCGAATCGTCTCTTGTACTTTTGGGATGATTAAATTTGGCTCACCACCCGCGCTTAGCTGAACATCAGCAAGGCTGTAGGTGGCGACGTCAATGTAGAAATGATCCTCCTCCCACTTTTTCATGACGGTCCGGCCATAGTCGATGGCTTCTTTCCATCTAGACTGCGCCTCGTCCCACTCGTGTCGTAGATGGGCAATTTGAGCGAGATATAAAATGACGGAAAATTCCCGAGTTTGGTCGTCATACCACAATGCTCCATTTGCGCGGGTTTGCTCGAACCGTTTCTTTAGACCCAGCAGCTCCCGTTTGGCATTTTCATACCGCTCTGGATGATTCCGCCCCTGGCGGAGGAGGTTGACGGCGTGATTGATTTCAAGAAACATCGTGTCGCTCTCACGTACGTTTTCTCGGTCTTGTTGAGTAAGATGCCCTCGCTCGAACATACGGTTCTCGATGGCTCGGGAGCAAAGGAAAGAAACGATCTCACACAGAGTGGCGCCAGATGGGTGAGAAAGCCTTTCACCGAAGTTCGTTCCTTTCGTTATTAGGTCGAGTAGAATCTCGGAACCATCTTCTGCGTCCTCGATTTCCAGAACGGCCTGCCCGAAGTCACTAATTGCCCATCCTTCCTCGCGACTTCCACGTGTGGCATGCTGCTCGATAAAGAGTTTCAAGAAGTAGTATGCTTCTTTGAAGAGCCCAAAATCCTTAGCGAGCTTGCCACGCATACGAACCCCCGTGCCCATTGCATATTTCTCAAGTTCTGATGGGTCGTCTCGATCGAGGGGCTGCCATGCCTCGATGTAAGCCGCTCGCCTCCTCCACACCTCTTCGTTGGAAAGGCCAGGCTCGCGAACTCTGTACTCAACGGATAAGTGGCGTAAAAATCCCAAGTGCGCATTTTCCCTCTTTGTGAGTTCTTGAGATTGGACTCTGGATTCTACACTTTGCACAAAATTGTCGGCAGCTTCACAGCCTTCAATCAATTTCCCACAGCTATAGAACTCCAGCGGCAGTCGAGTGCACCAAAGCCGGGCTTGAAGGCCAATGCTCATTGAACCTTCGAGAAGATTCTTAAGCCAGTCTAGGAGCATGTCGTCCATTTTGTCGTGGCCCTCGCCATATCCGCGGATCGTTTCAAAGAGCATTTCAGCCGTTCTCTCTGCGAAGCTCGGCTTGCCATTCCGCTGAGTGTTTCGAATTGCTTGAGTGTATTCAAGGTTCCTCTCTTCAAGTTGCTTGCAGTTGATGTGGCACTGAAATATTTGAGGTATTATCTCCTGGGAAGAGTATTTGCTATACATGAATCAGCCTTTCTGCCAAAATTAGGAATACAAATCGGAAGTCCAGTGTGGCCTACCTTTGATCCAATCCTGCTTGCATAACTGGATGGGCGTGAACAACAAGACTGAGTGCACAAAGAGCGCTTTGGACCATCTGATCGGCTGTCATGGCTTCGCGAACATAACTGTAGGTTATGGGATGCAACACAATCAAGTCTTTGGTAGCTGTGCTCTCTTCTTCGAATTTCTCATCACTTGCGACTAAAGCATATAATTTTAGCTCTTTCAGCGCAATATCAAAGTCTGGGCCGTCGATGAGTTCAATAATGTCCTCTGGCACGTAACTATCACGTGGGTCTCGCGTTGACGGCATGCCATCACTTCCCCAGTATGGCTGCGGAGAGACCGCGCGCTTCAGAAAGCTGACCGTCGTCTTCGATCTATCGAGCCAGACAAGTAGCGTCAAGAGCTTGTAAGCGCAGGGGTTGTTCTTGATCTCATTCAGCGTAATATTCAGGATAGACTCGACAGATATCTGGTATCTGGAAGCCTTTGGGCGATAAGACAGTATTCTCTGCGGAAGCTGCTTGTTCCTGAGAATGCCAAGATACTCATCGATATTAGTTTCACTGCACAGGATATAGGCGGCTGCTGAATCAACCGCAAGAGGCTGGCAACCCATGAACTTGACGATGCTTTTTGCCGTAAGATCCCACTGGGCGCGTTCCTTTAAGTCGATACCAGCTCTCGAGAACAGCAGATCTTTCGCATCTCGCCATTCCAATGCTCTCATACGTACAGCTCTGCTAATTCGCGGGCCGCTGGTGTGCTCTCGGCCTCGACACGTAATAAGAATATGGCCATTGCTTGTTTCCGGGAATCGTAACTGGTCCAAGGCAACCCAGTCGTCGTCGTTATCGAGCACAAGCAACCAATGCCGCTCGCGTAAAAGAAATTGCTTCATCTCCTCGAACTCTCGCCCCTTTTCGGAGGACAGACCCACTTTATCGTGGAGATTAATAAAATCAGCTTCCAGGGATTGTACACTTGCCGAATCCACGAAGAAGACATAATCATAGTGATGTTCGTTCTCCCGGGCATATTTCAAAGAAACCTCCGTTTTACCCATTCCGCCATCTCCGTAAAGAGCAACTATGCGGCGACCAGTTCCGCAGAAAGATTCATGGATCTGCTGCAGACAGTCTCGTCGACCAGTGAAATGCTGTGTTGTGTCCCAGGGCAAAAAGACGCGTGCCCGGCTCTGGATCGGTCCGCGCTCTATAAAGGTTCGTACCCGGCTCACCAAGTCTCTGAATACCGAGTCATTAGCGTCTCGATATTTGCAGATTTCATGATGATTGAGGGCGACTCCAAGAGCGTTTTCGCTTTGGATGCTGAGAAGAGCCGATTCCTTGTAGACAACCTGCCCGGGAAGCACCTTATTAGCGGATACCTGCAGCTTCAATGGATTGTTGACTTACAATATCGCTGAAGCAGATCAAACGGCCTCTGGTTGGGAGGAGCTCATAGAAGCTGGTAATTGGAAGGGACCTCTGATCTGCAATCTGTCTGAAGTTGTCCGCAATACTTGCTCTATGGGATTGTTAGCAGGTGCAGAGAGTTTAACATTTCAGATTCTGCCAGTGGACGCACAACTCCTGTGAATTTTGCCTGAGCGACTTTATAAACTTCTGCGGTGCACCTATAACAAGATTCAAACGCAAAATCTTATCCGCAACATCGGCTAACGCGCTCCCTCGATGAGGTGTTGCTAGGAATATAATCCCAGCCAGACTTCCAAGGATATGTCTCAGGGATATCTTGTTATTACTCATGATCAGAGCCTAGAAACGGAACCGTGAGCAAGGGTCCGAAATATTGTATCGTAATAATGATATGAACTACCTTCTTGAGCACGATTCCGCCGAGAGAATGTGCAATGGCGACGAAGGGTCGTTTTCTTTCCTACAAAGAAACAACATTTAGCACCGACAAAGCTTTTCGTCATAAATCTGGTCCTTACCTCTGAAGTTGATCTCACTCTTTCCAGCTCGTTGATCAGCTGAAGCGCCGCATCCTCGATGTCGAGATTTGTGTTCACCCCAAATCTCCCCGCATCATACCCGAAAGTCAAGACACGAGCGACAACTGGAAGAGCTTGCGGCAGTAGGTCTCGAGGCCAGCAAATCTCACCGCGGCTTCAAGTATTGATTGCATGGCCTCCCAGCCCATGTATGTGGACGATACTGTAGATTCTGTGGTCAGCAGGTCTCCAGCAGCGCGTTATAATGGTGCGTTTGTGGGTCAGTACTCAATGGCGATCTCTTTGGCACCACCTGGCGTATGGAGAGTGTGGATCCCTAATACAGGGACAATGTTGGCGTTCATAGACGAGTCGTAAGAGCCCGATCTGACTTTTGCCATTTCCAGCCAGATATCGCGCTCAGTGTGACCGTAAAGGTGCGAACGGATCTGTTGAACAGGAAGCGCAATGTAATGGAGATGGGATGACCGTGGGGCCGCGCACTTCAAGGTTTCGGGCGGGTGGAGAGGAGACACAGTTTTAACACAGTTTCAAGTACGAGCCTCACCGTTACCGCCTACCGATACGAAGCAAACGCATGGTGTCGACAATATAACTGGTTGGATATTGGTTCATGGCGAAATTTAGCCGGGCAGCTGAACCAGGAATCTGTTATGATTCGCGTGTTCCCCTCTTCTATACCCACTCGCCTGACACCCAGGTCTCACCACCTATAGCCCCCAATTCCCCCCGCATTACCTGAGGCCTGAGCACGCTCTTTCCGAGTGGTATTGCATGGCATTACCTGATATTATATTAAATTGGATGGTAATCCTAATACTCTCACGTATGTCAGGTATCTCGTGTGATAGGTACGGAAATCCCAGGGTAAATATCCAGCTCACTGATTTACTCTTTAGCTGATGGATCTCAGGTGTTGAACCTGCACAAAACTATTCCCATCAACCCGGTCTACACTTAACCATGCTGACGGTACTACCAGGCCTCGTGGTACAGTTTATAGTGACAGGTTGCACGCTATTGTTTACGGTGACTGCCGCAAGCAAATCTAAATGCAATGGCTACTCTGTATATAATATTAAGGAGAGCATTTTCCAGTTGGAAGCTAACCTGCAGTTGATTGGAGAAGGATGTGGCATCTACGGGCCAGACGTCCCCAGGCTAGCATTAAGCGTCACTTATGAGACGGGTCAGTGGTCGTCCGAAACATCCGTTGGAGACCTAGTAAGGCTAATCTCTTCGCAAGTACATAAGACACCCGGCTCCACATCATCATCCAAGACAGTGAGAAAGAGCGGTATCAAGTGCCCACAGAAGTGTTTCCTCGACCTCACTTCGCTGGGGTGGACCCCAAAACTTCCGACCTTGTATTCAGCCTGACGGAATCGCCGTTCGGCTTCACCGTCTCGCGTTCGTCTACCGGCGAAGTTCTCTTTGATACGAGGGGAACGGCCTTGATCTTCGAAGAGCAATATTTACGTCTACAAACATGGCTTCCTTCTGGGCCAAATATTTACGGACTTGGTGAACATTTTGACACATTCAGACTGCCGACGGATAACTACACGCGAACACTATGGGCTAGAGACTCGGATGGAGTGCCTTACGGAGAGAATCTCTACGGCAGTCATCCTGTTTACTTCGAACATCGGATGGGCGGCACACTTGGCGTGCTTTTGCTGAATTCCAATGGAATGGACGTCAAGATAGACAGGGTCTCTCTGGGACGACAGAACCTGGAGTACAATATAATTGGAGGCATTCTTGACCTATACTTATTTGCTGGGCCGGACCCAACACACGTCGCCAAACAGTATGCAGACTTGGTTGGACGGCCAGCTATGGTACCTTATTGGAGCCTAGGGGTATGTTCGAAATAGAGATAAGCGAGCGGTCGAGCAGAGATCTGACAGTATTGCAGTTCCATCAATGTCGTTTCAGCTATCGAGACTGGTTTGAAGTGGCAGAGGTCATAGCCAATTACAGCTCTGCCGGGATTCCACTTGAGTAAGTAGATACGATCTTCGATTCGCATCCTTTTTGAGTATTATCAGGCTGATATCGATTATTCCTGTAGGACAATGTGGACGGACATTGATTACATGGAGCATAGAAGTGTATTCTCCCTGGACCAACTGAGGTTTCCGATTGAGCGTATGCGAGAAATAGTCTATAACCTCCACAAGGCAAATCAACGATATATCCTCATGGTAGACCCTGCGATAGCCTGGCAAGACTACGAAGCATTCAACAAGGGTCTTGAACTGGACATCTTCCTGAGAAATCGGGATGGCTCATTGCATGAAGGAGTGGTCTGGCCAGTGCGTTGTATCCTACAACTGATTCTCCTTTCAGAGAGTTAACTAACATCGCTAGGGTGTCACGGTGTTTCCTGACTGGTTCCACGTCAATACAAGTACTTATTGGATCGACATGATCGAAAAGAACTTCAACCCGGAGACTGGCATTGATATCGATGGCATTTGGTACAGTCATTGACTTGACAGAAAACCCCCCTAACAGAGCTTAGTAACTAACAATCTACCACAGGATTGATATGAATGAACCTGCGAGCATGTGCGACTTTCCTTGTACGGATGCAGGGAAACAAGCCCGGAAGTTAGGGGTGCCTCCAGACCTCCTCCTCCGCGGAATCCACCAAGGCACCTCCCTGGATATTCAAATTTAACAGATGACAGCAAACCCGAAGGAACATTTCTCAAGGGTTTGTCTTCATTTCCCTCATCGGGATTTTCTCTCATACTAATACTTCACTTTGCCTTCAGAAAATCATCTGCTGTATAGACAGAATGCCTCATTTGTATACAAGCCGAAGAGAGATGCTGTGGCTGATCTGCCCCGCTGGAATGCTAGCACTCCTCACCTGAAAGGCGTGCTCTTTCCCCACTACCGTATCCGAAATGGAGGTCCGACGGGCATTTTGAGCGACAAGACCGTGCATACTGATGTCATGCATATGAATGGACTCATGGAGTATGATGTCCACAATCTCTATGGCACTAGTGAGCTTGACGACTGCAAATTGATATAAGCTGGATTCGCTAAATTATATTCAAGTGATGAGTTCGATCACGCGGCAGGCGATGCTGCGCAGACGACCAGACCTGAAACCGTTTATCATCACGAGGAGCACATTTGCCGGGGCGGGTAGGCATGTTGGGAAATGGCTCGGAGATAATGCCGCCCGCTGGGACCATTAGTATGCTTGCTCCATTTCGCTATTCACTACATAAATTAACTCAGATTAGCCGGTCCTCTATAGCAGGAATGCTTAATTTTGCGTCCATATTCCAGATTCCGATGACGGGAAGTGATGTAAGGCGCAATCAGCAATATTTAACAAAGATTCATTTTCTCTTTGCTGATATTGCCAGGTTTGCGGATTCAAACTCGCAACAACGGACAAGCTATGCGCCAGATGGACGACTCTCGGAGCCTTTGGTCCCTTTTACCGCAATCACAACCACGACGAAGCGCCTCCACAGGAATTCTACCGCTGGCCCCTTGTAACAGAGGCCGCGAAATATGCAATTTCCACTCGATATAGACTTCTAGATTATCTTTATACCGCGCTTCACCAACAGTCTCTTGATGGAACACCGGCGATTAACCCGCTGTGGTACATATACCCTCGCGACAAGAGCACTTTCCCCATCGATTTGCAATTCTTCTACGGTAACTGTATCATGGTTTCTCCAGTTACAGAAGAAAATTCGACGAAGGTGGATTTTTACGTACCTGATGATCTGTTCTATGATTTCGAGACGCTTGAATCTTTACGTGGCCATGGGGACTTCCGCACAGCTAGTGAAGTGCCGTTCAACCGCATCCCATTACATATCCGAGGCGGCTGCATAGTGCCTCTCCGAGTTGAGAGCGCAAATACCACAACCGAGCTACGGTCCAAGGACTTTGAGCTCCTCGTTGCTTTGGGTCCCGATGGCACAGCGACTGGACAGCTTTATGTCGATGATGGAGTGACGATTGATGGTGGGAAGAAGGTGCATTTGAACTTCAGCTATGCGCAGGGAAATTTGACATCGTCGGTTGTGGGTGCAGTAGACCCTTCAGAAGCTGGTGTACATATCAGTTCCGTCAGAGTGATTGGAGAAGGCCTCGGCCTATTTCACTCTCACGAGCTGTGAATCAAGTCTATGGGGATACTTAATGGGACTTGCAGCCATTATTCTCACATCCTTCTAACCTGGTTCGGAGAGCTCATTAAAGCAGTATAAAGTATGAATTTAAAGCAGACTCTCAGACAGGGGCCATTGAGTATTGCATTCGATAGGCATACCGTACTGGCTTATGTGCAAAAAGGTCCCAGTGGTTCTCGCTGCATTACGAAGATCATTAAAATCATCCGCGCCGTACATAAAAGGCAGCGGAGCCCAAAGTAGAAACTAAATAATACATCATCTGCCAGTGCTACCCGCACGAACATGTGCCGGTCGCAAGGCGAGGTAAAGGACCAGGTAGAGGCATATTTCAAGCGAGACGTACAAAGTAAGGGGAATATAGTAGTCTGATCCGAGTCAAACGAAGGCTTGAATGGAATATACATTCAGCAGCTTTATATTAAATCAAAGGGCCAGTGATTGGATGTCCAACACTAATATGCCCTTCTACCCACTCAGCAAGATTTTGGTCTAATATAGGCCACTGAGGAGATGAGACACGCTTATTAGACCCTGCAGGACCCATATCAAGGTGTGATATATTTTGATGAAAGGATCTTCGATACCGTTGTACGGTCAATCTGGCGATCAAATTGGGATTGAAACCATTCGACACACGCTCTTTGGGTAGGGCGAGGGTTAGTTTGGGACCAATAGGTAATGGCCACCATTTGAAATTAACAAACTCCATTCAATAAATCGACATAATACATTATATCCATAGTAACAATATCCATGCCCCCAATCAATCAGTCATTTCCCAAGCCTAAGTAGGCGCTGACGTTGACAACAACTCTAATGACGGGCTCTGGCCCGATCCATCAACAACAAGCGGCTTGCGAGGATCCACGCCCTTGGCCACGTCGTACTGTTCAGCCTTCACACACTTAGACCCCATCTTCTTCGAGATCAGTTCCAGTAGATCCGGATCTGAGGGCGCCATAGACCCATCCCAGCTTCCACTACGCGTGATAGTAGGTCTGGTATCCATCTTCACGCGGATTCGCGAGCCCATGAAAACCATGTTATTGAGCATTGTGACAGCCCGCTTTGCGTCTTCGACACTGTGCATGATCGCCGACCCGTGTGTCTGCGCTTGGTTCGACTTGGCGTCCGAGGTTACAACCACATTGCACTGCTCCACTTTTCCGGCGCTCTGAAGCAGATTCTCGAGATCAGAGGCTGTGGTGATGCTGTGGAGATTCTTGATGCATACTGCTCGTTGAGTGAGGTCGCTTGTGGGGGTGATGGTTGAGTCTTTGGTCCAGGGGTTGCGCGGGTGCGCGGGGGAGTACTCGCCTATGCTTGAGTCTGGGAGTTGCTGGATAGGCGACATTGGGTACATAGGATACACGGGCATCATGTTCCAGGCTGGAGAGTCGAATGTGGTGCAGTGCATCATTGGGGAGGGTGGGAAGCCTTGCATTGGGTGGGCGTGGGGGTCTGGCATAATGGGGACGAATTGCTGGGGGCCCATTGGCATGGGGTTCATCATGTGTCCAAAATCACCTGGATATGAGTAGTTTGTACTGGGGGACTGGACGGATCTAGTATATGTTAATTTTGGCGGAAAAGATCTGCAGTTCTTGAGGACTTACTCTGGCGAGATTGGCGATGGAGGCATGGCTACACTATCCGACCGCGGTGGAGTCGAGTGACCGGACATGTAGGTCTGGATCATGGCCGGTGGGCTCCTGGTAGGGCCGGCGATGGGCTTCGTAGGCGCACTGGTGCGTGCTAGCGTAACAACCAAGCTTTGGCCCTCCCATCCGTTGGTTGATAACCGGTCTGCATATCGGTCAGCCTCGCGTACTCCAGACTTGGGGGACCCTGGAAACACATACGATAAGTCTGCCAGGCTTCATCTTCATCCTTGACGATGATTTGCCCCAGTCCGGTGGAGAATCCATGGCTGTCATCATATACCACGGCCTGTCGGATGTGTTGCGCCGTTTGGCGCACCAGGTCTTTCAGTTCTTGCCAGCGGCAGTGCGTGGGGATCTAAATCCAGTTAGAAATGTATCATGTGGCGGTTGGGAGAAACTTACTCCTTGGAGAAAAAGGACGAATTCATCGTCTGACCTGCGCGATCTCGGACTGCGCCCTTTCTCTCGGCCAAGGAACGGCATTGTAAATAGCTAAGAATACTACCCGGATAGTTGTTGTCGGATGTAGACAGCCTATTTCGACCGGTGAGGAAGAGGAATTATCGAGTTATTGATGCCTCCAAAGTTGTCTCTACTCGTTTTCGATAATAGATGTTGCGAAACCGCCGCTCTCGTGTCCGACAAGGATAGTTCGGTCGGGGCTGTAATATGTACCTGCAAGCAGCTCCCCTCAATTAGCTTGAGACCATTGGAGATCGATGTTTGGAGATCGATGTTGCAAGCAGGAATTGGTTGTAAATCAAACTTGATCGAGTCTCATGTATCGACATCACCAAGCATAAAGACAAGACATTCGAATGTTTCTGGGGTACGGATACGCAAGGCACTCAACATACCTGGCTTTTGCGAAGTCAATGTCGTTTAACAATGCCCTGAAAGAAAATACTCCACGAACTGGATCGTTGGGACTATTATATGAGTCTCAATGCGAGGAGAGAAAAGGAAAGGTGTCTAGATGTTTCACAGAGAGTGTCCATCGTGGATAAATCATGGAGCAGCGACTAGTGAATAAACTGAAGAATTGCTGATGGGGATTCTGCACAAGCCGGGAGGCGAGACCGAGAGCTGCACTACCGGCAGGTAGCACTAGCCAATAACAGCCAGAAAGGATGGATAAGTCTTGACTGTGATGCTGCGATATGTCATTTCTGTCGCGAAGAAGGCCGAGCTCAGCTCCCTCCCGGCCGCCAAATGCAATAAATCATGCCTCCCGTACCACCCCGCTGGTAATAGTCCACAGGAACAGGAAGATACACATGTCATCTTTTGCTTGCTTTTTTTTAAGGCCGGCCCTGGTCTATCATAGGTCGATTTAATGACTAATTGTTGAAAACCTTAGGGTAAAGTTGTACACCCGTCGCAGGTGGCACGGAACACAATACGAGATCTACTAGATGTAGCGCTTAGCATGTTTCGGGTTACACCGCTAGATCTGATCGAACAAGTATACAAAAGGTTCTTGAAGGCCTAAGTGGAGTCTTCAGACGGAGCGGGCCATACCGTATCAATCACATTGACTTTCTAGGCTGCAGAAATGAATTTCCATAAAACAGGCACAAAAGATCGACGGAGTGGCCGGTTTCCCCTGTAACCTGAGCAATCAACCAATGCACGCCATTCGGGTCGTGTCAAGTGGATGAAGATCGCCAATCAATAGATCATTGTGTTGACGGAAGCACCGAAGGTTCCTGCAGGTCTGTGATCGTGGCTGGCTGTAGTAATGCGGGTAGAGTCTGGTTTATTGACGAACTCATTCCCCACATGAAATGCAGAGTTTCCTCGTCATTCCGGCTCTTTGCAACCCTACTGTTGATAAGACAGCGGCATCCCCTGGCGGGATCAAGGGTCTGTCACACTGCATGCCTCTCCATTCCTGGGGTCGGGGGGTTCTTTCCCTTTTTTTTTTTACTTTTGCGCTCTTTCTCGGGCCCGAGATAGCGTATTTTGGCGCAACCCAAGTGGATCCGCCGAGAGATCGACATTGGTGCTCCTTGTGCTGATCTGACGATCTGAGGAACCGACCCCTCGGTTTAGGGCGAAGGGTTCAAGTGTACTGTGTGACTCCTATAAAGCATATCTTTCCTTCTTCCAAGTTTTCAGGGTCAAGTGATGGGCCAGTGGTCAGGTATAGAAGTCAGAATGTTGTTGAACACCCGACCGTGGGAACCTTGGGAAGTTGGGAGAGTAGCATTGGAACAGGTGGAGTGGGCTGTACTGGTGAAGTGTGGCGTTTCCTGAAGAGGAAACCTATATATTTTGACTCAACTGGTGCCTAAGAACTGCTACTAAGCCTCATTCATTAGGCCTTGGGCCTACAGCACGCGCACATTGTGAAAATCAAATCATGTATGTTTCTACTCTCTATTTCACAGGTCGCAAATGATCGCTCAGAAATCGCATACAAGATGGCTTCAACGTGTATGCAATGCAGTAAAAGTCTATGATACAACAACACTGAATGCCGAGGTCCCAGGACCTCGATTCCTGCCCCGTTTCCCCTAATTTCCAGACGTATCTGCACTTTCAAAGTGTGCAGGGTTGATGCTCGTGTATGGTAGATCTCGTGTATGGTAGATATATCAGGGCGAAATTGATAATTCGATCGGAGAAATAAATCCATGCGACCGTAGTGCGAGGGAATGGCTGTGTCCCGCACAGGCCCTTCCACAGGGTCAGCTGGTCGAGTCGAAATGAAGGGTCGCAGCGAACCGTGCGTGAGATATCGATTTCATTGTTCATGGTGAACAGTAGAAGGGACATGCCTATGGGGGTGGTTGTATCGGTGGATTCCACAGTGGGTAGATATCATTCCAAGAGTTGAGTTCGAGTTTCGGTTCATAGTCGCATTCCGTTGAATGATCATCACCGGACGAATCCGACCTTGGAAGCACATCGACTACAGTAGTAGGAGTTCATGCCGAACTGGACCGCGCCGCTGGACTGGGTTCCCACGCTGAGAGATTGTTGACAGCGGGAGCAACGGACAATATCGAGGATGATAGGGGATGCGATGGAGGGACCGGGTACACCGGGTGAGATAGTAAGTGGTGCGTCCATGGTGGAATTGTATAGGAGTCGGAAAGGGAGGGAGGAAAGGGGTTTTATGTTTACTCATGTATCCCTTGGGGCCCCAGTAGTTTAATCCGGTAAAGCCCCCAAATACCACTAGAGCAGCCACAGGCAACCATGACACAGTATTGAAATCCGGTTTTTAGGGAATGTCATATAATTTATTGAATCAGTCACAAGCTCGTTTTAAGTTGTTGGCGTCATCCCTTATCTTTAAGTTGATGCATCCTTTGTGATTGCTGAGAATCCAAATCCACCATGTTTGATCGGCACCGCTTATCTATATGTTTCATAGAATCTTCGCCCCCGGAGTTTAAAGCTGTGGTTTCAGAGACTACGGGGGTTTCACTGATTTCACTCATCCCCCGTTTTTTTTTTCCCTCACCTCCATCCTCATTCTCTGCACGGTGTTGTCATGGGCGGGTCCAAACAACGCATGGCGCCCAACGGGGTCACCACGGGTAGCACCTTGTCTACAATCTAGCGAATGGTGAGAGGATGAGGGGCAACTAGTCTGGATAGAGTGTGTGCAAGCCGTGGGCTTCCGTAGATCCTAGCCGTATTCGGTAAAACCCAAAGACGTACCTTTCGCAATGGTCGACGTCATCTAGCTGAGACGAGAGGACCCAGGTATTTCCAATGGTCCTGCAACGGAGAAGTCACAGATCTCGATTCAGATCCCATGGTACTTGGGGAAGAAAGTAAATCGGATATCTCATTTGAAGGGTCCTTGGAATCAATATTGATTTTGCTTTTGTTTCAATAGTGGATTCCTTCAGGATCTATGGAGTTGTGGCTCAATAGCCTCGGTGGTTGCGCAACAGAAGAAAAGGTCACAAATGAAACCCTGGAAGAATTCTCCGTGTCAATTGAACGGCTGGATTGGTGGGAATATTCGATGGGACGGAGTCCTCATACATGTAGAAATGCATGGATCCACCGGCTGATTCCGACTCCCGTTTGTTTTGGGGATCGACGCGACCCGGACTTCTTCGCTGAAGCAACCCGGCATGTCAGGGAGTGACACGCAATGTGGCTTTGATCCAACATGCCCATTCCTACCCGTTCGGCCTCCTTGCGAGAGCCCCGTCAGGTTAATTCCCGGCAAATTCAAACCCCACTCCATTCCAATGGCTAAATGTGTTGCAGGCCTCCCACATCGCTCGTCTCGCGCCCGGAGCGAAGGCACCCGCCCGGCCCGCATCTACCCTGGAACCCTCTACGAAAGATACAGCCACCTCCAATCGGGCTCGAACGCTTCTGCCTCAGCGCAGTAACCCCCTACGTGATGATGGCGCGACCACTCGATTCCCGCCTGAGAGACGGCCTCGAGAGACGTCGCCCAAGAGACCGATAAGCGAGAAGCAGGACTCTGCCCCGATGGCGACCCCTCCGACAACCAGCGCCACAGCGTCTCGTCGCCAGAGTCTCATGCGCCCTGTAAATTTGAAACCATCCTCTACACGCAATGTCTCAGTATCAACCAAGGCCGCGACGCCTACATTTGCGCCGCCATCCCCACGCAAACCGTCGATGCGCTCGCCGACACAGTCCTCCGCTCCCAGACCCCCTTCTCCAAAGAAGGCAGAGATGCCACCACCCCCTCGTCCGGCGCGATCTTCTTCTCTGAGACAACCGGTGAGGTCGGATCCAACGGCGCCCGCGAGAGGCCATGTGCGACACCGCAGTCAGATGATCCCTCCAAACACAAAGCCAGTCCAACCAGATGCGGCTCCGAAACTCCGTTCGGGCTTTTCAACCTATCAACAACAGTATTCGCCGAAGAAGCCGACGAAGCCTCCCACCCCCACTCCAGGAGAGACACCTGCGTTCGGTGGTCTCATTCCGACGACCTGGCCGGACATTGCCGCTTTGCAGACGGAGCTGCTTCAATTGAGTCTCTTCCATTCCAGCGCCCTGGAAAGACACGCAGAATGGAAAGCCGAATCGGAATCACAATTACGGACGAAGTATGATGCTGTCGCGGGCCAATACCGGTCTACGCAGAGGGACGAGGAGAGGCGCCAGTACAAGCTCAATGCACGAGCGCTGGAATCCTCGTTACAAAAGTCTCGCGATCACAATGGGCAGCAGGGATTTCCAGAACAAATCCAGATTCTGTCCCAAGTCTTGCAGGAAGTGTCGGATCTGACCGGCACCGCAACCGGGCGCTATGCTCGCATTGTCGCCACGTTTGAGGACTGGTTTGACCGTGCAGAAGATATCCGGGGCCGTCGCGAGACCTCAAGAGTTCTTGATGGGATCGATTTCATCGACCCGTTGGACCGGACTTGGAAAGAGGAAGGACAGGGCTTGCAGGCCAAGCTAGAGCTATGCGCACGGCAGCTTCAGACACTCCATATCCTGGGCTTTGGGGAGGTTGAGCGTCTGGAGCAGTCCGCTCTTACGCGAGTCGCTCAGGGTCTCGTGGAATACATTCAACTCCTGATGCAGGAAATCCGCGCCATGCGCACGGTCGAAGCCGAGATGATCCGCTCTGAACGGGCGATCGTGAGTCAGCTCGCGACACAATGGACCTCAATTCCACCGAGCGGTACTAGGACACGGGTTGGTGTCTGGAAAGCTTAGTATAATTTATGCCACTACTTGTAGCAGGATGAATATCTGATGTAATAAATATGTAATCCATAATGATATTTTTTTTTTTTTTTAAAAAAAAAAGCAATGCATAACTCTGTATTTATGCTGCCTGGGGATTCGGGCCGAACTACATCACAAGGTTCCAAGGTTCTCTCTGCTAGCCTGACCTTCGGAGCAATGAATTGTTCCGCAGCGGGGATTGTACGGAAGCTGGCATTGACCACCATCAGCCCATTTTATTGGTCAACTCGGCCGGTCCAAAGGGATGTTATATGAGAATAACACAACCTTGGAATCCTGGAAGCCTCACTGGTGACAGCTCATAATAGGGGCTAGTAAATCAAGATTATACCATGTGATCACGCGTCTCATATTCTAAAGCCAAGGCCAAACAAACTTCACTTCCACGTCCATGCAAATCCCACAATGGAACCCCTCCCGCCGCTGCCGAAAGTCCGATTATCGTCAATCCATCGTTTGAATTGTCTTATTCACCTCTGCATTTTCAAAATCCTAGCAATTCTCTACTTTACTTTTCGCAGAATTTATAATTCGACACCTGCTTCACGGCCTACATTCGTTAAATGCTATCCATGCCGGCCGCATCTGGCATGCCGCGTCTTTATCCCACCAACGTATAAAAGTGGCCAGGACTTGGCGTTATACTTCGATATCCACGGTGGAGGCTTTGCTTTCTGCGATGCAACTGTGGACGATGAGTTCTGCTCTTCTTGGGCCGCGAGGACAGGGATGATGGTCGCGAGCTTGAATTACCGCAAGGCTCCACTGTATCCCTTTCCGACTCCAACCTACGATGTCGCTAGTGTCATGAAGGCGGTGCTTAGTGATGTGACGCTGCCTATTGATCACTCGCGTGTGGTTACAGGTGGTTTCAGTGCCGGTGCTAACCTTGCACTGTCGGTGTCCCAATTACCCGGTCTAAAGGCAATTATCAAAGCAGTCATCGCCTACTACCCCATCCTCGACTTTGGTCAGCCCCCAAATGAGAAGTTGGATGCAAGACCATGTCAAGATGGACCGAGAGATAGCTTGGAAAAGTCATCTTTGTGGCTTGACTGGGGATATGTCTCCGTCGGCCAGGATCGACGTGATCCCCTGCTAAGTCCCTACTACGCAAAGAAAAACGAACTCCCACCGAATATCTACATGATCGGGGCGCAGTGGGATATGTTGCGACTGGAAGCTCAAGAGATGATTCATAATCTGGCGGGACTTGGAAACAAGGAGGATCAGGAAGAGCCATTTGAGGAAGGGGGTTACAAATGGACTCTTGCGTTCGGATGCCCTCATGGCTTTACTCATCCTAATAGAAGGCGCCATTCGGAGAGGAGTAGGCTGAAAAGGGAGGCTGATGTAATCTATGCGGAAGCGCATCAGTGGCTGAAGAAAAGGCTGCTCGCTTAAGACGGGGCTCTGTTTATTGCATGACAGAAGATCGAGAGTCGCGTTAGACCAAGTGATTTGTTTTTTTTAGCCATTCGTAATTGTGATAATATCCATTGAAACACAGATTCAAAGGCTGCATTATAGGTTGAGGGAGAGCTGCCCATTTATGTAGACTAGCACCATACGCGGTAAATTATAAGGCTTTCTTTCCCCTCCTCACCCTTCTCTTTTCCTCCTCAAAGATGTGCATTGAATTCCTTATTCTTCCTTATTCCAGCTATGTATGTAGGTCTTATACACGTAAATCTCTATACAATGACTTCGGATACTAGTCTCAAGCCTGGAAAGCAAGTCAAAGGGGTTGGATAACCGTTGAGCGCTCAATTGAGCGAGTACAGTAAAACTTAAGCCATTTTACTACTGAATAAAAATATGTATGAGTCAAAAGATAGGCCAATATTAGTACGTCAAATTATTCATGAATCGCGCAAGTTACTGCAACCATAGGCGACCCGGGGCATATATCAAGATATTCTGCCATTAAATCAGGTACCAATTAGGACACAAACAACTGATCAAGCCATGCTTCCCAAAGGATTCCATCCTCCTTCGACCATCTCCACTGTTCGCTTTGTGGCTTCATCAAGATCCTCCTTGGGCAATCCGAGGGCCTCGTTCGCCGAGAGTGTAGAGGCAAAGTTACTCTGAACATTGTCAGCCCGAAAAACGCCTCCGTACAGCATCTTTGCAAAACCGGTGAAGATTCCCTTGGCCATTTCCTCGGCACCATCCTTGATGCGCTTGGAGACAGGCTCATATTTGATCTCCCAGTCAGAGTCTGTTGTTCCAAGAACTCTGTTCAGACTATCCAACATGTCGCGCTGGGAGACCTGAAAGCTGTGAATATGGACATTCTTGAACTTGAAGTCCGTCAGGCATGGGCTGCTACCGGACTCCGGCAGACTGAGCAAAGCGGCGAATGCACGACCACACTGGTTCCATGTACTGACTGTGATAGTACGCTTGCCGTCATCGAAGAACGTGACTTTGCGATCCTTGATTGTGAAGCCGAACCATTGCTCACCAGTCGCCAGACTCCACTCATACCAGAATCCACAGCAAAGAGCGATTGCTGACGAGACACCATTATTGGCATCACTCACTCGGTCGACGACGAGTTTAGCGTAAGAATCGTCACTGGTAGAGTCCACTGGATATCCATATGTGTTGGGCATGATATAAGTGACGCCGGCCTTTCCAGCAGCGGCGGCGATTCTCGCATGCAGGTCGCTGGGCGCCCGAACGCCAAGAGTAATAGCGAGGAATTGCTGGCCCTTGAGGGCGTTTATGATCGAGTCGTCGTCTTCGTAGTTGACTTTGATGACGTGTACTCCCTCAGGGAACGTGCCTTTGCTCTCCTCTCGGACGAGGGCAGTGACGTTGTGTTTTCCTGTTTCCGATAGGGCCTTGGCGAACGCACCACCAATGCGACCACTGGCCTGTGTTGAGTTAGTTTGAGCAAGAAACTGGAGGAGGAAAGGAGGGCAATTTCACATACACCAACAATTGCAACATTTTTAATGGGCTCGGTTGACATGGTGAGTTTGATCAGCAGTCACAAGGAGTAGAATTGCAAGATTGATCAAGATTGAGTCACAGGAAGAGGAATAGAATTGAATTCTGGTTTTCTGGATCTTTTGAAGACATAATGCCTTTATTTATACCATGAATCATGGACTTTACAGCGTTGTTCCAACGGGCGGAGCTAAGACCCGGAGATATGCCAGAAAAGAACGGATATTAGCAGGATCCATGGATTCCATCAGATTCATCTTCGCGCTAACCCTCATTCGTATTCTATCCATATCTAATTGGAATGTTGGTTTTTGTCTTTCGGGAAGTGGGGTTTGCCACTGCACTTATAGCTCATGATCGATGGGAAGTGAACTGGGATTATGCGGGTTTCTTTTAGGCTCCCGGATTTAGCCCTATGCCGGGCTTAATACCTCAAGTGGCATTTTATTCAATGAATGTGGGAAAGGTTTAACGCTCAGCTGATCTTTGAATTAGAGTCGACGTGCTACAGTATACGAAAACCTGGTAATGCCCAAGTGGCTGTACTTTCAAGGTTCAATGGTCTGACAAGCTCGTCCTTACACGAGGTCAAAGTAAAAATGACCCAAATGAGGTGATGAACTTGGTGGAAGATTCTGAGCATGGAGAGGTATTAGAGAGCCTGAGATTGGGGCTGGAGAAATGGCAACGTCGAACTGAGGGCCCTTGGCTGTATCGGGATAGGGTATCTTTATGGTTCATACGCAATCATATAAAAAATAGGCTAGGGATCCCCGATAGGTTGGACTTTGACCAGGATGAGCCAGGAAAACAATGTGGAAGATTCGTAAAGGAGACACGTTGGGGAGAGGACGTTGAAGAGTGAACCTGATTTCCCGCTTTTAAGGTTTCATGTTGAATAAAGATTCTTCATATTCACCTTGCCTCTTTTCGACTATCTTGGAGTAATCAGAGAAATGACCTCACCCCAGAGACTCGTTGTAGAGTCCACGGTATCTCGCATATCCAAGGTCAATAACGGGATCTTGTGCCGTGGGCGCCGCAGTTGCCACTCCCAATAGGCATGTAAGGAAAGTATTCAGCCGGAGAAGTCGAAACATTGCGTAGAGTCACAGCCCGCAAAATGGAAAATGGATATTGGTGTGACTCTTGCTGAAGGCTCAGTGCAAGTCTTTCCGGGAGGTCTATCTGGCTCCTGATCAAGAAGGCACAAGAGGTATTTATAGATTTCCCTCTGCTGTAGCTGTGATAAGGTCAAAACCATAAGAGAACCAATTCTTCAGTTGCGGGGAAAGTGAATGACGGTCAATACTCCGAGAGAAATTGTCTTAACCCCCACATCGAGCTTGATTGCTTAAGCGCGGGATATCCAGTCGTTGGCTCCGAACTCGCAGATTAAAATAGGCTAGGATTTGGTCTATAGAGATTCTATTCGAGGATTATCTTCCCTATATAGGAAGGCGGAGAGATTTCTGGGCATCCACTTAGTATCGAGGATATATTATTAATATATCCTCGATAGTTAACTAACTATTAGTTAGTTAAGACCCACCACGATATTACGCTTAGTCAGTCAGTTAGTGTAACTATAGAAAGCTCGAAAGCTCTCTCTGGCGCCACTACCACTACTACTACTGACGCGTGAGGTTTTACACGTGATCTACTAGTAGATATTAGTAATCTATATCTCTATTTTACACCCTTCATTACTAGAAAGGTCTAGTGTGGTTAGGGGGTGAAAATTCGAGATTATCTAACGTAAGCAGCAATTTTTGATTCTGCGGGCAGTAAGGTGACTTAATATTTAATATCTAATTAATATATTAGTGCAGAAATGCGCTACTAAGTGATCCTGCTCATCCGGATAAACAAAAAGGCAAATAAATAAGAGCCTTTAAGGTAAGGGTGGAGAAATTCGCGGACTATCTCCGACTGGCATACCGGACGTGCGGATATCTCTACTCGGGATTTCCACACCGAGCATGGACAATGCTCTCATTTATCTACCTAGCACGGTATTTGTGTTATAGGTCCAAAAAATGATTAGCCATTGCGATGAAGTTTACTTAAGCATCGCGGAGAAATATCAAATCAAGGGAAAACGCGGGGTAACCCCGCATTGACGAAGCACAATGCCAACATGACTCCTTCAATTCGGTTCAATCGCTCGCACATCCTCATTTAACATTCGGCAAGTACCTTCCATCCGCTAATCCACAGATGGTACGTATTGATAATTACAGGTTCCTCCATAGTATCTAACTCTGAATGGGCATGGAAGAGACATTCCCCGGTGATCAATGGCAGGCAGCTCCGGAGAAAGAAACGCGTTGGACGTATGTTTCGTAATGCTCTCCGTCTCAGCCTATCTCCTCATCCGGCAATATGCCCTTTTTAGCGTGGGGCTTAGAACCCAAGCCGATTCTGGACACCTAATTGGTCCGAGTACTATCGATTTCTAATGCTGTCGGCAACTGCCATTTTTATAATGCACCTCGTAAATCAACACGTTCTAGTCTATACACCTCTTCAGAAAAGGTACAAAGTCACTAATATGACTGCTCAACCACTTACAGCATAACTACTTAGACAACTACTGAGGAGAGTGAGGAAGTGGATTAGAGATCTTTATTGGTTGTTTCAGCAGCTGGGCTTAAAACTCTGCCTAAGAAACTGCTTATTGCAATGATTCCTGATCCTAAAATTGTTGGATTTGACTCTATAAAATGCAGCCTCGGGACTTGAAAGAGCGGCCCTGCCTCCAAGCACAATATAGACGATCCAGATACTCTTAGAAGCTTTTTTTTACCCGATAGCCTATATAACTATCCCAGCCTTTGCCTTGTTTACATGCTCCCAAGATCTCCCCAGCTCCTTAACTCGAATCCCCGCAACACATCAACGATGATCCTCGTGAGTCGCACATCATACACACACCAATTGGTAAGAAAATACAGGCTGTTTCTACATAAAATATTCATTTGACGGGGTTCTGAATGTTATGTTTTTAGACCCACTGGGTCAAACCGCAGATTTCAGGGTCGGATTTAATCATCCTAAAACCCTTCATAACCAAGAACCACCCGGCGGGAAGGTTGGGGGGGGGGAGGGGACGCGGGTCTTACGATTACATCCCGAGACCTAAATATCCCATCAATCAAGTGAGAAGAGTGCTCAGCTTCTTCACAACTACCCGATGCATAGTGGCGTGGGGGTCGCCCTTAGTGCTTACCACCCCCCCCCCCCCGAGCATTAGGGTGGAGGATGCGGAAAGTATTCCGTACCGCTACACGAGTCCACACCCGTAAGCATCTCAAATCTAGCAGTATACTGACTCTCGTAGAATACCGTGTTTTTACCGTCGAGATACTGTAGATTTTTGATATATGTAGTATTTGAAAAGATATGGTCCCTCATCAGAATATTTTCAACTCCGGTATAAGGGTATTTTTTAAGGTGCCCCCATTCACCTATATCCACAGTACCCCACTGTCCTCGACATCGTTCGGTCTCTTGGGGTCTCTCTACCAGCGGCACTGCACTAAGAGTTGTCTCCTCAGCATCATTTGTGCACAAGTTTCAATTTACACACAGCAGTCGCAGCACTCTCAGCCATCACTAGGCATCACCCCTATAACATTGTGCGAAGATGCGTTTTACAATTGCTATTCTAGCCGCCGCGGGATTGGCTTTCGCTGCCACAGATCCGGTTGACTTTATGCTCTTGTGGGGGTGTCTCTGCATCTTTCCTCAAAGGGGCATGAATCTAAAAAATCCCTCATCTCTGGATATTACGCAAGGGTCTCGGAGACAGTCGAATTAGCGAGGAAAGTGGGGGTTTAATAATAGGTCGTACCCACTAACTAGTTACCGAGGGATTTACGGGCTAATCGAAGGACCAGGTCAATTCGGTGCCTACTGACGAAAACACCGAAGCCGGTGAAAAAGGAGAAGAGCCTTGAAGCGTATTCTCACAACATGCGCCATTCTTTGCCTGGTTTGCACGTCCCATCTCTCCCCTAGATTCTCGCCAAACTTCCCATTCCGAATCCACGGCCGAATCCACGCATACTCGTAACAGCCTTCACGCTCACTCCGGACACCACGTACATGTGTTTCCATTGAAGTTCAAGATATATATTTCACTTACAAGGGGGCCAAAAAGGAGGAGAAGGGGATTGAGCATGGCGGCAGACATCATCTTAATGATCGAGGGCTTGGGTTCTAAACCCCACGCTAAAAAGGGCATATTGCCGGATGAGGAGATAGGCTGAGACGGAGAGCATTACGAAACATACGTCCAACGCGTTTCTTTCTCCGGAGCTGCCTGCCATTGATCACCGGGGAATGTCTCTTCCATGCCCATTCAGAGTTAGATACTATGGAGGAACCTGTAATTATCAATACGTACCATCTGTGGATTAGCGGATGGAAGGTACTTGCCGAATGTTAAATGAGGATGTGCGAGCGATTGAACCGAATTGAAGGAGTCATGTTGGCATTGTGCTTCGTCAATGCGGGGTTACCCCGCGTTTTCCCTTGATTTGATATTTCTCCGCGATGCTTAAGTAAACTTCATCGCAATGGCTAATCATTTTTTGGACCTATAACACAAATACCGTGCTAGGTAGATAAATGAGAGCATTGTCCATGCTCGGTGTGGAAATCCCGAGTAGAGATATCCGCACGTCCGGTATGCCAGTCGGAGATAGTCCGCGAATTTCTCCACCCTTACCTTAAAGGCTCTTATTTATTTGCCTTTTTGTTTATCCGGATGAGCAGGATCACTTAGTAGCGCATTTCTGCACTAATATATTAATTAGATATTAAATATTAAGTCACCTTACTGCCCGCAGAATCAAAAATTGCTGCTTACGTTAGATAATCTCGAATTTTCACCCCCTAACCACACTAGACCTTTCTAGTAATGAAGGGTGTAAAATAGAGATATAGATTACTAATATCTACTAGTAGATCACGTGTAAAACCTCACGCGTCAGTAGTAGTAGTGGTAGTGGCGCCAGAGAGAGCTTTCGAGCTTTCTATAGTTACACTAACTGACTGACTAAGCGTAATATCGTGGTGGGTCTTAACTAACTAATAGTTAGTTAACTATCGAGGATATATTAATAATATATCCTCGATACTAAGTGGATGCCCAGAAATCTCTCCGCCTTCCTATATAGGGAAGATAATCCTCGAATAGAATCTCTATAGACCAAATCCTAGCCTATTTTAATCTGCGAGTTCGGAGCCAACGACTGGATATCCCGCGCTTAAGCAATCAAGCTCGATGTGGGGGTTAAGACAATTTCTCTCGGAGTATTGACCGTCATTCACTTTCCCCGCAACTGAAGAATTGGTTCTCTTATGGTTTTGACCTTATCACAGCTACAGCAGAGGGAAATCTATAAATACCTCTTGTGCCTTCTTGATCAGGAGCCAGATAGACCTCCCGGAAAGACTTGCACTGAGCCTTCAGCAAGAGTCACACCAATATCCATTTTCCATTTTGCGGGCTGTGACTCTACGCAATGTTTCGACTTCTCCGGCTGAATACTTTCCTTACATGCCTATTGGGAGTGGCAACTGCGGCGCCCACGGCACAAGATCCCGTTATTGACCTTGGATATGCGAGATACCGTGGACTCTACAACGAGTCTCTGGGGTGAGGTCATTTCTCTGATTACTCCAAGATAGTCGAATGCTGAACGTTCTTTTTCAAGTATTATCACGTACCATGGTTTGCATTATGCTGAACCGCCCACTGGCAACCTCCGCTGGCGCGCCCCTGTCGCGATAGACAAATCGAAGTCTATCGCCAATGGTCATGGAAAGAAGACCATTATTGACGCAACTAGCTATGGGCCAGAATGTGTGCAGACCGCACCCCAATGGTCGTTAAATGGTGCAACGTACACGCCAGCCGGTGAAGAGGATTGTCTACTGCTAGACGTAATTGTTCCGGCCAAACCTCGGAGTTCCTCCCTGCCAGTTATCATCCAAATCCACGGCGGAGGTGAGTATTTGCTCATAAATATAATGAAGTGACGACTAAGCTCCGTCAGGCTATGTCCAGGGTGACAGTGCGACAGAGGATGGCAGCCAGCTCGTGTCATTTTCAGACGGACAGGTCATCTATGTCCAGATCCAGTACCGGCTGGGCCCATACGGATTTCTCTCCAGTGAAGAAGTTAAGTCAGATGGCGCCGCAAATGCAGGCTTGCTGGATCAACGTTCGGCTATAGAGTGGGTGCAGCGAAACGTCGCTCGGTTTGGGGGCGACCCGGCCAAGGTGACCATTTGGGGAGGAAGCGCAGGTGGTGGCTCAGTTACCTGTCAGCTGATTTATGAGGGAGGTGCTCGTAACCCTCCATTCAGGGCGGCTATCGCACGTACAGACCCTAATTCCCGATGCTATGGCAAGATAGTAGCTGACACAAGTGGCAGAACGACCCTGGATGCAGCCATTCCACGGAAATGACGTTTTAGAAGCACAATACGCCGATCTTCTGACAGTCACCAACTGTCAAACCCTACAGTGTCTGAGAGAATTGTCACCTTCTGCGTTGGCCACCGCCTCACAGGCTCTCTATGTGATGGGATACCAAGAGAAGCGATACGGTTATGGTGATTTCTACTTTGGACCTTCGGTTGATGGGAAAATTATTCAAGACCTACCCTCTGTCGAATTTTCCAAAGGCCATTTCAGCAAGGTAGCTTTACTGACCGACAGAGAGGGGTATGAAGGTGAGTTTGCTTCCATGCACAGCCAATAACTACAGAAAGCCACAGTTAACTAAAAGATCAGGCTACATCTTCTCAAACATGTCGATCACGACCGAACCCGAGGTTCAGTCCGATCTTCTCACATTGTGGCCGCAAGCAAACGAGGCCTTCATCCAGGAACTGCTCAAAATATACCCTCAGTCAGATTACAAGGGGGCCCAGTCGCTGCCATCCTCCGCTGAGACGGCTGAACCACAGCTGATCGGTGACTCTGCCTTCGGCCAGATATCACAGCTGTTCGGCGAATATATCATCGACTGTCCCACAACTCACATGGCGGAAGCAGTGGAAGCGATCCAAATGCCGGTGTATAAACTCGACTTCAACGCAGGCAGCCAAACACATGGCGCAACGATTCCATATTTATTCGATGCTGCAGACGCTACCTCCAACTCCACCCTGGCATCGTACATGAAGTCATGGTACTT
The DNA here is from genome assembly GCA_028828865.1 of Penicillium sp. IBT 16267x. NCBI lineage: Eukaryota > Fungi > Ascomycota > Eurotiomycetes > Eurotiales > Aspergillaceae > Penicillium > Penicillium sp. IBT 16267x. The sequence goes on along the minus strand of JAQJZQ010000005.1, from coordinate 283,111 downwards.
GTCTTTTGCGGTAGCATTGGACCCTAATGCTGACATTGTGGGCTCAACTCCTCGATGGGCTAGCTATCCTTCGGTCTTGTATGCCACTGACAACTCGCTAAAGACCATTATGGATCCAGATGTGACGAAGGGATGTGATTTCTTCCTTAGCAATCCTTATGTGGTGAGGAATTAGAATGGGGAGGAGTTGTATCCTGTCTATTCCAGGGAAAGGCTTTCTCTGAGATCACCATCAAGTTCAAAAGAAATGTAGATCGAAATGCATTTCCTTTAGAATCCATATAGTTTTACATGATAGTCACCATTTGCTCTACAGGAACTTAGTGTATATAACTCTAATTTTATTTGGATTCATAAACGAACCAACTTGTGGGACTTTGCCATCTTCATGCAACTACAGGATTCACCAAAATGTTGGCGCAGGAGAAGATCAATGTTGGCAGTATCTACATGATAGAAGCGACGTATAAGCGGTGTGAACCTGTAGCAGTAATATAATGGCCAGTACTGAGTTTGCCTCTAGTCGTAGAGATATGCTTTCCGGGAAATTGGAGAAAATGAGGTACTTGGTTCTGAACAATAGGTAGCCTTAACATCGTGTCCTTCACAACCTCCTAACAGCCCGACGGAGTAGTAGCCAGGGAGATTAGATTTAAGTCATCATTTGGTTGACATGACAGAAGTTGAGACGCATCGAATAAGAGATTACAAGAGTCTTCAGTTTCTGGTAGAGCCCAAATTGAAGTTTTTGGGACCATTGAGTGAAGTTTCGGGTCAGATCTAACTTCAAAAAAGTTCGGATTTACCGGGTTTGATGACATATCATGCGCTTCCAGGTTGCTTCGCTTAGCAGGATTGACCTGGTGTCCGTTCTTGAGCTTCCCAGCGGGTCCTTCGTTTTCACGAGTTGAATCCTCACAGATTCCACGGGTTTCAAGACGATTGCTCGGTCGTTTCAGGCGCTTGTCTAGAGTCCCAATGCCCGTCATTGTATTTTTTGGGATCGTTCAGCTCAACCCATTCGTCATCATTATCTGATGATTGTATCTTGGCTTGCCGGTACTACTTGTAAAATACGGCAACTTAACTTAATAATGACTGCGTTTATGTTGGTCCATGAAAAGCAAAATTGGCAGTGAACGGAATAAATATTGCTAAATTGGGCTCCTATTCATTTAAAGCTTGGGCTTGATGGCTCCAGCCTCGACCTCCTTCTTCGCATCCTCTCTGAGGACTCGTTTGAGTATCTTTCCGCTCGGGTTCTTTGCAATGGAACCGACAAACTTCACTCCTCCGGTCAACGCCTTGAATCGTGCGAGCCGCTCTAGAACATATTTCTGGACATCTTCCTCCGTGACTTTCTCTCCCGCGTTTCCAGGGCGTCGCACCACATAAGCACGGGGGAACTCGGTATTGGCGTCCGGGATGGTTATGCCGATCACTGCCGCATCGATGATCTGAGGGTGTGACAGAAGCACAGCCTCGAGCTCAGGTGGTGCGACCTGGAAGCCCCTTACTTTAATAAGCTCCTTCTTTCGGTCAACTATGTACCACTTTCGAGTCGCCTCATCACAGTATGCAATGTCTCCTGTTTTATACCAACCGTCGGAGTCGAAAGACTGCGCATTGGCTTCGGGGTTCTTGTAATACCCTGGCGTGACTGTCGATCCTCGAACACATAACTCTCCACGGACGCCGTAGGCAGAAATGTTGTTACCGTCGTCATCGATGAGTCTTGATAATATTCATCAGTGAAGGCACTCAAGGTATGATATTGCTGATAAATACTTTGCCTCCAAGTTTGGAATAAGTCTCCCGACCGACCTAAATTGTTCATAGGTGTCAGAGTGCCATGTTTTCAACGTGATAGCCCATTGGCTTACCCAGTATCATCATGCTCGGGGTGTGGGAACATCGTCGCAACACATGATGTCTCTGTCATACCCCAAACTTGCGTGAATGGGCTACCATCAGCCATCATGGAGCGGAAACGAGCTTGAACATTCTTGTCCAAGGGAGCAGCGCCGCATGCCGCGCCCTGAACCTTTTTCAGGAACGGCCTCGTCTGGGAGGTAGGAGACATCAAAATGGCGATGACGATAGGAGGCACCATCGCAAGATCGGTCACGTTGTATTTCTCCACGCAAGATAAGTACTCCTCCAGGTCAAATCGTCGCATCATGTAGACCTCTTGTCCTGCCTTCAAAGTGGAGATGTGGGTCACTGGGGCGGCTGAGGCATGGAAGACAGGAATTGCAATGATTCGCGAAAGCTGGGCAGAAATAAATCAACGACCGTTCAGACATTCGACACGACTTGAGTCACCGGAGTTGAGGATGCTGACTTACCGGGTAAGAGCGAGGGCGTAAATCGATTACGAGCTCGTGCTGAGCAACCAAATTATAGTGAGTAATCATGACAGCCTTTGGCAGACCCGTAGTACCACTGCTGAAAAGTCTCGCTGCCGTAGTCGTCTCTGCTGTTTTCAAATCATTGAATTGGACCCAGCCTTCTTCGCCATGTTCCATTAGGGCCTTCCACGATTTCTGGCCAGGCGGGACAGTTTGCGCCACATTGTCAAAGATCCACACGTTTTCAGTCGGGATTCCGACTTGCTTGGCTGCCGAGAGAAGATTGCTCAAGATTTCGGGCTCTGAGATCAGAAACTTGCACTCGGCAGCTCTGACATGATGCGCAAGTTCGTTTGGTGTGTATGATGGATTCGAGCCAGTGTATACTCCACCTGCACCAATGATGGCAAGAACAAGGATGCTATAGTTGATCTAGAGTAGTCACCATTAGTCTCCAGGGTTCATCCTTGTACGCACTTCACTCCATCGGACTTACGTCATTGAATGAGTGGATCAGAACGCAATCTCCTTTGCAAAGGCCAGCAGCTCGCAGGCCAGCAATCAGCTTTCTAATCGTGCGGCGAGCCTGGTTACACGAGATCGAACGACTTGGATTCTTCGCATCGATATAAATCTAATTTAGATCTAGAGATTAGTTTCTGCGCCTTAATCAACACGATCAAGAGAAACGTCTTAAATTAACAGGTTTGTCTTGATCATATGGTGGATCATCAAAAATGTAAGACAGCAGGTCTTTTGTAGGGAGCAGCACACGCTCAGCCGGCTCGAAAATCATGATGTTTCGATCGTGCTGGGAAGGGAGTATATTTATAATTTAAGATAGTCGAGTATGGGAGCAAGGATGTTTAAATGCGGACAGGATTCAGGTTAGTTGCCCAGGTGCGTGATAGTGAATGGGATGGCTTCCCCTCAAGTGCAAGGAGCTCGGAACTCGGTTGGAGGTAAATGACAGCTCAGACCGGTAGGATCAGCCTGGACCACATTTCACAATGTGATTTATCTCGGCCCATCATTGACCAATCTGCTCAGTGCATCCTCTTTAATTCAGGCTAAAGTACGCAGAGTCTCGTGCCAAATGCAGGAGCTCAGCTCCACCATTCACGCTTCCCCGCTCGGCTCCAAGCTAGCGTGGAGCAGCAGCAGTAGAATGAACACATCTCCTTTACCATTATTTTCAATTTGTTCTCCAATGGTCGGGCGTGCCAGAACAGATTGTCTACTTAATAAACATGTCAACACATGGACAAGTTCGGTTGCTCTCACTGCGCACATGGGGAATCGATGACGTCACACCGCCTTTGCTGTTGACTTTGATGCAAGACAGCAGAGCAACTCTAAGTCTTCAATAGAAGGCTTGGGTGATCTACCTGAGTTTGACTCGGTAGTTCGGCAAACCATATGATAATCCTTCAATATTTCTCTTAATCCCTCAACAGCAAAATATAACGCAAGCTGATACACTTCAAGTCATATTCTGAGACGCATATCACCCAAAGCAACACTAAGACCTATGCTGACTCCGCAGGAGTTTTGGAAACAAGACCACTAAGGACCGAGAGTCTAGCAGTTCATGCTCAAGAGAGTCATCCAGTTTCTCAAGATTGCTCATATGGGTAAGTGTTTATGCTTCTTATTATCTGGGGGTGTGCTATGTTAATCCCCCCTCCCGTGATCGATTCTGCAGAACAATTTAATCTCGAATCAGCCAATCAGGACACCGAGATGATCTGTGCCAAGTATGGATACCCTCGTATGATGTCGACCGAGATCCAGCGGGTTACTGCCCGCTGGCCGCGCCATGTGGGGTTCGAGGAGTCTTGGTTCTATCTGCCCGTGCGCAAAATCAAGTCTTCTGTTCACCTTTAACGATGCTTGGGTTACATAGTACTAGGATGTTAAGGGCTTGAGAACCTTGAAAAATCAATTGATCCATAGTGTGCAGGTTGATTTGATTCAATCAATGTCTTTATTGCTATGTACAATGTTGCATAACGATGCATGATCTTCAGGCTTCCCCCACGATCGGACTTCCTCCCGCCATGCCACATCAACAATGGCTGTTTTGTTCAAGAATGTAACGCTGCCATTGGAGATCGAAGGACTGTGCCCCTTGCTTCAACTCTTAAAATCAAAATTCCCCTCTTCGTCAAGATCTGCAATATCGCACTACCATGATTTGGCACACATTTTCCCTTGCTGCGCTTGCTGCAGTTGCTGTGGCCTTGCAAGCTCTCCCACCGGTCGAATTCGCGGCGGCTCAGATAGATCGGATCTCGGACGCAGTTAGAGGATTCTCTTTGAAAACGGCCGATAGAGTTGTCTACGTCCAGGAGGACTTTGCGTCGTGGACCGATCAAAATGGGCTCACATTGATCCCCCCTTCTGTCGACCAATTCGCGCAAACATTTCGTGACGATCTCGAAGGATTGACCAATGCCTCTTGGAGGTACCAACTCGTGAATAAATTTCCGAATGCCGCGTCTGGTATTTTTATCGGGCGTTCAAAGAGCCCAGCAAGTCAATTTACATATGAAGATGGCACGGCAACGGAGGAAGGGTACGAGCTTGTGATTGAGGAAGATTCCGTATACATCTATGGTTCAGGAGCACGAGGGATGTGGTGGGGAACACGCACCTTCCTGCAACAGATGATTCTTAGCCCTCATGGTACACTTTCACCTGGCCGCGTGACTGATGCACCGGCGTATCCAACGCGTGGAATGATGCTCGATGCGGGACGCAAGTGGTATGCGTTGGATTATTTGAAGGATCTTTGCACGTACACTTCATTCTTCAAACTCTCCGAGTTCCACTATCATGCGACGGACAACTTTCCTCTCAGTCGAGGCCCGAACATGACATGGACAGATGTCTATTCGCAGTTTGCCTTGCGACCAGAAAATCCCGAGCTATTACCCCTGGTACAGCGTGTGAACGAGACACTGACTCGGTCGGAGTTTGACGACTTTCAACAACACTGCGCTCGCCGAGGAGTGACTGTCATCCCAGAAATCGAGAGCCCCGGTCACTGCTTGTCGGTCACGAAATGGAAGCCTGAGCTTGCCTTGGATAGCAAGGACCTTCTCAACCTCACACATCCCGAGACCGTCCCTCTTGTCAAATCCATTTGGTCAGAATTTCTGCCATGGTTCCATACAAAAGAGGTCCACATTGGTGCTGATGAGTATGATTCCACTCTGGCAGATGACTACGTCCGCTTCGTCAACGAGATGTCTGACTTTATCTACGAGACTCACGGAAAGAGCATTCGCATTTGGGGCACGTATGAGCCCAGTGCGCTATCGATCAACAGCAATATCACCATTCAGCACTGGCAATATGGCCAGTCGGACCCAGTTACCCTGGCACAAGATGGATACCAGATCATCAATTCTGAAGACTGGTGGGCCTACCTTTCGCTGAAGAACAACCATGTTCCAATCACACCGGCACCATATCCCCAGTTCTTTAACAACAATCGTGTGTTGAACTTTGGCGACGTTGAGGGCTGGCAGTGGACACCGGAGCTGTTTAATCCCGTCAACACAACGGAGCAACCGGCCAAGAATGCCGTTCGTGGTGCCATTCTCGCCGCATGGAATGATAATGGACCCGATGCGACTACGCAGTTGGAGGCTTATTATGCCATTCGAAATGGCATTCCGGTTGTCGCATCTCGTGCATGGTCAGGGAGCCGCGGGCCGCTTCTGGAATCGTCGACCCTGGACGAATCTATCTCCATTCTCACCGCTAATGCGGTGTCACAGAACCTTGATCGACGGCTTGCAGGAAGTGAGAAAGGTCGGTCAGGGGTACTGTTCTCATGGTCCAAACCTGCCCACGAGGCGCAGCAGCATCAGATAGGCCTCGGAAGCAAAGGAATGAACTACACACTGGAGCTGGATGTCAATGGTCCTTTCTCTCTTCACTCTGATGACGCGACACTTTCCCTCTCAGCTGAGGGTGAACTGGTCTTTACCGCAGACGGCTGGCCATATCCTCTTCGCTCTGTTGCAGAAACTGATGGATTTGATCCCGTGGAGCCCGGGCGTATCTGGGCGAATAGCACAGAGTCCTCACACCGGATAGTGGATGTTCCCCAGCAGGCCCAAATCACTATAAAAACCAATCCGGTTGAAGGTTGTCGAGTTTGGATTGATGGTCATTTTGTGGGGCGCTTTGAAGTATTTGTCTATGGTGGCAGAAATCAAGCCTTCTCGTGGAGCCAAATGTCATTCGTCGCACCGCTTGAATATGTTCGTGGGACTGGTTTGGAGAAGATCAACTTGCACTGAGCTTCCTTTCAACTTTGGTATATTTTTTAGATAGACCGCGAGCTACTAGGTGTTTAGTTTTGGAACAGGCTCTCTCTGCCAGCGTTGAAAACAGAGGCAATATCTACCTGGTCTAGGACCTTGAAGTATTCCAAGATTTTGTGTTTCATTACAGGTTATCTTCGTCATTGATTCTTGCCCTTGGCCGTAAGCAGCATCGGCCATGGCGGGACAATTGCGAGCGAAGAAAATGAATTTTCTAGCTCGCGTCACCTCAAATCTGGTGATTTCTTTTTTTTTTTTTCAAGATTTGGCCTGTTGTTTTCCCCCAAGAATGCTATCGGAGAACCTCAAAGCAATAGATGGTGACGGAGAATCTGCATCCCAAGTGACCCCGACGGTGTCTTCCTCCCCTGAGAGTATTGAGAGTTCGCCATCCAATCCACACTGTGTCGAGAACTTTTTTTATAAGATGGAGTGTGAAGAAATCAGAACTTCAGCTAAAATGACCTCTCCAATTCCTGAGATTTTACCAGGTGAGTAGCTATTTCTTGCCCATGATTCAAGGCAATAACCAACGAAATAGACTACGAAAATGAGTCGACTGTGATCGCTAAAATCGAAAATCTCCAAAGTGTGTACAAAAAGAATCTGGACTACTACGAGGCAGCTGCAAAAAAGTCGCGAGAGGCGGAACATCTTTCCAATGTGAAGCTTTGCCGACAAGGCGAGCTTCTGCAAGATGCTCTGGAATCAGCGGACGCAGCATTAAAGCAGAACAATGATCTCAAAATCAAGCTTGGTAGTCTTGGGGAAAGCATACCGGATATGAGCGACGAGGAAGCAAATCAAATGACAAATCAACTATACAAAAGTCTTGAAGACTGGATTGAACGCCATTATGGAGCATTACAACCAAATGATCCAGACCTTGAATCGGACGCGCACTCGGAGCAGAAACAGGTACTTTTGCTCAACATCTATGGAGATTTATCACACAAAATTTTCCATATTGTCCTAAATCGCTTCATAGTTGGCACGGGTAGTCCTGGGATGAACCATGCACTCCGCATGCTTGATGAGAAGGTACAAGAACTATGTATGTCTGCCATTCACCGTCATTCAATGTGTGGGTCCTAGCGTCTAACAACTAAGAAAGACCCCAGGAATATCGGCCAATATTGGCGTTCTGGTACAAGTAGTGCAGCTCTGACGCTTGCAGGGCCTGAGCTGGAGGCCGCTCTCGGTCAAATAGTCGAATCTATTGAGGCGCAATATTTGCATCATGCGATGCCTCAAGACATTACATTACGGAGCAGGGAACTGAAACATCTGTTGTGGGAATTTGTGAACTGGAAAGGAAAATTGGAACGTCAAAGTGTCCTATTTTACTTCTGGTGGATTGTGCCAGGATTGCCTTTTCGAACAGAATACATGAGAAATCTCACCGGGGATAGCTCTCCTAATGCTATTGTTGATCGCAGTTTATCCCCGATCCTGTACAAGTTGATACCGGGGGATTCCGAGCCCACGCTTGTACGCCGGGCATTAGTACAAGTTACCGATGAGCCCTTGATCAGTGTTGACAGGAGTGCATCTCAAAATTTCTATAAAGCGAGACCGTGAATGAAATACTGAAAATTGATAATGAACTATGGTTGCTGTATAGAGATGTCAAGTCTAGCTATCCTACGCCTTGCAATTTCATCCAGAAGTTGATACATTCCCGCTTAGACGCCGTCCTCGAAACCATCGCCTCCAGCCTCAGTATCCAGCTTCACAGACTCCATCAATCCGCAGACCTCGAACAATTTCTTCGGTCCCAGTCCCTCTGGTGTTCCGACAATACCTTCTGTCTTGAGACGCAAGAATGCCGCTCTGATTCCAGTGTACGCGGGAATGATCGAGGCGAAAGAAAAGATCATGATGCGGAATCCCATTTCCTCTGCCTCTTTGGTCGTAACAACAGGCGAGGCTCCGTTCTCAACCATGTTGAGCAGAAGTGGCCATGGAGCGAGATCCTGGACAGCTTGTCGCATTTGTTCCCTTGTAGTGAACCCCTCAAGTAGACCCACGTCGGCGCCGATGTCGCGGGCTGCTTTCAGGCGAAGAATACACTCGTCATACCCGTGTTGTTGTAAGGCGTCAGTTCGAGCAATGAGAACAATATCCGAGTGCAAACGGTCTTTGGTCAACTTCGCGGCCCGAATTCTTTGTAGGTACTCATCCACAGAAACTACCCGCTTGCCGGCAAGGTGACCACAGCGCTTGTTTGAAATCTGATCCTCGATGTGGAAGCCCGCAACACCTGCTTGGATATATTGCTGCACTGACTTAGCTACCATTAATGGGCCTAAATACTATGGTTAGCTAGACATCCTAGTTTTGGAATTCCATTTTTCCATTCCCATACCTCCATAACCTGTGTCCATGTCTGCGATGAGGGGGGGTCCGAATGGGTCGAGATTGGCAATCATTTCTGCATTGGTCTTCATGTCGTGAAGTTGAGCCAGTCCAAGGTCAGCCATTCCAAGTCGAGATGCTGTAGTTCCGGCTCCGGTCTATAGCTAAGATTAGTCTGTGCGAAATGGTCGAGGTGAACAGACATGCCTTACCATGTACATTCCCTTGAAGCCCAGCTCCATCGCAATACGAGCCGAAAGCCCATCATAGACACCGGGACACACGATCATATCCTTGGTGTCTTTGAGCATCCGTCGTAGCTTGGATGCCGCGGGAATAACGTAGAGGGAGACAGAGGGCTCCTGCCTCATGCCGTTCACCTCATAGTAGCCATCCTTCTCAACGGTGATTGTAATAGTCATGATGAAAGGGTAGACAGTAATCAAGGAGTACTGATTGATGATAGAATGACTATAACTCGAGGCAAACCCGCATCTTTATACCTGTCACCCCGCTTTTCGGACAAAACCGTCTCACGAGGGAAGGGGCTTTTGGTCCGATAATGTCCATCTCAATGGGGCCAACATCATTGCACGGGCTATTAGCAGGTCTTGGTATCTTGGGGATGCAACATCTTACCGTATGCCAAGACACTACATGCTTTATCTCCCACTCTTGGGTCGTACCAATTCGACATCTCGATGCGGATGACCTGAGTGACCATGCTGAGTGATTGGAGCTGTAGAGGGCAATCCAAGCGCCGAGATACACAAGACAAGGATTATTGCGCCTTGTCGAGCGAGATACGCCAAGCAGAAAGCTAATGTCGGGCAGAAGACATTCCGGGCCGAAAGAATCAATTGTATGCATGATGGTGCGCAAGTAGATGAACTGAAGGCGACCTGGGGTCGGAGTATAAGATGTAGGGGCGCGTTTCGGGGTCATGTAAGTGGCCCTAGAAGAAAAGGATCGCACCGTTGTTCTTAGAACCCCCTCAATTCCAGGAGCCGAAATGCCTCTTGTTGGGGCCAATTTTTTGAATATCATTCGGCCTTGCCTGCCTCTTGGCGTAATCAGGGTTACGAATATGGAGATCATGCAGCCCTGCAAGAAGAAAATAAGGAGATCGGGGATTTACAGGCCGCGAATCATTGCGATCTTCAGGCTATATCGTATTACCCACCATATCACCCAAAGCCCCAAATTGTCCTCGTGAAGATCCAAGTTAGAGCTGCCCCTGATCTTCTCCGCCCGTTATTTAGCCAAAATCCAGCAGTCTTGGCTCATGTAGACCCGTATTCGGTGGATCTCGACTTCAGTGGGAAATTCAGCCGAGAATGAAGATCATTTCGGGAAAGCTCACTCGTACTCGCGGTCTCCGAAGTCCTTTGCAAAGACGTTCACAGCAACCCCTAGCTTTGTGAATTAATTCTTGGACTGACGGTACCCCGAGAGGATTGGGAGGATAAGGGCTTCCATGTGTTTGGACCCACAAAAACATGCATATTCTCCCATATATGACAAGACCAAGAGATCAACGAAGAATTCGATGCATGACTCGTGTTCCCAGTCTGCACGATGGTAAGGCTCACCCGTGATCACCTCCCATTTCAATTTTGATCAAAACAAATATGAAGCATTCAATTCTTGAACTGTCACTTTTGAACTGTTCAAGTATCAAACCAAATCTACGCCACTTCATTAAAGCGGCGTCGGGCCGAATCGGCTAAGCGTTGACCTCTTCGCCCGTGCAGAAACATGCTCTGGAGAGAGTCGGCCTTCCGGGGCGCTAAACGATTGCATCCGTCTTACTCGGGGATCAAGAACACCCCCTGTTCGCCAAGCTCTCTTCTCGGGACCATCATTCGGGAGATCAGCAACCCCCGCCCCTAAAGAAAAGGCTATGGGGCCAACTGAAATCCCCTATTTTCAGCCATTCCAGATCTGGATGACGCCTTATAAGCATCCACTCACAGGAATACGCAATATCGAGGCTCTTATCATGCATTTTCCAACCCCTTCCGAATACCTCGAGAGAAGGCAGAGCAATAATTTCAACAATGGGAATTCCCGGATTCTCCCAACGCCACAGTCTACTCTCTTTCACAGAGCATGAAACTGACTATATTGGCGCCAAGGTTCTCGGCATGGCAGAAATTCGTCCCGATCAATCTTGGCGGCCTTCTGGGCACTGGATCGAGGTGAAGAGAACCGCTCGGCGTAAGCCACAACTAGGTTGTTATGTTACACCCAAGGATGGCACGTCGTTGGTGGGTGGGGAATGCCCAGTACGCAACTGTAAATTCTTCTTCGCAATTTGCCAGTATGACCTTTCTTCCATCTTGGCCTGCATCGTGGAGAAGGTTGCATTTGGCTAAACAAGAGGGGAAGAAGGATAACTTTCAATTGTTGGGATTCACTGATCCCTCGATTGTCGTGAAGATAATAACGAGGAACCCCCGGCCATATCTACTGCAGCAGGCGTACTCTTTACTCTCTTCACATAATGGATAAAGAACAAGGTCGTGGGGCGGGAATCACACGTTTCTTAAGAGAAGAGGTCGTGTCACGACATGCTGACTTGCTCTTGTTCACCTGCTGCTTGACCTCTGGTCTAGTGGATAGTACCATCTATAATGGTGCGAGTTCTCTGTTTCCGTGACTGTCTTACAGAAACTAACTCAAGTAGCCTATGCCACATTCGTCTCAATGCAAACCGGTAAGCTGGCTTTGTTCTCTTGCTCACACCCATAGCAGCAATGGAGGAAATGGATACTAATCGACGGGGGTTGAAATAGGAAACACCATCTTCGTCGGCCTAGGTACATCAAACCAAAATTCACGTCCATACGGCTGGGCCCGCTCACTGACATCAATCGGATGCTTTGTCCTGGGTGCTTTTTTCTTTGCGCGGCTTAACCAGTGGGTTGGGGCACACAGACGGGGATCCCTGATGCTCTCCTTCTTCATCCAAGCCAGTCTGATCATGGTTACCGCTGCTTTGGTGCAAGCTGGTGTGGTTTCCAGCGCCATGGAAGCCAGTCAGTTGCAATCCACAACAAAGTGGGACTCTGAGGTGCCAATTGTTCTCCTCAGTTTCCAGTCTGCGGGCCAGATCGTCGCGAGTCGAGCTCTGGGATACAATGAGATCCCCACCGTAGTGATCACAAGCCTACTGTGTGACCTGATGTCAGACCCGAGGCTGTTCTTACTGCGAAATGAAAAACGGGATCGGCGCCTCGCGGCTTTTATTCTGATTATGCTTGGGGCTATTGTTGGAGGCTGGGTTACTAAAGCGACCCAGCAAATCTCGCCTGTCCTATGGTTGGCAGCTGGGATTAAGTTTTCGGTGGCATTGTGCTGGGGCTTTTGGAAAAGCAAATCATAGACTGCGTTACATGTGCGTAGAGGTTCAAGGTTCAATACATTCTGGTCAACCTTTTCGGGGCCTGAATTTCCATGCCGGCCGAAGTTTTTCCTATCTCTCTCCCCTCACCCGAAAGCCTAAGTTTGTCCGGAATTCCCTATCTAGGGAGATCTCTCCTATCTAAGTGGAAGCTGCAGATATAGGATGCATCTTATGGAACACGTTTTTCGGGTCATACATGGCTTTGACTGTTTGTAGACGTTCGAGATTCTCGCCGTAAATATTTGAAACCACAGAGTCTCCAGCTAGGGTAAGGTAAGCATAATATCAAAACCTCCATGCAAAATTCGATAGCACTTACGCTCTGCATAGTTGATGTATTGTGGTATTTCTGCCTGACGACCCTTGGTCTTCGCGTCCAGCTCAGTCTTCCATTTGGCTTGGATTTGACGCGCCCAAGCGCGATGTTCTTGATCTTTGGTCTTATCGGTCCATCGAAGGCAGATGATTCCATTCTGAGTCGTGTTGCGGCTTGCTAGTGCAGTGGCTGATAGAGGAGTTTCGCAAATTTTGCGCATGTCCATGAATTCAAGAATAATGGCAGACTTCATCAAGTCGCTGTCGCTCTGGATCTTGGCCACGAAGTCTTCGAACATAGTCCGCACAAAGCTCAGATCCATCGGTGGCTCATAAAAGATTCCTTTGAAGGATTTCCGGTCGCCGTATGTGGCCTGGGGGTTCTGGAGGGCGTTCACCATAGAATATGGAATCATGTCCAGAGCGTTGAGCACAGGTTCCAGGTTGATGAGTCCAGTAAACCGCGCCTGGCCTTCTTCACGACTGCCATTGTAGAAACACAGCACGATGATTATTGGACCCGATCCATCTGGAGCCTGGGCGAAGAAACACATAGCCCCAGAATGGGAGTCAGGGCTCGCGAGGCTGATATTGAGTTGCTCAAACACCTGTTCGAGCTTATCAGGAGTAAATCCCAAAACGCCAGAGAAGACCATTTCTGCTTGATCGTATGCCTGGTAGGTAAAATCACCCACAACACCAAAGTTGTAGCCCGCTCCACGTAATCCCCAAAACAGCTCAGGGTGCTCCGATTTAGATGCTGTCACAAGCGTCCCATCAGCCAGCACAACTCGTGCAGAGACAAGGTTGTCAATCGTGAGACCATACTGCCCACTCAGCCATCCATATCCACCGCCGAGAGTGAGTCCGCCAACTCCTGTGTGATTCACAGTTCCCCCGACCGTCGCCAGACCATGGGCCGCACCCGCTTCGTCAACTTCTTTCCATGTCGCGCCACCCTGGGCGGTAATTGTCTTACTGGAGGAGTCAACTGTGACTTTATTCATGCGTGACAGGTCAATCACCAGGCCCCCGTCGCTGGAACTGGTACCAGCAGTGGAATGACCGCCCCCCTTCACGGCCACTTCGACGTCATGGTCCTGTGCCCACAACAATGCGATACTGATATCGGCTAGGTCAAGTGGCTGGACCACGACGCCCTGTTTTCAGTTAGTTTATTTGGCTTTTGTGTCACGCTTCTTTGCTCGTTACCGCGGGTTTCATGCCAGTGTCCGACCACCGAGTCAGGCTTGCTTGATAGCCATCTGAATCTGGGGTTAACACTGAGGCTGTGTTAAACCGGCTACGAAGAGCCTTGATCCCTGTATCGTTGAGTTTTGTCATTGGTCGAGTGGTAATTCGCTGTATTGCTCCTCGTTCCCTCAGTCTGTCTGTGGAGTCTTGGGTGGAGTGGAGTGAAACACGAATCGAAATCGCGGGGTATTCGCTCCGCGGTTAACGTCAAACGGATGAGGCATTGCTGGCCTTGGCACCCTGGTTTTTCAGAATAGTTTCAGTGTAACCAGGAGAAAATTCAGAATTAATGTGAAATACCAGTCGTAGTTTCACAGGTAGCTATTCGAACTTGAAGCTATGGAGGCTGTGCATGGAAACATGCATCGGACATCGGGATATATATCTCACAGATCAAGTCAAAATGTGATCAAGGCCAAGTGTGGCTATGTATACCTTTGTAGCACCCAAACACACTTTTTCCATGTGTTCCTGAGTATGAGAAACTACAACTTCATGTTTTCAGGGGACGTTATTATCCATTTCCGGACTAGTCTACTACAGAGCTCTTTGGCTCATCGCTGGCTGTGGATCCTCTTGAATCCTTTCAACCTTGCAATACCAGTGTACTCCATGATTGATTCCGGTCACCACTATATTTTGTCTCGCATACCAAAATGTATGAGAACTGGTATGTTAGCCAGTCACATAGTGTACATGAGGCTAATCCGCCCATCAGATTCATCATCCGTGGACAAAACATCAAAAGGCTGGAATGAGCGAACCTTCAAATGGCAATATTATTCCAAGGCTTCCTTGGAAATCTTGGAAAACCGCCAGGTTAGAAGAACGCTTTGGCCAGCGATATTGTATCTCTTAAGTTGGCTTCTTCCGAGGGCGACGTCGATATCCTCTCCGTCTGCACAGAGAAGAATTGCATAATCATCAACATCGAGATTGCTCTACCTCGCAATGGATTGATGGCAATGGACACGGACAGATTCAGCCTTACTTGGATTTATGTTTACTCTAAGAAGGTGTACTTACATGTTTCTGGTCCGGGGGGAGGGTGTCGGAAAGAAGCAAATGTGGCAATCCTGAATTACCAGTTCTTAAAATTCACTCTCTATATGTTTTCTTTGGTAAACCTTTGTTTGGTCCACCCCGATTACTTTCTTTTGTCATTGCTCGTTTATTGGAAGAAAAATTCATGTCTCTTAGTTCATGCCTTCACCTCGGGCTGACCCCTATCCTGTGTTGCAATACACGCCTCTCTCCTAGATAGATCATTCTAACCACCTTCGGCGCTCTTGTGCTGCCTGATGATAATCAATGTTTCCAAAGGGGCCAAAATCATTTATTCCAGTCTCTGTTGGGAGTACTTGGCATAGAGCTCTGGGTACCACCGCTGCCCGACGTCAGGGTGGCTAAGGATGCGATTTCTCAGGTGTGCTTCCCCGAACTAGAATCTGTTAGAGCTGATAATCTATAAGGAAGTAAAACTAACACAATAATACAGCGGAGACAAAAATTCACTGGGGACATCGACTGCCCGCTTTTTCTGATCATCCGAGACGGGAATGCGACGCATAATGTGAGCTGCGGACTCTTCGAGCTGGCTCAGAGTCAAGTCCAATCGCACACTCAAGAAGAATGGAATACTATATCGAGTTTTTGACGTCGGTGCCTAGACAAATCTCTAGTTAGCACAATGCCCATCTTGCGGAAGCCGACTTCATACGATAACTCGATGCGTAGTAGCTGCACAAATCCCTCCAGTGATTGCTTCGAATCCTTGTTGAATGTTGATGACTAGACTTCCATCTATCGGAGGAACATCAATCCATTCACCCTCTTTGTTCAGGACCTGCAGTCCGCCAGTATCATCTTGGGAAAGAAAAGTGAATAGACCAGCAGAATCCTTATGAGGACCGACCCCTTGGGAATTTGCGGTTGACGGTGGGTATTTGACGAATTTCAATCGACTCATATTGCCCTTGAAGCCATCGAAGGTATTAGTGGGTAGGGACAAGCATTCCGCCACTAAATGCACGAATTCCTGGGCTAAATTATCAATTTGGAAGATATAATCCTCAACAAGGCGTTGCGAGCCGAGTTGATCCGGATACTAGATTCGATTGTCAGTCATCGCACCCGCAGCTGATTTGTATCAATAGATACCTGATTCGACCCTTCCAGTCTTTGCCAAAATGGATCTCCCTTTTCCCATTCCTTCTCGCCCGGTGTCCCGAAATCAAATTGCTTACCTTGTCAGTTCGACTCGAGGCTGTAGGGGAAAGTAAAACTAACCTCGCGAAGATCGGTCTTCGCAGCTGTCGTCTCAGCTCCGAGACGGGTATAGCCGAGGAATGAGGGTGAATTTATCATGTTACAATGTTCTTTCACCTCTGCGGGCAAATTGAAAAGGTGCGGAAGGGCTTCATGTACGAGGCGAATCAGATCCTATTTCGTCAGTATGGCCTCCGAGTATTCCCAAGATATTTGTACCTCTAGGCCAGTGTTTGTCAAATACAGAAAGCCAACAACGAATATAGCCTTTTTCAGTTTGGCGAGTTCACCGGGTTTTGTTTTGGGGTCAGTCAGGCGAGCAAAGTCCACCGCTGGTACAGATGAAAATGTTCCCACCATGGTTGGACAACCATGGATCCAACTCAGCTTTAAGAAGTGGCTTCGAGATGTCAAGGTAGCGGGAGAATTGATTATGTGCTGAGTTAGGATATGCGACCAATGGAGGTGTGACTGATGGCCGGTTTCCCCGCATCGCCGAGGTTGTTGCGGGATGGCGACAGCGCATTACTCAGCCATCTTTATACCCAATCGGCAGAGAAAAAGAAAAACAACACGATAATCACCATGATATCAAATAGAACACAAAGCAGATGAAGACTAATAGGTATGTCGGTATATTAAGAAAGTATCAAAAGGTATCATCCAGAATACGAAAGCTTTTCGGACACCATCCATGCAACCTGGCCGAACACCATAACCGTCCCAGAAATGCGGTGTGAGCCTTCACATCATAAAGTGTGCTCTTTCAGAAATGAATGCAAGCTAACCAGATCATCACTAGGCGCAGGAGTAGGAAGAGTGATTTGGGCTGCATCAAACTCCCACGCAGCCTCGCGTTCATCTCGGTGACTTCGGAGATACAGCGGCATCATCCATTCTTTGAGACGGCTCTCGAGCAGACCCATATCCCGATTTCGGTCCCACATACGGCCGGACTCTCTGAATGCATGATTGATTTTTTCGCG
Source organism: Penicillium sp. IBT 16267x (assembly GCA_028828865.1). NCBI lineage: Eukaryota > Fungi > Ascomycota > Eurotiomycetes > Eurotiales > Aspergillaceae > Penicillium > Penicillium sp. IBT 16267x. The sequence continues at coordinate 265,830 of JAQJZQ010000005.1, read as the reverse complement.
ACGGAGGACCTCGTACGCATCGAACACCTCGGACAGAGGCTCGGATCGGTAGCGGGCTAGTAAGCGTGCGAACAATATGGCATCGTCTAGCGCGTATGCGGCGGACTCATCTCGGGGAGGCATCTATGGAAATAGTTGTGAGAAAGTGCAGCTTTGAAAGAAGAATGTTGACAGTGGGACACATACCGCGTGAGCTGCATCACCTAGCAGGATAACGCGATTCATGCACCATCGTCCTCCGGGCCGAACTTGATAAACTGGATAAAGCATCCAATCCGCTCTACTGGCCACCATCTCCCGGATACAAGGGATCGAAGACTTTGAGAAGCGTTCCTGCATTTGTCGTCGCAACGAGCTTCGAATCCGGTGTTGAGTCGCCCAATCCTGGCCGGGCTCGAGCTTGTGGCAGCTCAAGTCTTCCTGGCTGAACTGTACAATGGCAGCTGCAAATATTTGTTCCATACTTCGATCACAGTAGCTTGTGAGAATCGAGCCATGGCGGGAAATGTTCATCGCTGATGAGCGGAAATGAATCGGCGAGGAAATTGTTTGCGATGGAATGGTGGTTTGCAAGAACGAGATGCCTGTATATTGGGACGGACAGTCAGGGTCGACCCAACGGGTTCGAACTGCGGAGTGAACGCCATCACATCCGATGACTAGATCTCCAATCGCCTCTGATCCATCGTGGAAATGTACCACGGCTTTTCCTTCGAGCTCTTCTCCGCCAATTACCTTTTTCCCAAAGACAATATCAACATTCCGTGTCTTCTCCACCACCGTTATCATCGCGATGGAAAGCATGATGCGCATGACCCTGCGACCTTTGTAACCCCCGAATCCGTTTCCATCATTGTCGACAAAATCAATAGACCCAACCGAGCGACCGGAGCGCATAGAATAGAGCTCAATGGCATCCACTTCCGCCCCACCCTCGGGACCCATACGGTCAAGTTCCTCCAAGACTCCCAGCTGCGCCAGATGACGCTGCGCAACGGGTGTCAAATTGATCGCACCACCAGAAGTGGATAGAATATCATGCCTCTCGTAAATCGTGATAGTGAGGTCGGGAATATATGGAGCCAGCTCCCGAGACAGGGCAAGAGCACAGGCGATACCCGCGATACCTGCGCCGACGATAATAATGTTGTGTGGTAAAGATTCCATGTTGTTTTGCCTCTGTCTTCGTCTGACCAGCTCAGAATTTTCTCTGTTGTGTCGATCTCTCGAGTACCCAGATTGATTTTGTTTGTGGCTGGGGTGGCGAATTTGTTTTTTCAAGTCTTCATATATCCTTAAGCGTGGGCAGTGTGTAGTATATATGAATCATCCTCTAAAAAGCATCAATATCCACGACCAGAATGATCGACATAGTAGAGGCCCCTTCATCCGCACGGGTAATTAGCAGATATATAACTGAACTAGAAAACCAAGCAAACAAGGGTTTCCTCGGCCGGATGAGGAGATCTTTCGGCATTGAAATCAAGATTTATCCATGGAACCGCTGTGGAGCTCCGCGATGGCGTTTCCACCCGTCAGGTTTGATGGATCACAAAATTTCAACGAAATAGCCAAGTTGACTAGTAAGGACCGGGAACGCGCGGGTGAGCACGATTAGATTGGGGCTTCAGGGGCTAAATATTGCGGTCAAGGTCCAGTGAGGCACAAAGAATTACTCAGTAAAGAGAACATATTTTCTTTCTAATCTATGACCGTTGAGAGTCGTGTCGGGTAGCTCTTCCGAGACTAAAGTTACTCGGTCCGTCTCTGCCCGTTGAAGTCCCTCCAGTTCCACCTTTGCCTAACAGAGTATTGGTCCCCGTGAGATGGACAAGTCGAGAACGAGCTTCTCCGTACCAATCCGTCTCCGCCTAGTTCATCGCGTGGCGAACTCGGGAGCCATGAGGCCCGAGCATTCTGATTGATCTAAGGGCTAAAAAAAAAAAAAAGAGACCCTAGCGTAGTGTTTCTTTCATAACCTGCAGCCTGCAGGGTGACCCACACCACCGCTGACGAAAACCCCGGCAAGAAAACCCAGCAAAATCTTGAACGTGAAAACCGGGCGAAGACATCTGGATTTAGAAACAGTTATGGTCAGGCCCCCATGCCAATTGGAGCTTCGTGCACCTGTCTGACAGGTGAGTTCATGAGCTTGCTTTTGGGCTTGCGGACAGGTCGAAGCAAACTTCCCGGCGAGCATCAGTGGAGCTCATAAGTTAAATGAAACGCCCGGCTTCTCTCTCCCTACCCTGGGCTCTAGCTAGACTGAGGGACTAGCCAGTAGTTGATCACATTTAATCTATGTAACGCGGCTCGGCATGGCCTCGGTAAGCTCGGTCTTCATTTCCCCACTAGCGTCTTGCAGGACGTCGAGGGACCGTGGATTTCAAATTCCAGAGCGCAAAAACGGAGCACATTGTGCATATTCCCGCTATGTTCGTATTAGCATGGTCTGAAGAATTGAAACAGGGGGGATACGAAACGAACCCAACGCGCAATTCATCGCGTAAAATCCGCTTCGTTCGCTTAACGTTCCCGATAAAATGGGTCCGACAAAGGTCCCAAGCGTTGAACTCATTCGAGTAACAAAAATCGCTCTGGTATATCCTTCACGAGAGCCGAATGTTTCGGGGTGGTCATTCTCAAGCTCATAAACGACGTCTGGAAAATTAACATCATCGGCTTACATAGGAGCCATGGCGTTGACTCACTGGTAGCTTCTATCATGCCAACCCCGTTTAACAAGGACATGGAAATCCCGGCACCCATCACACTTCCGACATACAGCAAGATCTCTCGGTCTTCGCTGTTCACCCAAGAAAATTCCTCATTCCCGGGAATACCCATCATCCATAGCATTATGGCCAAAAACGCGAAACCAATGGTTGTTGGGTGGCGCGTGCCTATTCGTTTCTTTAACCACGCGACAGGAACACCAAGAACTGCATTGGGGCCTTGAATTGCCGTGAATAGAAGTCCCGTTGGAAGACTTCCCCATTGAAAAACGTGACGAACGTGCAACGGCAGCGTGGTGCTGAAGCTGGATGACACAACTGCGTAACAGATACTACTGACAATACCTCCGACATACCGGGCATTTGTGAAAAGACAACAATATAAGTCCATGTCAATCTTTCCTGACAGAAGACCTTGCAACTCAGCAGCATTCTCTGTCACTGCCGTTGGTAAGAGCGGGCTCTCCTCGTCAATTGCAGGTGCCTCGCTCGGACATCCGTCGGTCGGTATCACCTTCGAGATCCCATTGGGCTGTGGGGTATCAACCATCAAAGATTGAAGTCCAATGCCAATCACACTCGCAATGATCGCGCAGTTCCATGCTCCCCAGTACCCCGCCAACTGGAGAAGAACACCGGCAATCAGAGGTGCAGCGGTTGTGCCGACCGCGAGGGAAATAGTAATGATGTCATTTATCTTATTAAACTCTTCCAAGGGTACTTTTCGCGATAAACTGGACAGCCCAAGAACACCTACACTGGCGTTTGCGACCGCCTGCACAAAGCGACCGGAGAAGAGGAGCATTACTGTCGTCTTGTCAGCCAGGGCAACACGGATGAGGGGGTCAGCCATACATGAATCAGCAGAGGCAATCATCATAGAGCCAAGCAACTCGCCCACCAGGCCAACGAGCAGCCAGTTATCATTTTGGAAACGGTCAGCATGGTGATCGATGAATGGGCTGACTATGAGTGACACCAGTGCGCTCTCGGCTAGCAAAGCAAGACTGGCGTTCTGGATCAATTCGGGGTCGAGATGAAGGCTATCCTCCAGTATCGAAGGGAGAATGGAAACTAGAAAATCATGCAGGAACATGTCTACCTCCGTCAGTTGCTTTCCACCAATGCATCCTTTCGAGCGCTGTACCTGTCAACATGGTCGTTGCTACTGCTACCAATACGAATTTCTGTGAAGACCTCCATCCATAACTCCATGGTCGATCATTTGCTTTGGAGCCAAACATCTTCGAAGAATCCTCTATTCACTTCGGTTTGAGAATTTGAGAAGGATTATATGAGCTTAAAGGCAGGATGATGGACAAGTCAGCTGAGATCCCACCCAATCATTCGCTAAGCCATTGCGATCATGTCCTGACCCTGTCGGGGCTTGAATTCACATTTATTATTGGACAGATGCGTCGAAATTCTGCAAGACCCACAGAGAAAAAGCAATAGAGGTCAATTGTCAATAGCGGTGATGGGGCAGATCCCGATGAAGACACGATCAGCTCGTCTAGATCGCGATCGCAATCCACCTGCGTATTTTCATTAGCGTATCTGGCTAGATCAAGATTTATTTGCCCTTGAGATTTTGCTACTTTGACTTTCGTAACTATATATGTTTTGCGGCTGAAGGTTGAAAGAAGAAAATAATCTGGCTGTGCCCGTAGCGGGTGCTTCAGAATTACAGTGTTAAGGAGATTGTTAATTGGACATCATAAATTTGTTAGTTAGTTAGTTGGACACCTCCCTTAGATTATTTAGGATAGCGTGGCGATTGTATTTCAGACATAATGCTGCATGATTTCTCTGCAATTAAAGGACATCTGCCCTTGGACATGTGAGCTCGCTTGATTCAAGTCAACATACAAGATAAAGAACGCTTCATTCGATTTAGGTAAGAAAAGGTGCCGGCTTAGTGGGCCTCACTCCTATATCACCTTCACATTACGGGGTAGCCTAATGTGATTAAGTAGGTACGTGGGCATGTACTCGATAACATTGCTACAGTACTCCGAATTTCGAACACTGCGCCTTGCCTAATACCGTTAGTGTGGTGTTCAATTAGCAATGACAAGTATTACATGCAAGGGAGGGCAAGGGCACACCTTGCATCTTTAGATCACGCGGGCTAGCTTATGTGATACTTTTATGAGAGGTAGATCAAAACGTACATTTACAGGACGAAGCACAGAGGATTCCTTGCACGATGAATATCGAATGAAAGCTAACAACTAGCTAACACTCGGAATGTACTAGCGGGAAGGTCCGTGTAGTCAGCTCTACGTGAGCAACCTTATGTGAAAGGTTAATGGAGAGATGAACATCGTTCCACTTTCCACGCGATTGCCAGTTGATCTGCTCGGCAGGAATCCCCGCAATATGCTACTACAATTTAGCTGGGGCAAGCGGGTGTCATAACCTCCGTGGCCGACTCTTCTCGGCTTATCGGGATTGCAAGGCCCCGTAGGAAAGGTCCATTTCGGAATGGCCCATGTGGAACGGCCTCTTGATTTGATGTGAAATCTCCGATCGTAATCTACCGGCGATGAGTCTTGGAGATAAGATCCATAGCATATCTTTCCAAATCCAGAAGATTCCATGGTACCTGAGATCATTCCATGGTACCTTAGATCCACCGGAATTCGGTCGCTGTTGATCCCTTCCATACTAGGCATGCAGCATCTCCACTCGCTGATCATAGCCTTGGCAAAGCGTGAAAAACGCGACAGAAGATAAATCTTGCATGATTAGCTTTTAGTATATAAAGTATCGTTTCTCCACGTCCGTCGGCACAATTGAGTGGGAAAAAAATTATACAAAATGCTGGCTCCGCAAACTGGTCTTATTGCATCACTGCTGCTGGCTGGCAGCATCTTGTGTGCCGCTGCCTCGGCGCCACACGCCCACCATGAGGAGAAGAATGCCCACCACGAGGAGAAGATCGCCCCGAAGGTGTTCATCGTGTCGATGGTATGTGGATATGCAACCGAGATCTGAGAACTTCCGCTAATCGTGGCATAGTTCGCACCCGAAGCCGAAGCCTGGTGGAACATTCCTGAATTCGACCTCCTTGCGCACAACATCACCGTCCCTGGTCTCTCGCCCCTCTACCCCGATATTCACTGCACCGAGGATTTCGACATCTGTCAAGTGATCACTGGCGAATCTGAGATCAATGCCGCTACCACCATCACCTCCGTCGCATTCTCCCCTCTGTTCAACCTTACACAAGCATACTTCTTCGTCGCGGGTATTGCAGGTGTCAACCCTGAACGGGCAACCATCGGCTCCGCTACATTTGCACGATATGCGGTTCAGGTTGCCCTGCAATATGAGATTGACATCCGCGAGCTGCCCAGCACCTACAACACCGGATACTTCCCTCTGGGATCTGACTTCCCCAACCAGTACCCCAGCAGCATCTACGGCACTGAGGTCTTCGAGGTGAACGATGATCTCCGCAGCCTCGCCGCTAAGTTTGCCCGCCGTGGTAACTTGTCCGACTCGACTGCGGCCCAGGCCTACCGTGCCAACTACAACACTACCAGCGGGCAGTACAAAGCCGCTACTCTACCCCCATCTATTGTGGAGTGCGACGTCGCAACCTCAGATGTTTACTACAGCGGTAACATCCTCAGCAACACATTCGCCAATACCACCAAGCTGTTCACCAACGGAACTGGTGATTACTGTACCACTGCCCAGGAGGATAACGCTACTCTCGAGGCTCTTCTGCGCGCTGCCGTCCACAAGCTGACGGACTTCTCTCGCATCATTGTCATGCGTACTGCCTCGGACTTTGAGCGTCCCTACCCCGGCTCCTCAGCTACTTACAACCTGCTCTACGCTGATCAGGGTGGTTTTGAGCCTGCCCTCGCGAACATTTACCATGCTGGTATCCACGTTGTGGAGGGCATTCTGGGTAACTGGGAGACTACCTTCGCTTGTGGTGTGAAGCCTTCCAACTACATTGGTGATATCTTCGGTACCCTTGGTGGCCAGCCTGATTTCGGTCCTGGACGCGCTGAGGCTCTTGTTGAGAGCGGAGCTTACAGGAAGCGCAGTCTTGATGGCCGTCTTCGTCGCAAGTAATCGTTTTGCGACCAAGTTGTATGAAAGTCAATATGTGCTGGGCAGCCGATCTGTTGTATATACTGCACCCTGTTCATTGGTTATCATTAGCAGCTAACTTTGATGTACCATAATTTAAATTCATGTCAGTCGTCATCTCCATGAGAGGGTTGAGGCCTCGAAAACACGTAATCAAATACATACTTTCTGACTAAGTATAGAGTGATTTCAAATCACTAGTCGGTGAGTGACGTTCTGCCGGGCCACATGTTACCCCGCGCCATCAACACCATCAACACCATCAACTCGTAAACCAATTGGAATCACCTTTCAATTCTCAGTCAAAATGAAGTCTGTGATCCAGTCGCAAAAGGCTGCCCTTATTACCGGGGCTGCCTCGGGTGTTGGGTTTGCCGTAGCAAAGCTCTGCCGAAGCAAAGGCATGCATCTTGCCTTGCTGGATATTGACCAGGACAATTTGGCCAAAGCAAAAAAGGTCCTGGCTGACCTTAACCCTTCCCTCAAAACAGAGGCGTACGCATTCGATGTCGCCGATGTTGCGGCTTGGAAGAAGATGGCCGCAGGGATTAGCGAGGTCTTCCCCGACATTGACCTGGTGGTGCTGAATGCGGGAAAAGCCTACAACCCCCAGGAATCCTCTCCGAGTCACCTCAAACAATGGCTGGATGGAGAATACTGGCGAAAGGTCGGCAAGCACTCTGATAAACTCTCTTAATCCCAAACTAATATTCTCAGACTCTTGACACCAATGTCTACGGCCCCCTCAACGGGCTAGAAGTTCTTCTCCCTCTGCTGCTCTCGTCGGAATCCCAAACACCCAAGTCGATTGTTGTGACGGGCTCCAAACAAGGCATTACGAACCCGCCCGGTGCAGCTGACCCAGCATACAATGCGTCCAAGGCTGCGATCAAGAGTCTGACCGAACATCTCGCCTACGATCTGCGGTCTGATCCGACAACTGCGCACATCTCCGTCCACCTCTTGATTCCGGGCTGGACATGGACCGGACTGATGGGAAACATTGGTCCGACCAACGAAGAGGAAATCAAGAAACCAGAAGGGGCTTGGTACCCTAGTCAAGTCGCGACAGAGTTGCTGGAAGGACTGGAAAAAGGATTATTTTATATTATCTGCCCCGATGGTGAAACTGATCGTGCCCTGGATCAAGCGCGCATGAGATGGGGTGGTGAAGATGCTGTTGAGGGTAGACCGGCACTGTCACGTTGGGAAAATAGTTGGAAGGGTCGCGCTGCTGAAGCGATCCGCGCGGATGCAGAGTTGCGTCGAGGTTGAATATATTTTCCCACTGGATACCAAATTGGTCGACTAGGTTTAGATCGCTGCCAGGTCCCAACTAAGCCTTCCAATATCTAGGAATACATTCATATATTAGGTTGCTGCAAGTGCCGTTCTTTTTTCCTTTGATTCTTGTGGGGACGTGCGCCTGGGAGGGTCAGTGAGGTCAGAGATGCAACCCTATGCACCGCATTTGGATAGACTGAGGCCCAGATGTTGAACATGATCTTTTCCATGCAACATCCACCAAATGAACCAAGAAATAAGACACAAAGTCAATCGTCAATATTCCATACCGGCCACAGATGGAAGACGTCTTCCATGATGATCGGAATGCTGATCACTTCGCGCTGCCAACCTCGGCAAACACCCAATCCGAGAGCTTTCCCCACGACTGGACCGCTCGGACCCTGAGTCTAAGTTGCAACCGTCAATTTCATAGTTGATCAACTCCCCTTTTCCGTGCTATTGTGCGGAGGAGCGTGGGGGTGACATGTCGATGCAACATTCTTCTTATCTCATGAGCAAGGGGTGCCTGCGCTGCAGCGCTTGATAACGATCATCGCCCTCGAAGTTCTTCCCACCTACAGGTGCTGTGGAAAGTAGCCTTTTCATACACCGTTCGCTAGTATATCCACGCCTACGATTTTATTATGGCGACGCATTCCCCGCAGCCATCGTCGGTGGACGAGATCACCAAAACAGCCTCGTTCAAGGCCGTCGGCGACCCCAATAATCTACAGGGATACCCGTCCGCTCCAGGGGTCGTTGATGAAGGCACTCGTGTGGTGGACCACAAGGCCGAGCGGCGCCTTTGTCGACAATTCGACTTTCGTCTTCTACCTATCCTAGCAATTATGTGTAAGTTTTCTCTCTGATCAAGCGCTTGGACCTTCATTGACAATTGCTAGACCTGTTCAATGCCCTTGACAAGGGGAACCTGGGAAATGCCAAAACCGATGGGATGACTGAGGGTGAGAGACCCTCATATTGATCTAACTCTCATTGAATGCTAACTGACCTGCCAGACCTTCACTTCAAGCCTAACCAGTATAATCTTCTATTGTCAATCTTCTTTGTACCGTTTGTGATCTTCGCGCCGCCATTCTCAATGCTCGGCAAGAAGTTCAGTCCGGCGCGTGTGCTACCGATCCTGATGTTTTCCTTTGGTTGTTTCACCATGCTCTCATCGGCTGCGCACAACTTCGGCGGCCTCTTCGCTTTACGGTGGTTCTTGGGCATGTCCGAAGCGGCATTTTTCCCATTAGTGATCTACTACTTGACCACCTTCTACCGACGTGGGGAACTAGCTCGTCGCCTGGCTATCTTTTACGCTGCCTCTAACATCGCGAACGCCTTCTCTGGATTGATCGCATTTGGCGTGTTCCAAATCAAGGGGTCCAGTATTCCAGACTGGCGTTATCTATTTATTATCGAGGGCGCCGTCACTGTCGTCTTCGCCATTTTTGCCTTCTTCTATCTCCCCAAGAGTGCCGCCGAGGCTAGGTTCCTTTCGGAAGAGGAGAAAGCGTTAGCATTCCATCGCATCCAGGTCGATTCGAGTGCCGTAGTGAACGAGAAGTTCAGTCTACGCGAAGCTCTTGTCATTTTCAAACACCCCACCACGTATGCTTTTCTGTGTATTGAGATTTGCCTCGGTGTTCCATTGCAAGGTGTCGCGCTCTTCATGCCGCAGATTGTCGCACGTCTGGGCTATCCGACTGTCAAAACCAACCTATACACGGTGGCACCGAACGTGACGGGCGCGGTCATGCTGCTCGTCCTGGCTTTTCTCTCTGATTGGACCCGGTTGCGATCTCCTTTCATCGTCCTCGGCTTCCTACTCACATTCTGCGGATTCATGATCTATGCGTCGATTGACGATGTCCATAACGAGCTGCAGGTGGCTTACTTTGCCACCTTCATGATGACCTGGGGTACATCAGCACCGTCAGTAATGTTGAGTACATGGTATAATAACAATATCGCACACGAGGGCCGCCGTGTGCTGCTAACCAGTATCGGTGTCCCATTAGCCAACCTTATGGGGCTAGTGGGCAGCAATGTCTTCCGTGAGCAAGACGCGCCCAAGTATATGCCGGCATTGATTACGGTTGCAGCATTTGGCGCGACGGGTGCCTGTCTAGCGGGTCTGCTGGGATTGTATATGTGGCTTGATAATAAGCGGCGCGATCGGCGTGATGGAGTAACTATCCGAGCCCGGGATATTCCTACAGAGCGAATGCGAGATGGTCCTGCATCACCCGAGTTCCGTTGGTTTCTGTAATGCGATCGTCTTTTCACGTATCATTGAGAATATGACTTTGTTTGTGTATACTGGTCTCCTTGTATCAATACGGGGCTCTTCCTCGCGGGGAAGCTCTTCCCCGCAGAACGATAGAACGTGGGGATGCGGGTGCTTACTTCTCTCGACCCCGACACTGTGTGCATATTGACGCAGTTTCCGACTAGGTTGCCCCTCCGAGTACTTCGTATACCCCTTCGTCATGCATACTGATTGCATTCGGCTAATTTTGGACACCGAAATTTTGCGAAACTCTCTGCAATTCCGATGTGACGTGTGACAGCATGTGGAAAGAGCGGTCGGACAGGATGAGGGCCTGCAGGTGTGGCGACTATTATCCCTTTAAGAGCTGTAGCCGGTCTTCCTTTTCCTTCCTCAGATCTCCCTTCAACCTCAAATACAGTTAGAGTACCCTGACAATGACCGCCTCACAAGACGTCTTGGACTCCGTCGAGCGCCACAAAGCTACAGCCCTTCGGCCTGTAATTAGACACATCACAGGCCATAATGCAGAAGGAAAAGCTATCCTGCACTCTTCGACCGAAGTGCCCCGCTCCTTCCATGGCCATGTCACTCCAGGCCAGTCGCACCCAATGTCCTTCAGTGTTGCCTACACGACCTCGCAGTTCCCACCGGATCTGAGCAACGACGCCGACCTGGAAGCCCACAATAAGCTCATCGAGTCAGGAAATCTGGGCCTGGTTAACCCCGGCGGCTCGGTCTTTCGCATTGTGGACTTTGCGCCTAATAGCCCGGGCGCCGTACACCGGACCCAAAGTCTTGATTATGGCATTGTTTTGGAAGGTCAGATTGAGATGATTTTAGAGGAGGGGGAGCCGGTTCTATTGCAGCGGGGTGACCATGCTATTCAACGTGCTACTATGCATGGTTGGCGAAACCCGAGTACGACTGAATGGACGCGTATGGCGTTTGTGCTGCAGGACTGTAAGCCATTGACGGTTGGTAAAACTCGTCTTAAGGAGGATTTGGGTCCCATGGAGGGAGTCATTAACTCGAGTGGGAACGACCAGTGAAGGGCAATATGTACCTAAGTTTCAGGTATGATGTGATTATTCTAAGACTGAACTTTGATGACCACTTTTCCGAAGTGCCTGCCACTTTCCAAAAACTTGAATGCCTCCTTAGCCTCGGCGAAAGCAAACACCCGATGAACCACGGGGTGAATCTGGTTCTTCTCGTAGAATCGGATCATCTCTTCAAACCGATCCTTGGGGCCGTTAATTATGCCCTTCAAAGTCACTGTACGTCGCAAGGCCAATAGATTCACATTCACCCGATCATCGGCCGCATCTACTTTGCCCGACACATAGCCGATGCAGTCGATGAGGCCACCAAACGCAATGCAGTCGAAGCTCTTTCTGAGTGTTTGCGCTCCACCAGTCTCCAGAATGATGTCGGCGCCATGGTTCTCCGTGAATCGCATTACCTCTGCTTCCCAGTTCGGAGTGGTGAGGTAGTTGATTGTAAAGTCGGCACCTAGCTTCTTGGCTCGATCTAACTTTACATCGGAGGAGGACGTGATGATCACTAGAAAGTCAGCACTAAGCCAGCTGTTCCTTCATTCGAATTGTAGGCATTGATTACCTTTAGCCCCAGAAGCCTTGGCGATTTGCAATCCTGCTATGGCTACACCACCAGTCCCTTGAAGCAGGATGTACTCGTCCTTCCCGCCATTGTGCCCCATTGGTCGCATCCCATTAATAGACATCCAGGCCGTCACCGCGGCAATTGGCAACGTGCATGCTTCTTCGTCAGACATGAAAGCAGGAGCTGGGACCAATCCGTGTGCGGGGAAGATGCGGTGAGTAGCGAGGACGCCGTGCAGGGGGAGGCCCAGACTTCCTGCAAGTTGGCTCTCCATCACTTGGCCGGTTTGGTGCTCTGGTACAAATGTGGATAGAACACGGTTGCCTATGGTCCATTGTGATACATTAGGTCCGACGGCGATAATGGAACCGCACATATCCGAACACGGCACGATGGTAGCGTCTTGATCGGCAGTTTTGTGGTGCTTATATTCACCCTTTGTCACTGATAGCCATTAGATTACGTTTTTTGATGTTTGGAGGGGATTCTCACCTTCAACGTCTCGATAGTTGAGAGAGACTGCGTTAATCTTGACCAGGACCTCCCCGGGGCCGGGTGACGGCATCGAGTCCTCTATCTGACGGAGGCTATCCAAGCCTTGGAGAGGCGTGATCCATTTCCGAACGCTCATAATTAGAAGTGTCCAAAAGTTTCAGAAAAGTTTCAGAAGGATTGAATATTCAACTGGGAATTCAACACTTAAAATACTTTGTTTGATCGGCTAAAGTCGAAGTAGCCGAGTTGGAGAAAATGCCAAGCTTAGTCAGGTCCATCAACCACGGGAGATTCGGAGTCACATCTTTCACCGTTCTTCCAGGATCATTTCTGTATTCTTCTCGGTTTCATTGGAATGGAATATTGGAGGATTTTGCGCTTAGACACAGACTCTGACACCGTGCGCAGTTTGGCAGCAATCCCAAAATAGAGACACGCATGGAGAACTTGTAGCGGAGGGATAATCCGTTAACTCCGCACAAAGTCCGGAAACATAAATGCCCTCGTCACTTGCACGTTGTCTCACTATTCCTCACAATCGTACAAACTTTGCATAATGGCGGAAAGTCCTTCATCTCCCCGAGCTGATATTCCAGGTTCGTGGCAATATCACTAACTATGTGCCACTTTCATAAACTAACGTGTCAACAGCGCATTTCTTACATTCGCCTATTTCCGATGATGTTTCGCGTCTTCCACAGACCATTGCCCATCGAGGATATAAGGGTCACTACCCTGAAAACACTATCTTGGCGATCGATAAAGCCATTACAGCAGGTACTCATGCGCTTGAACTTGATCTACATGTCAGCCGGGATGGAGTGATCGTTTTGTCACATGTGAGTATTTCTCTTTCGAGCCGAGTCGGGAACCATGCTCATTATAGACAGGATGTATTACTACAACGCTGCTTTGGCGTTAAGAAGAAGGTCTCCGAGTGTGACTGGGACTATTTGAAAAATCTTCGTACAGTGGAAGCGCCGCATGAACCGATGCCCCGCCTGGTTGATGTCTTGGAATATTTGCGACAGCCAGGGCGTGAGCATATCTGGGTTTTATTGGACATCAAAGTACGTTTGATATCACCTTTCGATCAGCCTGAAATGATTTACCGTAGCTGACCTCCACTAGATCAGTAATGATCCCACCGTCATCATGCAGGGTATAGCCAAGGCCGTCGAATCGGTACCCATCCCAGCCATAGGTCCAGATTGGCATCGACGTATCGTTGTTGGTTGTTGGTCAGCCAGATATTTATCACCTCGTGCAAAGTATCTACCCCGCTACGAGATGGCATTGATTTGTGTAGACTTGAGCTACGCTCGCCAATTCCTGCAGGTGCCTCGCATCTCATTCAACATTCATCAGAAGAGCTTGATGGGCCCGTTAGGTCGCGGATTCTTGGAAGAAGCGCGTGCGGCACGTCGGAAGGTTTACCTGTGGACTGTGAATGCGCCAAATTTAATGCGGTGGGGTATTCGACACAACGTCGACGGTATCATCACAGACGACCCGGCGCGATTCCGGAAAGTCTGTGAGGAGTGGGAGCTGGATCAGAAGAAGGGACCTCTGGCCTCACTTGATCCTACGGCGGATCGCTTGACGTTTAGACAGCGAGTAGAGATCTTGCTAGTGGCGTTTTATGTTCTGACGTTCGGCTGGTTCCTCAAGAGGAAGTATCTGCCAACGGTGGAGCGTGTACAGTTTGAGGAACGGAAGATGGCATGACGGGAGTAATGATATAGATTAAACAGGGTCGGTAATGATATCGTTTCGGGTTCCTTCAATAGTGCATTATGTCCATCCAACCTGTACAGAAAAATAATAACACGCCACTGATCAAACACCAACCCCATGAGGCCGAATGAAGACATGCCGACATGCCCTGACCGAATGGAGAAACCCGTCGGTCCAAATTGCGGCGCCAGAAAAATGACAGGGGTAGATGAGCAGATATGTAGGTCAATTGATACAGTAAAGAGGCAAATCCAGGATGTAAAGTGAATGACAAACGCCAGGTCGGCGTTAGCCGGAAATGAAATGCGTCAGAGTCAGATAAGGGTATAGCGCAGCCTAAAACAAGGGATATTCCAGGGGATGAAATGGCGTCAAAACTTGGGGAAAATTGGAAAGCAGATAAAAGGGGCCCAGCGAAAGGCAGGATGTCCCAGTGGACGCCGCACCGGGCAGGTCAGAGAATGAAGTCAAGCAACCTCTTTTTTTCTTAAAACATCATGAGCTTAGTCGTTCGTCGCTCAGGGAAGCGCCCAGCACCACCAGGGGGGAAGCGCGGGCCGGGGCGAAGACCCTGGTTGTGGAGAGGATGCGGGTAACCGCTCGGGGGAGGGTATCCCGCAGATTGAGCCAGGGGTGAGGAGCCGATCGTAGGTCGTCGACGACCGGGTGGTGGTGGGTGATAAGTTGCTGCTGCGCGCCGGGCATCTCGCTCGCAGTATACGCCGCCGTTCCACTCAAAGTAATCGCCTTTCAGGAGCACATGGCATGTACGACACTGCAAGCAGTCGGGGTGGAAGCGGCGGCGCTCGGGTCGATTCTGATTCCGCTCAACAGTTTCCAGATATTGACCTTCAATTCCGCAGTGGCAGGTAGAGCAAAGAGATCCGTTACGCTCGTGGTAGTGTTGTGCGCAGTAAGGGCGGTTGTTCAGAACATAGAAATCAGCCGTTGGGAAAGGTGATGAACATTCAAAGCAAACAAAACAGCTGCGGTGGTATCGCCCGGTCAAACGGCCGTCTGACGAAGAGATCGACTTCCCTGTGATTTCTTCGCCACAACCTTTGCATTGGCCCTTGGTCCGCGTTGTAGATCGAGTTGAGGGTCGGGGGATAGGTGCCGTTGCCGACCGCTGCACCGGCTTGGGTGAGGGAGGCGCTTGAGGTTCAGGTTTTATGGGCTCTTCAAGATCGCGGGGTGCTTGGGGTTCCTGGGGGTTTGACTTTGGGAGTTGGTTCTCTCGTCTCTCCGCAATCAAAGACAAACTTCCATGGTGGATAGCTGGATCGGTGGGGGAATCTGGACTAAAGAACGCGGCAGGGATGGTGGGAACATCATCCATCGTGCTACGCATACGACCCGGCACTTCCACAATGGTCTGTCGCGTTCGTGCGGGCAACTCTTCAACTAAAGGGCCTAGGTTGAGGGGATCACTTGGCTTATATCGGTTGAGACTCACGTCGGATGGGAGGCTGGACATGGAGCTTCCACTCCGGGTCTCTGATCGTGAAGAGTTGGACGATACAGAGCTCTCTGCTTCGGCCAGTTGATCATCTAAACCCAGAGCTCGTGCGAAGCTTGTGATAGACAAAGCGCTGTCACTTGCATCGGAATTCTTTCTCGGGGCATCGTATGCTGACTCGGCAGCGGCAGGATGTAAATGATTCTGTGGAGGTATAAAGCCTTGATCAGAGCTGTCTTTGGACAAGTCTGTGGGAGACCGCTCTTCGGGGAGATCGTGCAAGGCCGTAGATCCTGCTGGGAGATCGAAGTCAAATCCACTATAAGTTTCCCCAGGTCGGTCACTCTGATTTGATGAACGTATCGGCAAGTGTAAGTCTTGAGAGAAGGAGGTCTTCTTGGGGGTACGTAGTGGTGCAGGTGGCAGTGGCGGCGTATCATCTATAAAAGTGCGAAACCCCCGTGAGAAGCCATTGGTTGAGGATCGTGCCGACGGACTGCCATAACGAGTGCTTGCCAAGGAGGTACGATAGCTACTATGGCTAGCTAGAGAATCTCCCCGCTGGTGACTCATCTCCATGCTCTCAGGAGCTGGTGGGAGGGGACTGGGTGGAAGTTGTATATTCTCCGGTACCAGATCCAGCCCGAGCCCTGGTCGTGGGGATGGGGTTGCCGTAGATCGCGATGGCGCTTCGCCTAACAATCCCGGTGTCGATATACGAGCCGGTGACCGGTTACCTGGCATGGGAAATGAGAATACCGTGTCTAGGTTAATCACAGATTCGTCATCCGGTGATACCTGCTCACGGGGCGATGGTTGAAAGGGCGAGCGAGGCGCCGACACTGAAAGCGGCGACGGTGCATGCCCAATGCTGCTCGCTGGCGTCGGTATGTTCGGTTGAAGGAATGCACGGTCTGGCCTAGTTATTAGTGACCTGTTATAAACATGCATATTTACTAGTCACATACTTGCGATCGATGGGTCAATCCGTGGCGGAGCCCCAGACCGACCTGGTTTAGCAGCCATCGCGGCCGTCAGTCGGTCTGGGGAGTCGAACCCCGCGGAGAGGGGCGGTGACGGAGGTACAATAGGGGCTGGTCGCGTGTCAGCCATGATTTTATGGATGTAGTTTAGATATGGATGCCTTACCATGAAAGACCGGAGCACACACATGGTCCCCCATAGCGAAGATCTCAACATTGTTCCCACAACTGGAGCATTTAACAGTGGGCAAGAAGCCCATATCCATGGCCATTTTCTAATTCAGACCTGATGGTCATGGGAATCGCGGGCCAACCCCAGCTTCATCCCTTGAAACTATTTGCGGGGGTGTTAACAATATGATAGAAAAGAAGGAATTTGGTTTTCTGGAAGAGTAGGATTGAAATGGGCTTGGAATGACCTTGGGGTGAAGTGGAGAGAAATTGGGACGATCGCCTATCGCAGTGCGTGATGAGTGGAACCAGTCAGTGTCCCCCCCCATGCACCACGCTAGTCACGTAGCGTCTCCAGTGCGGATGGAAGGACTCGTAAGTCCACGTTCAGGGGTAAAGGAAAGTCTTGTTCAATGCATTCCTTTGGGGGTTTTTTTTTATTGTTATCTTCTTATTTTACCATCTACCTTGTTCCACAGAATCCACAGGCTGATGCAATCTTTACATTGTGTTGTGTTTCTAAAGGGGAGGGACGTAGTTAATGTCCCCACCGGAGCACTTCTGGTCCGATTGTCGGATAATATCTAGATTGGCTGATCTATATAGTTCAGGGGTAAACTAGAACACCTGCGAACACCTCGGGCTTCTCTCATGGCGTATTTGGGTGCGTGTTTGTGTACACATTTGAACAAAAGGGTCCTCGGATCCACGGATTGGTTCCACTGCCCATATTCCTCTATGTCCAATCATGGTTCAGTCTGAAGTTCATGCAGGATCGGTGGAGCCACTAAACACCACAATTCCAAGGAGGTAAACCGTAAACTGCAAGACCCCCCGATCTAGATCCAAGGACGCTGACGTGCCAACACTCGCGCCCAATCATAAAAATCCGTAACTATTTCCCATACGGGGGAATGCATTGATCATCGCCTGAGTCCCTCCAATCTCTCTAAAAAAAGAAATGAGTCTGTCACGGTATCACCGACTCAATCATTATGTGCTCTGATCGGCTGCTTGCATTTTCCACACCTCGAGCTGACCGTTAGCTTCCCTCTCGTGCAGGTCGGTAACGAGGGGTTCTCTTGGGCCCGAGGAACGCCGCTGACGTACGGGGGCCGCAAGATGAGAGCCTGCCAGTAGAGTATTCTCCTGACAAATTTGTGCAGTATCACTGGAGCCTTGGGGGGCCGTTTATGCCATGCCCCATGTGTCCCGAAGTTGACGCTCTAAGAAACGGGTAGGCCAGCCGTGCCGATCGGAGGTTTCGGTCAAAACCTGGACTAACCGGTTCTGTTCCTGTCGAGTGAATCGATCACCACCTGCGCCCATTAGCTTTCTCCTTAGCTTTCTCCCTTCCTCTGGTTATGAGATACACTAACAGAGATGAATGGCCATGCATCCGACAACCATCGCAGGAGGGACAGAAGAGTTAGATAGCGCCACACCACACACGGTCCACACCCCCTTACGGATTTGGTACTAGGTCATGCATCAGCCATTAAGGTTTGCCCTGACATCCTACAAGTCAACTCACATCGGCCTCCTCCGCAAACCGCTTTCGTAAAGGCCCAGCGGTCTGGGTGCCAGGGTTGTGCACTGAGAGCAGAACCCGGGCCAGTTCGTTATATTGGTATCCGATCGTTAGAGATAGGTCAGAATTCTGCGGAGCACTTGAGAGGTCATTGCGTCGGGGAAGCCTACCATGCCAGGGCGAGCTAAAGCGAATATCAGGAAACTTAACACCTACCTCAACGTCCTCGCCTACAAAATAGGGGTCAAAGGATGCTGGTCGCCCGTCGCTCCATTCATCATTCTGCTTTCGTAGATTGGCATGCTCGGCCATTGAACGTGGGCCCGTGCCAAAGGAGAAGAGGAGAACATCTGCGCAGTGGGCGATCGCTTGGTTAGCCCAGGCACAGTCTCCAGCATCTGGCCCCAGTGCGGAAAATAGAGAGTGGAGAGAACTTAGATCAATATCTGGGGCCTGTTGCAGGTTCAGTGCATTATAAATTTCCTGGCGAAGACCACTCCAGTAGACGGCTTGCCGTAAGCTTGGGGTGGTCGTCGCGGACGGAGGTGGACCCTTAATGAAAGCCTTGGTTCCAAAGGAATGGCCCCGAAGATCAGACCCAGCCAGCGGGACTACAGTATGGAGTGTGATCGTCGTTAACGGGGCGGACTTTTACGCGTACAGTAGTGACAACGTCGCGGTGGGGAGCTCCACTCACCATCAAACTCCTCTAACAGTCGCAGAATCACGGTCGCAGCCAGCAGATCGTCATCCATGGTGACCTCATGGTCATTGAGCGCAGGAATCAGTGTCTCGAGGCACGCTTGATAGTAGCGATCTGATACAAATGTGTCGAAAGCGGTAGTGCAACTTAGATGACGGGCGGACAATGCCATGATCGCGTTAAACAAGGTATCACAGTACCGTGCACGATAGGGTATGTGAACAGCAAAATGCTGTTGTCGGTCGGTGCAGTCAAACTAGAAGTCTCATGGTTAGATGGGAAGCGACCGTCGCAAGTAGCAGTTTGGCTCACAAATGATGAAATCTGATCCACGAAATGCATCAAGAGGAAAGCCTCCTCTGGGTCTCTCAATGGCCAAGGTCGCGTCCTGGTCTGTGACCCTGGATTGTTGGTTATTGGTCGATAAGCTGGACGCTCATATCGATCTGTTTCAAGTCGATGGTTGGATATATGGACTGCTTCTTGGAGACCTGGCTCGGGAAGCGCGGATGCCTCTGGGCTGGAGATTTCATTGCGATCGGCAAATGAATCCTCATTCTTTGATTGACCATCCTTCAAAGATAGATTCACCGTTCCATCTAGCTCTCCGTTGCCTGATTCCAGTACAAAGTCCACTAGGATCACAATGTCAGACCGCGGTCCCTGCCGGCGTGGTAATTAAGACCAACCTCGAGGTGGCGGTTTAAGCCAGACCTGGTTGGGTGGGAACCAAGTTCTATGCTCTCGACCTTTTGCCTGGCGAAATTGTGCCTGCTTTTGGTCTCGTACACATGTGCGCCCTGTTCGCACACATCGGCCACATTGTGGGAGGGTTCCGTCACCTACTCAGGTCAGAGAAATTAGGGATGAAGAGCAAGGGTGATCACATTTATGATGGAGTAGCCGACATGGGTCACTATTGAATGATAAGTATTTATCTTGGTGGCTGGTGGTCTTCTTACCAGCATTGGGGCTTTCTTGCTGCTATCATGGCTGGGATGGAGAAAGGTTGAAGTGGAAGCGGGGAAAGTCTTTAACTGTGGATTTTGCGTGTGGAGAACCATAGAGCACCCCGACTGTAGGACAACATCTTGTCATTCTATGTTCTGAGAAAACTGTCGAGGTACATACCACTTTTTCAGTCACAATCCCACCATTTATTTGTTCTCTATAGTATTATGATATATATCTCTCCAGAGTTGAAAGCTCTTGCGAAAACCTATCCTCGGGAATGATCCGTTTCGTGGTGTGCCAGTATCTACCTATACCCATAATGATCGTCTACAAACCTCTGCCTCTGAAGATAGAGAGATATGTTGACGCTTCCCCGCATCCAGACGCACGGACCAATCATCGCGCGTCACAAATTCCCTCTTTCAGCCTTATCGAGGTAATGATCGGCAGGAATGGCGACACAAATACCCAAAGTCCACTCAAAAGAGGAGTTTCCGCATCGCGTTGAAGCTGCAATCCAGTGCACGCAAATGACAACAGGAGTACTAGCGAGTTTATTGCAATACCCCAGACAAACAGCGGTATCTCGGATCGGACCGAGTGTACTGCATCTCGGGGTATATATGTGAGGACGTTCCTGCTCCTCTATATCTTTTTCTCCAGTTACCCATCACTATGATATCCATCAAGCAAACCAAACTGATTCGGCCGCCCTCCGGTACCGATCCCATTCAAACCAGGGTGGGTAACACGACTTATCTCTACGCGGTCACAGCCTTTGTGTCCCTGGGAGCGTTTCTTTTCGGATATGATCAAGGGGTGATGGGTGTGATTGTAGCCGATCAACGATGGATCAATCTGATGCAACCGACGAACTCGTGTACGTGGACTGGCGAGCTGCATGATGGAGCACTAAGCTGACCTGAACCAGGGGTCACTGGCATGGTTGTATCCTTATACGATGTTGGATGCTTTATTGGGGCCATGTCACTCGGATACCTTGCAGACCCAATCGGACGTGAGCGGACCCTAGCTGTTGCTTGTTTGGTTTTTATCGTCGGTGCTGTCCTCCAAGCGACATCATACTCGATTGCACAGATCGTAAGGCCTTCATGCTGTCTCCTAACTATTATGCTGGTCGTACTAACTGTATAGACAATTGGTCGTGTGATTCTAGGATTTGGCGTGGGCGCATGCGCTGGTGGTGTTCCTCTCTACGTGGCCGAGCTTTCTCCACCGGCGATCAGAGGCCGAATTGTCGCCATCGAACAGATGATTTTGTGCCTGGGAGAGTTGGTTGCATTCTGGATGAACTATGGGTTCAATCTCCTCACAACCGACGACTGGTGGCGCATTCCATTAGCCATTCAAATATTACCTGCCGTGGTTCTTGCTCTCGGGTGCTGGTTCTGGCTTCCTCCCAGTCCCCGATGGTTGGTCAGCCAAGATCGACAAGAATGTGCAAGAGAGGTTCTCACAAGTCTTCACGGATCCGAGGCAGCTGATCTTGAACTGCTGGAGATCCAGGCCACGATTGACTTTGAGCACACTGTCAGCGAGGCGACTTGGAAAGACATGTTCACCAAGCCAGTGTTGCGAGTGACTCTTTTGGGAATGGGCGTCCAGTTTCTCCAGCAGATTACAGGAACCAACTCCATTCTTTACTACACCGTAAGTAATACCGCCACTAAAAATAGGGATGTCTACTGATTATCATTACAGCCATCTCTATTTGAACGAGGAGGAATCAAGGACCCGCACACAGCGAACCTTGCAACAGGCGGTGTGGGTGTTGTGCTGTTTATCTTCTCTTGGGTGCCAATCTTTTACTTTGATCGATTGGGTCGGAAGACATGGCTGCAGATTGGAACCGTCGGAATGATGGGGGCCATGATTGGGATTACTGTGCTGCAGTGGCACGCTGAGCACCATCCCGATGACAGCGCAAACTATACTATCATCATATTCCCATACCTTTTCTATGTGTTTTTCAACATCAGTTGGGGCGTTGGGTCATGGACGTATGCGGCTGAGATCTTCCCCGGGTCTATGCGGGCAAAGGGCAATGCTCTCACCACCGCGTCGCTTTGGGCGGCGTGCTACATTGTTGCACAGGCAAGTCCACCCATCGGCGATGCCATTGGCTTCGGTCTGTACATCATATACTCGGGCATCTGTGTCATTGCTTTCTTCTTCGTCCGATACTGTCTAGGTCAGTTGTTTTTCTTTTGTTATGTGACGAGCACAAATTGACATATTTCATTTATCCAGTGGAAACTCGGGGGCGTTCACTTGAGGAGATGTCCCAATTGTTCGGCATCGAAACCAGGCTGGCGGAGCGCAGTGCCGTCAACAAAATGGCCCCCGAAGAACAAGTGGAGGACGAGGGTTCCTCCTCCCGAGGATAGATGAAGTCTTACAAGGGTGAATCTATATATGATACCAAGGTAGAAACGCCAAGGCAATTTCAGACCCAAAGCATCGGGAGACTTGAACTAGAAGTGATTTACAAGATACCAACACTGATTGGGCGAGCAACGATATTCAGATCAAAGCTCTATTTGCGAGGGGACGTTGGATGCCATATCTATACGGATGCCTCTGTTAATATGTTACAGTACAGAATAATGTAAAAAGTATTTGCTATACACTTTATAGCCTTAATATCATGGTCGAGGATCATATTGTCCGGAATGCTCTGACTACGTTCTCGCTAACGTCAAAGTGCGGTGTGGACAGAGTGGGGCACGATGTACGCAGACCGCTTGCTTTTCCCCTTGTTCTAGCCCCGCGCGACTCTCGGCATGTGCTGAGGCACGGATCACTTCCTGGTGTGAGATCGAGGGGTAGTGATCTGCTGCATCCGCAGATATCCAAGTACCGCAACAGCTGAATCGAAGCATTCGGCTGCCGAATGCAGCGGGACATGGGGCATGGCCAGGCACCGGAACAAAGACGAATATGGTCTCCCGTCCCCGGTTGGCGGTGCCATTGGCCTATGGGGGACTCGTGGCTCATGTAGCTTTATCGGACATAAACGGATCCCACTTTTTCTAATTGTATTTTTCCTTGATTGCATTATCTTTTTTAGGCGAGCATATACACTCTGAACAGGCACCGGAGATCACTAGTGCCCACAAACTCAACACTGGGACCACACTTTGCTCTCAAGAGAGTTTAGTTCGGAGGGATTGGCGAAAGTAAATGCAGTGAAAAATAAATAATAAAATAAAATAAAATAAAAAGCTCGAATCCACAAAAGAAAAAAGGGGGGGAAAGACGTGCAAATAGTGGAAATCAGGAGAACTCCGGGGCTCACGGAGAACCCTGGAGCCCGGCGGAGTACGCGGAGTCTCACGTGCGGGCCATACTATTTAATTCCAAGTCAACCTTCCTTCCTTCCTATTTCCTCCAACAATCCAATTACCAGATTTCCCTTTTCTACCTTTACGGATCGTATAAGCCTTATCAATAGGTTCGATCACATCTCCTCGAGACGTGATCACATACTACCGGCACCATTTTCTCCACACACCTCAACTCGTAAGGCGCACCCAGATCATGGAGCTCATTCATGAGCTCCAATTGCAAAAATGCAGCTTTGGAACAAACAATTGACATGTCTTCCTTCAGGCGCCACCACCCGTTCAACGGCCGACGCACCTCCAGCCGCGGAGGAGCACCGGATCAACCACTTTACACTCAGTAAAGCTTCCGCGCTCCACAGTTTCTCTTTAGGTTCACTCTTTTCAATCCCGTGAACACCATGGCTCCGCACGCTAGCTCGGATGGTGCCAATGACTCCGTAAGCGGGTCGGCTCGCCAAGTGTCCCCTCTCTTCACCGTCCAGTCGCCCAATGTCCAGTACACGGCCGACGAGATCAAGAGTCAGTATGCCTACCAGACCACCGAGGTCACTCGGACTGCCGACAACAAGCTGGTGGCCACCCCCAAGGCTATCAATTACCATTTCAAGGTGGACCGTAAGGTCGGCAAGGTCGGTATGATGCTGGTCGGCTGGGGTGGAAACAACGGTTCCACCGTCACCGCTGGTATTCTTGCCAACCGCCGCGGCCTTTCCTGGGAGACCCGCGAAGGTCAGCAGTCCGCCAACTACTATGGCTCCATTGTCATGAGCTCGACCGTCAAGCTGGGCTCGGATGCCAAGACCGGTGAGGAGATCAACATCCCCTTCCGCGACTTGCTCCCCATGGTCCACCCTGATGATCTGGTCATTGGTGGGTGGGATATCAGCAGCCTGAACCTCGCTGCGTCCATGGACCGTGCCCAGGTGCTCGAGCCAAGCCTCAAGTCCTTGGTCCGCAAGGAGATGGCCGAGATGACCCCCCTGCCCAGTATTTACTACCCAGACTTCATCGCCGCCAACCAGGAGGACCGTGCCGATAACGTTCTTGAGGGTACCAAGGCTTGCTGGGCCCACGTCGAGAAGATCCAGAAGGATATTCGGTAAGACTGGAATTAAATCCTGGCTCATACAAATTTGCTAATCTTGGAAATAGCGACTTCAAGGCTCAGAATGGTCTGGACAAGGTCGTCATCATGTGGACCGCCAACACCGAGCGGTACGCCGATATCATCCCTGGCGTCAACGACACTGCCGAGAACCTGATCAACTCGATCAAGACCGGTCATGCTGAGGTTGCCCCGTCCACTGTTTTTGCTGTGGCCGCTATCCTGGAGGGTAATGTTCCGTTCATCAACGGTTCGCCCCAAAACACCTTTGTCCCCGGTGCCCTCCAGCTTGCTGAGCAGCACGGTGCCTTCATTGGCGGTGACGATTTCAAGTCTGGCCAGACCAAGATGAAGTCTGCCCTGGTCGACTTCTTGATCAACGCCGGTATCAAGCTCACCTCCATTGCCAGCTACAACCACCTGGGCAACAACGATGGCAAGAACCTGAGCTCACAGAAACAGTTCCGCTCCAAGGAGATTTCCAAGTCCAACGTCGTGGACGACATGGTTGCCGCTAACCACATCCTTTACGGGAAAGATGAGCACCCAGACCACACTGTCGTCATCAAGTACATGCCTGCCGTCGGTGACAACAAGCGTGCTCTCGATGAGTACTACGCCGAGATCTTCATGGGTGGCCACCAGACCATCAGCTTGTTCAACATTTGTGAGGACTCGCTCCTGGCCTCCCCCCTGATTCTCGACCTGGTTATCCTGGCAGAGATGATGACTCGTGTCAGCTGGAAGACCGATGCCGAGGGTGCCGAGTACAAGGGTTTCCACAGCGTGCTCAGCATTCTCAGCTACATGCTTAAAGCTCCTCTGACCCCGGCGGGTACTCCAGTGGTCAACGCTCTTGGCAAGCAGCGCTCGGCTCTGATTAACATCTTCCGTGCCTGCGTTGGTCTTCAGCCTGAGTCTGAGATGACCCTTGAGCACAAGCTTTTCTAAGTGCAGTTCTCTGCACTGCCTCCTAATGCCCTGGACTATCTGCTATCCATCTAACTTTAGTCACTCCTTCATCAATACAAGATCGAAGTATTCGTATTGGCCAAAGTTTTCTTATTGTAGTACTCCGTGCAGTAAATCTTATTCTCATATACTGTATCCTGACGCTTGGTGTATAGATCCATATCTATTCCTTGGTCGCACCGAGTTCAGAGTACGCATTCAAGGCCAACTGGCCACCTAAGTGTGCATACAACACATTGCTGCCCTGAATCTCTCCACGCTTAATCAAATCCATCATACCCGCAAAACTCTTGCCTTCGTAGACCGGGTCCGTGATGAAAGCCTCCATCCGAGCGGCATATGCGATCGCATCCCATGTCTGACGATCGGGGATTCCATAGATCCCAGCATGGTATCGGTCATCCAGAATGACGTCTGTGTCCGTAATATCATCCGCAGTCAGACCAATCTTGCTAGCCGTGTTACGAGCAATGCGAAGAACCTGTTCCCGCGTAGCATCGACAGTCGCAGAGGCATCAATACCAATGATCTTCCGCTTAGGGTCTGTCGGGTGCAAACGCTCCAGAAGCTTAAAACCCGCAATCATACCCGCAAAGGTAGAACCCGTCACAGCGCAGACGACCACAGTTTCAAAGAAAACACCCTCCTCTTGCTCCTGCTGCCGAACCTCGAATGCCCAGCGCGCGAATCCCAATCCACCGAGCGGGTGATCCGACGCTCCAGCAGGGATATAGTAAGGCTTCTCGCCCTTCGCCTTAGACTCCTCAACAACCGCCTGCGCGGTATTCTTGTGCTCAATTCCGAATCCAGAGGGATCCAATCGCACGTCCGCGCCCATCAGACGGGATAATTGAATATTGCCGACAGAGTCATAACCCTTATCCGTCCACTCGACCCAGTGCTCCTGAACTAGACGAGCCTTCATACCCGTCCGCGCTGCGACGGCCGCAACCTGGCGGGTATGGTTACTCTGGACACCGCCGATGGAGACTAGTGTGTCGCATCCATGAGCCTGCGCGTCCGCAAGGAGGTACTCCAATTTGCGGGTCTTGTTACCTCCATACGCGTACGCGGAGTTTAGGTCATCCCGCTTGGCATAGATGGCCACTGGGGGGTATGGGCTTGTACGAGTGAGATCGGCGCTGATGCGGGGAAGAGGGTGAATTGGCGAGGGCCCGAGAAGGAGGGGAGTCCGTGCGATAGAGGCAAAGGGTGAGGGGAGGGTGAGGGTTTCTTTGGTCATGATTGCGATATACGAGGGCTGGATGATTGAAGATATTGTATAGACGTATTCTAAGATCTGTTTGAGCTAGGACAAACGAGTCCTTTCAAGAGAGGGATTGGGGAGTATGAAGAGTAGATGTCAATGATTTAAGCAAGTCAAAATGAAGATATCAGCAGAGAGGGTACGCTGTTTATAAGTTCATACTCTCGCTCTCTCCTTCCAATGTGCATTCACGGTCCGGACATCTTCCGTTGTTCAATAACATCATGCCGGCCGGCATCGTGAAGATCACCCCATTAGGGTATCCCTATCTAGGACCTGGACCGCGATGTTCTCTCAGGTGGACTACCGACATCGAATAGCTTATCGACTTGCTGCGGAGAAAAGGTGGAGAACGCGGACTCTGCCCGCCTCGACTCAACTGGCTGTGAGATATGGTATCTAATCAAGATCGCCAAAGTGGGAATCGAGGGGAAGATGGTATGATCTGCGATGCCGAGTGTAAGCGATCCTGGCCATGAGGGTTGAAACAGCTCTTGGAGATTGATCAGAACATGATCTTCAGAGAAACGGTGTCTAGTACTGTTGGTTTTGGTGGGCCGGTGTGCTTAGCAACACGTAACACCCACAAGGTGTCAGAAGGTGCTGCGGGGTGAGGACCTTGGATGTTTTTCTCAGCCTTACAAAGTCAATTGAAACCCCTGGGAATTGGACAAGAGAATTTCTACTGGTTTATTTAAATCGGAAGCTTGCACACCACAAAGCAAATCATATATTTCACATCAGGCCTTTTGAATATCATCAACTATTTAACATATTTCATATTTATTTCATATCCACGACACAGCGGACACAGTCACCCTGCTTCATTTGCTCGAAGGCGGTGTTGATGTTGGAAAGGGGCTCGCGGTGGGTGATGAACTCGTCAACCTTCAGCTCGCCGTTCAGGTAGTCGTCAACCAGACCGGGGAGTTGGGTACGGCCCTTGATACCACCGAATGCACATCCCCTCCATACACGACCGGTGACCAATTGGAATGCTGCGAAAGGATGTCAGCGGCAAAGCTCGAGGAATAAAATTAGGCTCATGCAATGACTTACGTCGAGTAGCAATCTCCTGGCCAGCGGCGGCCACACCGATGACAATGCTCTGACCCCAGCCCTTGTGGCAGGCCTCGAGAGCAGCGCGCATGACACCGACGTTACCTGTGCAGTCGAAAGTGTAGTCGCAGCCGCCGTCAGTCATCTCAATCAGGTGCTCCTGGATGGTCTTGCCAGACAGCTTGGTGGGGTTAACGAAGTGGGTGGCACCGAACTTGCGGGCCCAGGCCTCCTTGCCGTCGTTGACATCGACAGCAATGATCATACTAGCCTTATTCTTGACGGCACCCTGCATGACGGACAGACCGACACAGCCAGCACCGAAGATAGCCACGTTGGAGCCCTCCTCAACCTTGGCGGTCTCGACGGCAGCACCGTAACCGGTAGTGATGCCGCAACCGAGGAGACAGGAGCGATCGGTGGAGATCTTGGGAGTGACAGCGACGACGGAGATATCGGCGACGACGGTGTACTGGGAGAAGGTGGAGGTACCCATGAAGTGCAGCAAGTCCTTGCCGCGAGCCCGGAAACGCGAAGTTCCGTCGGGCATGACACCCCTACCCTGAGTGGCCCGAATCTTACCACACAGGTTGGTCTTGCCAGACTTGCAGAACTTGCACTCACGGCATTCCGGGGTGCTAGGCTAGTCAGCTCCTGGATCCTCATGTTCAAGACGGCAAGACAGCAAGACAGAGAATAACCTACTAGAGAGCGATGACATAGTCGCCCACCTTAACGGAAGTCACACCCTCACCAACGGACTCGACAATACCGGCACCCTCGTGACCCAAGACAACGGGGAAAGCACCCTCGGGATCCTTGCCGGAGAGAGTGTAGGCATCTAGATGGTGTCAATCCTTATCAACTTTTTCCGCGGCATAGCGGGGCTTACCAGTGTGGCAGACACCAGTGTGGTGAATTTGAATGCGCACCTCGCCAGCGCGAGGAGGAAGAACCTCGATGTCCTCAACGGAGAGGGGCTCGCCAGCACTCCAGGCAACCGCAGCCTGTCAGATTGAATCAGTATGTTTCATTTTCATTTTCATTTTCATTTTCATTTTCATTTTCATTTTCATTCTTCTTTTTTCTTTCTTCTTTTCTTTCTCATGGTTACTTCGATTTTTTTTTGTTCAGTGGGAATTGGTGATGTTCCAGCGCGGGAATAGACGACGTCATTGTCGGCGGGGTTGCATGGAAGCTCTTACCTTGCAAGTGATGGTCTACCATTATTCCAGATTAGCTTCATTATCCCAATGTGATCAATGTTAACCAGAGAGATAGGAAAAATTTACCTGTCCTACTGTACTAGCCATAGTGTATGATGTCACGTAATTGAAACCGACACAACTTGAGTGGTGTTATTAGATTGACAGGGATGGTGGGGGGAGGTCAATACGAACGACGATGGTTGACGAGGAAGAAGAGGGAAAAGATGGGGTTTTGAAGGGAAAGTTCGCGAGAGGAGTGGAGCCAACAGAGTGAGGGGAGTGGGGGGTGGCAGGAGAAGAGGAGAAGTTGAGGAGGATGAGGGGCGCTTCTCGAATATGGTCCCGGTCTCCAACGGGTACTGGACCCGATGCCGGTCATTGACGGTAATTCTTCGAAGCTAAGATTGCGCAGACCGGAAGAACCGGGTTAATCAGCCGATGATGGCACAAGGAGCTGAAGCTCGCATTAAAATCTATAGATCCATATGGATGAGCTTAGAAACTGACATGCCCCAGAGTCGGGAACCGAAAGAGGTAAAGCTTTCCGGCAATTGGCGTCCATATGCAACGGATCCCCCCCACCGGAGACCCAATCGAAATTCCGGAACATCATAGGTGCCACATGTCTAGTATAGGGCTTTGCTCTCAGTGTTAGAAATGGAGAAAAGTTTAGTCACATCAACTGCGGCGATGCCACATTTTTTATATTTTGGGGAATCAGGGATGGGAGAATTCGCTTTCGTTCCCGGTCCATCCCGTCCCGGAATTCACTATGGTACATGAAGAGAAGCCTGGTTGGATGTCAATGGTCTGCAGTGACCATACGAGGCTCATCCATCCGAGCTAGCTTCTATCAGAAAAGGGGAGGTTTTCTGGAGCACTTTCACGGGCGGCTCCTAACCCTGCCTACTCGAGGGATGTCTCTGATATCTCGTCCAGGCCGACCATTCTTGTTCGACGCGTTGCTTTACTGGGGACCCAGCTGGCCACTCTGCATCATAGCAGCATTCTGCTCCTGGAAACGCTCTTGCAAGCGGGCTGAACTCTTCAGGTGCTTATCGACACAGCGCATAACACACTGCTCCTCACGGTTGATGAGAGACTTGGTGGTGAAGTCGTTCACGCAGTCATCGAAGCAGCGCTGAACCATCTTGGAGTACATCTAAGCAGCAAGGGAATTAAGTCAGTCGGGAAAGACGGGAAAAATTCAAGGTTGTACAAGTGGGAAGTGGACAAAAGTGATTTCTCGCAGGTTGTGGATTGGGGTTGGTGGCCCTTCCATTGGTAGCCCCAATTGGAGAGAATGGTAAGTCGATGGGGTTGGCACGTACGGTCATAAACTCCTTCAGCTGCTTGCGCTCCATGCGGTTCTGGAACTCGCGCTGCTCTGCTGCGTTGAGGCTAGAGATTCCGATCAGCGTCAAATCCTCCGTGAAACCACGACACCCTGACAGTAGGGTTGGAAATCAAAAAGGGGCAACCGATAACATACCCTTCCATTATGAAGCGATGTGAAATGCAAAAGATGAACTTTGAAAGGAGGGTATAGAGATGAGGATAAGATGTCGATGGTTCGTGACGCCGGAACACGCCTGCAAGCTCCGAAGCTGTTTCTTTCGGGCCGCAAGTATATTGATCCGACCGCACCTTCATGTACACACGTGATAATTATCACATGACCGGCATCCGAAAGGGAACGGGCTAGACACCTGAAAAGTCTGGAACAGTCGCATGACCTGTGGGACCGTTTGCGGCGCCAAATGATTCGATTCAACCGATTTTCTCTTTTTTCCATAGATCAGATACAGACGAATAAAATATCGTTTTCTTACCTTCAACTAAAGAATAGATCATAGTCTCATAATTTTCATTGGTGGTTGATTACTGTAAGACTGGTGCCTGACTCCACACCAAAGGTACCTCCCCCAGCATGCCGCCTACCGAGCGAGTCCGAGGTACCTGGATCCGGGCACAGCCAGACCCCTAAATTAGAACATCGAATATCACGTCTGAAAGTCCAGGCAATTCCACGGAATGTAGGATGAAAACATCATTTCAATCTTTCAACTCAACCGTCTCATCCATTTCATCTGTTATTCAAAGTCAAGTCCTTTTTGCGCCCTCCATGAATCATCTACCGATTGCCACTCCAATCTATATACGAAGTGACAGTCGACCCTGACCCAGTTTAACCCAATTTCATCCCCGGCCTTGAACCTTGGGTCTGCCTGAGATGACTCGGCATATTTGATTTCTATGAATTTTCCTTTCCCTTTTTCCAACTCAAATTCATCATCTACCACATACACGGACGGAGAGAGCGTGCGCTCTGAAGAAACCGAGGAGCCCACAACGCCCTTGGCTCGTGCTCATCATCCCCCTCCCCCATTATTGTGATTCGACTCGAACCCTTTCCTTCCCACCCTTTCTTATTCATCCCTTCATCCTTCCCCTTTCCAATTAATTATTCTCGGGCCCGTTCCTCCCCTATATCCCTGCCATTCCACCCTTCGCTCCTGTCTTGTTCGATCGCTCTTGAGCCCAGCCTCAGTATTTCCCACGGGCGGTGACGTGCACGTCGACATTCCCGCGATTCCCCTCCAAACCGGTCGCTGAAAATCCTCGAATCTCGAACCACTCAGAATATCCTCACAACGTAAATCTCGCCCGCGCCGACGCTTTCGATCCCCTGGGCCTCACCATGGTGACCGGCAAATCGCAACCGGGCGTCGAGCCGGTCCAGCTGCCCGCGACCTCCCCCGAGTCCATGGGCGCCACCTCCCCACCGTCCAAGCGAGACCTGGCATCATGGTGGAGACAGTTCAAACGGAACACAAGAAAAGATGAGCTGAAAGGTACGTAAGGTGATTACGGATTTTCAAGCCTCGTATACGTGCCGGCAACTTCAGGGACTCCCGCATCATGTCGCATCCTGCGTCATCAGTTCCCTGCGGCTCGCCAATCTCCATCCCTGAGGCATCCAACTCCCCTGGCGCCTGGAGATGGCCGGAAAAGCTCTTCTGGCCGCTAGGCGCGACTCATTTGCCCGATGAGATTGCATTTTCCGTGCATATGACTCTACTGTGGAAAGCAGTAAGCTAACTCTCTGCGAACAGAACCGCCGCGAGGCATTTTCGGCGTGCCGCTGAACGAAAGCATCAAGTATGCTAATGTGGCAATCTCCCTTACCAACGAACATGGTGAGAATTTCATATATGGATATGTCCCGATTGTCGTGGCCAAGTGTGGTGTTTTTCTTAAAGAAAAAGGTGCGTGGGACGGTCAAACTCTCCCTCCAGTCCGTTTGAACTGACTGTCTGGACCTCAGCCACGGACGTGGAAGGAATCTTTCGACTCAATGGATCTGCGAAGCGCATTAAGGATCTTCAGGAGCTCTTCGACTCCCCCGAGCGATATGGAAAGGGTCTGGACTGGGACGGATATACAGTTCACGATGCGGCCAACGTGCTGCGTCGGTACTTGAACCAGTTGCCGGAGCCTATTGTCCCGTTGGAGTTCTATGAGCGCTTCCGAGAGCCTTTGCGAGCATACCAGAAGCAGATACAAGAAGAGACTCAGACGGCCGATACAGAGAAGTTCGACCATGCAAATGCTGTTGAGACTTACCAGAATTTGATCATCGAACTGCCCCCGTTGAACAAGCAGTTATTGCTGTATATTCTGGATCTTCTTGCAGTTTTCGCCTCCAAGTCAGAACAGAATCGCATGACTTCGGCCAACCTGTCTGCGATTTTCCAGCCGGGCATGCTGTCCCACCCACAACATGATATGTCGCCCGAGGAGTACAAGCTAAGCCAGGATGTCTTGATCTTCCTGATTGAGAACCAGGATCATTTCCTGGTGGGCATGAATGGCACCAAAGCTGATGAACAGACTATAAAAGACGTCCAGGCTGGGGTTCAGCCCAAGATCATCATTCCTACTGCCCAGCCTGCCATCGGCACTAAATCACCCAACTCTACAATCCGGCGATCCGCCTCAAGTGCCAGCGGGAGCACAGAGGGTCACCGCAAGATAGAGACACTGCGTCGCAATGCTTCTGTCTCATCTCGTAACTCACGGACTTCGCGTGTATCTAACACGGTGCCCAGCCCCGGAACTCCTACCTCCATATCTGGCAGTATTCACCGCAGCAATACCCTTCCTTCCAAGATGGGTCCCGTCGTTGCCTCTGCACGATACGCTCGGGCAGGTGAGAAGGGCTCGGCTAACCCATCAACCCTCTCGGTCTCCCACGCCAGCTCTCGTTCAGCGAGTCGAGAGCCATCTCTGCGCGAGGAGACTGAACAAAAGCCGGAACAGAGAAACGACAGCCACGTTGCATCCACGTCATCAAGCGGTTCAGCCTACGTTCATACCTCCACGCATGGCCCTATTCCCCACGCGGCTGCGGCGCGCCTCAGTATCAGCGACCTTCCCCGGCCGCATGAGAACCTCGACACACCAACCTCATCACCCTCTCAACCTCAGGATTTACCCCCTCAAGTTGCGACCCCGACTCGTGAGCGCAAACTCTCCAACCTTTTTGCCAAATCTCCACCTCCGGATCGCGATAACCGAGAGCCACGACAGCCAAATCGCTTGAGGAAGAAACGGATTCCAGGCAGTGCAAGCATCAGCGCACAAAGTTCCGCCAATTCCTTACATGGACCATCCCATGAGCCACCCCTTGAATCCGCAGAACCGAGGCCTGGAAGGCGGTCCGTGGATTTGACGGTTGGAGACGCCACGCCAAAACCTCCCAACACAGCAACTCTCAATAACCCCGATTGCCCATCCGACTCTCACCTCATGTTGGCTGAGGGCACTGCGCATCCAAACCCCACCGAGACTTCCTTGCGACCGCATCAATCACGGACACCATCCATGAACTCGCGATCCTCATTCACTGATGCCTCTGACTTTGAACAGAACGATGATGGTAGCCGTGCTGAGCGCCGAGATCACCGCCGTAGCTGGCGCTTTAATCGTTCTGCAAAGCGCAGTAGTGAACAGGTTGGCCTTGGTCTTGCATCCCCACCTCTTGGGGCCACTCATCCCGAATTCCAGCAAAGTACTAGCTCGATCGGCAGTGGCGCCCATCAGAGTAACGACCCTTCTAGTCAGCCCCTCAGCTTGGATGCTGGTATCCAGGCCAATTCCGTGTCTAGTGCTGAACCAGAGAAGAAGAGTTTGTTTGGAAAATTCAAAGCCAAGGTGGCCCAGGTGCGCGATGGTGGCCATGACCGTGAGCGGGTCAAGAGCCCTAGTCGCCCCGACAGTGAACCATCCACGGCCAGCCAACCACTTTCTCCCACGGCCAACCACACAAATGGCAATCCATCGATAGAGGTACCAAGTGAACTGCCTAAGGACGACCCATTACGCTCCCCGACATCACCTTTGCCAGGGGCAGGTCTACCGCCTTCGATTCCTGAAGAACCACATAGCCCAGTGGTGGCATCGGCTGGCCCCGTATTAAATCCTCTAACGGAAGTTCCAGCGACATTTCCCGAGTCCTCAAAGCCAGCGGGCATCCATGAACCAGCCCAGGAGGCTTTCGCGAAAGAGACATCCGCGTAAGATATGTGGAGCTTTCCGGGTTTGTTGCTTTATCTAGATATGTCTGTTTTGTCTGATATCCTTCCTGTACTTGCTTTCATCAGCGTTCTCATGAATTCCCTTGCGATTGATTCTTCTCAGACAGTGCCTTTGTTAGGGCTGTAGGCTATACTCTGGCCCCATGGGGTTTGACTTTTAGCTGGTGCTTGCTGATTCAAGGCTCTGTCTCATCCCAGCGGCGGTTTGGTGTGTTCTTATTGTGATCTGTGAACCGTGCAAGTCCTTATAGCTATTGCCGTATCCCCCTTGTCTCCATTATCTCTATTTCAACTTTTGGCTTTGCGGTTACTTTCAGCAGTCACGTTGCTATGCGATATGACTGTATGTATGCTTGTGTGATATTCAAGCCCGGTGTCCATCCTTCCGTCATTGTACTACTCGGCATGAGTTTTTAGCGTTGAGATTCCCCAAGTAGGATTTGGATGCAAAGTGAAGCTCCACAGAGTTGTCATGCCCTACTTTTGTTGTCTTGTATATTTTTGTATACTCTATTGAAGTCAGTCTCGGTATGAACTGTTTGGAAGTGTAACTTAGAAGCCGGAGATCGAGCAATGGCCTGAAGTATTAGGCAAATTACAAGTCGCTGAATTCGTGCCCGATCTATCAGGCAGCACATGCCCATGCAATCAAGGCAAACAATCCCTGGACCCTTTAATCCGCGCGAGCCGGGAGTTTCATAGACTCAAGGAGCACGAGAAAAAGAACAACCCAGCGGAAGTAACGGCGAGGTTCAATACGCGATGGCCTCTCATTCCCACGTTCCTTCAATCAACCAAGCCAGCTCGCCATCCCAGGTCCCCGTCGGAAAACCCTCTGCGCCGCCCATCAACATCCTCCCTTCCAAATTAGCGCAGGCCTATTCATATGCGCACCCCATATCTCTTTTAGCGCTATGTGCTGTACGATTCGAGGCATTGGTAGCCAACCCAGCTCAGGAGCTCCTTGCTGATCTTCCGTGGTTGGCTCTGCTCCAGCTTTTCTACATGATACTCTGTCTTCCGCCTGCCGCATCAATAGCCGCGGACAGCTCCGCTGCAAGTGATGCAAAGGCAGCACGCTCCCGCTCAGGCAAGCCTGGCTACCGCCGAAAGAATTCTGGCAAGAATGTCTGGGCTGCGGTATGGGCCAAGTTGATGGTATGCGCACTCATCCTCTACATTTAAACTTTTGGAGTCTTGATGTATTGACAATACAATGGTAGCCCGCCTGCCTCTCGCTAGGTCTGACCTTCCTTGCAACGCCGGTCATTGCTGCGCTACTCGTCATGTTTGGCGCCCCGCTCACCACCCACAACTACGAAACTGTGCTCTGTGCAGCCCACGTGGCCCTCCTCTCCGCTTCTCAGCTGGCATACGTCCACGGCGTTGATGGTTCCGTATGGAAGGAGGTTTGGGGTATCGCTCGGCCCGCAGACACCGTCTGGGGCAGTGCCCTCGGCACAGGCTTGGGCGCCTGGTTCGGCGCCATCCCGATCCCACTGGATTGGGACCGCCCATGGCAGGCGTTCCCCATTACCATCTTGGTTGGCGCATACATCGGCTATGCTCTGGGCGCATTGGTCTCCCGGACACCTCTGCTCTATGGTAAACGCATCCAATTTTCCTCGGAGTCGGAAGAAGAAGATGAGAAAAAGACCAACTAGAGACTACGGGTTATTGCTTCGGAAGAGACCATGATCTCTAATGGCTCACATTCCATTCCCCATGAAGTTGAGCCCTCAAAATTACATGTATTACTATTCGGATATACGAAGTTCGCATTCGAAATGTCATCGCTTAATGTATACTTTCTCAATGAAAGAATGGCCTTCAGAACAGTATATACAATCTGCTGTGTTTTTATCACAGCTTGCTGAATTCTTTAAAGCTCCCATGTCTCCCAGACCCTTTGCTGAATTTGGCGGCACCTAGAATTGCTTCTTTAGAAATGACTTTCCGCCCCTCGATGAATTCATGCGATAGAGCTTCTTCAAAAGAGTTGGCCTCGTATGCGCTGTAATAGCAGGACTGACGATCGGTGTTGAGACACAATGAAGGAAAGGCAATGAGCTGCCGTGCAATCTCCAACGACTGATTGAGCGACTCTCCCTTAGGAACCACACGGCTTGCAAGACCCATGGTGAGCGCCTCCTGAGCCCCGACTGGCCGCCCGGTTAGGATCATATCCAATGCACGACCGAGACCAACAATGGCTTGGAGTCGGACCGTTCCCCCATCAATTAAAGGCACTCCCCAACGCCGGCAGAACACGCCAAAGACTGCATCCTCCTCGACGACGCGGAGATCTGCCAATAGACTGAGCTCTAGCCCACCTGCTACGGCATAGCCTGCGACCGCACAAATGACCGGCTTTTGGACAATCAGCCGTGAGGGACCCATGGGACCTAGATTGCGTCCGTTGACGGGTTGCAGGCTATCACCGGGGACATCATCACGCTTCTGTGCCACTTGGTGTAGGTCTGCTCCAGCACAGAAGGTACCACCTGCACCAGTCAAGATACATACCATCTGCGTCGTATCAGCTTCAAACCCCAGAATAGCATCGTAGAGACATTTCGCAGTCAAAGGGTCTACCGCATTTTTTCTCTGTGGTCGATTGATTGCGATGATAGTGATACCTCGGTGAGATGCAGTATCAGTCACCACAAGTTGTGTCTCTGCCATGTTGGATTCATTGCAGAAAGCAATCAAAAACTATTCCATGCGGGAATGAAGTTTTTAAGTTGAAGAAACGCGCCGACTGCCTCGGCTCGGACCCCACACTTTGATCTTCTCCAACCACCTACGATCTACACCATGTCAAGTGCGTGCATTATCTGCCATAAGCGTAAGGTAGTTTAATCATAGGCCTCTCTATCATCGGGTTATTACTAACGGCTACAGGTGCGGTGCGATTTCGCGACCCACAATCCCTGCACCAATTGCATCAGATCCCAGGTGGAGTGCAAGTGAGCGGACCTGCCGACCGTTGAAATATCTTATCGGCTGATTCCAATAGACCATATACGCGAAAGCGGAAGAGATTCACTAACAGTCTGTCGCCGGGACGTAATGCACCGGCTTCGGATTCCGTGAGTCGGTGCAGCTCGAAATTGCCGACGGACCCGCCCCTTGAAGGTGATGTCGCGACAAGACTATCCAGAGACGTGCATCGGGATGCTGCCGCCAATGAGAATTTGGAATCCATTGAGAATAATGTGACTGAGCCTTTCATCAAAGAGGAGAGCTACCGCGGTCGAGGTGAGTATTTAGGCGGTAGTGTTCCATTTGATGAAAATATGGTCAAACCTGGCCATGAGACAACATACACCAGCCCGAAAGCCTCTGCGGCCGACCTACAGATGTTACGCGAGCAAGGGGCGTTCGAACTTCCCCCAATATCCATTCAAAAACAGCTAATGGATAGCTTTAATAAGTATTGTGCTCCGTGGACACCCGTTGTTGATCCGAAATGGCTTGATGAGAAAACGCCCCCGTCTATGCTCCTCCTGCAGTCCATTTTCTTAGCAGGAAGCAGGGTCTCTAAAGCACACTTGGATTACGGGTCAAGCGAGGTCTTTTATCGACGCGCAAAGCTACTCTTCTTTTTTGGTGGAGGCCATGGGTCGCTGATCTCGATTGTGGCTGCCTGCCTCTTGCATTGGTATAACCCTGTTGGACCTGAAGACGTTTCAACCGATACCAGTGGATTTTGGATTCGAACTGCGGGGGCAATGGCTTTCCAAATTGGCTTACACAAGGAACCGTCGCTGAATGCTAAAGATCGGGGGCTTCGTCGGCGATTATGGTGGTCTTTGGTGGTACGTTTGTAAAATGGCCGGAAACACGCTCAGATAATACCCAGATGTACTAATGATGCCAGATTCGAGATAATGTCATCTCTGTCGGAGTGGGAAGACCGCGTACCATCAATCTACGTGACAGCGATGTCTTACCTCCGTCGATGAAAGATTTCCCGAAGAAGGATTTCCAAGCCCAGCTTTTTTTAGCATACTGCACAATATCATGTCTCCTAGGCGATACTGTCGAGTGCTGTCTACGACGAGAGATTTCTCGACAACGACGAGTCGATCTTGAAAATGCCGTGTATAGATGGGCCAAACAGATCATCCCGAAACTGCACTATTCGGCAACGATTCAGGAAGACGCAATGACCTGTCAGCTCGAAGTAAAACAACTCTTGGTGATGTATTTCGTGGGTTTGACGATCCTGCACCGCTCACCGACCCCGAATAGTGTTCCACCCGCTGCATCTCTGGTCGCATCATCGTTCATTGCGGGTATCTACGAGGACTTTCTCCTACGAGATGAATTACGCTTTCTTGCCCCGGTATTTGCATTCTATCCGCTCTGCGCAGGCCTCTCCCTCCTTTCCTGTTGTCGTTATCCGCAACTACAAAGTACCGCCGAGCATGAAATGACCGTCATAAAGCTTTCGCTTCAAAAACTATCCGAGAGATGGCTCTCGGCGGTCGGTCCATTAAGAGCTTTGAACAAATTGACCGAGAAAGTCCGAGAGCTAGAACCTTTCGACGGTTCACCCATTCTGGACTCTGACACCGTGGCCTTTTTTGAAGGATTTGATGTCAAGATGTGCAAGCAGTGGCGACTGGTTGGACAAGCTTCTGACTCAGGAATTACCAATGCTACTACGACGACATGCATATTACCCGAGGCGCTGGACCCGGAAGCCGCGTTTCCAGCGTTTGAGGCGCGACCGGAAGACACAATCGATAATTATGCTTCCCCGACATTGGACACTGGTATGGAACTGTTTGGTACCGACTGGGAAGGTTCTGGGTTTGATTGGAGTGGTTCTTGGTTGCTCAATGTATGATTATGGAGTTATGACAATGTATAGATAGAGACTCGTGAAACCCCGGGAATCTCGTCTTGAACGGAGTCCAACCCGCTTGGAACGAAGGCGGATCAAATGAACTTCTGAAGTATCTACCCCTCGATACTACTTCCTCCGCTTCGCCCGGATTTTCCTGCATTTGTATGCCCACACTAATGATTATATCCCAGTACCCTACACGTGACCGGCCGATATGAGGGGTTTCGCGATCATCCGTGATGGTCACGACATCCCGAAGTCTCAGTCTGCGGTCACTTAGGTTCCCAGACAGCGGCATCACTCTTGCATCGTAAGCCACTCACTCTCTGCTCTTTATTGACGGCCCTCACGCTTGAGTCTCACCGGCATCCGACTTTCCTAATGGAAGGTGACCATTTTAAGGTCCGGAAACGCAGTCCTAAGGCTTGCAGACGCTGCCATCGCCGGAAACAAAGATGTGTGGGGTTCCCGGTCTGCACGAACTGTGAGACTGCAAAGTCTTCATGTATGAGATCAGAAACGCCCACTTTCCGACCCGCATCTGAAAGATATCATGGAATGTCAAAAGATGCCTTGTTCGACAGAATCGAGGAACTCGAAGCCCAATTAACTGCAGTTTCCAAGCCCGCCCACGAGGAAGTCCCACATTTTCCTTATGAAAGCCCAGAGCAATTCTCTTTTGACCACTTGCCCGAAGTCTGCCATTTGTTCGATGTGATGGAGTATTTGACGACGGGGCAGATGTCAGCCAGGACACCGATAAGGTCGTCCTCGTCGCCGGGAACTTTGATCGCCAAAGAAATGGACCAGATATTTGAAGACACGGTCCTAGAGAGCGATTATTCGGGCAATACCGAAATAGAGCCCGAACTGTCTACAGATGATACCCAGCCGGCCGTACCAACCGATCAAGAAGGCTTGAAGTACATCCAAATCTACATGGAGACGATGCATAACCATATGCCGTACCTGGATAGCGGGGAGATATATCAGATGCACAGC
Organism: Penicillium sp. IBT 16267x; assembly: GCA_028828865.1. Classification (NCBI taxonomy): domain Eukaryota; kingdom Fungi; phylum Ascomycota; class Eurotiomycetes; order Eurotiales; family Aspergillaceae; genus Penicillium; species Penicillium sp. IBT 16267x. The sequence goes on along the minus strand of JAQJZQ010000005.1, from coordinate 225,319 downwards.
AAAAGACTTCAACCTATTGCACCCACGCGCTCCACACGCTGGAAGTCTTCTAAACTGTTCATGGTTTATGCCATCGGGGCGGCAACTTGCAGAGTGACAGAAAGTCAGCCCAGTATTACCGCAAGTGATCTCTTCCGCACGGCCTTGCGTCTAAAGCCTTCAGTCACCGAGCTTCGTTCCCTTCAAAGTATTGAAGCAATAATGCTATTGATAATGTACAACCTACGCATACCAAACAGCTCCAACCTTTGGTATATGATTGGCCTGGCCATGCGGACCGCCATCGATCTCGGGCTACACAGAGAAGAAAATTACCTTCATTTGAAACCCGATGAGGCCCAGAGCAGGCGGCGGGTGTTTTAGAGCGTTTACGTCATGGACAGAAGTATTGCACGGCTTCTCGATCGACCATTCAATATTGCGGAACATGATATTGATGTCGGATTGCCTTTTGATTACCAGGAACCTCATCAAAACTACCCCGATGAGAGGACAGAGCATGAAGGGACGACTTTCAGAACCAGCATCGCGGCTTTCATTCCCGTCATCAGACTGATCCGCCTTAAGTCGCAGATCCAAACCAGAGTCCATAGAGTTGACAAGGAGGTTTCATTGTTGATGCCCGAGATCAATCCTTTGTTCTCTGCTTTGGAAGAATATAAACGATCCCTGCAATCTGATCTCTCTCCTATTGACCATGATTGGATAAACATGCATTGGCATAATGGCATTTTGATTCTTATTCAGCCCTTCCTTCGAGAACTTCCCTCCGATCATGAATTGATTCGTACCTGCATGAGGGCATCTGGGCAAACATGCCAGGTATTTAAAGCTTTGCATCAAAAGGGCTACATTGGGTTTGGATATTTCCTCGTCAGCACCTTGTTCAAAGCTGGCTTGACGTTATGGTGAGCTTTTGGCTTGGAACTTTGCGTCTTGGGTATCTACTGATATTAGACCTGCAGCTATTGTTTATTTCGATCCTCACAGCCTTGCTCGATCGATGTAGCCAATGACCTCGGTGCATGCTCTTCAGTTTTGTTTGCTATCGCAGAGCGCAACAAGCAACTAGAAAAATACAGAGATACATGGGAAGCTATTCTTACGAAGGTCATGGAACATCTCGAGAAAGTATCCTCTTCTAACGAAACACACCAAAACATCATACATCAACGTAGCCCATCAAATCCCTTCACTCCTCTATCGATGGACAGTTCCGGCAGCGGATTGCTCGCCACTTGCGCGGATCTTCCGTTCCTCAATAATCTGGATTTTGCTCGTGGCCAGAAACACCAAGACCCCTGGACTATATCACCAGCGGATGGATTGATGACTGAAGGAACGTCTTCTTCCAACCCGCATGAATCTTTCAAAGTGCTCAAGGGCCTTTATCCAGAGTGGCAAGAAGATCCGAGGCAACCCTGTGGGTCAAAGCATGCGTCTAAGTTTGATGAGATCATGTCTGGAAATTATATGGAAGAGCGAAGACCCAAGTTGCCTATCTTCGAAGAATTGTTTGGCAATCCAGAATGAATGCATGATTGAAAGTCTGATCCATTGTCACGTATCATCAGACGACATGTGTATTCGCATAAATAGGTACATCCACTAAAGTCTGCCTCTGTTTTCATTGACAACCTCAATATCATAGTACTGTCTGAAATGTTCTAAACATCCAGGATTCGCGATAGTACTGCTTATAGTCTTAGGTGACTGTCCAGACGAGACTAATTGCTTCACCAAAGTCTCGACCTTTTTCCATTGACTGTCATAGGAACTTCTTTGACGCCGATCACTAATCGAGGAACGTGTTTGCTGCTCAGTCCTTTGCGAATGGCTTCATTTATTTCAAGGGCAAGCTGAGCCGTGAAAGATTGATAGGGCTGCATCACTACGAACAGGAAGACTGCCTCATCAGAATCATGTGGCCTGCGTCTACCGACGCACACGGTGGCGGAGACCAGCTCGTTGAATGGAGCGGACTTACCATACTTAAAGCTTTGAGTCCGTCTTTTGTAAGGATCGATGACCAGATGCACGGTGTGCTGGCAGTTCCACCCCCCACGCAATCCTGCAGTCCCATTCAAGGTGCTCATCACCATTGAAAGCGGCACCTTGAGCCGTAACGATGTCATGGAAAACCATATCGCCAACGCCACCCTCAGCACTGAGGATCCAGCGCCGAGCAATCTCCATATTTACTGGATCTTGATCACGTTCACCGTCCAGAGCCAAAAGTGTTCCACACAATATCCAGGCCAGAGTAAACATGTACCGACGAGAATCTGCCAGAATAACAGCGGGAGACTGATGCTCTGTGGTCAATCGTTTTCTCAATGTCGACCATGCAGTACGCAATGTTTCTCGCAAATTCGCAGCCTGAATGAAAGCCAGGGTACGATCGAGCCACGCAGTGAAAGTACCTAAGTTGTCAGCCTTCAGTAGGAACCGAGACACTTCGCTCGCCAGCACATTTGTCGTTCCCTCCCAAATAGAGTTCACAGAGGTATTGCGGAAGATCCGTGATATATTGAATTCAGGCTCATCAGCCTCATCCATGTAACCCACACCACCCATAGCTTCTTGGCATTCCTGGATGCCTGCAATGGCCATTTTGCTAATCACTGCCTTAGCAGTAGCTGTCAGAGTACGGAAGACAACGTTTGCCTCCTTGCCAGGACGGGGTAAATGGGAAAGGCCAGACAGCTTGGATCCTGGGTTCTCAACCAGTCCCATGATCGCAATAGTAAAGAAGGCGAGGTTCATGCCACCGCGGTGCTTCACCTCCAGATCTGCCAGAAGCCGTAGGTGCATAGGGATCAGCCACAGAGGTTCACCGACCGTAGATCTAGCTTTGGCAAAACTCTTGGTAATGCTGATTGCGCGGCGCCAGCCAGATAGGGAACCAACAAAGGTATGAATGCGGGTGACGTTAAGAAGAGGCGCAATAGTGACGATTCCCTGATCCAACTCGCCAACGAGATGGGCGCGCATATCTTTCAATTCAAGCTCGGCAGTCGGTAGCTCCTTTGTTCCCAATTTGTTCTTCAAGCGATGAATTCTCACACCGTTTGAGATCTGCCGAGAGGTCCCATCGTCCACGACCGTTCGTCGAAGCGGAGCCAAAAAAGTGCTCAATTTGCCTGATGGGGACTTGGCAAGCAGAAGGGCTACATTGGCATCAGTGGCAGAGGAGAAGAATTTAAAACCGCTAATTAAGTAATCTCCATCTCCAAGGGGATCCGAGGCCGAAGATTTTGGTAGCGGGGAGTATGTAGCCAAGGTTTCAGTATTGTGGACGTCGCTGCCACCGGCTCTCTCAGTCATCCATTGACCTGAGGTCCAGTGATCTTCATCCTCCGCGACGAGGCCCTTAAATACTGTACGGAATGGGTGTGCTGATGGTAACCCGTCCATCTTCGAAGATAAGATAAAAGCAGCCCCGTCCGTCATACTGATTGGACAGGAGTATAGCCCTGATGATGGCGCGTAGAGGTAGTTCCTGTAGACTCGTCAGAAGACTAGCGATCTCGCTTGTTCATTTGGTATCAAGTCTCACAGTGCATATTGAACTATTCTTCTGTGCACCCCCAGAGCCGAGTCATATCCCGCTGAAACAACCCTGCGCCTAGCTCCCCAGTGTCCGAGTTGTTTCCAACCCTCAGTCGTGATAAGGCGGTCATAGTCATATCGTTTCCCCCAAACGTTGTGGCTTCTCACGTACGGTTGATTTCGCTCCGCATCTGCAGTCCACTCTTGGACTTGCTCGGATACAGCTTCGCCACCGAGCTGGGCAAATTCTGGTTCTACCGACTGTAATATCGCAGATGGAACATACCCTTCGGTGCTGTCAGAACCAAAATATCGTGAGCATAAAATTAGAGGTAAGCTTACATTCCAATGCCCGCCGAAGACTAATGTCTGACGTGTAAGTGTTTTCTAACGGAGCTGGCTGCGTTATGTATCCACTATCTGCCGTCGCAGGCTGGGGCGGGGATCGCGACATGTTGATGGTTGGGAATGTTTAGGTGAAGGACAAGTGCAAAGATTAATCCGGGGTATTCGATATGAAAATGAGGAAATGAGGGGCCGTTGCCAAACTTTATTAGGCGGAGCAACCATGGACCTCGGCTGCATACTGTAGATGGCTCCGTGATACTGCCGAGGACGGGGAAAGTACAGCTCAAGGGGTCATCCTTGAACGAATGGAATTCTAAGCTAAAACCATGCTTCTTTACTTTCCCCGGATATCCCACCGAATCCCGAGACTATGATTGCTGATCGCTTCGTTCGCCCACCTATTCTGCTGAACTCACCTTGGAAACATTCCATTCCATGCAGATGACAATCAGGAAACATTACCAAAATTTTGTTTGAAAATTGGGTTGCGAAATTAATAATGGGTATTTGATTTTCGACGAGTTTTGTCGTTTTTGATATGCCATAATGACAACACTGGGTATTCTGCACATCGCTATGTCAATTACATATCATGCAAAGTGTTGTATCCAGTCTCGATCAGGCTTCGTGGGCCACGGGAATCAGAGCAGATGTTCCAGTAGAATAGACCTCCCAGTTTCGTCGTCGTCACCAGTTGCGCCTTTTGTTGGACCGTTGCTGGGACATCATACGTGACAAATCCACCGTCTCCACCCACGCAGTACGCAGCACCGGCTTGGTTGTCCAGAATCTCTCGGGATCCTGGGCGAGGAAGATCACGATAGTCAAAAACCCCATCTTCTCCACCACAGCCAGTATACCCCTGGCCCGGTCCATTGCTTCCAAGGAATGAGCGCCCGTATGTGGGAACCCCAAGAATGAGCTTTCGTGAAGGGACTCCTTGGGACAAGACATACGAGACCGCCAAATAACATGAAGTGGGCGTGCCATACAGCTGGGCTTGATGACCCGTCTCAGCAATCCAAGGTCCAGAGAAATCATAAGCCATGAGATTGATCATGTCAAGGTACTTTTCAGCCTCAGACAGATCGATATTCTGAAGCGCCCATTGTCCTGCCGGGAGACAAGTGGCCAGAACATACCGAGGAGCGGGCAAGACCTGTCGCAGGCGAGCAAGAAGTCGAACATAGTCACTGCCCTGCTTGGAGTCGGCGGGATGTTCCCAATCAACTAGATAATTGAATCCATGTGTTAGAAAGTCGTTCGAAGTCTCGTCTACAAGCATGTCATAGCATGGGGAACTGAAGAAATTAAATCACCATCAATGCCATCTAGTCTGTACTCATCAACCAACCCCCGGGCTGTGCGCACAAAGGTCTCCACCTTAGAACGACTGTGGGCAACTGCGGCGAAGTTCTCGCTACCCTTTCCACCCCCGCCAACAGACAAAATGACTCTCATTTGGGAGTACTGTTGTTTCAATTGAACGAATGCGCGTAAGCATCCCTCGGTCCCATCCACCGGCATCTGGGTATCAGCCCACTCATCACTCAGCTATCTCCGCTTCCCCGTTAGCACGGAACCAAAACAAAGCGGAAAACACTAAAAGCCCGGCCAGCCAGCTTCCAAGGGTGTTATGACATACATAGACCGTGCCATCGTCTTTCACCCTGCAAGGGTACCAGATCGAGGTTAGCGTATCGTTTATCTCCACGTCTTATCGATAATGATTGGTTGATCACACACCAAGCAAAAGCGTAGAACACGTGCGAAATAAAGCCCAATCTCAAGGACGAGGGAGGTTGCTTTCGGTAAATCCTCCAGTTTGGGTAGTATGCGGCATTTGTGTATAAAGGCACCTCGTACGTGCTGGAAGAATCAGAAATGGCGGGGTCAGCCCCAGTCACGGGCCGCCGGCGAAAGAAGTTGGTAGCAGCGGAGAACATCGTCTCCTTTCAAACCCCACCAGGGTCATGCAAATTCGGAAAGAATAGAAGAGCAGTCAATAAGAAAGGCTAAAAGAGAGGGAACGAGGACAATACTGTGGCCAAGCAGGATCCATTGAAGTAATAAATAACCCAGGAATCTTCGCTGCCCGGTGTGTTGCCTGTTCGGGAAGGGGTCACGTGGAGTGGGCTGTCTTGGTTATGCAACTCGCACGATTGGATAACTGGTTCTCGACAAGTTGAATTTGAGATTCGCACTGCGCGAAGCTACAAGTCCCCAAGTCCCCAAGAGTGGAGGCTCACTTTTTCTTTTATTACCCCCTCTGTGGGAACAGCCGATCTGCATCACCTGGATGCATCTAAGAGACTCATGGTGCGGGGGTTGGCTCGGCTAGTGCAGGCCAGGGGACTTTCATTTGGAGCAAAGGACCTTCACAGCAGGAACCAATCGACAGGAACCAGGACCAAGGCCAATCTGGCAAGTGCTCATTCGAGATCTCACACTCGGTGTACCTCCCTACTGGTGCTCTGACTAGACCGGTTCTAGATGGCCCCAGCGACTGTCCACATATGACGTGCGGTGAGATTCACCACTGTTCCCTGTCAGCGTGATCAGACGACCTCCAATTTGTTGGGCACGTGGTGTCAGTAGAAAAGGGTTTTGCGGATCATGGCGCTAGATCTGCACTGTTGACGCTCCTTTTCCTTAGAGAGAGCAAGGCAGCACGGAATCGCGGATACGGCGTCAATGTCGTGGAAGATGCCCTTTATGCATTCCGTGATCGGGGCTTTCCAACATCGAAGTGGGACCTAGAATGCTACGCTGGTTCAACGACATTTGCTTTTTTTCTTTTTTTCTTTTTTACCCCAACTTGGATCGCGTGCAACGGAAAAGTGATTGGTCAAGACTATCCAGGATGAGGCGGTGCTCCGGGGAGTTACGCCAGCCCGCTTCCCCGCGAAATGTTTCATGCAAGTGATAAGCAAGTCACCCGAAGCAATTTCAGGTAACGAATCGACTGCGAACAATTGTAATCAGGCTGTGGCCTATGCTGAACCTAGGTGTCCCCTTTTTTTCTGCGGTGAGACCAACATCAACAAACCAATCAATGTCTTTTAATGCCAACGCACATAGGCTTCTCAATATAAGACCACCCCCTTTTTCTCTATGTGCGACCACCCAATCTTTCGACCGATTCAATCGGACTAATTCTTCCTTCGGACCTACGGCTCTGGCTACGTGGATTGGCCAATTCCCCGGGAGTCTCCATGGACGAATATCTTGTACGCCTCTACACCCAACGCCGTGCATTAGTCAGCATTTGCAATCCACAGTGTGGTTACAGGATAATCGATGTGGTGGAAAACCTCGATGTGCCATTTCGCCACTCTTGATCGTTACAGCAACGAATATATATGGACATAAGACTTCACCACCAACAGCCTGTGATACCACACCCTAGGAAAAATAACCTCGTACACAATGCACGTGCTCACATTCAGGCGACCATAGGACACATGGATTCACGACTACTAATTAACCTCCAGCCGTTCAGCAGTGCAATCTCCGTCTGAAGAGCTTCTTGGAAACCTTATATCTTTCTGAATTGGAAAGAATAGCATTCACAATCCCGACATACTATGTCCTCAAAGATTAGACCTAACAATATCTCTTAGACTTGGGCCCACCATATAAGGAGCTTTTCGCTTGGTTTATGTTAACAATTGACGCGATCGCTTTTGTTGCCGTGATCTAGTGCTCGGCGGTGACCAAGGGCCAAGTGGTGTGCAGGGATACAGATAGGACAACAGAGACAAATAGTTGCTCATAATGATTATCACGGATATGATATTCGCTACGAGTTCAATGCAACCGAACGCAAGACGGTGTCGAAATAGGCTGGTTACCCATAGACACCCTTCTTTTCGGTCATGCAAATTAGAAATCCTTTCCAATCCACACTCAGGATGGCCGACGCGTCTTATGACCGTGCCGACCAGGCCTTCGGACCCAAAATTCGTGGACGTCGGTATAGAACAGATTTTACCCTATTATTTAAACAATCTATTCTTTCACTAGTCCCTACTATATGTTTCCTAGGGTGTTGCCTCTATCGATATTCTAAGCTTGTCAAGAGGAAAAGAGTACTCATCTCCTCACTAGGCAGGATGATACTTACAAAGCGTATATGATATTGACTGCAGCAGATTACAAAGAATAGCTTCGCAGATAATTTATTCGACCACAATAGCCGCTCTCAGGTGCCTGCAAATACCGTTGTCGTTCTTCATACTTTGCGTAGCGGCAAGTTGACGACAGTTTCTTTACCAGCCGCCTTATACAGTTTCCTAGCCACGCTGGGTCTAGCTGTCATATCCTACCAAGAACATAATCATTCAATCAACTCAACACGATCGTTGATTTTAATCTCATTTTTGTCATGGATCAGGGGACTGTTCTTGAATCTGCGAAACTCGCCGAGCCTCTTCAGAATCCGGAGAGCTCGTTTAAAGCTTTATGGATGAACCAGGTACAGGACAGTGCTAGAATGTCGAGGAGCTTTCGCAGAAATTTGGCTAGTGCGAGCCATAGTTTGTCAATGCATAATAATGAGCCATAAGTGTCACGTATCTTTCAAGCAATTTCGGTAGATAGGTATTTACAACACTTCTAATCAAGTGGCGAAGCATACTTTCTCATCATTATTTTCACAGGGATTCAGTGGTCACGAAGATAAGCTTCTAGGAAGGAAGCTGGGTGCTCGTCCGGAATGAGTCGGGCAAGAAATTCGAGAGTAAGTGGTTCGGCCCGTATCGGGTGATTTAAGCACACCCACTCTCGAGGAGCCTAGCGGACGAGTACTGCGTAACCTCGTTAATGGATCACGCATGATTGAAGCGAACGTGGTCGACCCGTAGAAAATATGGGCCTCCACTGCCGCTCGCTCTGCCCTGCGTAGGGCCGGCCTCCGGTTGGAGAGGCCAGAAGAGCTACAGAAGGTCCTTGACGAGGAAGCTACCCCACCGACATATTCGGACCTGTCGACTTTCACCCGGAAGAATGAGAAGAGTCACGACGTGCAGGTGCACAGTCGAATCTGGTGGAGGAGGGAAATGCAGTTGCCAACCGGGTTCTGGCCAAAAGCCGAGCCAACGCGAAGAGGAAGAATCCAAAGGCAACTGCCCAGCCAGTACTGGTATTTTTTTTGTCTGTTTGCAGTGCTGCTATCATTGCTACATGTCACCGGAAGCCAAATGGGCTGATTACTTACCTAGGTAAAAGTCGCTCTAGGTCAAAATACCCAATAAATTCCCGACAACATCAAGTTCAAATTACATGGTGGCGGTTACGTAGAACCTGCGCGAATGCTAGGTCCTTACTAAGCAGGATTGGATCAGCGCAACATGTCCGCGGCTTTGACATATGGACTTCTCCCCCACATAACATTTGTCTTCGTGAAGCTCCCACTACTGCTGAAATTGCTTGTAGAATACGTGTTGCGAGCAAAATATCACTCTCTACTAGCTCACTTCGCATACGGCCGCTGTCCACTTAGCCTTCGAAATCACCATGACAGTCGACGTGCGCAGCGCCGCCGCAGGTATTCTATCCGCCGAGCCTACGCGTGACCCAAGCTACGATGGCTTTTCCTTCACCCCCTTTCTACGAAAAAGCTTTGGATTTGGCCTTGCCAGTGATGTGCCTGTCTGCAAGGCATACGGCGAGGGACATTGCCCACTGGGCCCAGCCTGCCCAGACCGACACCCGACCCCTTCTCGCGTCACTACATCCACTACCACTGCCTCTGGTCTGGCCCCATCTACGACACACGGATCCTTAGTGTGCAAGCATTTCCTCAAAGGTCTCTGCAAAAAGGGGGTGAAGTGCGAGTACCTGCATGAGTACAATCTTCGCCGTATGCCCGAATGTCAATCCTTCTCGCGGTCCGGTTACTGTCCCAACGGTGACGATTGTCTATACCAGCACGTTCGGGAGGAAGCTCGACTCCCGCCCTGTGAACACTACGATCGAGGATTTTGCGAGCTTGGACCCCTTTGCGCCAAGCGCCATGTTCGCCGTCGTCTCTGCCTGTTCTACTTGGCCGGATTTTGCCCAGAAGGCAAGACCTGTCCCGATGCGCATCCTCGGTGGACGGAGAATCTCCCTCGCCCTACGATTCGAACGGAAAAGACTGAAGAAGAGCTCGAGCATGAGCGAACACTTATTCGGGAAGAGCAGGAGCGAGAGAAGGAACGAGAGCGTGAATGGCGTAGTGAGCGCGGACGTGGCGGTGGATTCATGCGAGGGCGGTATCGCGGGCGAGGTAGGGGCTGACGCTGGGGTCTTGAAAAAACAAAGCCACATTTTGTGGGCTTGCAGGTTTGCATTTGCACGGTGTGAGGGTCTTTTTATTTCAATTTTTTTGGGCAATCTTTCTTTCGTTGTTTCCATTCAGTGTGTTAGCAGTCCTGACGTATCTGGGCTGATTTCAAGTGTACCAAGATACCCCCCGGTTATATTATGGCAGATTTTCGTACCAACTATTCTAACCTAATCTGATTTGTACATATGGCCCTGAGGTCCGTAATAATTATCACACGCTTTGACACTAAATTGTCACTTTCACACCATTCCACCCCATTCTTCTACTAGATTACCTTAATTACGTCGTCTAAACTCGAAGTCCGCTACTAGCAGGCCCTTGCTACCGTTCCCGACCAAAATAACCCTAATATAAAGGGTCTAGCGCGGTCGTTTGACTTTCCATATCGGACCTTACTCTTTCGCTTCCGCGACCGCGGAAAACGCGACGCTAAAATATAAGCTTAAAGAGCGCTAGATCTAGTCTAAGAAGCTACTTTAGTCCGATAAATTAAGTAGCTTAATAATCTATAGGCACCTTAAGTTATACGCTCTAGTTAAGAGATCACACTTTACGTAAACTCGATTTTAGCCCATTCTAAAGTTAGTTAAGATCTAATTAGTAAGATATAGGTTAGTCGATTTATTAAACCGGGAGTATACTAACGAGCTTAAGAAGAAATTTACTCTTAATTTGAGCCTATTAACGTCTAATTTAGATCAAAAGGACTAAAAACTAGCTATTAAGTCTTACTACTTTAATATTTTTGGACTAACTAGCGAATTTAGAAGCGTGATGAAGAGGAGAAAAAATTAGAGTATATACACTCCGGGCCGCTACGTAAGATTCGATCTTAGTTCTATAAAGGAAATAGAGAAAACAAGGATTTCGAGGGATGGGTTATGGGAGATGATAGAAAACCACTTTATATAATAGATATAGAAGGTGTGACGCTGGAAAAGCTCAAAAATTGTAAACAGTGACAATTTACAGTGTGGGATGACAATTTAGTGTGGCTGACTAAGACGAAGGCTTGATCAGCATAACTACCAACGTAATTCCCCACCGAGCTGGACGCCCGCCCGGCCTGGACACCCCATCAACTTCTAATAATTCAAGCTAGTATAATTCACCCGAAACAACGTAATATTGAATATCTAAGCTATTTAATCAAATTTGGACAACGCGTTCTCGTATGACCCTGAATATTACACTCTGAGCATCTTGGTGGCGCCCTAGATCGTCGTTCTTGTGCTTCTGGTGGTCCGGTTGGCTGGTCGGATGGAGCTTCAAATCGAGCATTTCTATCATTTTGAGCTAATTTTCTAAGCTCAGCGACAGATAGGCCTTCTGGAGCTGCTATCTGGAGCTTAGAACGTGTCTCTTTTTGCTTAATTTTCTTATATCCAGCGCGCAGAAGCTCGACTTCTTGAGTAAGAAGAGCTTGGTTGTGCATCTGGATTTGACACGATTTAAGCACCTGATCTATATGGGAAAGCAGCGGGCTTGGTGGGCTCTTAGAGCGCTTTTTTAAGAGCTTTTTGATAGAAGCTTCTTGCTTCTGGAGCTGCTTATAATTTGATGGCGTCTGAAATGCGCTGCTTTGGCTTCCTTGAGATAGTGGTGGTGTAGGCGTCCGGAGCTGAATATTGAGCTTTGAAATCACTCGATTTGGGTCATATGGGACTAGGCCAGTTGCTGAGAAGCTATTTTTGATAGTTTCTGCTTTAAAAGCTTCGATTCGAGCCTTCGGAAAAGCGTCTAGAAAGTCAAATTTATCGATATGGTTCCGACCTCGTCGCATCACATCCTCGACGTACTTCCCGTACGCACGCTTTAAGACGGCAAAACAACCCACATCAAGAGGTTATAAAAGATGTGATGAGTGCGGTGGCATACAGATTGGAATCACATGATTTTGAGAGCAAATTTCGTCGAATTTGGAGTCAAATGGCTTCCATGACCATCCAGAACCAGAAGTCGATATATCCCCTTCGACCTCGAGGAAGTTAATGGAATAAAGACCTTTTTAAGCCAGAGAAGTCCAATCCCGTCCGAGGTCCATCCATTCGGACTAACCTGGAATTGCCAGTCGTCCGGAAGCATTAAATCTTCAGCCCATCCTCCAATATGCATTTTTCCCTTAAAGATAATCATCGGAGGAAGGCTATATCCAGACGCGCCCGTACACTCAATCGAGGTTACCCATTCACGATTTCCAGGCTGTAAAAGAGGGCGTCGACCATAATATTCTGCTCTCGTAACGACTTTTGCGGTCGCGGTTAAGCCCATCGCGAAGCCCGTCTCATCAAAGTTATAGATATCATCTTCCTGGATCCCATATTTAAGGGTCGTCTTTTGAACCAGGTCGAACCATTCCATAATGATTTTTGGGTCCTCGCACTTAGCGCGCTCGTAATTATAGCGTCTAGAGAACCTTATATCAAGCTCTGGGTGTCGTTTAACGTATTTTGAGACCCAATTTTTACCGACGGTTTGAATCGGGGTTGTTCCACGTGTAGCGAGCAAGAGATTAGCCATTTCTTGCACCATAGAAGGACGTGGTGCTGCTCCACGTATATCCATAGAGATTACCCATTTCTTAAGCGAATTCTCCTCAATTTCAGTCAATTTGAACGAGTTTGCGCGTAATTCGACGCGGTTATGGACTCCGTGTATCCGGGTATGGAGCGTTGATTTTGGTATATCATATATGCGTGCTGCTTCACGGATTGACAATTTTTCCTGCTTTTTGATAGCCTGGATAGCAAGCAGAATACGTCCCTCTTGTTCTGTCAATTTTTGACGATTTTGACAGCGAATTGGTGGCATGGTGGTTGGTTGAAGAAGGAAAGTCTAATTAATTGACGCATTTTGGTTGGGTTGTCCAGGCCGGGCGGGCGTCCAGCTCGGTGGGGAATTACGTCACCTAAGTTAGGGGTCAAAGCGTGTGCATTATAGCGCGCATCCCACTACTAGAGCTAATTGGTCAGTCGCTGCGTGCCCTTTCTCAGGTCGTATTGCCCTACCATCGAGGCACTTCGTATACTTGGCGTTCTTGAAAAACGAAGGAAATTTTTTTTCCACATCATGATTGGGAGTCCATGACATCATATACATAGAGCTCAGAGAGAGAAAAATGTTCATTCCTCATGGAATTGATCGACAATCACATAGCAGAACACGTAGCAAAGTCTGCAAGTTTGCTGATTCTGCGCTGATTCAACAATACATAATCATTATTATAGAACTTGATTATTGTGCACATCATTTGTCAGAAATCGGTAAGACTCGACAAAAAGCCCCGCAATGCCGAGTGGAGCCGGATTGACCAATGATCGTTGCCCCTGCTCAGTCATTTATGACTGATCGGCGTGCGTGAAGCTTTGGTGTACTGTTAATGGTACCTCCTGTCGCATAGAATACACTATGGCGCAGTAGGTACCGCTAGTAAAGAGCAGTTTTCTCTTTAGACGCGGGGTGGATGCTCATATAAAGCTTTCCTACTCCCCCCATTCTTCTTCACTTTCCATCCATTCCTCATCCCATTACTCTTCAACAAACATACCACACACCTCATACCTCACAATGGCTCCCAAGATTGCTATCGTCTTCGTACGTCCCTCGAAGTCTTCAAATGGCTTTCTTCAGACAATGACTGACCCTGCCACTTCCGAATAGTACTCCCTCTATGGCCACATTCAGAAGCTGGCCGAGGCTGAAAAGAAGGGTATTGAGGCCGCTGGTGGCAGCGCCGACATCTACCAGTATGCGATAGTCTGCCGACCACAATTCCCTTTTGTTCTCCACTAATCGCTTCCTAGGATCGGCGAGACTCTCCCCCAGGATGTCTTGACCAAGATGCACGCTCCTGCTAAGTCAAGCTACCCCGTTTGCGAGCCCAACGACCTTTTGCAGTACGATGCCGTTCTGTTCGGTATCCCTACCCGCTACGGTAACCTCCCTGCTCAGTGGAAGACTTTCTGGGATGCCACTGGCTCCATCTGGGCCACTGGTGGTTACTGGGGCAAGTACGCTGGTCTCTTCATTTCCACCGGCACTCTCGGTGGTGGCCAGGAGTCGACTGCCATCTCCACCATGAGCACCCTCACTCACCACGGTTTCGTCTACGTCCCTCTGGGCTACAAGCACACCTTTGCCCAGCTGGCTAACCTGGAGGAGATCCACGGTGGAAGTCCCTGGGGCGCTGGTACCTTTGCTGTAAGCATTCTTGCCAATTTTGTTTTTCTTATTCCCCCATAATACACTGCTAACGACTTGGTTAAGGGTGCCGACGGTTCCCGCCAGCCCACCGCTCTCGAGCTGTCCATTGCTGAGGCTCAGGGCAAGACCTTCTACGAGACTGTTGCCAAGGCCCACCAGTGACTGCATGGTAGTGGCAAGTCGAAGCCCGAGACCTCGACCCCTGTTGCGGGGGGTGCTGCGAAGAAGACTGCGCAGCCCTCCCAGGGGCAGCAGGGTACCCAGCCTGCAGTAAAAGAGAAGAGCAATGAAGGACCATGTGGATTGCCCAAGAAGTGCAATGTCATGTAATTGGAGACCTGGTTCCTTTCTGTATTCTTTTCTTTCCCTGTGGTTTCTGGGAGGCGTTTTCAAGGGCGTTTCACACTGATAATAACATAGATCTATGACACTCTTTTTAATAAGGATCTTTAGTTTAAGAAAGAGCATTTGTTCGTCAAGAAAAATTTGCGCTGAAATATGAGTAGTTCTCTTGCGTTAATCTTTAAGCCTGTGAATCTTCAATGGATTGTTCTATGGGCTTTTTATTTGTTAGGGAAAAAAGTCCAATTCTCGTATTATCTAGCTTCTCCTCGTTTTCATAATAAATAAATTATCGGATAGTAAAGTATGCATAGTATTGTACATCTAACCTGGCTGTTGATTTTGTAATCATATTACCAATGTTACTAGCATGTTCTGCCTTTTTGTGCGGGGATTATGGTTCACTGATAACCATACCGCCCGCGGTGACGTGACATGCAGGACAAGCTCCAAGAGCAGCTGGACCTGCTCTCCACAACTTTCTCCAACCTACTACTCTCCTTCGACGCGTCTTCAACTTTTCATTTTTCATAATCTCCGACTTGGACTAGACATGGCTACGGCGCCAATCCTTTTACGATTTGAGAGTCGAAACGGCCAATTTCGAATCACCGCCAGGCCGGACGAGCTCTTTCCTACCCTGCAACAAAAGGTGCCTATAACCTTTGCCTTCCTGTATACATGCGGGACACTAATCAAATGCTATCAATACAGATTCTCGAGCATCTTCCGTCAGAGGTAGACCCAACATCTATCTCCCTCTCCAACAAGCCGATAGGTACCGGTGGGGAAGAAAGACAACTCCAGGCCCTGGACGGTGTTCCGATCGGACAAGTTGGCCTTAAGTGAGTGACGATAACCTATTTCAAGGGCTGAAGATCTCCCACTTACCTGTATGACTGCGTCTAGACATGGCGACAAGCTTTTTGTTGGATATCAAGACCGCACTACATCGCACAATGGCCCTTCCAACGGACTGACATCAACCACCACGGAACGTCGACTGAATGGCACATCGGTCCCCCAAGAGCAAACCATACCTATTCGTGCACAGCTCACCCCATCTCATGTCAATATCAAGAACCCCTGGGACGTTGTCAAGCAGTCA
Source organism: Penicillium sp. IBT 16267x (assembly GCA_028828865.1). Taxonomy (NCBI): domain Eukaryota; kingdom Fungi; phylum Ascomycota; class Eurotiomycetes; order Eurotiales; family Aspergillaceae; genus Penicillium; species Penicillium sp. IBT 16267x. The sequence continues at coordinate 209,435 of JAQJZQ010000005.1, read as the reverse complement.
CCGCTGGACAACTTACTGGATAAGAAGGATGGCAAGATTAAACGAAGCCAGGATCCCCGGATGTGCAAGCATGGTCCTCGGGGCATGTGTGACTACTGCATGCCTATAGAACCATACGATGCGAAATACCTGGCTGAAAAGAAAATCAAACATCTCTCCTTCCATTCATACCTGCGCAAAATCAATGCCGCCACCAACAAACCCGAAGCTGGCAGTTCCTTCATGCCCCCACTCAGCGAGCCTTTCTATCGAGTTCGACACGACTGTCCATCAGGGCACGCTGCATGGCCTGAAGGAATTTGTAGCAAGTGCCAGCCCAGCGCGATCAGCTTACAACCCCAGGAATTCCGTATGGTTGACCACGTTGAATTCTCGACCCCTGACTTGATCAACTCATTGCTGGATTTCTGGCGCACTTCCGGAGCTCAGCGGCTAGGATTTCTTTATGGAACATACGAAGAATATGATGAAGTGCCGCTGGGCGTCAAGGCAGTTGTTCAAGCAATCTATGAGCCCCCGCAGGTGGGTGAGGTAGACGGTGTCACTCTCCATGATTGGCATAATGAGAAGGAAGTGGATGAAGTGGCTCGTATGTGTGGCCTGCAGAAAGTCGGTGTCATTTTCACAGATCTTCTTGACGCGGGACAAGGGGATGGTTCTGTGGTGTGTAAGCGACACATTGACTCTTACTATCTCTCCTCCCTGGAGATCGTTTTTGCTTCGCGCCTACAGGCTCAGAATCCCAAAGCAACGAAATGGAGTCGCTCGGGCCGCTTTGGCTCTGACTTCGTGACCTGCGTGCTGACTGGTGATGAGACTGGAGCGATTGCTGTGAGCTCATACCAAGCCAGTGTTTCAGCAGTGGAGATGGTGCGAGCCAACATTGTCGAACCTTCTGCGGATCCCTCTGTTATGCTGGTACAGTCGGAGGAAGACGAAGATGTTGGCAGCAAGACAAGATATATCCCCGAAGTGTTTTTCCGTCGCATCAACGAGTATGGTGCAAGTGTACAGGAAAATGCCAACCCCAGTTTCCCCGTTGAGTTCCTGTTGGTGACACTCACCCATGGTTTCCCGACCGAGTCCGCACCCGTTTTCACGAACAGCCGCTTTCCCATCGCGAACCGCGAAATCATCGGACAGAGCCAGGAGTTGCGACATGTGGCTGAGAAGCTCATGTCCCATGGAGATCCCGACAAGGCGATCCAGGGCTTATCAGATTTTCATATCCTGTGCTTCCTCCACGGGCTTTCTACATTTAATAAGGTCAGTTACATATCAGAAAGATTCACAATAAGTACTAAACGCCTCTGGAATAACAGGACGAAGAAGACCTTCTCTGCCGAGTTGCCACGACCCACTCCCCTGCCGATGGAATGCAGCTGCTGAATACCCCCGGGTGGGCAACCTTGATGACAATTCTCCAAGAGAGTGGTGAGCGGCCCCCTAAGCGCCCCTGGCCCACGGCGGCCAACCCCAAACGGTGGCCCCACTCGTCCGCCATTGATTCCCCTCGCTCCATGTCCCCCAAGTCCGACGGTGAACAGCTTGCTAAAAGGTTCAAGGGAACTAGGCTAGAATGACTGGTCTTTCTATCTTCGCTATTCGGTGTCTTTTACCATATCCTCCTTTCTCGAATCCGGCCCGTCCCGCTTACCACAGGACTGCTGGCCATCAAAGGTCGACTGAAGTTCGCGACTCGAAGCAAGCTTGCAAACTTCCTCATCCCCTCGGAATCGATCAGACCCCCGACTGTGCCGGTGTAAATGAGAGCGGTAGAAATATGAGACAGGCATGGGTGGCGCGTGGTGGTTTTTCCAATATTTTTACCATATCAACTGCTCCCTATTATGGCATAGTAGATTGATAGCTTTTAGAGTCCATAACACCCGAGGTTATTTGCCCTTTTCGGCGAACTGAACAGCAGGTATCCAATGTCCAAGCCTAGCACATAGAGCAGATCTGCGGGCTTCAACGAGTTTGCACCTGCAATGATATGATGGTAGGTTGCAATGAATCCCGAACATACATATATTAGGTTCCAAGGTTGGCCCTTCGTCCCGGATGATTTAGTACCGCTAGACTGGGAAAGCCCGGAATTTCGGACCAACTCTGTCAGCTTGCTAGATGCCTTGACCTTCTCGGACCACCTTCGGGACTACAAGGCTACGTTATCCTATATAGAGCACCTGTGGATGTACGATATACTCAACCCCTGGGGCCAGAATTTCAGAACCAATATCAAATGTGGTATGTATTTCACAATCTACTACCATAAAACATATACGATCATTGATCATTGCGGCCCAGGCAAAAAGAGTGCTCAGAAAATGTCAGAATAACCATATCGTCTTACCAAGGCTGGGGTATTTTGCTTTCCTTCACAATCTCCCGCAGTCTCTGTTCCAGAACGTTCCGCCCTTCCGCATTCGCCCATATCTCATGCGGAGCATCATGAACAACATCCCAGGAGAGAAGTCTCTTCGTGATATGAGAAAGATCCTCTTGGCGCTCTGCCCACTCTGGATTACCACGAACCTCTAGGCCAGAGCTCACCACAACCAATGAAGTGGCCCCCATTTGGATATGGCGAGCAGATTGTATTTCAGCTGCTGTCATCGACACTGCGACCAGACTTTCTTGTAACTTGGCTTTGATAAACTTGTCAGATTGGTAGGCAGACCGTCCGATTACCCGATCCTCGCGGGTCCGACCACGCACCAGAGCGCCCGCCAGGCGATCAAGCCCAAGTGGAGAGAATACACCGCGAAGCCACAGGAAAAAGCCCCGACTGGGTTTTCCAAGGTCATCTAGATAGGCCTCGTGCAGGGGGTCGATTAGGAAAATGCCGCTCACTTCAAGAAGATGGCGACTGGCAAAGAGCCGCGAATAGAGGCTGCCAACCCCAGCAGAGACAACCACCCATGGGCCAGACTCATCTGCCAAAGCCAAGGCCTCAGAGAGGGCATCAACAGCCATTCCTGCTGAATGTGGTGATGGAGCATTGTCCGACCAGCCTAGCCCTGGTCGATCCCAGTAGCAATATCGACTTATAACCCCATGCCGATATGCATCATCAATGAAGGGTTGCAATCCGTGCTCAACTGGTCCATAGTCACCTTCGAGCAAGATGGTAGGTTCATCGGCACTTCCCGCAGTACGGTTTCCCACGCATGCCAGATGAACTTGGTACGTGCCACTACGAACAGAGTAACGCTGACCAGTAGGCTCAAGCGACGCATCATGAGCACGGAGAGTCAACGTCGCAGTGAACAAGACTGCGGCGATTGTCAGGACCGCCAGGACAACCAGCTCGACCAGGACAGCCAGCCACTCTTTCAGGGAACGTCGGGTCTCTTCACGGCCAGTGAGTCTCTCTTCTTCTTCCCGCTTGCCCCAAGCCACAGCTCGGTTCTGGATGACTTGATACAGAGAGATCAAAGATGCCCAGGCAACGGATGCAATCCCCACCCATCCTTCTTCAAGTCGAATCCGGGGCACAGCAAGAATCACAATCATATTCACCAGAAGTAACACGGTCAAAATGCTTCCCCAGATGGTCATTGGCTTGGAAGGTACTGCAAAGAAAAGCAAGCCGAGCACCAAGTACCCAGTTGTGAGAGTGATATATGAAAATGCGAAAAAGCCCGAGCCACGAGCGTGCATTAATGGCGGGCTAACGAAGATGGACACTAATAGAAACGTCCACCATACGAAGTTGATGGCCAAGGCTAGTAGGGACACTGCACGTATAGCGCGCACACTCCATATATTATAAGGTGATACCTTATGTCTTACGTTAGATCATGGTGTGTAAATTAAGGCCATCGATGCATTAACTTACAGCTGGATCGTCGGGGCTCAGATAGCCCCGATCATTCTCTGGTGGTAGCAATCTTGTGCGCTCGGTCGGTTGAGGTGTTGGATCCCCCGCATTCTGGTCATCTTCACGCTCAGAGCGTTGATGTGACTGCTCTGCAACGCCATTTTTATGTCCCCATATGGAGACCATCTTTGATCCTTGTCAAATCCTTGATTTGCTCTCGGATTAATTATGGATGAAAGAAAAATCTAGTCCGCAGGAACTTCATAGTTGTATGGGGGTATCACCACAACCTAAATATGACGTCATACATTTCAACTTGTCCAAGTCTGACCAGGAACTGGAATCAGGAAAAGGGCGTTGGACAAAGTATGGCTCAAGTCGTCATTCGAAACCTTTCCTCTATTCTGTGATTGCATGAAAATTGCCTTCTTTCCCTTGAATAAAAAGCTTTTCTCATTCATAATGTTCCAATGTTCGGGCAGCCATGGCCTTGGGTGGAGTGGGAACTTAACTTCAAGTTACCTGTTCCTGCTCCTTACCAAGACGGCCAATTGCTAATATACAGCGAAACCATACAAAGTGATTTAGGTATCCCAGGATCTATTTCCATAGTATAGACGGCCTTAAAGTCTAATGTAAAGATTTTGATATGCCAAATGCATGTGGTATTACTTGTCGTTATTCATCCTAACCGGTTCTTAGTCAGCATGGTCGCGCTCTAACTAATTCATGCGATGTGAATGAATCGTCCGGTCTACATCCTTTTCGGTATTCAAGTGTGACGAGGATGACGACTCCACTAAATTCTCTCTGCGTCGCAAACTCGACTTGATTTGCATTTCGTGCTTGTTTCATCCTACAATACCCGAGTCCACAGTTGTGACTTCGGGTCCGTCGCCCCCGCATCCCCGATGAGCGAGCTCCAGAGATCCTTCGCCAGAGCCAAATTGGCCATGTTGCCTCCAGAGGTACCAATGACAGACCCAATTGGTATGCCCAGTGAGAGCCGAGATGAGGATAGCTCGTCAGCCTCCTCATTGTCGTCTACAGGCACACTAGTGCCGTCGCCGACGAGACATCTATTCGCCCGAACAAGAAATCCGTTGGTCTACCTTTCAGCTCAATGTTTACTCTTCTTTTCTTTTTTGTTTATTTGACAGGGTGCTTGGACAGCTTGAACGTGTTTCGGGTTTCGAAGTTCAGAGCAAAATATCTTGACTGGACTGGCTAACATTTATCTTCAGACAATCAACCCATTCATTAACGTGGACAGACTTCTTTGAGCAGGAGCTATTTCTACCTCAGGAAGGAGAGAATCTTCATATCATCCATCATGTTTACCTGACTCCACCAAGTCACTCGGGTCCACTCTTCGTGATGCATCACGGTGCAGGCTCCTCTGGCCTCTCATTCGCAACATGCGCGGGGGAGATCCGGAAAATCCTTCCGAAAGCTGGAGTCCTATCCATCGATGCGAGAGGGCATGGTCGTACGATGATGACTTCTAACCCGCCCGATCTCGATCATCAAAATCCCTCCATCGCGATAGCGGCCCAAGCTGAAGCTGATGATCAGGTTGAACTGGATTTGAGTCTTGAAACCTTGAGCAAAGACCTTGTTCATGTGATTCGCAAGACCCAGGATCGAATGAAATGGGAAAAATTGCCAGAGATTGTCCTCGTAGGGCACAGTCTTGGCGGTGCTGTCATTACCGATGTCGCGAAGAAAGGTGAACTGGGCCCTAAAGTCTTAGCTTATGCGGTGTTGGATGTTGTGGAGGGTGAGTCCTTTGCTTGGGGATGCGACTTCTCTCGATCTAACCAATGCATAGGTTCAGCTATGGATGCCCTCCAAAGCATGGAAAAATACCTCCTCACCCGACCAGTCCGATTCCTCTCACTGGACTCGGGAATTGAATGGCAGTATGCACCCCCTTTCTCTTCAATTTTCGTGTTTGGTCCAGAAAATTTACTAAATCATTTGATTTGCAGCACCCGGTCTAGGACGATTCGAAACACCACCTCTGCGCGGGCATCCGTCCCTTCTTTGATATATGAAGAAGCTCAGCCAGCTGATTCCTCCAGGCCTTGGGTCTGGCGCTCCAATCTATCCGCAACCAAACCATTCTGGGAAAACTGGTTTATTGGCTTGAGCAAGAAGTTCCTCGAGGCACGTGGAGGAAAACTCTTGCTCTTGGCAGGGACAGATCGGCTGGATAAAGAACTCATGATCGGACAGATGCAAGGTAACTATCTGCGCTTTTGCCCTGCGGCAGAGTCCCTACTAACTTGCCCGACAGGAAAATACCAACTCCAAGTCTTTCCTGAGGCAGGCCACTTTGTGCAAGAGGATCAACCTGCCAAGACGGCGCAGGTATTGGCAGACTTTTATAAACGAAATGACCGCAGTGCCTTGGTGCTGCCGCCAAAGGTAGCAGACATGCAAGCTGCTGCTGCAATGAAGAAAGGGACCGGCGCTTTCATCAATGGACAATTTAAGTAGACGCCAATGTCATGATTGGTCCTCATATCGGGGAAATGAATTGACAGGTCAAGTCGCCTTGTATACCCGAGGATCCATGAGGCCCTTTGAGCTGTGGTGTAATCATGTTATTCAAGCTAGTCCTTTGGGGTCACTTCAAGGTAAATAATAGAGATCACGTAGTCTTTCGTTATAGGTAATGAAGGAAGAGGTTTGGAAATTACATCCACCATCTGACTGACAACTATCGAGCAGGTGGTCATTATGCTTGAAATGTTGGATTGGCCTAGATAGATAGTCACTGGAACCGGAAGAAGCTGCAGGTCGCTCTGGATTGGAGAAGCAACTTGCAACCCTAAGGCTAAGGACCACATTTGCAGGTCAATCATAAGGTCAATCACATAGGAGTTGGCAACCATTAGGCGCCATAGTAAGATATGCAAGGGCTTTTGAACAATAACAATAGAGAAAATCCGCTCCCCCGTCAACCATGAACGCCACCGAAATTCCGCAAGAGACAACAAGATATTCGATTTCAAAAAAGGAAAAGGTCGGGCAAATTAAAGAAGATATGCAGTGAGAAACCGGGGGTATTTTTTGCCGAATAAAATGGGTATGTGGGACAATGGAATCGGATGGTCAATAGAAGCCTGGGCTGCGTATTCTAGGGAAGGTAGGCACCTCCGGCAACAACCAGGTTCATGTTGGTAAACTTGACTTTGTACACGGCAGTTTTCTTGGTCGGGAAGGCACTGATCTGATCAGGAGTCACCACGACATCCTTGCCCTTCTTCTTCTTGCTCTGAGCCGCGGTCCCCGCAGGGGCATTGCTGACATCAATCTTGGCAGCACCGGAGCCTTCACCAGCCGCCCGAGCTTGGTTTGCGTCCTGGGGCCCAGTCACGTCCCAAATACGGACAGTTCCATCCGCCCCACCCGAAACCAGCACGGTTGACTCGACGCTCCAGCTTAGAGACCAGATCCCACCCTTTCCATGTCCACGCATGCGCTTCAGGAGTCGACCAGGAGCCAGATCCCATAGGAAGATCGACCCCTGATCATCGGCAGAGGCAAGGATCTTCCCATCGCGGCTGCACTCCATGGCGGTGATGTTTCCAGTATGACCGGTAAACATACGCACTGCGTTTCCGGTAGTGACGGCCCACATCCGGACCGTGTGATCACAGCTAGCAGTGAAGATGTACGCGGAGTTGGGATGGAAGCACACGCGATCGACATCCTGCTCGTGGCCAACAAAGATGCGCTGCTGACGGATATGATCCGTGACCCAGAGGCGGGCCGTGCGATCAGACCCACCTGAAACGAAATAGTGACCAAATGGTCCCCAACACAGGTCCCAGACAGGTCGATCGTGACCTTTGTAAACAACCATGCATTGCCAGGTATCGAGAGACCAAAGTCGAATGGTCTTGTCCGCAGAAGACGAGAGCAGGAAACGTGCATTCGTGGGCACGTAGTCATCAGGATCCACGTTCTCGGCGCGAGTAGCTGAGGGTTGGAAGGCTACTGCATAAACAGGGCCAGAGTGGCCAATTAAGCGACGGGAATTGGCAGGGGGCTGATCATCCATTTCAGGGTAGGCTGCTTCGATGTTTTTGCCATCAAGAGTCCAGACACGAATATATGACTGTTCAAACCCGGCAGCCACAAGTATGTTGTCGTCGGAGAAGTCAAGGCAGTTTATCCTGCAGATCTGTCAATACATCAGAGATATCAGAATGAGGCCAGAAGACTCACCCGTCATAGGTGTTGTGGAATGTGAACATGCACACGCTAACACCAGGGCCCACGCCACCAGTGCGTCCGTCGATCTTGTACCGATCGCGATTTTCCTTGACTTTCATGACCTCCATACGCACGTCGCGAGCAGTTGAAGGGGGAAAAGGGATATCAGCGCGGGTGGGCGCCTCGTCGTCTTCTTCCTTCTTGATCATCTGGTCGAACTCTTGAACAAGAGTATTACGCCCGGCAACAGGGGCCTCCTTGGCATCCTCGTCGGCTAGTTCAGCACGCACGTCTTCTTCCATCGCTGGCTCCATCGGCATCTTTCCGAGGCGAAGTCGCGGGAGAGTACCCGCCATGGCAGGATTGTCACCTGTGTAAGCGGAGCCGGGATGATGACCGGGGATACCCTCGTCCTCGGCAGGGTACGACTGGCCTGCTCCGATCTGGCCGAGCATCGTAGCAAAACTGAACCTATCATCAGCGGCGCGGTCCATGGTCTTGACAGTGCAGAAGCTGCTCAAAATTGCGTTCATCACCGATCCTCCTTCTTTTTCCTTGCTTTCTAGGAACTGCAGAAGATTGGTGTATGCGGGATTGCTGAGAACAACGCGATACTTGTTAGTGCGGTAAAGCTTGGCGACTGAGTTGGCCTGGACATGCTCCGGGAGACTAATGGGTTCGAAAACACGAATGTCATCCGTATGTTCTGGCAGGAACATGTTCTTGTTTGTCTCGAAGAATTGCTTTGCATCTTGTGGGTAGAACGAGGTGATCATATTCAGGAAGGAGTAAACAAAGAGTGGCCACAGCACCCGACGGAGTTCCGGCTGAATTGCAGTCAGTGAGTGTTTGACCAGGAAACTCGAATATTACTGACCTTGTATAGGTCGAGGTTTTCCTCAACCCATGTCTTCAAAAGATCTAGATAATGCGTTAGAATGCAGTTCTGCCATGTAGGAGTGCTGGAAACTGCTTACCAAATCCCTGCTTGAATTTAGGACGAGCATCCTCCCCAAGGGGAGGGAGAGGACGGCCATCGATCTCTTGGTTGGCCGATTCCATCCGGAGCATGGCCTCTGTGCGGCTGTAGCCTTTCTTGGCTAAGTAATCGATGACCTACATAGAATCATCCAGTTAGCTAGGCAACTCAGACGTGACAAAATCCATGAAACAGACAGTCTCGCTTCCACAGGGGTTTTCAACCAAGAAAGTGGTCAGAGTAGACTGGAGTCCGTTCGACGGCCCCCCGGCCGAATTGGCCTGTGATGGCCGTGGCTGCTGCTCGGGCTGCTCAGACTCGGCCTCAACAGCGGCCTGGTCTCTTGGAGGTGCAACACAGCCTTGTTTGCCCTTGGGCCTATCCCGACGACCTTTCTTTTGGGTCTTTCGAGGAGGCATGACTTGGCAAGGAGACGGTAGACAAATGATGATTTTGGAGGAATGGGAACGAAGACGATACAAAGAAGAAATTTGTCAAAAGTAAATGAGAGAAACTTGGAGAGAGGAACGTGAAGGTCGAAGATTTGAGCACGTCCAAACACGAAGCCAGACAATTCCCTAATCGGACAAGCGTGTGGCCACAAGACAAACTTCGTCTCTTCCGAGCATTCTATACTTCGTTTACCAACGAAGCTTCACTCCTTATAGAAAAGACCACATCCGTCACTAGCGCAATCTCATAGACATCACACTGTCTGAAAGGGGCCTGGCTTAATGGGATTGAAGCCCGTATTCCAAAAACAACAACAACATGCATGTTAAGAAAACAGTAGGTAATAGACATAATGGAACCAATGAACTTCAATCATCACGGGCAAGAGTATGAGAAGTCCTCCCACCTCCGGGTAGGGGTGGACTGGATGCTGATTGTAATATGAGAGATGTTACTCACAATTTGATTCAAATTTTGTTGCGACATGGCACCACTCTGCGGAGGGGGTGGGCCTGGAGTCGGTGGAGGATGCACCGGTGGGCCAGACAAAGGTTGCTGGGAGCTCATGGGCATCCCACTGCCGTTTGCACCAGGCCCCATACTGCCGCTGCGCGGCACAGGGCTAGGGGCGCCGCCAGGCGCAGACATTGTGATTAATTAGGGTTGGGTACCAGTAGAAGATAGGTGAAAGAGGAATTGTGTCCCAGACAGAATAAATATAGCTATAGATAGAGTGAAGAGGATGATGTGACGCGAGGATGAGATGAAGAGGTACAATAATGGGGAATGATTTTGATATCTCAATATCAATGGATCGGGACGCCGCAACTGGCACTACTTCACCGCCTTCCTCCCCCGGATTTTCCACGTGATGCTTCGAGTTTCCACCAATTGCGCCCTCAATTCACCGTTCAGTAGGACCTAGACATTCCTACAAAGTGGCAGATACACACAATCTCTCTGTGGATTTTTGACAGCAAAGATGGTGGACTCACCCCAGACTCAAACATTTAGTTCTGCGGATCGTATTCGTCAACTGAATGATATTGACCAGGTACACTCAAGCTTCCCTGAGCTCGCAAATAGTTATACTAACCAGGCTGTGGGAATAAAGGATGTTGCAAAATTGATTCACTCTGCTGGGCTTGGAATTCAAGCTTTAACGAATGCGAAGCCAGACTCATCTTCACCCGCCCACACCGGCTCTCTCGAATCACACAAGACCCAGTTCAAAGAAGCCGCCGCACAGTACTTTGCCCTCCTATCCTCCATTGACGTGCGCCTCCGACGCCAAGTCTACGCTTTGGAAGAAGCTTCAGTGTTGGGACCTGAAACGAACTCTCGAACAGGTGATGCGACCGGCACAGGTGCGGGTGGAAGTGGGACTAGCGCTGGATCGGGCGCCGCCTCCAACCCTCTCGACATCAGTTGGCTGAACAGTAGGAAGGATACGGTCGGGAAAGATAAGGAGGCAGAACTGTGGGCATCGGCACGGCGGTTTGTTGAGCAATTGGACGCGTCTTTTGGTTCGCAGCCCTCTGGCAAGCAAAGCGGGAATGCAGAGCAGATGCACGTCGATTAATACAGGGTGTATCCGCTATGGAGTTGCGAGAAAGGAGTCGGACCGGATTTTTATTTATTTTGATACCCCCCCCCCCTCAGTTACCAAATGGTGATGGCATCGAGAGATGATGCAGAAGCATAGCAGCAATATCCACCGCCAAGCTGGAAGAGCTTTCATTACAATAAATATGGAATCAAGCTTGAAGTACATGACTGCAGAGCTGATGAATGATATTGATGAGTAAAGCCAGGCAAAAAAAATAACAGGGAACCGATAAGACGTCTAACATGGGCTCCCAGAGCCATTCATGGTGTCGAGATTGCAAAGATTGCAAAGCAAGTTTATTTCTGCATGGACTTGATCATCTCCAGTTGTGTTGCGCGGTCCCGATTTGTCTCCGAAAGTGGCGCAAGGCCTAATATATGATCATTAGCACCGGATTGCAACAATTGTACAAGAAGGAATCACTTACTCCGAAGCTCGCCAACGACATCCTTGGCCTTGCCAAAGTAAACCTCCTCTGAAAGATCACAGTCAGGTCAGCCAACACCATTCCATCCATGAATCAAAACGACGTACGTAGCAAGTTTCGCATCTTCAGTTCCATATCCTCCACTAATCTGCCCACATTCGCGACGTGGCTGGCATCCGATTCCACGGGGAGATCCACTTCAACCTGGCGAGTCATGTTGCCGCTCAGGTCCATCTCGCCGAGGGCCGGGCTTTCGTTGGACAGGTGGAGGATGACTGTGCTGGTCAATTTGTAGTGGGACATGCGAGCCCGATCGGTGGCCTCGAAGACGTGGATACTATCCCACGCGCCCGAGCTCTGGGAACCGGGCGTTACCCCTGGGAGATGAAAGCATTAGCTACCGCCCATTTGTAAAGTGACCATACCGCCGTCCAGGGAAGAACATACCCTTTTTCAAGAGGATCACTCCAGCAAAACCATCATCAAGATCCCAAAAGTACACACTCCCGACACCGCCCTCGTAGTAGAGCTCTCGGTAAACATCAAAGGCATCATTGGCAGCGACCTCCAGCTTGCGCACACGCTCACTAGGGACAGTGCCATCCTCTAGTGGAGGGTCAAATTCATTGCTCCATGGTGACCGGTAGCTATCTCCATCACGGTTGTAGTCACAGAGGAGGTAGTCCCGGTTGGACTGCTTGCATTGGCGAATCTCCAAAGGCTGGTCAACAGAGGAGAGGAGATCTTCGGTAAGATCGGGCACAATCGTTGTGATGGCTTGAAGATTGGCCTTGGTATCGCGCGGATTCAGGCGCCGAAGGAGATCGCTGGAAAGAAAGTGGTCAGCTCGGTACATCTGGGGCGGGGTTGCTGTTGAGGATCGAATTGTAGAGCAAATTTGGGAGGGGTTGGTCAATTGTCGATTATGACGAGATCGAAGTAGATGATAAGTTAAGCATGTAAATAGTACTTACAGTGCGCTGTCAAACTGTGCATCAGCCATGGTGGATGTGTTGGGGGGGAGTTTGTCTATTGATGATGCTCGCGGATGTTGATGAGAGGAGGTGCGTGCGCCGTGCTGAGTCGGCCGTTGCAATTAGCGCCGATCTACGTATATATCAGCTACACAGGTGGGTCCACGTTCTTGTATGCCGGAGTACCCTAACAAGACATCTGAAGACCTATCATACTTTAGGTAGAATTACCTTGGGACTAGGTGATCTTGGAAACATTAATCTTAAAATTACCATGTCTTAATGCCGCGTCCAGTCAATTGATCCTATGTTCACGAGTACGGATCATTTATATATACAGTATTCACTACATATGCTAATACCTTTCAACTTTCTGATATCCATCTGGGTCGATCATGATAAATCTGACTACCCTCCAAGTTTTAATAAGCCTTGATCACCCCAGGTCAAAATGTTACATATAGGTGCCTATATTGCCCAGGTGCTTTCAAGGCATTTGTTGACCTTGACAATATGCATGAACCTTGAATGTGGCGTACTAGATGTCAATAGAAATTGGGTTATTGTCATTTTAGAACACTTCATCCGTGTAACATATGTGAGTAAGATGAGTCTTGGCAATGACCTTTTCATCATCGAACGTACAGTTGTGACACCTTCGCAGCGTATGATATACACATTAAGATCCCTTGCGGGAGCGACACACTATTATTAGCTCCTGCAGTAAAGAGGGGTTCAACTCCTTGATCACAGACAAATCAAAGAGTTTTGTCAGTTCCCCGGTTCTCACAAATCCACGCCCTTAATTCTCCAAGTAAGGTGGAGCTTTGTCAAAATAAAGAAGCAATTTAGATATTAAATGTGAGACAGGGCGAATGAGAGGCGGCGGTAATTTCTTCTTATGGCCATGGGGAATTGAACTCACTTTGATTAAATGGTACGGAGATTTGAGGCTGTAGCAGTAAGAAAAGCACGAGTACAGGTAGTATTTAATGTCGCGTTGATGACATTTCTTCTTCCTCTTCTTCTTCCTCTTCTTCCTTCTCTCCATACACTCGTTCCATTCCCCAACTCAATCGTTACCTTTCGTTTTCACCTTCTCACCTTCTCAACTTTTCATCCTTCACGTCATTCATTTCAAAAATGAAGCTGATTCTCATCGTCTATTGTGCCCTGCTGGCTCTCGTGGCTGCAGCGGACACAGATGCCAAGGCCCAGTGTGCCAAAGCCTGTAAGTTTTTGTCTTGATTCATCGAATTGGTCACAGGTCTCTTCTAATCTTCTCTTCTTCAGGTGACCCCCGCGACAATTGCTGCATTGCCAAGTGCTACCAGGTGCCTTGCCCCAGTGAGAGTCAGGTTAATGATACCAACAAGTGTGTCTCCGCATGCCCCCAGGGCACTGGCACCCCAGCCGATACCCAGAAGTATGCAGACTGTGAGAAGCGTTGCTTCGACACTTACTTCTTCCCTGCTGCCGGTGTCACCGCTACGACTACTTCCTCCGGTACCACTGCCTTTGGCACCACTGCTTCTGGCACCACTGCTTCTGGCACCACTGCCTCTACTACCACTGCCTCTACTACCACTGCCTCTACTACCACTGCCTCTACTACCACTTCTTCTGGTAAACCTGCTTCTGACATCACTGTTTCTGGCACCCATACCACCCAGACAGATGATACCACAGGCTCTGACAGCAAATGTAAGTGAAAGATCTGTCCTGAATGTGAAACCCAAGAAAGCTCACACTTAGTCTTCAGCCTCCAAGGAAAGTGGTTCCGCCAGCGGTTCGTCCAGCCACACTAGCGCTGCACACACCACCAACGCGGCTGCCAATCTCCAGATGGGTGCTTCGGGCGTCGGTATCTTCGGCTTGGTGCTCGCTGCCTTTGCTCTGTGAGCCATTTCAAGTCAATCCCTGATGGAGATTTTTATCTTCGGATCTTATCTTGCCGGGCATCTCCCAGTCGCACTCGCTAGCTGTGCCCTTTTCTTTTCTTTCTTGCGTTTCATTTTTTATTTCGACATGTGTGATACTATTTCCTGTGACTACACTTAAGTTTAAGGGCAAGCAACGGGATTTCAAAAACTTTACCTTTGTTTTGGGTCGATAGCCTGGTGGATGAGGTCGTAGGACGTAAACAACCAAAGTGCATTGCGGACCGATCGCCCATTTTCAAAATGTGCAGATCATATCCCACAGCTCCCGCATGGAGCTATATGTTGAAATTTGAATATGCACCGTGTCCGCAGAATCTATGCAGGGGAAATTGGAGCTACTGTGAGTCTAGATCTCGGGCTGCAGATAAGACGTTAAGCCCACTTCACCGCCAACGCATTGTCTAGGGAAAATTGACTTTCGTTCTCCGCCTCTCCCTGATGAAAAAAACAATAATCTAAATCTTTCACCCTGAATCGGAGTCAAGCCCCGGATTGAACTATCGAGAGTGTCCGTAAACACACCAATCAAAGACCAACCATGGCACCAACTCTCAGCATGTCAGAAACTAGCCCGCAATTCGAGAGTCTATACAACGCAATGTCCACCTTTGTGGATACTTGCATGTCGGGCCATGACCCTTCTCACAACCCGCCCCATGTTCACCGAGTGGTCAAACTGGCTCTCAAAATTCTTGACGCAGAACGCCGGCGAGACCCCAAAGCACAGTACTCCGGTGCCGTGGTGAAACTTGCTGCCCTACTTCATGATATCGGAGATCGAAAGTATTTGCCAAACATGGCGACGGATACAGCTGAGGCGGTGTCTTTGGATCCGAAGACAATGGTCGAAAATGCACTATTGCAGCGTGGTGCACCCGCAGACCTAGCTTCCAGAGTACAAACCATCGTCTCCCATGTATCGTATTCCACAGAATGCAAGGATCCCTCCGTGATCCGGCGATTGATTGATCAAGAAGGGTTGGTGGAGCTGGCAATTGTGCAAGATGCCGACCGACTGGACGCGATCGGAGCCGTTGGCATTGGGCGCTGTTTTACCTTTTTGGGTGCGCAGGGAAAGAAGTTTGCTGGAGAAGGGGGATGGGTCATGGATAATGCGATTGAGCATTTCGGGGACAAGTTGGTGAAGTTGGAGGGGATGATGAAGACGGCCACGGGCAGGGATATGGCTCGTGTGCGGACAGAGAGATTAAAGGTCTTTGAGGGGTGGTGGGAAGAGGAGATGAAGGATTCTGCTTGAAGGGAGACTAGGATAGACTTGTCTATGTTGAATATGGACCCTCAAGAGGGACCGAGTTTATATTGATGTGCATAGCTAATTCCGACCTAGAAGGAGTGATAGAGCATGGCAAAGAAACCAGAACCGGAACCAGAACCAGGAAGTAGAGAGCAGAAAGGCACATTCCAACATCGAAAGATCACAAATCCTCCAGTCTATCAAATTGTAAACAAGAATAAGTACAAGTTTGGGTATTTGGGTTTCTGTGTGAGCAAGTAGAAATTCTCAAAAACGCCGCGAGACAGAGCGAATAGGCAGACGATCCAGGTTTCGGATTCCATCTGATGCAATCTGATGCACCAATACAGGGTCAGGAAAAAGATAAAAAAGCAGTAACTCCGTGTGTAGTTCTCCAACGCCATACGCGTAAAGCACAAAGTTCTAAATCACCAGAAGAAAAGAGATGAAGGAAGAGGGGAGATTGGGGGCAAAGATCAGACTCGGTCTCGAGCAAAGTCCAGAACCTCACAGTCATCCTCAAAGAAGCCATCATCGGCCTTCAGTGGGGCTGATGCTTTCTTCTTTCGTCGAGTGGTAATAACTACCTCCTCGACGTGACCGGTACTGTTGGCCAAACTAATGAGGTTCTCTATATCACCACCAGCACCAAATGAATGTCCATGGACAGCAGAGTCATCTTCTTCATCGTCCGCATTGTCATCAGCACTATTGTTGTACGATCTCACATGTACTTTGGCAGTTGGGATATCGCCTCCAAAAACCCACTGTTCACTAGGGCCAGCCATGGTCGGATCCGCCTCAGTGCCATGAGAAGAATAGACGTGTAAACCAACCCGCTGGTCAGTATGGAAAGGTTGGTATGGTGTGTTCGTCTCAATCTCCGCCTGAGAGAGGGGCTGACAGAAGGGCCGATTCGTGCTAGAGGGGTGTGCGCTAGCAGATGGCAAAAGAAGGGTTGCCTTGACAACTAGTTCCGGATCGTATGCTTTAAGAGGCGCTGGTCCACAGGGCGTCTGCAGAGTAGCAGGTAACTTGTATTGCCTCTCTTTGCCACCGATCACAGAGTGAAATTGACGGTTCTTGTGGTTAGTCGGACCTCGCTTGAGGCGGTATAGCTTGAAATTGCCATCATCCACTATACCCAGGAAGATCAGACCTTTGTTGCAAATCCAAACCACACGGGACGGGGCTGGATCTCGTGCGAGCCCTGTCAGGTGAAGTCTGTTTTTGCCCAAATGTCGAAGGGTGTGAACAGTACCAGTGGCTGCAGCACCCATAGATTTGCTGAGCCCGGCTGCAACTACCTTTCCGCCCTTGATGCCAGCTGCAGTTGGCAGAGCGAAACCGCTGATGTTAGGGAATGCAGTGCCGCTAGTGGAAGGAACGCGTCCTCGAACAGCGGAGAAGAAGGGTTGAGTCTTCCCTCCGACCAATTTCATGGCTGCTGACAACGGATTTCCACCGGGTACTTGTACTGAAATCTCGTCACTCATTGTATCAAGGGTCGGAGACTTGGGTACAGGGCGAACTCGGCGGAAAGGAGGCCATTGAAAGGCACTTCGAGGGAGGTCAAACACATGGACAGTCCCTTTTCGCGTAATGATGGCTAATCGATCGCCCACTGGTGCGGTCCATATCACGTCGACGATGCTTGATGTGGTCAATCGAGCGTATCGTGCTACCTGACGCACATTCGGGCTTTGATCAGCTAGGCCATCAGCCATGAATGCCATTGCTCGGCAATTCTTAAGCTGCATGAGATCCCAGACGTATTGGACGTCACCCTTCTTACTAGCGGTGAACAGCATCAGTCCATTAGGCGATAGGGAGAGGAAGCTGCAGCCATTAGGCGCCTGAAAGGTTGCCACTGGGTGCAGGGAGGCCGCCTTTAGGTCCATGCCATCATCCGACCGCTGCAAGTCAATAATAGAGACTGCGTCGGGGACAGGAGAGGCGGCCGATTGCGTATCCTGGGCATGGGTTGGTGGGAAAACTCCATATCCCGAGGCAGGGGAATCCGTGCCCCGACTAGGGCGTTGAGGCGTTCCAGCGGAATTCTGGTTATTCCAGTATGTATTCCATGCTTGCATTCCCTGATCTCCCATCCACCGAGCACCTTTGACAAGCTCTTGCGTGACACCTCTGGCAACCTTGTCGAGAAAGCTTTCGCCTTCGCCAACATCCGTCGCACAATTCACGGAGGGCATAGTAGGGGGACTGCGAGTCTCAAGTCCTTGAGCCCGACCATGTATCAGATTTGCAGGAACTATCCCTTGAATAGATCCCCTGTACGAGGATGATGGAGGGACAATTGCAAGCCATCTCCCCTGTAAGGCTAGAATAGGACGCTCAGACAACGACGTGCGGGGCAGGTCATTATGAGAGCCATCCGGGTCAGTTGAGCTAGAAGAGGTGGAGTATCGCCGATTTTCCCCAGTCTGTATATTTGTCCAGGTTTTCCCCAAGCACTGATAGGACCCCGAGGAAGTTTGCCTGTACACATAAACTTCTCCACTGATACCAGAAGCTACAATAACATGGCTTCCACTAGTCATGAGCTTCAAACTACCCACAGGCGAGGGTGCCAAGGAAGGAAGACCGGGAATATTCTCCAACGACGGTATAGGTTTACCTGCAAACAGGGTTGCAACATGATCCCCAGACCGGAGGGAATATACTTCCACTCGGGTTTGATAGAACGGAATATCCTCTCGAGGGTGACGTCTGTCACTTGAAGGACCCCGTGTCATGGACGGAGACACTTCATTGATCTCAGAGCCCGCAGAGGAAACACGACCTTCTTCGTCATTCGGCGCCAGTGGCCCATGAACAATGACGACCACGTGAGCCTGGTAAGATGCCGGTGACTCCGTGGGATTGTGACTAATGGGCACGATCTTTGCCTCGAGAACCCGGCCACTGAGACCAGTGATCTGCCCAATGAGCCGCGTCCGATGGTCCTCGATCGCCTGGACTTCCACTCCGCTGTCTGTTCCTACCACCAGAACGTTCAAGGCACCGCGTGATGCCTTTGACAGATTTGGGAGAGTATCAAATGCACAGAACGAGTAAGCGCCATCCGTCACCGCACGGGTGTGGGAAGGAATGTCGATTTCAGGTGCGCCATAGAAATGGGCCTGAGGCAGGTGAGGTGGGGGCGGAAGATTACTCATTGGACTTCCATAGGAGTGACTCTTGCGTCGATCCACAGACTGCTGCCGGGATTGCATATTGCTGCGGTACCCACTACTATAGCTAAATGGCCGAAGTCGCGTCGGGGGAGACGCCGAAGAAGGTTGGCTAAAGCCACCCCGTTCTTGGATAGTGGGAAAGTTGAGAGAGGATTCATGGGGAACCTCGCCGTCCATCAGATCCGTTGGAGGGCTCTTTCCAAAGGGAACCGATTGTGCCCATGTGTCGGTGCGACTGGTGAGATCAGTGTCGGCGTTGTCTCCCATTGACCCGAGCACGTCGAGGACGGGCGATGTCACGGTGGGTGGAACATGGTGCTCCAGAGGGGGATCTGGAAAGGAAGATGGCTCTGCTGGTGAAGGCTCCAAGGGTTGAACCCTGAATTGGTATTGTCAGAACTGCCAAGAGGGACAAGGTGGGGATTCCGAAGGGTCACATACACGTTGTCTGGAGGAGTCTCTGTCTCCGTCACAGCCCTGGCCGCGGCCTTAGCCTTTTTGCTATTTTTCTTCTTTTTGCCTTTGCTACCACTTGACTCATGCTCTGGAATGATGCGGGTCTGATCAGGATCGAAGGATATCTCGTCTTCTAGCGACCGGCTCTGCTGTCGGATCAAATCGTCAGATGCGGCCGGGGGCATTCAACTGGACTGTGCCTCAAGGAGACACTGGATGGTTCAGAACAGAGGAAGCCGCTCCCAGGACCTGTCAGGAGGTCTGAGAACGGAGAATAACCGGTCTGTTGCCGATGGTGCTGTGAGGGACAAGCTAGAAAGGGCAAAAGGAGGGGCTCAGTTCTAGGTGGCACCAGTTAGAGCAGTCCATAGTCATTCTGTTGTATTTTCGGGCTGCACTAGGAGAAAAAGGACTATTTGAATGCCGCATTAATCATGTCACACTCACCTATTCAGTGAATCGGGGTAAATGATAGCAGTTCGTGGAGTTGGTCGTGTCGGAGGTTGTTTAAAGGAACCAAGGCGTATCTAGAGCGGAGTTCACTCTGGAGACGCGGGGAAGCTGATAAGAGCGGATATGTGTGGATAAGGAACACAACACTCACTGGGGATAAATCTAGTCAGTGCCCGAAGAAAGGTTTGAACAAGTATATAACGTTCGCTTTGATCCCAAGTTGGGTGTAGAAAGAAGGGACAAGAACGATGAAAGCGGGGGAAGCAAATGCGGTGCCTGAGTCAGAACTGTGACCAAATGACCCCTCAGCTGTTCAGCCGGGCGACCCAGGTGGCCGGCCCCCTTTCAACTATGACTATTGATTACAACTCAAATCCAAGGTTATTGCCATTAAACTTCGGTCATGATTGACTACATCCTTATCTAAGCAATGGCCAGTAAATCCATGGAACTCGTCATTGCCCCCGATCATAGCCGTTATTGAAATACAAGGGATTGACAGCTAAAGCCGGTATGTATGGTGGAGAATCGGGGAACCGGGGGGTCACGGGGCTGGAGCAGTGACGCGGATTTTAACCTTGGGAATATGTTGCTGACGCGGATCATTCATGCGATCGTTCCTGTTTGACCGATCACACTCCGGAGATAACAATGAGCGCCACGTTTTGCCTCAGCTCTGCTCACCATGCCCTGCCCGATACCAGAAACAGGAATAGGAGATCTCTCGGGGAAATGGAGAAAAGACAAAGTCAAACAGGAAAAAGGGTTGTTTTGATTGTTCTATTAAAATGGACGAGGCTGCAATAGCAGGAACCGCCTGGGTGGTGATACAGAGCCCATGTGGGGCCGATAGTGGTAGATGGAGATTCCCCTGATCGTTCCCAGTTGTAGCTCAAGTCTTCTTCTTTGCAGCAGCCTTGGCCTTGGCGGCCTTCTTCTTGTTGCTGTTGATCATCACAATGCCTATGAAGGTGCCCACCACAGCGGAACCCAACAGGGCCAGGATAACGGGAATACGGATGGCCCAAACACGGGGAGGGAAGAGGTCGTGGAGAGGGTGCCCGGGGTCAACGAACGGCTATTGAGAGAGAGAGTAATTAGTATGGGAGAGATACATTTTATAGCAGGGTCAGAAAACCATACCATCAACAGAGTCCAGGCGGTATAGTAAAGAAAGATTGCAGTAGCAGCCAAAAGCATGGCGGAACCCACGAGTTGGCCCAGCTATGGTTCATCATTGGTTAGTTGAGAACAGGCAAATGTGAAGCAAGTTAAACAAACCATTGTTATCAAAGGAGGGGTCGCTTGAAATGAAAGCTCAGGAAATCCAAGGAAAGAGAGTGGGAGCCCTGGAGAAGATCACTTGTTGGTGCCAGGAGCTCCACGTTTGGTCTCCATGGCGCGACTTGGCCTCCGTGCACGTGACCCAAGAGCTTTCACTTTGGGAACGGATCCGAGTAAAGACTAGAACATTCAACCCTGCTCCTCTCTCCCGAGGTTTTCTTCACTCACCTCAACTATCCGACGTTCTCCCTCGGATATTCCTGAGGCTCTCACGATGAACGACCCGGGTGTTCTTCAGTCGGCGGTGCGAGTGCCCACTCCTCCCCTGGGCGCGTTGTCGCCCAGCGCAGCTTCGCGAAAGCGTTCGCCGCCTTCGAGATCGCCCTCCCCGAACCGTCGTCGCTCTCCACCAGGAGATTCCTCTAGAGAAGACGCGGACCTCGCCGGACTTGAGTCGGCCCGTGCGATCGAGCGGGAGCGTCAGCTCGCTGATCGGGTCCGCGAACATGAACGGCAGGAAGCTGCCCGCAAGCCATTGACCGAGGAAGAGAGACAAGCCTCAGCAAAGGCCGAGTACGAGAAACTACTCAACATGCGATCGGGTGGTACCTACATACCCCCGGCACGTCTCCGTGCACTGCAGGCCCAGATCACGGACAAGACCAGCAAGGAGTACCAGCGCATGGCTTGGGAAGCACTGAAGAAATCGATCAACGGTCTCATCAACAAGGTCAATGTGTCCAACATCAAGTATATCGTGCCAGAGCTCTTTGGAGAGAATTTGGTCCGAGGTCGAGGTCTTTTCTGCCGCTCTATAATGAAGGCGCAGGCGGCTAGTTTGCCCTTCACCCCCATCTACGCTGCAATGACCGCCATCGTCAACACCAAGCTGCCCCAGGTGGGAGATTTGCTGCTGTCTCGGTTGATCATTCAGTTCCGCAAAGCCTTCAAGCGGAATGACAAAGCGGTCTGTATTTCGTCGACTACCTTTATCGCGCACCTCTGCAACACCCAAGTCGCGCACGAAATGCTTGCTGCTCAAATACTGCTTCTCCTGCTCCACAAGCCCACAGATGATAGTGTGGAAATCGCAGTGGGACTGACTCGAGAAGTTGGTCATCATTTGGAAGAAATGAACCCCCCGATCGCGCTCGCCGTCTTCGATCAGTTCCGCAATATCCTTCACGAAGCCGATATCGATAAGCGAGTACAGTACATGATTGAGGTGCTCTTCCAGGTCCGCAAAGACCGCTACAAGGACAACCCCGCGGTCAAGGCGGAGCTCGATTTGGTGGAAGAGGAGGATCAAATCACACATCGTCTTGGCTTGGATGACGAAATCGAATCACAAGATACCCTCAACATTTTCAAGTTTGACTCGGAGTGGGAGCAGCACGAGGAGGCTTACAAGAAGCTAAAGGCCGAAATCCTGGGTGAAGACAGCGACGAGGACGAGGACGAGGAAAATGAGGATGACGAGAGCTCGGACGAGGAATCTGACGCGGAGGAACAAAAGATGGACATCAAGGATCAGAGCAACACGGACCTGGTCAATTTGCGCAGGACAATCTATTTGACGATCATGTCCAGTATTGACTTCGAAGAATGCTGTCACAAGCTGATGAAAATCAACCTTCCGGCGGGATTAGAGCCGGAACTACCCTCAATGATCATCGAGTGCTGCTCGCAAGAACGTACATTCTCAAAGTTCTACGGTCTGATCGGTGAAAGGTTTGCCAAGATCAACCGGCTGTGGTCGGATCTGTTCGAGGCAGCTTTCGCCAAATACTACGACACCATTCATCGTTATGAGACGAACCGTCTTCGCAACATTGCACGCTTCTTCGGACATATGATCAGCAATGACGCTATTGGGTGGCATGTTCTGTCTGTTGTCCATATGAATGAGGAGGAGACCACTTCAAGCAGTCGAATCTTCATCAAGATTTTGTTCCAAGACCTGGCGGAGCACATGGGCTTGCCGACCCTACAGTCTCGTTTCCGTGATGAAATTCTGCGGCCAAGCTTCGAAGGCTTGTTCCCGACCGATAACCCCCGGTACACTCGCTTCTCTATCAACTACTTCACTAGTATCGGTATGGGTGCTTTGACGGAGGATATGCGGGAACATCTCAAGAATGCCCCGAAACCTGCATTGCCCGCGTTGCCAACTGGAAGATCTCCATCCCGCTCGCCGTCTGTTCGCTCCCACCCAGCATCATGCTCGACATGCACCCCACGCTCATCTCGATCCCCCTCTCGATCTCGCTCCCGCTCCCGCTCATACTCTTACTCTCGATCTCCTTCTAGGGACCGGGGCCGCGCTTACTCTCGTTCTATTACACCATCTTCACGTGGTCGAAGCTACACACCCTCTCGGTCCCGATCCCCACCTCGTCACAGCCGCCGCGATGGGTCGTACAGTCGATCCCGGACGCCATCTCATCGTTTACGGTCCGTCTCGCGTACACCTTCTCGGCACACTCGAGCCCGTTCCGGGTCTCGTACTCCCAGTCGTAGCCCATACCGGGCTCGACGCTCCGTTTCTCGGTCTGTCTCACCGCCACGACGTGGAAGCAGCTACTCGCGATCGGTTTCCCGTTCGGTCACGCCTCCTCGAGACCCGGCATCTAAAGGTGCCAAACGATCCTCTGCATCTGCATCCCCTCGCCGAGTACGGGATCAGTCTTCTCGATTGGCGTCGCACACACCCCCTAGACGGAAAGATGATTCGCGCCGCAGGCAAAGCTATTCCCAGACTCCCCCTCGTCGACGCTCCGTGACAAAACGCTAGGTGACGGATTAGCAAGATGGGGGTTGGAATTATTCTATTCAATCCAAGCAATCCAACAGCAAAGGAACACAATTTTACTTCAAAATATGTCGCGATTGGTGGTTTAACTTATTGGGCTGGAGAGGTCTAGACCGGAGGAACCTGGACAATTTAAACGGCTGTATTCTATCTATTCATAACATTTTCCTTGGCCTTTTCCGCGATAATTCACGATTACCATGCATACGTTGCTAGATATATCAAATCTATTGGGTATCTCAACAACACAATCCACCTCTAGCCTGTCTATATACGCCTTTCCAGTGCCTAATGATCCGTTTAAACTTCGTGCGCCTCCCACACACACCGATCACAACGACAATTTCCACCCAAGGCACCAGACGCCCACTCTCTTCGCTTTTCAACCGGCAGCCCAATATCACAGTAGTGATTCAATATTTCCGCATCCTTCGCAATGCCGCCTGCTTTGGCGTCCTTCATCTCCACACGCCCATCAGCTCTAGTTCTCGTCCAGACAGCCGTCTCCTCGTCATTGCGTGCTCGGAAGGTGATCTCCCCACCCCATTCCCACCGCACATTAGGATCGCAGGAATGGTTCGCCAAACACCAGAGTGGATGTACTGCACACAGCTCAGGACCACCATCCCATGTCGACAGCCGACCGGAAGCGGTGCCCCGGAACTTGGCATACAGGGTATTCAGAACCCAGGTGTCGTAACGTGGCAGCGACTCATACGGATCAATTTCCATCTCCTCGAGGAAGCGCATAGGCTGGAGGATATTGAGTTGGAATGAGAAGGGAAGAGATGCCACTTCAGAGCCGGATTGCTCAATATGCTCGATATCAAAGTCATGGAAATCACCCCATATATACTTTATTTCAGGCAGATCTAACGGGTGCACGTCCTGTGTGGCAGACATGGCGAGCGCGCGGCCAAGCAGAAGCAAATACAAGCAGTCTGCTTTATCCTTCGGATCAGGGATATCCTTCCCGATAGACTCCAGACCATCTTCCAGGCCACAGATTGCACCATGATAGACTCTTTGTGCGGTGTCGTGGCACGCCTGGCTACAGAAGATGGTATCCGCGCAGCCTTCTTCACATGCAACGGGAGGCTCGGCAGCCGAGAGCTCAGGTAGAGGCGCATTGCATGCATCACACAGATCATCGTGAAGACGGTTCGTAGCAGTCAGAAGCGATGACTCACGTAGAATGATCTCGTCTGCCGCGATATCTTCTTTCGCGAAGAGACCCAGTTGCACCGAGACCTCAGTATCGTCATCGGCAGAGGCACCATGAAGGGCCGGTAACGTCACAGCGCGAACCTCACATTTCGGTGCCACATCTGCCAGTCGTTTGTTAAGAAAGTCCAATTCCTCGGGGGCCCGACGGTCCGGCTCATGCTCATTCCAGGGATAGAGGACGCGACGAGCAAAGCCCTGCGCCGGGAGGACAGCCGGGTCAATGGAATCTAAATCCACCTCCACGTCTTTGTTGAGTTTGGCACGAGCCTGGAAGACCTTCTTCACATGATCCATTTGATCATGCAAGATTGTGGAAGGGGTAGTGACATTGACCTTATCTGCGTCCAGACCACCGAGCAGTCCGATGCCGCGCACGCCGAACTCATAAGCATCGCGGTAGCAGCCACAGCGCACCAGACTACACACCAGAACCGCATAGACCTCTCCAATGAGTGTATTATATTCCTCCTGCGTCACTGGGACGGTGTTCGGATCTTCATCTCCGTCTACATCTTCCTCTTCATCCTCCTCGCTTCCATCGCCAGTGTTCTTGTTCTTGTCCGGAGTAATGGTGGTTGCGAGAGTGGTATCGATTTTGCGTTTGGCATGGAATTCACACCCATCGGGATCTACCACCGACTCCAACAATGATAGTGCGCGATAGGCGTCAGCAGCGGCCAGATCGGGGAAGCCAAGTTGTTCATGGAGGCAGGCTCGTTCAAGGTAGAGGTGCGGGTTATGCGGGTCTTTGAAGAGCTGAGCACTTTTTTCTGCTCGGGCTTGCAGTGATGTGGCCATTGTAAAACCTTTGAGTGGCGCAAGGATTCTTGAACAACGAATTCTCGGAGCAGAATTTCTACGTGGGGCTGGAATCCGTTCCAAGGGTTCGGTGTTCGGTGGATCCGCGGGGAAAACCCTACTTCCCAGATCACGACGCACGAACTAACACATTTTCATGAAGGGAGTAACGTTGAATATGACTATGTAAGGCACATTTCAATCGGTGATTTAAACTCGATTCCGAATGTGCACTATTGAGTTGTCCAAAGGTCCCCAATGTTTCAAGTTTTACTGGGCTAGAGCCAATATCACCCTCAAAATAGTATATACCACTCTCAAGTTCTCCATTCATTAATCCCACCGTACTAGAAATATAGACCCCTCGCGCCCAGATACATGCAGCCCCTCAAACATTCTGTGAACTATTAACAATAAGGAAAGAAAAGAAGAAATTAATGTACGTGGGTGGTGGAAAAGTCGGGAGCAACTCAACCTTCCACATCACATTATCTGCCAAATTGTTAGCCATCCTATTCAGCACAGAACATGAATTAAATATGTCAAACATACCAGGCAGTTCTCGTCAAGAACGACAGTGGCTCCTTCGCCACCTTCTCCACCTATACCCTCGATACCCCCTCCGAGACTCTGGCGGCCGCGAAGGGTGGCAGCAAGTCGAGTGAGCATGCTTCTCTATAGAAAATGATCAGTCCCCTTTCATATGTCTGATAAACCTCACATACAGTAATATAAGCTTCGCTCATACCACCTCGGCGGTCAACATCATTCTGGCTTATGATACGATAGCTGTCATGAAGACGCTTGCGACTTGACAATCCACCAAGATTGTGCACGGTGGAGCCAAGAACATTCGCCGGATTATCAGGGTCAAGAATATTGATGCCTTGCTTGGCTTGCTCTTGAGCATGTCGATCTGGGTTGAAAATTTTGATAGTACTGTCGATGCCGGACACAGCCATAGTGGGCTCATATGGGTGGCCTGTACTGGTTAACAAAGAGCCATATTTTGGAGCATTATAATAACTCACCTTGCACGACATTGACAACCTCACTGTCTCCTTCCAATATATTCACCAAATTGCCAGTCTTTCGATCCCACATGAATACATGGCCGGAGTCGCTGCCACTTACCACATACTCGTCGTTTAACCCGAAAAAGTTGACGTCCTTGACAGTTTTGATATTGCAGTGTCCCCGATAAACCTTTGTGTGGGATGAGAATGGGGTGTCGATCTCGACGTCTCCTCGACGTCCCTTACGGCCCCCAGAACGTAGTGAAACAGAAATCTCGATGTCGGAATCTTCGTCACTTTCATCTTCGAAACCAAAATTCCATCCATCAGATCCATCTTGGTCAACCTCATCCTGATCACTCTCATTGAAATCACTTGTCGCCCCATTGGCGCTCTGCCTTTCATTAGCAGAGGACTCTGACGAGGAAAGAACTTCCCTAGAGTCGCCTTGCTCATCATCACCCGAGAAAGTCTCATTTCTCCTAGAACCGACATTCCGGTTCGACCGGGCAGTGCTTACGAGGTTGACAGATCGAATTCTTTCTTCTGGCTCCTCAGGATCAATATCTTCTTGTGTTTCCTCCAGATATCTTTCCAGCTCTAGATCACTGTCTGACTCGTCTACCTCAGGCTGTAGCCCACCGAAGGCTCGGTTGACAAAGGCATAGTTGACACATTTCCCAGTTGTCATTAAAATGCCCCTTCCGACCCGTAAAACCCAAAACCTAAAGGCAGAGGCCCGATCAAGGGATCTAACATGCGAGGACGGATTGGACACACGACGTTTGTCAATGCGAGCAGCAGCTGTTCCAAGGTTCTCAAGTGGCAGCCCAACGGCATTTCCAAAGGCAACCACTGCTGCGCGTTGGGTTGGAAATAATATGCGGGTCCTGTCGTGTTCATATGGGGAGGCATCCACATTGACAATTGGTGTATCTCCCGCGAAAGCATGCAGATATGGGATGAGGACTCTTTCAATCGCATCCTCCACATCATCTTCTGAGATAGGAAATCGTCCATTCTGTCTCCGATGGCATGATCCACGCTTAAATCCGGCTAGCAGCTCTTGCCGACCTCCTCGTAGCCAAAGTAAGATGGCCTTCAGAAAGTCATAGCCGAACTGCGACTCCGGCTCAATGGATTCATCTTCACTTGGCGCAGGAGTAATTTTCTGAAAGTCTCGATATGTGTCCAAGTCGTCCGCTTCGGAGGTGTTCGATGGGGGTTTCAATGTAAGGGCTAGAGTACCAGCGGCCTGGATGAATCTCCATGATTCTTGGCGGTGACGACGGAGAGTCTGTTGAAAAATAACGGTTTCATGAGATGGGTTCATGGGATACCTCCATTGCCGAATGATAGAGTTCATTTGAGGCAGCACGATAGATGCGATCGCCAATGCGGACCCAAAGGACTCAGCGTAAGGCGCGAGGTCATTTTGGTCGGATTCTGCTGCCTCTCGTATAGTCTCTTCAAGTGAAAACATAGCCTGTCGGAGCTTGACCATCGATTTGGAAATGTCCCTGCTCAACCGCTGCGCCTCATTCAAGACAGAATACCTTGCACGTTCCATCATATTTCCGGGAGACTCCTCTTCTGATATTTCGGGAATACGAATATCCGAGGACTCGCCATTCTCAAACCGAACTCTCAGTATGTCGGGATCATTAGATCGGCGTCGAGAATGATGACGATCGGCACTTTCTTGAGAGGACATTGACATGGGCTTTGGGCGCTTACGTTTCCGATCACGCGATCCATCTTTGGACTGCTGCTTGGTAACTTTTGAAAATGAGCTCTCCTCAAGCGAGGCGTCTCGAGCATCTGGGCTTTGAATGAGATCGAAACTGTAAATATGGTCCCCCGACCAACTGACCACCATTTCGTCCGGGTTTGCGTCGCTGATTTTACAAGCGGTGATGTGCCCCTCGTCGACGTCCCGCACGCGATGCTTCCCACGGGGCGCAAAGCGTCGAACGCACCGAGTGGCTTTCCCCATCACCTCATCGTCGTGCGTACCGGCACTCGGAGTCGGCCCGCTAGGGGAACCTCTTTCTGCTACCATGTCGCGACCGAGCATGCGTCGATCGTGAAGGAAGCAGTGCACGTGTGCACCACCAAGGGCAATGTAGTGTGGTTGAGAAGGGGAGCACGAAATTGTGTTGAGATCTAGGCTGAATTTCTTGTAGGAGATGAGGGGCGGGGGGACGTTCGAGTCATCGTGCTCACGGCCAGGCCTATAGGCCATGAAGCCCTGGCCACCATTTGGCGGAGGGTATGCCGAAGTTGGCTGACGCAAGTCCCACTGTCGGACCTCACCATCTTCCGAGCATGTTAGAAATAGGTAAGGGGAGGACTCGACGACAATTCGCTTCACGCGGTCGGCATGACTCCGGTAGACCCTAGCGTTGGTGTTGCCTTCACTCAGATAACGGGCACCGTCGAAGAAATTGTTGATGCGGCGGCTGCGAGCCGAGGCCGCAAATGCCGAGGTACTAGCGATGTTGCCATTGCTACTGGAGTATTCGATGTCGAAAACGCGCACCTGGGAATCACCGGCACAAGTGACTAAGGTTCGGTCGTTCGAGTGGGGCATGAATTTGACCGAGAAGATGTTGGCCTTGTGACCGGTATGCACGGTAGTGTTCAGCGCAAAGGGAGCATCGGAGGATTCGGGTTGATAGGAGTAGATATTCAAATGTTGATCATCTGAGCCCGAGGCCAGAAGACGTCCTGAACGGGACCAGCTACGACCGTGGTTAGAACCATTCCGCCAGAGGCGAGGGAAGCAGATCAGCCTAGTATATCAGGCCAAGATGTGCGAGTATGATGAGAAGCATACCTGAGGGCATTCACGCAGCCTGTGTGTCCACCAAGCTCATTCACAATGTCAAGATCGCTGACCCACTCCTTGGAGCCGTAAATGTCCCGGAGCCCGGCACGGGCAGATAAATCCCCGCATTCTCGGCGCCAAAGGCGGTTGTAGAGCGAATCTCTCATCGTGGAGGGTGAGCACTGTGATTGCCCAAGATGAAACTTTGACTACGGGCGACTGGCGATCATCCTGAGCCGCAGTAGCCGAGGCAGATGGCGCAGAATCTTATCACTCTCACTTCTTTTTTTTCTTGCTGCGATGGGCCAGTAGATGACGTCAGGAACGGGATGAGCGATAGGAATGTCGCGCCGATGGAAGAAAGAAACGGGAAGGGAGCGGGTCCTAAGGGATGAATATAGGATGACCAAGTGAGGGGAAAGTCCAGGAAATAAGGAATTAAGGAACTAAGGAACTAAGGTTAAAAAAAGAAGTAGCTAAGAATGAGGAGAACCTGTTTCAAACGATACTTTGCGTCTACGACCCGCCTAGGCCAGCTGACTCATCCAGTGACCCACTTTACCCCATAACTAGTTATTGTAGTTATTTATGTGGATACGTTAATCATTGCAAATGTTTGTAGGTAATTTAGCAATGAAATTTTCATGTAAATTATACATCTTCACTCAGACCCGTACACACGATAACCGCACTTGATCAGCATCTCTCATCCGCAAAAGCAGCTGGAGATCGACATCTTGAGTTGTAGCCAGAATTCTGCCACGAGTCTGCCCACACGTTTCTCCTGGTGTAGGAATAGCGCGCACACGATGGTATCGTAACACCTTGGCTATGACTGCCACAAATTCTACCTGGGAGAACTTGTTACCAGGACAGCTGTGCCCGCCATCGGCCAAGGGGAAATAGGTGCACCGCGCCGGGGTGACAGCTCGCTCATCAGCTGGTGCAGTTGATCCCACCTTCGGAGTAAGGATTCGCCCAGTTTCTAGCAAGAGCGCCGCGTCAGACTCGGATGCAGATGAGGTTGTGACCCATCGTGCTGGCTTCCAGGAGAATGGTTCAACCCAGTAGTCTGGGCTTATGTGGGTATTGAGGAGGTTGATGAGCAATCCGGAATTTTGAGGGATCACTATGGTCTTGTCTTTCACTTTTAGAGATTGGGGAGAGCCGTATGTCAACTTCGGGAGAGAGGGAACTGGCGGGAAGAGTCGGAGAGTTTCGAGCTATTTATGTAAGACTGAGGATTCTGGTATGATGGGATAGAATATTTGACTAACCATAATCGCTCTGCAGCGATTAAGCTTGGGAAATATATCGGAATAATGTCCCTTGGTATCTTCCGGAATTGATTGCAGCTCTTCTGCTACCCGATCTTGCACCTCTGGGTACGCAGACAAAAGTAACATCGCAAAGCTCAGGGTGTTGGCCGTCGTATCGTGACCAGCAAAGTTGATCACAAAGATATTACCGAAAATCTCATCAATAGAGAGCCCTTTGGATGACGCACCAGACATCTCGTTTCTGGTACTCTCATTTTCGATATCCATGGCTCGTACTAAAGTCGTCATTAGACTTCCGGATCCAGGCTTTCCTTCACTCAAGGCCTTGGTCTCGTCATTGAGCATCGTAACCATGTGATTTTTGAAATCCTTGGCTGCCTTGCCAAGTCTTTTCCACGCTTCTGGCGCAAACGGCAGACTTAGAAGATTTCGTGGGGCAACCATCAATAAAATTGCATTGTCGAGAATAGTTTGCAAGGAGTCACGGTAGTTGGCTGGGCCACTCTGATCATGGGCACTGCGGAAAGTGTACGACTTGCGAAATCCAGTTGCAGCCAGAACGTTTAATGATACCGTGCGTGTATCCCTTGAGACGCTGCTGATCTCGTTCGACTCCTCACCGGCCCATACATCGAGCATTTGGCAAGCTTGCTCGACACTTTCGTCCCATGTGTAAGACATGATGCCTTCGTTGAATGGAGCCGCCACGATCTTTCGATGGCGTGCCCAGTCCGATCCATTAGCTGTAGAGATACAGGGACCATAGACTTCTAACACCTCTGTTGGACAGGAGTAGTTAGTTCTGGGAAAGCATTAGAACATGCATTAGTTCAACGTACTATACGTGATGCTTGGACGAACAAAGTCCGTTCGTCTTTGGAAAATGTTGTGGATAGCCTCAGATTCAGCCACAATAACGGTGATCTCACGCGGAGTGGCAAGAGCCCAAATCGGGCCATAGCGACGATGGGAATCTCCTCGATCAAGAAAAACCACCCCCGACGCGAATAACGCCCAAAGCTGCCAAAGGTGAAAGGCAACTTGTCGAGCAACGGCCACACGTGGGGCTCGAGAATCATCCAAAGTAAATTTTGGGAGTCAATGCACAAACGCACGACGGGAATGCCCATACCGGACGCCCGGCGATAGTTAATCTCCATCATAACCATACTCCACCCGAAGTAGATGAGGGCCAATAAGCCCAGAGACAGCAAGAACATTTCGGCTAGTCCGAGGGCCTCAGAAGAAACCGATGAACGTGAATAACTTAGGACATTACGAAGAGGCGAGTGAAGGGGAAGTGGAAAATCTTGAAAAAGGCAAACGAAGATGAGGTACCCTGGCTATTCGACTGAAACGCTGCCCCCGCTAGCTGTCGGAGCTACTACTCGGTCAGAGATTGTGCTCTCAGGAGAGGTACAAAATTAGCAGGGATCTACATACCTTTTTCAATTAACCAATCGCGTCGAGGAGGGATCTCGCTCAGCACATGTGCCCTGTGCACCACAGTACATTTCAGCCTTCGGGAGCCCTCGTGCTTGGAGTGCGGCCCGTTAAGGCTGACCGTGCTCATAGTGGACGTTAGGCCCGCTCCAGGCCACCAATCAAAGACCCACGTCTGCCTGAGCCAACATTAATACAGGTTCATGATTGGACTAACCTTTTGGCCCCTTGGCCCCCAAACAAAAGCTTGGAGTAATAAGGCCGGCTTAGAATCATCGGACATAGATGTTTGATCGATTCCCAACAAGCTAAACCAAAAGAATACTTTAGATCGACGTGTACACATCACCAGAGGAGGCCTAAACCGCGAATAGCCTGGCTAAGTACCTTTACATGAGGTTATCCTAGGTTCTCTCCCCTGCCGACTATAGGCTCCTCATTTCAGCCCCCAGATCTTACCATTGCCACAAGGGAAGTCCTTTGCGGATCTACCCTTATCAGGAGCAATGAACCTTGCTCGATCTAAGTTTATGGTCTGCACGTCGGGGAACATCTCTTAAAGCGAGCCTTTTTTTTTTTTTTTTTTTTTTTTTTTCATATTTTTTGCTAGTGTACTCCGCACCCAAGGATAATTGAAATAAATCAATGGATGCGTTTTTCGTACAGCCCCCCACCCTAACGAAATTAATCTAGAGCTGGTTGTCTGAAATGTACACAGGTGGGTGCAACACCCTGACTAGACATTGACATGCCCATGGGCATGACCTATATGGGCATGCCCGGCCCGCCCATGGACGGGCCTTGGGCCGGGGTAGGCGGGCCCGCCCACAGGTCATGCCCATGGGCCGCCAAGATACCCATGATACAGAGAGGTATAATTAATGCAATTTATACAGTATCTTTGGTATTTAGCTGTAATATTTAGGAATAAACGGTGATTAAAGAAAGAGAAGTGAGGATTAAATAAGGGAGAAGTTGAGGATTAAATGAGAGAAAGCAAATTTCTATTAATCTATCCAATTTCATAGCCCTCAAGCGCTCTTGGACGCTTTTTTACCCTACCAGAAGCCCGAATCTGGCTTTCTGGCACTATAGGTAATGGGACTAAATCATCATCACTCTTATCTACATCAGAATGTTCAGATAAAACACTCTTTCGTCGCTTGCCAGCCCGAATAGAAGACATCCTGGAAACCTCCTGGTCCTCCTCATCCTCCTCAGTATCACTGATTGGCTCAATATCTTCTGTTAGATTAGAAGGTTCGTCTTTTTCACCCTCCTCATGGATAGATAGAGATCGGATAAAAGCTAGCTGCTCCTCCTCTATCTCAAACCTAGTCGTGCAGGTAAACATCATTAGGTCTTGGATAGTGGTGGAATTCAGACGACCCCTCCGATAATGACAGATACCTCGGGCTGAATTAAACAGTCTCTCTACACCAGCACCAGTAGCAGGGATAGAGAAGATATCCCGTGCTATACGCGCTAGCGTAGGAAACTCATGTTCATGATCTTTCCAGAACTGGCGAGGGCTAATTGAGACTAAACCTAAGTAAGATTAAAGAGATTAGACCAAGAAAGTAAGAGAAAGGTAAATAAGCTTACCTCCTTGTAGGAATCTAGTTAATTCATCCTGATCCTGGGTGGATTCAGTCTGAACAGCGAGGATTCGATCAAGCTCAGAAGCTTGCACAGAAGCCTGAGGTTTTGAGAGTGAATGGCTGTCAGTTTGATATCTTTTCATCCGATCTTGAAGGCTTTGAAGATATAAAGACGCATAATCTTGATCAGTCCAATCCCGGCCACGAAAGAACTGTAATTTATGCTGTGGTGCTAGGATCGTGCCATGCGCATAGACGTCGCCGAGCTCTGGGTTATCTGTCTTTGCGTAGTACTCTCGAAGCTTACTTTCAGCTGATTTTAGAGCTTCAAGCATCTGCCGCTTCCATCCAGCCTAGAAATAACAGAAAAGTAAGCTAAAAGTAAAGGAAAAGTGAGCTGAAAGCAAAAGAGAAAAATAACCTTTTTCCGTCTTAGCTGTCGGATTGAAGCTTCAAGATGGTTAAAAAGCATATTATAGATACCAAAGACACTATGGATAGTAACGTCTTTAGTCTTTGAAAGGGCAGTGGTAAATCGGAAGAAAGGCTTGGTAAGACAAAGAAGGTAATCAATCTGCCGCCATTCCTCTGAATTAATCATTAGATGGTTAACTCGGTAGGTTAAGCAGTATTGATCGAGATCAGATTGAAGCCGTTTTGCCCGTTGAAGCATCAGATAGGTCGAATTCCAGCGCGTACGAACGTCCTGGATTGGAACTAATGCAGGCTGTCTTATCTGAAGCTTTAGGAAGTTATCCCGTCTCTGTGGGCTCGCATTAATATAGATCGCAAGATTACGGGCCTTATTAAGGGTATTCGCAATATCTCGCTTTCTAGACCTCTGCTGAGCGGCCTGGTTAAGCTCATCCGTCCAAACCATATCCACAGTGTCATTTTGGGGGTTTCCTTTCATCTGACCAAGGAGCTGCTTCAGACTAAGCTGAATCACATGGGCAACACAAGG
Organism: Penicillium sp. IBT 16267x; assembly: GCA_028828865.1. Lineage (NCBI taxonomy): Eukaryota > Fungi > Ascomycota > Eurotiomycetes > Eurotiales > Aspergillaceae > Penicillium > Penicillium sp. IBT 16267x. Next base: position 174,384 of record JAQJZQ010000005.1, on the reverse strand, counting down.
AATTCGGATGAAAGCTATATCAGGATAGCTATCCTGGATGCTTGTCATCATTGTTTGGTTATTTGACGCATTATCTGTAGTGATAGCCATAATCCGGTCTGATATCTGATGCTTTTGAAGGGTCTCAGATAGGATAAAACCAAGGTTTGTCCCAGTATGTGCGCCTTTGAGAGGTTCAAATCCTAGTAGCACCTCTCTATAATCCCAATTCTGGTCAAGAAAATAACCAGTAATAGCCATAAAGGCCTGCTTGATTTAGTTTCTATTTTTTTATCTATAGAATTACAAAGTTATACTTTCTTGACTTATTGATCAGTTATTTGTTGGATTATAGAAAAAGTTACGCTAGGGATTTATAACTGTACAATTTCGAGAATAAATCTTGAAAAGGATATTCATTAATATATAAATAATAGTTAGTTAATAAATAAGGGCGACGTCCAGCAGTCTAGACTAATTGAGAGTCTTGAGTATGGTGGAAGCATCTGAAGAATACCTTTCTGCTGGTCTTCAACAATATTTTGTAGGCGACGCTGCATTGTTCGACCGGTATAAAAGGTTGGGACTGAAGGGGCTGATTGAGTAAGGCGTAGAAGCTTCCGGAACTGCTCGCTTTCGATGATTTGGAAGGGTAGACGTAGGCTTATGATCGTGGTCAAAAGCTGCTGCTGCCATTGCTCATCAGACCAGGGTGGACGTAGATTAGAGGAATTAGCTGCCTATAAATAAGAGAAGAGGCTATTAGATTTCTCTTACTTTCCTCTCACTTTTCTCTCACTTTGCTTTTATTAAATAACATACCGTCCGCTGCATTAGATGCTGGATATTTGTTTGTTTTCCTTTTGATTTTTGACAGCTTCCATTCTTTCGATGCCTATGTAGAGCGGTTGTCCCATTTAATGCTGGATGACCAAACATTACACCACATTGTTTGCATATAACCTTAGGCTTCCCAGTCTGGATATTTGCAATTTGATCAAATGACGTCCATATATCTGATATATAGCCCTTTCTATCCCAATGTATACGCTAGACCTGGCTTTGCACCTCCCCGCGGTGCGGAATTTCAGAACCTGCACCGCACCTCAACTAACCCTGAGGGTCGGGAGGGTCGATGGAGGGTAACCCTCATCGACCCGCATGAACCCGCATTTGCATAATTTTTCGACGCCTTTCCTCTTTTGGCTGGATAAAATAGATGGTTCATCTCTGTTTTTTCAGCTGTTCCGTCAACCTGTAGACATTTCACTGAATACTCTATCAATATGATGAATTATGAAGAAATATTCAGGTCAAAGTAAATAGCAGGCATGATCACCTATAAATTAAAAGTAATATTCGATGATATTAACGTAGAAAGTGGTCAATGGAGGTCATCGACAAAACAGCATGTAAAGTTGTAGATATATAATATTGCAGATACTGTAACCTTCGTGTATCTTCATCTGTAAAACCACTATTCTTTAAGAAAACTGCAAAGATGTGATTTAAATCCCCTCATTTTTACATTATTTGAATTGTCATATCTTATTCTATCATATTGTCTTTAAGAATTCAGGTTTAATGATCCAGGTATGTCGTAAATCCGGTTTAAATGTTCTAATTGTTGGACTTAGACATTCTGATTAAGACTATTTTCTTAAATTGAGGGTCTTTTTGAGGTGTATTGAGGTGTACTGAGGTGCGGGGAGGGTTAATTAAGGGTCTCTTTAAGGTGCATTGAGGTGTATTGAGGTGCGGGGAGGGTTAATTCTAGGGTTATCCACTATACCTAGCGAATCAGATCTAGATAGGTGGATACAAAAAACGATACATCAATTCTGGCATATACAACAGGGTCAAATTGATGCCCCAAGAACATCGCGCGTCTTTTCGCACAAACAAATCAGTAAGTTCCTCATTATCTCCCTCCTTAGTCAATACACTATCTTCTGGTTTACCGAATCCATTATGTCTCAGCTCTCTGACGTCTACCCATCATCTAGCTTCGATACTCAGGACGGGTTACCATTCGACGCGCTACAATACCTTATTCCTAACGATTCTCTATCCCACCGCCAAAGCCAGAGTCAGTTACCTTCTAAAAGCCAGTTTGATTTAGCACTAGACCTTCCGGATAATCGAGTTCAAATTCGTACGGCATCTTAGGCCCCAGATACCCTTCCGCGAATCAGGCCTAACCGTATTAACGAGTTTATTATCTGCACACCAGCGATGTCTGCAGAATTCGTTAAGTGGTGGCTTCACACTGACTACGGTAAGTCGAAGCGGATTAACTGGGATATAAGCCCTAGTAGCCGTCGTGCAAAGTGCTGGGAAGGGTTTCAACAAGTTGTAAATACCAAAGATGGAAAGCCAGGCGTTATATGCAATCACTGCCGTATAGTTCTCGCGCATCCAGCTACAAACCATACTGGAACGTCGACGATGCAGAAACATCTCGATGGACCAAGGTGCCGACAGCGACTACCGAAGAAGGGTACTAGTAGTATCCATCAACTACTTAGTGACGCGGTATGTTTGAACTAGCCTAGATTCAATGTCAATACTAATACTTAATTCACTCTCCCTTAGGCTGAGAGAAGACCAGCGCCTACCTTTACCTAGCGAATATGGGAGCAGAAGATTCTTAATCTCATCACTACATCGCAATTACCCTTCCGATTCCTCGAGCATCAAGAATTCCATGACCTCCTTTCCTATGCACGGCTAGCACCCACACCACCAAGCGTTCCATCGAGGAAGGTGATTCGCGAGCGCCTCCGGAGTTTCGTTATAGAGTATCAACAAGAGACACTACAACCGATACTCTGAATAAGGTGGGTTTCTATTTAATGATCTTATATAATCCACTAACCATTCTTATAGGTTCGAGGTCTTGCGGTTTACATTAACGGAAGCCCTCAACGCAAGGAAGCCTTCCTGAATCTCCAGTCTAATGGGCAAAAGCTTGTTCCAATCCAGGATGTTCGTACGCGATGGAATTCGACGTTTCTTATGCTCCGACGGGCGAAAAGGCTTCATATCACATTCGACGAGTACTGTTCGCACCATGATCAGCCCCATTTTGCATTAAGTACAGAGGGATGGCGACAGATTGACTATCTACTTTACATCCTCCAGCCCTTCTTCACGTTCACTACATTAGTTTGTCAAACTAAAGACTCGAGTATTCACCTCGTCTTTAGTATTTATAACAGGCTCTTTGATCATCTTGAAAGATCTATACGCTAGCTTCGTCGAAAGAAGGTTTCCTGGAAACAACTAATGCTTTCCTCCCTTAAGGCTGCGAAAGATAAACTATCGAAATACTATGGTATGATAGATGATGTCGAAGGTGATATATATGCAATTGGAACGATCTTGGATCCGTCGAATAAGATGGAGTTCTTTTCAATAAGTGATTGGGCCCCGAATAACACAGGAAAGGACTACAAAAAGGAATACCGTGAGAGCCTTCAGTCTCTTTTCTGGAGATACAGCCTACGTATACCATCAGATATAACACAATCTGATAGTAGGCTATCAACAACCAAATCAGCGCTTAAGAGGGCTTGTAGACGCGATCTCTCGAAGCCATCAACCGGTCTGCAGCACGACGAGCTTACTAGATATCTTCAGAGTGGTGAGTGATCAAGCCTACTAAATGAATTATAAAACTAACCTTCTTAGACACTATCGATGAATCCGCTCGGATCTTCTGGAGAAAACATGAGAAGGAGTTCCCTATTCTTGTAAGCATTACCCGTGATATTATGTCAATTCCAGTAACTGGTGCCGGAGTTAAGCGTCTTTTTAACTCTGCCCGGGACGTTTACCACTACCGCCGGGGGTCGTTAAACCCAGAAACTATTCGCGATATTATGTTGTATTTATGTATAATAAGATTCGATATCAAGGAGGAGCAGCGGCTGATTCTCCAGGAGTATCTTTCAGAGCAAGAGATCGCAGCCAGGTCTGAAGAACTCGATATCGAGACACATTGCTCCGAGGCTATCAGTGATACTGAGGAAGACATTGAGATGTACCTTGATACACCGGCCGCACTACCACTCTCAGAGGTCGCCGCTAGAAAGCGGCTGGCGGTCACTTTTGACGATGAGGAAGACTCTAATGCTGATGAATTTGCGGATCCAGAGAACTCGGCATCACCCTTACCTGATACGCAGCATCGTGTATCAGGTAGGATGCGGAAAAGGTCGAGACTACTGGATGGGTATATAGTTTAACAGTTTGAGTCTTGAGAACCCTGTATTCTAGATATAATGTAAATAATTGATCATTAAAAGCCCTGTTCGAAGATGAACCTATGACATGCACTAAATCCTCCTATAAGGCCATACAGTAATGAAGTTTTAGTTTATAATTACAAGAGAATACAGCCTGTTTCTACATAATTTATGCAATTGACCCGAGTCACGTTTTTTACCTGTTTGTCATGTTTGTCGACCCTCAGGTTTACCCGCGGGTTACCCTCATGAGGGTCGGTCCTCGGACCAACCCTCATTGAGGGTCGGGATCTTGGAACCTGACCCGCCCAAACGGAGGGTTAGGTGCAGGGTTATGAGGGTTACCCGCGGGTTCGTGCCAGGTCTAGTATACGCTGTGCGTCTGGCTTTAAGCCATATTGGGTAGTAAGCCACCATTCAATAAATTCAGTCTTTGTCATTTCTGTCCAAAGAGCCCAGTCTTTCGTCCGGTCTCCAACACGTTGGACAGAGAGTGGCAGTTAGGTGATGTTAGGCTCAGTAAGCTGGCTTTCGGTCGGTTCAGTCGGTTCGGATAGGTTAAAGGAGAAGGAATCAGATGGAAGGAGAGGGTTAATGTTATCACTAAAGGTAGAAGAAGAGGCTAGATCAGGGGGATAAGCCATCTTTAGTAAGACAGACGTCCCTTACTGAGTAGAAACTGAGGAGAAAGTAAGATAAGAGTTAACCTAAGGGCCTTTTAAAATAAGGAGGCACCTATCCGCCTAAGCCTTAGCTAAGACTAACACCTAATATAATTGGTAGAAAGTGATCTAATTATATTATAGTGGGTCAAATTATCTTATCTTATTGGTTAATATCTATGGGCCCATGGGCGCGCCCATGGGCATGCCCATAGGCCCATATTCATCGCTGAGAGCCATGCCCCCGAAAACCTTCCTGCAGACTTAACCTTTTTTTTCTTCTACACCTTGACCTTTTCATCTTAACCACGCACCCTACACTAGCAATTAGGCATTTATAAGATAAATATTAAGAGAGAAAGCTATAAAATTAAGATTTAATAATAAAATAAGCCCTAATATCCTAGTATTATACTATAATTAAATCTAAGCAAATAATGAAGTGGTGTTATAGTAGTTATATTAAGGATAAATATATATTTTCAGGGCTCTACAGTCCACTTTCTACAACAACTTTTTATTTCCACTTTTAAAGATCTAAAACACTAATAAGACCGATAAAAATGATCCTCAGAAGCTTATAAACAAGCATATTTCATATAATTACCTAGTAGTAAAGGGAGAAAAGTGAGAATAGTAACTGTTTAGACCAAAACTGTGATGAGATTGACCTGGTTACCAGTTAGCTTAGAGGAAACATATGGTTTGTGTTGCTCGTTTGCTGCTGTTGCTCGTTTGCCGGGAATTCCCTTATGGAAACGTCATGTGATCTCTGGGGACTATTTGAAGGAGGATTGTGGTGGTTTCTCTTGTTCTTTCCTTCTTTTCCCCCTTGTCTAGTTTTCTCTTGTTGATAGGATCCTGAATGATTTTCCATTACAGACTTGCCGCGTCACAAAAACAGGTGTAAATAACAGTAAGAAATCTCAAAATTATGCAACAAATTCAGGCCAATTCAGGCAGAATAAGGCATAATCAGGCCAAATTAGGTGTCTATGGGCGACCCGTGGGCGGGCCGGGCATGCCCATGGGCGGGCCGTGGGCCTAACCCCCGGCCTATGGTCGGCCTATGTCAATGTCTAAGTATGATAGTAGATAGATATCTATCTTTAATTAAGATACTAATATGATGGGTTAGACCCGCTTCTTACTATATAGCCCTATCATATAGTCCTTTCCCCGTACTTCCGTTCTACCACCGCCCTACCTACTAGACCTCGGCAGAGTCCGTCCATGGACACCCCTAAGGTGTCCATGACCCGTCCATGGACCGCCCCCTAATGTCTAAAGTCCAACTGCGCTAAGTCCAGTCCAGCCCAGCCCGCACACGCTAAGTCCCAAACCTGTCCAAACCTGCCCATTCGTGCATAAAATCCTCCATAAATCTGATCACTCAGCAAAATAAAAGACTGTTATTTACTATCGTTCTCGTTCGTCACATAACCAGATCCTGATATTATTATCTTCCTTAAGGAAATTTTATGGAATATCTATGTATCTTTAATTACTAACACCGTTACCTTCTAATTGATCAATAGAATTAATATTATTATTGTAGGCTGATGTTTTCTAAAACGTAATGTTGGTTAAGCAATATTGGACTTAAAAACATATATTTTACCTCAAGGACTACACCAGGATTTCTCTAAGTAAGCACTTCTGATATAAATCTAGAAATATAGCTAATTACCCCTTAAGCTTTATATAGATTCATAGGTTATATCCTTATTTTAACTATAAAATTATTAAAAATATATTGTCTCATAATAAAATTAGGACAAATGCTGTTCACCTTAAATCAATATGTTTTGATGGCTATTGAGGTTGGTGCCTTAGGCTCAAATAAGGGGATCCGAGGGGTGAAATTTTTTTAATAAGGAACTTACTGAAGTCCTGGGGCATTGGCCTTAAGCAAATTTCAAGGATTAATGGGCGGCTTTGGATAGTCTAAAGCCGCCTATCTGGAAGTATGCATGGTGTAGCTAATCGGATCTTAGAGTTTTTAAGCCGACATCGTCTATTTATGATATATCACCTGAAATCTATACTAATCTACATCGCTATCCTACGCGTAAATAGATCCCCGGTCGCGATTTCCTAGTCCCTGTTTATCTACTGACTTATAACTTATAAGTTGTTTCTATCCTCTTGATTCTACTTTATGAACCTTAGCTCTTCTCTTATCTACCCGGGAAAATGTCATAACAAACTCAGGATTATTCTTCATCTTTCTATAGAGATAATATTGACCCTCTCCTAGAACCAGATATCTTAATCAGTCAATAAACAGCGCCTACTTCTCGTTCTTTAGGCAGTGACCAGATATCAACTCGGCCACACTCCTGTCCAGAGATCATCAAAGACTGGGTCCTCTATACAGAAATGAATAAAGACGAGTTTATTGAGTGGTGGCTTACAACATCGATTGGAAGTGAGCTCTATGAGAAGAGTCACCAGTTTTTTGATGCAAAGAAACGCCATTCAGATGGGTGGAGATCTTTCCATCAAGTCGCATATACCCGGACTAGGGATCTACGCATTTTATATAAGGAGTATGGCCAGCTCCTTAACCATCCGAGTCGGAAAGGAAATGGAACAACACCAATGACAAGACATTTAAAAGGGGCTAAGTGCCAGAAACTAGCTAGCCATGCTAGTAAGACTGGTAATCTAAAAGAGCTTTTTGAGCTACAAGTAAGATCTACCGGAGATAGTATCGATTCTATTCAGCTACTAATCTATGATGTTACTAGGGATAACTCTACCCTCCGTCCCAGCGATCCTCGTCGATAGAATTCAATAAGAACGCTTTTATGGAGGACATAACAGACTTTGTTGCTTGCCTTCGTCTTCTATATCTTATTGTTGAAAACCCTCTTTTCCGGAAGCTTCTCCAGCGATCTCAAGCATCACTAAGGCCTCTTCAATTCCCATCCGCTAGAACAGTTCATCGATAAATACACCAGACCGGGCAAGAGAAACAACAATTAATCCTAAAATCACTACCAGAGAGAGCTAAGCTTTCAATCGCGCTTGATTGCTGGACGTCACCATTCTCTCAGGCCTTTATGGCAATCACTGGTTATTTTATCGATATCAATTGGAATTACAGAGAGTTTCTACTTGGATTCGAGCCCCTAGAAGGCACTCATTCTGGTGAGAATCTCAGCTCAGTTCTTCTTACCCGTCTTAAAGACTACGATATCACTCATCGGATTTTGGCAATTATAACCGATAATGCCTCGAATAACCAAACCTTGATGGATAGTCTAAATGATGAGATCGAAACTCTGGCCGAGGCTACTAGTGCACCAATAGTCAGAGTTCCATATATTGCACATGTTATTCAACTAAGCCTCAGAGATCTTCTGATTCATATGAAGCTTGAGCCAAGGAATGAGTACACAGAGAGAGAATTCCAACCCTGTCCAACCAATGGGAAGAAAGACATTCTCTCAACACTTAATAAGGTACGTTGATTTAGTCTGATAATACTTATGTTACTAATATATCTATAAGGTTCGGGCACTTGCAGTCTTCGTTAACGCCAGCCCCCAGCGCCGTGAATCGTTTTTGAAGCTTCAATCAGGGGATAGAACCTTAGTTCCGATCCAAGATGTAAAGACTCGCTAGAACTCAACATTCCTAATGCTTCGCCGCGCAAAGCGTATCCGGTCTACTTATCATACCTTCTGCACTAAGAGTGGATATAATCAGTTTCTCTTAGATCGAGAGGAGTGGCGTCAGATCGATTACCTTCTCTGCATTACCCGACCCTTCTATAACTTTACCACAGTTCTTTGCCAAACTAAAGACGTCACTATCCACAATGTCTTCCAGATCTACAATGCACTATTTGAACACCTTGAGAAATCACTAAACCAGCTCCGACGGAAAAAGGTGAGCTGGAAGCAAGCGATGCGACAAGCCCTAGAAGCAGGAAAGCGGAAGCTAGCAGCCTACTATAGAAAGACGATAAATGCCCACGGTCATCTCTATATAATTGGCACAATCCTTGCCCCATCGCATAAGCTTAACTACTTCTCTGGTGATGAATGGTCTGAGAATGAGTATGAATGGCGTGCGATATACCGCGATAGTTTTCATAACTATATCCGGCCCTACCAAGTTCGATTATCGAAGCGTCCTGGTTCACCAACTCACTCTATAATGCCTGTAACAGGCTCAAGGCTTTCAGAAATGCTAGCCCGGGAGAGCAAGGAGAGCCAGGGAGACGAGATTCAAAGATATCTTGACAGTGGTGAGTTAATCCTACTCTAATAAGTAGAAGTAGGCTAATTCTAGAACACCTTAGGTACAGTCAAAGAAGACCCGCTCGAGTTCTGGAGAAAGCAAGAGTCGTCGCTACCAGCCCTCGTAAGCGCAGCACGCGATGTTCTCTCTATCCCAGCGACAGGTGTAGGTATAGAGCGTCTCTTTAACTCTGCACGGGATATCTGTCACTATCGTCGAGGATCACTAAAGCCAACCAGTATTCAGGATCTAATGATGTATATATGCTCGGTTAAGTTTGAACTTACTGGTCGTTATTTAGAGACTGTGAAGCAGGATAGATCCAGAAATGAGAAGGAGGCCGAGGATAAAGAGGTAGACGCTGATGATGGAGATGATTATGTAGATGGGATTAGTGACACCGAGGAAGATCCTATGTCTAATCCGAGTTTAGGTTAGTTGACTGTCGGGGTTCATAGCCAGCAAGCACCCTCACTAGGTAATCAGGCTGGTGATGGCGATAAAGCTAGCGTAGCTAGCAAGGAAGGCGATGCTAATAAGGAAAGTGATAATAGTCTAGTTCTTCCATTGCCAGAAGGAATTGGCCGAAAGCGCTTATCAGGGAGGATATATAAACCGTCTAAGCGGCTTAAGGATTATGAAACCTACTAAAAATGAATTGATGCTATTTCCACTCGATGCAATTGAGTTTCTCTGTATCCCTAATACTTTAGGATACTTTAAATTACTGCACAATAATATGCATGTTACGAATACCCCGCGTGGGCGGGTTTGGGCGGGCAGGTTTGGATAGTGGGCGGACTAGACATCTGCATGGGACTCCCATGGGGGCGGGGTCGCTCCCAATTCCCATTCCCACGTTCCCATGGGAGGGAATGGGAATTCCGTTCCCTCCCATGGGAGTGGGGCCACTCCCAATTCCCATTCCCATCATTCCCATGGATGCCTTATTTGGCCTGATTTTGCCTGATTTTGCCTGATTTTGCCCGATTTTCTTGCATAACTTTTTGGTTATTTACTGTTATTTACAGCTGTTCTGGTCTGAACGCTTACAACCACCACTTTCTCCCCCTTCCACTATGTATTTTTATGAAATATTTCTGTTTATATATTTCTTCATAGCTATTCTATTAGTCGCATTAGTAAGAAGTGTAATTAATAGTAGTGTAGGGGGTGGTCGTTAGAAAGTAGGTGTTAGAACTAGAAAATATATATTTCACTACATGTACTGACCACCACTTTCCACTAGATATTCTTCATTTATTTTTTATTCATCCAAACCACGTATTGAAGCTTTTCTTTCATTACCATATGTTTTTTATACCCTGTTCTACCTATATTCATATTTTGAGCGCTTATGCATTAATATTGCGTACGTGGTTAAGGTAAAAAGGCCGAATTGTCGATAGACAGAGAAGATGAATTCCGCGGAATAGAGGGGGTGGGTTTGGACCAATAGGATTAGACTAATTAATCCACTTTTAGATACTTTGTCTTCAATTGATCTATCATATTAGGCTTCGCCTTAGGCAGAAGGCGTTTCGCTTATTCTTTGTAAATATTTTTCTCCTGACTTCGCCCTCATATTCGTGTTAGTTTTGCGTCACTATGGCATTCCCCTCGTCCTCTTTTGCCGCATCTAGTAATAGTGACAATATCGACCCTCTTCTATCCGATTGCTTTTCTATCCCACCCTCTGAGGCCCCCGAAAGCCAGATTACCGTCCTAACTGAACCGTTACCTATTCCACCCTCCCTTAACCGCGTTGGTTTTGGCCGGAACCAGTGTGTGCTTTGGTCTAATATGACTAGGGCCGAATTTATTGAATGGTGGCTTACTACAACATTTGCGACTACAGACCCGACTGCAAAGAGGCTAAAATGGGATCAAAAGAACCGGTCATCCGAGGTCTGGTCATCATTTGAACAGGCCGCCATGGTCGACGATGGGAAGCCAATGGTTATATGCAAGCTCTGCGACACTTTGCTTAGCCATTCATGGATAAATGGGACATCTGGGATGAAACATCACCTAGAAAAGGGGTGTAAGAGGAAGATCAAACGAAAGCAAACCCAGCTATCAATAGATAGTATGGTAAGTGAAACTTGAGACGAAAGAGAGGGTAAAGTGAGATCAAAGCACCCTTAGTCTACTCTCACTTTACCCTAGATTTACCCTTACTTCAAGATTAATAACCTTTCGTCTTAACTCTAGGTTCTAAAAAAACCCCAACCATCAGAACCCGCACCTTGGGATGAAGAGAAATGGATGCAGCAGCTTTTAACAACTATTACTAGCCTACGGCTACCGTTTCAAATCATCGAAAACCGACACTTTCGAGACCTCCTAAACCTCGCGCGAACGTTCCCATACGATCCTAAAAAGCCTATCTTCATAAACACCCCTTCTGCGACGACAATATCACGTCAACTCAAAGCGACAGCGAAAGATCGGCAGCAAGGAATGCTTCAGATGCTTCCAGATGGTGCCAAGATGTCTGTTAGTCTAGACTGTTGGTCATCATCATTTCGGCAGTCATTTATGGCAATTACTGGCTATTTTCTTGATGCAAATTGGGAATATAGAGAGGTCTTACTTGGATTCGAACCATTAGAGGGCGCACATAGTGGGGATAACCTTGGTTCAGTCCTATCTTCTATCCTTACGGACTATTCGATCGCAGACAGAGTCATGGCTATCACCACTGATAATGCATCGAATAATACGACATTAATTCGTAAGGTAGAAACAGACCATCCAGGTGTTCCTTTCATCCGAATTCCGTGCATGGCGCATGTCATTCAGCTTAGTCTGAAGTCCCTTCTCGCAACAATCAAAGGAAACCCTACGAATGAGCAAGTGGATATCGTTTGGTCTAATGACCGTCTCGGGGCTATCAAAGCTGGCCCAGCGAATATTGCGAATACCTTAACTAAGGCTCGCACTCTTGCTATCTATATCAATGCAAGCTCCCAGAGAAACGAGGCATTTAGAAAGCTTCAGAACAGAGCGACTCCATTAGTCCTGATCCAGGATGTGAAGACAAGATGGAACTCGACCTATCTAATGCTTCAACGGGCTAAGAGGCTTCGACCTACTCTTGATTTATACTGCCTAGCCCACAAGGTCGACAAGATGAAGCTTAATTCAGAGGAATGGCGACAGATTGATTACCTACTTTGTCTTACAAAGCCTTTCTTCAAATACACCACCTCGCTTTCGAAGACTAAGGACGTCACTATTCACTGGGTATTTAAGCTCTATAATGAGCTATTTCGACACCTCGAAGCCTCAATTACACAGTTAAGACGAAAAAAGGTCTATTTCACCCTTACTTTACTCTCACTTTCGTCTGAACTTCTACTTACCTCTATCGTAGGTCGGATGGAAGAGGGAGATAATGGAAGCTCTCGAAGTAGGTCTTGAGAAGCTTCGCGAGTACTATGGCAAGACAGATGATCCAGACGTTGGTGATATCTATGCGCATAGCACTATCCTTGACCCTCGGTCAAAACTGCAATTCTTTCAGAAGAAGGAATGGACGGGTGGCTATGATAAGCAATATCTTATATCTCTTCAGGATCGGATTAAAGGGTATCAATCCGATGATACTTCCACTAAACGTCCCCAGGCGTTAGGCGAGCTATCCGAACTTGATATAATGTTCGAATTCGAGGCCGAATGCTATCAAGAGCAAGACGAATTAACCCGATATCTTCAAGGAAGTAAGCTACCTTTTCATCTGATCTTCTTTTACCTCAACTAATCCTTTCATCCGATCTAGGCCTAGTGAATGTCACCCCACGAGCGTTCTGGAAGGACCACCAACATGAGTTCCCTACCCTCGCACGGGTAGCTCGGGACGTTTTTTCTGTCCCTGCCACTGGTGCAGGGGTAGAACGACTGTTTAATTCAGCACGAGATGTTTGCCACTACCGTAGAGGGCGTATGAAGACTACTACTATTCAGGATCAGATGTTATTTATGTGTGCGACCCGGTTTGAGATGGAAGAAGAGCAATTGGAGCTCGCGCGGGCAATGGAGATCCCTGAGGAGGGTGAAACAGCTTCGATCTTGAGTGAGATGCAAGAGATAGAAGAGATTGAGCCTATTAGTGATAATGAGGAAGGTGAGGAGGAACTGAGGCAATCAGTAAGGGCTGGGAAGAGACGAAAGAGTGTTTTGTCTGATGTTGAGGAGGATAACGATGAAGATAATGATGGATTGCCTGTAATGCAGAGCCAGATACGTGAATCTAGACGGGTAAGAAAGCGTCTAAAGGCGTTGGAGGACTACGAGATTAGGATTAGTTAGAAAGTAATTGAATGAATGCTCACTTTTGCTTTAAAACATTACTAGATGAATACGAGAATTACTACATAAAAAAGCATTAATTATGCTCTTAGTATTATGGGAATCTTGGCGGTAGACGGGAGTCCCATGGGAGGGAATGGGGATTTCGTTCCCTCCCATGGGAATAGGGGTCGCTCCCATTCCCACCCATGGGAGGGAATGGGAATTCCCATTTGGGAAATTCCCATGGGAATGCAGATGTCTAGGGCGGACACCCCCCTATCCTGTCCGCCCATGGATATTAGTGGACTGTCCAAACCCGCCCAGTGGGCAGGTTTGGGCAGCTTTGGACAGTCCATATGCGGACTCTGCCGAGGCCTACTACCTACTTCTTCCGTCGCTATTCTACTTATTCTATTCCTTCTCTTCTCTAAGCTTTTTATAAATAGTATATTAGCCTAGTTAGTATTAAATTAATTTGGCTTTAGCCCTTTATAACTAATCCCTTTTTTTCCTATAAAGATAGTTATAGCTTACTATATAAGATATATAACTATTATATAAGATATATATCGTAGATCTATATATATAGTATACACGTAGTTAAAGACAAAATTAGACTAAGGGCTTTATAGTCACATCTCGATGCGCGGTATGTCCATACATAGTGGCCCACCAATCGTTAAGTAGAGGATGCTAATGTGAAGGGCTGAAGCAGAATTTATGTTCAATTCAACTAGGCCACGAACTGTGTACAAAAAGCTTAAAGAGAGAATTATCGAGTAGGTGTTCTGCGTGTTAGGTTGTTATGGTCACGTGACAGACGTGACCTTATACCGGGCACTGGCCCGTGACAGCTAATGATAATTAGGCTGTGCCATGACCCGCATAAACCCGTACCCGAACCCGCCCTATCCTCCCTATAGGTAGGGAAATAGGTCAGTCTGTTTAACCCGTACGTGGGTTAAGGGTTCTTATAGGAAACCCACGCGGGTTTACGGGTTACCTAGACTTCGGCAACCCATTGGACAAGCCCATTGGACAGCCCATTGGACAGCCCATTGGGCCGGCCCAAATGGGCTTTGGTGGGCCTGTCCATGGGCCGGCCCATTTGTTAAGCCCATTACGGCCTATTAGAGTGGAGACACTATTTTTACATAATTTATGTAAAATATGCTGTATTTTTAGTATTCAAGCTGTTAATTACCATAAAATAATATACATACTTTTACTGCTTAGAGACGTGTTTTTATGCATAAAAACCCTACTACCTGAAATTTCAGGCTGCTAAATCATTTCTGCAGAAATCGGTAACCCTTATTGGTCTGATAAAATTTGATTAATAAATAATAACTAATCAATTATATAAAACCTAATTGGCTTATTAGGGCGCTTCTGTATATGACTAGAAGTGCGAAATGCGGGCAAAAGCCCATCATCCGTACTTTCATCCGAACTTTCTTCGGATGAAATCCCTCTTTTTCTCTTCGTCCCCCTACTCTCTCTTATACTCTCTCTTATACCCTTACTCTCACTCTTACTCTTACTCTCACTCTCTTTATTATCACTAATTTCACTAATATCACTCTCTTTATTATCACTAATTTCACTAATATCACTCTTTTATACCTAAATCTCATCCTTTTCACCCTCATCAAAGATCTCTAAAGATCGGATAAAAGCAAGCTCTGTCTCTTCTATCTCAAATTAGGTTACATAACTATAGAGCATAAGGTCTTTAATCGTACCTACCTTCAGACGACTACGTCAATAGTGGCAAATATCACGTACTGAGTTAAAAAGCCTTTCTACCCCAGCACCTATAGCTGGGATAGAGAAGATATCACGCGTAATTTGCGTAAGAATTGGGTATTTCGTCTCATTTTCTCTCTAAAATTGTCGAGTACTAAGAAGGGTCATGCCTAATAATATAATTAATAAGCTTTTTTTGCTAAAAAAGGTTTAAAAAGGGTAAAAAAGGTTCAAAAAGTATAAAATACCTGATTGAAGATAGTGAGATAACTCATCTTAGATGAAAGTGCACTCTAATTCTGGGGTTAGTGTAACGGGCCAAGGCCACATTGAAGCCCGGGCTCTGCCCGTGCAGGCATCGCACCCGATACTGCCGCGAAAGCAAGGTAGCCTTACCGCCCTAGGGGACACTATATACTATAGTTGACCGCCCCTTTGTTTACAGTTCTCTAAGATTTAGATAAACAGCATACAGGCACCGTTCAATTGAATCAATTCAGCCGTAGCCCTTCACATATCTAAATCTTCCTCTTCCCCACAGAGTACCAGCGAAACAACAGCGATTCGACACCGAAACGATGTCGAACGAGCGAGCGAGAACCCCCACGAGCGGAGCCTATAAGGCTCACTCAGCGAACGAAGCCATGGCCCGAATGGAAGCTATAATGACAGCGATGATGGTAAACGTTGAATAACGTTTCCATCAGATGGAAGAGGCGATACAGTCCCAGAACCGTACGCCTAGCGAATCGATGCCGGATTATATACGATCCGAACCTGAGACGACCAATAGCGCCGGTCCTCACGTCGACTAAGCGAGCGAAAATCGCGATAATAGCGAGCGAAGCGTATCCTCTCGCCCGAGAGCGATGCTGCCGAACCTAGCGATGTTCTCGGGAACAGTTAGTGATTGGCCTTCCTGGCGAATCCTAATCGAGAATAAACTGAGAGTGGATGGAATATGCCTCGGTTCCCCCGCGGACCAATATGCATATATCTACTCTCGCCTAGAGAAGATGGCGTTAAAGAACACTTCTACGTTTATGAGAGAGAGACGCGAGGACGGAACACCAGACGACTTGTTATATTATCTAGAACGGATCTACGGAGACCCGAATGTTAAAGCGAGAGCCGTGCAGCGCTTATATGCACTAAAGCAAAAGCCGACCCAGCCGTTTGAGAAATTCTTACCCAGCTTCGAGAGAGAGCTAGCTAATGCCGGTGCGCTTCAATGGCCCGATGATTCCAAAATGCACACGCTAGTCATGGCGTTAAATAAAGAGACGCATTCAGCCTTAGTGAACCGAGGTGTGCTAAGCACCTTTACCGATATAGTCTAGACTCTACACCGTATCAGCGCCGATTTGTCAGGGTTCCAGGCAATGTGGAACCAGCCGAAGCGTACCCCAAGAGTTGCTGCCACCGTCGAAGAAATCTACGATCCTATGGATTAGACGCCGACTATTAGTGCGGTGAAAGCAAACCGAGTCGCCCACGATTCGCCCCCGAATCGGGGCAGAGACCAATACTTAGTCGGTAAACGCGCAAAATGGGTCGAACAAAAGGAGATTGATAGACGAATTAAAGAGGGACTCTGTTTCCGTTGCGGGCGGTCTAACTGCCGTATCGTAACCTGCCCCCTAAAACCAGCGAGACATCCAGAGGTAGAGAGACACCTCAATGCCAATAAGTCAGAGAAGACGCACCGAAACGGTCCCGTTTCGACTAAGAAAAGCAGAAAGCGCGAGGAAGTTGCTGTGGTCGCAGAATCGTCTAGTGAAGCCGAATTCACTACGGCGTCTGAATCATCTAGATCGGAAAAAGAGTAGCTCTTATTCTCAGTCGCGAATAAGAGCTCGAAGGAGTTAAGAGATTAGAGAAGAGCACTAAGCCGCTATTCTATATCGACGCGTGCCTAAATAACGAGCGATTCGTTAAGGGCCTCGTCGATAGCGGGTGCGATAGCTACGCTATAATTAATGAAAAACTCTCTCTCTCTCTTAAACTCCCGCGCATCAGACTTCCAAAGCCCCTAATACTAGACGGCGTAGTAGGAAAACAGGGCCGAATCACACACGTTACATGCTTTGACCTCGACATACATGGTCATGAACAGAAAGACGTATTCGCGTACGTGATTCCAGGGCAAGTCGACGACCTAATCTTAGGAAAACCCTAGGAAACGGATGTGAAACGGAAGAGTTCCGCGAACAGAGGATATATCGACATCTTCTCAAAAGAAGGAACTAAAACGCGGTGCTGGAATCGTCGAGACCTATCGATTGGTCCCCAGAATGTAAAGCGCCTGCGAGTGCAGAGGGCGAGTGCCCAAGAGTGCGTGCAAATCTACGAATGCGTATCGAACGATCACCGGTTACGAATCGGTAGGGTTTCGATGGCGGATATTAAGAAAGCACTACGTCTAAAGGAACCGGTAGACCCCAAAACGAAGCTACCTAAGCAGTACTGGCCCTGGCTAGATATGTTTAGCTAACGATTAGCGGACGAACTGTGCCCGAATCGCCCTGGAACCGACCATCGAATTGAGCTAAAAACCGACGACAACGGAAACGAAGTTCCACCCCCGTTCGGACCATTATACGGGATGAACCGAGAAGAACTACTAGTGCTGCGTAAAACGCTCACTGATCTATTGGATAAAAACTTCATTCGCGTTAGCCGATCACCAGCCGCTTCGCCAGTGCTCCTAGTACGAAAGCCAGGAGGTGGCATCAGGTTTTGCATCGACTACCGAGGTCTAAACGAATTGACGGTTAAAGACCGATACCCATTACCCTTGATCCGTGAAACGCTACGGAATATGTCGAAGGCACGGTGGTTCACAAAGCTTGACGTTATAGCTGCGTTCCACAAGATCCGGGTACAGCCAGGCGATGAGTATAAGACCGCGTTTCGCACACGATACGGGCTCTACGAATGGAACGTGATGCCATTCGGCCTAACAGGCGCCCCAGCTACCTTCCAACGGTATATCAATCATGTGCTACGAGAGTATCTAGACGACTTCGTCTTAGCATACGTGGATGATATTATTATCTACTCTAACGATTCGATAGCGGATCACCGTCGAAAAGTGTGCGAAGTCCTATCGAAACTACAAGCAGCCGGACTTCAATGTGACATTAAGAAGTCAGAGTTCGAACAGCACGCTATGAAGTATCTAGGCTATATTGTGAAAGCAGGCGAGGGTCTCTATGTCGACCCCGAGAAAGTCGAAGCGATTAAGTCATGGAAGGCACCTAAGACCGTGAAGGATATTCGAAGCTTTCTCGGGTTCGCTAACTTCTATCGGCCGTTTATACCCCAGTTCGCTGAACTTGCGACACCCCTAACGAGGTTGACTAAGAAAGGCGAAGTCTTCAAATGGGATGATTACTGCCAACGGAATTTCGAGGAATTGAAAAACCTCTTCGTTTCGGCACCGATTCTAGCGCATTTCGAGGAAGAACGGGAGACGATAGTAGAAACGGACGTATCAGGTTAGGCTACAGGCGCAGTATTATCCCAGGTACAAGACGACGGAGTTCTAGCACCATATGCGTACCTCTCTCAGAAGCTATCACCGGCGGAGGTAAACTACGAGATCCACGACAAGGAACTCCTAGCTATTATACGAGCCCTTAAGGAATGGCGACCAGAGCTAAAGATGGTCCCCCGATTCACTATCGTAACGGACTATAAGAACCTCCGATACTTCCATAAGTTGAGACAGTTGTCCGAACGGCAGATGCGATGGGCAGACGTGCTAGCCGAGTTCGATTTCGAACTATAATATCGGCCTAGGAAGCAAGCAGTGAGACCAGACGCGCTGTCGCGAAGGGAACAGGATATCCCGTAAGACGCCAACGACGAGCGTGTTTCATATAGGTTTCGGGCCCTATTCGCCGACGTTACGGTCCGGACCGGCAGAGCATAACGAGAGCCTAAAGAAGAAGAACTGGACCTAGAAACACCAGTACGAATGTTCGACGATCCTGAGATGCAGCAGTTATGGGAAGATGCCCGAAGGACCGATGCAACTTATCGAGCCTTCTCTACCGCGATATTCAAGGAACATCGCCGAATACCTGCTGGTATAGACACGAAAGTGAGCTTAGCAGAATGCGAGCTAGACGAGCGTCGACTACTACGGTTTCGTGGTCGTTTATGGGTTCCTAGCTCCGAGCATCTAAGAACGAGGATCCTCTAACAAGTACACGATTCTTACACGACCGGTCACCCAGGACGAGACGCCACCTATACGATACTGTCTCGGCAGTGGTTCTGGCCCGGAGCGGCAAAGGATGTACGACAGTTCCTACGGAACTGCGGCGTATGTGGGAGAAGCACGATCTGGAGAGAAACGAAGCACGGTTTATTGAAACCCCTTCCAGTTCCCTAGCGTATTTGGGCAGAAATATCAATGGACTTTATTACTGGTTTCCCAGCTACAGAAGGGAGCAATATAAGAAACTGCCTAGTCGTTACCGATAGGTTAACGAAGAGCGTGATCCTAGTCGGCATAGACTCAATTACCTCTAACGCGTTAGCCGAGGTCTTTTTAGTGCATTTCTATATGCACCATGGCCTACCAACAGCTATTACAAGCGACCGAGGGACCCAATTCGTGAGCGAATTCTGGAAGAGAGTATGCGAAAGGCTACAGATTCGGCGCCGATTATCTACCGCTTTCCACCCGCAGTCAGATGGTTCAACCGAGCGAGCGAACCAAGAGGTCGAGAGGATCTTAAGAGCATTCACTTACTATACACAAGAGGACTGGATAAAGCTTCTTCCAATAGCAGCAGTAGCGATCAATAACCGAGACGCAGCGTCAACTGGAGTGTCTCCATTCTTCTTCACGCACGGATACCATGTCGACCCGATACAGGCTGAGAGCGGAAGAACCCAAGAAGAGCTGTTAGGACCGGGAGAGGCAGGCGAAGCGCTAGTGGATCGACTCCGATCCGCTACTGAATGGGCGCAAGCGTCTATCGCGTTCGCACAGGATCAGCAGCAGCTTTAAGCGAACAGAACGCGCCAAGCCGCACCAGTATACAAAGCGGGCGATAAGGTATGGCTGAACCTACGAAACGTGAGATCTATGCGGCCGTACAAGAAGCTAGATTGGCTTCATGCACGCTACACAGTACTAGAAGCACCGTCTTCCCATATAGTACGGCTAGATGTTCCTACCAGAATTCATCCAGTATTCCATGTCGAACTAGTTCGGCCCGCAGCTGAAGACCCGCTTCCCTCGTAAATCGTGGACGATTCGCAGCCACCACCCTTAGATGTCGACGGAGAATTAGAATACGAGGTAGAAGAGATCCTGGCAGCCCGTACAAAGAGAGTAGGTCGAGGCTCAAGGAGAGAAGTGTTAGTTCGCTGGACAGGCTATTCACAGTGCACATGGGAACCATTAGCATCTGTTGGAGATTGCAGCGCACTAGACAGGTTCGAGGAACGTTTCGGGGCCGCTTCAACCACGGATGGGCCCCTGCTAATAGCCGAAATAGCGCGGGTTGGTCGTCTATAAGTTCGAACCTAAGGAGGGGGGTATTATAACGGGCCAAGGCCACATTGAAGCCCGGGCTCTGCCCGTGCAGGCATCGCACCCGATACTGCCGCGAAAGCAAGGTAGCCTTACCGCCCTGGGGGACACTATATACTATAGTTGACCGCCCCTTTGTTTACAGTTCTCTAAGATTTAGATAAACAGTATGCAGGCACCGTTTAATTGAATCAATTCAGCCGTAGCCCTTCACAGTTAGTAAGCTTTTAAGCTCACTCCGCTGAAGGTTGATAGAGGGTATACTAGTATGACTAGTAGATTTGCTTTGATAGACTTTGATCCGATCTTTTAAGCTTATCTTATATTAAGTAGCATAATCTTGATCTTACCAATCAGCAGTTTAAAAGAAGTAGAGCTTATGCTAAGGGGTAAGGATTATCCTATATGCATATAGATTACTAAGGTTAGGGCTATCAGTTTAAGCATAATACTTAGAGAGCTTAACCTTAGCTGCTTCTAGGGCCTGAAGCATATGCTGCTTCTATGGAATCTAAAGAGAAGATATCAGCTTTTTCGGCCGAAAAAGATCGGATGAAACTTACCTTTTTCCGCTAGAGCTTCTGGATCGAAGCTTCCAGGTAGGTAAATAGCTTATTATAGATTTAGAAGACAGTATGGATAGTAATATCCTTTGTTTTACATAAAACTGTAGTAAACTGGTAAAAAGGCTCTGTAATATATAGCAAATAGTCGATTTGCTGCCATTCATCTGAAGAAAGCTTTATTTCTGTAAGCTCCGACATTAAGCAATACTTAGTAAGCTCCGTCCGAAGTCGCTTAGCCCGCTGCAGCATCAAAAAGGTCGAATTCCACCGAGTCCGGACGTCTTGAAGTAGCACTAAGCGTACTTTTGTCTGATCTTGAAGCCCTAAGCAGGTGTCTCGTCGTTGTGGGCTTACGTTGATATAGATAGCTAAATTCCGAGCTTTTTGGAGTGTTTTGGCTATACCCTCTATACCGTTTTTGCTGTGAGAGAGATCTTCGGACCAAATAAGGTCAATTATATCATTCTCAGGGCTAGCTTTCATTTAACCAAGAAGCTGCTTTAGGCTTAGCTGAATCACGTGGGCCATGTAAGGATTTCTGATAAATGAGCATGTGGGGTATTCAGCTTAGAGAGATACGACCAAAGTATGGTTATTTGACGCATTATCAGCTATAATAGCCATAATTCGGTCTGATAAATCATATGCTTCGATAGTGGTTTGCACTACTTTTGCAAGGTTTTCACCAGAATGGGTCCCTAATAGGGGCTCAAAAATGTTATGGGAGAATTTTGGATAGCCTGACTTACGAGGCATGGAGTTGGGTATTATCGTATAAGCCCATTACCCCGCCCGATCTGCATGCGGATCTCTTCTGGAATCCCATATAAGGGGCCTGAGGAGGGTTTCCCATCTTCTCTTCTTCAAGAATTAGTCTTGACGATTCCTGTTCAATACTATTATTCTCCCCTTCTCGCCTAGCCTATTACTTCTTAACAAAAAACCCTAAAAGCACTTCTCTATACTCCCATGATTCGTCAAGACAATAGCCAGTTATAGCCATAAATGCCTGCTGAAAGGGGGAGGTCCAACAATTAAGGCTAAGCGAGAGCTTAGAAGTAGGTGGTAGGGTATCGAGAATAGCCCTCTGTCGAATAATCGTCTCATATGTTAATCGGCGTTGAATCGACCGAGCAGAGGGTAAGGGTAAAGATGAGATAGAAGGTGCTGATTGGGCAAGCTGTAGAAGATTCCGGAAGTGTGGGCTTTCGATCAGGTGAAAAGGGAGACGCAGACTTGTAATGGTAGTCAAAAGCTGTTTTTCCCATGATCGTCAGAGAAGGGTAGGGTTATATTGGTGGTTGTGGTCTATTAAAGGGCTTATTAGTGGTTTTTTAGCTAAAAAGGTAGGATAAAAGTATAAAAAGAGCTTATATTACCACTTTCTCCATAAGTTGTTGAATATTAGGGTGTTTTGCCCTATTCTGGTAACTTTGAAGGTGTCGACGAATTGTATTGGTCCCATTTGCTGCCGATTTACCATGCCAATTTGGGTGAATAAAGATATTTCTGCAGTATAAGCACCTAACCTGAGGTTTTCCGGTCCGAAGGCTAGCCAATTGCTGTAAACTTTGCCAAATTTGAGAAATATGCTTTCCATCCCATCTCATTTCAGACTTAGCTAGGATTAATCCATACTGGGTTTCTGACCACCATTTTTTGAAGTCTTCACTTATAGGTTTAGCTGTGACGCGGCAAGTCTGTAATGGAAAATCATTCAGGATCCTATCAATAAGAGAAAACTAGATAAGGGGGAAAAGAAGGAAAGAACAAGAGAAACCACCACAATCCTCCTTTAAATAGTCCCTAGAGATCACATGACGTTTCCATAAGGGAATTCCCGGTAAACGAGCAACAGCAGCAAACGAGCAACATAAACCATATGTTTCCTCTAAGCTAACTGGTAACCAGGTCAATCTTATCACATTACCCCCCTCCAAGATGCGCTCAGTCCCTTTGAGTGCATGGTAAGTTATCATCGGCATGATCATCCAGATCCTCGTCATGAAGCATTGCATGGATCCATTCTTGCAGTCGCAGTGGCGGGCCTGGCTTATTCGGGTAACGATCGTGATATTCCTGAATCTTATATACGGCATTCTTGAAATTAATCGCAGGATACTAAGTCTTATCTTCGTCATGACCCTACTAATTAACCTTATACTGTAGCTTTCGGTATCTGACTCGAGAGTCTAAGATATCCTTCACGGTCCATTCCTCATGGTTGTTAATTTTTACTGGAGACTCCTTATTATGTATTTATCCTTAGAGTGGTTCCGAGCCTTTCTTATAAGCTAAACGTAGCTTCTCTGGTGCGAAAACTAGGTGGATCATCATATCGTCAGGAAGCTGTAACTTAAAAGAGTGTCCGACTTTCTGTACTATCCGATATGGTCCTGCGGACTTATTCGATAGCTTTAAACTAGGTCGTTCTTGCTTTAGACCCTTTAGCGTTAGGAAGACTTCGTCTCCTATATCGAAATTAACCTCTCGTCGGTGTTTATTAGCCTGTATCTTCTGCCTATCCTAAGCCACTAAAAGTTACGCCTTAGCTTATTTCTAGATCGCTTATAATCCTTCGGTGTAAATTCGGGCTCTGTCTTTATTTAGTTTATTTGGTTCGAAAGGAGCCTCGTCCGTCTAATCGAAAGATATATTAGGTTCGTATCCTCTCTTAACGTAGAATGGTGAGAATCCCGTCGAGGCCGAAGGTACCGACGCCACTACTAAGTCAATCATAGGTAACTAATCTGACCAGTCGTCTTAGTGATAATTTATATATGGTCTTAACCTTTATATAATGTACTGATTCGCCACTTCAGTCTGTCCGTCTATCTGCGGGTGTCGAGCTATCGATATCTTTCTCGTGATTCTTAGGATCTTGCAAAATTCTTTCTAGTACGAGGAATCGAACTACGGTCCTCGATCTGATATAATCGAATTCGGAATTCCGGTCCATCGGAGCATATACTATACGAGTAATCTGGCTGTTTCCGGTGCATCCACGTCTTTGTAATAAGGGATTGAGACCTATCGTTTCGTTAATCGGTCCATAACGACCATCACGTTGTTAAATCCTTTTCTGTCTTTCGGAAACGAGCAGAAATCCATCGTCATATATTACTAGGGTTTATCTGGCGTAGGTAACGACTGTAATAGTCCGGGTGGTCGGTCCCTCTATACTTTGGTTCGCTTATAGACTAAATAGTGATCGATATATCTTCGTACGTCTGCCATCCATCCTGGCTAATAGTATCTTGCCGAGAGTAGGCGGCTAGTCTTATCCATCCCTAGGTAGGCTATAGAGGGTTATCGGTGAATCTCATCAAGAAGTCTCGCTCGGAGATCTCCGTCCTCCGGCACCATCATCTTTCCTTCATAAAGTAGTAGACCCTCTTCGAGTGTCCACTTACTATCCTATTCTCCTAGAGCCTCTTATCGGAATTCCTCTAGACTCTCGTGTATACGATTCGCTTATTTAATTCGGTTAATCAGGTTCAGTTCTTTATTCACGGTGACTGGTGCGATTAGGCACTTCGGTTCCTAGTATTACTTCGGCAGTAGTATGAATTCCTCTCGTTACCCTTTCTATGAAATATCCTTAAGGGAAAGCACGTCCGCTAATATATTCTTTTTACTAGATCGGTACTAGATCTTAAACCGGTAATCCTATAGTATTAGACTCCATCGGATCTATCGGGAGTTTAACCTCCTCTTCTCTTAGAACCACTAAAGAGCTTCATGATCGGTAAGCACCTCAATAGCTTCAGTTCGTCTTAGTCCGATGAGTTCTGCTTCCTATTCTTAAAAAGCACGAATTATCGCTAGAAGTTCTTTATCGTAGATCTTATAAGCCTTTTCTGCCTTATCCATAGTCTTCGAGAAATACGCGACTAGATACTAAGGTTCATCTTCGTTCATTCGTTAGGAGAGCACGCCTTCTAATGCTTCGTCTAACGTATCCGTTTCAACATAAGTCTGAGCATAGGGATCGTAGTAAGCTAACACAGGCGCCTTAGTTAATTTCTTCTTCAGTTCTTCGAACGCTCCTTAACACTTTTCTGTCCAGGACCACGGCACCCCCTTCTTTATAAGTGCGAATAATGGTTTAGTAACCTTACTATACTCTTCGATGAACCTTCTGTAGAAATTATAAAAGCCGAGGAATAACTATATACCCCTTACTATGTCCGGGGGTTCCTATTCCTGAATCACTCGAATCTTTCCAGGATCTACGCGGATCCCGTCTACCCCGATAATGAAACCGAGGAACTTCGTTTCCTTCTTATGGAACTCACACTTCGATAAGCTCACTTATAAACCGGCTTCACGTAGCCGTTTTAAGACTTCTTTTATATACTTCTTATGATCTTCCAGCGTCTCGCTATAGATCAAAATGTCATCGACGAAGGTAGTTACGAATATATCCAATATTCTAGTTAGGACTAAGTTCATGAATCTCTGGAAGGATGCCGGTCCATTCGTGACTCCGAAGGGCATCACTTTATACTTATACGATCTATACCTCGATCAGAACGTCGTTAGGTCTTCTAAGTCTAGGTCTATGCGTATCCTATGGAATCCTTATCGTATATCTAGCTTAGTGAAGTACTTAGCACCGCGTACCCGCTATATTATTTCATTAATCAGTGGCAACGGGTATAGATCCTTCTTCGTCACTAAATTCAACTTCCGGAAGTCCATACAGAATCTAAGTCCTCTATTAGCCTTCTTCGCCATCAAAATAGGCGAAGCAAAGGGGGCATTACTCGGCACGATAAAGCCCTTATGCAAGTTCTCGTAGATGTACGTTTTCGCCGCTTTAAGTTACTCCATAGACATCTTATATAGCGGACAATATCCTGGCGTTGCTTTCTCTTCCAGTTCAATCTTATGATCCACGCCTCTTCTATATGGTGGAAGCGTGTTAGATCTAATTTTCGAGAAAACATCCGTATACCCATAGTATTTCCGTGGAATGACTCGTCGAATTCCTTTAAGTTCCGTTTCTTTATCCCGCTCTGTGGGTTCAGAGAGTTCAGAGATCATATACTCGATCTCGCTAATGCTAGTGACGAAGATCTCCGACTCCAGCACCCGGGAGATCCTTTTAAATCCTGCTCGGCTAATAGCTGTAACCATAATGTTACTACCCGGTACGTTCTTTATACGAGGAGCTCGAACCTCGTGAACTACCTCTTCCCCTATAAGGGTTCGTTCTATCTTCTTCACGGTATCTTCCCGGTGACTATGGTTATAAGACTTCTTAACCACTAGATCCTTAATCGCGTTTAATTCGAAGGCACGGTCTCTTCTGTCCGCATCCTTCTGGTGTTCCTGATCCTTCTGACCCGTAGGTCTCTTCAAAATCCTTAATAGATATGGCCGCTGAATAGCATAAGCTACTTCTTCTTTCATGATCTCGACTTCTTCTTTCTCTGTCTTTGGTTCTGGCCAAATAAGCCGTAGTCGTTTATAATCAATCAGAGCATCTCTTTTAGCGTACCAAAGTCGACTAAGAATCATATTATATCGGCCAATATTAGTGATCAACGCGGTAACTCGTTTCTGTTTCTTTCCTGTAACGATCAGCGGTATCCGGACCGCATAGGTAACCGCTTCCGACGGTCGGTTATCAAACGTAGATAAGGTCACTGGTGTCTTTAATCTTCGGGTCTTTAACCTAAGTGGAATCAGCTTTAAAACAACATTCGTATATATTAGGATGGACACATTCGCTCCGTAATCCACGAGCGCATTAATCTGGAAAGGTACGTCGTTTACTATGACCACTGCTGGCACAGAAAAACTTTTCGTAGAGAGTAATTCTTTTAAATTAACACTACTCGCAGTTATACTAGGAACGCTTAGGGAGGAGACTTACCCTAAGCGTTGACTTTTCCCTGATCGGTATCCGATCCTAAGTCCTCTACGTCGGCCACGGTATGCTTTCTATTCTAGTCTACTAGTATAACGGCGGAAGTCTTCCTTAGATAATCTCGAGTTATGTATCCCTTCTCTTCATAAGTGAAGCATCGTCCTTCTTTCATCAGCGCGGCTCGCTTATCAACATTCATGGGCTTCGGGCGCGTCGTCGGGGATTCATTCTTTATTATTCTAGCGGTAGACGTGGTCTTAGTTAGTGTCTGACCATAGGGTATGCTAGTCGCGGCTCGTCGAGCATCTCGGTTCTTCTGCTATAAGGTGATGTTATGGGCAGTACGTTAGTAAAGATGCATAAACTTATCAAAATCAATATCTAGATCGTCAACCACTTACATCATCTGGCTCTATAGTATATTCGGTAACTTATTATAGAGTGTACGCTGTCGGAAATCCTAGGGTTAGCGCGATTCTTCTGCCAGTCTAACGAACTCCGCTAGGAAGTCGTTAAAGTCGTCCTTCGGTTTCATTACCAGCGCCTGGTACTCAACATATGCCTCCGTGGCACGATTCGGGTTATCAAAAACAGTCTTTAGGTGATCAATCAGGTCTTCTATATCTCGGTACGGGTTCGATGCGTCAATCGTCAATCGTGGGCCAATATGCAGACCAGCCTTGCCCTTATAGAGGCCTGACATAAAGTAAACTCGACTATCGGGCGTCGGATAGTAGTCAGCATTAATAAGTAGCTTTCGGCGTATAGCAGCCACCTAATGATCAAATCGGGGGTTCTTTCCATCAGTTAATGTCGGAGGATTCGCCAGCTTTGCCGATCGCTGCTAGTACTGGTTCGGTGGTCGAGCTATCTATGCCGGACCTATTCTCTGGTTCTGCATCATATCGTAGGCTTGCTGGTTTCGCTTATTCATAGCGATATCTCGGTATACGATAGCCTTATCGCGTTTAATTTCACATTCATTCGTATGTTCGGTTAGGGTGTTAAGCGTAAGCCGAAGTCGGTTTACTTCCTGCTCCGCGTCCTTATACATCATTCTCTAGTGGTGTTCCCTCTGGATCAGTTTCTTCTAGGTGCCTTCTAGGTTTTCGGCCATAGTAAGGGCAAATTCATCTCGGGTGAAGAACTCCGTTCGGGTCTGTTCTTCTGCTTTAGGGTCGGCTGCTATAGTTACTTCAAAACTTAGCGTGTTCCGACGGTCATCCTTTAGCGTTTCTTCTTCTTCGAGCGGTTTATTCTGTCGGTGCTCGGGGTTCAGTTCGTCTTCCCCACGGGAAGGGTTCGGGTTCGGGTTCGGTTCATCTCCAGCGCGGGAGGATTTAAGTCCAGAGGCCTTCGCCATCCTGGTTCGTTCGTCTCGAGGGGTCATACTTCGATTCGGTTCGGTTCGGGGTTCTGATTGGTGGGGTTGATCCGTTGCCAAGAACTTAGCGGGAAGCTAAGCTAGATAAGTACGAATCAAGAAAAAAGTAAAAGAGTGGTCTAGTTTAATGTGACGCGGTAAGTCTGTAATGGAAAATCATTCAGGATCCTATCAATAAGAGAAAACTAGACAAGGGGGAAAAGAAGGAAAGAACAAGAGAAACCACCACAATCCTCCTTCAAATAGTCCCCAGAGATCACATGACGTTTCCATAAGGGAATTCCCGGCAAACGAGCAACAGCAGCAAACGAGCAACACAAACCACATGTTTCCTCTAAGCTAACTGGTAACCAGGTCAATCTCATCACATTAGCCCAAAGTGCATATTCTTCACCATTAACCCTAACTCGCTCAATTAATTCAGGTAGGGTTAGGGGTAGGGTAGGGGGTAAAAACGATGATATTGAATCAGATGGATTAATACTATCACTATAGAGTGACAATTGGCTTAGTTGAGACATATAGGGTATATATAAGGGGTAAGTGAGAGAGAAGAATAAGAGAAGAATGAGAGAAGAGGATAAAAGGGGTAAGCTATACTAAGTGGGGCTAGTATTTGCTGAAAAAAAACTGTCGAAGTCTAACATTTCTAACCTTTTATCCGAACTTTTGTACTATTTCTAGCTATTTATTATAAATTAAATAAAGAATATAGATAATAGAGGGTCTAATTTATTAGATTCTACTTTAAAATAGTTCAAAAACGCACTTTTTGGGTAAATTTAGTACTAAAGATGGGATGACCAGAAAAATGGCGAGGGTATGCGTGTACGAAATATATATCTTCATACCTTAGTAGCGTTATTAACCACTACTCTATAATATACCCTATACCCTACCCTTATCTTTTAAAAATAGCTATTATACTAATAAAGATAATTATTATCTATCTATAAACAGGGATATTTCATAAAAATACAAGAAAGAAGGTAGAAAGTAAGGTAAGTGGTATATGTTTTTACCAAAACGCGGGTAAATAACAGAATTAATTTCAGGTAACTCAGCAGTTTATGTCAAAAAATCAGGCAGAATCAGGCAGAATCAGGCAGTAATGGGCCGAAAAAGCCCATTGGGTTGGGCCTGGATAAGGGGTTGGCCCATTGGGCCGGCCCATTCCGAAGTCTAGGGTTACCTAATAGGTCGTTAAATAGGATAAATATAGAAATAGCTCTCTCTATATAAATTATATAGTATTTACTTATATTTTTAAGTATTACTAGTATAGCTTAGTAGCTTTTTTAATAGAATCTTTACTAATAAATCATTAAAGTAAATAATATATAAAGTGAATATATTAAATAAAAGGCTAATTATATAGGTAGTCACTATCTTCACGTCTAACACGCTTACGTACTCTCCCTAATATATATATTTAAGTATCTACCTCTACTATAATAGGTAAATTAAGCTTATTATGGTCTTTAGGTGATTTAGACCTCTAAGTCTCCTCTTACCTTTATATATCCTCTTCCTTATCGTTACTAATTAGATTAAGATTAAACTAATCTAGTGACTTATCTCTCTCTTTATTTACTACTTTAATCTTATTATAAGAGAAGAACTCCTTTAAGAACTTAAACTACTCTTCTTATATATTAAACCTTAAAGTATAAAGGAATATCATTAATTCTTAGATAGTTATAGCATTAAGTTTCCCTCTATAGTAGTGGTAATATCATAAGTAGTATTAAATAGTCATTTAATACTAGCACTAGATACTAGAACTAAAAGGATATCCTAAGCGAGATTTATAAATACTAGAAATCGATACTAATTCTCTCTCTAAAACGCTAGAGGAGTAACTTTAACGATATCTAAAGAGAATATTAATAATAATTAAGTATAAGAGAGTGTCAGGGTGCGGGGTCGGCAGGTTATATACGGCAGGTTGGAGAGGGTCCGTAGGTCAGGCAGGTAGGTATATCAGAGGTTCAGTATCGGACGGACTATCAGAGCCCGGGAGTTCATAAGAGAAAGCTCCAGGAGCTTATACAGGATCAGCGGGAACGTTGGCTAAATACATAGAATATATCACGTGCGCGGGTAGCGCACAGACTTCGTAGAACTCAGGGGTCAGGACTCAGGATTAGATCACGGGATCCACACCGTGACAGAGAGAGAGATAAAACTTACCACTATTAAGATACTACGTAACTTCGTTATATAGTACTATCTATAGCCTTTTCCCTTTAAGTATCATATCTAGGCGTGATCCTACCCTAGTAGATAACTAAGAGGGAGTAGAATTATATCTATTAGTAAGATAGCTTTAGTAGGGGACTAAGTAATCCTAGAAGCTCCCTCTAAATATAAAGCTTTTAATCACCCTTAATTACTAGACCTCTCTATTTTAATAGGCTTTTATAGCTATCACTAGCTATTTCCTTAATTAATATTAGCAGTACTAAGAGGTCCTTCTTGTCACGGGGTAGACCCCGTAACCACGCTATACGTGGTATAGCTCTGCTTACTCAGCCTATATCACTCCTATAGCTAGCCAGACCTGATCTCCTGTCCTCCTGTTCCTTAGTCTGTCCTCCTGTTTCGTATCGCTATATAGCAATACCATTAGACATCAGCATGGACATGGACATGGACAAATTTTTTTTGTCGATGGACAATTTTTTTCTGTCCATTATGTAATTACCATGAAATTTATTAAAAACATTAATAAATCTATGTAATATACGTATATATTACCGTCTATGGACAGCTTTTTGGTCCCCTTTTGTCCAATGGACTGTCCATGCTGATGTCTAAATACCATCGTCGTACGCGACACCTTGACACTTCTTAGCTTTAAACCACTATCTAGATCTTTAGACCTCGGCAAGGACTGTAAGGGACCGGACCAGACCGGGACCGGACCGGTGTTGACACCGGTCCGGTCCTAACTTTTTGGGACCGCTGGGCCATCCTAACTTTCTTAGGACCGGACTACTACGGTCCCGGTCCCCTATACGGTCCTATAAATAGAATAAATATAGGAAATCCCGTGATATATATATTTTATATAGAATCTATTAGTATTTTTCAGTATTCTACTTTCATTCTTTATTTATATAGGCTAGATACTAGCTCGAAGACGATTTCTATAGAAAAAACTAATAATAATGATTTCGGCCGAAAAACTTGATTCTTTATCTATACTAATAATTTACAAAATCTATATCAAATCTCGATTTCTTTGGAACACGCCCTAATAAACGCCTCTAGATATCAGAATCAGGTAGAGGGATCTTATCATCTTCTAGCTCAGCAAGATTAGTAGCCCTTCTCTTTCCTAGCGCTCGTTGACTAGGCTGCTGAATAGATGCGTCTATAGAAGTATCTACTGTTCTATCTTCCTCATCATCGCTGATAGGATCAAACTCCTTATTATCTTACTTAGCATCCTCTTGCTCTTTCTTTGCATGCTTCTCTTAGGTAGAGCGAAATTCCTCCACCAACGCTAGCTGCTCCGACTGTAGGTCAAATCTTGTTGTACACATAAACATCATCAGATCCTGAATAGTCTGTGGCTTTAATGAGCCCCGGCGATAGTTGCATATATCGCGAGCGGAGTTAAAGAGCCTCTCTACCCCAGAGCCACTAGCCGGAGTTGTAAGGACATCTCGGGTAAGGCTTGCTAGGATAGGATACTCTGTCTCATGAGCCTTCCAGAAGACAAGCGGTGTCGATTGGACAGTACCTAGAGAGAGTTAGTATTAATAAATATCAAGATATAAGTGAAATCAAACTGACTGCTTCCAAGGTATCTTGTAAGTTCATCTAGAGTAGTCGACGTTGACTGGTGAGAGGTAGTCGGTCTTAGCAAGATATCAATATCAGAGATATCGTTACTTAGGGACTGGCTGGTTGATATTGACTGTGCCTCAGTGTAGCGCTGTTGGTAAGGCCGGATGTAAGTCTCAAGGGACTTCTGATACTGTGGTGCCCAGTGCTTCTCCCATTCTGGTGTCCGAAAGAACTCAAGCTTGTTTCGTGGGCCTAAGATAGTCCCAATTGCATAGAGATCGTCTGGAACCTCATCAGTCTTGCCATAATACTCCGTAAGCTTCTCACGCGCAGCCTCTAGCGCATGCTTCATCACTACCTTCCACCCAACCTTCTTTCGAGCTAGCTGCGCTTTTGCCTTTTCAATGTGGCTGAATAAGGCATTGTAGATCCCAAACACATTATGGATAGTCACATCGGTTATAGCTGATAGAGATGAAGTGAACTTGAAGAAAGGATAGGTAATTGAGAGTAGATAGTTAACCTGTCGCCATTCATCCTTGTCTAGCTTCATCTCAGTTAGATTAAACTGATCATAAAATCCATCGAATGTAGTCTATAGCTAACGTGCGCGCCGAAGCATGAGAAAGGTAGAATTCCAGCGTGTTCGGACATCTTATATTGGCACAAGCTTTGGTTCTTTCGTTTGAAGTGCACTAAAGCTCTCGCGGCGCTGGGGGCTTTTGTTGATATACACCGCAATCTTCCGAACCTAGAGGATATCATATAGTTAGTAGTGAATAGAGGAGTAATAGTAGAAAGGTAGTTTAGTATACTTTATTTAAGGTTTGCATAATCTTTCGATTCTCTTACCGGGGGCTATCTCCCTGATCAGCCCATTCCATCTCTTCCTTGTCGTTCCGTGGGTTCGCATCCATCTTGCCAAGAAGCTCTTTGAGACTAAGCTGTATAACGTGTGTAATACATGGTATACGAATAATGGGTATATGACTAGGAAGCGCAAGAGCCGAAACAGCCTCTTCAAGAGTAGTCAGTAATGTATCATTATTCGATGCATTGTCGGTAGTAATCGTAAGCACACGATTAGTAATATCATGCTTCTCAAGTAGCCCAAGTAAAACACTACTTAGATAGGCGCCTGTATAGGAGCCATAAAGAGGTTCGAAGCCAAGTAGAATCTCACGGTAGTTCCACTCAAGATCAATGAAGTAGCCAGTGACTGCCATAAAAGCTTGACGAAAGGGAGAGGTCCAGCAATCTAACGCCATAGAAAGCTTAGCACCCTCGGGGAGTGTTCGAAGTAGCGATTCCTGACGCTCTTTGACTGTCGTCTGAAGATGGCGACGGATAGTCCTCTCACTAGGTATATCAGGGAGCGATAGGGCGGAACAAGCCATCTGGATAAGGGCGCGAAATTCAGGGTGCTCAATAAGCCGAAACGGAAGGCGTGCAGCAACGATAAAGGTAGTCAGGCTATCTATCCAAGCTTCAGGTGAAAAGGCCTTTTTACGAGAGGGAAGGTTGGCCTAGAGAGAGTTATATTAGTTAGTATGAGTTAGCCTTATAGATAGGCTAATAGCGTTCATACCCTATTTGATATCAGCTTTCTAATATCTTGTGTCTTCCCCTTTCCTTTCTGACAGGTAATAGATTGTGCGAAATGCCTAGTCATAGTAGATGTTCCCCGGTGCCGGTCGCTAGGATGAGCCATAACAGAACCACACTGCTTACACATTACCTTAGGTGTTCCATCAGAGATAGAAGCAACCTGGTGGAAGTGTTCCTAAGCGTCTACCTGTCGTTTGCCATTAAAGAACGTTTATTTTAATTTGCTTCCATACTGAGTCTGTAGCCACTAAGCGAGGAAAGGCTCGTTGACCATCTCTATCCAAAGAACAAACTGCTTCTTTCCATATGGACCAACACACTCGAGAGTCGGTGGAATTGGGATAGGTACCGCTGGTCGTGTAAAGGGCGCGCTCGGAGTAGAAGTTGGTGTTTCGTCTTCGTCTATGTTAAAAGGACCATCGGATGTAAGGAAGGAGAGGGTATCCGCTGAATTATCCTCAAAGACTGATGAGGGATAATTGTCAGAGAATTGGGATGCCTGGCTTCGTGACATATTGATGAGTAGTGTGTAAGAGAAGCTAGGAAGTAAGGCTTTAGGGGAAAGGAAGGTAGGAAGTAAGGCTAGGGGGTGATAGGAAAGACATATAATTATCTTTTCACCTAGGTAAACGGATAATCAGGGGGATTGCTGTTAGGGAAAAGTGATAGGTAGACAATTAGAGATAGAACTAACTAGATTCTAGGTAGTGATTGGCTAGTAAGACCCACTCCGCTACGGGCCTTGCGGTCTAAGACCGCAAGGACCGCCAAAGGACCACTAAGGGACCGCAGGGACCGCCGGAAGACCGCCGGAAGACCGCCGAAGGACCGTAAGGACCGCCGAAAGACCGCCGAAAGACCGCAGGGACCGTGCGGACCGCTAAAAGATCGCTACCTCAGGGGTAGCAGACCACAACACAGATTCCCAACAGCTATTATAGCTGTTAGAGCTCTAGGCTAATAATATCGAGTAGATTGTATAGATTTCTGACGGCCATCGGGTTTTTACGACTACCAAAATTAATAGTATCTAGTTAGCCAACAGTATTGAATTCTGATGGCCGTCGGAAATCTACGCTGAGGATGGTAGTAATATATTGTGGTGAGCCAATATATATTTCTGACTACAAAACCCACAAAACTCCTACCCAACCCCCAACCTCTCTACCAGTGTACTAAAATGCTTGGATTTCAGTTAGATTATGCAGCTTACTATATAAGATTTTAGTATACAAGCTCATTTCACCTCATTATTAATGGTTAGTTATGATTTAGCATGAATGTCAGTGTATATACCAAAACACTATTTAATAACAGTAATAAACATGGCTGAATCATCAGTTTATGCGGCCGAAAAAGGAAGGTCTTGGCAGAGTTATGAAATTCCGGGGGACCGCACGGGGGACCGCAAAGGACCACGGGGGACCGTGGTCCGGTCCTGACCACTTTGAAAAAGGACCAAGGACCGGACCATGCCGAGGTCTAGTCACAGGCTTGGCAAAAGATATGCAAAATCAGGCAGAAATCAGGCAGCGATCAGGCCAATATCAGGCAACTATATAAAAAAATCCCAATGGGCCCCCATGGGCCCAGGAAAAAATTATGGGTTGGGGTGGGCCCTGGAATTTAGAAATGGGGGCCCATTTGCCGAAGCCTAAGCTATTATTTAGCTCTAGTGACTATACTGACTCTTAGATACTTACGATCATAGTGTTATTATTTAATATATTATCTATAGTAACTATAAGGACTTAATCTATAATCTTATGCTACTAAAGGATCTTTAAAACTATATCACTTAGATTTATATCTATATAAGATCTTAGTGACACGGCAAGTCTGAAATGGAAACCATTCAGGATCCTATTCACAAGAGAAAACTAGACAAGGGGGAAAAGAAGGAAAGAACAAGAGAAACCACCGCAATCCTCCTTCAAATAGTCCTCAGAGAGATCACATGACCTTTCCATAAGGGGATCTCCGGCAAACGAGCGACAGCAGCCAACGAGCAACATAAACCACATGACGTTTCCTCTAAGCTAACTGGTAACCAGGTCAATCTCATCACAAAGCCTTTCTATTTAATTACGTCTGTTCCCGTCTGTATATGTATGAAAACCACTATTTCCCTTCAATTCCATAATATATAGTGTAATCATATGTAATATAGCTTAATATAAGCTTATTGAGCTATAATACCCTAGTTATCCCTAAATTTAGGGTGGTTAGATATAATATAAGATTGTAATTTTGGAAGTGGTCGATATGCTCTGGGAGAGATATATATATGTGATCTATGCAGCTTCACCACACTACTAACTAGGTCTTCACCCTAACTACCCTTAATATATAATTTTAACAAAGAATAAGCTATATTACTACGTATTAAGCTTATATTTAAGGTTATAGACTATATTTCAATCAATTTAGGTAAGAATTCTATAGAAATGTAGATATAATTAATTGGTGTTCCTGATGCTACAGCGTCCGGGTAAGCCACTATAGCAGTAACCAATTAGGGTAAAGGGATCAGATCCATATATCATATCGGACCAATCGGGTTCTAGAAGGTTATATCTTCAAAAATCCTTTCATCGTAACTTCTAGGTTCTATATACCCAGTATGTCTCTATTAGGGTATGGAAACCCTCTCCAGAGTGATCCAATTACCCCTTAGAGTGATCCAATTACCCCTTAGAGTGATCCAATTACCCCTTCTAAGTCAATATCAACAATCTGCCCTAACCAGAGCACCCTACCTACCCTACCTACTGGAATTCTCCAGTTTTCTACGCCTGAATCAGGTAATTTTGCTATCTGGTCTCTATTGAACCATAACGCCTTCCTAAAGTGGTGGAAAACAACCCCAAACCGGTTAAAGGATATTAAACCAGCCCTAAATTGGGCTAGAAGGGGACACTCAAAGATTTGGTCCCATATTGGGCAGCTTATATAGACATCAGCATGGACATGCACATAGACAAATTTTTTTTGTCCTTATGGACAATTTTTTTCTGTCTATTATGTAATTACCATGAAATTTATTAAAAACATTAATAAATCTATGTAATATACGTATATATTACCGTCTATGGACAGCTTTTTGGTCCCCTTTTGTCCAATGGACTGTCCATGCTGATGTCTAAGCTTGTAGAAGTTCAGACTGGACTGCCAAAAGTACGCTGTATAGTATGCAATCTACTATTCAATCATCCCAACTGGAGATCTAGTGGGACCTCTATTAATGGGACCTCTATAATTCGCCGCCATATTGAGAGATCCTATGATCCTAGGGTTAGAAACCCTAGTCAGAGTTTAATTAAGAGTAGCTTTGCCTTTACTACAGTGAGCCCTACCATACCCTAGCTCCTACCCTACCTCCTACCCTACCTCCTACCCTTCTATATACTAACCTTATATTACCTAATCTAGGCAGTGTAACCATCTAAGCATATCTCCTATGAAGCATGGTTTAAGCTACTTATAACCTTCTTTACCACCCACCACCTACCTTTTAATATCTTGACTAGTCAGCAATTCAAGAATTTTATAGATGGAACTGCCCGGCTTGCTTTGGTCCCATCTATACCCTCTCCTCGAAGCCTATCTCGTCACCTTCGAGATATGAGCTTGAATCAACAAACAAACGCTTTATAGGCCCTTCCGGAAGGTTCCAAGCTATCGATTGCCCTAGATTGCTGGACGTCTCCATTCCAACAAGCTTTTATAGCTATCACAGGCTATTTTCTATACCTAGACTGGAACTATAGGGAGGTCTTGCTAGGGTTTGAACCCCTACATGGGGCCCATACAGGTAAGCCTACCCTATATCTCTATATCTCTATATGATATATCATATACGACATATCTCCATATCTCTATATGATATACGATATATGATATACGACATATCTCCATATCTCTATATGATATACGATATATGATATACGATATATCTCCATATCTCTATATCATATATAACATATCTCCATATCTCTATACTATAATACTAATATATATATATCTAGGCTCCAACCTTACATATATGCTCACCCCAATACTGGCAAAGCATGATATATCAGACCGGATCATGGCTATCACCACAGATAATGCCTCAAATAATAACACTTTGGTGTTATCTCTTCAACAAGCTTACCCAGAGAGCTCGATTACTCGAGTCCCTTCCATGGCACATGTGATCCAGCTATCCCTAAAGCAGCTACTTGGGACGATCAAAGTTAACCCTAACAATGACAATATAGAGCTAGTTTGGTCCGAAGAGCTCCAAAAACATAGGGAAATCACCTATCTAACTGGCATTGCTCGCACCCTGCAGAAAGTGCGGAATTTAGCGGTCTATATTAATGCTAGCCCATAGAGAAGGGATGACTTCTGGGTAGAGCAGTCAAAAGATGGGATGAAAGACCCACTTTATCCAATTCAGGACGTCCGGACTCGGTGGAATTCGACCTTTTTGATGCTAGAACGAGCTCTTCGCATCAAACAAGCTCTAGATAGCTACTGCAGGCTTAATTGGGTTAAAATGCGGATAGGATCGGACGAATGGCGTCAAATTACCTATCTTCTGCATATTACAAAGCCTTTCTTTGTCTTTACTACTGCATTATATAAGACAAAGGATATCACTATCTATAGTGTGTTCAATATCTATAATGCTTTGTTCCAGCATATCGAGTCTTCTATTACTAAGCTTGATCAAAAGAGGTAAGTTTAACCTTATTTAACCTTCTTTAATCTTATCTAATCTATTACTAACCATATATGGTATAACCCTAGCTTCTATGGAAAAAAGACATGCTTTTGGCCCTCCAATCAGCCGAGTCTAAGCTTCGAGAGTATTACTCTCGGACCATAGACCCTGCCCTAGGCAGTATATATGCACATGGGACGATCCTTGCCCCATAGTATAAGCTTCAATTCTTTCAATCTGAAGAATGGCAAGATGAGACCATTAACTATGCAGAGATATATAGATCAAGTGTTACGGCGTAGCTGTTACGGCCTTGCCTGAATGTTAGGAAAGGATCTGCATGATTCGCTTAATCAGGGTTTTACCCCCTTATGTATATATTTGATGCACTTGAGGAATTGACTGATTCCTCAAGGATTAGTCTCTGTATTAATTCGGAAGACTTTTTGATCACCTTACACGTCTACCTCTTGCTCCTTACCTAGTTTCTATCTTTGTCTTAACAATTCTAATCCTTCTACCCTTAACTACCTAAGGACAAGATGGTTACCACCCGCCGAACCGCATCCACCAGGGCGGAAAGCCCCATAGAGCGGGCCCCCCCCACCGTACCAGAGGATCAAAACCTCGAACGGAATTATGCTGCCGAAGAAAGAGCGGTCCAAGACCGACTCCAGCAGCTGCTGAAGATCAAATCCGATCGAGAGAAAATCGCAGCTCTTGAAGCGGAACTTAGCCAGCAAGGCTACCCCTATACGGCCCCGTTCCGATCCTAATTCGATACGGAACCGGCGCCCAAGAATATGGATATCGAGATCGATGATATCCCGTCCTTCAACATAAGGTTCTCGATCCAAAAGCGTCATGAGTGGCTTATCAACCTCGACTTCGCTTTCCAGGCAGCCCCACGACGCTACCATAACGACAAAACTAAGATCCTAGGAGCTCTACGCTTTATGGATTCCTCTTATCGTACGAAGTGGTTTGAATTCACTGCCGAAAAGGAGGGTGAAGACTACCGAGAAGCTATCGAAACATGGAGTCTTTTTAAAGACTGGACTTTATGCTTAATTCAAAACGCCACTAGCATCCGCGCTAACGTACGGGATCAAATCGAAAGGGCACATCAGCTATAATCGCAAGACCCTCGCGACTTCCACACCTATCTCCACTCGCTAGAACAGCATCTCGGGCGCGAATCGGAAGAGAATCGCGCACTTAACCTCTTCTCGAAACTCCAAAATAACCTCAAACAGGAGATCCACCGCCACGTGAGACCTCTACCAGCTACTCGAGACGAAATGGTTGAAATTGCAGTCCATTACTGGAATCTTATTAAACCCGCTACGGCCCCGAAACGAGGGTATCCTAGCAACGGATCCTACTAAGAACGAAACCAGGATACCAAACGTTTCAGGCCTAACGGAGACCATCACCAAAACTCTCAGAACCAGCAAGCCAAAACCGTTCCATATCATAACAGGAACACCGATAACCAATCGAAACCTTATCGAAACCCTACCGGAAGAGACGGGAAGACCATGCTCTGCAACATCTGCAAGAGCGATAAGCACTTCGTTAATAACTGCCCCGATCTCCCGAGAGCCATCCAAGCCCTATCAACTAGCCAAAAGGGAAAAGGCAAGGAGTCAGCCTAGACCCTACCAGCCTGACTCCCCCCTTAACGGTAGGGACTGCGGACCGCCTAAGCACCCAAGCCAGAATCAAAGACTCCATCGACGTCCAAGTGGATTTCGACAGCGGGGCCGAAGTCGACTGCGTTAGCTACGAATTCGTCAAAATCCATGGTTTCCAACAAGAAAAACTCACGATTCCCGCCCTAAAAGCGGCCGGAAACCTCTCTATCCCCCAGTATAGCGCATTCCGAATACCAATCACGCTCAGGGACTCCCGAGGGGTCATTCGCTCGTTCGTACGCCTATGCGTAGCAATCGATCGCGACCCCAGCCCAGGAAATAGTCCCGTTCTCTTATCCGTAACCACCCTAATTGACCACCGAATCCACCTCGTTCCGTGGAAGAGAGAATGGTGGTTCGAATCAGCCAAATTCGATATCTGCAGCCCTCATAAATTCGTAAAAGTCTGTCGAAACCAGGCACGAGTCTTTGCTATTGTTAGACTCCCAGAACCAATCCCATTACCTGGAGACGACGAGACACTAGCGGAGGAAGAACGAATCCCACCGGAATTCGAGGGGTTCCGAGACGTCTTCTCCGCCCAGAATTCCAAGATTCTGCCGCCAAGAAAATCAACCGATCATGCAATCGACCTCGTCGACGGATCCGAAGCACCTTACGGACCCATTTACCCTCTCTCTCAAAACGAGCTCAAAGTATTACGCGAGTATATCGATGAGAATATCAAGAATGGTCGAATCAGACCTTCTAAGAGCCCAGCAGGCGCTCCTATCCTCTTCGTTCCAAAAAAGGATGGTGGTTTACGTCTATGCGTCGATTACCGGGGATTAAATCGCGTTTCGGTCAAGAATCGGTACCCATTACCCCTCATTTCGGAGATTCTAGACCGGATCGCAGGAGCAAAATACTTCTCTAAGCTCGACGTACAAGATGCATACTACCGTATCCGAATCAAAGAAGGAGACGAGTGGAAAACGGCCTTCCGTACTCGATATGGCCATTTTGAATATATGGTTATGCCCTTCGGCCTAACAAATGCACCTGCCACCTTCCAAGGCTATATCCACACAGCATTACAGGGTATCCTTGATATCTTCTGTGTTGCCTACCTAGACGACATCCTCATCTTCTCGAAAACGAAGGAAGAACACACCAATCACATTCAACAAGTTCTTACCCGTATGCGTGACGCCCAGCTTTACGCTAAACCTTCAAAATGCGTGTTCTATAAAGACCACGTCGAATTCCTCGGATATATCATCTCTCGCGATGGTGTATCGATGGACCCCCGCCGGGTTTCCACTATCGAATCGTGGCCGATTCCCAAAAGCTACCGCGATATTCAGGTCTTTATTGGATTCTGCAACTTCTATCGTCGATTCATCCAAGACTTCTCCCGCATCGCTAGACCCCTGACTTCGCTTCTCAAGGGCAGTCAAAACGGACGGAAACCTGGAAAACTCGACCTTTCCGGGGACGAATCGGCAGCGTTCCGACATCTGATCGAAGCCTTTAAAACTGCCCCTCTACTCCGACACTTCGACCCTACTAAGTAAATACGACTCGAAACTAACGCCTCGAAATATGGTATGGCTGGGGTATTATCCCAGCCAGACGACCAGAACACCTACCACCCGGTCGCGTTCTGGTCCCGAAAGTTCACCGATATAGAGGTGAACTACGCCATACCTGATCAAGAACTCTTTGCTATTGTCTATTCGTTTAAGCACTGGCGTCACTACCTAGAGGGTAGCCGATATACGATCGAAGTGCTATCAGATCATGCTAATTTACAGGCCTTTATGCGACAACCAAAAATCAACGGCCGACAGGCAAGATGGTGTATGTCCCTTATTCCATTTGACTTCATTATTAAACACCGCTCGGGGAAATCCAATCCTGCAGATGCTCCATCTAGGTTGTTTGAAAGGACTGGGGACGCCCAAGATCCTGACATACTGGGCCAGCTCCATCTACGGATAGG
Organism: Penicillium sp. IBT 16267x; assembly: GCA_028828865.1. Taxonomy (NCBI): domain Eukaryota; kingdom Fungi; phylum Ascomycota; class Eurotiomycetes; order Eurotiales; family Aspergillaceae; genus Penicillium; species Penicillium sp. IBT 16267x. Next base: position 132,053 of record JAQJZQ010000005.1, on the reverse strand, counting down.
TAGCGAAACGGTGCTAAAGAGGGCTGGAAGCGCTGCGGCGGTCCAGAGCCTAAGTTTAGATGACCTGATCAGTCATAAATCCCAATTTGAGACTAGGGACGACGGAACTGTCCGGGGGGAACACCTATCTTAACTCCCGTACTGCGGTGAGCATGAATCAAGCGTTTAGGCTGTCTGGGAGGACCTTACGAGGGACCAAAGAATACCCTAGTGTCGATTAGATATATTGCAGGTTAAAGAGAAACCGTATGTTCTAGAGATATCGGTAAGTGCGAATTTAATGGCAGAAATCAAGAAAATCCAGGATGGAGACCCTGAGACCCAGCGAAGAAAAGCTGCAATTATATAAGGATCCAAAGGATTCCAGGGATGGCACCTAAATGATGCCGAAACAGTAATGTTCCGTAACCGATTCTATATCCCTACGGGGGAGAATCTACGTCAGACCCTGCTGAAATTATATCATGATGACCCGCTCGCAGGACACTTCGGGAGAAACCGAACGAACGAGCTATTGAAAAGGAAGTTCCACTAGATCAACCTCATAAGAGACGTTGAAGAATACGTTAGATCATGTGCTGTCTGCCAAGGCACTGCAACACTAAGACATCGTCCGTATGGAAACCTCGAATCGCTACCGATCCCATACCGGCCCTTCGCCGAATTAACAATGGATTTTATCACGGGATTGCCACCCACGATCTTCAAAAAGCAGCTTATTAATGCTATACTCGTTATCGTGGACCGTTTCACGAAATATACCCTATTCTACCCCGTTTCGACAACGATAAACTCCGCTGAACTAGCCGAGCTATTCCATACAGAAGTTGAATTGAAGTATGGCCCGCCTGATGGTATCGTCTCGGACCGAGGTCCGGTTTTCATAAGCAAATTCTGGTCAAAATTATGCTTCATTTCAAAAACCAAGCTACGTCTTTCGACTGCGTTTCACCCCTAAACCGATGGCCAAACGGAGCGTATAAACCAGGTCATCGAACAGTACCTTCGAAATTTCGTGAATCTCGAACAGCATAACTGGCCTTCCCTATTACAGACTGCGCAATTTGCATGTAATAATGCCGTTAGTGCAACAACCGGGATATCACCAAATTACGCACTTCTTGGTTAGAACCCTGATTTCCATATCCGCGCTAAGGACAGCGCTCAGTCAAGGGAGGTCCCCGAAGCCACAGCTAGGGTAGACAAGCTTGCCCAAATCAGAACAAAACTCAAGGAACACTGGCGAAACACGGTCGATTCGCAAACGAAACACTATAATAAAACTCACAAAAAGCTCGAACTGCCAAAGAACAGCTTAGTGGCTCTCTCAACCAAGAATCTCCGGCTTAAAGTTCCATCAAAAAAGCTAGCCCCTCGTTTCATTGGCCCATTTCGAATCATTGACCGAGTGGGGCAACAAGCTTACCGCCTTGCACTTCCGGAAGAATATAGCCGCATCCATAACGTCTTTCATATCTCACTCTTAGAACCATGGCATGAAAGGGCCCGAAATAATACCAAATCAGTATCGGTTCCCCTCGCAGACGATGACCAAGAATGGGAAATCGAAGAAGTCAAGGATGAAGAGATCTTTGATGATGAGACACACTTTCTCGTGAAATGGAAGGACTGGCCCTCTGAATACAACCAATGGATCCCCGAATCAGGAATGGAGAACGCTCAGAAATCGATCCAAGACTACAGGAAAAGGAGAAAGCATAAGACCACGTCATGAAGATCAAATTGAAACTAAAAGCGAGACATGGCACGAGATCTGACCGAAGAAACACTGGAATCCACCCGAATCAAAACCGAAAACAAAGCAAAGAAGGCACCCACAAAAACAGAAATCAGAAGACAGGGAAACGGACCCGAAACCTCAGTGGAAACCACCCGAAATCAGATATCCTCAAGGAGCAATGGACAGGTCGAAACCAGGGAGTTAAAGCGGACCGACTCAGGGCCCTCTGGATCCATATCCCCCGAGTCATCTACGTCCAAAGGAACACCCTGACACGTCCTTGATGCTGACCCTTTCCCTTTGTTTACCATCCAACACGTCCCCGCCTACTTCTCTGTTATCCCCCAATTCATATTTAAAGTCGAGGTCGACTTCATGGAGAAGGAGGGAAGTAATTGTTACGGCGTAGCTGTTACGGCCTTGCCTGAATGTTAGGAAAGGATCTGCATGATTCGCTTAATCAGGGTTTTACCCCCTTATGTATATATTTGATGCACTTGAGGAATTGACTGATTCCTCAAGGATTAGTCTCTGTATTAATTCGGAAGACTTTTTGATCACCTTACACGTCTACCTCTTGCTCCTTACCTAGTTTCTATCTTTGTCTTAACATCAAGCTTACAGGATCTGATTAGATCTTATCACCAAGATGACCCGATCTCGAGTCCACAAGCCCGGAGATATACTGCTATAGAGCTAGCAGTCCAGTCTATGATGCCTCAAAAACCTGGCAAATTATCTATACAAGCAGATGAGTTGACAGATTACCTCCAAGCTGGTAAGCCTACCCTGCCTACCCTGCCCTGCCTACCCTGCCCTGCCTACCCTGCCCTGCCTACCCTGCCCTGCCTACCCCTGCCCTGCCTACCCTGCCCTGCCTACCCTGCCCTGCCTACCCTGCCCTGCCTACCCTGCCCTGCCTACCCTGCCCTGCCTACCCTACCCTGCCTACCCTACCCTGCCTACCCTACCCTGCCTACCCTACCCTGCCTACCCTTTGTTAACCTAATTAGGGCTAATTGACGAGGAACCATCTATCTTCTGGCGTAATAACCAGACCAAATACCCTACACTAGCCCGGATTGCTAGAGATCTCTTCTCTATTCCAGCAACTGGTGCAGGTGTAGAGCGTTTGTTCAATACTGTACGTGATATCTGCCACTACCGACGTGGTAGGCTTAGCTCTTCTATAATCAAAGACCTTATGGTGTATAACCGTACTATAAAGTTTGATATGGATACAGAGGAGCTTAGTCAATTGGTCCAAACACTTGAGATTGAAGAAGAGGCGGGATCAAAGGACTCAGAGACTCGAGTATTACTCGAGGATATTAGTGATATCGAGGACTTAGACCTTGATAACTCAGATATTGAAGAGCGACCTGATTAGGCGTCTTGAGAAGAGGAAAAGGGTGGTTTCGTCTGAAGAATCTTCAGATGAAAGGTCAGATGATGGAGAATTACCTTCTATCAGGGTTTCTAGAAGGGCTAGACAGACACGGGATGATGCAGAATGGGCATATCACTGATTGATAAGATTGATTATATATGCTTTGTTTGATTATATGTGCTTTGTTTGATTATAGGCGTTATGGTGGATTAGGTATTAGGAATTGGTCTTATTATTATATATAAAAATAACAAAAAAAATAGAAAAAATAGGGTAGAACCATAGAGTTCATACCTTCAAAGACAGACTTTTTATTATCTATATATAATATATGCGGTATTTAAAGTGGTATCTTACCCCTAAAAAAAGAATTTTTCTGCATATGTTATGTAAAATACATATAATTTTGGACCCACTTTCATGGGCCCAAATGGGCCCCCATCATGGGCCCGGGCCCATTTTGGGCCCACCCCAACCCAACCCATAACCCCAACCCATTTGCCGAAGCCTACTTATAAGGACTTTTTTAAGACTACGAATTAGGGGATTCAGTAATAAATAGGGGGGGTTAATTACGCTATATGGTTAAAAGCTGAGTATATTAATCTATCATAACTTATTATATAATCTACGATTCCGATTAGTTAGATAGAATTAATGGGTTATTAGGTAACCCGTAAAGAACCCGTAAAGAACCTATAATAAACCCGCGAGAAACCTATAAGAACCCGCGAGGAACCCGCGAGGAACCCGTAAGAAACCCAAAAGGAACCCGTAATAACCTATTAAATTTACGGGTTACCTATTATCTAAGATATTTTAAAAGGTTAGCCTTCTAAAATACTCAGACATACTGAGTAGTAATAGATTAACTTTGAACTAATCTCCTAGTTAATTAAGAAGATATAATAATAATATATTAATTATAGTCTTTAAATGGCTAAATTAATCAAATTATAATAGGGTAGAGAAGTTTCTATGATCTTCTAGGAAATGCACTTTAGTAGTTCTACGTTAAATATATATATTGTCAGGGTGCGGGCTGGCGTGTAACGGGTTAGACCCGCTTCTTACTATATGGCCCTGCCATATAGTCCTTCCCCCGTTATGCCACCGCCTTACCTACTTCCCCTATCGCTGTTCCGCTTATTCCATTCCTTCTCTTCTCTAAGCTTTTTGTAAGCAGCATGTTGGCCTAGTTAGATTGAATTAAGTCTTGCTTCAGCCCTTCACAGGCGGGGTTATAATAGGAGGAGATCGACAGGATCAGAACGTGTTCAGGCGGATTCTAATTAATCAGATAGCAGGCAGTGAGCAGACTAGCATAAGCTATTATACAAGACGTAGCTCGAAGAGCTACAATCGGGATCAGGATCTAACATGTAGATAAACAAAGTGTAGATCACGTGCCCGTGATCTTCCTTGCTAAGCTTAGCGGGTCCTTATGGACCTCATCAGGTCACACCGTGACATATATATTCCTAACTTAACTAACCGTTTCCTACCTAAACTCCTTTAAATAACTATAACCTACTTTAACTATATTAAATTATAAGACTAATATTATTACTAGACTTACACTTTTTATATATAACCTAATTTCATTTTATGATATTTATTATTGAATAACCAGAAATTCATACGCGGGACCAAAATATATATAAATAATAGTAATTAATCATATGAATAATCAAATTTATCTATGCTATTTAGGGAAAGCGTCAGAATTTTATATAAAGATAGGCTAGCGTGGGTAACCCGTAACCTTACCCGTAACCCGTATGGGGAGGGTTGCGGGTTAACTTAACCTACCCATCGGGTTTGCGGGTTCGGGTTACGGGTTAACTTAGCCTACCCATTTGCGGGTTATGGCACAGCCTAATGATAATAGATCCTGTCCTGACGGATCATTTCTGGATCAATCCCTTTGCCAAGCACTTCTCTATGATCAAAGCCTCCGATCTTGTACTGGTGGACCACGAAGGATACGTCACCGAAGGAGGTGCCTAACTGCCCATCAACGAGGCAGGATTTTTTATCCATTCTGAAATCCACAAGGCCCGTCCAGATGTGGTGGCCGCGGCGCACACCCACAGCATCTACGGCAAAACATGGAGCGCATTTGGAAAGCCCATTGAAATGCTTACTCAAGGTCTGTTGCTCGCTCACCAATGATCGAATTTTATCACGTAGACTAATATATGGCTACAGATGCGTGCAATCTATATGGACGTATCGGCGTATATGATGATCACGCCGGCGTTGCCCTCTCTCAGGAAGAGGGCAGAGAAATTGGAAAGGCTCTAGGAAAGGATAATGTTGCATGCATTCTCCAGAACCACGGGTGAGCCTTGAAAACACGTTTGTCTACTTTCAACTGACGCTGGTTTCTCTCAGGCTCCTGACTGTTGGTACAACGGTCGACGAAGCCGCTATTCTCTATTCTATGTTGGAAAATGCCTGTCACTCTCAGCTTATGGCCGAAGCGGCTGCGGCCAATGGCATCCCCAAGAGAATCATCAGCCCCGAGGTGGCTCAGTATACTGCTGAGTTTACTCAGAACCCGGTGAGTACAACCCGATCATAAGTAATAACATGTCAGTGGTACTGATAAATAGTAGCACAATTTCTATACTGAGTTCCAGCCAGAGTTTGATTTGATCGTTGAGGAGACAAATGGAAGGGTGCTCCAGTGAGGGCGTTCCAGTGCCTTCGCAGACTAGTTCGGCCCGGGCACCGCGTCCCCAAGAGTATTGCTCGGTGAAGAGACTGAACTTTGGGTTTTAGAGTAGACCATCACTATTGATGGCTTATAAATCGTGATATGAGGGGTAGAGTGGAGAAAGCACCTTATGATAAGAGCTAGCACCCTGGTGCCCTTTTTGTGGCAATCATGTTATTCAATACCGTACAGTCAATCGCATATCAGAGCAAGGAAGAAACCCTTGAAAAAATCAAAAAAGCCCAAGCTGTATGTCATTGGATTGTTTTCATGCTGCGAAATACAAGAGTACCTAGTTCCCCAACGGTCGAAAGCTGAGTTCCTCGGCGCGACGGAACCTGCTCCAACGACCCCAACTCCCCGCTTACCCCGCTCAGGCTGATACGCCCCGCCCTATCACGGGTGTCGGATAAAAGGAGAGATAAGAACGTGTGAGGTAATTGATTTTACGGATTGACAAGCTCGTGAGATCATGTAAAACAGGATTTGGCGTGTCCATATATTAAAGCGCAGGACCGCCTGCAGCGTAATGCTGGATATTTTCTTCTGCAGCACATGGCCCTAACTCTTCATAACATCTCAAACACTCTTTGATCAGTTGCTTTCCGCCATACTATATACAAAACGCATCACGCAACATGGTCACTACGTGGGAAGAACGTGCCGCGGACAAGCGAAACCGCATCGACGACTCGATACCACCAGAGTGGAAGATCCAAAACCTACCAACAGACGACTCAGTCCTCGACTTTCCCAAAAGGTCAGGCCTGTTATCGGACCATGAGCTCACTATCACACAATCTACTGCGTCAGATCTGGTTAAGAAGCTAGCTCAGGGCGAGCTCAAGGCCGTCGATGTGACAATTGCTTTTTGTAAAAGGGCGGCCTTGGCACATCAGTTGGTAAATATAGTGGTAATGACCTTCACGCACAGAATGTCATTCTGACATTACCTTAGGTAAACTGTTGTCTGGAATTCTTCCCCGAGGCTGCGATTGCGCAGGCAAAGGAGCTTGATGCATACTATGAGAAGCACAAGAAGCCCGTCGGCCCCCTTCATGGGCTTCCTATCTCTCTTAAAGATCAGCTGCGTGTGAAGGTAAATACTCAAATGCCCACGAGTCTGAAAGCTCCGAGCCGAGAGGAACACTGTGTACTAATATTTTCTCCTGAATAGGGACTCGAGACTTCCATGGGATACGTATCCTGGCTAGGAAAATACGACACAACCGAATCTGTGCTCGTAACTCTCCTTCGAAAAGCCGGTGCCATCTTCTACACCAAGACCAGTGTCCCTCAAACACTGATGGTCTGCGAAACTGTCAATAATATCATCGGAAGGACCGTTAATCCTCGAAACAAGAACTGGTCTTGCGGTGGGAGCTCTGGAGGCGAAGGTGCTATGGTTGGTATCCGGGGAGGAGTTATTGGAGTTGGAACCGACATCGGTGAGCTGAATGATCCAATTGGTTTTATTCACTATTAATGGTGATAACAGGTGGCTCTATCCGTGTGCCTTCTGCGTTCAACTTCCTTTATGGTATCAGACCAAGCCATGGCCGCATGCCCTATGCCGGGATGGCCAATAGTATGGAGGGTCAGGAGACTGTACACAGTGTCGTTGGTCCCATGGCGCATTCCGCGGAAGGTTCGTTCATTTGAGACTGCTACTAAGTAGCATATGCTGACCGGCTTAGATTTGAAACTGTTTCTTACTTCAGTGCTGGCGGAGGAGCCGTGGAAGTATGATCCAAAAGTCGTCCCGATGCCTTGGAGACAGGCCGAGGAAGATGCTGTCAAGTCGAAGCTGCATTCGGGTGGACTCACACTAGGGTATTACTCGTGCGATGGTGTTGTATGTTCAAGAACTCCGGTGATACTGCCCATGCCTGACCACTGAATAGGTTCTTCCCCACCCCCCAATCCTCAGGGGGATTGAGAAGGTCGTGTCAACCCTGACCCAAAACGGCCATTCCGTTCACCCATGGACACCATATAAGCACGACTTCGGATTCGATCTCATCAATAATATCTACGCTGCAGATGGCAGTACCGTAGGTGAAACCACCACCTTAGGCGCACATGAGTACTAACTCCCACCAGGATGTCCTCCATAACATCAACGCATCCGGCGAACCCTCAATTCCCAACATCAAAGACCTCCTAAACCCAGACAAGGGCCAAATCAACATGAATGAGCTCTGGGACGTCCATCTCAAGAAATGGAACTACCAGAGCGAGTACCTCGACAAGTGGCGGGAAGTCGAAGGCCAATTGGGCAAGGAAGTAGATGCCATCATCGCCCCGATTACTGCGACGGCCGCCATCCGCCATAATCAGTTCCGGTATTACGGATATGCCTCTGTGATTAACCTGCTTGACTTTACTAGTGTTGTTGTTCCTGTCACGTTTGCGGATAAGAGTGTTGATGTGAAGAAGGCTGATTATCAGCCGCTTGGTCAGTTGGATGCTACTGTTCAGGCTGAGTATGATCCTGAGGCGTATCATGGGGCTCCTGTTGCGGTGCAGGTCATTGGGCGCAGGCTGACTGAGGAGAAGACGTTGGCTATTGCGCAGGAGATTGGGCGGCTGCTTGGGAACGCTGTCACGCCTTAAAGTTGACATGCGGAGGCATCAAACTATCTCTCGGGACTGGTAGAATGAAAATGATATTGATGGAGACCAACTCCATAAATTACTGTAGATCAGTAAAATGATATATTCGACAAATGGAAACCAAGTATCCATTCCTCATCCTTAAGATAAACGCCATCTATACAGATGCAACCGCAGCAGGATATACAGTCAACTCCCGCTTATAGTACCCCCTACCCCTACCAACTTTTTAAAAACCACCAATTTTGAATGACTATTAAAACCACAAAAACAATATTGCTATATAGAGCGAGTAGGGCAATAAGTATATATATGCCCTTTGATCCCACACCCAGAGCATGTTATCTACCGCCGAACTATAGGCATAGAAGGTAAGGTAGGCTTAATAACCGGTTTTATAGGCGCCTCTAGTAAAGATATATCTTTACTTATATCTTGATCTTTATAAACTATATCATCTTTATCACCCTCTAGACCCCTAAAGATGCCTTTCTAGGTAGTAAACGTATATATAGTCTCTCGTTTTTTGGTCTATTTCTTATTAGTAGCCTCTAATTAGGTATAGCGATTCTAGAGAAAGATATAGTGGTGGATAACTTTGATAGTTATATTATAGGTCTTCTTAATTAGACATCGTCAGTCCCATGGGAATTCCCGTATGGGACCGTCCCGTCCCGTCCCATGGGACCCGCGGGACGGGACATTGGACCGACCTTAGTCCCATGGGAGGGACCAGTAAAAGTGGTCCCGTCCCATGGGACGCCAAGAGTCCCATGATACAGACAACCTGGGTCCCGCATAATTAGTGCATTTTATGTAGTATTTTAGGTATTCATATGGTAATATTTCAGAGAAAAGTGAACAAAAAGTGAAGATAAATTCAGAGAAATCTACCTTAATTAGACCATCCTAATTTCAAATCCCTCATACGTCTTTGGAGCCTTCCTAACCCTTCCAGAGTGACGTATTTGGCTTAGATAAGGTAAATAACCTGTGAAGGGCTACGGCTGAATTGATTCAATTGAACGGTGCCTGCATGCTGTTTATCTAAATCTTAGAGAACTGTAAATAAAGGGGCGGTCAACTATAGTATATAGTGTCCTCTAGGGCGGTAAGGCTACCTTGCTTTCGCGGCAGTATCGGGTGCGATGCCTACACGGGCAGAGCCCGGGCTTCAATGTGGCCTTGGCCCGTTATAATACCCCCCTCCTTAGGTTCGAACTTATAGACGACCAATCCGCGCTGTTTCGGCTATTAGTAGGGGCCTATCCGTGGTTGAAGTGGCCCCGAAACGTTCCTCGAACCTATCTAGTGCGCTGCAATCTCTAACAGATGCTAATGGTTCCTATGTGCACTATGAATAGCCTGTCTAGCGAACTAACACTTCTCTCCTTGAGCCTCGACCCACTCTCTTTATACGGGCTGCCAGGATCTCTTCTACCTCGTATTCTAATTCTCCGTCGATATCTAAGGGTGGTGGCTACGAATCGTCCACGATTTGCGAGGGAAGCGGGTCTTTAGCTACGGGCCGAACTAGTTCGATATAGAATACTAGATGAATTCTGGTAGGAACATCTCGCCGTACTATATAGGAAGACGGTGCTTCTAGTACTATATAGCGTGTATGATGCTAATCTAGCTTCTTATACGGCCGTATAGATCTCACGTTTCGTAGGTTTAGCCATACCTTATCGCCCGCTTTATATACTAGTGCGGCTTAGCGTGTTCTGTTCGCTTAAAGCTACTACTAATCCTATACGAACGCGATAGACGCTTACGCCTATTTAGTAGCGGATCGGAGTCAATCTACTAGCGCTTCGCCTACCTCTCCCGGTCCTAATAGCTCTTCTTAGGTTCTTCCGCTCTTAGCCTATATCGGGTCGATATAGTATCCGTGCGTGAAGAAGAATGGAGACACTCTAGTTAACGCTACGTCTCGGTTATTGATCGCTACTGCTGCTATTAGAAGAAGCTTCATCTAGTCCTCTTATATATAGTAAGTGAATGCTCTTAAGATCCTCTCGACCTCTTGGTTCGCTCGCTCGGTTAAACCATCTAACTGCGGGTGGAAAGCGGTAGATAATCGGCGCCGAATCTGTAGCCTTTCGCATACTCTTTTCCAGAATTCGCTCACGAATTAGGTCCCTCGGTCGCTTATAATAGCTGTTGGTAGGCCATGGTATATATAGAAATGCACTAAAAAGACCTCGGCTAACGCGTTAGAGGTAATTAAGTCTATGCCGACTAGGATCACGCTCTTCGTTAACCTATTAGTAACGACTAGGCAGTTTCTTATATTGCTCCCTTCTGCAGCTAGGAAACCAGTAATAAAGTCCATTGATATTTCTGCCTAAATACGCTAGGGAACTAGAAGGGGTTTTAATAAACCGTGCTTCGTTTCTCTCTAGATCGTGCTTCTCCTATATACGCCGTAGTTCCGTAGGAACTATCGTATATCCTTTGCCGCTCCGGGCTAGAACCACTACCGAGACAGTATCGTATAGGTGGCGTCTCGTCCTGGGTGACCGGTCGTGTAAGAATCGTGTACTTATTAGAGGATCCTCGTTCTTAGATGCTCGGAGCTAGGAACCTATAAACGACCACGAAACCGTAGTAGTCGACGCTCGTCTAGCTCGCATTCTGCTAAGCTCACTTTCGTGTCTATACCATCAGGTATTCGGCGATGTTCCTTGAATATCGCGGTAGAGAAGGCTCGATAAGTTACATCGGTCCTTCGGGCATCTTCCTATAACTACTATATCTTAGGATCGTCGAATATTCGTACTGGTGTTTCTAGGTCTAGTTCTTCTTCTTTAGGCTCTCGTTATGCTCTACCGGTCCGGACCGTAACGTCGGCGAATAGGGCCCGAAACCTATATAAAACACGCTCGTCGTTGGCGTCTTACGGGATATCCTATTCCCTTCGCGATAGCGCGTCTAGTCTTACTACTTACTTCCTAGGCCGATATTATAGTTCGAAATCGAACTCGGCTAGCACGTCTGCCCATCGCATCTGCCGTTCGGATAACTATCTTAACTTATAGAAGTATCGGAGGTTCTTATAGTCCGTTACGATAGTGAATCGGGGGACCATCTTTAGCTCTGGTCGCCATTCCTTAAGGGCTCGTATAATAGCTAGGAGTTCCTTATCGTGGATCTCGTAGTTTACCTCCGCCGGTGATAGCTTCTAAGAGAGGTACGCATATAGTGCTAGAACTCCGTCGTCTTATACCTAGGATAATACTACGCCTATAGCCTAACCTAATGCGTCCGTTTCTACTATCGTCTCCCGTTCTTCCTCGAAATGCGCTAGAATCGGTGCCGAAACGAAGAGGTTTTTTAATTCCTCGAAATTCCGTTGGCAGTTATCGTCCCATTTAAAGACTTCGCCTTTCTTAGTCAACCTCGTTAGGGGTGTCGTAAGTTCAGCGAACTAGGGTATAAACGGCCGATAGAAGTTGGCGAACCCGAGAAAGCTTCGAATATCCTTCACGGTCTTAGGTGCCTTCTATGACTTAATCGCTTCGACTTTCTCGGGGTCGATATAGAGACCCTCGCCTACTTTCATAATATAGCCTAGATACTTCATAGCGTGCTATTCGAACTCTAACTTCTTAATGTCATATTAAAGTCCGGCTGCTTGTAGTTTCGATAGGACTTCGCATACTTTTCGACGGTGATCCGCTATCGAATCGTTAGAGTAGATAATAATATCATCCACGTATGCTGAGACGAAGTCGTCTAGATACTCTCGTAGCATATGATTGATATACCGTTGGAAGGTAGCTGGGGCGCCTGTTAGGCCGAATGGCATCACGTTCCATTCGTAGAGCCCGTATCGTATGCGAAACGCGGTCTTATACTCATCGCCTGGCTATACCCGGATCTTGTGGAACGTAGCTATAACGTTAAGCTTTATGAACCACCGTGCCTTCGACATATTCCATAGCGTTTCACGGATCAAGGGTAATGGGTATCGGTCTTTAACCGTTAATTCGTTTAGACCTCGGTAGTTAATGCAAAACCTGATGCCACCTCCTGGCTTTCGTACTAGGAGCACTAGCGAAGCGGCTAGTGATCGGCTAACGCGAATGAAGTTTTTATCCAATAGATTAGTGAGCGTTTTACGTAGCACTAGTAGTTCTTCTCGGTTCATCCCGTATAATGGTCCGAACGGGGGTGGAACTTCGTTTCCGTTATCGTCGGTTTTTAGCTTAATTCGATGGTCGGTTCTAGGGCGATTCAGGGATAATTCGTCCGCTAATCGTTGGCTAAACACATCTAGCTAGGGCTAGTACTACTTAGGTAGCTTCGTTTTAGGGTCTATTGGTTCCTTTAGACGTAGTGCTTTCTTAATATCCGCCATCGAAACCCTACTAATTCATAACTAGTGATCGTTCGATACGCATTCGTAGATTTACACGCACTCTTAGGCACTCGCCCTCTACACTCGTAGGCGCTTTATATTCTGGGGACCAATCGATAGGTCTCGACGATTCCAGCACCGCGTTTTAGTTCCTTCTTTTAAGAAGATATCGATATATCCTCTATTCGCGGAACTCTTCCGTTTTATATCCGTTTCCTAGGGTTTTCCTAAGATTAGGTCGTTAACTTGCCCTAGAATCACGTACGCGAATACGTCTTTCTGTTCATGACTATATATGTCGAGGTCAAAGTATATAACGTGTGTGATTCGGCCCTGTTTTCCTACCACACCGTCTAGTATTAGGGGCTTTAGAAGTCTAATGCGCGGGAGTTTAAGAGAGAGAGAGTTTTTCATTAATTATAGCGTAGCTATCGTACCCGCTATCGACGAGGCCCTTAACGAATCGCTCGTTATTTAGGCACGCGTCGATATAGAATAGCGGCTTAGTGCCCTTCTCTAATCTCTTAACTCCTTCGAGCTCTTATTCGCGACTAAGAATAAGAGCTACTCTTTTTCCGATCTAGATAATTCAGACGCCGTAGTGAATTTAGCTTTACTAGACGATTCTACGACCGTAGTAACTTCCTCGCGCTTTCTACTTTTCTTAGTCAAAATAGGACCGTTTCGGTGCGTCTTCTCTAACTTATTAGCATTAAGGTATCTCTCTACCTCTAGATATCTCGCTAGTTTTAGGGGGTAGGTTACGATACGGTAGTTAGACCGCCTATAACGGAAATAGAGTCCCTCTTTAATTCGTCTATCAATCTCCTTTTATTCGACCCATTTTGCGCGTTTACCGACTAAGTATTAGTCTCTGCCCTAATTTAGGGGCGAATCGTGGGCGACTCGGTTTACTTTTATAGCACTAATAGTCGGCGTCTAATCCATAGGATCGTAGATTTCTTCGACGGTGGCAGTAACTCTTAGGGTACGCTTTGGCTGGTTCCACATTGCCTAGAACCCTAATAAATCGGCGCTAATATAGTATAGAGTCTAGACTATATCGGTGAAGGTGCTTAGCATACCTCGGTTCACTAAGGCTGAATGCGTCTCTTTATTTAACGCTATGACTAGTGTATGCATTTTGGAATCATCGGGCCATTAAAGCGCACCGGCATCAGCTAGCTCTCTCTCGAAGCTGGGTAAGAATTTCTCAAACGGCTAGGTCGGCTTTTGCTTTAGTGCATATAAGCGCTACATAGCTCTCGCTTTAACATTCGGGTCTCCGTAGATCCGTTCTAGATAATATAATAAGTCATCTAGTGTTCCGTCCTCGCGTCTCTCTCTTATAAACGTAGAAGTGTTCTTTAACGCCATCTTCTCTAGGCGAGAGTAGATATATATATATTAGTCCGCGGGGGAACCGAGGCATATTCCATCTACTCTTAGTTTATTCTTAATTAGGATTCGCTAGGAAGGCTAATCACTAACTATTCCCGAGAACATCGCTAGGTTCGGCAGCATCGCTCTCGGGCGAGAGGCTACGCTTCGCTCGCTATTATCGCGATTTTCGCTCGCTTAGTCAACGTAAGGACCGGCGCTATTAGTCGTCTTAGGTTCGGAATCTTCGGATCGTATATAATCCGGCATCGATTCGCTAGGCGTACGGTTCTGGGACTATATCGCCTCTTCTATCTGATAGAAACGTTATTTAACGTTTACCATCATCGCTGTCATTATAGCTTCTATTCGGGCTATGGCTTCGTTCGCTAAGTGAGCCTTATAGGCTCCGCTCGTGGGGGTTCTCGCTCGCTCGTTCGACATCGTTTCGGTGTCGAATCTCTATTATTTCGCTGGTACTAGACATTGACATGGGCCGTCCATGGACAAAAAGTCCGGCCCGTGGCCCGTCCATGGGCCGGCCTGTCTATGGACAACTAGACCCGGCCCGTCCATGGGCCGGCCCGTTGACACCTAATTATGCCTGAATGCCTGATTCTTGCCTGATTTTGCCTGATTTCGCCTGAATTCTTTGCATAACTTTTTGGTTATTTACTGTTATTTACTACTGTTTTGGTCTGAAGAGCTTTCACTTCTACTTCTTTTATCCTTCCCCTCTGTATTTTTATGAAATATCTTTGTTTATAAGCTATTTAAGACATGTTCTATTCATCGTATAAGTGCTTAATCGATTTATATTAATATTATGGGTGGTGGTTGGGATTTTAGTGGTGAAGCTGGAAAATATATATTTATGTGGGTGTATTTACCACCACTTTTCTCATGGAGAATCTTCTTAAATTTTTCACTCATTCAAACCTAATTATTATTGTTAGATATTTAAACTATATATTCTTTCGAACCTATTCTACTCTAATTCTAAGTTTCAAAGCCTCTGCATTAAAACTGCGGGTGTAGTAGAAGTAAAACTATCAAACTAAAGACGGACTTAGAGAAATCTGAGAGGAACTGAATCCCGCGGAATAGGGGTATGGCTTTGCACTAATAAGATTAGCTTAATAGACCCACCCCATAACCATATTAACCAATTATAATATGTATAGCCTTAGGCAGAAGGCCTGTAACCTATTCTAAGTTTCTGTTTCTCCTCACTTTGCCCTCACTTTCGCGTTAATCCCGCGTCAATATGTCCCCACCATCCCTTAAGGCATTCCTAGACGCTGGTCCTAGTGAATCTGACCTTCTCTCAGATATCTTCTCTGGTATTCCACCCTCTAAGGCTACTGAAAGCCAAATAACTACGCCAATTCCTTCCGAACCTCCCCCTCTTGACCTTGAACGCGTTGGACCCACCAGAAAACATATTATTTGGTCCGATATGAACAAGCATAAGTTCATAAAATGGTGGCTTTCAACGATATATGGGTCAAAACCAGTAGCAGAGCATCCTCATTGGGATAAAAGGGGCTTGACATCTGATGTCTGGCAGTATTTTGAGCAAGGCGCAGAGATCACCACCGGCCAGCCATGTGTTTGGTGTAAAGACTGCAATCGAATATTCACTCACCCAATCAAATATGGGACAAATGCTATGATTAGGCATCGGGATAGGTGTGCTCTAAAGCAGAAGGGTAAATAGAGATAAGGAGATATCGGGGTTTTCCTCGCAAACTAAGTAAGACTGAACTGAGGACTAAGTGAGACGAAAGTAAGAGAAAACCTAATAACTTTTTATCTTATCTCTAGGCTATACAAGCGCCTCCAGTATGGGACGAAGACGACTGGAAGAAGCAGCTTTTGATCACAATCACTAGCTTACGACTACCGTTTCAGATCATTGAAAACGACCTTTTTCGAGACCTTTTACGCAAGACACAATAAGCCCCTTCCCTCCCATCTTTCCAAACCGGTCGAACACTCGCGCGTCAACTCCGAACTACTGTCAAAGATCAGCAGAAAGATCTACTTGCGATGATTCTACTAGACGCTAAGCTCTCGCTTGCCCTTAATTGTTGGACGTCACCCTTCCACCAGGCTTTTATGGCAATTACTGGTTATTTCCTTGATAAACACTGGAACTTCAAACAGGTTTTACTTGGTTTTGAGCCTCTGGATGGCTCACATACCGGAGAAAACCTTGCTGCAGCCCTATGTGAGGTCATCGGGAGACATAGGATTGAAGATAGGATCATGGCTATCACCACTGATAATGCGTCAAATAACAAGACTATGTTTGAGCAGATCCAAAAGGCCTACCCAAGCGTGTCTCTTGTCCATATTCCATGTATGGCGCATGTGATTCAGTTAAGCCTTAATGAGCTCTTAGGTCGGATCAAAGCAAAGCCAAAAAATGACACTGTGGATATGGTTTGGACCGATGAGCTACAAAAGGCTTCCACTCAGCGATCCCACGTGAAGGGGGATATTGCAGATACCTTAGATAAGGTACGTAGGCTTATAATATATATCAATGTAAGCCCACAGAGACGAGAGGAATTTCTTAAGCTTCAACAGGATAAGGATGGCAATCAATTGGTCCCAATCCAGGATGTCCGGACGCGGTGGAACTCTACTTATCTGATGTTACAAAGGGCTAAACGGCTTCAGTCCTATCTTAATCGGTATTGTCGCCTTAAGTCTTTGGATAATCTGATGCTTGATTCAGATGAATGGCGACAAATTGAGTATCTTCTTTATCTCATAAGGCCATTCTTCCTATACATAAGTACGTTCTCAAAGACAAAGGACGTCACTATCCATCAGGTATTTAGGCTTTATAACCAGCTCTTCAAACATCTCGAAGCTTCGATAAATCAACTAAAAAGGAAAAAGGTAAGTTTCACTTTACTCTTACTTTCACTTTACTCTTACTTTTATCTCACTTTCTAACTATTATTAGATGAAATGGAAGCAACAGATGCTTATTGCCCTCGAGGCAGGCCTAGCGAAGCTTCGCGAGTACTATGCAAAGACAGATCACCCTGAAGCAGGTGATGTCTATGCGCATAGTATCATTCTTGCCCCAAAGCAAAAGTTGCAGTACTTTAACGGCAAAGAATGGACAGGTCCACGGGATGAAACTGTGTCTAAGCAAACATGGGGTGAATACTATCATGGAACTCTTCAAGATCGGATCAAGACATACCAATATAAAGAGGATATCCCTCTTACTACGTCCCAGGCCTTAGCATAAGACTCAGAGATTAATCGGATGTGGGAGGAAGGTGAAGATAAGGTGGAACAAGATGAACTTAAGCGATATCTTGAAGCTGGTAAGCCTCTTAAGTCTATATCTCTTTCTTTACTTTGATCTCTAATTCTTCTTTTAGGCGTTATTCAGACTACCCCTCAAGTATTCTGGAGAGACCATCAACGGGAGTATCCTACTCTTATAAGGGTAGCCCGTGATCTCTTTTCTATCCCTGCTACTGGTGCGGGTGTAGAACGGCTGTTTAACACAGCACGGGATGTCTGTCATTATCGTCGAGGTCGTCTAAATGCAACCACAATCCAGGACCTAATGATGTTTTCCTGTCTCACTCGATTTGAGATGGAAGAGCAGCAGCTTGAGCTTGCGCGGCTAATGGAGATACCAGAGGAGGGTGAAACTGCACAAATTACTGCTAAACTAGAGGATATTGAGCCTATTAGTGATACTGAGGAAAATGAGGAGCAAGTGAGGGGTAGAAAGAGACGAAAGAGTGTTTCATCTGATCATGAAGACGATAAAAGTGATGATGATGATGGTGCTTTACCTGCAATGAGCCAGGTTCGACATTCTGGAAGGGCAAGGAAGGCACCAAGGAACCATGAAGGATTTGAGATTAATATTTAGACAGTTCTTACGTTTCTTTTACTCTTTACTTTCAGCTCAATTTCATCACTTTTAGTCAAAAAAATTACCACTTTAATACCTAAAATACTACATAAATTATACTAATTATGTCTCTTAGTATTATAAAAGTCTTGGCGGCCCATGGGCCGGCCTGTCCATGGACACTCTGACCCGGCCCGTCCATGGGCCGGAGGAATTTGTCCATGACCTGTCCATGGGCGGGCCGGGCCAGGCCAAACGGGCCGGCCCATGGGCCATGTCAATGTCTAGCTGGTACTCTATAGGGAAGAGGAAGATTTAGATATGTGAAGGGCTACGGCTGAATTAATTCAATTAAATGGTGCCTACATACTATTTATCTAAATCTTAGAGAACTGTAAATAAAGGGGCGGTCAACTATAGTATATAGTGTCCTCTAGGGCGGTAAGGCTACCTTACTTTCGCGGCAGTATCGGGTGCGATGCCTACACGGGCAGAGCCCGGGCTTCAATGTGGCCTTGGCCCGTTACATAACCATCATCATCGCTTAAATCACCCTTATCTTCAGATGCAACACTCTTTCGCCGCTTCCCATCTCTTATAGACTGTCTTAATTCCTGCTCATCTTCTTCATCTTATCTCTTCCCATCCCTTATAGACTGTCTTGATTCCTGCTCATCTTCTTCATCTTGTCTCTTCCCATCCCTTATAGACTGTCTTGATTCTTGCTCATCTTCCTCATCATCACTAATAGAAGTAATGACCTCATTTCCATCTGATTATTGCTCATTTTCCCCTTCCTCAGGGACCTCTAAAGATCGGGCTAATTCAAGCTGCTGCTCTTCCATCTCAAACTGGGTAAGACAGGTAAACATCATAAGGTCCTGGATAGTAGTTGAATTCAGACGACCTCTGCGGTAATGGCAGACGTCACGGGCCGAATTAAATAGCCTTTTGTAACGGGCCAAGGCCACATTGAAGCCCGGGCTCTGCCCGTGCAGGCATCGCACCCGATACTGCCGCGAAAGCAAGGTAGCCTTACCGCCCTGGAGGACACTATATACTATAGTTGACCGCCCCTTTATTTATAGTTCTCTAAGATTTAGATAAACAGCATATAGGCACCGTTCAATTGAATCAATTCAGCCGTAGCCCTTTATATATCTAAATCTTCCTCTTCCCCATAGAGTACCAGCGAAACAACAGCGATTCGACACCGAAACGATGTCGAACGAGCGAGCGAGAACCCCCACGAGCGGAGCCTATAAGGCTCACTTAGCGAACGAAGCCATAGCCCGAATGGAAGCTATAATGACAGCGATGATGGTAAACGTTAAACAACGTTTCTATTAGATAGAAGAGGTGATATAGTCCTAGAACCGTACGCCTAGCGAATCGATGCCGGATTACATACGATCCTAGGCTTCCGCAGGACCCAGGTCTGGGTCCAAGTATTGGACCCAGACCCAGACCCGGGCTGGGTCTGGGTCGAGGCAAGGCAACCCGGACCCTACCCAGGACCCAGACTGGGTACCCATTGGGTACCCAGGAAAACCCAACTTTGCATAAATTCAAGGTCTTGGCGTTCATAAACCTGCTAACTAATCAATATGTAATCTTAGTATTTTTTGCTGTTCTAGTAAAAACTAACATAAATGAACTTCTTAGATAGTAATAACACTTAATTTAAAAAATATCATAGCGTATATAAATCAATAAGATATCTTTACTAGTTAATTACGCATTAGGATGTCTAAATTTTATAGTTATGGTGGTGTTTAAGAAGTTAGGTGAACTAACATGCTTAAAGTTGTAGAAATATATTTTGAATCCAGCACTAAGTAAATATAACTCTTTAACTCTAAAATCTTATACTACTAGCTAACCTTGATCTAATTAAAAGAAATTCTAGGATATTGAGATATCATATTAAATGAATTATTTAACTCTTTACATTTTTATTAATATGAAAGTATTTAATATTACTTAAAGTGCTGGTTTAATGGTTGCTAGTTCATCTGGGGGTGGCCCCCCGATTAGAATTGAGGGCTAGGTTGAAATTTTTTGAGGTCCCTTTTATGGAATTAGGGTGGGAATTGGGTTATTTCTGGGTTTTCCTGGGTTATTACTGGGTTATTGCTGGGTTTTCCTGGGTTTTCCTGGGTTATTGCTGGGTTTTGTTGGGTTTTATTGGGTTTTCCTGGGTCCGGCTGGGTCCTGTTAGGTCCCGTTGGGTTATACCCACTTCTACCCGCTATACCCACTAATTATATTAAAGTAGTATATTTGCTTTTAATAAGTTGACTCGTTTATTCAGCTCTCTACTAGCTGTAAAGCTACTGCATCTTCTAATTTTTGTAGGTATTGCCTTCCTCTCCTACCCTTTACTTTCTATCAAAACATTTATTCATTCATTCTATTACCATATCCCAAAGTCAGCAATCTAACCTTACATTATCTATCTATGATGGAGATATAGGCAATCTTGGTTACCTTACCCCTTCAAACCGCCTAGGCACTCCTGATCCATCTATTAGCCAGCAAACATTCGATCTTAACTCTATCGACCCCGAATTCCTTCGTCCAGTTATTCCCTTAGCACCCCCTACCTCCCTTATACGCGTTGGACCTGATCGGAGAAAGGCGTACGTTCTTTACGACGAAATGACTCATACGGAATGGGTAGATTGGTGGCTACAGACCGATTTTGGAATGAAGAAGAAGATCCACTGGGATTTAAGCCACCAGGCTGAGATCTGGAGCAAATTCGACCAGGTTGCACATGCTATAGACGGAGCGCCAAAGGTTATGTGTAAGAATTGTGGCCAGATTCTTGAGCATCCCTATGTTCTCCATACTCGTGTAGCCGATCAGAAAGCACAGTATCATGGCACATCCTCTATATTAAAGCATGTTAAGAGTGCAGCATGTCAAAAGGCCAAGCGTGGATCTAAAGCAGAGATAACCAAGTTTCTCAAAAAAGTGGTAAGTTCTCTAGAATTTCAAGACTTATACTTGCTGAATTCCTTAAGGATGACAATACGACCATGGCTTCTTTCTCGCAAGAAGCCTGGGAAGAAGAGATTTTATCATTCTTATCTCTTAATCGACTTCCATTCCATCTTATCGAGCACCCTAAGTTCTAGAGCTTAATTCAGATGGCTCGCACTTCCTAATCTACTCCATTTATCCCCTCTGCGGATACTATTCGTCGCCGGCTACAAACTTCAGTTATTAGTCGGCAAAAGCGTGTGCTTAAGCTACTTCTAGCCAGCTCAAAGATCTCTATTGCCCTCGATTGCTGGACGTCTCCATTTTCACAGGCATTTATGGCCATTACTGGCTACTTTATTGATCGTGACTGGGTATATCGGGAAGTACTCTTGGATTTCAAACCTATTCATGGGACGCATTCTGGTGCAAACCTAAGTAACGCCCTAATGGAAACCCTTCTTGAGCATGGAATTGAAGACCGGGTATTTGGCTTAACTACAGATAATGCATCAAACAATAAGACCCTCGTTAAGAGCCTTCAGCAGGTTTTATCAGAGGGTGTTATCATTATTCGAATCCCTTACCTAGCCCACGTCATTCAGCTTAGCCTTAACCAGCTTCTTGGGCATATTAAGGCAGTTCCAAAAAATGATACTACAGAAACAAAGTGGACTGACCAGCAATCCAGAATGGCGTAAGAGAATGCACGACAACAGCAGCGAGGGATCTCTTCTACACTCAACAAGATACGCTACCTCGCAATTTACATCAACGCTAGTCCCCAGCGCCGAGAGACGTTCTATGGCCTATAGACCCAAAACGTGAAGCTTACCCCGATCCAAGACGTAAAGACCCGATGGAACTCCACATTTCTTATGCTCCGTCGCGCGAAGAGACTACAGTCTATCTTTGGCCCTTTTTGTGAAGAGTATGCTCGTCTTGATCTATTACCAGACACTGAAGAGTGGCGCCAAATCGACTATCTTCTTCATATCACGGAGCCATTCTTTGATTATACTTTACAACTTTCAAAGACTCGGGATATTACTGCACATTACACTTTCAAGATCTATAATAAGCTATTTAAGCATCTTGAGCAATCCACAAAGCAGCTTAGGCGAAAGCGTGTTTTATGGAAGACTGAGATGCTTAATGCGCTTACAGCAAGTCGATTAAAACTCGATGAGTATTACGCGCAGACTGATCATGTTCGAGGGCATATCTTTGCGATCTACACGATGCTTGCACCTATTAATAAGTTTCAATTCTTTCTTACTAATGATTGGGAATAAGAGTGGCGTGACCAGTATCGAAAGTCTTTCTAAAAGGCTCTTGCACCATACTAAGCTTAGTTTTCCGATAGTTAAGAGTCACTACCTTCAAAGGATCTACCTAGATCAAGCTCGAAGCTTAATAAGATGTTAAATGGTGGTAAACAACAGCCAACGGGAGTCACAGATGAGTTAACATAATATCTTGATAGTGGTTAGTGAAGCTTATTATGTTCTTTTTCTCTTACTAACTGGTCAATAGATATAGTTGATATCCACCCTCTTAGCTTCTGGAGGGACAATCAACACCGCTTCCCAGCAATTGCAGCTCTTACAAGAGACGTTCTCTCAGTGCCAGCAACAGGTGCTGGTGTAGAGAGACTATTTAATACAGCCGGAGACGTCTGCCACTACCGCAGAGGAAGAATGAAGTCCGAAACAATTCAAGAGCTTATGATGTTCCTTTGTACTTCAAGATTCGATCTTGAAGAGCAGGATGCGAAGCGCCTTAAAGAATTCTTCACTCGAGATGAGATTGAAGCAGCAAGAGAGGAGAAAGATGAGAAACATAACGAGATTAAGATGGAGCCAATAAGTGATACTGAAGAGCCTGATGGATTAGAAAAGGAGGTTACGGTGATAGGTGATATCGAGGATAAGGATTCTGAACCTTAACTGCCAGAGAGTAGTACGCAGCTACGAGCATCAGGACGGAAGCGTAAACAGCGAGAGGATGATACTTTCGAATATCACTAGATAGCTAATTCAAGGCCTTTTCTCCTTAATCAATGCTGGCTTAAATAAGCACTTCATCTCTAGAATTCTACTCAGATCATAGAAAATCAAGGAGAAGATGTAATAAGAATACCTAAAATTACAAGAAGAATTTGTATAATTTATGCAGTCAAAATCTCTAGCATGTTTGTCTTATTTGTTACTAATTGGGTACCTAATGGGTACCCAGCACTGGGTCTGGGTAGAAGGAGGTAACCCAGAACCCAGTGCTGGGTCAAGATTTTGGACCCAGACCCGGACCCAGCCGGGTCCGGGTCCGGGTTGGGTCCGGGTTCTACTGGGTCGTGCGGAAGCCTATACGATCCGAACCTAAGACGACTAATAGCGCCGGTCCTTACGTCGACTAAGCGAGCGAAAATCGCGATAATAGCGAGCGAAGCGTAGTCTCTCGCCTAAGAGCGATGCTACCGAACCTAGCGATGTTCTCGGGAATAGTTAGTGATTAGCCTTCCTAGCGAATCCTAATCGAGAATAAACTAAGAGTGGATGGAATGTGCCTCGGTTCCCCCGCGGACTAATATATATATATCTACTCTCGCCTAGAGAAGATGGCGTTAAAGAACACTTCTACGTTTATAAGAGAGAGACGCGAGGACGGAACACCAGACGACTTATTACATTATCTAGAACGGATCTACGGAGACCCGAATGTTAAAGCGAGAGCCGTGCAGCGCTTATATGCACTAAAGCAAAAGCCGACCCAGCCGTTTGAGAAATTCTTACCTAGCTTCGAGAGAGAGCTAGCTAATGCCGGTGCGCTTCAATGGCCCGATGATTCCAAAATGCACATAGACATTGACATTGCCCATGGGCACCCATGGGCAGATCCTTTTTGCCCATGGATGGGCAGACTCTAGCTGCCCATGGGCAGCCTGCCCATGGGCCGCCCATCATGTCCATGATACAAGGTGGGATAAATTAATGCCTATTATGCAGTAATTTTAGTATTTATCTAGTAATATTTTAGAGTAGAAGTTTCAGAGTAGAAGTAAGGCTTCATTAAGATAAAAGTGAGAATTTATTCAATTACTTTCTAATTAATCCTAATCTCATAGTTTTCGAACCCCTTTGGTCGCTTTCTTGCCCGTCCAGACTCGCGTATCTGGCTCTGCATTATAGGTAATCCATTATCGTCCTCATCCTCACTACTACCATCAATCTGATTAACCTCATCTTCAGATACAACGCTCTTTCGTCTCTTCCCACCCCTCACAGATTGCCTCAGATCTTGCTCATCTTCCTCAGTATCACTGATAGGGTTTATCTCTTCAGTCTGAGGGCAAATCTCCTCCGTTTCCCCTTCCTCAGGGATTTCTAGAGATTGGGCTAATTGAAGCTGCTCCTCTTCCATCTCAAACTTAGTCGTATAGCTATATAGCATAAGATCCTGGATAGTGGTAGGATTTAGACGACCTCTGCGGTAGTGGCAAACATCGCGGGCTGAATTAAACAGGCGTTCAACACCAGCACCAGTAGCCGGGATAGAAAAGATATCGCGGGCTACCCGTGCTAGGGTAGGAAATTCATGTTGATGGTCCTTCCAGAATTGGGTAGGGGTCGTATTAACCAAGCCTAAATAGAAGTGAAGGGTTAGTATAAGATATAAGGTAAATCAGATAGAGAATTATAAGGCTTACCTCCTTCAAGAAATTGTGTTAATTCATCTTGATCCCGGTGAGATCTAGACGCAGACGCGAGGACTTTATCAAGCTCAGAGACATATGTCCAGGCCCGAGTCCTTGATATCGAATCATCAGATTGATAGCCTTTGATCCGGTCTTGTAGGCTATGATGATATGAAGCCTCCCATCCTCCAGCCCAGTCTTTACTCTTAAAGAACTGTAGCTTATGCTGTGGAGCAAGGATTGTCCCATGCGCATAGATATCACCAAGTTCCTTGGTATCTGTCTTCGCATAGTACTCACGAAGCTTAGATTCACTGAATTCAAGGGCTTCAAGCATCTGTTGCTTCCATCCGACCTATTAAAGAGGTTAGGAAAGGTAAAGTGAAAGTAAGGTGAAAGTGAGATAGAAGTAAAAGATAAGACAAACCCTTTTTCGCTGTAATTGTCGCTTTGAAACCTTAAGATGCTTAAAAAGCTCATTATAGAGACTGAAGACGTTATGAATGGTCACATCTTTAGTCTTTGAGAGCGCAGTGGTATAGATATAGAATGGCTTTGTAAGACAAAGAAGATAGTCAATCTGTCGCCATTCATCTGAATTCAGCATCATATGGTCGATCTCATATAGACGGCAGTACTTGTCTAGCTCAGATCGAAGCCTTCTAGCTCGTTCAAGCATTAGATAAGTAGAATTCCATCTTATCCGAACGTCCTGGATTAGGACTAGTTGAGGGTTTCTGGTTGCCTTCTGAAGATCCTTGAACTTCTCCTTTCTCTGTGGGCTTGCATTGATGAAGATCGCAAGATCACGGGCCTTATTTAAGGTGTTTGCAATATCCCGCTTCTTAGACCGCTGTCTAGCGGCCTTATTGTGTTCTTCTGTCCAAACCATATCCACAGTATCATTCAGAGGGTTTCCTTTTATCTGACCAAGCAGCTGGTTCAGACTAAGCTGAATAACATGCGCCATACATGGAATTCGGATAAAACGGGCGTCTGGGTAGTCCTTTTGCATCTTTGTGATCATTGTGTCATTATTTGATGCATTATCAGTGGTAATAGCCATAATTCTATCAACAATCTGATGTTGTTTTAGAATTGTAGATAAGACTGAGGCAAGGTTATCTCCAGAGTGGGTGCCCTCTAGGGGTTCAAATCCAAGTAATACCTCTCTGTACTCCCAATTTTGATCAAGGAAATACCCAGTAATAGCCATAAAAGCCTGCTGAAAAGGGGATGTCCAGCAGTCTAGACTAATAGAGAGCTTTGCGTCTTCTGGAAGCATTATAAGGATATCTTCCTGCCGAGATTGGACGATAGACTGGAGACGACGCTGTATTGTTCGGCCTGAAGGAAAGGATAGGACTGAAGGGGATGTTTGCGCGAGACGTAGAAGGTCCTGGAAGTGTTGATTCTCGATAATCTGAAATGGTAGCCGTAGGCTAGTGATCGTTGTCACGGTGTGACCTGATGAGGTCCATAAGGACCCGCTAAGCTTAGTAAGGAAGATCACGGGCACGTGATCTACACTTTGTTTATCTACATGTTAGATCCTGATCCCGATTGTAGCTCTTCGAGCTACGTCTTGTATAATAGCTTACGCTAGTCTGCTCGCTGCCTGCTGCCTGATCAATTGGAACCCTTCTGGATACGATCTGATCCTGCCGATCTCCTCCTATTATAACCCTGCTAGCCCGCACCCTGACACTACGTAGCTCCTACCCCTCTTAGGAGTCGATCGTCTGAAGATGTCCGTACCAGTCCCGCAACCCCCGTTCCTGCCAAGCGACCTGGAACAGTTCGCTGAGCACGCGAGGGACCACCCCGACCAGTGGTTCGAATACTGTCGCCGTGCGTATGACTATATCGAAACCATCCAATCTGATGCTGCCAACGCCCGCGAGCTTGTGAACCAAGCCGAACTGCAGCTACAGGCCGCGAAGATAGAGATCTCCCGCCTCACGGACGAGCTGGCCGCGGCCGAGCGCGACCATGTGCGAGATGCCGCTTTCCTGGAGTACCAGAAGAAGCTTTATGACGAAGCGCAACAGACAATCGCCCGTACTGAAGCCGCGCGGATGCGTGCGGTTGAACTCGCTATCCCCACGGTGAATACCGTACCCGCCCCTGCCCTTAAGCCTGCCGCTGAGCCTGCTATAGCTGCTGTTGTGGGAACGCCTCCGTCGCTTACTCCCGAATCTTCCGGCTCACACGTACGATCTGAACGTCTTCCCGACCCTGACAAGTTTGAAGGGGAACGGAAGGACCTCCGCCGATTCATTTCCCAAGTTAAGGAGAAGTTGAATATTAACCGCGACCGTTACCCGACCCCGCAGTCCCGTATGACCTACGTGACTAACCGTCTGAAGGGCGTTCCATACGCTCAGATCCTACCGTACATCCGCGAGGGCGTCTGCCAGCTGAACGACTTCACTGATATCCTAGACATCCTGGAACGGGCCTTCGGGGACCCTAACCGTGCCCGCAATGCCCGAAACGAGCTCTACCGCCTACGACAAGGAAATAAAGAGTTTAGCCTGTTCTTTGCCGAATTCCAACGTCTCGCTATGGAAGGCGAAATGCATAAGGAAGCCCTACCCACGATGCTTGAGCAAGCGATCAACCGCGAACTGAAGAGTATGCTGCTGCACCACGAACCACCGAAGGGCGACTACCACGACCTAGCACGTTTCCTCCAGAACTTGGAGAACCGTCGAGCCCAGTACGATAGCAGCCAGTTAGCTGCCCCCCGAACCCTTACCGCAGCCGTGAGGACCGCCCCGAAGGCCACTGAGCCTAATCCTTGGAGACAAGGCCCCGAACGGGTCTTCACTCCCCCGCCTGCGAACCCTGATGCCATGGATCTGTCTACCACCCGCCGCCGGTTCTCCCCTAACCGCCAGAACCTGTCCCGCTATGAACAGAACGCGTGTTTCCGTTGTGGCTCAAGAGAGCACTTCGTCCGAGACTGCCCGCAAGCCGATAAACGCCCACTGGCGACCCGCCAGATGACTATCTTTCCCCGTTCACCCCCGAACGGACCCCGCTCCCCCTCTCCGGGTAGCACCCCCCGCGGCCGCTCTATCTTTGACCGCTCGCTATCCCCTGAGGGCTCGGTAAAAGGCGTCAGCCTGGCCTAAGTCGCGACCAGGCGCTGCAACCGCGCGTTACCCGTCTATCCGCCGCCGCCCTGAATGGCCTCTCTATTGAAGAGGAAACCCGCCGATCCGATCTGATGATATTACCTGTTACACTGTACCGAAAGGAAGAAGAACTACTGAGTTATGCCATGATAGACTCTGGAGCAGAAGGAAAGAGATTTATTGACCAAGACTGGGCCCGAGAGAACGGCCTTACCCTCCTGCCGCTTAAAAACCCGATCCAACTAGAAGGATTTGACGGGCAAGAAGCCGAAAGTGGCCCTATCACCCACTACGTGCAGATGCACATCCGCATTAACGACCACCGAGAGAAGGAAGCTTGCTTCCTAGCCACGCAGCTGGCACACTACCCTATCGTACTAGGCCTACCGTGGCTAAAAGTACACGATCCCTATATCCGCTTTGCCGAACATACCGTTGAGTTCAATAGCGATTTCTGCCGAAGGAACTGTAACACACCCCAGCTAAGCGCGAAGATTCGAGCGCTCCATGAGATACCCGTTAAGGCCCGCCCGAGGTCCCTGCCTGCACGACCAGCCGGTCTCGAGAAGCGAGATATCGCGGCCGTGTCATTAGCCGCGTGTGCCGCTTACGCTAGGAAGAACTACCGAATGTTCGCCATCACTACTGAAGATATCGAGGCCGCACTAAACCTAAAGACTACTACCGAGCCCGACCCTGCCTCTATACTGCCTGAAGAATTCCGAGACTTCGCTGAAGTGTTCTCCCCAAAGGAAGCTGATCGCTTGCCGCCCCACCGACCATACGACCATAAGATCGTGTTACAAGAAGACAAACCCCTGCCGTTCGGACCCCTATACCCTATGTCCCGTAATGAGCTAGAAGTCCTGAAGGACTGGATCGAAGATAATCTGAAGAAAGGGTTTATTCGGCCAAGCTCCTCGCCCGCGGCCTCGCCCGTTCTGTTCGTGAAGAAACCGGACGGAGGCCTCCGTTTCTGTGTGGATTACCGCGCGCTAAATGCGATCACCACTAAAGACCGTTACCCGCTACCGCTCACGAAAGAGACCCTGAATAACCTGAAGGGGATGAAATACTTTACGAAGATTGATATCATATCCGCTTTTAACAACCTACGGATCGCGAAGGGACAGGAGTATCTGACCGCGTTCCGCACGAGGTTAGGACTGTTTGAATCCTTAGTGATGCCCTTCGGCCTGACCGGGGCGCCTGCATCCTTTCAGCGGTTCATAAACGACACCTTACGAGAATACCTAGACTGCTTCTGTACTGCATATCTGGATGACATCCTGATCTATAGCCGCACGCGAACGGAACACATCGAACACGTGCGGAAGGTTCTACAACGCCTCCGGGAGGCTGGCCTATTCGCAAAGCTGTCTAAGTGCGAATTCTGTGTCTATGAGACGAAATTCCTTGGTATCATCATTGGAAAGGATGGTATTCGTATGGATCCCGATAAGATCGAGACGATCGTGAACTGGCGAACCCCGACCTGCCTAACCGACGTGCAAGCCTTCATCGGCTTTGGTAACTTCTACCGCCGCTTTATCCGAGACTTCTCGAAAGTTACCGCTCCGCTCGTAAAGCTTACGAAAAAGGGCGTCCGCTTTGAATGGACGCCTACCTGCCAGTTGAGCTTCGAGGCTCTGAAGAAAGCATTCACGTCCGCCCCCGTCCTGAAGCCCTTTGATTGGTCTAGTGAGATAGTTCTCGAGACGGATGCGTCTGATTTCGTTTCTGCTGGTGTCCTATCCCAATACGACGACGCCGGAGTCCTACACCCTGTTGCCTTCTTCTCTAAGAAGCATTCCGCGGCCGAATGTAATTATGAGATATACGACAAGGAGCTACTAGCTATTATCCGTTGCTTTAAGGAGTGGCGCCCCGAACTGGAGGGCACGGCCTCGCCCGTTAAGGTCATAACGGACCACCGAAACCTGGAATATTTCACGACAACGAAACTTCTGAACCGCCGTCAAGCCCGCTGGTCCGAATTCCTGTCCCGGTTTAACTTCAAGATCATATACCGACCCGGAAAACAAGGTACGAAGCCTGACGCCCTAACCAGGAGGTCAGAGGATCTCCCTAAAGAGGGGGATGAACGCCTATTACACCAAAGCCAGACTGTCCTAAAGAAAGAGAACCTACAAGTGAACGTCATAACCCGCTCAGGAGCGAGAGGACCCTCGATCACCCCGCCAGACCCGCCTGAAACGCCTAAAGAGCTGCCAGCCACGACTACACCAGTAAGGAGAGTTCGGTTCGCTGAGAGTAACTTACCGGAACCACCGCCCGCGATTAAAGACCTACTGGCCCGAGCGTATAACCGAGACGACACGGTGCAATCCATCCTGAAGGCGCTGGACAGCAACGCCAGCCGCCATCCTGAAATCACACTCGCCGACTGCGAACGAAAGGGTAACTACCTATACTACCGGAACCGCCTGTACGTCCCTCACGACGATAAACTGAAGGCCGAAATCCTACGCCAGTGCCATGATAAGCCCGCTGCCGGCCACCCTGGCCGATCGAAGACGTACGAACTGCTATCCCGAGAATACTACTGGCCCCAAATCTACCAATACGTGAGCGATTGGACTAAGAACTGCCATATCTGTCGCCGTATCACACCCGCCCGAGAAGTCCGCCAGGGAATTCTAAGACAATTACCCGTGCCCGAGAGAGCCTGGCAAGATATCAGTATGGACTTCATCACACACTTACCGCTAAGCCACGGATACGATGCTATCCTCGTCGTCGTGGACCGTCTGACCAAGATGAAACACTTCGTACGTTGTAAGGGAACCTGCAACGCTGAAGAAGTCGCCCGCCTGTATACCCGCCACATCTGGAAGCTTCACGGCCTACCGAACACAATCGTGTCTGATCGAGGACCACAATTCGTGGCCCAGTTCTGGAAGCATCTAACTAGACGCCTGCGGATCACCAACTTACTGTCTACTGCCTATCACCCGGAAACAGATGGCCAGACCGAGCGTGTAAACGCTGTCCTGGAACAATACCTCCGAGCGTACGTATCCTACCTACAAGACGACTGGTCCGAATGGCTACCGCTAGCCGAATTTGCTGCGAACTCGCACTATTCTGAGAGTACGCGAGTTTCCCCGTTCTACGCCAATTATGGGTTCCACCCCCGTATCGGGTTCGAACCGTCCCTGCCGAATAGCCATCCTGCCGCCCGAGACGCTGAGAAGTTCGCTGCACGTATGGAGGAATTGACTACGTACGTCCGTGCAGAGATCCTGTCCGCACAAGCCCGCTACGAAGAGCAAACGAACCGTCACCGCACGCCTGCCCGCCGCTACCGCCCTGGACAACTGGTTTGGCTAAACGCCAAGAATATCAAGACCCTCCGCCCGCAGAAGAAGCTAGACTGGAAGAATCTAGGACCCTTCCGGATCCTAGAGACTATCAGCCCGCACGCTTATAAGCTCGAACTGCCCGCTAGCATGAAGATCCACCCGGTGTTCAACGTTAGCCTACTACAGCCCGCGGCCGAGAACCCTATACTAGAACAAGTGCCTGAACCCCCGCCTCCAGTCGAAGTCGAAGGACTAGAGGAATGGGAAGTAGAAGATATCCTGGATTCCCGCTGGGAACGACGCGGCCGTGGAGGTCCGCGCCTGAAGTACACCGTTAAGTGGATTGGGTATGACGACCCTACTGAAGAACCTGCCGAATACCTCGCGCACGTCCGCGAGATCACCCGAAACTTCCATAGGAGATACCCCCATAAGCCTCGCCTCGACGGAGCTCGGCCGTAAGGGAGGGGGTACTGTCACGGTGTGACCTGATGAGGTCCATAAGGACCCGCTAAGCTTAGTAAGGAAGATCACGGGCACGTGATCTACACTTTGTTTATCTACATGTTAGATCCTGATCCCGATTGTAGCTCTTCGAGCTACGTCTTGTATAATAGCTTACGCTAGTCTGCTCGCTGCCTGCTGCCTGATCAATTGGAACCCTTCTGGATACGATCTGATCCTGCCGATCTCCTCCTATTATAACCCTGCTAGCCCGCACCCTGACAATCGTGGTCAATAGCTGCTGCTTCCAGACCTCTTCAGACCAAGATAGGTGTGGTTTAGGTAGATTGGTAGCCTAAAGTAGGAATAAATATTATTATTTTTTGTATTTTCTTAAAGAGAAGATAAGGGTAAAGTAAGAGTAAAATAGGTGTAAAACACTATTATTTTGCTCTCACTTTGCCCTCTCTTAGGCTTTAGATCTTAGCTTACCGCTTTTTTCCATAAATCCTGGATATTTTGTTCACTTGCTGGGCCTGCCCCTCTGCATTTTCCTTTTATATGCCTTTTAAGCGCATTAGTCCCATACTTAGTCCCCTTTTTGTTAGGTGTCACTGGGTGGTCCACTATCTGACTACATGCTTTGCATATAGCCTTTGGTTGACCTGTTTTAATATGCGCAACCTGGTCAAAGGAGTGCCATAACTCAGATGTATAGCCCCTTTTATCCCAATGAGGATGCTCTCCCTTAGGTTTTAATCCATACTGAGTTGTAAGCCACCATTGAATAAACTCAGTCTTAGACATGTCAGACCAAAGCGCCCACTCTTTTTCTCGGTCAGATCCAACACGTTTA
Organism: Penicillium sp. IBT 16267x; assembly: GCA_028828865.1. Lineage (NCBI taxonomy): Eukaryota > Fungi > Ascomycota > Eurotiomycetes > Eurotiales > Aspergillaceae > Penicillium > Penicillium sp. IBT 16267x. The sequence continues at coordinate 99,489 of JAQJZQ010000005.1, read as the reverse complement.
ATAGAGGGCGGAGGTGGTTCGCAAATATTAGGCGCGGTAGACTGGCTTTCGGGGGCGTCAAATGGTGTGAAATCAGATAGAAGAGGGTCAATACTATCACTAGTGATAGATGGGTTGAAAGAAGAAGAGGGGAAAGGCATACTGGACGCGATAGACGCAAAAGTAGGGATAAAGTGAGGGTAAAGAGGAATTATTAAAGGGGGGAAGGCCTTCTGCTTAAGATAAAACCTAATATGATAGATCAAAAGAAGGTGAACTATTCTGATGTGGGTCTATTAGCCCTCTTCTATTGGCCTAAACCCTTCCCTACCCCCTTCCGCAGACATAATTTTCTCTGTCCGTCTTTAGTTTGACCCTTTTCCCTTCACTACACGATTAATTCTAAAGTATAGGGGTTTAAAAGAGAAATATAGGTCGAAGAGGGTATAAAGAATATATATATAAAAAATAATAGCTTAATAACCTAGTTTACATGAATAAAAAATAAAAGAAGAATCTACAGTAGAAAGTAGTGGTAGACATACGTACAGAAATATATATTTTCAACTTCTATCACTCTTATCTTAACTATTCCCTTCTATCTTTAATTAAATTATCTAATTCATTTATGCGACCAATGAAATAGGTAGCAAAAGGCCTAAAAACAAGAATATTTCGTAAAATTACATAGTAGAAGGGTGGAAGAGAGATAAATGTAAGCGTTCGGACCAAAACAGAGGTAAGAAACAGAGATGAATCAGCAAGTTATGCAAAAAATTCAGGCCAATTCAGGCCAATTCAGGCCAATTCAGGCAAAATAAGGCATCGATGGGCAGCCCATGGGCGCCCATGGGCAAAGTGGGTTTGCCCATGGATGGGCAAAAAAAAGCTTGCCCATGATGGGCCGCCCATGGATGGGCAATGGGCAGCCCGCTTTTGCCCATGGGCCGCCCATGTCAATGTCTAAATGCACACACTAGTCATGGCGTTAAATAAAGAGACGCATTCAGCCTTAGTGAACCGAGGTATGCTAAGCACCTTCACTAATATGGTCTAGACTCTACACCGTATCAGCGCTAATTTATCAGGGTTCTAGGTAATGTGGAACCAGCCGAAGCGTACCCTAAGAGTTGCTGCCACCGTCGAAGAAATCTACGATCCTATGGATTAGACGCTGACTATTAGTGCGGTAAAAGTAAACTAAGTCGCCCACGATTCGCCCCCGAATCGGGGCAGAGACCAATACTTAGTCGGTAAACGCGCAAAATGGGTCGAATAAAAGGAGATTAATAGACGAATTAAAGAGGGACTCTATTTCCGTTATAAGCAGTCTAACTACTATATCGTAACCTACCCCCTAAAACTAGCGAGATATCTAGAGGTAAAGAGACACCTTAATGCTAATAAGTTAGAGAAGACGCACCGAAACGGTCCCGTTTTAACTAAGAAAAGTAGAAAGCGCGAGGAAGTTACTACGGTCGTAGAATCGTCTAGTAAAGCCGAATTCACTATAGCGTCTGAATCATCTAGATCGGAAAAAGAGTAGCTCTTATTCTTAGTCGCGAATAAGAGCTTAAAGGAGTTAAGAGATTAGAGAAGAGCACTAAGCCGCTATTCTATATTAACGCGTGCCTAAATAACGAGCGATTCGTTAAGGGCCTCGTCGATAGCGGGTACGATAGCTACGCTATAATTAATGAAAAACTCTCTCTCTCTCTTAAACTCCCGCGCATTAGACTTCCAAAGCCCCTAATACTAGACGGCGTGGTAGGAAAATAGGGCCGAATCACACACGTTATATACTTTGACCTCGATATATATAGTCATGAACAGAAAGACGTATTCGCGTACGTGATTCTAGGGTAAGTCGACGACCTAATCTTAGGAAAACCCTAGGAAACGGATACAAAACGGAAGAGTTCCGCGAATAGAGGATATATCGACATCTTCTCAAAAGAAGGAACTAAAACGCGGTGCTAGAATCGTCGAGACCTATCGATTGGTCCCCAGAATATAAAGCGCCTACGAGTGTAGAGGGCGAGTGCCTAAGAGTGCGTGTAAATCTACGAATGCGTATCGAACGATCACTAGTTATGAATTAGTAGGGTTTCGATGGCGGATATTAAGAAAGCACTACGTCTAAAGGAACTGATAGACCCTAAAACGAAGCTACCTAAGCAGTACTAGCCCTAGCTAGATGTGTTTAGCCAACGATTAGCGGACGAATTATCCCTGAATCGCCCTAGAACCGACCATCGAATTAAGCTAAAAACCGACGATAACGGAAACGAAGTTCCACCCCCGTTCGGACCATTATACGGGATGAACCGAGAAGAACTACTAGTGCTACGTAAAACGCTCACTAATCTATTGGATAAAAACTTCATTCGCGTTAGCCGATCACTAGCCGCTTCGCTAGTGCTCCTAGTACGAAAGCCAGGAGGTGGCATCAGGTTTTGCATTAACTACCGAGGTCTAAACGAATTGACGGTTAAAGACCGATACCCATTACCCTTGATCCGTGAAACGCTACGGAATATGTCGAAGGCACGGTGGTTCATAAAGCTTAACGTTATAGCTACGTTCCACAAGATCCGGGTATAGCCAGGCGATGAGTATAAGACCGCGTTTCGCACACGATACGGGCTCTACGAGTGGAACGTGATGCCATTCGGCCTAACAGGCGCCCCAGCTACCTTCCAACGGTATATCAATCATATGCTACGAGAGTATCTAGACGACTTCGTCTTAGCATACGTGGATGATATTATTATCTACTCTAACGATTCGATAGCGGATCACCGTCGAAAAGTATGCGAAGTCCTATCGAAACTACAAGCAGCCGGACTTTAATATGACATTAAGAAGTTAGAGTTCGAACAGCACGCTATGAAGTATCTAGGCTATATTATGAAAGTAGGCGAGGGTCTCTATATCGACCCCGAGAAAGTCGAAGCGATTAAGTCATAGAAGGCACCTAAGACCGTGAAGGATATTCGAAGCTTTCTCGGGTTCGCCAACTTCTATCGGCCGTTTATACCCTAGTTCGCTGAACTTACGACACCCCTAACGAGGTTAACTAAGAAAGACGAAGTCTTTAAATGGGATGATAACTACCAACGGAATTTTGAGGAATTGAAAAACCTCTTCGTTTCGGCACCAATTCTAGCACATTTCGAGGAAGAACGGGAGACGATAGTAGAAACGGACGCATTAGGTTAGGCTATAGGCGTAGTATTATCCTAGGTATAAGACGACGGAGTTCTAGCACTATATACGTACCTCTCTTAGAAGCTATCACCGGCGGAGGTAAACTACGAGATCTACGATAAGGAACTCCTAGCTATTATACGAGCCCTTAAGGAATGGCGACTAGAGCTAAAGATGGTCCCCCGATTTACTATCGTAACGGACCATAAGAACCTCCGATACTTCTATAAGTTAAGATAGTTATCCGAACGGCAGATGCGATAGGCAGACGTGCTAGCCGAGTTCGATTTCGAACTATAATATCGGCCTAGGAAGTAAGTAGTAAGACTAGACGCGCTATCGCGAAGGGAATAGGATATCCCGTAAGACGCTAACGACGAGCGCGTTTTATATAGGTTTCGGGTCCTATTTACCGACGTTACGGTCCGGACTGGTAGAGCACAACGAGAGCCTAAAGAAGAAGAACTGGACCTAGAAACACTAGTACGAATGTTCGACGATCCTAAGATATAGTAGTTATGGGAAGATGCCCGAAGGACCGATGTAACTTATCGAGCCTTCTCTACCGCGATATTCAAAGAACATCGCCGAATACCTGCTAGTATAGACACGAAAGTGAGCTTAGCAGAATGCGAGCTAGACGAGCGTCGACTACTACGGTTTCGTGGTCGTTTATAGGTTCCTAGCTCCGAGCATCTAAGAACGAGGATCCTCCAATAAGTGCACGATTCTTACACGACCGGTTACCTAGGACGAGACGCCACCTATACGATACTGTCTCGGCAGTGGTTCTGGCCCGGAGCGGCAAAGGATATACGACAGTTCCTACGGAACTGCGGCGTATGTGGGAGAAGCACGATCTGGAGAGAAACGAAGCACGGTTTATTAAAACCCCTTCTAGTTCCCCAGCGTATTTAGGCAGAAATATCAATGGACTTTATTACTGGTTTCCCAGCTATAGAAGGGAGCAATGTGAGAAATTACCTAGTCGTTACCGATAGGTTAACGAAGAGCGTGATCCTAGTCAGTATAGACTTAATTACCTCTAACGCGTTAGCCGAGGTCTTTTTAGTGCATTTCTATATACACCATGGCCTACCAATAGCTATTATAAGCGACTAAGGGACCCAATTCGTGAGCGAATTCTGGAAGAGAGTATGCGAAAGGCTATAGATTCGGCGCCGATTATCTACCGCTTTCCACCCGCAGTCAGATGGTTCAACCGAGCGAGCGAACCAAGAGGTCGAGAGGATCTTAAGAGCATTCACTTACTATACATAAGAGGACTGGATGAAGCTTCTTCTAATAGCAGCAGTAGCGATCAATAACCGAGACGCAGCGTTAACTAGAGTGTCTCCATTCTTCTCCACGCACGGATACCATATCGACCCGATATAGGCTAAGAGCGGAAGAACCTAAGAAGAGCTATTAGGACCGGGAGAGGTAGGCGAAGCGCTAGTGGATCGACTCCGATCCGCTACTAAATAGGCGTAAGCGTCTATCGCGTTCGCATAGGATCAGTAGTAGCTTTAAGCGAACAGAACGCGCCAAGCCGCACCAGTGTATAAAGTAGGCGATAAGGTATGGCTGAACCTACGAAACGTGAGATCTATGCGGCCGTATAAGAAGCTAGATTGGCATCATACACGCTACATAGTACTAGAAGCACCGTCTTCCCATATAGTACGGCTAGATATTCCTACCAGAATTCATCTAGTATTCCATATCGAACTAGTTCGGCCCGCAGCTAAAGACCCGCTTCCCTCGTAAATCGTGGACGATTCGCAGCCACCACCCTTAGATGTCGACGGAGAATTAGAATATAAGGTAGAAGAGATCCTGGTAGCCCGTACAAAGAGAGTGGGTCGAGGCTTAAGGAGAGAAGTGTTAGTTCGCTGGACAGGCTATTCATAGTGCATATAGGAACCATTAGCATCTGTTAGAGATTACAGCGCACTAGATAGGTTCGAGGAACGTTTCGGGGCCGCTTTAACCACGGATAGGCCCCTGCCAACAGCCGAAACAGCGCGGGTTGGTCGTCTATAAGTTCGAACCTAAGGAGGGGGGTATTATAACGGGCTAAGGCCACATTAAAGCCCGGGCTCTGCCCGTGCAGGCATCGCACCCGATACTGCCGCGAAAGCAAGGTAGCCTTACCGCCCTGGAGGACACTATATACTATAGTTGACCGCCCCTTTGTTTACAGTTCTCTAAGATTTAGATAAACAGCATGCAGGCACCGTTCAATTGAATCAATTCAGCCGTAGCCCTTCACACCTTTCAACACCTGCGCCAGTCGCAGGGATAGAGAAGACGTCACGGGCTACCTGTGCTAAGATAGGGAATTCATGTTGGTGGTCCTTCTAGAACACCTGAGGGGTCGTCCGAAGAGTGCCTAGATAGAAAAAATATTAGAGAAAGGGGTAAAAGTGAATAGATAATAAGATAAAAGTAATAGCTTACCAGCTTGGAGATATCTCGTTAGTTCATCCTGGTCTTGGTCATATTCAGCCTCCTTATCAAACATCTGATCAATCTCAGATATATATGGAAACGTTCGAGGCCCCAGGATTGAATCATCCTCGGATTGGTAGGATATAATCCGATCTTAAAGTGTATTATAGTAGTAAACATCCCATGATTTATCAGATCCTTCTGGCCCTCCGTCCCATTCAGGGCGTTGGAAGTACTGCAATTTATACCGAGGTGCGAGGATAGTCCCATGTGCATAGACATCACCAGTTTCAGATGAATCAGTCTTGCGATAGTACTCGCGAAGCTTATCTAGGCCAGCTTCAAGAGCCACTCGCATCTGCTGTTTCCATCTGATCTAAGAGTAAGGTTAGGATATAAGAGTAAGGTGAGTGTAAAGTAAGAGATAAGTAAAGCTTACCTTCTTTTGTCTAAGCTGTCGGACTGAAGCTTCAAGATGTTTAAATAGCTCGTTATAGAGCGTAAACACTTCGTGGATCGTCACATCCTTTGTCTTTGAAAATATAGTGGTGTATACAAAGAAAGGCTTTATAAGACAAAGAAGGTAGTCGATCTGTCGCCATTCATCCACATTAAGCTTAAGATCAGGTAAACGCTTGATTAAACAGAATGAATCAAGATGGGACTGAAGCCTTTTTGCCCTCTGTAGCATTAGATAGGTAGAATTCCACCGCGTCCGCACATCCTGAATTGGGACTAACCGAGGGCTAGACTGATGAGTCTGAAGATTAAGAAAATCTTGTCTTCTCTGTGGGCTTGCATTAATATAGATAGTGAGATTGCGGACCCTATTTAAGGTATTTGCAATATCTCCCTTTCTAGATCGCTGCATAGACACATTCTTCATCATCTCATCAGTCCAAACCATCTCCACAGTATCATTCCTAGGCTTTGCCTTGATCTGATGTAAGAGCTCATTCAGGCTAAGCTGAATCACATGCGCCATACAAGGAATATGGACGAGAGGAAGGCCTGGGTATTCTCTCTGTATCTTGTCAAACATCGTCTTATTATTAGACGCATTGTCTGTTGTGATAGCCATGATTCTGTCTGATATCTGATGTCTTTTAAGGGCTTGGCATAGGACAGAACCAAGGTTTTCTCCGGTGTGTGCGCCCTTAAGTGGTTCAAACCCAAGTAGGACCTGCCTATACTCCCAATTTTGATCAAGGAAATAGCCGGTAATTACCATAAAGGCTTGCTGAAAGGGTGATGTCCAGCAATCTAGGGCAAGTGAGAGCTTTGTGTGTGGGGGAAGCATCGTAAGTATGCCTTTCTGCCGATCTTGGACGATTGATTATAGGTAACGCTATATCGTATTCGCAGAGGGGAAGGTTAGGATAGAGGGGGCCTGTTGGGCAAGGTGTAGAAGGTCTTGGAAGTGAGAGCTTTCAATGATCCGAAATGGTAGCCGTAGGCTTGTGATAGTGGTTAAAAGCTGCTGCTTCCATCGATCTTCAGACCATTCAGGGCGTCGTAGAGATGAATCAGTAGCCTAGGGTAGAGATAAGAATTATTAGATATAAGTCCTCACTTTTCTCTTACTTTTCTCTCACTTCTGTCTTAACTTACCACACGCTTGATAAGCTGATCAATAGTTGCTTGCTTGCTTTTTGTCTTACAAGTAGAGCTATTATAATGCTTTCCCATCCCTGTTGCCCCATTTTGGACTGGATGGGTAAGTATCATATCGCATCTCTTGCATATGACCATAGGAGTTCCATTCTGGATATTCGCAATCTGGTTGAAATAGGACTAAACCTTAGAAGATTGGCCCTTTCTATCCCATCGGACCCTCTTTGTATAAGGGCTAGTGGTCGCGTATTGGGTTATAAGCCACCATTCGATGAATTCAGTCTTATTCATATCAGTCCAAAGTGCGTACTCTTTCCTTCCACCAACGCGTTGCAGAGAAGATGGTAGTATTAGAGGGGTAATTAGCTCAGTAGACTGGCTTTCGGGGGCCTCGGAGGGGGTGAAATCAGACAGAAGAGGGTCGATACTATCACTATAGATAGATGGGGTGAAAGACTCAGAGGGGAATGCCATAGTAACGCGAGGGACACGTAAAAGACACGCGATAGAGACGCGAAAGTAAGGGAAAAGTGAGGATTAGAGGAAAAAAAAATAAAAGAAGGGAAAGGCGTTCTGCCTAAGGTACAATATAGGTCTATCAGCCCTCTCCTGTTAGTCTAAATCCACACACCCCCTATTCTGTAGGATCGATTTTCTCTAAGTCTGTCTTTAGTTTAATACTTTTATCTATCCCTACCGCCCTTTTCTACAGAAATTCTGACAGCCGTCTAAAAAAACCAGTGTGATAGCTCTCAGTCCCTAACCCCTATTTAAAATTTCTGACGGCCGTCAGAAATCAACGCAGCTTCTGCCTAAGGCAAGGCATAATGTGGGTCTATCAGCCCTCTCCTATTGGTCTAAATCTACACACCCCCTATTCTGTAGGATCAATTTCCTCTAAGTCCGTCTTCAGTTTAATACTTTTACCTTAACTACGCGCTTAATTATAAAGTATAGGGGTTTAAAAGAGGAATATAAGTAGAGAAGGGTATAAGAATATATATACAAAAAATAATAGCTTAATACCCTAATTTAGATGAATAAAAAATAAAAGAAGAATCTGCAGGAGAAAGTGGTCGTAGACACACATACATAAATATATATTTTCAACTTCCACCACTCTTATTTTAACCACCCCCTTCTATCTTCGCTTAAATTATCTAATTCACTTATGCAACCGATGAAACAGGTAGTAAAAGGCCTAAAAACAAGAATATTTCTTATATTTACATTGTGGAAGGGTGGAAGTGCGATAACTATAAGTGTTGGGACCAAAACAGAAGTAAATAACGGTAAGTAAGCTAAGATTTATGCAAGAAAATTGCCTGATTCGTGCCTGATTTAGGCAGGTTAGGTGTCAACGGGACCAACCGAGGTCCCATGGGAGGGACGGTCCCGTCCCATGGGATCCGCGGGACGGGACATGGGACCGACCTTGGTCCCATGGGAGTCCCATGACGAAGTCTATCTACACCGATGGAAGTGGTTATATGGGCAGAGTGGGTGCCGCGGTGGTAGTCAATCTAGGCGAAGAGCACCGACGCTGCCAGATGGGCACCGACAGCATATCAACTCTGTATGCTGCAAAACTTCGGGCCATTGAAATGGCATTGGATCTTGTCCAGACCAAAGCCCAATCCGGTATGAGCCTCGACAACAGGGTAGCGATCTCTGCCGACAGCCAGGCTGCAGTGAAGGCACTGCGCCGCCCCCGGATGCCATCCGGGCAGATTTACCTGTCCGGTTGTCTCAACGCCTTTCATTGGTTGACGGACAGGGGTATCACAGTGGAATTCCGCTGGATCCCTGCCCACCAGGGGGTACTTGGTAATGAGATGGTTGACCAACATGCCAAAGATGCCGCCCAACAGGACTTTTGTCCCCAAAATAACGACAACCGGTATATGTGGCTCGCAGCAGCAAGAAAGAGTCGTTTCCGACAGGAGATGTCGCGTGGGAAGCTATATGGGCATCGGAGAAGACTAGTGGCCCAACGAGACGACTGACGAAGAAGGTGTTGAACTCCAATTATCAGTGCCGATATCGTATCGGCAGACCTCAAGTTAGACGATGCCGATTGACGATACGATATCGGCAGACCTCAAATTACATATGGAAAAAACATGCCGATATCGTATCGTCAACAGCCCTAATTATTAATCAATCCCCTGATTAACTAATACAATTCTCACCAAAACTTGGGACAATTCGGCGGGGTGTCAGTCAATACCGGGGAACGAAGATAAAGGATCCCACGTGGTGCCTTCCCCACATCTTACACACCAGTCAAGTTCTGTTGCTACCTGATAGGCTAATATTTCACGCGAAGTTCTTACTAGGGCTGGGCACGAATAAGGATTTTCCTTATTCGTATTCGACTTGATTTGCGAGGGTCTTTAATCGTAATTAATCGTCGTAATTAATCGTATTATTCGTAGTCTTACTACCGGAGGGAAGCGGATCTAGGTTGGCACTCCCGATCGCATTGGTCGCGTGTTTGTTTATTCTTAGATACCTCTGAACGATACAAGTTCATTGTCAGGTTTGAACAGAATTGAACACCAAGCCTATCTTCCTCCATTCACTGCTGAGGACTAAGACCGTTTGAAACAGATGATTCGAGAATCTGTTTGCAAACTTTGACCAAATTTACCCTCGCTGTGTGAGAACACTAGCTACAGATCAGTTAGGCGTTACCTATCTACTATGAACTGCACAATACATTGAATGACGCTGCTTCCAGGGAGGAAGAGTTTACAGATCTTCATCCGAAGATTGCTGCAGCCTGCAGCTGCATCAGCGACTCCGTAGAAATTCCAGAAATACTATGAGCTCATGGATGGGCAAGATGCCTTTTATGTTGCTCTGATCCTAGACCTCGATTCAAGGCACTGTTGGAGAAAGAATTAGGACATGTGACAGTACTGAAGGTTATCAAGCGCCTCAAAGAATTCCTGCACGAGCAGTATCCCTCTGCAAGGGAACAGTCATTTGCCTTCAATGAAGATCATGTCCTCCACATGCAAAGTATAGAGGCTCGTGTGTTGCAGAAATTGCAACCGCAGAGGCAGCGTCTATCTGAATTAACCGGTCCTTTGAAGATGGGGTTGTAACCGTCGACCAGTCGGTGACAAAAGATAAGAACTGGCTGCTCTATTGGTGGAGAAGTCACGGTGATGAATACCCAGGGGTGGTGGGCAGCAGCCAGGGATTACCTAGCCATACCAGCATCTGAGGTTTCTGTACAAATATTATTCAATAATGGGGAGATTTAGTAGGGTTGCGGAGACATTCGTTGGGTGCTGAGGATACGAGGCGTCTGATGCCGTTGAGAGATATATCTCTAGCAGAGACGGTGGCATAATTCGGTGTTCTATGAATAATACAAATAATTTACGAATAATGGAAATTTTATTCGTGCCCACCCCTAGTGCTTACTGCACGATAATCCTTCAACCCTGGTAGCGGCGGACAGATCTCGGAATCGTACATCAACAATGATAGGGAGAAGTTATTCCCGTCCAGAATTGTAGGTAATTGAAACCCGATAGCTGATAAGGAATGTAGAGTTTTTTTCCTATGTTATGTGGGTTTCTAGCCTTGAGATGTGGATCATCTCAGAGATACACAAACTGTGGTAAAATAGAAAGGTGGCTGGTTCTTTGTCTCGGAATCGTACAACAACAATGATAGGGAGAAGTTATTCCCGTCCATAATTGTAGGTAATTGAAACTCCGCACACGTAACCCTGATAGCTGATGAGGGGTGTAGAGTTTTTGCCTATTTTATGTGGCGTTTCTAGCCTTGAGATAAAGTTGAAGCTCGTATGCGTTGCCTTACTACTGTTATATCTATTAGATAAGTATTTAGTAGAGAATCCATACCCTGGTCATCATTATTTAGACCATAATTGCTCGTCTCCGAAGGCAATAGAAACACCTTCTCAATCTTTATACTCACCATTGATTCACCAAACCCCCAGAATCAATCATGTTGCCACTCAAAGGGAAGGCCTTGCTGGCCGTCACAACCACCATCACTTCGCTTGGTTTCCTTATGGTCGGATTTGACAATGGACTCATGGGAGGATTCGGTCGGTCATGGTTCCCTTCAACGTTTGGGTTTCTTTTACTGACGCTTCATAGTTAACGGGCCTCAATTTGCCGCCTCATTTAATAATCCCAGTGCCACTATAATTGGTGTCTTTGTTGCTATCTACGAAAGTATGTTCTGGTGTCCACCTACACTTCCGTCCATCAATACCTGCTAACTTCTAGGCAGTCGGTGCATTTGTCGGGTCGATCACGTCGTCTATTTTCAGTGAAGGTCTGGGTCGTCGCAAGTCAATTGGCATCGGAGCTGTCATCATGATCATCGGAGCAATTCTTCAGGCAACCTCATACTCGCGTGCACAACTGATCGTCGGCCGAATCGTCTCCGGAATGGGAATGGGATTTATCAACTCAACTACGCCAGTATTCCAATCCGAATATTCCCCGCAGGGTATTCGGGGAATTTGTATGTTCTGGACAATCAGGTGATGTCCTTTTGTGCTGGAGAACCCTGAGCACTAACTTGATTTAGTGGTCTCTGTCCAACTGACTGTTCTTACATTTGGTGCTATGTTGGTGTACTGGATCGATTTCGGCTTCTCCAACATGAACAGCAGCGCTGCCTGGAGAGTCCCTACTGTGCTGCAGAGTGCATTTCTGATGCTGCAACTTCTGCTTCTCCCACTGGTGCCAGACACCGCCCGCTGGTATGCTAGCCATGATCGGCCTGAGGATGCTTTGATGGTGCTTCAACGAATCTATGCGGACAGTGAATCTGAAGAGTTTATCCGCAATCTCCATGCCGATATTATACAGACCGTTGCTGTTGAGGCGAGTCTCGGAGCCGGGAGCTGGAAAGACCTCCTGAAGGATGACAGCATCCACAGCCGCCGCAGATTGTTTTTGGCTTGTGGCATCCAGATCATGCAACAACTTGGTGGCAATACTGCTGTTCTTTGTAGGTTTCCCATCCTTCTTTCCTTTTCTTTATTTTGGTTTGGGGTAGGAAAAAAGGAGAAAGAATTACAGGCTGATTCTGTACAGATTATGCCAACACCTTATTCCAAAACAGTGTAGGGTTCTCCACACATGGTGCAGGCTTGATGTCTGGTTTCTTGAGTACCTGGTTCTTTGTTGCTTCATTCATTCCATGGTTCTTGATTGACCGTGTGGGCCGTAAACCATTGGTCAGTGAAGTACAACCCCGAAGTGAACTTCTTGAAGACTGATCGCATTTCCAGCTCCTCTCAATGATTTCTGTCATGGGTGCAGTTATGGCCATCCAGGCTGCATTGATCTACCAAGTACAAAACAAGACCCCCATTGCTCATGAGGCGGGTATTGCCGCTGCTGCCATGCTCTTCATCTACCTTGGCGCGTTCGCCATTGGGTTCCAGGGTACTGCTTGGGTTTATGTGTAAGGCTCCCTCCCTATCAAGCCTCAGTCAATTTTTGTCTCTGTCAAGTTGGTTTGCTAACGGCCTTTCTCCACGTAGACCTGAGATTCTCCCATTGCGTCTGCGCCAACGTGGCTCGTCCATCGCCACCGCGTCGAACTGGATTATCAATTATGTCATGGTTCAAGTCACACCGCGTAAGTACCTAGCACTTGCGGGACCCCTGGCCTGTGTTCCTGTTTTCACCAACGATCGACACTAACGTACTCCTTTCACACTGTAGCGTCCATCCAGAACATTGGCTGGAGGACCTACATTATCTTTGCTGTGTTCAATATCTGCTGGGTTCCAACAATCTATTTCCTCTATCCTGAGACAAAGGGCTTGCAGCTGGAGGATGTCGATCGACTTTTCTCCAAGACTGATGATCTCACCACACTGATTGCCGACAAATCCAATCCCGATGGAGTAACTCAGCGCCTTGAGGATGTCGAGGCATAGGACTCGTGCTAGGTGACGATGTCAAGAGAGAATTACAATTATTACGGATCAGCATTCATGATTTCCTTATTAGGACTAGTGCTTCTCATATACAGTCAGGGCGCATAAGTTTAAAACCCACTCCCATATACCTCGTTTCACCGCCAGTCCGTTGTGGACATACCGCCCCTTGAGGCCAGCACCTCAGTGGTAGGCCTAGAAATTGCCGGCAGAATAATTAGTGCGATACACATAGGGGTTTCAAACATATGCGCCGCCGATCTAATGTCCCCGCGCAACAAGCTCATTAATAGTCTCCGCCACAACCTGATGATCATCCTCCTGCTTCAATCCACTAACAACCACCACGGCAACAATCCCATCCACCCCACGCACACGGATAGGATATCCACCGCCATTAATAGCATACTCATCCGAAACAGCACCCCCACTGCCACTGGCAAGCGCAAACTTCTTCACAAACGCACTCTCAATATTCTCCGCGGTCGTAGCAAAGCCAAGCCCCGACGCAATCTTCTGCCGCATCGTCCAGCTCGACACACCCCACCGCAACACAGTGTTCCGCTTCCGTCGCACCCAGTTCTCGTTGTCGAGGACTGTCCCGCTTTCTGTGACGGATTGGAAGAGGATGTGCATGGATCCGCCGCCGCTGGTAGCAGTGGCCAGTGCGATGGAGATCAGGGCGGGCTTGCGTTGGTTATCAGGAAGAGACAGGATGCGAGTGCGGAGGGCATTGCCTAGTGTCCAGGCTGTGTCGGCCGTGAAAGAGCGGAAGGTTTGTTCGGGGCTTGTTTCTTGGGCAATGAGGACTTGAGCCTATATTTTTGATTGATTAGCTTGGGTTGATTCCTAGGTATGATTGCATCGACTTACGTCCGTGCTGGGTGCTGAAAGAGCCATGGTTGAGGTTTTTTTTGTAGGAAGAAGTGAAGATTAGAGTGAGTATGATTCCAAGCTGTGGATTGGACGGCGGGGGGAGGTTGGTCCGGGGATGAGCGGAGCAGCAGTGGGATGTCGTAGCTAGTGGACCCTTCGGAAATGGGCAATTCCGTAGTATGACAGCAGAGAGGAAGGGGAGAAAAGTGGAAAATTGGAAAGATAGGGAATCGGTTGATCTTTATAGGATCATCTGGTCGTATTCATAGTTGTTCCAAGGTTTGATTCTTGGACATAAATGTTTTCGTGGTTCTAGAATCTCGAAATCCACATATATGAATCAACGGAAGGTCCAGTCGAGGATCGGCAAACCTGCGGAATTACCTCATCTTGTCACCGATGAAAGCCACTGTATGCACGTGATCTCTGTGAGCTGCGGTTACTGGGTTATAACTCCGCAAAACGGATCCCCCGACTATTGCATGTTGTCCTAGACCTGGCGACCGTCTCGAAAAAGCTACTTCGGCATATCCCTGGGACATCCGCTGATGCGATATCGGACCCACACCCCACCCAAAACAAGAAAGGCCTTCCGGTCTAACAAACAGTTCAATTACACAGGGCTATCAATTCCCTGGATATATCCGTCGCTTGCTGGTTTGGAGCGAGCAGGACATGCAGAGTAAATACTGCGGTATTAACATCTGGTGTAGAGTCGTCGTTCTGTGGCAGGTTTTGCTGACTCATGATGGCGTGCAGATGCAAATGCCGTGGCCTGCGACCAAGCCAGATTAGAGACAAGGGTTTCAGATATGCCTTCATTGCTTCACAGTACTCGACGTGGAAAAATGTCCGAAAACCGCGCAGCTATTCAAGTCCGGTTTGGCCCGGCCCAAAACAAGCAGCGACTTATTGTCCAAATTTGCTTCCTGGCATTGCTCCGATTGGATGCTGCTGGTGGGACCATGGCATCAGCAACGCTTATCGCCTGTGAGAGCGATATTGTATAGGCTATATGGCATCACGCAACAGATGGCCCACATCAAGTGCCCCGCATCGGTATCGATTCTGCCCTCATCCTTACCGCGCTGCTGCCCTGTAATGACTGAGTGCGCTTCAAACGACACATTACAGTATTACGTACGTAATCTTTTCCACCGGCCCTTTTACAGTCCCTTTCCTTATCTTTCAGCCGATTTTTTTATGCGTGTGGCTCTCGTGTAGATTTACATATAAAACTTGCACTTGCTATAAGAGAACTCAATGTTTTTGCACATTCTCCGTGTCTGCTCTACCACCCGTCGTCTGTTTAGTACACATTGCATAAAGCAAAGCAAGATGGCTGCTAAGATCCCTACCAAGACCCTCAGTGATGGCAACGTGATTCCATTGGTAGGTGAATCACGGTATAATGTATAATCATATGCAGTGTCTCCAAGACTGACAGATGCTCGCTAGCTTGGCTACGGCACTGGTACCGCCCTCTTCAAGCGCACCGACCTTGACTCTATTGACCGCTCCACCGTCGACGCCATCAAGCAGGCTATCAGCTGCGGCTTCCGCCACATCGATGGTGCTGAGTTGTACAACACCGAGCAGGAGATCGGTCTGGCCATCAAGGAATCCGGCGTCCCCAGAGAAGAGTTCTTCGTGACCACCAAGGTCATCACCAACATCAACGACATCCAGGGCGCCATTGATGCCTCGTTGAAGAAGCTGCAGATGGACTACGTCGACTTGTACCTTATTCACTCCCCCTGGTTCGCCCAGTCTAGCACCAGGAACCCCGAGAATGACCCTTTCGACCACGCCTGTGACGCCGAAAAACTTCAGGCTGCTTGGGCGGAAATGGAGAAGGTGAAGCTTTCCGGCAAGGCCAAGTCCGTTGGTCTGTCCAACTATCTGCTTGAGCACATTGAGGCCACCTTGAAGACCGCCAAAATCCAGCCCGTCATCGACCAGGTCGAATTCCACCCCTACCTGCAGCGCCAGAACCTCTTGCCATGGGCCACGTCCAAGGGTATCACTGTGGAAGCCTTCGGCCCCCTGAGTTCCGTCCACAGGGCTCCCAGACCCGGACCCATTGATGACCTCCTGAACGAGCTTTCCGCCAAGTATGGCGTCAGCGAGGAAGCTGTTGCATTGCGCTGGTGCATTGACCAAGGCGTCGTCGCCATCACCACTAGCTCCAAGGAGAGCAGATTGAGGGACTACTTGAAGATCACCGAGTTCCAACTGGAGGCTTCTGAGGTTGAAGCCTTGCGCCAGAAGGGACTTGAGAGACACTTCAGAGTCAACAACTTCGGGCACACATGGCCCGCTGAGGACCGTGCTTAAACGGAAATGAGGAGGTTGACTGTTTTAGCAAGATCCATGAGCATCTCACGAATGATGAGAATATATATTAGCTGAAATCAGTGGAGGTTAAATTGCCCTCAGCGAGTTGTTCACAGGGCTCTAAGTCACAAGTCATTCCTAAATCAGATCTAGCCCTAGTTCTCCAATTTCTTGAACAGTCTGTAACTGTTGTAGATAAGCGAGCGACACACTTTTCACTACCCTCGCAACATTTGACCTTATTCACACAACCACAACAATTGCATTCAATTGAAACTACTCAAAACTGGATACTTGAGGTGTCTCTCCATCTTCCTGGCAAGTCCTAGTATTGTGTCCGGGTCTGCCACACTTGCTATAGCGCCGCTGAGCTGTCTCAGCCTTCTTCTTCCGAACCACCATTCTCACGCATTTCCTGTTCTAACTGCTCATCAGCGTCCTTCTGGTCAATCATACCTCATTTATCCTGTATGGAAAGCGATGCTCCGAGTCTTAACCGATTTTTTCTGGCCCTTCGACGTTTGCTTAGTGCCTCAATTGCCTTCTGTAACGATCGGACTTGTGCGCTAAGGACGGTGACCGTGTGAGCTAGTGCTTGTGTTCCTTTCACAAGTTGGTCAAGAGCAACAGAAATTGACGTTGGTGAGCTGCTGCGATGTCTAGCAATGCGCCTTTTGATAAGCTCAGACTGTGAGACAGCTTCTGTCGGGTTGTGAGGCGTCTGAGGGACCCAAGTTTCAGCAGTTGCCGGAGCAGAGCTATCATGTTCCGTACAAGGTCGAACCCGCTTGAATCTTCTCAGGATCTTCGCGTATGCGCGATTTAGGCATATCTTCAATTCCGGTTGTCGCTTGACAAAGTTCTTGGCCCAGACCTTACCGACACATTCTGTGTCGCGCTCCGCAAGCAGCAAATTGGCTATATCTTCAACGTCAGCTAGCCGGGGTGGGAATCCTCCGGAATCCAGATCAATGATGTGTTGGAACAGCACTTTCTTCCAGTTCTGTCAGCTTCTTAGAATTGGGACGGGTATCTTGTCGAGCGCGTTGTCCCTTCATTCTGTGGCGCAACGTTGATTCAGGTACGTCGTAGATCTTAGCAGCTTGTCGCGTACTCATTTTATCGCTCCTTTTGATAGCTTCGATAGGCAAGCGCAATCGGCTTTCCGTTGAAGTCCGTGCCATGCTTTGATGTGGAGAAAATTTGTGTTAAATGCCGAAGAGACGCGTCAGTCGCTCGCTTATCTGCGTCGCTCGCTTATCTACCACGTTTACGTAAAAAGTAACAAAGTAACTTTGAAAAGTTTGGTCAGGCATACAGACTGCCGGGTTTTCCCAGAAGGTCTGTGTAAGTCCTGCGACCCACTGGCCAGCCCACCGATTCGTCGCCCTCAACATGGATTTCTCGCTAGAATCCCTCCGATCTCCGGGAATTTTTGTATTTAAGGGCAAGTTAAAAGCCACCGTGGTGATACCCCACCATCACCGTCCTTACCACATGCGCGTGAGACACAACAAAACCATCTTCTTTCCTAGATTCTCTCCAGTCAATACAATACAGTTGTTAATGCATGAAGAATGGGTTCAATCATGCTGGAACCGTTTCGTCTGACCGCAAGCCAAGCGCTTGCATTGATGCAGAAGGGTGATCTGACGGTGGAGGATTACGCAAAATCCCTTTTGAGCCGTATCAAGGCTCGCGATGATGTGGTGAAGGCATGGGCCTATCTTGACCCAGAATATGTACTCGCCCAGGCAAGGAAGCTCGATCAGATTCCACCGGAGGAAAGAGGCCCGCTGCACGGCGTTCCCATTGGCGTGAAAGATGTTATTCTTACAAAAGGTACTTAGTTTATTATACTTCTTGCCTTCCCATTATTTCTTGTACCGGAGTTGTCTGATACAGGAGTTTCGAAACAGATATGCCAACTGGTTACAACTCAGCCATCTACAAAGACGTCTTGGCGACTGTTGACGCGGGACCTATTATTGCTCTCCGTGCTGCTGGTGCTATGATCTTTGGCAAGACGGCTACGGCGGAATTCGCAGTAACCCGTGATGGCCCTCCGACCAGAAACCCACATGACCCAACCCGCACACCAGGCGGTTCGTCATCCGGATCCGGGGCGTCTGTCGCGGATTATCAGGTCCCAGTTGCTCTTGGTACACAGACGGTAGGAAGTGTGGTCCGTCCTGCTTCATTCAACGGTGTCTATGCCTTCAAGGTGAGTTTCACAAATGCTTCAAGATCAGGACATGAAATCAAACATAGATGTGAATACACATATAAGATCATTCCTCTCAGGTTTTCACTCCCAATACTGACATGACATGATTAGCCCACCTGGGGCTCCATCTCTCGTGAGGGCCTAGCCCAGTATTCCATCAGTTCCGATACATTAGGTCTCTTTGCGCGCTCGGTTGAAGATATCCAGCTCCTTTCCGGCATATTCCAACTGGCTGATGACGAACCTGTCCCTGCTTCGCCGTTCGAACTGGACGGAGCCAAAGTCGCCTTTTTGAAGACTTCCTTATGGTCCAAAGCTGGACCTGGTACAAGGGACGCCTGGGCTAAAGGACAGGAGATATTGAGTAAACATGGGGCACACATCGAAGAAATTGAGCTCCCAGAACACTTTGCTAAAATTCCGGATTGGCATATCAATATCCTCTCCGGAGAGGGTCGGGTATCTTTCCTCGGCAGTGAGTATTCATTTATTAGTTCCTCCGTCTTTGTTGTACTGTCTGTTTGTCTTATTTATTTTCAGAACCTCCCTTAACCTGCTGTGACTAGACTACCTGCTTGCAAAGGACAAGCTGCACAAAGCCCTCCAGGATGACGTCGAGAATGTGACAAAGATCAGCAGGAAAATGCAGCTGGAGAGTTATGATGGCGTTGCAGCCCTTCGTCCTGTGTGGGACTCGATCGCTCAGAAATACGACGCTATCATCACACCAAGTGCCAGTGACGAGCCACCTATCGGCACATTGACTGGTGATCCGGTGAGTATTCATCCTCCTCCCCCTAGTCATGCCTTCTCTCCTTCCAATTTACGTGAGCTGATGGTTGAATACAGGCCTTCTGTTCGACCTGGAGCGCTTTGGGAGTTCCTCAGCTCAATCTGCCTGGTTTCGCAGGAGAGAATGGGATGCCTATCGGATTGGGTCTCGTTGGGGCCCGATATGATGATCTGCATGTCCTCCATGCTGGCAAAGCTATTGGTGAGGTGTTTGAAGCTGAAGGTGGTTTTGAGTCCAAGGTTCTATAAGATGTTAATACGACCAATTTCCACTTCCGGGAATTATCACCACTGACTACCTGAGATCGCCTATTCTGGTAAATGATAGAGCAAACAGACCGTTACAGACGCTCACTTATTTTCATTTTCCTAGTAGTATATAGTGCGGTTTTCGCTCGCTAGTTAGGGATATCACCGTTGCTGGGCATTCATAGCATGAATACTAGCGTATTCTGATTGGAAGGACAACATGTGACGGCAGTCGCCTGGGAGCCTTAGGCAGCGCCCCATGTCTTTTAGATGGCTTCACCTCAGTAGCTTCTTCCTCCTTCCAATCAACAACACACCTTCGTGTCTTCCCTTGTTTCTTGGTCGTCGTCATTGCCCTGAGCGTGCCTTCGTCAACATGTTGTACTGCTTTACATTGCTACTGAAATCTGTGACTCCTCCACTTTTAAAATGTGTAAAAGTTGAGGTGATATACCAGATAGTGCTGAGAATTAGAAAATCTACAAAGAGTATAGAGAAAATAGTAGGCTCTAGATTTGAAACAGATATGACTGTATAGTTCAGAATTCCAAAAAAAGAAAAGAAAAGAAAAAAGATTACGTAGATGAATATAAATATATAGCTTGTCATGGTTCTACTTCTAGGGTGTATGCTAGAAGATTAACTGCTGCACTGTTGCAAAGACCAGGATATCAGGCCGCTAGGCCTGATAATGCGCTCCCTTACATAGTACAGGGAGCTAACCGTCACATTGCTAAATTTTATTATCGATAAGCATACCCAGACTTAGACTTTATTTACGATTGAGTGGTGACGGGAACTTACAAAGTGTCGGACGTATAAATAAATCCCGGGCAATCAAGATAGCCCTGGTACGGACACAATTCTTCTATCTATCGATATTGGCATTAACTCAACGTTGAAGCCCTTGACCGACTTATATTATTGCTTTTCTTCTCAGGTCGCTCCAATTTTTAAGCAGGCCCCGCCGCGGTTCACGCTCATGACCATGATCAATAACAACACCCATGTCCCGGGACGGACCAAAGCTTATTAGCATTACATATAAAGTCATGTAAATTGCCGGTTAGCCGGTGGCCAGGGCCTGGAAATATTGTACCATGGCCAATTTATGTTATATATACACATATTGTGAGGCGCCCTGTCTAGAGTAGCCAACCTCAAACGTTGTTGATCTAACTAGGTGGCTATAAACGAAGAAACCAAAGACAGAAGGAAAAACAAAAGAGAGAGAGATACAAATGAGTGGTAGCTATAGATATAGCAAGAAAAGAGAGCGGTATGGTTAGGCAGTAAGAGAGTGTGTAGGTAAGCAAGCAAGCAAGCAAGCAAGCAAGCAAGCAAGTAGGGAAGTAGGGCGGCGTTAGCCGGTAAAATAGCATGACGCAGGATCGTCACACATATATATATATATATATATACTTACCTTCAACTGCTTTCTTTATCAAAGACTGGTGTGGCAACATTGCTTTGATAACTTGAGGGCAAATCAATCATCTATGGAAATGCATACTTGCTGTTCTTTCTGATAAGTGGTCCATATCTGTACAAGGCATATGGGATAGGAAAGAGAAGAGTACTGAGCGAGCCGAGAATGGTCAAAGTATGTGCGACACCCATGTTCCTGTAGAAAGGAATGGAGACCTCGATCATGACTCCAGAAACAATGTATCGGATCATGGTGACACTGGCTAAGGCGCTAGCGGCATAGATCTCGTAGCTGTCAATGATGTACTGGTAACACGACATGAAGATGCAGAGGATGCCGAAGCCGAACAGAACGGACGCAATCAACGGCGACCAGACTGAGATTGAAGTCTGAGCCGTCCATCCCATCCAGAACAGAGAAATCGGAATTGCTGGCGCCCCGAACATGGCCCAGTAAAGACGGGATTCGGGAGCCACGCGGATCCCGGGTCCGAGAGCCTGAGCACGCGCAATGTCCTTCTTTCGTAGGTGCATATTGAGAGGAATGAGGGCCATACAGGAGATGATGCCAATAACGATTCCCAGGAAACACAAGCCCATCATTGCCGTAGAGAAATGGTATATGTCCATGTAGATAAAAGAGTATCCCGTGAGGAATGTAAACAGAACGATGTAGACAACCGTCAGGTAGAGCCCCAGGAGAATGATGATCGGCTCCTGAGAAGTCATGACGATGGGCCGGTACAGCGCTTGCAGGAGACGGTATGCCAGCGACGCCTTCTGGATCTCGATGGCACCACGATATCGTCCGTCTCCAGTCAAGCGCCGTAAATGCTCCGCCTTCCATTTCAGCAGGATCGGACAGTACGTCTCGGGCTGGAAGAGGATCACAATGGCCAGCACAAGTCCCGATACCATCAGGGTAATCCATTCAACCCAGCGCCAATTCATGCTGTCATTGTTACTGATCAACCCGCCGAAGATAGCACCGAGCATCGGGCCTGCAAATGACAGGCATGCGAACATAGGAAAGGCAAAAACACGCTCCTCTGGAGTCCAAAGATCTGACAGCGAGCCCCCCGCGCATACCAGCGGCGTTGCGCCGAAAAACCCCGAAAAGAAACGGCATGTCAGCTGGCTCGCTAAGTTCGGTGACAGACCGGCCCCCATGAGGAACAGCATATAGAAGATCAGAGTGACAATGTAGATGGGATTCCGTCCCACAGTCTCGGAAAACGGTCCGCTGACCAAGGCTCCAACCCCAAAACCGATCAGGAATATCCCTAAGGCAAAATAATCAGCGGGCTGGTGACATAAAGCGAATATTTCTTTTTCGTTTATCAAAAGTGACTACTTACCCGTCGCCAACCACTCGTCAATCTCACTGACTCCAAATTCCCGGGCCGCTTTGGGGACGATGGTCGAGTCAATAGCTGACGCCCATCCCACGATAGCGCCGATGAGCGACAGGATGAAAGTCGCCGCGGTCCGTCGCGTAAGGCTCCATGAATAAGGGTGCGTTGGATCCTTGTCGCTCTCGAATGACACCACAAACACCCTTCCCAGATCCAGTTCGCCTTCCTGCGTCGTACGCTCTCGCACGTGGATGCCCGTCAGTGCCAAACCTAGCATGGTGCCGGTGGATTCGTGAGTTGTCAGCGTCTGGAGACCCGGCTCCAATGCCTCTGGGACTTCGGGACGCTCAATAACAGCATCTTCTATGCTCCTGGACCCTGAAGTATGCTGTGGCAGGTGTAGTGGGAGGTTTGCCAATGGGGAGGATGTTGCTGTAGTTGGCGTCATCGGTGGAATCCCCTCCACAATTAGCTCTCCCCCATGTTCTTCTGGCACTGCTGCTTCACGAGCAGCTTCCGGATCATCTATCGAGGATGACGACGACGAAGACTCTTCTTGTTGTAGTTGCCGCTGCTCCTGACGCCGCTTCTCCCGCCGCAATTCTGCCAATTTCTCTTCATTCCTCTGAAGTTGGACCTCAAGAGACTTTCCAAAGCGCCGATATTGTAAAAATGATTGCATTGCACTGTTATTTTGGCCAGTCAATGACAATGGCTGATGGACGCCGAGAGAACTAGCTAGACTGCTGAATGCCAGACACGGGACACTGAAGACCCGTGTGACGGTAGCAAAATCCACTAGAGTGCTCGGAGAGAATCGGGAACAGTAGAATGCGTTGTAGTAGGACTTCAAAGCTGGAGAGAGAAGAAGAATAGAAACAAAACTATTGACGGAAACCCCCCACAAGCGTATGGACTAGTATACCAAAAAGTAAATAGGAGAAAAGGTCTGATTGTGGGAAACTAGCTAGGAAGTGAAGACTAAATATCGGCAAATAAGCAGGAGATTCTACTCCTATTCA
Source organism: Penicillium sp. IBT 16267x (assembly GCA_028828865.1). NCBI lineage: Eukaryota > Fungi > Ascomycota > Eurotiomycetes > Eurotiales > Aspergillaceae > Penicillium > Penicillium sp. IBT 16267x. Next base: position 75,996 of record JAQJZQ010000005.1, on the reverse strand, counting down.
GGAAGGCGAGTAAGCCGATGCTGGATAGCGGCAAGATATCTTTGACAAGTACGGATACATATCCGTGCCTAGTAAGCGCCCCACACCGCCCTTCGGGGGAAGAAATTTACTGTCTGTTGATGCGGCGTCTCTTCTTCCTCGTAGGAGTAGGCTTGTTAGCGCGGAGTGCTTCATAGTCATCCAGCGCAATTGTATCCTGGACGTGCGCAGTTTGTTCCCAGGTGGCCTCGGCTTCAGAACAACCTTCCCTTTTGACCAGATATTGGGTATCACCTGCGCACTCTCTGTGGTCTAAGATCTGTCGGATGTTGGAACATCGGGTTGGGATAGTTGTTATCCCTTCGCTCCGGGTCCCGGTCTTCACTGCCTTAGTCAGCAGCCGAGATAGTTAACGTAATCGGTAACCGAGCGCCCCATGTAACCGAGCGCCTCACTAAATCGCGACCGCGCCCTAACGCGTCGCCTTCATCATTTCAACTACCCACCATGCCCCCAGTTCGCAGTCAAAATTCGCAAAATGCTATTGAGCAAGAGGGTAGGATCTAGCTCGTAGTACAAGCTTACCAGAATGGCGAAATTCCCTCTATTCGCGAAACTGCGCGTCGATTTGCCGTACCTAGACCTGGGCATACCCATGGGTATACCCGAATACCCATACCCATACCCGGGCCATGGTCCGGGTAGGGTAATGGGTCTAATACCCTAATTTGAATAAAAATAGTAACGTATGTGACCTAGACTTCGGCATGGGCCGGCCCAATGGGCTTTTTCGGCCCATTGCTGCCTGATTTTGCCTGATTCTGCCTGATTTTTTGACATAAACTGCTGAGTCACCTGAAATTAATTCTGTTATTTACCCGCGTTTTGGTAAAAACATATACCACTTACCTTACTTTCTACCTTCTTTCTTGTATTTTTATGAAATATCCCTGTTTATAGATAGATAATAATTATCTTTATTAGTATAATAGCTATTTTTAAAAGATAAGGGTAGGGTATAGGGTATATTATAGAGTAGTGGTTAATAACGCTACTAAGGTATGAAGATATATATTTCGTACACGCATACCCTCGCCATTTTTCTGGTCATCCCATCTTTAGTACAGTCAACTCTCACTTATAGCACACCCTCTCGTCCAAGGAAAATCATGTGCAATAAGCGGGAGGTGCAATAACGTATTTCACTACCGAGCGGACCACACGTGCGAGCGGACCACCCCATCGAATTTTGAAAATTCAACCTAGCATAATTCAACCAAAACAACATGATATTCAATATCTAAGCTATTAAACCAAATTTGGACAGTGCGTTCTCTTATGACCCTGGATACCACATTCAGAGCATTTTGGTGGCGCCCTGAGTCGTCGTTCTTGTGCTCCTGGTTGACCGGTTGGTTGGTTGGTTAGTTGATCATTCCTAGTATTTTCAACCAATTCTTTGATCTCTGCGACAGATAGGCCTTCTGGACAAGCAATCTGGAGCTTAGAACTTGCTTCTTTTCGCTTAATTCTCTCATGACTAGCGCGTAATTGCTCGACTTCTCGAGCAAGGAAAGCGGTAGATTGCATATTCGTTTGACATGCTTTGAGCACTTGATCTATCGCGGAATTTAACGGACTTGGTGGGCTTTTTGAACGTTGTTGTATAAGCTTTTTGATTGAAGAAGTCTGCTTTTGAAGCTGCTTGTAATTCAATGGCGTCTTTGGCTCCCACGCGCTGCTTTCACTACCTCTCGAAGGAGGTGGTGTAGGTGTATGAAGTTGAAGTTGAATTCTAAGCTTCGAAATCACCCGATTTGGATCGTACGGGACTAAGCTAGTTGCTGTAAAGCTATTTTTGACTATCTCTGCTTTAAAAGCTTGATTTCGAGCGGTCGGAAAGGCCTCGAGAAAGTCAAATTTGTCGATGTGGTTACGACCAATCCGCATAAGATTTTCAACGCACTTCCCGTACGCACGCTTTAAGACCGCAAAACAACCCACATCAAGAGGTTGTAAAAGATGTGAGGAGTGTGGTGGCATACAAATTGGAATCACATCATTTTGAGTGCAAATTCTGTCGAATTCCGGAGTCAAATGGCTTCCATGACCGTTAAGAACCAGAAGTCGATATTTCCCCTTTAACCTCGAGAAAGTTGATGGAATAAAGACCTTTCGAAGCCAGAGAAGTCCAATTTCGTTCGAGGTCCATCCATTCTTACTAACTTGGAATTGCCAGTCGTCCGGAAGCCCGTCAATCCAGCCTGCAATAATCATTTTGCCTTTAAAGATAACCATCGGAGGAAGGCAATATCCAGACGCGCCAGTAGACTCAATCGAGGTTACCCACTCACGATTTCCAGGTTGCAAAAGTGGACAGCGTCGACCACCAATATCCGCTCGCGTAATTACCTTCGCGGTCGCAGTTAAGCCCATCGCAAAGCCCGTCTCATCAAAGTTATATATATCGTCCGAGTCGATACCATAGTCACAGATCGTCTTTTTAACCAATTCAAACCATTGCATTATGATTTTCGGGTCTTCACACTTTGCACGGTTATAATTATAGCGTCTTGAGAATTTTGAATCGAGCTCTGGGTGTCGTTTAACGAATTTTGTGACCCAATTAACACCGATAGTTTGAATCGGGGTCGTTCCGCGTGCCGAAAGTAGGAGATTAGCCATTTCTTGCACCATAGCCGGTCTTGGTGCCGCTCCGCGTATATCCATAGAGATTATCCATTGCTTTAACGAATTCTCTTCAATTTTGGTCAATTTCGACGAATTTGGGTATGATTCGACGCGGTTTTGACGACCGTGAAGACGCGCGCGCAAGGTCGTATATGGGATATTGTACGTAAGCGCTGCTTGACGAATTGATAATTTTGCCTGCTTTTTAATAGCTTGGATAGCAATTGAGATACGCCCCTCTTGTTCTATCAATTTTGAACGATTTTGAGAGCGAATTTGTGGCATGGTGGTTGGTTGAAGAAGGAAGGTCTAATTAATTGACGCGTTTTTGATGGGGTGGTCCGCTCGCACGTGTGGTCCGCTCGGTAGTGAAATACGTTATGGGCTCTGAAGGCATATCCGGATTGTTCTAATTATTTGCGACGCCTCTCCTTGGCAAGTTCGGTCTGTCGAGCAAAGTATTGTTTCCGACCCATGGCCCAGCAAACTTCTGTAGCGACACTCGAATGAGATCGAAGAGAAGAAAGAATGAAGTGTGGAAGCGAACATGAAGAAGGATTGTATGGTTAGACATATCTGAAGATGGATTGTAGTCTCTTTATACTTGAGCTTTTACGCACGGGCGATTTTGAATTACACATAGAAGGCGACTTTTACCTTGTGCCATCGCAATTTAGAGGAAATCTGAGCCCTCCGATTGCTGCGTCATCTTACTCTAGCGCGTGTTTCGAGGTGTTGGGGAAATGGAGGATGAATGATTGCAGAAATCAAGGTCAAGAAATGAGGGCCATCAAAAATTATTTCACAAAATAAACGGCACCGTGGGGCTGACTGCCCCTTTGGGTATGGACCGAAAATGGACTGAGTGCTCAGCAGATCCCTCTGAGGAATCTCTAAGTAATCAGTGATCTGTCACGTGATGACTCTGAGCTGTCAGTAACTTAAGTTAGTTAGTGAAGAGGGGAACGCTCGAAGGCAGCACACTCGGAGATGTGCGGGTCGATCCAGCAGCACAACAACAACCACACCAGCACCGCAGGTTGTATGAGAGACCTTATGGGCCCATGCCTTATACGTGTATGAGAGAGTGGTAGAAGCGTGTTATTCCATACTATCCTCGAAACGCTAGATATCCGTGCCAGGCATACAGGTGTACTGTAAAATCGCTGTTCCGATACAGCCCGGAAAAACCTCATCCGACCTCTTCTGTAATACCGAGTAACAGGGGGTTCCCCACTACATTAGTTAAACGTAATTCCCAAGCGAGCCGGACACCCGGTCAACCCGGACACCCCATCAACTTTTAATAATTCAACCTAGTATAATTTAACCAAAATAGCATAATATTAAAGCTATCTAATTAAATTTAGATAGTACGTTCTCTTATGACCCTGAATACCGCATTCAGAGCATTTTGGTGGAGCTCTAAATCGTCGTTCTTGTGCTCCTGATTGGCCGGTTGGTTAGTCAATTAGAGGTTGAATTTGATCATTTCTAGCATTTTTAGCTAATTCTTTAATCTCTACGATAGATAGGCCTTCTGGGTAAGCTATCTAGAGCTTAGAACGTGCTTCTTTTCGCTTAATTTTCTCGTTGGTAGCGCGTAAAAGCTCGTTTTCTCGAGCTAGAAAAGCGGTTAATTACATCGTGAATCCGTGATTTGATATACTTTAAGAACTTAATCTATAGCAGAATTCAACGGGCTTAGTAGGCTTTTTAAGCGTTATTATAAGAGCTTTTTAATTAAAGAAGCCTACTTTTGAAGCTACTTATAATTTAATGGTATGGTTGGTTCCCACGCGCTACTTTGACTACCTCTTAAAGGAGGTGGTGTAGGTGTATAAAGTCGAATATTAAGCTTTGAAATCACACAATTTAGATCGTACGGGACTAAGCTAGTCGCTGTAAAGCTATTTTTGATCGTTTCTGGTTTAAAAGCTTTAATTCGAGCGGTCGGAAAAGCATTAAGAAAGTCAAATTTGTCGATATTGTGAAGGGCTGAAGCAGAATTTATGTTCAATTCAACTAGGCCACGAACTGTGTACAAAAACCTTAAAGAGAGAATTCTCGAGTAGGTGTTCTGCGTGTTAGGTTATTATGGTCACGTGGTTCACGTGACCTTATACCGGGCACTGGCCCGTGATAGTACCCCCCCTCTAGGGTGGTCCTTATCGTGCGTGCTATAGCATTATTCGGTCGTCTTCGGGCCTATAATAAGATCGAAACGGGGCCGAATCGTCTTTCAAAGGCATCTAATGCGGAGCAATCTCGCACTTCGTCTAGTCTCTGCCATGTCTGTTCTGCCCAACCTGTCTATTTCACTAGGGCTTCGTCACGGTATCCTCGACCGATCTTCTTACGTCTTACGTCTATTATCTCCTCCACTTAGTATTTAAGTTCTCCATTAATCAGCATTGGTGGGGGATGCGAATCGTCCACGATCTATGATAGGAACGGGTCTAAAGCGGCCGGCCTAACTAGCTCTATATAGAATACTAGGTAGACGCCGGTAGGCACCTCTAATCGTACTATATAGGGTGTGGGGACGTCTAGAACTCGATATTAGGCGTATAGCCAATCAAGCTTCTTCGATTATCGTTGTGTGCGTATATTCCGTAAATTTAGCCATACCTAGTCACCTTTCTTATAGACTAGTGCGGCCTGTCGTCGTTTATTCGATTGCTCTTCCTGCTAAGCTTATGCAGAAGCGATTACGGCCTGGGCCCAATCGGTGGCTTCTCGTAGTCGATTCACAAACGTTTCGCCCGCGATTCCTGGTCGTGTACGGGGTTCGCGGGGTTCCTCTATCTCGTCTACCTTAATAGGGTTAACGTGGTACCTATATATGAAGAAGAAGGGGGATAGTCTAGTTACGCTAGCGTTACGGTTATTAATCGCAGTGGCAACGATAGGGAGTAGGGTGTCCTAATTATCCTACGTGTAGGTCGTGAAGGCACGTAGGATCCGTTTAACTTCTTGGTTTACGCGTTCTATTACGCCGTCGGATTACGGGTAGAAAGCGGTCGATAGTCGACGTTGAATCGACAGCTTCTCGCATACTATTCGCCAGAATGCACCCATAAACTAGGGTCCACGGTCACTCGTGATCGCTCGTGGTAGCCCGTGGTGCATATAAAAGTGGGTAAAGAACGCATCTACCACTCGTTCGGTAGTCGTCTCTACCATACTCACTAGGATCACGCTCTTCGTGAGCCGGTCTGTGATCACTATTAGATTCGTTACACCCGTGTGAGCCGTTGGGGGTAGCTCTGTGATAAAATCCATTGATAATTCCGCCTATATTCGCTGTGGAATCGGTAGCGGTTTCAGCAGCCTATACTTTGTGTCGCGCTATACCGTGCTACGGCCGTAGACTATATAGTTTCGTAGAAAACGTCGTATATCCTTTGCTGCTCCTGGCTAAAAGAACCTCCGTGATAATATCGCGTAAGTGGCGTCTCGGCCGGGGTATGCTATGACATGAGAGTCATGGATCTTCTGTATAATCCCTATACGTAATATCTCGCTGTCCAGGATCTATATCCGTTGCCGAAAACAGAGTAGCCCACGTTTATCTAAGTGGCACTCTGATAGGCTCGTTTTCACATTCGTTTCGGCGGTGATTCGCCGGTCTCCCTTTACTAGGGCTTCGCATATTTTCTGATACTCCTGATTAGTAGATCTCGCGTTCTTCTATTCCTGTTATAGTGTAGGCTCTTCGAATAGATGGACCTCTTTCTTAAAGTCGGTCTCTTCTACTGTCTATAGGTCGGGTCGTCCCGTCTTAACCTATACCTTTTTCAGTAGGATTTAGAAGCGATTCGATAGCCTTTCATCTATGATATGCTATAGGGTGTCTTAGCTTCGCCGTGATAGCGCGTTAGGTCTCGCGGTAAGCTTCCTAGGGCGATACCTTAGTTCGTAGTTAAATTCTATGAGGATATCCGCCTATCTCATTTATCGTTCGTTTAGGTATTATGCTTTTCTAAAGTATCGTAGGTTTTTATGGTCGGTTACGATAGTGAATCGGGGGACCATCTTCAACTCCGGCCTCCACTCTCGTAGGGCGCGTATAATCGCTAGTAGCTCTTTGTCATAGATCTCGTAATTTGACTCTGCTGGCGATAGCTTCTAAGAGAGGTAGGCGCATAGGCGCAGCTATCCGTCTAGCCTATATTATGATAGGACGGCTCCTATAGCCTATCCTGATGCGTCTGCCTTAATAACTGTTTCCTTATCTTCTTTAAAATGTGCCAGAATCGGGGCGTTAATGAAGAGGTCCTTTAGTTCTTTAAACGCTTATTGGCAGTTATTATCCCGCGTAAATAGGGCGTCTTTCCTCGTTAATCTCGTTAGGGGTGCTGATAGGTCGGCGAATCGGGGTATAAACGGTCGGTAAAAGTTGGCGAATCCGAGGAAGCTTCGTATATCTCGTACTGATTTCGGTGCCTCCCATTCTCTAATTACCGTGACCTTCTTCGGGTCAACGTGGATGCCCGTGCCTACTTACACGATGAACCCTAGGTATTTCACGGAATCTTGCTCGAACTCTGATTTCCTAATATCGCACTATAGTCCTGCGTCCTGGAGTTTCTGTAGCACTTATCCTACTTTTCGTTAGTGATCCTCTAGCGATCCGCTACTGTAGATGATAATATCGTCTACATAAGCAGACATAAAGTCGTCGAGGTACTCCTGTAGAGTCCTATTGATATACTTTTGAAAGGTTACTGGTGCGCCAGTTAATCCAAACGGAGTGACGTTCCATTCGTATAAGCCGTATCGTGTCCGAAACGCTGTCTTCCATTCTTCTCCCGGTTAGACACGGATCTTGTGAAAAGCAGCGATGATATCCAGCTTTGAAAACCATCTCGCCTGCCCCATATTCCTTAGTGTCTCTCTAATCAGTGGTAGTGGATAACGATCCTTCACTATTAGCTCGTTTAACCCGCGGTAATCGACACAGAATCGTACTCCTCCGCCTGGCTTCCTCACTAGTAGGACTGGGGCCGCGGCGGGCGATTTACTCACACGTATAAAGTTCTTCCTAAGGAGGTCTGTCAACGTCTTCCGTAGATATAAAAGCTCTTCCCTATTCATGCCGTAGAGGGGGCCATATAGTGGTGGTTCCTCGATGCCGTTCTGGTCTCGTTTCAGGGTGATTTTGTGATCGATTCCTGGTCGATTCGGTGGCAATTCATCAGCCAACTGCTGGCTAAAGACGTTCAACCACCGCCAATAGTATCTTGGCAGCTTGTCCTTAGGGTTATCCTGTTTCTTTGGACGAAGCGCCTTCTCAATGTCGTCTAACGTAACTTTGCCGATTCGTAGTCGATTCGGCTGCTTTTCGTTGTGGATAAAGTCATGCAGTAACTAGGCTGTTAACTTCTTGACTTATATTTTCTTTACGTTGGTTGGTCCGATTATGCGGTCTGCACGATTCCAGCACCTTATCCGTTCTCCGTTTCTCGTAAATATGTCGATATACCCTTTCCTTGCTAAGTATCGACCGTTAATATCTCGTAGCTAAGGGTCTCCTAATATCATACTATCCTTCTACTAAGGAATGATATACGCGAATACTCGTCCTTGCTGGTGGCCGTGAATATCTAGGTTAAAGTACGTAACCTATGTGATTCGGCCCTGATTCGGGACTACTCCGTCTAGGATCCGCGTAGGTATCCTAATACGCGGGAGGTAGAGCGACTGAACTAACGCTTTATTTACGGTTACGTAATAACGGTATCCGCTGTCGACGAGGGCTTATATAAATTAGATTTCATTCACCCTAGCGTCGACTAAAAATGGTAGTGTTTCTCGTTTCAGTAGCTTTTCGACCCCCTTTCCCTCCTATTCGCGACTTAGAATAGGAGTTACTCTTTTCCCGAATCCTCGCTTAAGGAGACTTCGTCGTCCGAAATTGATATACTTAATCCGCGATCACTTATATATCTGGCTTTCTTGCTTTTAACCCTACGGAGATATTTCTCTCTCGGTCCGGTGGTCATCTATGACCGTTCTTAGTGTTATATAGGTGGTAGGGGGCACTTCGCGATGAAGTGGCCCTATTTCCCACAACGAAGGCATCTCCCTTCGTCCCGTCGTCTTTCTATCTCTTCGTGGTCGACCTATCTCGCTTACTTGCTTATTTCGGGTCCTGATCGGTGGTGTTTCGTGCGAAATTCGGCTTGGTTGACTGTGGTGGTTAGGGTCCAATCCATTAAGTCCTGGTGCTTCGGGGCATATGCACGGTGTGATCTTTCTAGGCCATTGATGCTTAGGGCATCTATATCCGTGCTGATTTCGTGGAGTCGAGTAATAAGGTCCGAAAACGTAGCGGGAATACCACGATTCATCAACGAATTCGTCATGCTTCTGTTCAGAGATCCTAACAGGATCTGTCTCTTCGCTTTATTATGCCACTTAAGCGCACCTACGTCTACAAACTCCTTTTCTAACCTAGGCAGGAATTTCGTAAATGGTATACTATCCGACTAACGTATCTAGTGTAGGCGTCTCGCCGCGCGTGCTTTGATATTCGGGTCTCCGTAAATACCCTCGAGGTAATCTAGTATCGTCTGCGGATCCCCATCGTTTCGTCGTAGTTTCACGAAGGTTCCGGTATTCTTCTAGGCGAGCTTCTCGAGTCTGGAAAACACATATATAAACTGGTCTTAAGGCGAGCCAATTGCTGTGCCATCTATATGCAGTTTATTCTCTATTATCACACGCCACGTTGGCCAGTCGGCTGCGTTTCCTCTAAATAGTATTAGGTCTGGCAGTCGTGCCTTCGGGCGGTAAACGGGTTCCATTCGTAGGGGTTCCGGGGTCGATTCAGCTATGGTTCGTGCCGGAGTTAGGTCCCCTATCGTCGTCGTTGTTGTCGTCGCTATACGTGAGGACAGGAGCTCTATCACAGCCTCCAGTCGACGGATTCGTTCGTCTTGAGCGGCGCGCTCTTGGTCGTTTCGATCATTTTGCTCGCTCTGCATGGCTTACGTCTGTGCCATCTACTGCAGCAGCGTCTGCGCCCATGATGGGGGGCTCGTAGACTCCTGGTGTTGCATCTTTACATAGGGGTCGCGTCGCCGAATCACTCTCGATTCGGGGGCTATTCGTCTATGGTTCTAGATTTTTACAATATCTAATTAGAAGCTTTTTATATGTGAAGGGCTGAAGCAGAATTTATGTTCAATTCAACTAGGCCACGAACTGTGTACAAAAAGCTTAAAGAGAGAATTAGACCTCAAAGCCGCCCGCGGGCGGCCCTCAGAGGGCGGCCTGCGGACCCGCCCGCGGGCGGGCGGAGGGCCGGTCTTGCCTGCCCGCGGGTCGGGCTGGTCTAGACTGCGACATCGCCCATGGACGGGCGGGTGGGCTATGCCCATGGACATTATGTAAGCGGGCAATGCCCATAGTGGGCCTGCCCATGGACGGGCCTAGGGGGTAGGGCCCAACGCCCAACGCCCACTACGCCCGTCCATGGGCCTTTCTTGGCAGCGAAAGTCAGTAACCCCGTGACTTGCATTATTTATGTAGTATTCTTCTGTATTTTTTAGTATTAGAATTACACAATTTATTATGAAAATGATCATTTTGAACTCTTGGTAAATTGTAAAACTATTCATTATTTACATTAATGGTACGTCCATTGATCGTCGTCTGGTTTAGTTCGCTTCCTTGCACCTCGTAGCCCAGCGCGTCTCTGAGTGCCACTATCATCCTCATAAGAAGGAAGATGGGGGCTTATCTCATCATTAGAATCAACCGAGACACTACGCTGTCGTCTTTTACCTATTGAAACTGACATAGTAGGAACCACTATACTAGATAAAGAAGGAAGAGGGGCAACCTGCTGGCTTTCCATCATATACTCATCCTCAATGACTGTCACAGGATCATTTATATCCTTATCATCAGAAGAGTCCTCACCTTCACTAATAGGCTCAGGTTCTTCGCCAGTAAGCTCGGCCTCCTTCCGTTCATCTCCCTCTTGTGCTGTGATAAGTGGAGTATCTTCTTCATACTCCTCAGTCTCAAAGTCAAACCTCGATTTACACCGAAACATCATGATGTCCTGAATTGTTGCGGGATTAAGTTGCCCACGCCGATAGTGGCAGACGTCGCGTGCGGAGTTAAATAGACGCTCAACCCCTGCACCAGTCGCAGGAATTGAGAGAATATCCCGAGCAACACTTGAAAGGATAGGTAATTCCTGTTCATACTCTTTCCAAAAAAGTAAAGGGTTGACTTGCTTCCTTGCTAAATAGACTATGAGTTCTTGGGTGACATATTAGTGATATAGAATGATTGTACTCACGGGTGTCAAGATACTGGTTAAGCTCACGATCTAAGCTTGTAATTGGCTCAGATGGGTGTTGAGATCCATACCCTAATAGATCTTCAAGAGCACTCAAATTAGGACACCGCCCTTGTAGTTGATCAACTTGCTGTGGCTGGACTTGAGAGATTTGCTGGGCATAGGGCTTCATGAAATTATGAAGTTCATTCCTGTAGTATGTGCTCCAGTCCGTGTCATCTTCGGACCTACCCCATGTCTTGCTTGAGAAGAAGCTAAGCTTCTGCTGTGGCGCTAGAATTGTGCCAATAGCGTAAAGACTTCCATGGATCTCCTTAGTCTTTGTGTAGTATACTGAGAGCTTCTTCATGCCCGCATGAAGAGCATTTAGCATGGCCACTTTCCAAGGGATACTCTTTGGTGTAAGCCGTTCAATTGACTTCTCAAAGTGATCAAAAAGTGCGTTGTATACCCGAAAAACGTTATGCACAGTCACATCCTTTGTTTTAGAAAGGACTGTAGTAAATCGATAGAAAGGCTCGGTGATAAAAAGAAGATAATCAATCTGCCGCCATTCTGACTTATTGAGTTTCAGTTCAGGTCGCTCAATATGCTCACAGTATAGATTGAAGTATTTCGATATACGCTTCGCACGACGAAGCATTAAGAAGGTGGAATTCCAACGAGTTCGGACATCTTGTATTGGAATAAGCCTTGGTTCTTGAGGTTGGAGGCTTAGAAATGTTTCACGACGTTGAGGGCTGTGGTTGATATATACAGCAAGACCACGGATCTAATAGAGATTAAGTATAATTTAATAAGAAGTAGAGTAGATAGCTTACCTTCATAAGAGTTGAAATAATCGCCTTCTGGCTTTGGGTTGCGCGAAGGGCGCGGGCTTGCGCTTGAACATCAGAGATAGTTTTATCTACCTCATCATTTTGTGGATCGGCTTTAACAGACCCAAGTAGTTCACGAAGGCTAAGCTGGATCACATGGGCGAGACAAGGGATACGAACAATAACTGGGTTACCTGGTAATTGAAGAGAATCAATTGACTCCTGAACCGCCTTCACTAGAGTGGTATTATTCGAAGCATTGTCGGATGTAACTGCGAGAACCCGGCTAGTAATATCATGCTTTCTGAATAGCTCAATGAGGACATTACTTAGATTGAGCCCTGAATGTGGTCCATCAAGCGGCTCAAATCCAAGCAGGATTTCGCGGTAGTTCCAGTTCTGATCAATAAAGTAGCCAGTGATTGCCATAAAGGCGTGTTTAGAGGGTGAAGTCCAGCAGTCAAGTGCGATAGAGAGCTTTGCGTTTAGGGGGAGGGTAGAGAGAATTGAATGATGCTCTTCCTGGACTATTTTCTGTAGCCGGCGCTGGGCAGTTCGTGGATGAAGTAAAGGAGGTTCAGATGGCGCCATTTGGGCCATTTTAATAAGGGATGTGAGTTGCCTTCGCGCAAGGCTTCGGAAGGGAAGATTAAAAGCAGTAATGAATTCGATCTGCTCTCGTTCCCATTCATCGGTGGAGAATGGACTTTGGGTCGATGGATTAATGGTCTAGTAAGTATGAATATTAGTAGAGGTAATTAGAGCTAAGTAAAGATAACCTTACTACTGCATGTTTCATTGTCGCTTGTATGGTTGGTTGGGTTGCTAGGCTCTTAGCTCCCTTCCGGCATTTTTCCGTAGAAGCGTGGCGCTTCATTGTATTAGTACCGCTCTTCTTGTGGTGTGGATGGGGAAGTATCGTCCCGCATAACCGGCACATAACCATCGGTTCGCCAGTAATATGATGGGCAACTTGGTCGAAGTGCTTCCAGGCATCTGAAATATGCTTGGCTTCCCAACGTATATTGTCTTGTGTCTCTGACTGGCTACCATGCATTGTTGCCAGCCACCATTTGATGAATTCTTGTTTTGTATGGTTGTTCATCGTGTTGAATAGAACGAATAGCTTCCTCCGGTCGGGGCCAACTCGCTGGAGAGAGGATGGCGCTGATATTGGTAATGGGAATTCAGAATCAGGTACTGAGGTAGCGGTCGGTTGGCTATTTTGGAGAGTTATGTTAAGATTATCATCAAAACATAAAGGCGCGTCAGGTAGGTAAAGAAGGTCTGGATAGTCACTTGCGGTTACTGATGACGGGCCAGCGTTGTAAGTATTAGGATGTGACATAATTAAGACAAAACTGGCCAAAATGTAAGGGGTGAAGGAATGAAGGCATATAGAGACTTAGAGATGAGAAATTCTTGAAGGGCGTACCTTACAATAATTGATTAGTTTGACTTAAGGTAGTCAATAAGGACATGCCAGTATCAGGGGGGAAATTCGAAGTAGAGGTGATCTATCATAAAATAAGGTATAGACCCACTATAATACTATATGCTCATTGGTTAGAAGAGCAAATGCCCATGGGCGTGCCCATGGGCATTGCCCAAAGGCCCATTTTTCTTCAAAATTTAGCTGACCCCAATACCCCGCGGCCTTCAGAAAAAAAGTTTTTTCCATGAACTATTTAGAAATCAAGATTAACATAACTTCTTACATGAATTCCAGTAAAATTATTTTAGGAAATCGTTAAATTAATTTAGATTAATCATTTATATTCCATAATATCTAAAATAAATAGCTGGTTAGATTTTCTCAAATATTTAGATAATTTCGATTAACTATATAATACTCTTACTATATGTAAATATATATTTCTACCCATTACAGATAACTTTAACCTCATTTTAGCGAAACCACTTACCTATAAAAGTTAATGACTTATTAAGATAATAATTCATCATAAGAACACTAGTAGAAAGTTTATACAGGACCGTTTCAAAAAATTTCTTCCAGCTTTCTAAATAATACTAAGATCGAACATATTGTTGTCAAAACATGGGTAAAAAACAGTAATTTATCCTGATAACTCAGCAAGTTATGCGTCCATTTTAGGCGATTTAATGTAAAATTAAGCGAGTGGGCATTGCCCAGCCCATTGTGGGCAATGCCCATGGACAAAAATGGGCGGGCGTACCTAGACCCAAAACGCCCAAGGCCCACCGTGGACGGGCGATGGGCCTTACCTTAAGGCCCATGGACGGGCGATGTCGCAGTCTAGGCTGGTCTTTTACTAGCCCTCACGAGGGCCGCCCGCGGGCTTTTCGAGGGCCGACAAACATGACAAACAGTACATATACTTTTGAAGACCCATATCTGCATAAATTATGCGTTTTTCAGCTGTATCTTTAGGTATTTACTTTACACTACTCTGACTGATTTTGACCAGGGTCGTAGCATTTAGATTGATGAAAAAAGATGAGTAAGATAAGTGATTTATGAGTGATATTTGCAGCTACTAGATACAGGACTAGCTTAAAGTTTTACGGCGCTTCCAACCCTCAGTTTCATATCCTTCGAGAAGTGTTGAGCGCTGCCGAACCCTTCCTGAATGACGCTGTGTACTAGGTAAGCTAGGCTCACCACTGGCTTCATCCTCTACCAGAGTCCGCTGGCTCTGTAGGGGCTGGGCACTATCACCATCACCCTCACCCTCGCCACCGCTATGATGACCACCATCATCATCTTCTTCCTCATTATCACTGATAGGCTCGAACTGCTGGATAGGTATATCCTTTTCCTCCTGGCTAGCCTATCTCTCTTCAGATGAAAGATATTCATTGATCAAGGCTCGATGGCTATCTTCAATCTCAAATCTTGATGTGCACATGAACATCATGAGATCCTGAATAGTTGATGGCTTTAGAGAGCCGCGTCGATAATGACAGATATCCCGAGCGGAGTTAAAAAGCCGCTCAACGCCTGCACCTGTGGCTGGTATTGAAAGGATATCTCGTGCAAGATTTGCAAGAGCGGGGAACAGGTGCTGATGGTCTCTCCAAAACGTACACACAGGGGTACGCATAATACCTATAGTATAATATATCTTAGTATAATCAAATAGCATGGATAGCATAGATAGTATGACTTACCACTATTCAGATACTCTTTGATCTCATCATATTCACCAGATGATGAAGGATGAGAGTCTTCTGCGCCACACTCCATCTCGAGCTCTGAAATACCAGTAACTGCAGATAGTCGGACTCTGGATGATGATTGTGTCTCTGAATGTTGTTGCTTATAGGGTCGAAAGTAGTCTTCAAGGCTTTTGCGGTATTTTATGCAATAGTCGATATCTGGATCGTCCCAATCCTTGCC
Source organism: Penicillium sp. IBT 16267x (assembly GCA_028828865.1). Lineage (NCBI taxonomy): Eukaryota > Fungi > Ascomycota > Eurotiomycetes > Eurotiales > Aspergillaceae > Penicillium > Penicillium sp. IBT 16267x. The sequence continues at coordinate 60,806 of JAQJZQ010000005.1, read as the reverse complement.
TTTAAAGAAGTCGAGCTTTTGTTGTGGTGAGAGGATAGTACCAATGGCGTAAAGGTTATTATCAATCTCATCAGTCATGCTGTAGTAATGTGAAAGCTTCTTCTCTGCTGCCTCGAGGGAGAGAAGCATAAGCTGCTTCCACGCTACCTTCTTCCTCCGTAAGGCACTCTTTGCCTTTTCAAGGTGATTAAAGAGCTTGTTGTAGATACTGAAAACCAGATGAATACTCACGTCCTTAGTCTTAGACAGAAGGGTAGTGAATTTGAAGAAGGGCTGGGTAATGTAAAGTAGATAGTCAATCTGTCTCCACTCTTCTGCACTTAGCATAAAGTGATCTTGGTCATATTGAGAGCAGAACTCATCAAAGACCGATTGAAGCCGCTTAGCACGTCGAAGCATGAGAAAAGTCGAGTTCCAGCGAGTCCGTACATCCTGGATTGGAACAAGCCTTGGCTCTTCAGTCTGAAGATTGTAGAAAGACTCCCGTCGTTGTGGGCTGGCATTGATATAGACAGTAAGGCTTCGTACCTAAGTTATAATAGAGAAGTTAGATAGATAGATAAGTAGGTAGAGAGATAGAGAGAGTATATAAAAGTGTTGCTGATTTCTGCAGAAATGGTCAATACCTAATTTCTCAGGCTGCCAGATTATTTCTGCAGAAATCGATGATATATTGGGTAGATAGAGGAAGGGGGATAGAGGAATGGGTTTTTGTGCACAAAAACCTATCTCTCGGAGCGTAGAGAGTAGGGTGTAAAGATCAAAGAAAAAGTCAAAGAAATCATGTTCTTGTGCACAAAAACGCATCTCTAGACTACATACCTTATTAAGCGTATCAACAATTTCTCTCTTCTGCTGCCTTGCACGAAGGATTCGAACACGATCATCTGACCAATTGATCTCTGTACTCTCATTCTTTGGGATTGCCTTTATCTTCCCCAAAAGGTCGTTTAAGCTAAGTTGGATAATATGGCAAATGCAAGGAATCCGCATAATTATCGAGCTACTGCTTAGCTCTAATGACTACAGTGACTCTTAGATACTTACGACCATAGTGTTATTGTTTGATGCATTATCCGTAGTGACTGTAAGGACTCGGTCTGTAATCTTATGCTACTGAAGGATCTTCAAAACCATATCACTTAGATTAACACCTGTGTGGGATCCAGATAGCGGTTTAAAGCCAAGAAGGACTTCTTGGTACTGCCAATTTTGATCAAGAAAATAGCCAGTGATAGCCATAAAAGCCTGTCGAAATGGAGAGGTCCAGCAATCGAGGGCAATCGAAAGCTTTGCATTTAAAGGGAGCTTCTGAAGAATAGACTTCTGCTGTTCCTGAACGGATTGCCGTAGTCGAGAACGTATTATGACTGCAGAAGGAATCTGTGGCTGTATTAGGGCAAGCCGGGCAAATGAAATAATCTCACGAAATTGTGGGTGCTCGATAAACTGGAAGGGGAGACGGGAGAGGGTAAGAAGCTGTAAGAGCTTCTGCTCCCATGCTTCTTATGTAAAGGTAGTCGCTCTGCTTGGAGTATTTTGTATCTAATAAGGTAGTATAAAAGTCAGTCATTATTCATAGAATAGTTAAAATAACATACCGCGTTGGCTAGAAGTCCCTTGATATTACCCTTTTGGGTAGTGGAATTTTTGCAAGTTGGTCCAGCCATATGCCGATTAAGGGCAGTTGTTCCATATCGACTATTCCCAGGGTAATCTAGGACTTTATGGCATTTCCGACACTTTGCCCCTGGTTTCCCAGTTCTTGCGTCTGCAACTTCATCAAAGTGTTCCCAGCATTTAGCTGTCCGAATACTACCCCAATTTATCTTCTTTGTCTTTCTAAAGTCCGTCTCTAGCCACCATGCCACAAAGTCATCTTTTGACATCTTATCAAATAGGACAAATGCTGTTGATCGACCAGGACCAACACGCTGGAGTAAGGGAGGAATCGGAGGTGGAGGGACCGGGGTAAGAAAACCAGAGTTTAAGGTAGTATCAAAGGACTGCTGGCTTCTAGAGATCTTAGGGGTAGGGAGTAGCTCGTTTGAAATAGGGTGAAAAGGGTCGTCAGCTGGATCACCGTCACAAATAGACGAAGAGTAGATATCTGAGAACTGAGACATATTGGATATTGTTAATAAGAGTAAGAATAAGAGGAGGACTTAGCAGTAAGAAGGACAGACATACGTAAACCATAGTTCAAACACGCGAAGTTAACTAGTCGCGTTATGATTATTCTAAGTATAGTGATTATAGTGATCATGGTAATCATAATATGATCTATCATAATATGACCCACTTTTTCTACGATTCCCTTCCTCTATTGGTCTGAATTTGAGCGCTAGTTGAGGGCCGCCCTCGAAAAGCCCTCGAAAAGCCCTCAAAAGATGCGGGCGGCCCTCAGATCAAGAATCCGCCCTCAAAAAATGGGTAGTTGTGATGCCCCCCCCAAAATCTTCCCAAAATCTTCCCCCAGTCTTCCACAAAATCATAATTTTTAACACTTTACTATCATACTATATGCAATTTAAGAATAATTACTAGTAAAATATAAAGTAATTAATATTATTTCACCTTTATATTTAATTTTTAATCAAAAATAATGGTATTTAAAATTTAAAGAGAGTATTACTGAGTTCATGCGGAGGATACACCACATGCCCTAAGTACAAATATATATTTCTGCAACTTCAACTTACAGACTTCGCAATATTCAAAATTACCAACCCCTTCTTCATAATAGTGGGCTAAAAATGGATAAAATCCATATTACCTACAGTTATTTACTATAATACTACTTGATTTCTTAAAATTTCTCAATCATAATAGGGAAATAAAGTAGAAATTAAAGATGGAAACCAGAACAGTGTTAAAAAACAGTATTTTATCAGGATGACTGAGCAAGATTATGCGTCTAAATTAGGAAAGGTCAACTTTTTTTATGCAAATGCGGGCGGATGAGGGCCGCTCGCGGGCGGCCCTCTGAGGGCTGAGGGTCCGCTGAGGGCCGGTAGTACCGGCCCTCCAACTAGTGCGGGTCGGGCGGAGGGCCGGGGGTACCGGCCCTCAAAACGTTTTTAATGAGGTCTAGAGAGAATTATCGAGTAGGTGTTCTGCGTGTTAGGTTATTATGGTCACGTGGTTCACGTGACCTTATACCGGGCACTGGCCCGTGACATATTACATAGATTTATTAACGTATTTCACGGTCGGCCCGGTCACACGGTCGGTCCGGTCACCCCCACCCATATATATCATTTTTAAAAGCATATACTATCACCAAAACGCCAATATATTAATAATAACCTAATTACGCCTATTTGGACAATATGTACATTTATGCCCTATAATCCCACAGTCAGAACACTTAGGTAAGCGTCTTGTTCGCTGCTGTAAAGGTGCTTCGGGCGCTTCTACCGGGGGTAGTATATCCGCTTCAACGACCTCTAGGGATGCGTTTAGGGCCTGTAAGGCCTCTCCAGCACTAATTCCACCTGGATTTTCGACCCATTTACTCTTCTGACCCCTTTTTTGCTTCTTTTTCTCCATTTCTGCACGTAAAAGCTTATTTTCGTGTGCTAGGAAGATGTTGTGATTTATCGATAATTCGTAGCCCTTAATAAGCTGATTGAACATACGATCTGTAGGTGTGGGTGGACTTTCTGAGCGCTTTTTAATAAGCGCTTTAATAGACGAAGCTTGTTTTTGTAGCTGTGAGAGATTTTGTGGCGTTTTAGGCGAGAATATGCTGCTAGCGCTACCTGGGGGGGTAGGGGTCTTTAGACGGATATTAAGCTTTGAAAGTACCTCTTCAGGGCTATATGGAGATAGCCCAGTCGCTCGGAAGCTATTTTGGATGATAATAGGCTTGAATGTATCTGCCCGCGCGCTTGGATATGCCATAAGAAAGTCGAATTTATCAATATGGTTAATCCCGAGGCGCGTCTTCGATTCGACTAATCGACCATATGCTCGCTTTAAAACAGCAAAACAGCCCACATCCAAAGGCTGTAAAAGGTGTGAGGAGTGTGGAGGCATGCAAATTGGTATAATATTATTTGCAGTGCATAGTTCGTCGAATTAAGGTGTTAAATGGCTACCATGTCCGTCGAGGATAAGAAGTCGATATCCACCTTGCGAACGTGATAGATTCGGAATCAAAACCTTTTGAAGCCAACGTAGGCTAATTTCGTCTGTAGTCCATCCATTTGCGCTAGCATCGAATATCCAATCTGATGGAAGGTTATGTGCCCATCCTAAGTTTAAGTTCGTATTCTTATTCTTAAAGATGATATAGGGTGGAAGCGCATATCCATCAGAGCAGATACACTCGATCACAGTAACCCATTCACGATTACCAGGTTGTAAAAGAGCACGTTTTCCGTAATATTCCGCCCGTGTGATCACTTTCGCAGTCGCAGTAAGGCCCATTGCGAAGCCTGTTTCGTCGAAATTGTAGATATCGGACGGGGTGATACCATATTGGAGTATGGTCTTTTGCACAAGGTCAAACCACGCTTGTATAAGCTGTGGATCTTCATTTTTCGCACGTTCGTAATTAAGTCGTCTTGAATATCGAGATGAGAGGATAGGGTGTCGTTTCACGAAGGTTGTGGTCCAATTTACCCCGACGGTTTGGATAGGTGTCTCACCACGCTTCGCTAGTAGTAAATTGGCCATATCTGCCACCATACTAGGTCGTGGGGCAGATCCACGATCATCCATAGATAATATCCATTTAAGAAGCGATATCTCTTCGTTTTCGGTCAATTTATGACCATTTGCGCGTATATCAGCTTAACTTTTACTCCCCAGTAGCCGGTCGCGTAGAGTGGAGTTCGGTACGCTAAATATGCGTGCAGCTTGGCGGATAGACGTGAATTCGTCGTTTTTGAGAGCTTGGATAGCTAGTAAGATCCTACCCTCCTGCTCAATAGATTTTTGAGCTTTTTGGGTACGTTTTGGTGGCATAGTGGGTAGTTGAAGGTGGTAGGGTAGCACGGAAGACGCGTTTTCTGTTGGGGTGACCGGACCGACCGTGTGACCGGGCCGACCGTGAAATACGTTAATGTTTTTAATAAATTTCATGGTAATTACATAATGGACAGAAAAAAATTGTCCATGTCCATGTCCATGCTGATGTCTATCCTAAGATAACTCTTATCCTAAGACATCTTTGTCCTAAGACAACTCTTATCCTAAGAATCTTTTGTCCTAAGACAACGCTTGTCCTAAGACAGCTTTTGTCCTAAGACACCTCTTGTCCTAGGCTAGCAATCTAGGAGGGAAGGGCTAATCGCAGGATTTATGCGAAGAGGGGGGGAGTGCTTTGGCACATTGGCAGCTTTTAGAACTGATAGGTAATAAACAAATTTTAAGCTAATACATCAATCTAGTGATTTGCAGTATAATAGTTACGAAAACCAATGAGGCTGACAACACTTCGTCTAAATATAGACTAGTGTATCTTGGCATTAGGGTTTCGAGAGATGATTAAAGAGTGCAGGCGGTGACACCAATTTCCGGAACTCCTGTAAGGCTGAATAGCTTGAGATACACGAGGTGCTTTATAGAGACCATAGAAGTTCAACCAATGAAAGAAATGCAATATATTTACTATACAGTAGTTTTCGAAATCAGTTATACCTCCACTGTTCCGACTTCTCTCCCGGAAAATAATTCCGAGATACGCTAATCTTCTTTGGGATACCGCTTTATAATTCGGGCAGAACTCTCGCTGTAATGGCTGTACCGATCAGTAACAATGCAATGAGTCATCGTTATAACACCGTAACGCCCCATGGAATCTCGTAGAATCGATTGGCAGTTCTGGCGATCTGGCATGATCGCCGGCCTGTTTTCTCCCTTCCACCTGTCAGACCTTCCTCTCGCCCTTGCACAGTGTGCCTTAGCCTTCGTATTACGCTCACTAGTCATTATACGGAAAGCTGCGCTTACGCTTACTCCAGAGAGCTAACCCGGATAGGCAAAGATGTTTCTCTGTTTCCATGGCTTGCATCGCCGATTGCGGCTTTCATTCGTCCCCAAGCTCCGTCCAAAACTGGTTCTCCCAATAAGCTGATAGGGTGTTCCAAGGATTGATTGCTTGTTTAAGAAGATACAGAGCCCTATCAAATCGATTACATATCTCTAACTATGGAGCCTGAAACATGGGAGCAGAACTCGGACTACGCACCAACCCCAGGGTACTTCGGCAGCCCGTATGCAGCACGATCGATCTCAAGCCCCTCCCCGTCTAGCGTACTTGAGAATGGATTCGAGCCAAGAAGCAAGCCCGCCCCACGTCATCTTAAATTCCTTCAACTGTCTGAGTGGGAAGAAGGAAGAGCTTACGACGAGGAACCGCCAACCTGTATCCACTACCGTATAGAGTGGCGCGTGACAATCAACAATCGGGAGGTATCTCAAGACACGGAAGAAGACGTTGTTCTGGCCCCTAGCGCATTTTGGCGATGGTCCCTGGAAAAAAACCTTGAGAAAGTTCTTCGGCGAGAGACCACACGCCACCGTCGGGTGACAGCTGATGACACTGTTATTACCGCACTAACAACCGATCGCACCAAACGCAAACTGACTAAACGATTTGACAATACCGACATTATCTGGACCGCCATTGAGAAGCAGCTTCTGATATGGTCTGATCTATTGTTCCGGGGTAAGGAACTCACGTTGAAGATCAGTTTCAACTATGTAGATGACCGCCACTCTTCTCCAGCCGCAGGTCGGAAAGGGGAAAAGAGAGGAAAATCATCCGTCACGAACCGGATGCTCGATGAACGGGACGCCAGGCTTGATGCGGAGGAGAATGCTTCTGGCGAGAGACCCATATGGCGTAGCGTCTATAATATTGTGCGATGCGACTCATCGACGTGCCCGCATGGCCCCCACTGCTGGGTGGATCCGATGGGCAAAAGGCATTATCCACTTAAAGCCCACCACATTAAGCGTCTTATAGCGCACGTTGAAAAGGGCGGAGCTCTGGAGGGTCACAAAGATGTGCCAGAAACCGTACACGATGAACTATACAGGGAGGAACAACAGAGACTGGATAACAGCAAGCGCAAAGGAAACCAGTCCACTGGGACTGCATCGCCATATCCTCCTATTAACATTCTCAATGTCGTACCCTCTCAGTCTTCTTCTGCCCATGGATTGGATACTTCGGCTCTCAAGCCGGCGGATGACTTGACGATTATGAGCCCACTCGAGATTCCCGGTCTCAGAGACGTAGCTGTGCAAGAGTACGGTGAGTGGCAGGTGTCGAATGTTGGTAATGACACCCTCAAAACTGCATTTCGACAAGTGTGTGACGTGATGCTTGAGCACGGCCTTGACCTCGAGCAAGTGTACAAGGACCAAGACCCAGATTTCTTCATCGAGAAAGGAATAAAATTAGGCGTGGCTCGACGTTTCGTAGAGGACATTGGGAAGTGGGTTAAAAACGTGAAGAAAATGGTGCCTGTTTATGAGGTTGCGTAGACTGGCCGGTGTCTCGTTAAAGCACTCAGGGGTTTTCTTTATTTTCGTCTTGGGGGAGCCATTGAAATCTTGCTCATACATGTATTTGATAATATGCTTCCTGGCTATTGCGGCGTTTTATCACGGATTCTTTTGCATATTTATATTCGCTTGCAATACAGTAATCAACTGAGTATGGCTATTCTGTCGAGGGCTCGAGTTTCAAAATCAGCTGACCCACAAATGGAGCATGTGCTGCCTTCAGTGTCTTCTTTACAAAGCTTGTCATCAAGACGTTGCATTGCATCTCGATATCCTCTTTCAGATAAAGTCCTTCGCTTTCATCCTCCGCTAGACTAAGCTCTGTCTTTCCTGTGGATTCCCTCGCCATATTGTCCTTAACAGTCCACATCTCTCTGATATCCAAGCCCATGGGGGCGTAGACATGGGTCTGCAGGCCCATCGGAAGGTTATAAAAGCATGCTTTAAAGGTAACATCCCTGGAGAGAAGATTACATGGTAGATAAGGCACCTTCTCCGTAATCTCGTACCAGCTGAAATCATGTTCGTCGGCTGGGGCATTCATGGGAGGCTTGCATCGTTGAAAATTGGTGACCGAGGGATTTAATTTGATCATCTCCATATGGGAATGGAGTAATTCAATAACCGTTTCGAGCTTAACACATGGAGGAAGAGGTGTAGTCGTGGTGAAGATACTTCGCGTGGTCATCGATGAAAAAAAAGAGGTTGCCATTGTGACAGGTACGACGCTTCCCCACAACCAGAAACCTTTTGTCAAAACAAAAAGTTCGGGGGTCTAGCGGTTCGGTAGATATAAAGATGTCGGATCGGAGGGAGTGAAGAGATATTAAAGGAATCGGATTTTCGCAAGTTTTGTGAGTCGCGGATCTGATATTTATGTCAGGTCGAATCTCCGCCGGAGACATGGGACACGCGGCATCATGGTCGACTGTCAGACGCCTGAAAAGGGGCGCAGGCGGGGGGCAGAAACGTTGTCGCTTTTCTTATCGCGCTGCACACTGATAACCCCTTATCGGGTCACTGCAGTCGGGCTCTCCAGCCACTCGAAGCTTGATGCGACAACCAGTTACTCTATTTTTAGCTTTTTGAGGTAAGCAATAGGATTCTTCTATGATCTTGGCCTAATAGAGCCCGATGTTCCAATAGTATCTTGTACACTGTATAACCGTACCTGGAATCCTAACGTTTCTTATTGGTGTGGTGATGAGGTGCTTTACTCTGTATATACATATTATTATGTATACTGTCTACCTGAAGCCGCCCACTCACGGTTCCTTCACCGCAGTAACGATCTATAGAGAGGCTTCATATGATTTCCTAATTTGCGGGTGGAACTGTTGAACGCCGACCCGCAGAATTTTCATTGGTCGGCACCCATAGTTGACCAAGCTACGACAGAAAAATCTCAATGCGGGAATTATCATCTCGTGGTGTACTGTGGACTTGAACCGAGTGTCGAGTATCCACGTAATACAGGCATCCCTACACACTTCTGGAGTAGTCCCGTTTGAATGGCCATCATGAGCGGCCGAGCTCATAACATTATGTTATAATACCGCATATGCGGTGGCAGATGTGGATAAAGTGGGGTCCGTGGTACGCTATGGTTGGCTTGACAGTCCAGCCAGACACCGGTTAAGCAGTCCGTTGAAGCAGTCCGTTGAAGCAGCTGTTTTCTAAACACTAAACCCCCAGCAATGACAGTGTAAAATGTAGCACTGCATTCTGTCCAAATCGGTGGCCTCAAGTAACTTACAGTAATTGAAATTCTAGTGGTGCACCCACTGTGGTCGGTGTTGTCCACCACAACCGCTCTTACCTGAGGTCGGTCAAATCGACGAAGTTCCATGTGGGTCTCGGTGTTTTGGATCCACATGTGAGTTCACCGTCAAATTGCTAACTTGAATTTCAAGGTACGAAATGTTGTGAGGAAAAGTGAAGTAATAACGGTGAAGGGCGGTGAAGAGGGTCCTCTTAATGACCCCGTGGAGAACTAGACTTTACTCGCTGCCAGTTGGCACCGTGGCGGTGGGCTTCAGCATTTCTTGCGATGGCGGCTTACCAGCCCGCACAAAAGAGCGGAGTACTGGTGCCCGGCCGAGGATACGGTGCAATGGACTCAATCTCCACGCTCAGGTGCTGTGACCGACGGTGAACTTTGCCACGAAAGGGCATTTCTCTGTTGTGCCAGATTTCTGGCGACCAAAGGAGAGGAGAAGTTTTCCTAGATAGCCAAAAATATCCTCAGGGTTCTTCAGGAACAGCCAGCCCGCTGCAACGGACCACTTAACCGGGGTCCGGCTGCACGGTGACGAATCACGAAGACACAACACACACAAAAGGCCTCTCGGACCTTCCTTGAAGCGTACAGTAAACAAGTTGCAATCCACAGACTGCAAGAAAATATGATGACAATACGCACGTAGCAAAGAAAAGAGTTCAAGCAAAATTTTGCTTGGGGAGATGGGTTGCTAAAGGCAGACGGACTTATTCCCGAACTGCTGATACATGATTCACACCGCCCTCAATAACTACTGCTAAATGCTGACGCATCAAAACTCCCATGTGTTCAAAAACTCCCACAACGGTCAGGTCAACCACAGCGTACCATGGACCGCACGCTATCCACATCCGCCACCGCATATGCGGTCATCCCACCAGCCTTTTCTCGTCATGCTCGTGAGGTGTCACTGAAGAGATTATAGCATCAAGCAGGAATGCGACATCGCCAATTAGATGAAAATGGCTAAAAATGGCTAACAGCAGCAACGAGAAGCGCGCAATATTTGAGAAGTTTCATTAACTTGATTCAACTGATGCGGTCTTTTAGAGATGAACGTATGTGGTGGTGAGACAACGCTCCCAGCTATAGCGCCGACCAGCCTTTTTTTCTCTCCAATGAAGTATAAAGTACAAACTGAGCATAACCTATTCACCGAATGAAATATCTCTATCGGGTCAAAGGTTTACTGCGTGACAGGAAAAAGTGATCCCGAGATGGGACTCGTGGATAAACCTTCACCGATGTCTCCATATAAGCGCCCTCCTGGAGATCAATTCATTCCCATGTAGCTTCGGCATCACCGATCAGCCAAATCCTTATTCTCGAGGGTATTTAAGCACCGTGAGTAACTGAAGTAGATCTGATTCTACTTCATGCCCAATTGACCTCGAATTCGCCAGCTAAACAGACGAGTCTCCAATCGAATATCGATTGAATATCAGCATGTCTTCACATACTGTAGCAGACGCACTGTCACACATCAAATATAGCCCATATGCGAGAAACTAATACTTTCCCAAGCGAATAGTGTAGATGTTGGATGAAATATAGAGAAATCTGGATAAAGATCTAGTCTCAAAACTACGAGCTTAAAATTAGAAGTGGATGAACATCTTAAGACCTAGTTGGACAATTCCAGCTCCCATAGTCAAAACAAAAGCAGCCCAGGTATTTCCAAATATGGATCTCCCTATAGATCCCTCTAAAAATGAAGTCGATGAAAGGGCCTTTGCAAGGCAGCAGTATACTGCTGTGGCCATCACCGAAGCGACAAGATTTGATACTATAGCAATCTAAGATATGATAAGCAACCGGACTCAGCCATCCGAGATTCTCACTTACACTTATGATAAGCCCCTTCAAGATACTTAAACGAATGAATTTGCTTGGAAATAGACCCAGAAAGAGAGAGGTTGTTGTGAAAAGGAATGCAAGAATATATGCAGCGCTCATGAACCTTGAGGCCTGATGATAAATCTTTTCGAGGCTTTGCACCTCGGCGGGTAGTATTTTATTCATAATTGTTTCATCAAGACCCAACGCATCTGTGAGATTGAACCAGTTGTTTATACTTGGGGATGTGCAGTTCTTGACTTGGTTACTATCTGAGCTGCCTTGACAGTAACCCCAGAGCCCTATACGATAAAATCCCGGTAGCTGATTTTTGATATTTTCGACATCATTCATAGCCGAATTTACTGAAGACTGGGCTGTCTTTACGGCATTATTTGCACTACTGACAATACTTGAAGCCCCATTGAGCACTTGGGTGGAGCCAGAGGCTCCGTTGGCATCATTAGAAGCTGTATCTACCGCGGAGGATACAGAGTCCGTCAGGCCTCTTCGCCCAACGCCCATTAACACCTTCTCTAACTCAGAGTATACACCAGTAGTGTTCGTCTATTACTGATGGCTTAGCTTAATGTAGTAATCATGTACAGAAAACTCTAATAAAATTATTGATACCTGAAGGAAATATAAATTGCTTTAGGGGCTGGACGGTGCTGTGCAGCTTATCCCAACAAAGACAAGGCATATAGCGATATACCCAAGAAAATGCATGGAATTATATCAAGTAAATTTTTGAAGGCTAGCATATTAAATACCAATTATTGTCACCACAATGCTCGCATCTAGCTCATACCTGCCTGGACGATGACTATGTTAAATACAGCCTACGGGGTAGTTGAACTTATGAAATAATATAAGGAGCCTCCCGTTTAACAGCCTTAGGATACTTAGGTATGACTATTGTGTGCAGGAAGTTATTAAATTCAAACATGCTCTCCATTTCGACTTGGATTACCAAGAAGGCGGGACTCCTCCGGTTTGAAGTCCATGTTATCCGTCGCAGAAAGGGGGGAAGAATAAAACACATTCATTCAATTTTCCCATCCCAATCGTCATGGGTACGCCTAAGTCTCTAATGTCGCTTATGCGGTACAATTATATCTGAATTCCTATTAGGATGTTACATATCATCGCGCAGGCCACTGTACTCCGGGTAGTCGGGAAAGTTGTAGTCTGATATAGGGCTCCATGGACGACGAACCTTCCACTTGGGAGCGCAAAGAACTTCTTTGGTCTATGGAACCCAAAAAAGGTAAAATGACACATCAATATCCTCCCAAGTTTAACGACCTCCGGAATTTGTCACTCCAACGCCGTTACAAAGTCAAGGGAACATGTCTTTTAGCTGGTTACAAACTCTATTAAGGAATGAATAAAGAGCCACACTGTTGAACACAGGAGCAAATGGAGCGCCTGGCCAACGGTCATTTTTGTTTTCTTGTTATTCTTGTCATATTTCTCAAAGGCAATTGTTACTGCCTCCAGATTATCTAGGCTAATCGATAGTGTTACTACAGTAACACCCAATTCGGCCCCTCCCTTTATACCATATTCTCGTGAGGCTAAACATAGGGCTAAATATCAGAGATGAACTATAATTAAAGGGGGCTAGTTTCAATTGCTAGCCTATAGTATCGAATAAACCGGGAGGCATCTTGGACCCAATTCAAAAGGGCAGGCAGTTCTCCTTTTTCCTATTATAGTATTTCCTCTATTTTTACCGTTTCTTGTCAAATATACCATATTTTCTAGCATATGAGAATACGATATCTATGGCTCTATCATAAGGTCTGCATTTGAGGGGCGCGCTTCATCTTCTAGTGGTCAAATCAAATTCAGCTGGGGGTTGGTGTAAACTAATTCACACACCCATTTACACTTTCGATTAATAACAAAATTTGATGCGTCATGACCATAGTTTTTAACTCTTCATTTTTTTCAGTCACTCATTGATGGATACGTCTATAATGAAAAAGAATTCACTATCACGCTACCAGAGGTCATCCACAGGCACCGATCACTGCAAGATAATACGCCCAGAAATCGTACTATATGCACGTGAAGCGATTTCTTCAGGCTGTGACATTATTTACCTTCCAAACAAGGCCATACGCAAGTTTTTTAAGAAGCATCCAGTATACACACAGTATTGTTTCGCTTGGGAAAAAAGGATTCGTGAAATACAACAGACAGGAATCTGTGGGATGGAAGGAAAGTTCTTAAAACCTAATGCGCTTACCCCGATTTGTGGCTTCTATCTAGAAAGTCGTGGAAAGAAGTGGCAAACGATATTACAAGGGCCAAGATGCCCTTGGGTGTCTCCAATTATGAGCGATGGAATCAGAGGGGACATTGTTGGCTGGGAAAAACGGCACTTATATTAAAAGCTGATTGCCAAAGTGGACTCATCTTAAGAAGATTGTGCCAACAGTATTTACCTTCCAGTGCTGTACGATGGGTTGTCTGTCGAAAATCAAGATGCCTGTTGAAATCAGATAGAGGCGAAAGCTGATAGAGGCTTATTCAAAGGCCTTTAAATCGATTGGAATTCTGTCTCTATCAAGAAAACCTTTCGGTAGAGTGTTTCAGAAATATTTGACCTGATCTGGTCGCGCGCGCGGTTGTTGGCAGAGACTATATTGGGTGAGTCGCCTGCAAAATAAGAAATATATTGCATACATACCTAGTAAAAGAAGACTGTTTTTTTCGCTACTCCAGGCCGCACTATGGAAGCAGATATCTACTTCATTTCCGATGATTGTTGGATAATTGGCAAGACCCGTATGAACAAATACCCGCCTGTTGTTACCTATTACAGCTTCTGGGTGCCCACTTTGGTCATAAATTGAGATAGCAAACATCTAATATCATGAGCGTTGTCTTATAGTGGGTTCTAAAAGCATACGTAGTTTCCTTTTCGTTTATCGCAATTTAAGAAGCTGTTCAGCATACCTTGAGCAGCCCCGTACGTAGTGTCTAGGACAATTAGACAATTAAGACGTACAAATTTCCAGAACGGATTCAAATACCGAGAGCTTGAACCTGCCAAACGAGATGGACCCTCCGAATACGGCAGCCAGTGCCTGACGCAAAAATTGCTGCAAGATATCCCAGGACAGCAGCAATACCGTCATTTGTTATTAGCAACAATACACTCTCGTAGACATCTACTGGCTCCGAAACCCCAAAAGGCCCGGTAAAGGATGCGGGAATGTAGCGTGATTGCTCATCTCCAGCACATATCCGCCTAACCCTAGAATACAAATATGAAGAACGCTGTCACTTAACCCTGATCATCTAACCCAAACTCCTTGAATTGCCCACCGCTCAGCAATAAACCGGATTAATAATCTCCCAGTCATCCCCGTAATTTCCTCCTAAATTCGTAGGCAACAACAACCGACCCGCCACAACGCCAAGACCTTGATTTTATGCAAAATGGGTTTTTTTGGGACTTTCTGGGGTAATCCAAGGGCATTTCAAAAAACCCCAAACCCCAATGGGGTTTGAGTTCTGAAATTGGACCCCATTTGGGGTTTCGCGGAAGACTAATTCATAGTAAGGTTTACTAGTAAGCCATAGTTGTTGAGTTATTACGGTGTAAAATATCAGCTTAACTATGGTGTTTTGAGGTGGGCGGCTCGCTTATCAGTTACGTTAGTTAAATAACGCTCAGAGTTGTCTTAAGGTTTATCTTCCCAGACGCCTCGGGGAATTAACGGAGAAAAGAACCAATCGCCACCACAACAGCCGGGACGACGCTCCGTGCTCTTAGGCAATTGTTTAATTACCGGCAGACATGGAGAATTCAATCAAGGGGCTTGCCTCTTGACTCAATGTTACAGTGACGCCACATCGGCTCACCAAGATGCGGGGGTTTACTCGCACGAAGCCCCAGATGAAGACAAGTTCGCGGGGCAGGGTCTCCCGACTCTCGACTCTGCAGGTATAAAAGCAGGGGAGGCGGGCGACCAGTCCAGCAGTTACGACGTGTCAGTTTAAGGCTCCGTTCTGTCTCAACTTCGCAATATGATCTGGCAAATGGCTCTCAAGCCTTTGGCGGCTGCGGCACTGTTTTGTGTCTACGCTGATGCCGCCGCACTTCTTCCTCGTCAAGGAAACCCTGCATCTTGTCCGGGATACAAAGCTAGTAACGTGAAGAGCAATAGTGGGCAGATTGTCAGCGCCGACCTGAACCTCGCTGGGTCTCCATGCAATGTTTATGGCACCGACCTGGACAACCTGAAGTTGGTGGTCGAATACCAGACGCGTATGTATCGTCCAATCTCGACTTGCCATTCCTGACCTAGAAGCTAATTGTCGCAGCTGAACGCTTGCACGTCAAGATCTACGACGCTGCCGAGCAGGTCTACCAAGTTCCTGAATCAGTGCTGCCGCGGCCTGGAAGCAACAAGAACATGAGTCCGAAAAAGTCTGACCTGGAGTTCTCCATGACCCAGAACCCTTTCTCCTTTGCCATCACTCGCAAGTCAACAGGAGATGTTCTCTTCGATACTTCCGGCTACCCTATGCTTTTCGAGTCCCAGTACCTCGGCCTCCGCACGAGCCTACCAGACTCGCCGAACCTCTACGGTCTCGGTGAGAGCGTCGACCCGTTCCGCTTGGAGCTCAAGAATTATACACGTACTCTTTGGTCGCGTGATGCCTATGGCACACCGGAGTACACTAACCTGTACGGTAACCACCCCGTATACTTTGACTACCGCGGTCAGAATGGCACGCACGGTGTGTTCCTCCTGAACAGCAACGGAATGGATGTCCACCTTGACCAGGACTCAAATGGACAGCAGTATCTCGAGTACCGGACCCTCGGTGGCGTGCTTGACTTTTATTTCCTCAGTGGCCCCAACCCCAAGGATGTTGCGATGCAGTATGCTCAAACGGTTGGCCTGCCTGCAATGATGTCCTACTGGCACTTCGGCTTCCACAACTGTCGCTATGGCTACCAGGATGTTTACGAGGTTGCGGAGGTGGTTGCGAATTATAGTGCTGCAAACATTCCGCTCGAGACCCAGTGGACCGATATTGGTGATTTCAGCATATCGCTGCGAATTTCGAAATGTTGCTAACTTCACTAGACTACATGGACCTCCGAAGAGTGTTCACCCTTGACCCATACCGGTACCCAATGGACAAAATGCAAGAACTCGTCGCGCATCTGCACAACAACAGCCAACGCTACGTCTTGATGGTGGACCCGGCGGTGGCCTACATGGACTATCCGCCCTTCAACAACGGTGAGAAGGCTGATGCCTTCATGAAGTACCCCAATGGCTCCACATATCAGGGAGTCGTTTGGCCTGGAGTCACCACCTGGCCTGACTGGTTCGCCTCTGGCACTCAAAGCTACTGGGACAACGAGTTCGCGACGTTCTTCGACCCCAAGACCGGTGTGGACATCGATGCTCTGTGGATCGACATGAACGAGCCGTCCAACTTCTGCGACTTCCCTTGCACCGACCCCGCTGCGTTCGCTGGATCTGCTGGTGACCCGCCCACGCCGCCCCCTCTGCGCCTGAGCCCACCGCGTCCCATCCCCGGTTTCCCCCAGGACTACCAGCCTACCTGTGTTGCTGAAGCATTCTTTGATTGTGATGCCCAGACTTACTACGGCGAGAACATTTACATCCTTGGAGATGTGCCCAGCTTCGGTAACGGTGACCCGCTTATGGCAGCACCCATGGATGGGTCGAACTATCCCCATTGGCAGTTGTCTATCCAGTTGCCGCCAAACAGCACGATTACCTACCAATACATTCGCCGCGAGTCAGGTGGCAGCTACATCTACGAGGCGCAGAACCGAACACTCACCACGGGTGACTGCCATTCTGGAGTGCTCGATGTGACGAGCAATATCACGACCAGCTCTGGACCACACAAGCGATCCATCGAAGTAGTCAGCCCTCGCTTTGTCCAAGCAGCTCAGAACGAGCGCAGCAGCGCTCCTGGATCCATGCTGGGACTGCCAGGCCGAGACCTTTTGAACCCTCCGTACAAGATCAATAACGCAGCCGGCGCCTTGAGTGAGAAGACGGTACAGACAGACCTGATCCACGCCAACGGCCTCGCCGAGTATGATACTCACAACCTGTACGGCACAATGATGAGCGCTGCCAGCCGTGGATCATTGCTGCACCGCCGACCCGATGCGCGACCTCTGGTCATCACCCGTTCGACCTTCGCCGGTGCCGGCGCCCAAGTTGGCCACTGGCTCGGTGACAATTTTGCCGACTGGGACCACTACAGGTGGACCATCGAGCAGCTACAGGAGTTTGCCGCTCTGTTTCAAGTGCCCATGGTGGGCAGCGACATCTGTGGATACGGCGGTATCACCAACGATAACCTCTGCTCTCGCTGGGTCTGGCTGGGTGCCTTCTCGCCCTTCTTCCGCGACCATCAGGCCTCGGGCACCCCGCCGCACGAGCTCTACATGTCACCGCAGGTTGCCGATGCCTCGCGTGCCGCTATCGACGTCCGCTACCGCCTCCTCGACTACGCTTACACCGCATTCTATACGCAGAGCAAGACCGGCGCGCCGATGTTGAACCCCATGTTCTTCGAGTACCCGGCCGACATCAACACCGCCACCCTGTCCTACCAGTTCTTCTGGGGTGATGCCGTCATGGCCGCACCCATCACAGACGAAAACTCCACCTCGGTGACCGTCTACTTCCCCAAGGACCAGTTCTACGACTTCTACACCGGCGGCCCAGCAAAGGGCACCGGCTCCAGCGTCACCCTCACAAACATCGGCTACAACACCATGCCCCTGTACTTCAAGGGTGGCAAGATCATCCCC
This sequence comes from Penicillium sp. IBT 16267x, assembly GCA_028828865.1. Lineage (NCBI taxonomy): Eukaryota > Fungi > Ascomycota > Eurotiomycetes > Eurotiales > Aspergillaceae > Penicillium > Penicillium sp. IBT 16267x. Next base: position 42,828 of record JAQJZQ010000005.1, on the reverse strand, counting down.
ATGCGCGCCCAGTCGGCGTACACAACCACCGAGCTGCGCCAGAAGGATTTCAGCATTGTGATTGCCAAGGATGTCAACGGCAACGCGAGCGGCTCGTTGTACCTTGACGATGGTGACAGCCTGGTTCAGCAGGCTACCAGTGAGATCACGTTCACCTACCACGGTGCTACTGGCCGCTTCACGATGACCGGTACCTTTGGCTACAACCCCGGTAATGTGGAGATTAGTGAATTGACTGTACTTGGTGCCAAGGGGGCTGGTAAGAACGGCCAGTATGTGGCTACGGATCAGAAGGCTGTTTACCAGGTGAACGTCCCCTTGACTCAGGCATACTCTGGTGTTTTTGAGTCTTGATGGTACTGGGCTTGATAGGACGAGGAAGATGTCAGATGCCCTTGAACAGAGCCCGTGATGCATACTCTAGATTTTTACAATTATTGTAACACAGAAGCCCCGCGCTTGATCAAATCGACGACAGTTTGTCCTTGTCAACGGCTTCTGAAATGACCAGATACTAAGCATCCTATCATATGTGTTTCATTCATCAGGAGAGTCGAAAAAATCGCCTCCCATACCGAATGCCCTAAAACGAAGGAACGTAGTGAAAGGGTTTTATAACCAAGATATTAATAGATAGTAATTAGATTAAGTAAAATTAGCTTTATAGAGGATAGTTAGATAAACTTAATAAAACTAATAAAGTCTAGATAAGTTAGGAACTAAAAGAGAAGTAATAGTTTAATAAATAATATTACTTACTTATATTCCTATAGTTCTTAGCTATAAACTATCTTTAGTTACTAAGAGGGTAGATGTAACTATAAGAAATAGAGATAATATTAGTAATAACTTAATAAGGGTATATATTTAATACTTTAATATAAACTCTAAGGACTATTAAATACTAACCTATTATTAGAGATTAGACCTGGACAAACCCGTCCCGCGGGCCTAAGGTCAGGCCCATTACCCCTACCCACCGGCCCATTGGGTAGTAGGTGTCGGCCCCTACCCGCCCCGCGGGTATTTGGTGGGTACCCGCGGGTACCCACCAAATACCCATTTCTATATAATTTTCCTAATTAGGATGGATAAAACGCTGAATCATCAAAATAGATTACTGTTATTTTTCTCTGTTTTCGTCTATACTTTAGCACTCTTAGTCTTTCATCTAGACTCTTAAAGTAAGTATATGAAATTAGTCTGTATTATCAATTATGAGTGCTATTTCATCTTATATACTAAGGTTAATTCCTGAAGAAGAGGGTGGTGGTAGGCAGAGAGGGAAATGTGTAATAATGTTAGTATCTCATGGAGAAATATATATTGAAGAGGGGAACGCTCGAAGGCAGCACACTCGGAGATGTGCGGGTCGATCCAGCAGCACAACAACAACCACACCAGCACCGCAGGTTGTATGAGAGACCTTATGGGCCCATGCCTTATACGTGTATGAGAGAGTGGTAGAAGCGTGTTATTCCATACTATCCTCGAAACGCTAGATATCCGTGCCAGGCATACAGGTGTACTGTAAAATCGCTGTTCCGATACAGCCCGGAAAAACCTCATCCGACCTCTTCTGTAATACCGAGTAACAGGGGGTTCCCCACTACAATATTTAGATATATATTTTATATCTGCACTCTCCATAAAATTTAGATAGTAATAAATATTTTGGAAATCAGAGATATAAGATATATTTTAGTTTCTGCATTAATTCTAACACTAGAAATAAATTATTTACTACTATATAGCCCTATAATATTTAAGTTAGTGGTGTTATTAAGTGAAAAAGTTAGGGGGTTTAAATGAAAAGTGGAAAATATTTTAGGGGCCATTAAGGTCAGCGAAATTCATGGGTATTTGGGTAGCCCATAGGTATTTAGTACTTTTGACTGACCGCTTCAGTCAACCTTACCCTATATAGCCAATTAAATCTACTATAAGATTAGATGAATAGTAGGATTTATGATATATCATATCTTCTAGATATTCTCTCTTTTACTAAGTCTCCTTCACTTAGCAGAGTCCGTAGTCCGTATACTAAAGGTAAGCTATTATTCTAAGTCCCTTACCTTTGCCTTTCTTTTCTCACTTTCCTCTTACTTTCCTCTTACCTTTTTCTTGAATTTCTTTAATGTCTTAGTTATCTGATGTCTTTTCCTCCTCTCTTTACGAGGGCGAGGATAACCAGCTATCCCTATTCTCTGAAAGCCAGCAGACGATCGTATCTCACACTGATCCGGCCCTCTGCCTGAACCAGCCCCCTTTCGTCCCTACTAGTCTTAAACGCTCTGCCGACCGGATTAAAACCTGGGTTGTGATGAGATTTACCTAGTTACCAGTTAGCTTAGAGGAAACGTTATGTGGTTTGTGTTGCTCGTTTGCCGGAGATCCCCTGATGGAAAGGTCATGTGATCTCTCTGGGGAGTATTTGGAGGATTGCGGTGGTTTCTCTTTCTCTTTCCTTCTTTTCCCCCTCGTCTAGTTTTCTCTTGTTGACAGGATCCTGAATGATTTCCCATTACAGACTTGCCGCGTCACATGGGTTATCTTTGAGGAGATGTCTAAAACCGAGTTTCTGAATTGGTGGTTTGAGACCCAGGCTGGGGCTAATGAGTCGACACAGAAGCAGCTATAATGGGATGGAAGAAAGCAGAACACTGACCTTTGGTCCCAATTTGAGCAAGTAGCTCATTATAAGACTGGGGAGCCTAGGGTAATATGCAAAAATTATGGAAAAGTCCTTAGTCATCCAAGCTTCGGAAAGCCTGGTACTAGGAATGGCACTAGTACCCTCCGCAGACATCAAAATTCATGCCGAAGAGAGATAAAACAGGGTAAACAACAAAGATTCAGCATCTGATACAGAATCCGGTGAATAGAACGTCAGATGAAATGAAAGTCTAGATGAAAGCTAATCATACCTTATTCTTTAGGCTAGCTTATCCTATTCTTCCCACGTCTTTACCAATGAACGATGGCAAGAGCAGCTTATTACTACTATCACTACCCTCCATCTTCCTTTCCAGATCGTCGAACAGCCTGCGTTCCAGAACCTTATTCGATTAGCCCAATCAGCGCCTACAGACCTCGAATTCCCTTCTAGAAGGACAATTCAACGTCGACTTCAGACGATAACCCAAGACCGGCAGAAAGACGTTCTCCAGAAGCTTCCACCATAGGCAAAGATATCAATCAGCCTAGATTGCTGGACGTCACCCTTCCAACAAGCGTTTATAGCAATTACTGGCTATTTCCTTGATCTAAACTGGGAATATCGGGAGGTTTTACTTGGATTTGAACCAATTCATGGCATACACTCTGGTCTGAATTTAAGTATAGTCCTAACCCATGGGGGTAATTGTAATGCACTGCATTACAATTAGGGTGGATTTCTTAAGTATGGGAAAATAAAAGTGGGTCCTAGTGCATTACATTTAATCTACTCGAGTGCATTATAATTATATTCCTAGGTCGTACGAAGCTTAGATTTAAATATATTATTAATTCATATTTCAACCACCCTCCATTTCATTTTTAAGTGATTTAAATAAGTAGAAATGGTGGTTACAGGGGTTCAAAATCAGAGAGTTTTTTTGATGGGGTGCCGACCACAGGCGACCGTGATGCATCACCAAACCACCACCACCACCATATACCTAACCCATGGGGGTAACTGTAATCTACATCATTACAGTTAGGGTGATTGTCTTTAGTATGGGGAAATAAAAGTGGGTCCGAGTACATTACAGTTTATCTTCACGAGTACATTACAGTTTTATTTATCCATCGTCAGTAGCTGATAATTTAGTATGTTTTTCCACACCCTAACCCATGGGGGTAATTCCATCGTACTACGATGGATTTAGGGTGAACTTCTTTAGTATGGCGGAAAAAAAGTGGGTCAGGGTACGATGGAATATTATTTCAAGACTAGGATGGATTTACATTCTGGACTCGGACGGAGCTCAGATTTTGATATGTTTTTAGTCACCCTCTACTTTATGGTCAAACCGAAATTTAGATTATTTAAAGCAGTAGAAATGGTTATTGTAGGGGTCCAAAATCAGGGAGTTTTTTTGATGGGGTGCCGACCGTAGGTTAGGGTAATACACCATACGACCACCACCACTAGATACCCAATAGGGTATAGGTAATCACATGGGTTAGAAAGCTGAAAATTCAGGGGGTCAGTTTATTTCATTCAGTTTTACGTTCAGATTTCTTTTCGAGGCTAATTAACCAAGTTTTACCCGTACGGTGTTAAGCAGTGTGGTTCTCGCATAACCGTCCCCCCAAGATATATTTCCATTTCCAGCATGTCCCAGAACACTCCCCGCAATCCCACAGCCAGCGAGTTATTTTTCACCAATTCCGAGTTCCAGGTGGTGATTTGCCGTAAGTGTGAGCATGCCGTACGAAGGGATAATATTACCACCCATTTAACCGGCACCAATCATCGGGTACCCCGTACGACAGCACAGTATATTGAGCAATGTGTCCAGCAGTGGGACTACATTACAGACCAGCCCGATATTAGCCATTGGCCCACCCAGGTTGATAGCCCGATTCCCGGATTAACCATATTTGAAGATGGTTTATTATGTTCACGTTGTGCGGTATATATTTGCCGCGATTTAAAGTCCATGAAAAACCATTGGTCCGAACAGCATAGGTGGTCCCCCAGTAGCTAACCCATGGGGGTAACTGTAATCTACATCATTACAGTTAGGGTGATTGTCTAACCCATGGGGGTAATTGTAATGGACACCATTACAATTAGGGTGATTTCCTTAAGTATGGGAAAAAAAAAAGGGTCGGGGTCCATTACATTTAACACACCCGAGTCCATTACAATTACACTTCGGGGTCGGACGAGGCTCAAATTATCATAGGTTATTCATTTATCTTTTAAGCACCCTAACCTATGGGGGTAACTGTAATCTACATCATTATAGTTAGGGTGATTGTCTTTAGTATGGGGAAATAAAAGTGGGTCCGAGTACATTACAGTTTACCTTCACGAGTACATTACAGTTTTATTTATCCATCGTCAGTAGCTGATAATTTAGTATGTTTTTCCACACCCTCGATTTCATAATCAAACCAACTTTTGAATCATATAGACCACGAGAAAGGGTGGTTATAGGGGTTCAAAATTGAGTAGTTTTTTTCGATGGGGTACCCACCCCGCGCGACCGTGATGCATCGTAGTATAACCACCACCACCACCAACCCAGTAGGGTTTAGGTAATCGTAAGGTTTAATCCAGCTGAAAATTCAGGGGTTGATTCATTTTCATTTCATCCATAATTCCCATTTTTTCCAGGGCCAATTGACTAAGTTCCAGCGATCCAGTATTTCCGTTATATAGATTACACAGACGTATCCCGGAATATATATTTCGACTTTCAGCATGGCCAATATCGTCCCCCGTAAACCCACCGCCAACGAGTTGTTTTTCACAAATTCTGAGTTTAATGTGGTCATTTGGCGCAAATGCGAGCATGCCGTTCAAAGGAATAATATTATTACCCATTTAGCCAGCACCAACCATCGGGTACCCCGTCCGGTAGCACGAGATATCGATAAAGAAGTACAGCAATGGGACCACATTACAGACCAGCCCGATATTAGCCATTGGCCTAACCCATGGGGGTAATTGTAGTCTACTACGTGATAACGAAATCCAAATCAACATCAGACCGGGTACTCTGACCAGAATCTACATCCCGCACCTTCCGTTCCTCAAAACCAGGTAGCTCGCCACTCGATAAATCCTGATCAGCCCGTAGGTCACCAACCCTTAACCCAAGCGCCTTAAGAACAGCAGGAACGCGATCATCCGAGTTAGAAACCACCCCCACAATCACCTGATCAAACCGGCCGTGCCTCGGCGCAGCCTTCAACTCCCGCATCCGTGCGAAAAAAGGCGCAACATCCTCGTATAGTGTATAGCCCTCCGCACCCGCGAAGAGATCGATCAGAGCTTCTACAAAGCCAGCCGGGAGCTCAGTAGCAGTCGTTGAACTATTATCTCGCGCATCACGCGCCAAATCTTCACAATCACGCAACTCCGTCCCAGATAACGTCCTCGCAAAACTCCCTCGAATCACCTCCTCCCACCACTGTTTCGGCCCCCCATACCGGCCGCGCAGAACATCCGCACGGCCGTAATTCGGGTACCGGGCGATCTGTTCCCGGAAAGTGGTTTTAAACGCGGCTTTGAGTTTCTGGGGTGTGATGGCTGTACGCGAGAGGCCGAATTCATGCGCCGTTGACGCGTATTGGTTTGGGACGGGCTCGCGCGAGTGGAAGAGGGTATCGAAGGCGTCGAGCGTTAGGAGGAGAGTACGGGGTGTTGAGGTTGAGGTTGAGGTTGAGGTTGAGGCTATGGATCTGGCGTTGTTGAGGAGATGGCGCGTGGACATGTTGGGAGGTGTTGCGGTGAAGTGGTATGATGGGTGGCGTGGTGTTCTAGATCTAATCTAATCTCCGCAATTGGGCTCCACCCATTTGTGGATTTTGAAAGTACAGACACAGTTGGAATTTGAGATGATACATAGTTCAGAAATTAGATTTTATTAAGTGGACTGTATATGACATGACGAATTAAGGGTTATGAATAAAGAGAATGCAATCTCACTCGGTCGGCTTGGATCGATTTAAGAATGCCTCCTTCGAAATCGTAGGCTCGTTATACGTGAAAGTCACACCCTGCGAGCAAAACTGAAGATTCAAATCATCAATAGAATCCCACGGATAATCCTCATCTTCGGGTGTTGGCAATTCTGGCGAGAATTGGATTCTGATTTCAAGCAGTGGCGAACGTCTCTCCACTGCTTTCTGAGCTAGATTCATGATCCACAATGATTCCCGTGTTCCGAAATCAGACCACTTTTGTGAATTCTGGTCGTAGATAGTGAAATCCCAAACGAAGAGCTCCAGACTGGGTCCTAGGAGTTGGGATGCAACGTCAGATGAAACATCTAGTTCTCCACCCAACTGCCACCGCGACAGAGATAAGGTGTGTAGAGCCGAGAGGTCCGGACAGGTTGGCAAGTTTTCCCTGGCCAGAGAGTGATAATGGTCCGATACAGAGAGTGGTCAGGGTGTCTTTGTGTTCGTGAAGCATTTTTCGAAGTAGAGGCAAGTCTAGGTAGTTTGGATGCGAGGCTCTGTGGTCTGGGTCGCTGTGTATGTTTTCAATAGAGAACTCGAAGAGAGATTTTGGCCAGTGGATGAGTGTGTTTATTGTTGCCGAGGTGTCTTTGAAGTCTGATAGATGGAGCTTCGTTAGATCCGAAGCTTTGACGGGCTATGGAGTCGATTAATGGAGAGAATTTGAGATGCTTTGGTTTCAATACTAACCTTGGCTACCTCAACGCCTGACCAGGCGTCGGTGTTTGATTCGGAGCTGCCGTGGATGTATAATTCTTGAAGCTTGGGTATTTGTAAATTTTGTAAGATGTCGGCAAAACCTGGCCCCGTGAATGCCTCTCTTGCAAGAAGAACTTGCTCCAGTCGTGGCATGTGCTTGGAACACCTCCGTATGATATCCCAGGTGTGACTCTTGGAGCCCGGTTCAAAGCCGCCATGAACCGTTAGATACTTGACATTCTTCAACTCGGGGATAATCTCATCAAGACACTCAGAGTCCGTCTTGACACGACGTGGACAGACGTCGGACATGTAAAGCGAGAGGCTTTGGCAAAATCGGCCTAGAGAAGGATTCGCCTCGAGACTCTTGATCAATTTTCTCGTTTTGCAGACTGGGTAGATCATCCGCCGAGGAAATGCCATGTGTAAGGTGTGGTAGTTGAAAGAAATTATAATGCGACTGAAACGATGGCAGGTATAAGCCAGAGCAGGTATTAAAGCCTGGTTGTACGGCGACTCTTTGTGCCATGAATCTGTTTCCGTTATAGCAAATTCGAGGATTAGTCTCAAGACCTCATCTGGTAACTGAAGAATAAAGGCAGGACGAGAGGAATCGATAACGAATTCATGATTGTTTTCTCTGGTCTTTTGGATTACAAGATTTCCCTCGACAGACTTTCCCAGAGTAGTCTGTTGAGTCTGGCGGGAATATCTTGGTCTCCTGGTCCACCGAGTCTGCATTGCTGGAAGAGAAACAACGTGCTTGGAAGAATTGAGGAAGTTGGGAAACAATTTGAAAAGAAGCATTCAGAAATAGAGAGAGAACTATTTGTCGATCACAGCTCAGCTGATCCCACCGCTACACCGTCCAGATCGCAACTAGTTCATGATTGGATGCATCACCTCGGACCAGACCGCGGGTACCGTAAGATGCGCGCGAATTCCCCACTCTGCACATATGAACACGAATTGCAGATCTGCATATGAAGCATGTCTGGAAGAATAAATGATTGTTGGAAATAATACTACGTGGATTGGACCTTGTCACGGATCGACGACGTGGGCGCTAAACTAAGTATAGGTGAAGATGACCTGTCCATTTGCACCGTGGGAACCGAACACCACGTTCAACCTTGGAAAGCCTACCCCGATTCTAGACCTTCAGGTCTTTCTAAAACCCTAGTTTCTATACGAAATGCCAGAAATCTGCATACGTGGGCTTCAACTAAACTCAATATTTCATCTGAAGACGAGCTCAGACAGAATTTGAAACACTGAGTATCTCTGCATCAGCAGAACCTTGGAAAGCCACAATGCAGAGTCTATGCACTTACGTATCACCGACTTCAGTCGACATGGACTAATCGTTACCCCGCGGTGATGCAAGGGAATGGATCCGCTACATTGAAACCCAGAGCTGTCTGTTGTATATGTGAAGGTGATAGGTTGAAATATGGATAATAGACCTGAGTAGCATAAACATTGATCACATTGTTCACGTCTCCTCGATGGACCTAAGAAGGCATACGGTATTGAGATGCCGCTGGAAATCTTTATGTATGCGCCTGATATGGGAATAATAGATAATTTTCATTTTCTGCCGCAGCATGGTCGCCTGAGTTATCTGTTACCTGATAACCCGGCCTTAGACGCATGGTTGATGCGGCGATTCTTCTAATAGCATCAATCCTCCCTCATTTCTTCACGACAGCAAGTATATCCTTTAAGGAAGCCGGCTTCCGAAGAAAAACATTGACACCTGCTGCAAAAGCTTTCCTGATATGTTCATCCGACCCCAGGCCAGTAAGCGCAATTATGTGAGCAGGAGACGACGCTCCTCGCTTTGCTTCTATTGATCGAATCTCTTGTGTTGCCTCAAATCCGTCCATAATAGGCATGGACATGTCTAAATTGGGTTGATTATTTAGTACTCAGATTTACCGGGGAGAGTGGGACAAAAGAAATTGAGTGACTCGACTCACCCATGAAGAATAATCATAGCCTTGAGGCATTTTCTGCACTAACTCAACGGCCTTTTCGCCGTCTATGGCGCAGTCCACAACTTGTGTCGGTATTTTGTTCATGTACTTTTTGAGGAGCGCGAGGTTTATTGCGTTGTCCTCTACCAAGAGGATTCGGGGGCCGGGCTTTGCTTCGGTGGGTGGGGAGACTTGAATTGCCTGTAATTCCTTCGTAGGGTGGACTGGTAAATCAAGTTCTTTGATAATGGTCTCTGTATTTGCCTTTTCTGTGACAGAAGACAGGACTAATGTTGATGAGGTAAGTGATGTGAGTGGTATCGCAGGTGGTTGAAGAAGATCTTTTTTCGTCGGCGGGTCGTTTGATTTCGGTTTCAAATGTTCATCATTCTGGTCAGCTTTCGCTGGGCTATTGAGCATATGGAGTATGCTTGAGTCCTTTTTTTGAAGAGAGTCCAAAAGTGTCCTCGCGAGTTGGTGAGGTCCACACGGGAGAGTCAACCATGTCGCGTTGATGCGTTCTCGTTTTGCTGGAGTAGACGTTGACCATAAGCTAGGACCTCGATGAGACAAGACCAAAAGGATGGATTGGTGATATGCACTTGGGAGTTGATCCAAGTGAAGCTCGTCAACGACCACCAAATCGGCTGCTGTAGGAACAGCCTGATCTCTAATTGCCATACCGAACCATTTGGTCAAATATCGCTTGATCGTACTGGATGATGAAGGCTTGCTAGACTGAAAGTCTTCATTAGGATAAAAGAATGCGCTTCTCCCATTCAGCTTCGTGGTAACGCGGTTGATGGATGACACAGCAGGTGATGATGAGCGCGAGACAGGAAGCTGTGGGTCAGAAAGCTTGTGCTGTTGGGCATACGTAAGCGGGAACGTCATTTTCACCACAGTGCCAACGCCATGTTGACTTTTGATCGCTATGGTTCCGCCCAGCGAACGAAGTATACCTCGAACGAGCAAGAGACCAAGCCCCGCACCCGGTGACATCGGGTTTTCCTGTGAAAACGGCGTAAAGACATTTGAACGAAGGTAATCATGCGAAATCCCCATGCCCGTATCGGTGACCGTCAATAGGAGCGCCGGGCTGTCGTTCTTTGACGTTTGCGCCTCAACATGGAGCGAAACAGAGCCGGTTTCTGTGTACTTCAACGCGTTTCCGAATACGTTCATGACGACGCGCCTCAGAGCACCTGGTTCCAATACATAGACCCAATTCTGAGGGGCAGCTTCGAGAAAGATGGTCCGTTAGGCTAAGTTGGGCGTTGATGCGGCTCCGTTGTCACCTAAAATACCCCGCGTTGCAAGCGGGAAGTGACAGATTCTCACTTGCTCTTCTATCTTCAGATTGCGACCGGAACGATTGAAACCTACTATCCATGTTGCCGTGAAAGCTTCCGCTTTTGTCTTCTTGATTATCGTCAAATATCTGATTATCCGCTTATCATGTCACTATTGCGCCCTGGTCTGCTTTACAATGGCAAGCACGATGGGACGTATGATGGAGATACATGCGACCTTTGCGATTGCCTAGATGATGCGAATGCCTGGGACAAGCTGGAAAACCGAGGGTCGGTGTCAGTTAGCAAATGGCTTCGCTTGAATAAACTCAACAAACCAGCGATCCAGGGAAACTATTCCCATGAGACTTGCTCGAAATGCCCTGATTTACCCAACCGGTCATTCTGTGATATATGCAAGCATACGAGACTCAAGCATTTGATACAGTGTTTACTCTTAGCCGACCCTGATCCTGGAGATGATCCATCGCAACAAACATCCACCTATCTGAGACGTATTGATTTGAACTTGGGCCGCGTCCGAGACTTAGAGGAACGTTCCAGTTACTGCGACACCTGCCACATGTTTTCAGGAGCAGTCAAGCAGATCCTTAAGGCACCAGAGCGAAAGAACTTTACACCAAATTCAATGTGCGTGATACGTGTGAGCAATGCTTCTCAAGACATAAAACAAGTTGCGGGTATCGAATGCAATTTGGAAATAGATTTCGCGCTGGATGGCGCATCGATTGGTAAGTGAAATCTCTAACATTATTTGCATAGTTATCATTTTCAAAGGGAGTTCGGTAGTAGCGCTCTGGGCACTGACTCATACATTGCGGACATTGTAGCTGGCCAAACTCTTCTCGGAATAATTGACCCTATCTTTGGTCCTCAGCTCGTGTCTACGCCTATACCCCAGCCGATGGTCGACTGGAAGAAGGTTTCGGGGTGGGTAAAAGATTGTCACTCTGGTTGACATCAGAGTTGCCGCCAAGCGAAGCCAGATGCCTTACACATAAACAAGCTTCCCGTCATTGATCTCAAAAGAATGTGCATCACGTCAATTCCTGCGACTAGCCAATACGCGACTTTGAGTTATGTATGGGGAAATTCAAGCACACAACTTCAGGCAACGACGGAAAATGAACACGACCTCGCTATGGAAGGCTCGTTGAATATCAACATTCTACCACGGACTATTGACGACGCCATTGTTGCATGCAGAAAAATGAACATAGATTATCTTTGGGTTGATCGCCTCTGCATATTACAAGATGAGAGACCCGACAAGAAAGCTTACTGGCTTGATGCTATGGGAGCCATATACGCACGGTTATTAGTGACACTCGTCGCTCTGTCGGGCAATGATGCCGAGCACGGTCTTCCTGGGGTCAACGTGGTGAAACGAGAGGCGTTCTGGATTGGGACATCACAAGGCATAAGTCTCATTGAGCCAATCCCCAAGTTCGATCGTCTTTTACGGGACTCTAGATGGAATTCCAGGGGTTGGACATACCAAGAGGCAATGCTTTCAGCACGACGGCTTTTATTCTCCAACACAACTGTTTTTTATCAATTCTCCGACCCAAAAACTCCCTATGATGAGATATATGGTGCCTGCGGCACGGGTAACCAAAAAGATGAAGATCTTCTATCGTCTTATGGCCATACAGTAGAAAGGTTCACACAGAGAAATCTGACCTGGGAATCCGATATCCTTGGGGCCTTCGCTGGAATTCTACGGTCGGAATGGGGACCACACCGCTACTACGGCCTACCTCTGAGTATCTTCCGTGATGCAATTCTCTGGACATCACTGGATCAAGCATTTGTGGCGAGACATTCAGCTTCTGGTGACTATTTCCCCACTTGGTCGTGGTCATCGATCAAAGATTCCATTCAAGTTAAATCCGCACGCAAGCAGGCAGATTGGAATAAAGTCCGAGCATCATTAGCGACCTGGGCAATTCCTTCTATGTCAGGTCGACGACAAGCTTTCCGGGTCGTCTCAAATACCTTAGGAGAGCCAAGTGGGCTAGACGAGCTCGCTGAGTGGAGGTTAATCAAGAAAATCCTAAAGGAAAGTTTCCGAGAAACTGTAAGTATTCCGCATGCATCGGGATTCCAGGCGAGCTTCACTAACTAGAACCAGAGCGACTCTAAATCCAGAAATCTGTTCCTCGGAAGGCAAATGCCCCTCATTCGCGCACAATGGTATTTATTTCCACGTCTTTCTGTCATGCTCGCCTGGAAACATGGATGCTTCTCGGGACCTCTGCCGGATGAACTCAACACCAACGCTACGTGGGAATACGAAGAGTTGATGTTTAGCAAATGGAAATCCCTTGCACAGCTCTGTGACGAGGCTCATGGAATGCCACGGGGCGTGATGTCCGAAGCAGAGATGGAAGCAAAGTTCCCTCGGGAGATGCGCCAAGGGTGCCCTCCTGGATCCATCCTTGTCTATACTAAATCATTAGATCTCAGCTCACTCGTGCTAAACTTTAAGCGTAGAAAGTCACAGAGTGAAGATGAACTTCCAATTAGAGTGAACGGCTTCGTGGCCTGGATGATCCCTGGCTCAATCAACACGCAACAAATCAATGTTCGCCAACAGAACCCTAATGTTTCATTCAACTTGCTCGCTCTCTCGGTGATCCCAAGTGATCCCAAGTGGCCTGATTCATTGGGGGGAAATGAGGAACACTGGTGGTCTGACTCCGCTGGGGTAGTATTGGAGGACAAAAGCTTTCCTCAAATCAGGCCTGAGCCCTTTCAGATTGAGCTTATGGTCGTGGAGACGGAGAATGGCATCAGTCGGCGTGTCGCACTAGCATGGGCTTCTTTAAAGCCCTGGATTAAGCAAAAGACTCGGGCTTGTACATTCCGCCTCGTATGAAATCAGAGAATCCGTTATTGAAGATAATTCGACAGTTCAAAAATGCATCATATATATACTTGAATTTGAGATCTACTACGAAGACCATTGTAAAAGCAGCACCAGTTTATCCAAAAATATGAAACCGGAAAACCACTTGCGGAAGCTTGGGTGAAACTGACTATGCCACCGGATTTACTTGGTGGTTTGCTGGAGAAGCTGAGCGTATCCCGGGGGATATTCGTACTCCAGCTGCACCAAACCAACGAGTCCTGGTCATCAAGAAACCACAGCCGATAGATGTTACGTTCCAGGAGAACAAATAAGAAAAACATACAACAGCATCTCTAAGTTTGTGATCACCTAGCGCCCACGATTCGAGGGTGGGCGGCACGCCGCTCTATTCAGCCCTCTTCAGGGCAATCCAGGTACCTCTTCACCCACCTGAATATTCCTCACCTTAAAATTCAGCTTTTACAGCAAAAGGCGCTTTCTTGAAATTTTGAGAGGAATCACTATAGTTATCCTTTTCTTTACATCCTTCCTTTACTAATAATTAGTCTATGCTGTGAAAGTAAAATGCCTATCTACAATTATCTAACGTTAAACTATACTACATATATTGTAAATCTCCAAGATTATTAGAATACGAAACTTATATGATGTATCTTATTCAAAGCTGAAAGAGATTACAATTACACCTTAGTTCTATTTAACAAGTAAGTAATTATAAAGAGGTAAAATGCTAGATAAGAAGATAGCACTTGAGTAAAGAAGATACAAATTAATGTCAGAGCTGAAGTCCCTGGTGGGCACCTGATTATATGCAGCTGCCCCGAAACCCTGCTTCTCAGTTTCCCCCGGATTTCATAGAATTCTCGGTTTCTCCTGCGCCTTACAATATGCGTGTATTTATACGCATTTGTGTGCTTTTATATGCATATTTTGTTGGAAAACGTTGATATGTGATCAAAGAGTCCAGGTTAACCAGTCGATGACTGATTAACATAAGGAAATATTATGCGAGGAGATCAAGTACAATACATCAAGCTTCAAAGTGGCACTTCTCAGGAGATCAAGAGAGGATGAAATGGAGAAGTAAATTGGCATAAAATTCAACCATTCGGTCAACTGGTGGATATATGCGTCGACTGGCGGAAGCATGCATAATTCGGCTAAGCACGTCTTGCCAAGATACGATATGCATAGATATGCATGGAAACGGGAAGAAAGTTAAATCTGGAAAAGTCGGTGTGGAAACCCGTGATCTTACAGCATACCCTAGAGGTCTCCGATCTCTGACAGTTACTGTATCCCTAAAATATCAGACTTCTTCTATCTTTTAAATTTGACCCCATCCACAAATTACTAATTGGGTAACCAGTAGCCGATCAATTCTCCACCTGGATCCGACAGATAGTTCTACGAGCTTATCTGTGTTTGGCTTGTAGAAGCTAAAATTTACCATGGCGGAGAACAAGATCATCTGTGTCATAGGAGCCACGGGAAACCAAGGCGGGTCTGTCGCCCGTCGGTTTCTTAAGGCGGGTTTCCGTGTCCGTGGCTTGACCCGCGATACATCGTCCCCCGCAGCACAGAAGCTTGCGACTGATGGCATTGAGGTTATGAAAGCAGACCTTAATGACTTGGAGAGCCTCAAGCCGGCTCTAAAGGGTGCCAATATCATATTCAGTGTTACAAACTACTGGGAGGCGTTCTTTCGCCCGGACTGCCGTCAGAAGGCCAGTGGGCTAGGCATTTCACCTGCTCGGTTCGCGTACAATGTCGAATATCAGCAAGGCAGAAATATTGCCGACGCAGGAGCAGCGACCTGTGATTCTCTCGACTCCAACGGTTTCTTAGTGTCTACGCTAAGCCATGCCGCCAAGTCTAGCCTGGGAAAATTCATGGAATTGTACCATTTCGACTCCAAAGCGAATATCTTTCCCTTCTACGTTAAAGAAAAGTACCCTGACCTTGCGGCCAAGATGTCCTGCATCCAGACCGGTTACTTCTATACAAGTTTTAACATCTTACCTGACTCGTATTTTCGCAAGGCAAGCAATGCTTCCATAATTGAAGGGTTTGACTAATGATCGTCAAGCTCCCGGATGAGTGTATTGAAATGAGCTTCACCACAGCCCCAGACAGGGTTGTGCCACACTTAGACCCTGTCGGGGATATGGGCACTTTTACCTTCGCTGTCTATCAAATGCCTCCCGGGAAAGAGTACATGGCTGAAGGGACAACTTGTAGTTGGGCCGATTGGATCAAGACCTGGAGCGACATAACTGGCGTGCCTGCGTCTTATCGACAAATCACTCCTGACGAAATGATTGAAATGACTCCCGATCGAGACTGTGGCATCGAGATAGCGTACATGTCCTCTTATAGTACGGACCCAGGATACGATGGAGGTAGAACTCTTCTCACTGCGGCGGACATTCGCAAGGCAAGTTAACATGTGCCCTTAAAACCAGCATGGCTCACTCTAACATAAGGTGACAGAGTGGTATCGACTGCCCGATGACGAGTTGGAAAGAGTGGGCAAGCCGCCAAGATTGGTCTGTCGTGTTAAACAAAAGTAGCTAGTGTAGTGGGGAACCCCCTGTTACTCGATATTACGAAGGAGATCGGATGAGGTTAGAACAGCGATTTTACAGTACACCGGTATGCCGGGCACGGATATCTAGCGCTTCGAGGATAGTATTGAATAACACGCTTCTACCACTCTCTCATACACGTATAGGGCATGGGCCCATAACGTCTCTCGTATAACCTGCGGTGCTGGTGTGGTTGTTGTTGTGCTGCTGGATCGACCCGCACATCTCAGAGTGTGCTGCCTTCGAGCGTTCCCCTCTTCACTAGGTAACCTTAGCAAGCAACAGAACCGCCTACAACACATCTATCATTGTACCTCTGATAATGATCGTTACTAAGAACACCATTCATTGCTTAAACCACCCCCATTATGTAAGTAGTTTCCTAAATACTTTGTTTCTTTTGCTTCCCTCTACATAGAAGTAGTGTCCTCGTTCAAGAAAATTTCGACTACGCCTAGGTGAAACAGATACTCTAGTCAAGACCAGATCATACTTCATGACAACACAGCTAGAGGAAAGATCTCAGCATGTGGAGAGGAAGAACACGTCAGCGCGGCAGGGGCGGACAGGATATTCAGGTGCAAAATAGTGGTGTTCAGGGCATTCAGGTGAAGCGCCCGAAGGGCTGAAGGCTAGAGCGGCAAGAGAAAGTTTCCGAACGAATCAACAACAAACAAAAAAAGATTAAAAAAAAAATAAAAACATACAACAGTTAGGATTCGCATGTGGTCACCCACCATACTACTAACTAACCGGCGTGTGGCTTAAGTACGGCTGAGCGGACGGGAAGCCCTGTTCTCCACACCCTATGGTCGTATGTATTTGATTCTCCATTAAGGAGAAATATATAGTAAATTCATAGCAGGTAAAAGTGATAGAAAGGGTGAGTATACGATGAGAGCCGCTTTAGCATCGTGCAACCGGGAAGGGTAGAGAAAAGAAACAGGGATGTGTACGATCCAATGATAATGGAAGAGAGATGAGGCAAAAAGGCAGCCATGCATTACAGCCCAAACGCGGGGCATGCTGCATCGGTATCTCGATGGCTTCCGGCCAAAACACTTTTTTCTTCAAGGATCACCTCCAGAGGAGTATCACCACTTGTTCACGTGAATTCCCCTAAAATACAGATCCTTTTAGCAAGTAGGGTCCCAAAATGACGCCAGATCAAATTGCAAAATTGTCTGAGTGCTTGAGGAACCAAGTGATCTCGACCTTTCCTCTAGAAATTCGGCCATCGTCTATCACAGGGGCGAAAAATGGCTTATTCTCGACCAGGGCTATTGGTGAGGGTGAGGAAATATTCCGATCTGACCCTTTGATCACTTGTGTCGATGATGGGAAGCATGCTACAGTTTGCGATTATTGCTTCGCGTATGGTCCAAGCACAATACTACCTACTGGACAATTTCGTGAGACATTGGAAGGGATAGAGCCTTTCAAAGTATGCAGCAGATGCAAAGTTTGCTACTATTGTTCTGAAGTAGGTTGGGTTCTTGATTCCGAAAGGACTCTGACTTAATTTAAAAGGATTGCCAGACAAATGCCTGGAGGCGCTACCACCGACATGAGTGTCTCATTCTGAGCGAGAAAAAGGACATGTATGTCAGAACGCGAGCCCTCTACAGACTGATTACTATGCAAAAGGCCGGCTTAATAGACGTCGAAAAATGGGATACTTTAAACCACCTCGAGACCCATCATGCAGAGCACCTCAGAGGTCCCATTTCTACGGTGATATTAGATGCTTCTATATCTGCAGGAATGAGCACAAATATGCGTATCTCGGAGGTTCAGAAGATTTACTGCGCTGTATGTGACGGATCAGATTTGAGGGTGTTGCAAGCATGATTTAACATGTCTTAGATACTCACAAACTCCATGTGTATCAAATCAGCGGATGGGTCGGCACCAGTTCTCGGTACGACACTTGATCTTGTTGGCTCCTTTATGAACCATTCATGTAATCCCACGGCCTTCGTATTTTTTGAAGGGAGAGAGATGCGAGTCCGGTCTTTGCGGCCACTTCGTGCTGGAGAGGAGATCACTTAATCATATGTGGATCTATCTGCTTCTGTTTTCCTTCGACAGAAAATAATCCAAAAAGACTACTTCTTCACGTGTGTTTGTAAGTATAGCTAGTTCTCAAAGCTCTCTGTGTCAAAACGTTTACAAAATTTACAGGTTCGAGATGCCAGGATGAAATTAAAGAGCTCCAGGAAAGAGCTCGGCATGACATTCAATGGTTAATTAAGCTCGAGAATTCCCAGCAGCGCTTATTGGAACTTGGAAATAATTCAGTCGATCACTACAATCAAACGGGCGTGCATATGGAGCTCGTAAATCTTAAAGCAGATGCCGAAAAGATTATTCGCGAAGCATTTCCACACGGTGTGTGGCCGGATGGCATGCCACCTATGACTTTCGTTCATGGTACCTTTGCTCAAATTTGCAAAAGTAACAATGACGTTTCAGGGACACTACGTTACTACTTGAAGGCTTCACTCGCCCGTCAAGAACGCACGGGCGAGCTTTGGGTTCATTCTTTATTTGATATGATCCAAACTATATCGTCACTTGTTACCTTACCGGACCAGCATCCGATTTTCAAGGAAAACAGCCTGTTTTCGAAAGATGATTGCTGGAATGTCCTCCATGGTTATCTAGGTGAGCTGAAGCGAATTGCGACCCAAACCTTTGGATCAGACTCCATCTATACGAGATCGATCGCAGACTGGTACTCGAACGCTATGCTTTCTGTCGGCCCACCTCATCCCGGAACTCGGAGGTTTAAGGCTGTCTATGGTTTATCTCAAAAGAAGCTGCTTAGATGGGCAGGAATGGAGGAGAGCAGAGGAGTTGATACATTTGTTGTGATATGAAGCATGTGCAAATTGGGAACCCAGCCAGATCATCGGGGTTAATTCCCGAGGCGTCTATAAAAATAAGCAAGTCGATTGGAAATCGGATTGGGACTCATGCTGTGGGTATATATAGCTTCACGTATGGTCTGTGCTCCGTAAACTGTTGCATGATCGAGGCGATGTTAGCTCATTTCTCACAATAGTCACAATCCCTGCAAAATCACATTCAAATGTTAGCTGGGAGATCCAGGTTAATACTAACTTGCGGGGATCGTGACTTGGAAATTCTATATCCGATTAAGTCCGAAGTGAGATATATCCTAAACTCCGTTATAAACTCCATTAAGACCAATTCTTTATTTAAGAAATCTGATATTAGATATTAATTGAGATACCATCCATTACTTTCCTATTAACATAGACAGTTACATTACAACATTTTTCATCAAGCACAAACATTCCCACCATGGCCACCGCCAGTAAGCCCTTGATTCCAATCACTGGTGCAAACCAGGGCCTAGGATTCGCGACAGCACAACAGCTCGCTAGCACTGGGCAATATAATATTCTTGTTGCTGCCCGCTCTGCGGAAAAAGCCGAAGGCGCAGTCAAGCAACTGCAAGAGTCTAGCAATAATGGCTCTTTGACGCCTCTTCGACGGAACAGCCGAACGATGAGATCGTCTATAGATGAACATTCGTGGTGAAAGTTGTACACCAAAGCATTGCATTGGCCTGATCCTCTGCCTGACAAACTGACGGAGATATAGTTGATCCGAACGTCTACACAGATGGCTCTAAAGTGTTACATAATATAACATTTAACTGGACAATCAACCCTGTTCGTCTGGCGGATCAGCCCATACCTTGTCTTCCTCCCGTGGCTCACCGTGGCCTGCCTGGATGGTACGTATCTTTCGTCGGCGCTGACCAAGGTGCCTCAAGGTGCCTGGTTCACGATCACGCTCGCTGCAATTCTTGCCATGCTGTTTCTTTTGTGGCGATACGGCAAAGAACAGCAGTGGTTCGCCGAAACTGAGGACCGCTTCCCCACATCACATTTCATCGTATCCAGCCCAGATGGCCAAATGTCCCTGTCCAAACAATATGGCGACCTTCCAGTCAGCGTCAGCCGCGGTCTTGGGATCTTCTTCGACAAAGCGGGCGAAATGACTCCGATCGTGTTCAGCCAGTTTGTGCTTAAGCTCACCTCTTTGCCCGAGGTCATTATGTTCTTCCATCTCCGCCCCATCGAGCAACCTTCAATCGCCGCTGAGAATCGATTTACCGTGTCGCGTTTGGCCATTCCAAATTGTTACCGGCTGGTTGTTCGATACGGATATAATGACGAGATCATCGCACCCAATATGGCGAGCGTGATCATCGACCAGGTCCGGAAATATCTAATGTCGAGACGCGCCAGCGTGCCCTTAGGCGAAGAGGATGAGGAAAAAGATTCTGTGACCCCTGACAGCTAGACAGTGGAGGGTAGAAGAGACGCCCGCGCCTTCGTCGGTTCTGAAATCTCCAATCTGGAGGCGGCATATTCACACAAAGTGCTCTATATTGTGGGGAAGGAGCAGATGAAAATCAAGCCCAACACAGCGCTCGTCCGAAAAACCTTACTACACGTCTTTTTGTGGATCCGGGATAACACGAGGAATAAAATGGCTAACCTCCGGCTGCCAACAGATAAGCTGATTGAAGTAGGATTTCTCAAAGAGATACGAGTGTGGCGATAAGCGGACGAGGACTGATTCAGAGATACCCTGAGCTCCATCCGCGGCGCATTAATGTCTGGCAACTCTTGACGGTCATATCAGCTGAGCGCGGATATTGTGGTTTTTTTGGCTTACCTTGGAGTTAAGTGACCTAGAATGACACCGTAACATCAAAAAGAGGAGAATATCGCTTACTTTTACAGGATGCATAACATGACAACATACCCCGCTCTTTTTTTTTGCAGAATCTATATAAGAATCTAGCATAACCTGTTCTTGATTAAGTATAGTTCCATTAGCCGATATAGTAGTGTTTTTGGCTTATCTTAGCGAGTTAGGTGACCTAGACTGACACCGTAACATTAAAAAGAGGAGATTATCGCTTGCTTTTACGAGATGCATACTATAAACTTTTTTTCTGCAGATCTATTTAAGAATTTAGTATGACCTCTTCTTAATTAAGTATAACTCCCTTATCGGATATAATAGTGTTTTTGGCTTACCTTAGGAGTTAGGTGACCTACACTGACACCGTAACATTAAAAAGAGGAGATTATCGCTTGCTTTTACGAGATGCATAATATAATAAAGTACCCCACACTTTTTCTGCAGAATCTTTTAAGAATCTAGCATAACCTATTGTTTATTAAGTATAATTCCCTGAGCGGATATAGTAGTGTTTTTAGCTTACATTAGGAGTTAGGTAACCTAGACTAACACGGTAACATTAAAAAGAGGAGATTATCTCTTACTTTTATAAGATGCATAACATAATGAAAAACCCCGCTCTTTTTTTGCAGAATCTATATAAGAATCTAGTATGACCTGTTCTTAATTAAGCATGATTCTAAATAGTTATCATTTCATACGTCTGATAGATCGATAGATCACCTTCCAGTATGATGGAATATGTCGTTCCCATGCTGGGATTGATTTCGCTGGCAGCTGCCTATCCGGGCGACTGGCTCCAAGCACGTGCCTTCACGAACCATAACGCCTCCGCGTTCAATGTCAGAGAGTTTGTCCCTCCGTTGACATATCAGCCTCACAAAAGGTAATTACTTTATAATCTCTGGATATTCGCGGCTAATTGAACAGTGGCATTCCGTACACTGTCGTCAATGAATCGGCTCAACCTTGGGCTCATCTGAGCACATCGACAACAACAGCTAGTACCAATGGCGTAGTAGCCGACGCGTCGTGTACTCTGACTCCGGACAATCCGACGACTTGGTGGTATGAGAGTGTCATCCACAATGGCCAGTCCTCGTTTATGTCCTCCACCTACAAGGGCAACTACCAGGTCTTCCGTAATGTCGTCACCCAATACGGTGCTGACAACACAGGTCGAACGGATGCTTCAGCAAGGATCCAAGCAGCTATCAATGGTAAGCCTTCTGACTGAAAAGACGGACATTACTAATACAAGCAGCTGGTGCGAGCAACGGTGGTCCTTCCCGGAACAGCGGCTCGATGGGGACAACTGGGCAGCCCGCAGTGATCTATCTCCCCGCTGGAACATACTTGGTGACGGGCAGTATCCAGCTCTATGTCGGAACCTTACTGGTTGGTGACCCCTTAAACCCACCAGTCATTAAGGCGGCTGCAAACTTTCCCAATGACCACATTGTCTACGGCAAAGATCCAAACCAGGGCGGTACAACCAACTTCTACATTGGCATCAAGAATATTATCATTGATTCAACTGCTGTGAGTCCATCTCAGAGTATCGCCCTGCTTGACTGGACTGTTAGTCAGGCAACGCAACTGGCGAATGTCGTCTTTAACATGCCCGACTATTCAACCGGACATGTGGGCGTTACCTCGCAGTATGACTACAATAGCAATATCATCTTGAATGACCTAACCTTTTATGGAGGAGCAACTGGTCTAAAATTGTCTGGACAGCAGTGGATCCTGAAAAATATCAAGACGTCGGGAACCACGACTGGTATCTCTGCCGGCGGGTTCAATGTTGTTTGTTTGGATTGCTATTTTGAATACGCCGCCACTGGAATCGATGCCACTGGTATCTCCGGCTCGCTAGTGGTCATCGACTCCAGTGCGAGCAATCTTGGCACGATGATCTCATCCGGGGCCAATTCAATCACCTTGGAGAATATCTCCAACAGCGGAACCACGCTTCAAATCAACGGACAGACCGTGTTGTCCGGTAACGTGGGCGATACGTGGGTTTATGGTCATTATGTAAGTTTGTCAAAGTTTTTCAAATACAGAAACTAATGAGAAATAGTATGCCAGAGGCAGCTGGAGCGCTCAAACAGCGGCGGGATTGGATTTGACTACTCCCCGTTCAGCGAGTCTTCTGTCTGGCGGTAAATACGTCACCGTAGCTCCACCAACCTACCAGCAGTATTCAGTCAACAATGTCATCAATATTAAGACTGTCTCTGGTTATCCTGTGTATGGTGATGGTGCCACGGATGACACAGCCAATATTAATGCTATTCTCTCGCAATATGCAGGCTGCAAGATCATCTACTTCCCAGCTGGTACTTACATCGTCACCAACACCATTAACGTCCCCAAAGGCTCGATCATCTACGGTGACGCTTATGGAACTGCCATCTCTGCCGTTGGCGGAAACTTCTATAACCCGGCAGCACCAACTACCATGGTACGGGTTGGTAATGCTGGTGATGTTGGTACCGCTCAGATCTCCGACATGGTGTTCACTGTGGCAGATGTTCTGCAGGGCTGCAAACTGGTCAGTCTCACATACCTATTTGTCATGTTTGATCTCGTTTGACAAATTGCAGGTCGAAGTCAACATCGCCGGATCCACCCCCGGAGCCGTCGGCTTCTGGAACTGCCACTTCCGTATTGGCGGTGCTGCGGGCAGCAAAGTAGAGACCAACTGTGGCGGTACACCAGACCAGTGCCGTGCTGCCTGGGGTCTCCTCCATCTAACCAGCACTTCATCCGCCTACATTGAGAATATGTGGGGATGGACTGCTGACCATGATCTCGATGGTGGCTACGGCCAAACGATCTCGACCGGTCGTGGCCTGCTCGTTGAGGCGACTGCCGGTACTTGGCTTGTAGGCACGTCCATGGAGCACCACACGCTATACCAGTACAACTACAATAACGCCCAGAACGTCTTCTCCGCGTTCCAGCAAAGGCAAGCACCCTCCCCTTACCCAGCTTCACTCACCCAATCTGACAACTGAGCAGTGAAACACCCTACTGGCAAGGCCCTGGTAACGACCCCGCCCCCGCACCATGGTCGTCCTACTTGACATCCAGCGACCCAAACTTTAGCAACTGTGCCGGCCAGCCCGCTACGTGCAACATGGCGTGGTTCGAACGCATCAGCGGCTCCTCAAACCTGTTCCTATACAACGGCATGCTGTGGGCGTTCTTCAACAACTACGGCGGCTGCAACGGTGACTGCCAGGAGAATGCGGTTGATATCAGTTCGAGTTCGGCGTTGTATATATATGGACAAAACGTCAGGGCGGTAACGAATATTTTCCTGGAGGATTCCAGCGCGATAGCGACGGAAAGCGCAAATAGTGGCGGCTGGGGCGGCGTGGTAGCGGCTTATTTGCATGACGCTTAGCTGATACCTCGACATGGAGCACAGGTATCTATGCCCTTCGGAGACACCCACACTGCTTCCCGTTGTGGGTGCTCCACGCTGCTTTAGCTATAAGGCTTCCTTAGCCATTATTTTGCTAAATACACGGTTTGGTCAACAAGAAGGGCCTCGATCTAAGAAAAAAACCCTCCTTATTCTCCTGTGCCACCCTCGCTGCCATAATTGATGCCTGATTTGATAGATTTTTAGGTGGCGTTGGCAAGGCTAAACTAGTAGCATTCTTCTAGTCTCTAGCTAGCCTCCTCGCTAGCGTAGTAGCTTCGTTCTCTTTTCTGACCTCGATAGATCGATTTTGTTCCATTACTGAAACTGAGAACGAATAATTCACAATCTTCATACCATTCATCTGCAGGGTTAGACAATATTTAATTCTGAAGCATGGGATCTCTTACTCCTAGAGCGCAGGATTCTCTAAGCAATAACGATTATGGGAAAGCTGCCATAGCGTTATTAGCGAACCCACGTGATACCTTTATAGGACAGCAAGCTAATACGGTAATGGCGGGTATGGCTTAGGAGCGAATGAGGTCAGACAGAATCAATTGGAGAGAAAATATTGATTAAAAGACCAGAAAATATCAGACGGATCTATGTGTCTGCTTGAAATTGAAGTAGTCCAAGGGGAATGATGCGTGACTCGGGTTTACAATACCGTTGTCCGGAAACAAGGTTACAAAACACAGTAATTAATGGAGTGTTCAGTGACAAACCAATCAGTTGTCACTGTGAGGAACACTAACGTGAAGTCCGGTTGCGCGGGCGACCCGGTTGCGCGAGCGACCCCACCAAACCTTGAAAAATCATTAATTTTCAACTACCATTAAAACAATAAAAATAACATGAATTCCGCTATTAAACACGTCTAGGGCATTTAGAATATGTATGGCCTTTTATCCCACACCCAGAACATGTCACCTGCCGCCGAACCAAGGGCATAGAAGGTAAAATAGGCTCTATAGCCGTTTTTGCTGGCACCTCTAGTAAAGATATATCTTTGCTTTTATCTTCATCCTCAAAAACCATATCATCTTCACCACCTTCTAGACCCCCAAATATACCTTTCTGAGTCGTAAATTTGTGTTTAGTCTCTCGTTTTTTGGCCTGTTTCTTATTGGTAGCCTCCAATTGCGTACAGCGATTCTGGAGAAAAATATAGTGGTGGACCACTTTTATAGTCATCTTATAGGTCTTCTTTATCTCCCTTTTTGTTGGTGAAGAAAGGATTGAAGAAGAAGATTCTAGACCTTTTTTGATCCGAGATTGCGATTTTGTAAACTTTGAGAGGGTCCAAAGAGTATTTGGATCGCTATCACTACCAGAAGAGAGTGGTCGCTGAGAAAGGATCTCTAGAGGAGGAAGAGAATCCAGGTGCACAATTAGCTTTTCGAAGACTTTATTAGCATCAAATGGTGCTAATCCAGTAGCCAAAAAGCTATTCTGTATAGTGGAAGTCTTAAAAGCACCAATTCTCGCATCTGCGATCATTTCAAGGAAATCTTCCTTATCAATAGAGTTGACTCCATTCCGCATCAAAGTTGAAACTGCTCCTCCATAAAGCCTCTTCAACACTGAAAAACAGCCCACATCTAAGGGTTGTAAAAGGTGAGAAGCATAAGGAGGCATACAAATTAAGATAATTTGGTTTTCTTCACAAAGTTGGTCAAACTCAGGGGTTAAATGACTCCCATGACCATCAAGGACCAGGAGGCAATATTTCCCTACTCTTGTCCTAATATTTAGGATAAAATGATGTTTCAACCACCATAAACTAATTGTATTGGTAGTCCAGCCATTTTCGCTCATAGTAAGGCGTGCTCCTTTTTGATTTAAAAGGAGATAGGGGCGTAGATGTTCTGGAAATAATTTTCCCTTAAAAATGAAGAGTAGGGAATAACACTTCCAGAAGCTCTAATACACTCAATCGTGGTAACCCACTCACGATTTCCGGCTTGTAAAAGAACTCTTTTTCCATGGTATTCCGCTGAAGTAATGATTTTTTGTGTTGCGCCAACACCCATAGCAAAACCACTCTCATCAAAGTTAAAGATATCATCGGAAACGATACCCCACTTTTCAATTGTCTTTTGAACCAAATCAAACCAAGGTTTAATGATTCTAGGGTCTTCTGAAAGAGCTCTCTGATAATCGTATTTGCGAGAGAGGCGAGTAGAGAGATTTGGGCGTCGTTTAATAAATTCAGTAGGCCAATGATTACCCACAGTAGACGGTGTAGTTTTTCGGGCATAGAGTAGAAGATTGGCCATATCTCGCAACATAGGCAAAGTAAGAGCTGCCCCTCTAGAATCCATATCCAGTAGCCATTTTTCAATCGATCCCTCTTCAATTTCGGTAAAAATAAAGCGATTGTGTCGCTTTTCAGTAGCAGATTCGCGCCCATTAATCCGGGCCTTCAAAGTTGAGACAGGTATCTTAAAAGACCGTGCAGCAGCTGCAGCAGAGGGATATTTGCCATCTTTTATAGCCTTTATAGCTAATAAAAGGCGACCCTCCTGCTCTATTAGCTTTTTTTTCTTATCGGAGCGTTGGGGGGGCATGGTTGTTGTGGTTAAAGAAGATGTATTATTATTGAAGTGGATTTTCGGTGGGGTCGCTCGCGCAACCGGACTTCACGTTATTACCCAATGCAGGGATATAACGTAACTCACGAGCGAGCGGCACACACGGGCGAGCGGCACACCCCAAACACCATAGTAAATGCAATTACGCCCTTTCCGTCAACTAACCCACCTTGCTCGAGCTCCTGCGCCGGGCAAAATGCCTGCGAGGCGCAATGAGCGCGAGGGGAACGCGTCTAACAACGCGTCTTCCCGTTCCACGCCAGATCGCACACCCGGCCCGCCGAACACAAGATCTGGACTGGTTCGCCAGACACCAGTATCCACGGTGGTTGTAGACGATGACATCGACGGCGAAAGCCGAACGGAGGCTCCCGTTGAGGAAGTTCAAGGACCAGAACAGCCACAAACTGAGTTTCAGATACTCCTGCGGGCAAATAACGAGCTCATGATTCGAGTCGACCGCATGACGGAAGCATACGCAAAGACACTGGCGGAGGTCACTACCGAGAATGCATTGTACCGCAAAGAATTGACAGACTCACGAAGAGAGATTCGGGAATTGCAAAACGAAATCGTCAGTCTAAAGGAGCTCGTCCAGTCCCAGTCGGTGAACGCACCCACAACCCCACCTAGCACGCAAGTTAGCAGCCCAGGGAGGAGCTGGGCATCTGTTGTCTCGCAATCTTCATTAGGGTCATCCGGTACTCGAGCAATGAAAACCGGGCTTGGCCTTCCTGCTGTGATTCTTGACCTACGACCCTTGAGCCCAAAGAACAACAACTCATCCAGTCTATCTGATACCAAATTGAACACCAACAATGGATCAATATGGACCGCAAAAATGTACTATGGCTTCCTCCTCACTTTCGGCCGATTTGTTCCGCGGTCAATAGGAATTTACTTGCCTTGGGACACGCATCAGGGCGGATTACTTTTCTACGATTTTGTCTATAGTAGCTGTTTGAGATTGAGTCAATTCGGCGATATCAATCTCCAATGCCACGCCACAGGGATATGAATGAGGGTCAATAAGCTGCCGTGGAAGACCGGTCGCAATGAAGTCATGATCTTCTTTTGACACCTCCAACAATGCCCGGCCCTTATCCACCCGGACATGGTGGATGCCATCGCTCTTCCGTTTTGATTCATATGCTCGGGATAAGGCCACATCAGCCCAGTGAAGAGTGCATCCAGCCTGGTCGGCCTCCAATACATGTGGTTTGCGTTTGCTGAACAGGGAGCCAAGTCCTTCCTCTTTGAGATCGCTGGTAAGAGGAATAACGAAGAGTCGCGCAAGGTTGATGTCTGCTTGTAAAACAGTCCGATAAGACTGCAGTAGTTCAAGAGTAGAGAGCAATTTTTTCTGGCAGAATCAAATGACGAAGTTGTGACTGAGCGTGTAAATCCCCGATGCTCGAGCGAAGAGCTTCTGCCTCCATACGCTGGGGTTCTAGGGACATTTTGGTCAAGCTCTGCTGGTCAAGAGATTGCAACTCTTTATACAAAGACGAATAAAAGGACGTTCGGGGGTACAACTGTGGTAATATTTCTTTAACTATGCGAGTAGGCGCAGATATTTGTAGTCACAGTAGCTGCCTTCTGCCTAATGCAGTGGTGCCATCCTGCCACTCCAAAATCTACAGATCACATGACCCGGCCTGGGATCTAACTCGCGGGGGGTCCGGGTAAATGACTGGTGACGTGCGCTGCGCGCGCTGTGGCCCTGAAACGACGATAACGAAGGGTAGAGACGAAATAGGCGAAGAAAAAATGGACGTTGTTTGCTTAACTGACAGTTGATAATGCAAATGAGTGTTGACCAATGAGAAGGCAGACAGTATGACTAATAGCCGCCTCAACCTAGAACAAAGGAAACCCAGTAAAAGTTAGTAAATCTAAGGAAGCTTTATATATCTTATACTAAAGTAATACTAGGAACTAAAGTACCTAAATATTTTAGATACTATAAATAAAGAACTAAACCTAATTAACTAAATTAAGTGAGTGAATTATATATATAAGAGCCTAGAGAAATTCTAATAAAAGACGCTAGAAGAATAGAATAGTAAGTAGATACTTAAAGAGGGTCTACTACTTTATAAAGGAAAATTAATAGTATTTAAGGATAGAGATTTCTAAGTAAGACTTCTTAATAAGATTTACGTTATGTGAACAAATTAGGTGACGACCCCTCGAATTGTACGGTGATGTGGTAACAGGTCATGTGATGGGCAAATTTACCCTCCGAATTACAAATACAGCTTTCTCCGAAGATGGAAATGTCGTGTCCAACTAGTAATTTGTCGTTTCTAAATAACACTCCTCGGAAACAAATAGCATGATTCCCTATCAGGGTTAGTCCCCTCCAGCACTAGCAATCATTTGTAAAACGAGCGTGAGCGAAGGCTGCGTACGATGAGAAAGATGGAATGTTGGGGATCTGTTAAGCTCGCCGGAACATAACTTCGTTTATTCCGTACGCTTAGATCAATGGAAAATTTGAATATGAATTTCTGCGAGATTCTAGGAGTGGTATTTTAATGACTCAATATACATACCTGACCGTAAATATTGTCCCACTCCACTTTTGGTTAAGTCGCCCTGATAACCAGCCAGGATTTTCTTTTCTCTCCTACACCACACGAAATCGTGGATAGATGCTCTTAAAATTGGCCTTATTCTAATTTAAGTATCTAGAAGAGTCTCTTAGTAAGATAACGCGAGTATCTATAAGGCGTACGTGGCGAGAGACCAGTTTAAAGAGGATGGGATTTATGTTAAAGATTAGCCCGTATACTCGCCGGACTTATACCTAGTTAACCGTTATAAGTATTATTAAAGCTTAAGCTTTTTTGTTTTCATCCCTAGCTTATTGATATAGTTTAATTAAAGAACGATGAGGCCTATTTTAAGGTATATATAACGGAGGCTTAGTGAGTAATTCCCTATGAGTAAATTGATGCTTCAATTATAAGTATGCCGAGAGGCTTATGGAGGTTTCACGGCTAAGGTGTGAAGGGCTGAAGCAGAATTTATGTTCAATTCAACTAGGCCACGAACTGTGTACAAAAAGCTTAAAGAGAGAATTATCGAGTAGGTGTTCTGCGTGTTAGGTTATTATGGTCACGTGGTTCACGTGACCTTATACCGGGCACTGGCCCGTGACATAAGGGGTATTATACGCGTTATTAATCGAAAAGAAATTGTGCGGTTTATGTGTTATATCCACCTTAATAACTATAGTAAACTCCCGTTTTCGGCACGGCCCTCCGTGCAACAAAATCTTGGTGTGCCTAATGAAAGTGTGCCTGTTATCATTGCGCTAATCCGAAATAGGTAACCACTAGTCTATTTTTGGTCTAAAGTAGTCATCCACTTTCTTCTGTTTCCTTCCATCTATCTGCAGCCGTGAAAAAAGATGACCTATCCTCTCTATATCCCGCAGATCTCTCTCAGTAATACCCTCTTGGTGCTGGGCAAACTGAAGAGCTTTATCTATGTATTTAACTGCTTCGACACGTGATGGGATATTTGGTGGTGGCCCGAATATATATTCGTCCTGGTCATCCTCAATATCCTGCGTATCACTACAAACACCACTAGCGTTTTCTCCTGAAAAATCAATGATTATGTCAGAAAGATCAGGTTCCTCGACGTCAAAATCTTCACCTGGAGGGGCTAGAAACTCCTCTAATTCCATGACCTCTGTACCAGGAAGCCTTTCGGTGACCTGTGTGTATAAATCACCTAGTTGAAGGTCTTTAGATTGAGATATATCAATATCATTGGTGTTAGAACCAATAACTATGCTCTTAGTAAAGCACTTCCAAATCGTCTCATCTAGGACGTCATGTCTCCAGGTCTGAGTAATCCAATGTAGTGTGTAATATAGGCTCATTCTCTGCGTAGGGTCGATGCCCCGGTCCATCATATTAATCATCCATCTCATCCATTTCTTCCGATAATGGTGCTTAAGGTTTCGAATAATACCTTGATCCAATGGCTGGTAAATCGAGGTCGAGTTCGATGGTAAAAAAACGACTTTAATATTAGATGGCGGCGGCGCATAATCAAGCGCAGAGAGATGAGCACTAAAGTTATCGAGTAATAGAACGACTCGTCTTTGTGTGCCAATATGCTTATAGAACGAGTGGAACCATTCTTGCATAACGTCGCCGCGCATCCATGCGTTCTTATTCCATCTCCAAACGCATCCGATGGATGAGATATTGAGTTTTCGAAGAGCACGAGGCGTCTTTGCAGTGCCTAACCTATGGGGGTAACTGTAATCTACATCATTACAGTTAGGGTGATTGTCTTTAGTATGGGGAAATAAAAGTGGGTCCGAGTACATTACAGTTTATCTTCACGAGTACATTACAGTTTTATTTATCCATCGTCAGTAGCTGATAATTTAGTATGTTTTTCCACACCCTCGGTTTCATAATCAAACCAATTTTTGAATCATATAGACCACGAGAAAGGGTGGTTATAGGGGTTCAAAATTGAGTAGTTTTTTTGATGGGGTACCCACCCCGCGCGACCGTGATGCATCGTAGTATAACCACCACCACCACCAACCCAGTAGGGTTTAGGTAATCGTAAGGTTTAATCCAGCTGAAAATTCAGGGGTTGATTCATTTTCATTTCATCCATAATTCCCATTTTTTCCAGGGCCAATTGACCAAGTTCTAGCGATCCAGTATTTCCGTTATATAGATTACACAGACGTATCCCGGAATATATATTTCGACTTTCAGCATGGCCAATATCGTCCCCCGCAAACCCACCGCCAACGAGTTGTTTTTCACAAATTCTGAGTTTAATGTGGTCATTTGCCGCAAATGCGAGCATGCCGTTCAAAGGAATAATATTATTACCCATTTAGCCAGCACCAACCATCGGGTACCCCGTCCGGTAGCACGAGATATCGATAAAGAAGTACAGCAATGGGACCACATTACAGACCAGCCCGATATTAGCCATTGGCCCAGCCAGATTAACGAGCCAATCCCCGGTTTACCCATATATAACGACGGGTTATTATGTTTACGGTGTAATATCCATATATGCCGGACGATCCAGTCGTTACGGGTCCATTGGCACTATATACATGAATGGTCCCCGAGCACGCACGAGGGTCGACCCAAGCCGTCCGAGATCGCGCAGATCCAGGCCGAGATCCAGGCCAATAGCCAGGCCGTGATATGCCAGCGTATTTTCAAGCGGCAATTAGGATCGCATTTTATCCAGGTCCGCCAGCCAGATACCGATCCACAGCGGGCCGAGCCAGTCCCACCCGTGGATGCCATACAGCAGGTAATCCAGCGCGTACGAGCGTTCCAGGCGGAGCAGGCCCGTAGCCAGCAGACCATTATCCAGGCCGGGGAGATTGATGAAGCCACCCCGTGGTTAAACCGTACCGGTTGGGTCCGGTATTTACAGGGCATTTCGTCCGCGCCGTTGGTCCAGTCCATAGAGCGGCCGGACGAGGATGCGGAGGGCCCCGAGGGCGCCGCGTGGGCCATTTGGCAGGCCATGGAGCGATTAGCCATAGTCAGCCAGCAGATCACCCGGGCCAGCGGTTTTTTAGTGCGGATCGAGGCGGCACGCACGCAGAAAGCCGATTCCCCGTACGAGCCGTTGTTGGCGTATATGAAAGAGGCCGAGATCAAGGACCACATCGAGCCGTGGCAGCGGATATTGATGTTTTTCACCCGCACCCAGCAGCCGCACGATTGGGAGAGTCCCCCGTACGAGTTCATACCCGAGCAGCAGCGGTCGTGGGAGATCATGTGGCGTCGTGCGCAGGCCGAGGGCCCGTCTAGCCCGGACCCCATAGACCCTATGGACACCGACCCCGAGCCGTTCGAGTTACCGCCGTTAGAGTGCGCGATTATGGATTTTTGCATCAATTTATTACGCCAGCGGATCCGGCACCACGAGTATGGGTGTGCGTTTATTTGCGCATCGGCCGTGTTAGGCCGGAAGTTATACGGATGGGACGGGGTGGAGGATTACCCACCGAAGATTTCCAGTTTGATCAAGATCGCCCGTTTTTTGGTATTACATAAGGCGTTACGATTAGACCCCGATTCGTTAGCCATCCGGCGTGGGTTCGCGCAGGGCAGCCAGGAGCCCTAACCCATGGGGGTAACTGTAATCTACATCATTACAGTTAGGGTGATTGTCTTTAGTATGGGGAAATAAAAGTGGGTCCGAGTACATTACAGTTTATCTAACCCATGGGGGTAATTGTAATGGACACCATTACAATTAGGGTGATTTCCTTAAGTATGGGGAAAAAAAAGTGGGTCGGGGTCCATTACATTTAACACACCCGAGTCCATTACAATTACACTTCGGGGTCGGACGAGGCTCAAATTATCATAGTTTATTCATTTATCTTTTAAGCACCCTCCATTTCATTTTCAAGGGTTTCCAACTAGGCAAAATGGTGGTTACAGGGGTCCAAAATCAGCGAGTTTTTTTGATGGGGTACCGACCACGGGCGACCGTGATACATCACCCAACCACCACGACCACTAGACACCCATAGGGTATAGGTTATCACATTGATATTTTCAGCTGAAAATTCAGGGGTTAATTCCGTTTAACGGTTTCCGTTTCCCATTTTACTTTTATAGCCAACCAAGCATTTTTCAATCACCAGGTATTTCAGCGATTACGAAGTTAGCGTGTCGTACGAGTATATATATTTCCATTTTCAAGATGGCCAGTACCCCACCCAGTAGCGCCAACGCCAGCGAGTTTTTTTCGACCAATTCCGAGTTCCACGTGGTAATTTGCAATAAGTGTGAGTATGCCGTACGAAGGGACAATATTATTACCCATTTAACCAGCACCAATCATCGGGTACCCCGTATAACCGCGCGGTATATCGAGCAGTGTTTTCAGCAATGGGACCATATTGACGACCAGCCCGATATCACCCATTGGCCCACCCAGATCCACGAGCCCATCCCCGGATTACCAGTATACCATGATGGTTTATTGTGCTTACAATGTGAGAAACACATTTGCCGTACGATCCAGTCATTACGAGTCCATTGGCAACAGACCCACGGGTGGTCCCCCAGTAGCCACCGAGGCCGCCCCAAACCGTCCGAAACAGCACGGATCCAGACCGATATCGATACCAATTCCCAGTCCGTGTCATGCCAGCGCATTTTCAAGCATGGCGTGGGTTCCCATTTCATCCAGGTCCGCCAGCCAGATACCGATCCACAGCGGGCCGAGCCAGTCCCACCCGTGGATGCCATACAGCAGGTAATCCAGCGCGTACGAGCGTTCCAGGCGGAGCAGGCCCGTAGCCAGCAGACCATTATCCAGGCCGGGGAGATTGATGAAGCCACCCCGTGGTTAAACCGTACCGGTTGGGTCCGGTATTTACAGGGCATTTCGTCCGCGCCGTTGGTCCAGTCCATAGAGCGGCCGGACGAGGATGCGGAGGGCCCCGAGGGCGCCGCGTGGGCCATTTGGCAGGCCATGGAGCGATTAGCCATAGTCAGCCAGCAGATCACCCGGGCCAGCGGTTTTTTAGTGCGGATCGAGGCGGCACGCACGCAGAAAGCCGATTCCCCGTACGAGCCGTTGTTGGCGTATATGAAAGAGGCCGAGATCAAGGACCACATTAAGCCGTGGCAGCGGATATTGATGTTTTTCACCCGCACCCAGCAGCCGCACGATTGGGAGAGTCCCCCGTACGAGTTCACACCCGAGCAGCAGCGGTCGTGGGAGATCATGTGGCGTCGTGCGCAGGCCGAGGGCCCGTCCAGCCCGGACCCCATAGACCCCATGGACACCGACCCCGAGCCGTTCGAGTTACCGCCGTTAGAGTGCGCGATTATGGATTTTTGCATCAATTTATTACGCCAGCGGATCCGGCACCACGAGTATGGGTGTGCGTTTATTTGCGCATCGGCCGTGTTAGGCCGGAAGTTATACGGATGGGACGGGGTGGAGGATTACCCACCGAAGATTTCCAGTTTGATCAAGATCGCCCGTTTTTTGGTATTACATAAGGCGTTACGATTAGACCCCGATTCGTTAGCCATCCGGCGTGGGTTCACGCAGGGCAGCCAGGAGCCCCATTTCCGTGGTGATGATATCCCCGTCGCGGACGGATATATATTTGACGGGGACGAGGGTTACGCCAGCAGCCCCGTCCGAGAGACGCCCACCCCCAGTTCCATGCCCGGATCCCCCACCACATCCATTTTAGGACCCGCGAGCCAGATCCAGGGTCGTCGGGTGATTCGTACGTTTCCGGAGTGGTTACGATTAATGGTGGATGCGTTTATGGTGCGTGGGACCAACGGGCCGGTCCAGTGGTTATTGGATTTACGCACATACGGGAAGAAGGTGTTTTTCAACACCCCGTCCGAGGGGCATATTGGATGGAAAGGCGAGGATGAGTTGTTGTATAAGCAGTTACATTTTACGATGGGTGATTTCCGGGGGATGGTCCATGGATTAGTGGATAGCATACGGCACCAGTTCCACCACCAGTTATTATTCGCCGAGAGTACGCAGGTCCCGCATATCGATTTACAGGATTTGTACGACGACCCCACGCAGCGGACCGCGGAATGGAGTTTTATCAAGGATTCCCGTACGAAGTGGCCAGTCCACGGGGCCGAGTGGTTAATCCAGCGGGTGGCCCAGGAGCCCATATTACGCCGGCGATTCAGTGAGACGGACGGCCAGGGGTTCCGTATGCGTGCGATTGACCGGTATTTTGCCGAGGTGGCCCGATTCCGTGAGCGGTTAAGCGTGGCGATCCATATCACGGCCGGCCAGCCCAGCCGTATACCCGAGTTGTTAAGCATCCGGTACCAGAACAGCGAGCGAGAGATCCGTAATGTGTTTATCGAAGATGGAATGGTGGTGTTTGTCAGCCGATATCATAAAGGGTTCCATGTCAGCAACGACACCAAGGTGATCCAGCGGTATTTACCGCAGGAGGTGGGTGAGTTGGTCGTCCAATATATATGGTTGGTATTGCCATTTGTGGAGATATTACAAGCATATCAGTGGCAGCAGCGGGGCACCCCCGTCATCCCCCGACGACAAGAGTATATATGGGGCCCCGACGCCGGCAGCGAGAAGGAGTGGACCGGCGTCCGATTCCGGAAGGCGTTAGAATCGGCCACGGCGGCAGGGTTACACGGACAGGCGGTGCATGTGTCGGCATACCGAGATATTGCCATCGCCATCAGCCGTCGATATTTACGGGGCAAGAGCCAGTTCGAGAGCAACGTGCAGGAGGGCACGGGCGAGGTCGCCCCCCCGTACGACCCCGACGACGAGGATAGGATGGACGAGGATGAATTCATGGGGCATATTGCGGATTTACAAGCCACCCATTCGTCCCACGTGGCCGGGATGATGTACGGTCGTACGATCATGGAGCCCACCAACAGCACCACGCACCGGCGGCAGCGGTTCCGGCAGTCCAGCCAGGATTGGCATCAGTTTTTAGGGTTTATATCCGCGGCCCGTACCGGGGCGTTAGGCAAGCGTGCCCGGAACCCATGGGAAGAGGACGCCGAAGAGAGCCGTACGCAGCGGCGGTATCAGTTACGAGAGGCCAATATGTTACAGTCATTCCAGCAGATGGTTGGACGGCCCGAGATGGCATTCCGTGGGGTGCAGGAGCCCGCGTTACGGGCGATCCAGCAGGGGGTCAGCCCGGTCGTGGTGGTTATGCCCACCGGTGGGGGCAAGAGTATATTATTCATGTTACCCGCGTGGGTTGGAGGTGGATTGACGGTGGTAGTCGTCCCATTGATTGCGTTACGCCAGGATATGGTCCAGCGGTGCGAGCAGTTAGGGATATCATGTGTGCCGTACGACAGCCAGCGGCCCCCGGACGAAGCGTCGATTGTGTTAGTGACCCCCGAGAGCACCCGCAGCCAGGCGTTCCGGACGTTTTTGAACCGGCAGCGGTTATTACAGCGGTTGGAGCGGATCGTGATCGATGAGTGCCATGTGGTGTTGAACAACCAGGATGATTTCCGGCCCCAGTTGCAGATGATGGGGGAGTTACGGGCCGCGAAGACGCAGATGGTCATGTTGACGGCCACGTTACCCCCGGCCGCCGAGCCCACGTTATTATACCGGATGGGGTGGCCCCGGGAGCAGGTGGCCATATACCGGGCCCGTACGCACCGGCCCAACGTGGCATACCGGGTATGGTGTCCCGAGATCGAAGAGGGGTATGATCACCCATATCAGTGGATCCAGATGGACCAGGTGATCCAGTTCATCCAGGACCTGGTCCAGCGTGCGGGCATAGGGCGTGTGATCGTATACGGGAGCATCGTGGAGCACGTACGGATGATGGCGGACCAGTTAGGGTGTGATGCGTTTTTCAGCAAGCAGCATGATTTAGATGGGATATTAGCGCGGTTCCGGCAGACACCCGGGTCCGTGATCGTTGCCACCAATGCGTTAGGGATGGGGATCGATATCCCGGATATCCGGAGTGTGATCCATTTAGGGCAGCCCCGTACGATATTGGATTACGCGCAGGAGAGCGGGCGTGCCGGGCGTGACGGGTTACCGAGCGAGGCAATCATCATCCAGCCCGAGGGCCAGCGAGTGGGATATCAGCACCGTCCAGCATGGATGCAGGAGTCCGTAGAGGAGCGGGAGCGGGTTATGGCATATATGCGTCCAATGGATATGGAGGTAGGGTGCCGGCGGGTGATATTAGATGGATATTTAGATGGGTACGTCCGGCAGGGGTGCGAGGATCACGAGCAAGGATGTGATAGGTGTGATAGGGGGTGGTTAGGGTGTCCAGAGCCCGGGTGGACCCGAGCAGCCAGCCAGACCGGGCATATAGAGGCCCAGGGGCCAGGGACCAGGCGGACCAGCGTGCAGGACCATACCCGAGCAGCCAGCCAGACCGGGCATATAGAGGCCCAGGGGCCAGGGACCAGGTGGACCAGCGTGCAGGACCATACCCGAGCAGCCAGCCAGACCGGGCATATAGAGGCCCAGGGGCCAGGGACCAGGTGGACCAGCGTGCAGGACCATACCCGAGCAACCAGCCAGACCCAAGCAACCAGCCAGACCCGAGCAACCAGCCAGACCCGAGCACCAGGCCGAGCACCAGGCCCAGCACCGAGCACCAGGCCGAGCACCACGCCAAGCACCAGGCCGAGCACCAAGCACCAGGCCGAGCACCACGCCAAGCACCAGGCCGAGCACCAGGACGAGCACCAAGCAACCAGCCAGACCCGAGCAACCAGCCAGACCCAAGCAACCAGCCAGACCCGAGCAACCAGCAGACCCGAGCACCAGGCCGAGCACCAGGCCCAGCACCGAGCACCAGGCCGAGCACCACGCCAAGCACCAGGCCGAGCACCAGGACGAGCACCAAGCAACCAGCCAGACCCGAGCAACCAGCCAGACCCGAGCACCAGGCCAAGCAACCAGCCAGACCCAAGCAGCCAGCCAGACCGGGCATACAGAGGCCCAGGGGCCAGGGACCAGGTGGACCAGCGTGCAGGACCATACCCGAGCAACCAGCCAGACCCGAGCACCAGGCCCAGCACCAGGCCCAGCACCGAGCACCAGGCCGAGCACCACGCCAAGCACCAGGCCGAGCACCACGCCAAGACCAGGCCGAGACCAAGCACAGGCCGAGCACCACGCCAAGCACCAGGCCGAGCACCAAGCACCAGGCCGAGCACCACGCCAAGCATCAGGCCGAGCACCAGGCCGAGCACCAGGCCGAGCACCAGGACGAGCACCAAGCAACCAGCCAGACCCGAGCAACCAGCCAGACCCGAGCACCAGGCCAAGCAACCAGCCAGACCCAAGCACCAGGCCAAGCAACCAGCCAGACCCAAGCAGCCAGCCAGACCGGGCATACAGAGGCCCAGGGGCCAGGGACCAGGTGGACCAGCGTGCAGGACCATACGAGAGCACCCAGCCCAGGTCAATCGAGTCCAGTCAACGATTCACCATCAAGTGATTCAGAGAGTTTGATATCATCCATGCAGGCATCGATCCCGATTAGCGTCCGGCATGAGTTCCGGCGGCAGGATATCGAACGCGCGCAATTGTCCAGTCGACGACCGCAGGCCACGCAGGAGCAGATGCAGCAAGATATATATTTCGCAGGCGAGGTTAACCGGTGGTTAATGCGGTGTTGGTCGTGCACGCAGAATGGGTCGGACGATGGGCATGAGTTATTTAAGTGCCCATGGGGGTATAACACCGAGGCCAAGGCATGGTGGAAGCGTATGCGTGCGTTTGATGGGATCCGTTATGTTGATTATAGCGCGCATTTCCCATGTGGGATGCCGCAGTCAATATGCCCCAAGGGGGATCCCACCAAAGACGTATCCCGTACGAAGGAGGCGCAGGGGATATGTGATCAGTACCGGCATACATTATTACCGATGGTGGCGATGATGTTATTTAGCCAGAAGACCGATCCAGAGATCCGTACGGCGTGGGACCGTCGGTTACAGCATGCCGGGGTAGATAGTACGGATGAGGGGCAGTTAAAGCGGTATTTCGGGGGGATGGCGGTAGGGATCGGGGCGCAGCAGTGCCAGTTAGTACAGGAGTTTATTTGGTGCCGAGAAGTTTATCAAGGATATGAAGTTCAGTAGATATTTAGGAAGTAGGATATATCAGTCATTTCGGGTGTTTCCATTATATATTATCATAGATTGGTAGATATAACCCGTATATAGGGTTCCGAATCAAGATATCATCATACCATCATCAGAGATATATATCCAAGATCGATTTCGGGTTATTAGGATATTATGAGTCCGGTAGGATTCGAGATATATATCCAAGTAGACATCCCGTATTAAGATATCGAGAGTTAGTAATAAGGTATTAGTTAACCCGTTGAGGAATTCAAGTAACCCGCGGGGGGAGCGTTAAGAGATCCGTTATAAGATAAAGTGACCATTAAAGTAACCATTAAGGGTTAAGTGAGCGGTACGGTGACCCGTTATAAATATGTAAAAGGAGCCGTATAGAATATAAGATAGTGGTGAGGGTGGAAGAGTGGTAAGGGTGGAAGAGTGGTAAGGGTGGAAGAGTGGTAAGGGTGGAAGAGTGGTAAGGGTGGGGGGGGGGGGGGGAAGGAGTCGTACGAGGAAGGGTAGGTTCGATAACCCAGTATAGAATTAGAATGCCCGGCCGTTATAGAGATGATCGAACCAGTAAGGGATCCGTTATAAGATTAATTAACCCATTAAGGTACCCGTTATAAGATCCATGCGCGGTTAGAGACCCGTTAAGAGATACGTTGGCCGGTGAAGATACCCATTAAAGGACGGTTAGTGAGGAAAAGAAGAAGTCGTACAAGGGATTAGTATATTAGAAAAAGATAACACAGTAATTAAGATGGCGGTTATCGGGGTTAGAGAAGATATATATAGTGAAAATTCGATAGTTAAGTAAGCGAGGTCGTTCGGATACCCGTAGTAAGCGTCAAAGGAGAAGATATATATAATTAATTAGGGTGGAGTCGCGTGGACGGTTAAGAGACCCATTATGATGCCCAGGAAGGTGGCCGTTACAGGAGCCGGACGAAGTTAGGTAAGCGGTGATAAGGTGGTGAGGGTGATAAGGTGGTGAGGGTGATAAGGTGGGAGGGTGATAACGTGGTGAGGGTGATAACGTGGTGAGGGTGATAACGTGGTGAGGGTGATAACGTGGTGAGGGTGATAACGTGGTGAGGGTGGTGAAGTGGTAAGGGAGATAGAGCCATATAGGAGAAGGAGATAATAGAACCCGTTATAGGGGTTAAGTAAGCCGGTAGGGTTCCCGTTATAAGTGTAAGAAGAAGGCCCCGTACGAAGTGGGAAGATATGTGATCCGGTAACGCGCGGGGAAGGGTAAAGAGGTATTGAAGAGAATTCGGTACGAAGTATTAAGAACCGGTAACCGGAGTTAGTAAAGGAGGTATATAAGGTAGAGTATTAGCGAATCCGCGGTGGGTTAAGAAGCCCGTTATAAGATTTTATAGGTGGTTAAGAGACCCGTTAAGAGATGATTTAACGGGGGAAGATATGCGTTAACGGAGCGGTTATGAAGTCGGAGAAGAACGCATACGAAGTGGTATAAGTAGTGATGGAGTAGTAAGGGTGGAAGAGTGGTAAGGGTGGAAGAAGGAGCCGTACGAAGTAGGGTAATTATTGATTATGTACCCCGTTATAAGATAAAGTACCCGTTAAGGGACCCGTTACGAGAGTAGATGTAGGGTATATATAAGGTTTAGTAATAGAGATTAAGTGACCCGCGGGTAGGCCCGTCATAAGGTCAAGTAGGTAGTTAAGGAATCGGTTATAGAGAATAAGTACGCGGTCAAGGGACCCGTTTAGGGATAAATTAATAGGTAAAGATAGCCGTTATAGGACCCGTTATTTAGTAAAAGAAGAAGTCGTACGAGGTACGGGTATATTCGAAAAAGATAAAAAAGGGATTTTAGATGGTGGGTATAGCGGTAGGAGGAGAAGATATATATAAAGAGAGTTCGAGAGTTAAGTAGGGTAGGTAGGTTATTCCAATACCCGTTATAAGGTTAACGGAGAAGATATATATAATTAAATAAGGATCGTAGAGTCGAGTGGGCGGTTAAACGACCGGTTGCGGTGCCCGTTAAAGGAGGCGGACGAAGTATCGTAAGGAGGGATGGTATAAGCCGTGGGGAAGCCGTTAAGAGCGTGGAAGGAGAGCCGTACGAGGTATCGGTAATTATATATTAATACGGGTAATACGTGATAAATATGCCCGGTAGAGTATCGGTTGTGGTAGTATACGAAGGGCCCGTACGAAGTGGGGTAAGTAGTAATAAAATAGAGAGGGAAGTAGTGAGGGCGATAAAGTGGTGAGGTGGAAAGATTTTACGGGACCGGTTATTAGATGAAGTAAGCCGGTAGGGTACCCGGTATAAGTATCAGAAGAAGGGCCCGTACGAAGTCGGAAGATAAGGGATCCGGTAAGCGGCGGGGGATGGGTGAAGAAGAGGCGAAGAGGAATATATATAAAGTATCGATAGCGGGTAACCGGAGTGAGAAAAGAGCCGTACGAGGTAGAGTATTTAAGATGAAGTAAGCCGCGGGTAGGCCCGTTATGGAGAAGAAGTGGCCGGTTAAGAACCCGTTATAAGATTTCATGGGCGGTTAAGGGACCCGTATGATTATAGAAGAAGGAGCCGTACGAATTCGGGTATGATTGATTCCGTATCCCGTGGGGTGACGCGGTATAAGCGTGAAAGAATGGATTATGTAAAGTAGATTATAGGAGATTGCGTACGCCGAGGGTAGGTCCGTTATTACGAATAAGTAGGTGGTTAAGGGACCCGTTACGATACCGGGTAAAGGAGCGGTTAAGAAGTCGAAGAAGAAGATATATAAAGTAGGATAGGCGGTGATTTGCGTGGATAAGGGTGGATAATTACGGTAGGCGATAGTGGTGAGGGTGATTAAGTGGTGAGGGTGGAAGAGTGAGGTGATAGGGGATTAGTTTAGAAAGTGGAAGCGTGGTAAGGGTGATAGCGTGGTGAGGGTAAGGAGATAGTAAAGCGTATTAGGGGTAAGATAAGGTAGGGATAAGGTAGAATT
Source organism: Penicillium sp. IBT 16267x (assembly GCA_028828865.1). Taxonomy (NCBI): domain Eukaryota; kingdom Fungi; phylum Ascomycota; class Eurotiomycetes; order Eurotiales; family Aspergillaceae; genus Penicillium; species Penicillium sp. IBT 16267x. Next base: position 273 of record JAQJZQ010000005.1, on the reverse strand, counting down.
AAGGTAGGGATAGGGTAGAATTAAGGTAGGGATAAGGTAGAATTAAGGTAGAATAGGGGAAGAAAGGGATAGGGTAGATATAAGGTAGGGTTATAGTAGATATAGGGTGGAGTTTTGGTAGAGTTAAGGGAGTAAGAAGGTAGGAATTAGAGTAGATATGGAGCGAGCGAAGTGAGTGGAATATCGTGGGGTTAAAGGGGGACGAGTTAGGACCGGTTGGGGTGGTTCCGGGTTAGGGTGGTTAGGGTGGTTAGGGTGGTTAGGGTGGTTAGG